>OY756978.1:8283425-9777175 GCA_963580505.1 Ennomos erosarius
ACGTCTCCGTCCGCCATCTTGAAAAAAATCAATTTCATTAGTATCCTGTTTTGTTCCTTTACACATCTATACTCGATCCCAAGAAAACCTTTTCTATTACATTCATATTGGAGGCGTAAAAAAGGAAAGTTCATATTTCGTTAAAATCACCTTTGTATGGCAACCCTATTGAAAAATGGCGCATGTCAAAATTTGATTTTAGAATGTTGATCAGCATCCTTGGGGACCGTCAGATATCGATTTTGATCCGGATCGGAGAATTTTTTTTTTCTGCTATGACCAAAATTTCCGCCATTTTGAAAAAAAAAATTTGGTGTTCTTTTCCCTTTTGGCCTCCAAACAATATTAGTTCGAGCTCTTTATACTAAAGTATCATGGTTTCGACGTCATTTCCGGTTTAAATTTGTATGGGTGATTTTTTTTTCCGCCATTTTGATTTTTTTTTATTTTCTCTAAAATCGTCCCAGGGTTTGCTATGACATTCCTGAGAACGCATATGACCCATCTCACATCGTTTAGCCAGGCAGTTGATGGTCACGATGATGGAAGGTCGGAAGACCAGTTCATGAAATATTTTGAATTTCGATTGTCCAATTTCATACAAATTTAAAAAAAAAAGTTCAAAATTTCCCATAGGTATCGAGAAACAATGAGCCAAAAATGAAAAAAAAAAATTTGTATGGCAGCCATCTTTAAAAATGGCGGGATCCAAAATATTTTTTCAAATATCAAATCAGGGACCCCAAAAACCCCCCGATGCAAAAAATCAGCCCGATCGGACCAACTTTCAAAATGGCCGCCATCTTGGATCCGCCATCTTGGATTTTCATGACGACCATCCGAAAGCGCCTATCCTCCTCTATGACATTTGGTCGAACACACCCCACCTACCTCTTACCGTTTCCGATTTATAAGCGTTTCAATTTTGTATGGAATTTTTATTTTTTTGTATGGCAACCCCTATTTTTTTTTATTTCTCTCCAAGCGTCCCAGGGTTTACTACAACTTTAGTTAGAACAGGTTACCCATCCGACTTGTAGTTTCCGAGAGCCGTTGACCGGTTCCATCAAGGAGACAATTTTTTGCTGATGTCAGATTTTTCTGGTTGTCACGTGACCAATCTCTATACAACCTCATACTCGGTTTTTCTCCACCACTTCCAGGAGTTCGGGAACAAAAATGTCAGTCAGTGAGAGTCTAGAATTTTGCTCTGTGCGCGGGCCGCGAGCGGCCCGCGTGGGTGTTTTCGTGGCTGTTGTATTTTTAAAGGTCTTATACTTTGTGCTAAACTTTAAATTTTGCAAGAATTAGTACAAAACAGCGGTATTTTTCAAAGAAAATGATAATTGATCTGACTTTTGCATGGCGGCCATCTTGAAAAATGCTGTCAGTCAAGTAAAAGGTCAAAATTTGAAATCAGCATCCTTTAAAACCCCCAAATATAAAATATCAGCCGAATCCAATTTACTATAAAATCGGGCGCCATTTTGAATCCGCCATCTTTGAATTATGTTAAGACTGTAAGAAAGCCTCCGTTGTTCTCTGTAACATGAGTCCAAACACGCTATGCTTGCCTCTATTAGTTCAGATAGTTTGCGCCTTTTAATTTTGCATGGCGGCCATTTTGTTTTATTTCTCCAAAGAGGTAGTTTGAAGCTCCTCCTCGCTTCGCTCGTCGTCGCGGTAGGTAGTTTGAAGCTCCTCCTCGCTTCGCTCGTCGTCGCGATAGGTAGTTTGATGCTCCTCCTCGCTTCGCTCGTCGTCGCGTTAGGTAGTTTAAAGCTCCTCCTCGCTTCGCTCGTCGTCGCGTTAGCTAATTTGAAGCTCCTCCTTGCTTCGCTCGTCGTCGCGATAGGTAGTTTGAAGCTCCTCCTCGCTACGCTCGTCGTCGCGATAGGTAGTTTGAAGCTCCTCCTCGCTTCGCTCGTCGTCGCGGTAGGTAGTTTGAAGCTCCTCCTCGCTTCGCTCGTCGTCGCGGTAGGTAGTTTGAAGCTCCTCCTCGCTTCGCTCGTCGTCGGGGTAGGTAGTTTGAAGCTCCTCCTCGCTTCGCTCGTCGTCGCGGTAGGTAGTTTGAAGCTCCTCCTCGCTTCGCTCGTCGTCGCGATAGGTAGTTTGAAGCTCCTCCTCGCTTCGCTCGTCGTCGCGGTAGGTGGTTTGAAGCTCCTCCTCGCTTCGCTCGTCGTCGCGTTGGTGGTTTTGTCAGTATGTATGGCAGCCATTTTGAAAACCGGTGGATGTCTAAAAGAAGCTAAAGCATGTTAATCAGTATCCTTAGGGACACTCAGATATCAATTTTCATACGGATTGGAGATCCATAAAAAAGTTCAGTAAAATGTATGAAATTTTTCAAAATGGCGGAATCAAAATTTTTTCCCATATTCTTACTGAGTATCTAAGGGGAGTCTTAGATATCGATTTTCATCCGGATCGGATAACTTTTTCTGTAAGTCAATACGTCTACATCCGCCATCTTCAAAAAAAACAATTTCATTAGTATACTGTTTTGTTCCTTTGTACATCGTTACTCGATCCCCAGAAACAACTTTTCTATTATATCCATATTGGAGGCGTAAAAAAGGAAAGTTCATATTTAGATAAAATCACCTTTGTATGGCAACCCTATTGAAAAATGGCGCATGTCAAAATTTGATTTTAGAATGTTGATCAGCATCCTTGGGGACCCTCAGATATCGATTTTCATCATGATCGGAGCAACTTTTTTTTTCGGCATGACCGAAATTTCCGCCATTTTGAAAAAAAAATTTTTTCGATATCTTCCCTTCCGGCCTCCAAACAATATTAGTTCGAGCTCTTTATACTAAAGTATCATGGTTTCGGCGTCATTTCCGGTTTAAATTTGTATGGGTGATTTTTTTTTCCGCCATTTTGAATTTTTTTTATTTTCTCTAAAATCGTCCCAGAGTTTGCTATGACATTCCTGAGAACGCATATGACCCATCTCACATCGTTTAGCCAGGCCGTTGATGGTCACTATGATGGAAGGTCGGAAGACCAGGTCATCAAATGTTTTGAATTAAGAACGTCTATTTTTATACGAACCAATAAAAAAAGGATCAAAATTTCCTATAGGTATCGAGAAACAATGAGCCAAAAATGAAAAAAAAAATTTGTATGGCAGCCATCTTTAAAAATGGCGGGATCCAAAATATTTTTTCAAATATCGAATCAGGGACCCCAAAAACCCCCCGATGCAAAAAATCAGCCGGATCGGACCAACTTTCAAAATGGCCGCCATCTTGGATCCGCCATCTTGGATTTTCATGACGACCATCCGAAAGCGCCCATCCTCCTCTATGACATTTGGTCGAACACACCCCACCTACCTCTTACCGTTTCCGATTTATAAGCGTTTCAATTTTGTATGGAATTTTTATTTTTTTGTATGGCAACCCCCATTTTTTTTATTTCTCTCCAAGCGTCCCAAGGTTTACTACAACTTTAGTTAAAACAGGTCACCCATCCGACTTGTAGTTTCCGAGAACCGTTGACCAGTTCCATCAAGGAGACGACTTTTTGCTGATGTCAGATTTTTCTGGTTGTCACGTGACCGATCTCTATACAACCTCATACTCGGTTTTTTTCCACCACTTCCAGGAGCTCGGGAACAAAAATGTCAGTCAGTGAGTGAGTGAGTGGGTAACGAACTTTATATATTATAACTAGTATTTTCCTCCGTGCGCGGGCCGCGTGCGGCCCGCGAGGACGTTATCGTGGCTGTTGTATTTATAAAAATGTTATACTTTAGTTTAAACTTGTAATTTTGCAAGTATTAGTACAAAACAGCGGTATTTTTCAAAGAAAATGATAATGCGCTTGACTTTGCATGGCGGCCATCTTGAAAAATGCTGTCAGTCAAGTAAAAGTTCAAAATTTGAAATTAGCATCCTTCAAAACTCCCAAATATAAAATATCAGCCGAATCTGAGTTACTATAAAATCGGGCGCCATTTTGAATCCGCCATCTTTGAATTATTTTAAGACTGTTAGAAAGCCTCCGTTGTTCTCTTTAACATGAGTCCAAACACGCTATGCTTGCCTCTATTACTTCCGATAGTGTACCTTTGTGTGCCTTTTAATTTTGCATGGCGGCCATTTTGTTTTGTTTCATCAAAGATTGTCAATTTTAATCAAGCTTCCCGAAAATATTCAGTTGTTAGGTAAAAATAGGTTAGTGTTGAAGTTCGGTTAGATTAGCTAAAGCTTATTAAAAAACGTCGCATTAATAAAACATTGTAAATGTAGCAAGGGGTAGTTTGAAGCTCCTCCTCGCTTCGCTCGTCGTCGCGGTAGGTAGTTTGAAACTCCTCCTCGCTTCGCTCGTCGTCGCGATAGGTAGTTTGAAGCTCCTCCTCGCTTCGCTCGTCGTCGCAGTAGGTAGTTTGAAGCTCCTCCTCGCTTCGCTCGTCGTCGCGATAGGTGGTTTGAAGCTCCTCCTCGCTTCGCTCGTCGTCGCGGTAGGTACTTTGAAGCTCCTCCTCGCTTCGCTCGTCGTCGCGGTTGGTAGTTTGAAGCTCCTCCTCGCTTCGCTCGTCGTCGCGATGGGTGGTTTGAAGCTCCTCCTCGCTTCGCTCGTCGTCGCTATAGGTAGTTTGATTTGAAGCTCCTCCTCGCTTCGCTCGTCGTCGCGTTGGTGGTTTTGACAGTATGTATGGCAACCATTTTGAAAAATGGTGGATGTCTAAAAGAAGCTAAAGCATGTTAATCAGTATCCTTGGGGACACTCAGATATCAATTTTCATACGGATTGGAGATCCATAACAAAGTTCAGTAAAAAGTATGAAATTTTTCAAAATGGCGGAATCAAAAATTTTTCCCCATATTCTTACTAAGTATCTAGGGGGAGTCTTAGATATCGATTTTGATCCTGATCGGATAACTTTTTTTGTAAGTCGATACGTCTCCATCCGCCATCTTGAAAAAAATCTATTTTATTAGTGTTTTGTTTTGTTCCTTTATACATCTTTACTCGATCCCCTGAAACAACTTTTCTATTAAATCCATATTGGAGGCGTAAAATAGGAAAGTTCATATTTGGATAAAATCACCTTTGTATGGCAACCCTATTGAAAAATGGCGAATGTCAAAATTTGATTTTAGAATGTTGATCAGCATTCTTGGGGACCCTCAGATATCGATTTTCATCCGGATCGGAGAAACTTTTTTTTCCGCCATGACCGAAATTTCCGCCATTTTGAAAAAAAAATTTTTTTGATATCTTCCCTTCCGGCCTCCAAACAATATTAGTTCGAGCTCTTTATACTAAAGTATCATGGTTTCGGCGTCATTTCCGGTTTAAATTTGTATGGGTGATTTTTTTTTCCGCCATTTTGATTTTTTTTTATTTTCTCTAAAATCGTCCCAGGGTTTGCTATGACATTCCTGAGAACGCATATGACCCATCTCACATCGTTTAGCCAGGCCGTTGATGGTCACTATGATGGAAGGTCGGAAGACCAGGTCATGAAATGTTTTGAATTTCGATTGCCAACTTAGATACAAATTTAAAAAAAAAAGTTCAAAATTTCCCATAGGTATCGAGAAACAATGAGCCAAAAATGAAAAAAAAAATTTGTATGGCAGCCATCTTTAAAAATGGCGGGATCCAAAATATTTTTTCAAATATCGAATCAGGGACCCCAAAAACCCCCCGATGCAAAAAATCAGCCGGATCGGACCAACTTTCAAAATGGCCGCCATCTTGGATCCGCCATCTTGGATTTTCATGACGACCATCCGAAAGCGCCCATCCTCCTCTATGACATTTGGTCGAACACACCCCACCTAACTCTTACCGTTTCCGATTTATAAGCGTTTCAATTTTGTATGGAATTTTTGTTTTTTTGTATGGCAACCCCCATTTTTTTTTATTTCTCTCCAAGCGTCCCAAGGTTTACTACAACTTTAGTTAAAACAGGTCACCCATCCGACTTGTAGTTTCCGAGAGCCGTTGACCGGTTCCATCAAGGAGACGACTTTTTGCTGATGTCAGCTTTTTCTGGTGGTCACGTGACCCATCTCTATGCAACCTCATACTCGGTTTTTCTCCACCACTTCCAGGAGCTGAGATCAAAAATGTCAGTCAGTGAGTGAGTGAGTGAGTGGGTAACGAACTTTATATATTATAAACTAGTATTTTCCTCCGTGCGCGGGCCGCGTGCGGCCCGCGAGGACGTTTTCGTGGCTGTTGTATTTATAAAAATGTTATACTTTGTGCTAAACTTTAAATTTTGCAAGTAAAAGTACAAAACGACGGTATTTTTCAAAGAAAATGATAATGCGCTTGACTTTGCATGGCGGCCGTCTTGAAAAATGCTGTCAGTCAAGTAAAAGGTCGAAATTTGAAATCAGCATCCTTTAAAACCCCCAAATATAAAATATCAGCCGAATCCGAGTTACTATAAAATCGGGCGCCATTTTGAATCCGCCATCTTTGAATTATTTTAAGACTGTAAGAAAGCCTCCGTTGTTCTCTGTAACATGAGTCCAAACACGCTATGCTTGCCTCTATTAGTTTCGATAGTGTGCGCCTTTTAATTTTGCATGGCGGCCATTTTGTTATGTTTCTTCAAAGAGTGTCTATTTTATTCAAGGTTCCCGAAAATATTCAGTTGTTAGGTAAAAAAAGGTTAGTGGTGTTGAAGTTAGGTTAGATTAGCTAAAGCCAATTAAAAAACGTCGCATTAGTAAAACATTGTAAACGTAGCAATGGGTAGTTTGATCGTCGTCGCGATAGGTAGTTTGAAGCTCCTCCTCGCTTCACTCGTCATCGCAATAGGAAGTTTGTAGCTCCTCCTCGCTTCGCTCGTCGTCGCGATAGGTAGTTGGAAGCTCCTCCTCGCTTCGCTCGTCGTCGCGATAGGTAGTTTGAAGCTCCTCCTCGCTTCGCTCGTCGTCGCGGTAGGTAGTTTGAAGCTCCTCCTCGCTTCGCTCGTCGTCGCGGTAGGTAAATTGAAGCTCCTCCTCGCTTCGCTCGTCGTCGCGGTATGTAAATTGAAGCTCCTCCTCGCTTCGCTCGTCGTCGCTGTAGGTAGTTTGAAGCTCCTCCTCGCTTCGCTCGTCGTCGCGATAGGTAGTTTGAAGCTCCTCCTCGCTTCGCTCGTCGTCGCGGTATGTAGTTTGAAGCTCCTCCTCGCTTCGCTCGTCGTCGCGATGGGTAGTTTGAAGCTCCTCCTCGCTTCGCTCGTCGTCGCATTGGTGGTTTTGACAACATGTATGGCAGCCATTTTGAAAAACGGTGGATTTCTAAAAGAAGCTAAAGCATGTTAATCAGTATCCTTGGGGACACTCAGATATCAATTTTCATACGGATTGGTGATCCATAAAATAATCGGTAAAATGTATGAAATTTTTCAAAATGGCGGAATCAAAAATTTTTCCCCATATTCTTGCTAAGTATATAGGGGGAGTCTTAGATATCGATTTTTATCCGGATCGGATAACTTTTTCTCTAAGTCGATACGTCTTCGTCCGCCATCTTGAAAAAAATCAATTTTTTTAGTATCCTGTTTTGTTCCTTTACATATCCTTACTCGATCCCCAGAAACAACTTTTGTATTACATTCATATTGGAGGCGTAAAAAAGGAAAGTTCATAATTCGATAAAGTCACCTTTGTATGGCAACCCTATTGAAAAAGGGCGCATGTCAAAATTTGATTTTAGAATGTTGATCAACATCCTTGGGGATCGTCAGATATCGATTTTGATCCCGATCGGAGAATTTTTTTTTTCCGCCATGAACAAAATTTCCGCCATTTTGAAAAAAAAAATTTGGTGTTGTTTTCCCTTTCGGCCTCCAAACAATATTAGTTCGAGCTCTTTATACTAAAGTATCATGGTTTCGGCGTCATTTCCGGTTTAAATTTGTATGGGTGATTTTTTTTTCCGCCATTTTGAATTTTTTTTATTTTCTCTAAAATCGTCCCAGGGTTTGCTATGACATTCCTGAGAACGCATATGACCCATCTCACATCGTTTAGCCAGGCCGTTGATGGTCACGATGATGGAAGGTCGGAAGACCAGGTCATCAAATGTTTTGAATTAAGAACGTCTATTTTTATACGAACCAAGAAAAAAAGGATCAAAATTTCCCATAGGTATCGAGAAACAATGAGCCAAAAATGAAAAAAAAAATTTGTATGGCAGCCATCTTTAAAAATGGCGGGATCCAAAATATTTTTTCAAATATCAAATCAGGGACCCCAAAAACCCCCCGATGCAAAAAATCAGCCCGATCGGACCAACTTTCAAAATGGCCGCCATCTTGGATCCGCCATCTTGGATTTTCATGACGACCATCCGAAAGCGCCTATCCTCCTCTATGACATTTGGTCGAACACACCCCACCTACCTCTTACCGTTTCCGATTTATAAGCGTTTCAATTTTGTATGGAATTTTTATTTTTTTGTATGGCAACCCCTATTTTTTTTTATTTCTCTCCAAGCGTCCCAGGGTTTACTACAACTTTAGTTA
The DNA here is from genome assembly GCA_963580505.1 of Ennomos erosarius. Taxonomy (NCBI): domain Eukaryota; kingdom Metazoa; phylum Arthropoda; class Insecta; order Lepidoptera; family Geometridae; genus Ennomos; species Ennomos erosarius. The sequence goes on from OY756978.1 coordinate 8,291,917, forward strand.
GAACAGGTCACCCATCCGACATGTAGTTTCCGAGAGCCGTTGACCGGTTCTATCAAGGAGACGATTTTTTGCTGATGTCAGATTTTTCTGGTTGTCACGTGACCGATCTCTATACAACCTCATACTCGGTTTTTCTCCACCACTTCCAGGAGTTCGGGAACAAAAATGTCAATCATGAGTGAGTGAGTGAGTGGGTAACGAACTTTATATATTATACTAGTATTTTCCTCCGTGCGCGGGCCGCGTGCGGCCCGCGAGGACGTTTTCGTGGCTGTTGTATTTATAAAAATGTTATACTTTGTGCTAAACTTTAAATTTTGCAAGTAAAAGTACAAAACGACGGTATTTTTCAAAGAAAATGATAATGCGCTTGACTTTGCATGGCGGCCGTCTTGAAAAATGCTGTCAGTCAAGTAAAAGGTCGAAATTTGAAATCAGCATCCTTTAAAACCCCCAAATATAAAATATCAGCCGAATCCGAGTTACTATAAAATCGGGCGCCATTTTGAATCCGCCATCTTTGAATTATTTTAAGACTGTAAGAAAGCCTCCGTTGTTCTCTGTAACATGAGTCCAAACACGCTATGCTTGCCTCTATTAGTTTCGATAGTGTGCGCCTTTTAATTTTGCATGGCGGCCATTTTGTTATGTTTCTTCAAAGAGTGTCTATTTTATTCAAGGTTCCCGAAAATATTCAGTTGTTAAGTAAAAAAAGGTTAGTGGTGTTGAAGTTAGGTTAGATTAGCTAAAGCCAATTAAAAAACGTCGCATTAGTAAAACATTGTAAACGTAGCAATGGGTAGTTTGATCGTCGTCGCGATAGGTAGATTGAAGCTCCTCCTCGCTTCACTCGTCATCGCAATAGGTAGTTTGTAGCTCCTCCTCGCTTCGCTCGTCGTCGCGATAGGTAGTTTGAAGCTCCTCCTCGCTACGCTCGTCGTCGCGGTAGGTAGTTTGAAGCTCCTCCTCGCTTCGCTCGTCGTCGCGGTAGGTAGTTTGTAGCTCCTCCTCGCTTCGCTCGTCGTCGCGATAGGTAGTTTGAAGCTCCTCCTCGCTTCGCTCGTCGTCGCGATAGGTAGTTTGAAGCTCCTCCTCGCTACGCTCGTCGTCGCGGTAGGTAGTTTGAAGCTCCTCCTCGCTTCGCTCGTCGTCGCGATAGGTAGTTTGAAGCTCCTCCTCGCTTCGCTCGTCGTCGCGATAGGTAGTTTGAAGCTCCTCCTCGCTACGCTCGTCGTCGCGGTAGGTAGTTTAAAGCTCCTCCTCGCTTCGCTCGTCGTCGCGGTAGGTAGTTTGAAGCTCCTCCTCGCTTCGCTCGTCGTCGCGGTAGGTAGTTTGAAGCTCCTCCTCGCTTCGCTCGTCGTCGCGGTAGGTAGTTTGAAGCTCCTCCTCGCTTCGCTCGTCGTCGCGATAGGTAGTTTGAAGCTCCTCCTCGCTTCGCTCGTCGTCGCATTGGTGGTTTTGAAAATATGTATGGCAGCCATTTTGAAAAACGGTGGATGTCTAAAAGAAGCTAAAGCATGTTAATCAGTATCCTTAGGGACACTCAGATATCAATTTTCATACGGATTGGAGATCCATAAAAAAGTTCGGTAAAATGAATGAAATTTTTCAATATGGCGGAATCAAAATTTTTTCGCCATATTCTTGCTAAGTATCTAGGGGGAGTCTTAGATATCGATTTTCATCCGGATCGGATATTTTTTTCTATAAGTCGATACGTCTCCATGCGCCATCTTGAAAAAATCAATTTCATTTGTATTTTGTTTTGTTCCTTTATACATCTTTACTTGATCCTCAGAAACAACTTTTCTATTACATTCATATTGGAGGCGTAAAAAAGGAAAGTTCATATTTCGTTAAAATCACCTTTGTATGGCAACCCTATTGAAAAATGGCGCATGTCAAAATTTGATTTTAGAATGTTGATCAGCATTCTTGGGGACCGTCAGATATCGATTTTGATCCGGATCGGAGAATTTTTTTTTTCCGCCATGACCAAAATTTCCGCCATTTTGAAAAAAAAAAATTGGTGTTCTTTTCTCTTTTGGCCTCCAAACAATATTAGTTCGAGCTTTTTATACTAAAGTATCATGGTTTCGACGTCATTTCCGGTTTAAATTTGTATGGAAGTTTTTTTTTTCCGCCATTTTGGATTTTTTTTATTTTCTCTAAAATCGTCCCAGGGTTTTCTATGACATTCCTGAGAACGCATATGACCCATCTCACATCGTTTAGCCAGGCCGTTGATGGTCACTATGATGGAAGGTCGGAAGACCAGGTCATCAAATGTTTTGAATTAAGAACGTCTATTTTTATACGAATCAATAAAAAAAGGATCAAAATTTCCCATAGGTATCGAGAAACAATGAGCCAAAAATGAAAAAAAAAATTTGTATGGCAGCCATCTTTAAAAATGGCGGGATCCAAAATATTTTTTCAAATATCAAATCAGGGACCCCAAAAACCCCCCGATGCAAAAAATCAGCCCGATCGGACCAACTTTCAAAATGGCCGCCATCTTGGATCCGCCATCTTGGATTTTCATGACGACCATCCGAAAGCGCCCATCCTCCTCTATGACATTTGGTCGAACACACCCCATCTACCTCTTACCGTTTCCGATTTATAAGCGTTTCAATTTTGTATGGAATTTTTATTTTTTTGTATGGCAACCCCTATTTTTTTTTATTTCTCTCCAAGCGTCCCAGGGTTTACTACAACTTTAGTTAGAACAGGTCACCCATCCGACTTGTAGTTTCCGAGAGCCGTTGACCGGTTCCATCAAGGAGACGACTTTTTGCTGATGTCAGATTTTTCTGGTTGTCACGTGACCGATCTCTATACAACCTCATACTCGGTTTTTCTCCACCACTTCCAGGAGCTCGGGAACAAAAATGTCAGTCAGTGAGTGAGTGGGTAACGAACTTTATATATTATAATAACTAGAATTTTGCTCTGTGCGCGGGCCGCGAGCGGCCCGCGTGGGTGTTTTCGTGGCTGTTGTATTTATAAAACCCTTATACTTTGTGCTAAACTTTAAATTTTGCAAGAATTAGTACAAAACAGCGGTATTTTTCAAAGAAAATGATAATTGATCTGACTTTTGCATGGCGGCCATCTTGAAAAATGCTGTCAGTCAAGTAAAAGGTCAAAATTTGAAATCAGCATCCTTTAAAACCCTCAAATATAAAATATCAGCCGAATCTGAGTTACTATAAAATCGAGCGCCATTTTGAATCCGCCATCTTTGAATTATTTTAGGACTGTAAGAAAGCCTCCGTTGTTCTCTTTAACATGAGTCCAAATACGCTATTCTTGCCTCTATTGGTTCCGATAGTATGCGCGTTTTAATTTTGCATGGTGGCAATTTTGTTTTATTTTTTCAGAGGTAGTTGGAAGCTCCTCCTCGCTTCGCTCGTCGTCGCGGTAGGTAGTTTGAAGCTCCTCCTCGCTTCGCTCGTCGTCGCGATAGGTAGTTTGAAGCTCCTCCTCGCTTCGCTCGTCGTCGCGTTAGGTAGTTTGAAGCTCCTCCTCGCTTCGCTCGTCGTCGCGTTAGGTAGTTTAAAGCTCCTCCTCGCTTCGCTCGTCGTCGCGTTAGGTAATTTGAAGCTCCTCCTCGCTTCGCTCGTCGTCGCGATAGGTAGTTTGAAGCTCCTCCTCGCTTCGCTCGTCGTCGCGATGGGTAGTTTGAAGCTCCTCCTCGCTTCGCTCGTCGTCGCGGTAGGTAGTTTGAAGCTCCTCCTCGCTTCGCTCGTCGTCGGGATGGGTAGTTTGAAGCTCCTCCTCGCTTCGCTCTTCGTCGCGGTAGGTAGTTTGAAACTCCTCCTCGCTTCGCTCGTCGTCGCGATGGGTAGTTTGAAGCTCCTCCTCGCTTCGCTCGTCGTTGCGGTAGGTAGTTTGAAGCTCCTCCTCACTTCGCTCGTCGTCGCGATAGGTAGTTTGAAGCTCCTACACGCTTCGCTCGTCGTCGCGGTAGGTAGTTTGAAGCTCCTCCTCGCTTTGCTCGTCGTCGCGTTGGTGGCTTTGCCAGTATGTATGACAGCCATTTTGAAAAACGGTGGATGTCTAAAAGAAGCTATAGCATGTTAATCAGTATCCTTGGGGACACTCAGATATCAATTTTCATACGGATTGGAGATCCATAAAAAAGTTCAGTTGTATATATGAATCTTTTCAAAATTGCGGAATAAAATTTTTTTTCCTATATTATTACTGAGTATCTAGGGGGATTCCCATATATAAATTTTCATCCGGATCGAATCACTTTTTCTCTATGTCGATATGCCTATATCTGCCATCTTGAAAAAATCGATTTCATTAATATTTCCGTTTGTCCCTTACTACATCTCTACTCGATCCCCAGAAACAGTTTTTCTATAACATTCGTATTAGGGGCGTAATAAAGGAAAGATTATATTTTGATAAAAGTACCTTTGTATGGCAACCCTATTGAAAAATCGCGCATGTCAAAATTTGATTTTAGAATGTTGATCAACATTTTTGGGGACCCCCAGATATCAATTTTCATTCGGATCGGAGAATTTTTTTTCCGCAATGACCGAATTCCGCCATTTTGAAAAAAAAAATTTGTGATGTCTTCCCTTCCGTTCTCCAAACAATATTAGTTCGTTATTTTTGCCGCTTTACCCATTGGGTACGGAACCCTAAAATGTACCTAACTTGATACCTTCTGGCTAAGTAGCGTTTAGTCGATGAGTCGAACTTAAAAAAAATACATTTGTACAGTTATGTCATATCAAAATAATTTGTGGGTTTTGGCGGGAACGTGAAAAAGGTCACGTCGTTGCATTGTATTATTTTTCAAAACTTATGCTTTTTCCAGTGTTAATGTTTAAAATTGGTGGCTTTTTATGCATTAAGTGCTGGATTACGAGCATGAGTGTAGGCAAGTGATATAATGTGGTGAAACGTGATTTTTAGTGATACTTCCAAAATTCCATAGAAGCTTCTAATAAAGTTGCCACCACTTTACTGGAGCATGACTAAGACTGGACTATGACTAAGACTTGACTTTACGTGAAATATTCTATTAATTAACATGATGAAAAATTACAATACTTGACACTGGCTAAATACACTATTTGTGGAGCCAAAATATAAGAAAAAAAAATTGTCAGGTAGCAAATGACTTTGACAGCACAATATGCCGTTATCAGCTGTCATTTTCTCCGCTCGACATTGGCATTGACACTTGCAGAAAATGCTAAACAGCGTCAAAAACGAAAAGACTCCACTCCACCTTTTTCTAAAACGAACTGATACTCTTTGCCTTTAACTAAGAGTTGAAGTTAGTAAATTATATACTCTTACCTGAAATATTCTATTAACATGATGAAAAATTACAATACTTGACACTGGCTAAATACACTATGTGTAGAGCCAAAATATAAGAAAAAAAAAGTCAGTGTATTACAATGACGTTTGTCTATGTCTAGTTTGTACTTGGGCCGTATTTCGATTCACGCTAAAATCGATAATATCAATGTTATCGCGCTAAGAACGTGTACCGAATGGCCGTGACTGTGACAATGAAATCTTTTGTAAACGTCATGACCGACGTCATCTTGCAATATCGCCGTCCGCGATTGGTTGTTAGTCATGGACAGAGCTCAAAGCCGTGAGCGCATTATCTGAATTGGAACACTGAATAATTAACGTGAGCGTTGCGAGCGATTATAGCGTTAATCAGAATACGGGGTTGGTAGCAAAGAGTATAATAACGTTATGCTTGGTAGTTTCCACAGAGAACTTAGCTATTTAGTTTCATTCAAAGAGTTTATAATACCTATTCTAGGATTCATTTCCTTTATATTTATTATTTTTCTCTATGTTTTCTCTGTTAGGTTTTGTTTTGAAGAACATTGATGTGTGACTTGTTTCTGCCAACAATGAAGTGTTTGAAGCCGAAGGCTCCGGGGCTCCGGTCCACCACAGAGTACATTGGTATATATAGAAACGGTCCACCCTGATTGCAGTACATAATAGAGCTGAGGTCAGTAAAAGTGCAACCAAACATATTTGAAACAATACTATTCCATTTCATCACCATTACGTATAAAGATCATCAAACGACAGACAGGATTTGATCGGCTTACTGTATAATTTTCTTTCTTTCCCTTTTTATTTACGCTTCCGTAAAGGCTACGAACCGAAAAGCGCAGCATAGGCCACTTGCTAGCTGTATTGAGCAATAAATGTTTCAGAGTTAGATCTTCTAATTTATTATCCAACTAATAATTTATTATCCAACTCGTACAAAAACATCATATACAGGTACTACATAGGTAATTACGAATAGAAAGATAAATAGCTTTTTCATTTTCAGCTCGCAGACCGAATCTGCTGACTGCCAACAACCTCGGCGATACTGGACAATGGAAAGAGCTTATCTATAGAGAAGTCACTATGGTCATTTTGACTGATGTTATTTGTGGGGAAGATTTATCAATCTATATAACAAAGTTCCTCAAAACAAAACCTAACAGAGAAAACATAGAGAAAAATAATAAATAATAGACATCGGTACCACTGTTTGTATCTGACACTTATTCATCTAAAAGATATTTTGACCCTGTAAGTATAATTAGGCCGCATAGACATCACACTAAGCTGATGATGATGATACCATACAACATGGATAGACCATTCACAGATTATATCTGATTTCCATATCCCATGAGAATTTATTATGATTTGTTTTCAGATGGAATGGTTACAATAAGCGGAGGCAGACAAACTTCTACACAAATTGCTTAAATATCATTCTAGGACAGATTAATTTTATTGGTACGGAAATATTTTGAATCATGATGCAATTTTAACCTGCATCTATCCATCCTGAAAGCCTAAGCTGGGACATCCTTTTCTTAACCGCCTGACTGGAGTCTGAGCCGAGGGTTTAAGCTAGCACCTAGCTCAATATGCACATACTAAATTTATTATACAATCGTTTTATTTAACATGATTATTATGGATGTTTTCCGGTTGATGATGAATTTTCTTTCATTGTAATTTTTTTATACAATTACCCATTTGTATAGATTATACCTTCTTTTATATTAACTGTGTTGTTTCTTATGTTTCAGGTGAAAAATTGTTTGAAAGTACTTAGAAAAACTGTATGTAGCTGCAATAGTACAGTATAACTGTATAACACACATGAGGGCATGGATATCTTTTAAGTAAGGAGTTGTATATTGCCAACCAGCTATATGTAACAGAAGAATGCTATGGATAAAATACAAAAAGGATTTATTATTGTGATCATTATATTTAAACATTTAAGTACCTATGCACATTTAAATATAAGTAGCTAATGAATTTTGCTAAATTGGAGGCCCATGTTCAGTAGTGGGCGTGTTAGGGCTATTAATGTTTATTTAAAAAGTCAACTGTTCAAAATTGAATTATGATAGATATTCGTTAATAAAATATTCAAAATTCAGTTACAATTGTAAGCTTTTTTTAACAAAAATAGTTGTATAATTGAATTGAATTTGCGGCAACATGAATATACCGTTTGTATTGGCAGATTTCTGGTAAAAATGTTGAATTTAGAAACAAGGGTGTAAATATTGTATTAAATTTATTATTGTCTTCATGGTACAAGCTTTGCTTAGTTTAAGGCTAGATTGTGGTGCCGGTGTGTGAATGTCCAGATATTTATTTATTATTTATAGTGCAAAACATATATAAATTATGTACACATGGAGAAAGTAGTAGTAGTATTATTCATTTTAGGACCTACCAATAAGTTATGAATAGGCATGTCACCAGTCAGATGTCCACAGCTGAACATAGGCGTTCCCATTAGAAAGGAGGATTTGATTATAATAAAAACACAGAAGAAAAGGAAGAGGAAAATAAATAAATGTGCGGACATTACACACAGCACCATCTAACCCATAATTAAGCATAGCTTGTACTATGGGAACCAGATAACTGATATTTATTAATATACTTTTTATAGTGTTATTAATTCAGAAATAGAAAAGGTTATATTGTATAGGTTGTTTGACAGACAGCCATAGAATTTACCTCCCATTTTTTTTTATAGTATAACTTGCCATGTCTATGCAGGCAGACAGCGCACAGCTGCCCGTGGGACACATAATGAATTTAATGATTTCAGTTGCAACAGGATGAACAATTAATTATAGAATCCATTTATTCACAGATGTTCCAAATACAACCTTAGCAAAGTTAATGGTATTTTATTTAGTTTTTCAATGTATGTAGGTAGTTTCAAGTGAAGGGAAATAATATTAGTAAATTGCCTGTTAGCTAAAAATACATCATAGATTGTACTTACCTACTGGTCTCATGCAAGGCATATCTAAATTTATGTTTAAACCTGGTTACCTAATAGTAATTATTGATCTGGTCAGTACCTACTGCGAGGAGCTGATGGTTCATCATAGTTCATCATCATCCACTGCTGAACATAGGCCTCCCCCAGAGAGTGCCACTTTGAGCGGCTGCTCACCTTCTGCATCCATCGGCTTGCCACAGTTTTCACCAGGTCATCGGTCCACTTAGTGGGTGGTCTGCCTACGCTGTGAATCTTAGATAAATAAATAAATAAAATTGGTTTGTGTCTGATTGATTACCTTTAATTTAATAATGCAATCCAAGTCCAAATTATAATAAAATATTGATACTCTTACATTTGAAATTATTTATCGTCATTCTATGATCTTAATGAAATTAGGTAGGTATATTGTGATAGTACTTTCATGGACTCTTGAACATAGCAAATCGGTGTTATAAAAAAAATCAAGGGACCAAAGAAACTTGGAGACACCATTTTCTAATTATTATTCTACCACATTAATTCACAAACACTGTTTCAGTCCTTCAGGATATTACATTTAGATTCTTCTTATCTTACATTTTTAATAGTTCTTACAGGATCTTTACCACTATTGGAATCATTTCCTAAGTTCCAGCAGCACAGTTACATGCTTTATTTTCATAGGTAGACTGAAGGAGCAGATAGGGTGATAAAATAAACGTTTTAGGTAGTTTTTTAATCTCTTGTTTCTCACAATATGTTAGTAACTTAAGTAGTTAACCTATGTCTTAGTACCTAGTTAGTGATTTTCAAATAGTAGGTCATTTTTTTATTTAATTGTCAGTCATTGTTCCTTTGCATAGGTACTGTTCTTTTCTGTTGATAGGTTAGGAATGATGTATTTACCTAGCCATGGCAATCTCATTTAAAACATTTATTTATATATCACCTTATAGTTATCTCAACAATTCGTGAAATATATAGTCTTCTATATATATAAAACTTACCTACTTCAGAAGATTTACTTTAATCTAACCCAGAATTAAGCATAGCTTGTACTATGGGAACCAGATAACTGATATACTCAGATAAACTAACAGTATATAATACCCAGACAGAGGACAAATACCTATTTTCATCACACAAATGTTGGTACCAGGTGGGAATCCAACCCACAGTTTCCTAACTATTCCACTGCTACTCTAGATCCAAAGTAGCATTATTTAAAAAACATTACCAACTTGCAACCCATATTATTCCCAAATACCACCTCAGGGCAATGTACGGGCAACTGGGAATATACCGGTTACATACATAAAGTGTGATTCAAACTCAATGTCAGCTTTGAAGTCGGTGAGAAATATGAGTGCAGCATGTGGATGGCTTGCAGTGCACTTCATAGCCGCCATTGAGTTTGTACCACACTACCAAGAGATAGAAATATATGTATCTGTTACCTGGACTTAACACAATTACCTTACCTATACCACAGAATAAATATATAGTACTTCTATACCAAGACCCAAAAAAAACACTTAGATACATTGATAAGATAGTTTATATAACAATGACATAAGCAGCACCTCATTATATAATTTTATACACCTACATACATAACTATTATTATATTGTTTCATTTTGATTTTGCATGCTTTCTTTGAATAAAAACCAATTTGTATCATCATCAACAACATGAAGACAACCAGAACTCCCCCAAAGAATGCCACTTTAAGAGACTGCTTGCTTTCTGCATCCATCGGCTCCCCATGGTTATGGTCACCAGGTTGTCGGCCCACCTTTCTTCCCTTTTGTTGTCAGTTCTACGAGTGATGTGGCTTGCCCATTGCCACTTCAACTTGCTGATTCTAAATAAGATAACATAAATTACACCATTATACATACTACATATACATATAAATATATACATACTTACTTCATAAAATTGCTTTGTTTTTGGTATTATCGACTTCATAGAATGCAAAGAGCAAAAATAGAAATATGCAATCAACATTTTAACTTCACTGTCTTTATGATCATAGCTTAACTTTTTAACTCCCAGCGACCCAATTTCAAAAACATGCATGCTGTCATCTCAGTGGTAGTATTCCAGTGGGTAACAACCATGAAAGTTTTGTTTTAGGACCTGCCCGTTGCTATTTCAAAACAACTAAATTGGTCATTTTAGTTCTGCTTGCTGGGCTACTTTGAGCTTACTTGAGCTTGAGGGTGGGTTTACACCAATAGTTAAGGTGACCAACAGCTCTAACAAATTTTGACCATTTCCATTGGTTACCTCAACTATTGGTGAAAATACCCACCCTAAATCTATATTAAGCTATTATTCACAGTTTCCCCATAAGCTTAGAAGAGGTGACCTAATTATTTACCTGATGCTAAACCAAACTCCTGTTTTTCCTCTGTCATAATTAACATCCATCACTGAGCGCTTGTTTTTTGGATCTTTTATAGGTTGGAACTCTGAAAATGAGACAAGGTAGCATTGAGTTAATAAAAAACAAGGTGGATATTAATACTTTAGGTACTAATAAACAAGCATAGAATTTTAGTGTGTTCTGGATGAAGAGCATAATTTGTTCCTGGTATTGTTATTATTTTATGCTAATGCTTAGAATAAGTACCTAGTCTATGCATTTCTGCAGTATATTTTGAGTCTGCTTTTACTTCGTTTATCATAAGACTTACTTGTTGCTATACGTGTCAGAACGTTCAAATGATACCCACGGGAACAAATAGGCTGGTTCTATTCTCACATCACAGAATTCCCCTTATTACTTGTCTCACATACATAAATAATGTTGTTTTTCTTATTACAAACAAAAATTAAACCGCCGCCATCTCTGTGGCCGCCATATCTATCTAGTCAAATGCACAGAGAACTTTGCTATATACGTCAAATGTCAAAACATGAAACTGAAGTTAGCCGTATGCGGCCATCTTATTTCATACGATTAACGACCTTATTTGAGAGGGGATAAAGTTTCTTACTGGATGACAGGACAGGAATATATGACTTTCTGAGTAAGTATTTTTCGGTTTTTGTATGAAAAATATGTTTTTTTGTATGAAAGGTACCTTTTTTTATTGTTTATTTAGAATCGTCCCAAGGTTTACTACATTTTTGTTCTATTAGTTTATTTTTATCTCTTATCGTTTCCGAGATCCCATCTGGAACTTCTTCCTGGTACCACTTTCTGATGCTGACATATTTAATTCTTTGCCTCGGGATTTTTCCGTACATATCTCTAGTACATTTCCAAATCATCCTATGGGCCAGTTTTCGGGAACATTCATGTCAGTGATCTATCTGTTTATCTTTATAGGTAATAGACTAGGGTGCTCTGTTCGCGGCCCGCATGCGGGCCGCGTGGGTGTTTTTTCGTGGCGTATCATTATTTCAAAACGCTATACTTGTGTTTAAACTTGTAATTTTGCAAGAATTAGTACAAAACAGCGGTATTTTTCAAAGAAAATGATAATTGATCTGACTTTTGCATGGCGGCCATCTTGAAAAATGCTGTCAGTCAAGTAAAAGGTCAAAATTTGAAATCAGCATCCTTTAAAACCCCCAAATATAAAATATCAGCCGAATCCGAGTTACTATAAAATTGGGCGCCATTTTGAATCCGCCATCTTTGAATTATGTTAAAACTGTAAGAAAGCTTCCGTTGTTCTCTGTAACATGAGTCCAAACACGCTATGCTTGCCTCTATTAGTTCAGATAGTGTGCGCCTTTTAATTTTGCATCGCGGCCATATTGTTTTATTTCCCCAAAGAGGTAGTTTGAAGCTCCTCCTCGCTTCGCTCGTCGTCGCGTTAGGTAGTTTGAAGCTCCTCCTCGCTTCGCTCGTCGTCGCGGTAGGTAGTTTGAAGCTCCTTCTCGCTTCGTTAATGTTCTGTTTTGTTCCTTTAAACATCTTTACTCGATCCCCAGAAACAACTTTTCTATTACATTCATATTGGAGGCGTAAAAAAGGAAAGTTCATATTTCGATAAAATCACCTTTGTATGGCAACCCTATTGAAAAACGGCGCATGTCAAAATTTGATTTTAGAATGTTGATCAGCATCCTTGGGGACTCCTAGATATCGATTTTCATCCGGATCGGAGAAACTTTTTTTTCCGCCAAGACCGAAATTTCCGCCATTTTGAAAAAAATAAAATATTGTAATATCTTCCCTTCCGGCCTCCAAACAATATTAGTTCGAGCTCTTTTTACTAAAGTGTCATGGTTTCGCCGTCATTTCCAGTCAAAATTAGTATGGCTGTTTTTTTTTTCCGCCATTTTGAATTTTTTTGTGTTCTCTAAAATCGTCCCAGGGTTTACTATGACATTCCTGAGAACGCATATGACTTATCTCATATAGCTTAGCCAGGCCTTCGATGGTCACGATGATGGAAGGTCGGAAGACCAGGTCATGAATTATTTTGAATTTCGATTGTCCTTTTTCATACAAATTTATAAAAAAAAGGATCAAAATTTCCCATAGGTATAAAGAAACAATGCGCCGGAAATGAAAAAAAAAATGCATGGCAGCCATCTTTATAAATGGCGGAATCCAAAATATTTTTTCAACTATGGAATCAAGGGCCCCAAACATTCCCCGATGCATCAAATCAGCCGAATCGGACCAACTTTTAAAATGGCCGCCATCTTGAATTTTGGTGACCATCCGAAAGCCATGGTCCTCTATAACATTTTAGTCGAGCACCCCCCAACTACCTCTTACAGTTTTCGTTAATAAGCATTTCAATAATTATTCTTGCAGTTTATTTTTGTTCATTTCTCTACCACTGTAGTTCGGGTATAAAACGCTTGCGAGTTTTAGAGTCGTACAACGCCATCTAGTTTCTTTTCTGATAAGCTTCGGTTAAAAAATGATAGGTGCATTACAACTTTGTATGAAAACCATGTTTTTTGTATGAGAGGTACCAATTTTTATGACTGATTTAAAATCGTCCCAAGCTTTACTACATTTTTTGTTCCATTAGTTTTTTTTTATCTGTTACCGTTTCTGAGATCCCTTGGGGTTAATCACTTTTGTATGGCAACCCTATGATTTTTAAATGAAATTTAGTTTCCCATATTCTTACTAAGTATCTAAGGGAATTCTCAGATAGATCTTCATCCGGATAGGATCACTTTTTCTCTAAGTCGATATGTCTATATCCGCCATCTTGAAAAAATCGATTTCATTAATATTCCGTTTTGTCCCTTATTACACTCTACTCGATTCCCAAAAACAACTTTTCTATAACATTCATATTAGAGGCGTAAAAAAGGAAAGTTCATATTTCGATAAAAGCACCTTTATATGGCAACCCTATTGAAAAATGGCGAATGCAAAACTTGATTTAAAAATTTTGTTCAGCATCCTTGGGGACCCCCAGATTTTCTTCCGGATCGGTGTAACTTTTTTTTCCGCCATGACCAAAACTTTCTGGCATTTTTAACTGTTTTCGTTCACCGTTTGGATAGCTCAAAATTGTCATCGTGAACTACCAATATTCACTCTTGGGAAAAAATATCAAAATTGGCATTATTGGTAAAATTTCCAAAACGAACGCTTGACATCATCGCTAATTTTGCAAATGCCAATAATGCCACCGGGGCTAAAACGAACACAGGGTGTGATATAGTATATACAAATCATCCATCGGCGGTTTTTCATGTTGTCGATATCATTCTGTCAGCTGTCACTTAGTTCCTAGTTTCGCTCACAGATTAGAGAAAAATCGCTGATGCATTGGATGGGTTCCAGTTGGTGTCATTTTCGGTATTTTTTATATTTTGACTATCAAAAACTCTCACAATGATGACATTAATGAGCTGTTTTATTAAAACAAAGAAATTGTAATTTAAATATGACCCAATAGATGGCGTTAAATAGGTGTGTATCACTATCTGTCACTGTCAGTGTTTCAAGCTAAGCTGACGACTATAAACCCTTTCGTTTTATATTTTGTGATACATACCTATTTTCTGAATTGTCAAGCCTATTTAAGAACACTGAAAACAATTTTTACTCTGTGAATTCACGAGTGATTTTAAAGGTCTGGTTCTGCGTAGGCGTGGAAATGATTGCTTCTTTAAAATCATAATCATTTCATCATATATGTTTTTTTTCAGTGACCGTGATTTCATCTGCTATTTTACATAGGCTGTGATTTTTAACAGACGGATTTTTCAAATGCCTAGTGAGATTATGATCCATGGCGATTGAAGGTACTTTATGAAAAGACCTTACAGGTCTTAGTTTGTTTTCTGAACCGATATTCACCGCTGATGCTACTCTCGTATTATAAAATCCGAAGCCCCGATTCTTAAGTGTGATTAATCATTCTGCGATAATTTGTAGCAGAGTATGTTCCAAAAAGGACCCGAGTGATTTATGAAATCATATGAGTTTTCACCTGCTCTTTGATCTAAAATAAAGAAGTGCAACTGGAACGCACCTATTGTCGAAAATGTAGAAATCACAGAGTACATTGGTAAAGATGTAGAAATCGTCTTTAACAAACTTATTAAAATAAATGCATTTTTTCCAGTTTTCTTATAAGACAAGAGCAGAGACTTGAATACCCAGTAGTAAGATAAGGAAGCTGTGGATGTTTACGTGATTTAGTAGGTAGGTACCTAATATAAAACGCTGCATTCATTCACTTAGAATATGTTCTTCGCACATGAAAATAATAAGTTTAGTTAGGTTAGGTACCTACCTAAACTTATTATTTTCAACTGTAGCTGCAATTATGTTTGAATACCTATATTAAAAGTCTTTGTTTGATGCATGGATGAAATAAAAAAAAGAGTTTGTTGTGCTATAATTTTGTGCGACAGCAAAATAGTGGTTATGTAAATATCTCTCCACAGCTGAACTGAACTGAATGCTATAATATAGGTAAGTATAATAAGCAGAAAGATGTAAAATAGTCCATTTAGATGTCCTGATTCTTAGCTAGATCTGTGTCAAGTATATTAAGACCTATTTTTTTTACAGATTACCTACTGATGAGGAATACTTCATTTATGCTGTATGTTCATGACTGTAAAAGTCTGAATGGTGTATGTAGTGGACAATTCAGCACCAGGACAAACAATATGATGCTATAAATTTTACTGACTCAGAAGAACCATGCATAAATAAGTTAGATACATGCGAAGATTAGATAAAAGTTATATACATTAATAAAAGTTGAACTCATGCGAACAAACCATTATTACACAGTTATTACCCAATTCCCAAGAGGTTTACTTCAAATACCTATTCAATGTTTAATACCTACCTATAAATTACTCATTCAGAAATTTAACATGGCTAATCTTATTACCCCATATACTATATACCTCCAAATATTAAAACTGTGAAGTGTACTTATGTGACTATGCAGCTGCTGAACAGCTCTCAATGTTTTATAACACAATTCTAAGTCAAGATATTTGGGCCGTTATTATCTGTTTTACTGATAAGCCTATGTTGGTCCCGTAAGAGCTGTCTAAAGGGGAAAATCCATGGATACAAATGTATTGAAATGTTTGCCATCTCCAAGCTGCCTACCAAGCAAGCCCCTCATAGAATTCACCCTGTTTACAAAGTTTATAGCCCCCTATGATAAGTGTCCAAAGTGGCATATTATAGAGGATGCCCATGTTCAGCAGTGAATCTCTGATGGTTGTTGATGTGAAGCCTAAAGCATCACAACATACGGCGGTGACGGCTTGAATACCACAATATAAGAACTTTATAGTAAATGGTGTTTTTTTTATTTTTTCATTTTATAAAGGTAACAAAGCCCTAAAAGGGCAAGGTAAGTGCCTGTTAGCTGGACAAACATGCATAACTATAATTGGTAATAATTGATCTGGTCAGACATGCAAGGAGCTGATGGATGTAGGATGCAAGTAGCCGGTCAAAGTGGCACTCTATAAAAAAAGCTTATGTTCAGAGAGATGTAGTTCTTTTTCTTTAGATTGATTAGGTATACTACGGATCAAGGGGAACGCTGCCTGACCATCAAGCACCTGTATAAATAATGTATCATCAACAGCCTGAAGACATCCACTGCTGAACCCCGCTGAACATAGGCCTCCCCCAGAGAGCGCCACCTTGAGCGGCTGCTCGCCTCCTGCATCCGTCAGCTCCCTGCGGTTTTCACCAGATCATCGGTCCACTTAGTAGGGAGCCAGTCTACGCTGCATCTTTCGGTCCGTGGTCGCCACTCAAAAACCTTTTTTCCCCATCGGTTGTACCTACCTACCTATCTATATAAGATTAAAATAAAAAATCCTCTATTTTTTCAGTCGGGTTCAGATAATAGTATGAAAAATCCACCAAAATTAATAAAGTTCTAGGTAGCTAGATATATAAATCCTGCCCTAATAATTTTAAATTTGAATAATATAACAGTTGATGATCCACCACCATTACCTTATACTGAGACACAAAAAAAACTCATAGATACATTTCTTTATTTAGGTAAGATACAGTTTACATAGAAAGAGCAACTTATCTTTACATGACGTAGGTAGCACCTCATAATTCTACAGATAGATAAAACACTTTATTGAAACACCACACTTACAAAAAAATAATGAATATACACACAAGCTTGAAACTGACCCCCATATTCCAAAACATTTCTGTAATTTTTACATTAAATTTAATTTTTACATTTAATTTGACACTGTAATTTTTTATGATACTAATACCGTGTGGTCTTATCCGGTACAAACGAAAAACAGCCCAAACACTGTCAAAACAATAAATATGTTAGTAGTAATGACTATTAGTATAAAAATTCAGTGAATAAAAGCTATTTTGTAATGTCTGATGGTTGTTGATGCATAATAATGCTTTTATGGAATTAATAGTAAATTCACCTTAAATTATTTTCTTTTGCAGCCCTATTTTTGCTGTAACCAAGAACTTGATCAGATGTATGGATACCAGATATTACAGCAGACTGCAATGACTGCATGAAACAAATGATTTCAGTTGCAACAGGGTGAACAATTAATTATAGAATCCATTTATTCACAGATGTTCCAAATACAACCTTAGCAAAGTTAATGGTGTTTTATTTACTTTTTTTTCAATGTATGTAGGCAGTTTCAAATGAAGGGAAATAATATTAGTAAATTGCCTGTTAGCTAAAAATACATACATAGATTGTACTTACCTACTGGTCTCATGCAAGGCATATCTTAATTTATGTTTAAACCTGGTACCTAAGTTGATCTGGTCAGTACCTACTGCGAGGAGCTGATGGTTCATCATAGTCCATCATCATCATCAACAGTCTGTAGCCGTCCACTGCTGAACATAGGCCTCTCCCAGAAAGTGCCACTTTGAGCAGCTGCTCACCTCCTGCATCCATCGGCTCACCGCGGTTTTCACCAGGTCGTCGGTCCACTTAGTGGGGGGTCTGCCTACGCTGTGAATCTTAGATCACACTATTATTATGATTGGTATATTGTGATAGTACTTTCATGGACTCTTGAACATAGTACATCGGTGTTATAAAAATAAATCAAGGGACCAAAGAAACTTTGAGACACCATTTTCTAATTATTATTTTACCACATTAATTCACAAACACTGTTTCAGTCCTTCAGGATATTACATTTACATTCTTCTTAGGATCTTTACCACTATTGGAATCATTTCCTAAGTTCCAGCAGCACAGTTACATGGTTTATGATCACAGGTAGACTGAAAGGGCAGATAGGGTGGTAAAAATCTAGGTTTTGGGCAGTTTTTTTGACTCTTTCCCTTCTTTTGTAACCTGAAAATGATAAAGATAATAATGTTACACAGTTGTATTTGTTATAGGTACTGTACATTTTTGAATTTATTAAACTGAAGGATTACTGTAGTTACTATGCTTTTTATGCTTTCCTGGATTAAATTCCTCTTGTGTAGGAAATGATTCTACAAGCCATATTGGTAACTTTAGTTCTGCACACAGGAAACACCGAGCTAAGCTCTCTCCCTTACTCATGAGGTTTGTGTTAAAGTAGTATTAGTATTATTCATTTTAGGACCTACCAATAAGTTATGAATAGGCATGTCACCAGTCAGATGTCCACAGCTGAACATAGGCGTTCCCATTAGAAAGGAGGATTTGATTATAATAAAAACACAGAAAAAAAGGAAGAGGAAAATAAATAAATGTGTGGACATTACACACAGCACCATCTAACCCAGAATTAAGCATAGCTTGTACTATGGGAACCAGATAACTGATATACTCAGATAAACTAACAGTATATAAACAAATACCTATTTTCATCTCACAAATGTTGGTACCAGGTGGGAATCCAACCCACAGTTTCCTAACTATTCCACTGCAACTCTAGATCCAAAGTAGCATTATTTAAAAAACATTACCAACTTGCAACCCTGCATATTATTCCCAAAAACCACCTCAGGGCAATGTACGGGCAACTGGGAATATACCGGTTACATACATAAAGTGTGATTCAAACTCAATGTCCGCTTTGAAGTCGGTGAGAAGTATGAGTGCAGCATGTGGATGGCTTGGAATGCACTTCATAGCCGCCATTGAGTTTGTACCACACTACCAAGAGATAGAAATATATGTATTCATTACCTGGACTTAACACAATTACCTTACCTATACCACAGAATAAATATATAGTACTTCTATACCAAGACCCAAAAAAAAAAACACTTAGATACATTGATAAGATAGTTTATATAACAATAGAAAAGAGAAACTGTCTTTACATGACATAAGTAGCACCTCATTATATAATTTTATACACCTACATAACTATTATTATTATATTGAATCTTTGAATAAAAACCAATTTGTATCATCATCAACAACATGAAGACAACCAGGCCTCCCCCAAAGAATGCCACTTTAAGAGACTGCTTGCTTTCTGCATCCATCGGCTCCCCATGGTTATGGTCACCAGGTTAGCGGCCCACCTTTTTTCCCTTCTGTTGTCAGTTCTACGAGTGATGTGGCTTGCCCATTGCCACTTCAACTTGCTGATTCTAAATAAGATAACATAAATTACACCATTATACATACTACATATAAATATATACATACTTACTTCATAAAATTGCTTTGTTTACCTCAACTATTGGTGAAAATACCCACCCTAAATCTATATTAAGCTATTATTCACAGTTTCCCCATAAGCTTAGAAGATTAAATAATAAAAAATGTATCTATAGTGTGGTAGTAGCATACCACACAGCCACAGAATTAATATATTATATAGGCTAACAAGAAGGTTTACAGTAATAGGTGACCTAATTATTTACCTGATGCTAAACCAAACTCCTGTTTTTCCTCTGTCATAATTAACATCCATCACTGAGCGCTTGTTTTTTGGATCTTTTATAGGTTGGAACTCTGAAAATGAGACAAGGTAGCATTGAGTTAATAAAAAACAAGGTGGATATTAATACTTTAGGTACTAATAAACAAGCATAGAATTTTAGTGTGTTCTGGGTGAAGAGCATAATTTGTTCCTGGTATTGTTATCATTTTATGCTAATGCTTAGAATAAGTACCTAGTCTATGCATTTCTGCAGTATATTTCGAGTCTGCTTTTACTTGCTTATATATCTTCTATAGTAGTAAATTTCGTTTATCATAAGACTTACTTGTTGCTTACTTGTTGACACCCACGGGAACAAATAGGCTGGTTCTATTCTTACATCACAGAATTCCCCTTATTACTTGTCTCACATACATAAATAATGTTGTTTTTCTTATTACAAACAAAAATTAAACCGCCGCCATCTCTGTGGCCGCCATATCTATCTAGTCAAATGCACAGAGAACTTTGCTATATACGTCAAATGTCAAAACATGAAACTGAAGTTAGCCGTATGCGGCCATCTTATTTCATACGATTAACGACCTTATTTGAGAGTCGATAAAGTTTCTTACTGGATGACAGGACAGGAATATATGACTTTCTGAGTAAGTATTTTTCGGTTTTTGTATGAAAAATATGTTTTTTTGTATGAAAGGTACCTTTTTTTATTGTTTATTTAGAATCGTCCCAAGATTTACTACATTTTTGTTCAATTAGTTTATCTTTATCTCTTACCGTTTCCGAGATCCCATCTGGAACTTCTTCCTGGTACCACTTTCTGATGCTGACATATTTAATTTTTGGCCTCGGGATTTTTCCGTACATATCTCTCATAGATTGTAAGGTCGTCCGATGGCTCCTTCTTACGAAAACATTCATGTCAATAAATCATCTGTCACCGTATTTTAGCTTTATATATCTTTTTAGCTTTATTTTAGCTTTATTAGCTTTATTAGCTTTATTAGCTTTATTTTAGCTTTATATATCTGTTAAGAATTAAGAATTAAGAATTAAGAAAATAAAAAATCCTCTATTTTTTCAGTCGGGTTCAGATAATAGTATGAAAAATCCACCAAAATTAATAAAGTTCTAGGTAGCTAGATATATAAATCCTGCCCTAATAATTTTAAATTTGAATAATATAACAGTTGATGATCCACCACCATTACCTTATACTGAGACACAAAAAAAACTCATAGATACATTTCTTTATTTAGGTAAGATACAGTTTACATAGAAAGAGCAACTTATCTTTACATGACGTAGGTAGCACCTCATAATTCTACAGATAGATAAAACACTTTATTGAAACGCCACACTTACAAAAAAATAATGAATATACACACAAGCTTGAAACTGACCCCCATATTCCAAAACATTTCTGTAATTTTTACATTTAATTTGACACTGTAATTTTTTATGATACTAATACCGTGTGGTCTTATCCGGTACAAACGAAAAACAGCCCAAACACTGTCAAAACAATAAATATGTTAGTAGTAATGACTATTAGTATAAAAATTCAGTGAATAAAAGCTATTTTGTAATGTCTGATGGTTGTTGATGCATAATAATGCTTTTATGGAATTAATAGTAAATTCACCTTAAATTATTTTCTTTTGCAGCCCTATTTTTGCTGTAACCAAGAACTTGATCAGATGTATGGATACCAGATATTACAGCAGACTGCAATGACTGCATGAAACAAATGATTTCAGTTGCAACAGGGTGAACAATTAATTATAGAATCCATTTATTCACAGATGTTCCAAATACAACCTTAGCAAAGTTAATGGTGTTTTATTTACTTTTTTTTCAATGTATGTAGGTAGTTTCAAATGAAGGGAAATAATATTAGTAAATTGCCTGTTAGCTAAAAATACATACATAGATTGTACTTACCTACTGGTCTCATGCAAGGCATATCTTAATTTATGTTTAAACCTGGTACCTAATAGTAATTATTGATCTGGTCAGTACCTACTGCGAGGAGCTGATGGTTCATCATAGTCCATCATCATCATCAACAGTCTGTAGCCGTCCACTGCTGAACATAGGCCTCTCCCAGAAAGTGCCACTTTGAGCAGCTGCTCACCTCCTGCATCCATCGGCTCACCGCGGTTTTCACCAGGTCGTCGGTCCACTTAGTGGGGGGTCTGCCTACGCTGTGAATCTTAGATCACACTATTATTATGATTAGTATATTGTGATAGTACTTTCATGGACTCTTGAACATAGTACATCGGTGTTATAAAAATAAATCAAGGGACCAAAGAAACTTTGAGACACCATTTTCTAATTATTATTTTACCACATTAATTCACAAACACTGTTTCAGTCCTTCAGGATATTACATTTACATTCTTCTTAGGATCTTTACCACTATTGGAATCATTTCCTAAGTTCCAGCAGCACAGTTACATGCTTTATGATCACAGGTAGACTGAAAGGGCAGATAGGGTGGTAAAAATCTAGGTTTTGGGCAGTTTTTTTGACTCTTTCCCTTCTTTTGTAACCTGAAAATGATAAAGATAATAATGTTACACAGTTGTATTTGTTATAGGTACTGTACATTTTTGAATTTATTAAACTGAAGGATTACTGTAGTTACTATGCTTTTTATGCTTTCCTGGATTAAATTCCTCTTGTGTAGGAAATGATTCTACAAGCCATATTGGTAACTTTAGTTCTGCACACAGGAAACACCGAGCTAAGCTCTCTCCCTTACTCATGAGGTTTGTGTTAAAGTAGTAGTAGTATTATTCATTTTAGGACCTACCAATAAGTTATGAATAGGCATGTCACCAGTCAGATGTCCACAGCTGAACATAGGCATTCCCATTAGAAAGGAGGATTTGATTATAATAAAAACACAGAAGAAAAGGAAGAGGAAAATAAATAAATGTGTGGACATATACACACAGCACCATCTAACCCAGAATTAAGCATAGCTTGTACTATGGGAACCAGATAACTGATATACTCAGATAAACTAACAGTATATAATACCCAGACAGAGGACAAATACCTATTTTCATCACACAAATGTTGGTACCAGGTGGGAATCCAACCCACAGTTTCCTAACTATTCCACTGCAACTCTAGATCCAAAGTAGCATTATTTAAAAAACATTACCAACTTGCAACCCTGCATATTATTCCCAAAAACCACCTCAGGGCAATGTACGGGCAACTGGGAATATACCGGTTACATACATAAAGTGTGATTCAAACTCAATGTCCGCTTTGAAGTCGGTGAGAAGTATGAGTGCAGCATGTGGATGGCTTGGAATGCACTTCATAGCCGCCATTGAGTTTGTACCACACTACCAAGAGATAGAAATATATGTATTCATTACCTGGACTTAACACAATTACCTTACCTATACCACAGAATAAATATATAGTACTTCTATACCAAGACCCAAAAAAAAAAACACTTAGATACATTTATAAGATAGTTTATATAACAATAGAAAAGAGAAACTGTCTTTACATGACATAAGTAGCACCTCATTATATAATTTTATACACCTACATAACTATTATTATTATATTGAATCTTTGAATAAAAACCAATTTGTATCATCATCAACAACATGAAGACAACCAGGCCTCCCCCAAAGAATGCCACTTTAAGAGACTGCTTGCTTTCTGCATCCATCGGCTCCCCATGGTTATGGTCACCAGGTTAGCGGCCCACCTTTTTTCCCTTCTGTTGTCAGTTCTACGAGTGATGTGGCTTGCCCATTGCCACTTCTAAATAAGATAACATAAATTACACCATTATACATACTACATATAAATATATACATACTTACTTCATAAAATTGCTTTGTTTACCTCAACTATTGGTGAAAATACCCACCCTAAATCTATATTAAGCTATTATTCACAGTTTCCCCATAAGCTTAGAAGATTAAATAATAAAAAATGTATCTATAGTGTGGTAGTAGCATACCACACAGCCACAGAATTAATATATTATATAGGCTAACAAGAAGGTTTACAGTAATAGGTGACCTAATTATTTACCTGATGCTAAACCAAACTCCTGTTTTTCCTCTGTCATAATTAACATCCATCACTGAGCGCTTGTTTTTTGGATCTTTTATAGGTTGGAACTCTGAAAATGAGACAAGGTAGCATTGAGTTAATAAAAAACAAGGTGGATATTAATACTTTAGGTACTAATAAACAAGCATAGAATTTTAGTGTGTTCTGGGTGAAGAGCATAATTTGTTCCTGGTATTGTTATCATTTTATGCTAATGCTTAGAATAAGTACCTAGTCTATGCATTTCTGCAGTATATTTCGAGTCTGCTTTTACTTGCTTATCTTGTATAGTAGTAAATTTCGTTTATCATAAGACTTACTTGTTGCTATACGTGTCAGAACGTGCAAATGATACCCACGGGAACGAATAGGCTGGTTCTATTCTCACATCACAGAATTCCCCTTATTACTTGTCTCACATACATAAATAATGTTGTTTTTCTTATTACAAACAAAAATTAAACCGCCGCCATCTCTGTGGCCGCCATATCTATCTAGTCAAATGCACAGAGAACTTTGCTATATACGTCAAATGTCAAAACATGAAACTGAAGTTAGCCGTATGCGGCCATCTTATTTCATACGATTATCGACCTTATTCGAGGCCAGATAGAGTTTCTTACTGGATGACAGGACAGGAATATACAACTTTCTGAGTACGTATTTTTCGGTTTTTGTATGAAAAATATATGTTTTTGTATGAGAGGTACCTTTTTTTATTGTTTATTTAGAATCGTCCCAAGGTTTACTACATTTTTGTTCTATTAGTTTATTTTTATCTCTTACCGTTTCCGAGATCCCATCTGGAACTTCTTCCTGGTACCACTTTCTGATGCTGACATATTTAATTCTTTGCCTCGGGATTTTTCCGTACATATCTCTAGTACATTTCCAAATCATCCTATGGGCCAGTTTTCGGGAACATTCATGTCAACATGATCTGTCACCGTTTTTTAGCTTTATATATCTGTTAAGATTAAGATAAGATTAAGACTAGAATTTTGCTCTGTGCGCGGGCCGCGAGCGGCCCGCGTGGGTGTTTTCGTGGCTGTTGTATTTATAAAACCCTTATACTTTGTGCTAAACTTTAAATTTTGCAAGAATTAGTACAAAACAGCGGTATTTTTCAAAGAAAATGATAATTGATCTGACTTTTGCATGGCGGCCATCTTGAAAAATGCTGTCAGTCAAGTAAAAGGTCAAAATTTGAAATCAGCATCCTTTAAAACCCTCAAATATAAAATATCAGCCGAATCTGAGTTACTATAAAATCGAGCGCCATTTTGAATCCGCCATCTTTGAATTATTTTAGGACTGTAAGAAAGCCTCCGTTGTTCTCTTTAACATGAGTCCAAATACGCTATTCTTGCCTCTATTGGTTCCGATAGTATGCGCGTTTTAATTTTGCATGGTGGCAATTTTGTTTTATTTTTTCAGAGGTAGTTGGAAGCTCCTCCTCGCTTCGCTCGTCGTCGCGGTAGGTAGTTTGAAGCTCCTCCTCGCTTCGCTCGTCGTCGCGATAGGTAGTTTGAAGCTCCTCCTCGCTTCGCTCGTCGTCGCGTTAGGTAGTTTGAAGCTCCTCCTCGCTTCGCTCGTCGTCGCGTTAGGTAGTTTAAAGCTCCTCCTCGCTTCGCTCGTCGTCGCGTTAGGTAATTTGAAGCTCCTCCTCGCTTCGCTCGTCGTCGCGATAGGTAGTTTGAAGCTCCTCCTCGCTTCGCTCGTCGTCGCGATGGGTAGTTTGAAGCTCCTCCTCGCTTCGCTCGTCGTCGCGGTAGGTAGTTTGAAGCTCCTCCTCGCTTCGCTCGTCGTCGGGATGGGTAGTTTGAAGCTCCTCCTCGCTTCGCTCTTCGTCGCGGTAGGTAGTTTGAAACTCCTCCTCGCTTCGCTCGTCGTCGCGATGGGTAGTTTGAAGCTCCTCCTCGCTTCGCTCGTCGTTGCGGTAGGTAGTTTGAAGCTCCTCCTCACTTCGCTCGTCGTCGCGATAGGTAGTTTGAAGCTCCTACACGCTTCGCTCGTCGTCGCGGTAGGTAGTTTGAAGCTCCTCCTCGCTTTGCTCGTCGTCGCGTTGGTGGCTTTGCCAGTATGTATGACAGCCATTTTGAAAAACGGTGGATGTCTAAAAGAAGCTATAGCATGTTAATCAGTATCCTTGGGGACACTCAGATATCAATTTTCATACGGATTGGAGATCCATAAAAAAGTTCAGTTGTATATATGAATCTTTTCAAAATTGCGGAATAAAATTTTTTTTCCTATATTATTACTGAGTATCTAGGGGGATTCCCATATATAAATTTTCATCCGGATCGAATCACTTTTTCTCTATGTCGATATGCCTATATCTGCCATCTTGAAAAAATCGATTTCATTAATATTTCCGTTTGTCCCTTACTACATCTCTACTCGATCCCCAGAAACAGTTTTTCTATAACATTCGTATTAGGGGCGTAATAAAGGAAAGATTATATTTTGATAAAAGTACCTTTGTATGGCAACCCTATTGAAAAATCGCGCATGTCAAAATTTGATTTTAGAATGTTGATCAACATTTTTGGGGACCCCCAGATATCAATTTTCATTCGGATCGGAGAATTTTTTTTCCGCAATGACCGTATTCCGCCATTTTGAAAAAAAAAATTTGTGATGTCTTCCCTTCCGTTCTCCAAACAATATTAGTTCGTTATTTTTGCCGCTTTACCCATTGGGTACGGAACCCTAAAATGTACCTAACTTGATACCTTCTGGCTAAGTAGCGTTTAGTCGATGAGTCGAACTTAAAAAAAATACATTTGTACAGTTATGTCATATCAAAATAATTTGTGGGTTTTGGCGGGAACGTGAAAAAGGTCACGTCGTTGCATTGTATTATTTTTCAAAACTTATGCTTTTTCCAGTGTTAATGTTTAAAATTGGTGGCTTTTTATGCATTAAGTGCTGGATTACGAGCATGAGTGTAGGCAAGTGATATAATGTGGTGAAACGTGATTTTTAGTGATACTTCCAAAATTCCATAGAAGCTTCTAATAAAGTTGCCACCACTTTACTGGAGCATGACTAAGACTGGACTATGACTAAGACTTGACTTTACGTGAAATATTCTATTAATTAACATGATGAAAAATTACAATACTTGACACTGGCTAAATACACTATTTGTGGAGCCAAAATATAAGAAAAAAAAATTGTCAGGTAGCAAATGACTTTGACAGCACAATATGCCGTTATCAGCTGTCATTTTCTCCGCTCGACATTGGCATTGACACTTGCAGAAAATGCTAAACAGCGTCAAAAACGAAAAGACTCCACTCCACCTTTTTCTAAAACGAACTGATACTCTTTGCCTTTAACTAAGAGTTGAAGTTAGTAAATTATATACTCTTACCTGAAATATTCTATTAACATGATGAAAAATTACAATACTTGACACTGGCTAAATACACTATGTGTAGAGCCAAAATATAAGAAAAAAAAAGTCAGTGTATTACAATGACGTTTGTCTATGTCTAGTTTGTACTTGGGCCGTATTTCGATTCACGCTAAAATCGATAATATCAATGTTATCGCGCTAAGAACGTGTACCGAATGGCCGTGACTGTGACAATGAAATCTTTTGTAAACGTCATGACCGACGTCATCTTGCAATATCGCCGTCCGCGATTGGTTGTTAGTCATGGACAGAGCTCAAAGCCGTGAGCGCATTATCTGAATTGGAACACTGAATAATTAACGTGAGCGTTGCGAGCGATTATAGCGTTAATCAGAATACGGGGTTGGTAGCAAAGAGTATAATAACGTTATGCTTGGTAGTTTCCACAGAGAACTTAGCTATTTAGTTTCATTCAAAGAGTTTATAATACCTATTCTAGGATTCATTTCCTTTATATTTATTATTTTTCTCTATGTTTTCTCTGTTAGGTTTTGTTTTGAAGAACATTGATGTGTGACTTGTTTCTGCCAACAATGAAGTGTTTGAAGCCGAAGGCTCCGGGGCTCCGGTCCACCACAGAGTACATTGGTATATATAGAAACGGTCCACCCTGATTGCAGTACATAATAGAGCTGAGGTCAGTAAAAGTGCAACCAAACATATTTGAAACAATACTATTCCATTTCATCACCATTACGTATAAAGATCATCAAACGACAGACAGGATTTGATCGGCTTACTGTATAATTTTCTTTCTTTCCCTTTTTATTTACGCTTCCGTAAAGGCTACGAACCGAAAAGCGCAGCATAGGCCACTTGCTAGCTGTATTGAGCAATAAATGTTTCAGAGTTAGATCTTCTAATTTATTATCCAACTAATAATTTATTATCCAACTCGTACAAAAACATCATATACAGGTACTACATAGGTAATTACGAATAGAAAGATAAATAGCTTTTTCATTTTCAGCTCGCAGACCGAATCTGCTGACTGCCAACAACCTCGGCGATACTGGACAATGGAAAGAGCTTATCTATAGAGAAGTCACTATGGTCATTTTGACTGATGTTATTTGTGGGGAAGATTTATCAATCTATATAACAAAGTTCCTCAAAACAAAACCTAACAGAGAAAACATAGAGAAAAATAATAAATAATAGACATCGGTACCACTGTTTGTATCTGACACTTATTCATCTAAAAGATATTTTGACCCTGTAAGTATAATTAGGCCGCATAGACATCACACTAAGCTGATGATGATGATACCATACAACATGGATAGACCATTCACAGATTATATCTGATTTCCATATCCCATGAGAATTTATTATGATTTGTTTTCAGATGGAATGGTTACAATAAGCGGAGGCAGACAAACTTCTACACAAATTGCTTAAATATCATTCTAGGACAGATTAATTTTATTGGTACGGAAATATTTTGAATCATGATGCAATTTTAACCTGCATCTATCCATCCTGAAAGCCTAAGCTGGGACATCCTTTTCTTAACCGCCTGACTGGAGTCTGAGCCGAGGGTTTAAGCTAGCACCTAGCTCAATATGCACATACTAAATTTATTATACAATCGTTTTATTTAACATGATTATTATGGATGTTTTCCGGTTGATGATGAATTTTCTTTCATTGTAATTTTTTTATACAATTACCCATTTGTATAGATTATACCTTCTTTTATATTAACTGTGTTGTTTCTTATGTTTCAGGTGAAAAATTGTTTGAAAGTACTTAGAAAAACTGTATGTAGCTGCAATAGTACAGTATAACTGTATAACACACATGAGGGCATGGATATCTTTTAAGTAAGGAGTTGTATATTGCCAACCAGCTATATGTAACAGAAGAATGCTATGGATAAAATACAAAAAGGATTTATTATTGTGATCATTATATTTAAACATTTAAGTACCTATGCACATTTAAATATAAGTAGCTAATGAATTTTGCTAAATTGGAGGCCCATGTTCAGTAGTGGGCGTGTTAGGGCTATTAATGTTTATTTAAAAAGTCAACTGTTCAAAATTGAATTATGATAGATATTCGTTAATAAAATATTCAAAATTCAGTTACAATTGTAAGCTTTTTTTAACAAAAATAGTTGTATAATTGAATTGAATTTGCGGCAACATGAATATACCGTTTGTATTGGCAGATTTCTGGTAAAAATGTTGAATTTAGAAACAAGGGTGTAAATATTGTATTAAATTTATTATTGTCTTCATGGTAGAAGCTTTGCTTAGTTTAAGGCTAGATTGTGGTGCCGGTGTGTGAATGTCCAGATATTTATTTATTATTTATAGTGCAAAACATATATAAATTATGTACACATGGAGAAAGTAGTAGTAGTATTATTCATTTTAGGACCTACCAATAAGTTATGAATAGGCATGTCACCAGTCAGATGTCCACAGCTGAACATAGGCGTTCCCATTAGAAAGGAGGATTTGATTATAATAAAAACACAGAAGAAAAGGAAGAGGAAAATAAATAAATGTGCGGACATTACACACAGCACCATCTAACCCATAATTAAGCATAGCTTGTACTATGGGAACCAGATAACTGATATTTATTAATATACTTTTTATAGTGTTATTAATTCAGAAATAGAAAAGGTTATATTGTATAGGTTGTTTGACAGACAGCCATAGAATTTACCTCCCATTTTTTTTTATAGTATAACTTGCCATGTCTATGCAGGCAGACAGCGCACAGCTGCCCGTGGGACACATAATGAATTTAATGATTTCAGTTGCAACAGGATGAACAATTAATTATAGAATCCATTTATTCACAGATGTTCCAAATACAACCTTAGCAAAGTTAATGGTATTTTATTTAGTTTTTCAATGTATGTAGGTAGTTTCAAGTGAAGGGAAATAATATTAGTAAATTGCCTGTTAGCTAAAAATACATCATAGATTGTACTTACCTACTGGTCTCATGCAAGGCATATCTAAATTTATGTTTAAACCTGGTTACCTAATAGTAATTATTGATCTGGTCAGTACCTACTGCGAGGAGCTGATGGTTCATCATAGTTCATCATCATCCACTGCTGAACATAGGCCTCCCCCAGAGAGTGCCACTTTGAGCGGCTGCTCACCTTCTGCATCCATCGGCTTGCCACAGTTTTCACCAGGTCATCGGTCCACTTAGTGGGTGGTCTGCCTACGCTGTGAATCTTAGATAAATAAATAAATAAAATTGGTTTGTGTCTGATTGATTACCTTTAATTTAATAATGCAATCCAAGTCCAAATTATAATAAAATATTGATACTCTTACATTTGAAATTATTTATCGTCATTCTATGATCTTAATGAAATTAGGTAGGTATATTGTGATAGTACTTTCATGGACTCTTGAACATAGCAAATCGGTGTTATAAAAAAAATCAAGGGACCAAAGAAACTTGGAGACACCATTTTCTAATTATTATTCTACCACATTAATTCACAAACACTGTTTCAGTCCTTCAGGATATTACATTTAGATTCTTCTTATCTTACATTTTTAATAGTTCTTACAGGATCTTTACCACTATTGGAATCATTTCCTAAGTTCCAGCAGCACAGTTACATGCTTTATTTTCATAGGTAGACTGAAGGAGCAGATAGGGTGATAAAATAAACGTTTTAGGTAGTTTTTTAATCTCTTGTTTCTCACAATATGTTAGTAACTTAAGTAGTTAACCTATGTCTTAGTACCTAGTTAGTGATTTTCAAATAGTAGGTCATTTTTTTATTTAATTGTCAGTCATTGTTCCTTTGCATAGGTACTGTTCTTTTCTGTTGATAGGTTAGGAATGATGTATTTACCTAGCCATGGCAATCTCATTTAAAACATTTATTTATATATCACCTTATAGTTATCTCAACAATTCGTGAAATATATAGTCTTCTATATATATAAAACTTACCTACTTCAGAAGATTTACTTTAATCTAACCCAGAATTAAGCATAGCTTGTACTATGGGAACCAGATAACTGATATACTCAGATAAACTAACAGTATATAATACCCAGACAGAGGACAAATACCTATTTTCATCACACAAATGTTGGTACCAGGTGGGAATCCAACCCACAGTTTCCTAACTATTCCACTGCTACTCTAGATCCAAAGTAGCATTATTTAAAAAACATTACCAACTTGCAACCCATATTATTCCCAAATACCACCTCAGGGCAATGTACGGGCAACTGGGAATATACCGGTTACATACATAAAGTGTGATTCAAACTCAATGTCAGCTTTGAAGTCGGTGAGAAATATGAGTGCAGCATGTGGATGGCTTGCAGTGCACTTCATAGCCGCCATTGAGTTTGTACCACACTACCAAGAGATAGAAATATATGTATCTGTTACCTGGACTTAACACAATTACCTTACCTATACCACAGAATAAATATATAGTACTTCTATACCAAGACCCAAAAAAAACACTTAGATACATTGATAAGATAGTTTATATAACAATGACATAAGCAGCACCTCATTATATAATTTTATACACCTACATACATAACTATTATTATATTGTTTCATTTTGATTTTGCATGCTTTCTTTGAATAAAAACCAATTTGTATCATCATCAACAACATGAAGACAACCAGAACTCCCCCAAAGAATGCCACTTTAAGAGACTGCTTGCTTTCTGCATCCATCGGCTCCCCATGGTTATGGTCACCAGGTTGTCGGCCCACCTTTCTTCCCTTTTGTTGTCAGTTCTACGAGTGATGTGGCTTGCCCATTGCCACTTCAACTTGCTGATTCTAAATAAGATAACATAAATTACACCATTATACATACTACATATACATATAAATATATACATACTTACTTCATAAAATTGCTTTGTTTTTGGTATTATCGACTTCATAGAATGCAAAGAGCAAAAATAGAAATATGCAATCAACATTTTAACTTCACTGTCTTTATGATCATAGCTTAACTTTTTAACTCCCAGCGACCCAATTTCAAAAACATGCATGCTGTCATCTCAGTGGTAGTATTCCAGTGGGTAACAACCATGAAAGTTTTGTTTTAGGACCTGCCCGTTGCTATTTCAAAACAACTAAATTGGTCATTTTAGTTCTGCTTGCTGGGCTACTTTGAGCTTACTTGAGCTTGAGGGTGGGTTTACACCAATAGTTAAGGTGACCAACAGCTCTAACAAATTTTGACCATTTCCATTGGTTACCTCAACTATTGGTGAAAATACCCACCCTAAATCTATATTAAGCTATTATTCACAGTTTCCCCATAAGCTTAGAAGAGGTGACCTAATTATTTACCTGATGCTAAACCAAACTCCTGTTTTTCCTCTGTCATAATTAACATCCATCACTGAGCGCTTGTTTTTTGGATCTTTTATAGGTTGGAACTCTGAAAATGAGACAAGGTAGCATTGAGTTAATAAAAAACAAGGTGGATATTAATACTTTAGGTACTAATAAACAAGCATAGAATTTTAGTGTGTTCTGGATGAAGAGCATAATTTGTTCCTGGTATTGTTATTATTTTATGCTAATGCTTAGAATAAGTACCTAGTCTATGCATTTCTGCAGTATATTTTGAGTCTGCTTTTACTTCGTTTATCATAAGACTTACTTGTTGCTATACGTGTCAGAACGTTCAAATGATACCCACGGGAACAAATAGGCTGGTTCTATTCTCACATCACAGAATTCCCCTTATTACTTGTCTCACATACATAAATAATGTTGTTTTTCTTATTACAAACAAAAATTAAACCGCCGCCATCTCTGTGGCCGCCATATCTATCTAGTCAAATGCACAGAGAACTTTGCTATATACGTCAAATGTCAAAACATGAAACTGAAGTTAGCCGTATGCGGCCATCTTATTTCATACGATTAACGACCTTATTTGAGAGGGGATAAAGTTTCTTACTGGATGACAGGACAGGAATATATGACTTTCTGAGTAAGTATTTTTCGGTTTTTGTATGAAAAATATGTTTTTTTGTATGAAAGGTACCTTTTTTTATTGTTTATTTAGAATCGTCCCAAGGTTTACTACATTTTTGTTCTATTAGTTTATTTTTATCTCTTATCGTTTCCGAGATCCCATCTGGAACTTCTTCCTGGTACCACTTTCTGATGCTGACATATTTAATTCTTTGCCTCGGGATTTTTCCGTACATATCTCTAGTACATTTCCAAATCATCCTATGGGCCAGTTTTCGGGAACATTCATGTCAGTGATCTATCTGTTTATCTTTATAGGTAATAGATAGAAGATAGAAGAAGAAACATGCATTAAATTACTTTCTTATTGCTTAGTGCAGTGGGGATTGTTCAGAATGAAATAAAAATTATTGGGATTCCGTCCTGAATGGGTAAATTTTTATTACTAAACCTCCGCTGTCCGTCTGTCTGTCCATCAGTCACCAGGATGAATCGTGATAGTTAGACAGTTGAATTTTTCACAGATGATATATTTCTGTTGCCACTATAACAACCGTGATCCGTATTCAAAAGGTCAGATAAACGGATATTAAAAAAAAATTGGTTTCACTACATATTGATAAGGAATTATAAATTAAAACTATTAAAATTTATTTTTGTAATCGCAAATAATACTCTCACAGTTTGTAAAACATATTTATTCGCCGACATGCAATATAACGCTACTGCTTCCTCCATTTTATTTAGCCCACGTCGGTTGCGCAGCAGGCAAACAAATTGACTGTGTGTCCGGGTTGTGGCGCTATAAAAACTTCGAGGATAGTCAACAGAGATGTTTTTGCGCGCTAACTCAACAGCGAAGGTTCGGGCGTATATGAAGCCGCACTATAATACTAGCAGAATTTTTTTCTTTAACCTGTGCCTCTAGATAAACCCGAAATAAAATTACCGTCAATAGCATAGAGTAAATTTTTTTTCTCTCATCTATGATTAGTAGCCAAAATAAACCTACCTTTTGACACTGGCTAAATACCTACACTATGTGTGGAGCCAAAATGTAAGAAACAAAAATTTACCTTGAACCCCTGAAGCGGCCATCTTGTTAAAATCCCGTTCCATTTCATAATGAAATCTTACACATTTACACCAAAAAAAAAATTTACGATATATAAAATTTAATATATCCTATGTTATGCGCCGGGTTTTTCTAAGCTTATATATTAGTGAAAACCGCATGAAAATCCGTTCAGTATCTTCGGAGTTGTGCCGTAACAAACAAACAAACAAACAAACAAACAAACAAACAGATAAAATCTTTAAAAAGTAGCTTAACGTGATCAGCGAAAAATTTCAAGCCAACCTGTGTCATTTTTTTTTCGATATGTTGCATTTACAGTTTTTTTTTCTCTACAGTTTTATTATATGTATAGACTAGTTGCGCCCCGTGGTTTCACCCCACAAAAGTATCATAATGTGTTAATTAAGCATATAATCTATCTGCATTCCAAATTTCATCAAAATTGGTTCAGTATATAAGGAGATGGTGCGTTTGAAGCACACGAAGTGCCTTATTCATAAACGCTGCTTAAAGTTAGCCAATCCTTAAAACCTTCTGTCAACTTTTGACTGATTTGAAATGTCACGCACGAAAATGAGACGGAACATTTTAAACACCGGCTAACTTTAAGCAGCGTTTATAAATAAGGCTCATAAACTTTCGCATCGTTTATAGAAACTAAGCTACCATTTGGATAGGTACATTCGTGCACTCGTTTCGTCCTACAACAAGGGCTTTAAAAAAATTGTTCAATTGAAATATGCTCATAGTGTTTTACACAAGTGAAGTTCAAAGTTCCCTGTTAGCTTCCATAACCGACTCGGGCAACGCAAACATCGCTTTCAAATCAAAACTCGTACGTGCAATCTAAACTGTGCAAACATGTCTGTTCTCGTTTACTATTCTAGGCAAGATTATTCACAGGTCTTTTAAAATTCATTCACAAAATACACAAAGGATTAGGTATTTATTACTTACCAACAAGTAATAGGCAGTTATTTGGTTTAGTAAAACAATTCACAAAAAAGATTAGAAATTAAACAAAAGAACAGTTTAGATGTGAGCTATTGCAATCTGATGAGGCTGCTGATAGCTACATTCAAACCCACCTAACTAACTTATAAACACTGCATAACTGTGAAACAGCTACTCAGTGTTTTCTCTTGTTTTGTCTTTGTCTATTTCAAACTCGATAGAATAAATAAATAAATAAATAATAGTTAGGTATATATAGTTAGGGGAGTAGAGTATATTGATAATCCAGTCATTAGACTATCTCTGTTATACCCATAGACTAGTACTAGGGCGAATTCTGTGGTTATACCATAATGATTTCTTACAACCTCTACAAACTGAAATTGCAAGCTAAACTGTACATAATAAAACTTTTATAGTAAACCCTTATATATTGGTACCGTAATAAACTAGACAAGAGGCTAAATTAAAACTCAAAACAGCAATAAAAATCAATCAAAAGATACGTGCCGCGGTATGTCTATCAGAGATAGCACATATCGATCCCGGCGGTTGCTTTGTGCCGCAGGAAATTAGTTTCCAACTTGTGAGCTCCCTGTACTCCCAACTGTAAGAGGGTATTAAGAAGACTCACGACCCATATATACGATTATACCCGTACATCTCAAATCCTTTGTATTTGTCCCATTACTGAAACTTTTTGTCTCGGATTTAACAGATCGCTTTAATTGAACGTTGAGTAGCTAGAAAAAAAACTTGATGGTGGCAAAAGTCAAATTAAGGTAAAACCAATAAAAAAGTTAACGTTCATTTACAGCACAGAGAATTGAAATAAATGACGCTTTTCTTTGCTCTGTGATTTAGGTACAGCTATTTAGATGAGTAGAAATTAGAAATGTGCAAAAATGAAAAAGTTCAAAACAGTTTCTGCCCAATGCCATACGTATATCGAATAACAAGCTTGTATTAATCATGTCTCGGCTCAAATTGAGGCAATTTTCACACTCGTCACCTCTTTATGCCGTTATTTAAAGCCATTTCCGTCTCTAACAAGGCTCAGAAAGGGTAAACTACGAAGTAGCACGTTACTACGATGCAAATGCGCTTTGTGAAGACTCGCGCTAGACACGAGGTTACGCTACACTGATTTTATTTTCATGCTTTTTCAACTGCTTTGAACATTCTAACATGCACACATTGATTTTATATAATGAAAGAATTATTATCATCTGTCAGTGAAAAGTTTGCGAAAACATGTTAAACTTACTGTTAGGTACTGTATAGGTATTATACCTACTACCTAAATACCTTAGGCCGAAAGCAATTTGTTTGATACAATTGATAGCCCTATAAATCTCGGGGTAACCTGCTCCGCGAACCCGAAATCGTTTCTGACGCGCGTTTTTTATGCTTATTTAAACCGAAAATAAGGTCGGAAAACTAATTTGAAGTGATAAAAGTTGCAGGAAGCCTAATGATCCGAGACACGGAACATTGTAATCTACATTAACCCGCAGCAAACATTTGCCTAGATTTTAGGAAGTTAACGACAGTAGCGTCGTGATACCACTTATTCCCATCGTACTCATCATCAGTAAGTTGTCTAGTTTATCTAGTAGTAGTTTATCTAGGTAATATATACTATGCAGTAAACCGTCACCTAATGTTCATGCAGGTTTACGACGAATGCATTATACAGTTATAATTACACTACACGTCGATTTATTGATAGACAATGAAGTGCGGCATGTGTTTTTGATATGATAATGACCCTTTGCGTGCGTTTACTCTATAAAGTAACACAAGCTTCACAGGTAGAAGTACTTAGATGGCTCATAAAACAAGTAATTTTTATGAACAATGATGAAGCTTTAAAATAGCTGTTATGGAATGAATTGTGATTGCAATACCGTAAAGCCGAAAAGCTGATTCTAGTGTCACCATGAAATTCTAAAATCATTTTTAGCTTACTTAGGTGGCATGCTGAAGAGCTCCTACACCTTGGAAAATTCCTGTAATAAAACAAAATTTTATTACCTCCAAGTATGAAATCAACATTTGAAGTGCTGCGGGCATGGATGTATTATCCTCTGCGGGCCAGCGCGGGAAATAAATATAGATCAAAGATTTTCTCTAACAAATCGTACCAACTACTTATTAGTTATGATTCAGTTTTACAATAAAAGCTCGTAATGCGACATCTACGTACGTCAATGACAGGATATGGGCGGTAGATTATAACATTATAGCCTCACCACTTCCGCGCAAAGAATGGCGATGACGCACATGAGCTGGTATTATATGCAAAACTTCCGTTATTATGTTCACAAAATAATATTGGAATAGATGTTACGAAGTGTCAGCTGCACGATGCCACGGTATAATTACATTAACTACCTAGTGGTTGCAGGTGTGTTGCTGCTACGACAGGCACTTTTCTGGGAAGCACTAGTGAATGTTGTGTTAGTGCTAGAGTCAGTTTTTGAGTATTTTGAGATAACCTAAAGGTGCCTATACTATGAAACTATCTAACCTTGGATAACTTACATTCATAACCTTTTTTTATTGATGACGAGACTATAGATAGAGTTTTATCATAACTATAATATTTTAGTCTAATCGCTACTTGCCTGTAGTAATACTTTAGTAATTTTTCCAGTTATTTGTACCGTGAAGTGAAACCATTTTGATTAGTTCACTGACCGACAGTATAATCGCGATAATTTGATAGCAATAGCATGAAATAACATATTCGATAGCTATTACACTGGATTAAATCAAATTGTACAAAGAAGGTATGTACCAAAATTACCTTCTGTACCACATGACTCATTCGATATACTGTATAATCGTTCTATGAATAAATCACCTTAGAATGTCTTGATTTCACAAAGGCATTTTGTGTGCCAAATACATAAGGCATACGAAACAAGATGTCAAATACAACTATGTGAATAATTTGTAAACAAATTGCCGCAGGTGGTAGTCATTAGCGAAATTAATTCGACGGGCACGAACCCCACTTGTGCACGTTTTATGGGTACCTACCTAATACGTATATACTTACCTAATTTTCGCAAAGGCCACGCTCCCATAAAATCTAGGGTCTGGCACTTGGAAGAAGATTGTTTGCAGGTTCACATTAAAAATGCAGGCCTCAAAGTTACCTCCTTTTTGTTGCTAATAAACTTCGTATAAACTGAGATTGTGGAAATAAGGTAATGTGACTTTCGACAAACGTGCATTCATTGATGGGCCCGATAGCTCAGTTGGTAGTAACCCTGCCTTCTGATCTGAGGGCTGTGGGTTCGAGTCCTACCCAGGACAAACATTTGTGTGATGAACATCGATGTTTGTTCTGTGTCTGGGTGTATATTGTATTCTATGTATGTATTTATAAACAAAAAGTATTGTATCAGTTACCTGGTTCCTATAGTACAAGCTTTGCTTAGTTTGGGGCTAGATGGCGCTGTGTGTAATGTCCGCACATATTTATTATTATTATTTATTATTCTATGAGATTTGATTAGTCAACGCTTTAAAGATATCGCATAGGTACGGTGACTGTTCTACAAATTTTCTTATAACAAATACCAGAAAGTAGAAAGATTAACCCTAGCCAAACGCCCA
Source organism: Ennomos erosarius (assembly GCA_963580505.1). Lineage (NCBI taxonomy): Eukaryota > Metazoa > Arthropoda > Insecta > Lepidoptera > Geometridae > Ennomos > Ennomos erosarius. The sequence goes on from OY756978.1 coordinate 8,330,720, forward strand.
AACGCTTTTTTTAATTACACCATGAGCAATTTTAATATAATATATACTATAATCGATATAACTATAATTATATAATGCCCACGTAGAGGTATTCTTTGTATTTGTCACAAACACGTATAAATAAAAACCTACTTCGTATTTTCGGACTACAGAGCATTGATTCAAATGGTAATATTATAGGGTAAAAAAAGGTCAAACGCTGAGGACGCAGGCGTAGTTCTTTTGATGCCTCTTTTGGCTACGGACCGCTGCCTCGATCGCCCATCACAAACATTCGGAATGGTGGCGCAAGTGCTACTCTATTTTTATTACTTTAAAATGGTGTAAGCTTTTTGATAACACTTTTTACAGGTAGCTATGATATACCTACATCGAGATATGGGTATAAGTGCATGGGGAACATCGAAGCACTACGCATAATCCAAAAATTTTATTTATGAAAACAAGTACCTATTAATGTCATTTTATTTCAGCCAAGACCCCTCATAAAACGTAATTTATTTACTAACTACCAACTAAATAAACAACTTCCGCAAATAAAACCTCGAGCCGTAATAAAGTACTTACCTATCCCAAAAAAACTATTCTCAATGATTCTCAAACTGATTCCTCAAACCAAACAAACAGCCCGGTAAAATCGTAAATTGTAGAACCATTAATCTATTTAAATAAACACATCCAAAACAGATTTGTATTGAATCGACGGGTAACATGTAGGTACCTACAGCACAGTTAATGGTAATTCATTTGTTTATCTCACTTCTTTTCTTCTAATGCTATTACAAGGTTGAAAGCAAATGCGTATATTTTCTGAACAAATTGATTCACTTACATGTTTAGGTACTATATAGTTATATTGATAATATAATATAATATTCATGCTTTTAACGATAATTAGTACAGGTCTAAAAAGTGTCTTGAATAAGTACTGCTTATTTTGTCGCCGGATGGAATTGCTAACTCAACACGCAAAAGTAAAACAAAAATTGGATAATTATGTGATACAGAACAGGATTGGGACATAATTTATCAAAGTGTATGTTATAGTTACTAAGAACGTAGTAGTAGTTACTAAGAACGACAAAATTAGACTAAACAGAATCTTTTGGGCCACCGTCACATGCAACATTAGTTTTCAGAGTCACAGACAATAATACCTATACAGTACCAGAGTATACACTTAAAATAAAAAATATACAAGTTTGATATGACATGATATGATAAAACCATTGCAAAAGAATGTTAGTTAACTATTATAGTATCATAAACTTTCATCTAACTTGTTAAGAAACAACCTCGAGGGATCCAATTAATCATTCTCTCTCTCTCCCAAATACACACAAATACATTTATATGTATGTTCAATAAATGAAGACATCAAAGACTTGAAAATGCAACCATCCTCAAGATAAACATTGCACTAAAGTTGTATAACATACAAGGTATCCATTTATTTATGTACTCCATTTATACAACGCAGGTATCAAGCTTTATTGTTTAATTTTCTCTATGTTTGCTGATGGTTTATTCATAGTATAGATTGACAGCTCCAAACTAGTCCAACTAACAAACCAACATAACATTATACCTACGGACAAAATTGGCAATAGTTTTTTTAAATATTATCCTAGCGTAACGTTACTCATATTATGTACTCAAACGATTTCGATTTCTGGAAATGGAACGAAGGAAGGAGGAGGAGGCTAAAACTAAAACAATATATTATTATGTCTTAATTAAAGCTTAGACTCCAGTAAATATCAGAATTCAAAGCTGTGCCACCACTAGGCAGATGAATCGATCGATCAAACTACAACTTTAGTATAGAAGCACTCAGTGTTATTAAATTAGTTGAGTGTTTAATAAGCATTTATAGCAAAAGATTATCTTTCACAGGCAATTTATTAAAGTGGGTGCTCATGTTTACGTTGACCAGAAACTAGTTTCAGCAAAAATAGGGCTATATTGGTGACTCAACTGATGCGTGGACAAAACACATTACATATATATAATATATATGTATATAAGGATAGAGTGCTTATAACATAGGTAAATACGTTGTAAGCATTCTATAAATATCAGTGTGGTATAGTGTAAATACGCTAATATCCTGTGAGCATGGACAGAGGCCACATCACTAGTACTTAATGGGGTCCCATCAGGTACAAACGAAAAATAGCCCGAACTTGAAAAAAATGTAGTAATCGTGTCTAGAGAGTTACTAGTTAGTGTCTAGTGTATTAATTTGGCCCAATACTTGGCCACCACGCAATAAATGTCGCTTAATAATCTTGCGTTATGCAAAAATAAAATAATTCGTAAAATAGCCCGCGTTATTATCAAGGCCTATAATAGCATAATTAGCCTGATAGCTACAATGACGCTCACATCAATACTTAGATAATTAATGCGTAATTAGTTATAGACAGAAGGAACAGAGCGTTAACGTATTCACGGTTGGAACAACAGGGTAAGTTATAATAGCTATTAACTACCATAACACCACCGCCAATTAACATGTTTCATGGAAAACAAAAACAGAAGCCGCCCGTAAATATTTATATGTTTCGTAAAATATATTATTATGTTTCGGAAAAATATTATTGAATCCAACTATGGAACCTACATCATATTATTTATAGGAACTCTTCGAAAAAAAGACTGTTTTCCTAGATATACTCATTACACTCGAAAAACTAGTAGGTATCTGCGTTAAAAATAGAACGTTTGGGTGGCCTTCTTTCCATCGACTCCCAGCCCTCCCAAGATGGGTGAGGGGGAGGAAGGCCACAACCACCCATAGACATGATTTATTCCCGTGGAGATCGCTTTTAGAAGAAAATATTTAATAAGACTAGTATCATGTAATATTAGCGAAAACTTGACCCTCATTTGAAGAGTGACTGTGGAATTAAGAAGATTAAAAGCTTTCTTGATTACGTTTACAGCCGAGCCTGTGAAGGGGGGAGTTGTAAACCGGCGACGAGCTTTGACGATAAATGTATAGGACGAGCCGGGACAAGGCCAAAGGGTGGGCTGTTTTGTTTTTCCGTTCCCTGCGTGCTCACGTCACGCGTTAACGAAGAGTCCTGTATAAATCTTCATGAGAAACCGATAGGTGTTCGCAAGTAGGTACAAGTTTAGTTTATAGAGTGGCAATGATAACTTGGATACTGGGCGGTTGAAATTTTAATCATCATCAAACAAACAAACAAATACAAATTTATTCATTGACACAAATATGGTTACAGCAATACATAAATTGCTGTAACCATGAATCCATAGACTCCTGAACTAGTATTCACTGTGTTTCATCATTCACTTTACACCTATTAAATAGCAGTGCCTACGATTTTGCCCGCGAAAATGATCCCATCATTCTACAGAACCACACGATTTACTAAAATAAAAAGTACCCCAGATCCGAATAAAAAGTAACTACATCCCAAATATTAAAATCAATTGTGTCGGTTCAGGGCGGTTATTCTCTATGGAAACACAGATTCCACACGATACGAAACCACGTCGTTATCGTGTCTTGTTCAAATCGTGTCACAGCGTTAGATATACCTTCACTTTACATTAAGGTTATCTTTATTTTGAATAAAATACATTGACATAAGTGGTCATATATTTTGTGTTGATGTTTCGGAACGCGTCTCAGTAAAACACGTGATTTTTGACAGTTCATATCGCGCCAATTCCAAATTCATTTCGCGTGGTTTTGTTTTCATTTCGTAGAGAATAGACTTTTGCAGATTTCTTATGTAAGACAAGGAATTTGCGTGGTTTCAAAATAAGGAATCGATACAGAATAATGACCCTGAGCTACGTGTCGTACATACCTATGTTTCATACACACACAAACATTGACATGTATGTATAATATTATTAGAACTAATAGGATAGGATATTAGTAGAATTAAAACCCAATAAGTTCTCCTTCTTTGGCGACAGCAGCCTATCTCGAGATATGCGAACATAGATAAGAATCGATTGGTCGAATTGATAAGATCGAATGCTCGACAATTTACGGACCATCGAATAGGAAAGATAATATGAATAACTTATTAAAACCCAGTCGTCTGTTTCGTCTCCTTGTATAATTTTAATATTTATATTACTTCTTCAGAGAGGACACAACTAATAGTAACTGATTTATATTAGGCCCAGGGGCAATTTAATTAATTAGGCAAAAGTTTTTTGATACAATCTTTGAACTCTCGTCTATTATACGTACTACAAAACATATATAGGACTCATTTATTAGTATGCAAATGAATTGCAAGTGACAGGCTAACCCATCCCATTTCATCTCCTTTGGATTGAATTAAAAACTCTTTATTCTTTCATGTACCCTGCACCACTCGAAGACATACACCATCTATATATTTAGTATCCAGTGATTTGGACTCTACTTTGTATGTCTACATAGAAAAATAACGCCCCCTTATGCCTGGTCAGTCAATCAGACACTCACACGCTCAGGACATTCCTTAATTGTAATAATAAAAGGTTTTGTTCTGTTAAGAGGTAGAAAATTAAAAACAGCTACCTAGCTAGATACTCAAGCAAGTAGTCTTGAAGATGGAGACGTTCACGTTTCTAGAGCATAGCAAACCTGTTTAGTAAAACACAAAACGCAAACATGCTGTTTATTTGGGATCGTTAATAACATTCCCTGAACTCAGGTACGAGCAAAGTGGTCCCGTTTGCATGCTTTAGACAGACAAACACACAGACCTACGTATATGTGCAATTTATATTCAGATCAAAACTTTGTCTGACTCATACCCGCAGGAGTAGAAATTGAGCTTTATTGCTTGAGCTGTAGAGTTGTGTGATTGTTGGTAGGGCTGCCCGCACACAGACCTCTAAGTCTTTACGAATAAGTTTAAGTAAATACAAACTCTCCTAAGGACACGCAGACTGAGGAAATGTTTACTTAGAATCTGACAGACCACGTTTTACTCTACAACTAATATTTAAACAGCTTTTTATTTTAAAACAGTAAATAATTAAACCATAAATTAATCATTGCGTAGTGTTAAAAAAGGTATAAGCTGATACTCTGTTTAATATTCTATAGAAGAGCGTAGCGACGCGATGAGACGACAAATGGCGAAACGCTCGCAGTTAGGTGTAGCTAAATATAGCGTTATCCAATTACCGAGTCCCTCTTCGGGTCCGTAACGGGACAGTTAGCGTTTTCTCGTTAAATATGCAATTGGGAGCCGTCTCGCATGCCATTCATTGCCAACGAGCGACCGATTAAAAAGCGCATTTTTCTGTTCTTTAAAATCGCTTATTTACAGCGCGGTGGCGCTACTGTATAGCTACGCACGTAGCTTCGTAGCTTTGTAGCTCTCGTAGCGTGGTCTTTGCGTAGATGAGAAATACTGGTGTTTTATGTTTTATCATCTGTTTCCAATACCTTCCGGTAATTTCCTTCAATTTGTGTAGGTTCTCTGTAAAAAATCTAGGAAAATGTTTATAGTTATTCTGCTCCAAGCTGCCACTGGCTCATTAGGGATTGAGTTTTCAAGACGTATCCAACGAAAGTAGGACAAGTAAGATGGATGGAAGTTTCTGGATTTCCCTCATCTATAGGTTACCTACTCGTACTCCTTACTAATAAATAAAATTAAACTGTTTGTTTAGAATAGAATGCAGAAGAGTTCTACTATTATTTATGGCCATTATTTATTTTATGTTCGATTATTCGTTTGTCAGGGTTTCACGTCAGAATAGTTGAACGATTGAGATGAATTTTACGCCACCCGCCGATATATCAATATAATAGGCATGATGACTACTATTAAAAATGAAATTATTGCAAAAAAAATTTTAGTCATCATGCCTATTAAATAGACTACTTTTACTCCTGAACACTTGGGAGTTCCCGCGTATACAAAATACCTAACACAAAAATAATAATAACTCTAAGGCCGACTTGCGCGTTCACTCTAACCTCGTGTTACCTGAATAAATGCCTAACTCGGATTATTTCTGTATTTTATCTTGCACGTTAGAAAATTGACCACTTATCCCGTTATATATTTAACCCGGAGGTAATTTGACATGTTGATCCTTAAGCGGCTTTCACATACTTGGCAAACAGCGAACATCAAATAGCAAACACGAACTTGAGGATGGGTGTGTGTATTTTTATTTTGGTGTTTGCCTGTTTGCAAACACACATGTATCACTGGCAAACACCATTGATCGGTATCAGTGTCGGAATTGTGCATAGTTCTAAGGATTTGACAAATACGTTTGTCGAACGACAAAGCTGTTTGTGATGTATTCAAACGTTTGACAGTAGTACGCGCGTAGGGTTGCTAACCATACATTAATATATAGAACTGCACTATATTTCAAGGCTGTGTGCTAAACGCTGTGCGCAACTAGTAGGTTCTATATATCTCTTCGAATACTGCCCGCGAATAATTGAGATTATTCGCTGCGGCTTAAATAAAAGAGGTAATCAGTATCCTCTATGTGTTCCAGTATCCAGCATAAAATATAAGCTATAGCTAGCATGCTACTCCTTCGATCGCATCGTCACTTTCAAGTTGCCTGTTGCCAAGTTTCAACATGCGGTCAGTAGCTATGCCAATATAACCTTCTTCATTTAGGGCCTCCTTTATAAACGCCGCTTAAAGTTAGCCATTGCTTAAAACCTTCTGTCAACTTTTGACTGATTTGAAATGTCACGCGGGAAAACACTGACTAACTTTAAGCGGCATTTATAAGTAAGACCCTTAAAGTAATGTCGTTCCTGCTTTCTATTCCCGCCATATTCACACGAAAGAAATTCCGATATGAATTTAAAATCGCGGAGAACAAAGAAACAGATAGTAATAAATATCCCTTTTGATTTTACTTAATGCATATTTTATGATACTTTTAATTTAAAAAAAGACATTAGATAGTGTTTATAAAAATGAATATTTGATAAATAATATATTTGTTTATCTTTTGTTTTTTATTATATTAAAAAGATGCTATATATTTCTCCGAAAAAAAATGTTGGCAGCCCTAACACGCTCGTCGCCTGCCATTTTTGCCCATCCATACCTAGCACTTTTGACTATCCTGTGGATGCAGTGTATGTGTTGAGTAATTTGTGGTCGGTGTTTGGGGTACTAGGTGTTTGTGGCAAACATCAAGCATGTAGAGGCAGCTTTAGGTATGTACGTTTTATAAGTTTTAAATTGACACTGGCTGAAAATGTTCTATTGATACCTCTCCAAGAAGTTCTATAATAGTACTTATATTACATACTAACTGGAACAAGCACTTCGAACAGAAACGATAAGTTTTTCGAGAAGTTTTTTTTTTGTGTCTCGAGTTGTGAATGAGTTTAAAATAAAGTAGTAGGCCCGCAGTTTCATCTCTTCAATCACATAAGAACTGTGTGTAGCATAGGATGCTTAAACAGCATGTGCTATGAATACAAACAACAAAGGTACATTACATACATAGACTGCTAAAGGCATGCCTAGCTCTTCCTCCGGTAGGTGGTATATTCCCAGTTGCCCCCACATGGATCGCCCCCAGTTTAGTACATGCATGCTACAGCTTCTAATTTTACTAAATCTGATAAAATTTAGTTGATTAATTTACGAAGTAACGGTATTATGCTATCCCATAGAAAGTATGATTTCTGTGCGATTGACTACTGTATTGTTTTTTAGTACAGTTTTAGTAAAAGTAAGTAGGTAAGTCAATTTTACCTAATTTCATTATTTTACATTCATCGAGAATTTACGAAGTTGAGTTTATTATGCATGTAGAATCTTGTTGGTGCTCGTGAAAATGAAACGATGGGGGGCTTGAGGCAGCAAAGTCTTCTATATTTTCCGACAAAACTATTTTTAATTATTAACACCGCAGAAAAAAACTCTCACGTCTTCCATTCACATCTTGCATGTCTCTCTTTCTTCCTTCGTTCATAAACTCTCACACCTTTTTTACATTTAGATTGTCCGTTCATAAACTTTATCAGATTTTTAATCCTACGTGTATTCCCATGAAAACAGGTTAACTACCTCCGATAATAAGGCATAAGAAAAAGACAGACTACTCCATGGGTACACAACGTACTATCTTCCTCAGACCACGTTTCTCTCCAAACACGATAGTCTAATGTAAATTTTACGGCATTAAAATTAAAGTTTAGTTTTGTATAATTTACGATGCTATGAGCTTATTCCAGTTAGTATAGAATATGTATACCTTGTACCTTTCAACTTCAAATACATAAGTCAGGTGTAATTTTGTTTTACTCTGTGCATTGAGCCGGAGGTTTACCAACTTAAAGCTCGTCACACACGTAGCTATAATATATATTAATATATTTATAGCTAGACATATTACCTTATGTTTTCTATACAAATTCTCGAGGGACCGCACACGCAGCTATAATATATATTTCTGTGACCAACCTATACCGTAATATATATTATGGTATATTTTTATATTATTGTATATTAATATATATTATGGTATAGCGAGACATATTTTGAATGTTCAGCATGTTTCAACATATCCGACGCGCTCCTCGGACGCTTCTCCCCTCTTACCATTCCTGCCGCTTTGCCTGGGAGTCTAGCAAAGATCCCAAATGCTAACGCTATCTCCAAAAATGTATTGAAATGACATTAATCACTTACTTTTCCACAAAAGTAAGCGATTTCCGAAATGTCATTCCAGTACATTTTGGGGTTAGCCCGAAACTTTTGGGATCCCGAACGATCCCAAAAGCAAAATTTGGCGATAGCGTTAGCGTTTGGAATCTTAGCTAGACCCCCTGGGCCGCCTCCGCCCGACCAGTGTGGTCAATTTAGGCGATATATCGCCATTTAGTCTACTCGGGACTAGGCATCGGCGATGTAAATATCTGATTGGCGACTGGTCACTTTTTATACTACCTCAGGTACAAGTCATTTAAATTAGCCAAATTATAAATAAACTACTTTTCATAAAAACTATATCCACCTTATTAGGAGTGTGTGATATTAATCGGAATGGTCGTCTGAAGAACTATCAAGTAAATCCAGTAACAATGCACTTCTTGTTGAATTCATAATTACCTACTGTGTTTTGAAATCAACCTTTATTACAAAACACGTGTAAACGCTAGGCCGACCATCAATGAAATGAAGGAAAATATATATATTATAGCATCGTCTCCGTGTGTGGTAGCTTGCTATAATATATATTATAGTACGGTATATTAATATATATTATTGCTACGTGTGTGACGGGCTTAACCCCTGTCAATATTCCGAACGTGCAAGAGAAAATGTCTGGATATTTCTGTTTACCAACTTAACTCGAATTACTAGCTCTGGGTTAGGTATTCAGTTATAATTTTAAACCGAGAACGTGCAAGAGGGCCTAAGGCGCAAGATTTATTAACTCGTGCGATGTCTAGTCAGATCAACTAGTAGAATAATAAATATGTTCTTAACATAGATAAAAGAATAGAATGATGAGGAAAGTTTTCTTGTATCTACTAGTTTCAACAATATTTTGTTCGTAGTTCGTTTTAGTTATTCGAGGGCATCAAAAAGAGTTATAGTAACTTTGCCTCGATCGCTTTAAACTTTGTATAGTTGTACTTTCCTCGAAAATATTAGAATGCCATGGCACTACAGTTTTACCAAAAATCTATATATGTGTATTTACAATGTGGTTCTTACTAGGTGGTAGGACTTTTCTGCAAAGTTCGTTCAAAAGGTAGGTACCACCGCTTTGCCAGTTATTCTGCCGCCAAGCAGTAGTGTGCAAGCGGTTTGAAGGTCATTGTAGCTACTGAAATTACTGGGCAAATGAGACTTTATGACCTGATTACACAGTGTGGTAATCTGACTACTAGACTGTGTGATGACTCAAGATGAGTCAGTGCGCAGTGCAGTGACACGCGAAAGTTTATTATTTGAAAGTTCCGAGTGACACTGCAACTGTTATGGGCCGTGTTGCTTAACATCAGGTGAATGACTAGCTACTCATAACATTGATTCTCATAATAAAAATGACAAATTAAAACTTGTTTCTGCTTCTATTTTTATGGCCTTATAGAGTTGTATGGCTGTTTGAGTTTTATCAAGTTTTTGACACGTACAGCACCATTAAAGATTATGTAAAGGGGGGTTTATGCGCTTTGTGTGATATGAAAGAAGAAGAAAGAAAATGCTTTATTTGTACAACCTGTACACAGTGACAAACAACGATGATAACTTATTCTAAGCAAGATATCTATTACGAATATGGAAATGTAAAGGAAAAAGAATCACTAACGGGATTTGAACCTGCGCCCATCCATCCCTAAAGCTGGAATATGTTTTATTGAGCTACTTACCAAGACAAGTAATCGCACATCGATTATCCTTCATCTTTTACAACCTACACCTACACCTTATATGGATTAATTTGCAGAAAGAAATAAAAGAAAGAAGAATTTTTAAAAATCAAATACATACGGGTTTGATAGCTTAATAGTAAACCATGTCTCGCGGCTTTAGAGATGGATGGATGCGGGTTCAAATCCAGTTCGAGATTCAAAATTTTCTTTCAACAATTAATTTGTTGATTACGCTAAGCAGGCGACACTGCATTAACACTAAGGCCGACTTGCGCGTTCACTCTAACCTCGTGTTACCTGAATAAATGCCTAACTCAGATTATTTCTGTATTTTATCTTGCACGTTAGATAATTGACCACTTATCCCGTTATATATTTAACCCGGGGGTAATTTGACATGTTGATCCTTAAGCGGCTTTCACATACTTGGCAAACAGCGAACATCAAATAGCAAACACGAACTTGAGGATGGGTGTGTGTATTTTTATTTTGGTGTTTGCCTGTTTGCAAACACACATGTATCACTGGCAAACACCATTGATCGGTATCAGTGTCGGAATTGTGCATAGTTCTAAGGATTTGACAAATACGTTTGTCGAACGACAAAGCTGTTTGTGATGTATTCAAACGTTTGACAGTAGTACGCGCGTAGGGTTGCTAACCATACATTAATATAAAGAACTGCACTATATTTCAAGGCTGTGTGCTAAACGCTGTGCGCAACTAGTAGGTTCTATATATCTCTTCGAATACTGCCCGCGAATAATTGAGATTATTTGCTGCGGCTTAAATAAAAGAGGTAATCAGTATCCTATGTGTTCCAGTATCCAGCATAAAATATAAGCTATAGCTAGCATGCTACTCCTTCGATCGCATCGTCACTTTCAAGTTGCCTGTTGCCAAGTTTCAACATGCGGTCAGTAGCTATGCCAATATAACCTTCTTCATTTAGGGCCTCACTTATAAACGCCGCTTAAAGTTAGCCATTGCTTAAAACCTTCTGTCAACTTTTGACTGATTTGAAATGTCACGCGGGAAAACACTGACTAACTTTAAGCGGATTTATAAGTAAGACCCTTAAAGTAATGTCGTTCCTGCTTTCTATTCCCGCCATATTCACACGAAGGAAATTCCGATATGAATTTAAAATCGCGGAGAACAAAGAAACAGATAGTAATAAAAATCCCTTTTGATTTTACTTAATGCATATTTTATGATACTTTTAATTTAAAAAAAGACATTAGATAGTGTTTATAAAAATGAATATTTGATAAATAATATATTTGTTTATCTTTTGTTTTTTATTATATTAAAAGGATGCTATATATTTCTCCGAAAAAAAATGTTGGCAGCCCTAACACGCTCGTCGCCTGCCATTTTTGCCCATCCATACCTAGCACTTTTGACTATCCTGTGGATGCAGTGTATGTGTTGAGTAATTTGTGGTCGGTGTTTGGGGTACTAGGTGTTTGTGGCAAACATCAAGCATGTAGAGGCGGCTTTAGGTATGTACGTTTTATAAGTTTTAAATTGACACTGGCTGAAAATGTTCTATTGATATCTCTCCAAGAAGTTCTATAATAGTACTTATATTCCATACTAACTGGAACAAGCACTTCGAACAGAAACGATAAGTTTTTCGAGAAGTTTTTTTTTGTGTCTCGAGTTGTGAATGAGTTTAAAATAAAGTAGTAGGCCCGCAGTTTCATCTCTTCAATCACATAAGAACCGTGTGTAGCATAGGATGCTTAAACAGCATGTGCTATGAATACAAACAACAAAGGTACATTACATACATAGACTGCTAAAGACATGCCTAGCTCTTCCTCCGGTAGGTGGTATATTCCCAGTTGCCCCCACATGGATCGCCCCGTTTTTTTTTTTTTTTTTTATTAATGGTTCACAAAACAGTTTAGTACATGCATGCTACAGCTTCTAATTTTACTAAATCTGATAAAATTTAGTTGATTAATTTACGAAGTAACGGTATTATGCTATCCCATAGAAAGTATGATTCCTGTGCGATTGACTACTGTATTGTTTTTTAGTACAGTTTTAGTAAAAGTAAGTAGGTAAGTCAATTTTACCTAATTTCATTATTTTACATTCATCGAGAATTTACGAAGTTGAGTTTATTATGCATGTAGAATCTGGTTGGTGCTCCTGAAAATGAAACGATGGGGGGCTTGAGGCAGCAAAGTCTCTTATATTTTCCGACAAAACTATTTTTAATTATTAACACCGCAGAAAAAAACTCTCACGTCTTCCATTCACATCTTGCATGTCTCTCTTTCTTCCTTCGTTCATAAACTCTCACACCTTTTTTACATTTAGATTGTCCGTTCATAAACTTTATCAGATTTTTAATCCTACATGTATTCCCATGAAAACAGGTTAACTACCTCCGATAATAAGGCATAAGAAAAAGACAGACTAATCCATGGGTACACAACATACTATCTTCCTCAGACCACGTTTCTCTCCAAACACGATAGTCTAATGTAAATTTTACGGCATTAAAATTAAAGTTTAGTTTTGTATAATTTACGATGCTATGAGCTTATTCCAGTTAGTATAGAATATGTGTACCTTGTACCTTTCAACTTCAAATACATAAGTCAGGTGTAATTTTGTTTTACTCTGTGCATTGAGCCGGAGGTTTACCAACTTAAAGCCCGTTACACACGTAGCTATAATATATATTAATATATTTATAGCTAGACATATTACCTTATGTTTTCTATACAAATTCTCGAGGGACCGCACACGCAGCTATAATATATATTTCTGTGACCAACCTATACCGTAATATATATTATGGTATATTTTTATATTATTGTATATTAATATATATTATGGTATAGCGAGACATATTTTGAATGTACAGCATGTTTCAACATATCCGACGCGCTCCTCGGACGCTTCTCCCCTCTTACCATTCCTGCCGCTTTGCCTGGGGGTCTAGCAAAGATCCCAAATGCTAACGCTATCTCCAAAAATGTATTGAAATGACATTAATCGCTTACTTTTCCACAAAAGTAAGCGATTTCCGAAATGTCATTCCAGTACATTTTGGAGTTAGCCCGAAGCTTTTGGGATCCCGAACATCCCAAAAGCAAAATTTGGCGATAGCGTTAGCGTTTGGAATCTTAGCTAGACCCCCTGGGCCGCCTCCGCCCGACCAGTGTGGTCAATTTAGGCGATATATCGCCATTTAGTCTACTCGGGACTAGGCATCGGCGATGTAAAAGTCTGATTGGCGACTGGTCACTTTTTATACTACCTCAGGTACAAGTCATTTAAATTAGCCAAATTATAAATAAACTACTTTTCATAAAAACTATATCCACCTTATTAGGAGTGTGTAATATTAATCGGAATGGTCGTCTGAAGAACTATCAAGTAAATTCAATAACAATGCACTTCTTGTTGAATTCATAATTACCTACTGTGTTTTGAAATCAACCTTTATTACAAAACACGTGTAAACGCTAGGCCGACCATCAATGAAATGAAGGAAAATATATATATTATAGCATCGTCTCCGTGTGTGGTAGCTTGCTATAATATATATTATAGTACGGTATATTAATATATATTATTGCTACGTGTGTGACGGGCTTAACCCCTTTCAATATTCCGAACGTGCAAGAGAAAATGTCTGGATATTTCTGTTTACCAACTTAACTCGAATTACTAGCTCTGGGTTAGGTATTCAGTTATAATTTTAAACCGAGAACGTGCAAGAGGGCCTAACAGTCTAACGCCGAACACAATTACTATTATCATCATGACGAAACACATCAGATGTACCTGTTTATTATTTATTTATCTATTTAGGAAGATGAGTTAAGTACGTCCTTACACCGGTTAGTCATATGCTGGGCCTGCATCTCACTCTACTGATATATTGCCGTCTTTTTTTATTGTACCTTGTTGCAGCGAATCACTTTCGAGAAGCTAGCAGTGCCTTTTATCGCCTTTTTTATTAACGTCTAATCTATGTGATGAAACGCATTCTATCCAATGTTGGTAAATTTATTTTATATACAAGAAAATATTTAAAACACGCCTTTATCGCAGTTGGTTGGTACCACTCGTCGACAGGTACCTTCCAAGTTATCAATAAGTCGGTTCAAATATTGAATGTAAACACATCGTTCGTAACCGAAAGGATACAGGCACGTCTTATCGTACCCATAATTACACAAACAAACGTTCGCCTCCGTATCTCGAACTTGAATTCTCGTCGGGATGGCTTTGAGAGAGTTACACCCACGCTACATCGATTTATCTGATTCAAATCGACGGCGTGACACATGACAGCCGACAAAATGACGTTATGAGATACGACCGAAAACCGAATAGCATTTGGTTAGCTTGAGAGCTGTCACTCGATTTGTAACAGCATTATCAAATTCCTCGGTAGGGAGCCATTTTACTTATCTTAATAATCCGGTTGTAATTAAATAGCCATGGAATAGCCCTTAAGTTTTTGTTGGTTGTGTAGTTGTATAGTGTCAAATTTTCGACAAATTAATTTTGACATCGCGATGTGCCACACATCGCGTCAAACTGCGTCGTACAATAGTGGATCGCACGTCCGTGTTTCGCACCACCGCCGTCGCGTAGGGCACTAACATAATCTGCTCTCAATGCCGCTCTTAAACTAACCCATTTGCAGCAGGCAGGTTACAACAACAACAACAGTACAACACCACAACAAGATAAAAGTTATGATATAAATCATCATTTCATAGATTTTGATCTCAGAGATAGTATTTTCTAACTAGCCGGTAGCTCCTAGCCTTTATGTAAATAAAGAACGGAGCAATGAAAGGCTCGTTACACACGTCATTTAAGCCACCCTTCATGGTAACGTAACTCTGCGTATAAAGCTGCTTCCACTTTAGGTATAGGAACTGAACAACCGAGAACAGCGTATCAAACCTCATAAATGTTCATCGCTGTACGTTTAAAACCTTACAATTGTACAAACTCAATCAGCTACAGACTTTGATCAGTATTGGAATTTACCTATCCCACATTTGATTGTATAATACACTTGATTATTACACTATTGCAGTATCGATAAACGTGATTCTAATATTTTTAAAATGAAAATGAATAAAACCCATAGCTCTATAATGTCTTCAAATTATTTAAGACTTACTAGAAGCTGTGGTAGGTAATATTTTAACAGTCCTGTCATTTACATACCTCTACGTGTCATGTTACTATCAACAGTGTAAATATTTTATATCTCTTACATTATAATTATGTTAAAATTCGATATATAAAAAATCCATTTATTTATTTTATTTAATATTGACGCAGTAAAATGTCGCAGACATAAAAAGGATACGCTCAGTCTCAAAACATAAGGCAGTGCGGCGTTGAGTGGAAGCAGCTGTTTCTACACAACTCGTCTTAGAAGAGTAGCAAACAAATGGGCTCGTCGAGCCTCCAGTTACGAGAACTGTTCTTGTTAATCGAAGTAACTACGAAGTACGAATAACAAGTGTGACTATGGCTTAGACACTCAGACACTTGGTTCAGTGCTTTATCTAGTGTAGCGCTTTCTCGAAACTGCTGCTTGAAAACCACTTGCCGTGCAGTGAATTTAATTCAACTTGACGTGCATTGTTTTATTAAGATTATTGTGTTAGTGTAGTATGAGCTAGTTGTGTCAGGCAACATATTTTAGGTAGACATTTGGAGTAGTGAGACTGAAATTTGAGGCAGATTATTATCACATAATGGGGCTGGGGGTTGACAATATTTTAAAGTACCTACTTTATGTAACAACTAGCTTTTGCCCGCGGCTTCGCACGCTTGTGTTATGTTATTTTTACGTTATAGTCTAATAATAGATCCTGCATTTCGTACCAAACAACAAAATCCAATAAATCTTCGAAGCTGAGCACAGTAACCTGTATTAGCATAGGTATAGGTATAACGCAAGCATAGCCGTGAGTGGAAGCTATTTAAGCCATTACCTAAAATTAAATGTTTTGAGTCTAATATAGATTGATAACAGTAAAAGAATTTTCAAACAAAAAACTACAATTTTATAAGTACCTCTTCATATTACAACAAAAAGAAATTATCATCACTTCGCCCAGGTCTTAACATAAGTTTCAGTAAATTTTGTTTAGGCAGTAGTTACCTAAGCAGGCAGGTACAGTTAGAAAAATATGGAAGAATCACACACGATGATGCTGTTTTGCTCAGTTTTACATATTATCCGCGCGCTTTTTGTTCCATTTTTTTTACCTTCTTAAGTTTGGCTCCATACGAATTGAGTACTTACCTACATTTAGCCAGTGTCAATAATAAGTTTATAAATTTCTGAACATATACATTTACCTGTACGATGCGTACATAATTAATTTTCTTAATATTAATTAGGAATTACAAATACTAAACCCCCACTCCTTAAGGAATCGAAAGTTATAATTATTATTATGTCCACTGTTTTCCACGCTGTCTCATTCCCACTGCACTTTCAACATACCTACCTAGTGATGAAACTGAGGAAGTAGGTTAAATCGTCATTACATAATTATTACTTACACCCAAAGACCCCTTCTTGAAGTAACCGAGAAATCAATCATTTTTTGCTCCCGTGGTTTATTTAAAAGCCCACAGATCTAAAATATTTTAACTATTACAAACTTATTTCAACATGCAAGAAGAAGAAGAAGAACAAATCAATAAAAGGTCAAAAACGAAAGTCACGCGCCATGTTGTTGTTAATTCGAGGATACATAAGCCATGATGAATACCTACATATTATTATATCTAAGTACCTTTTTAACATTTTTCATAAAATATTTCGTATCATTGGCTAAATACAAATAATAGCACGCCCTCTGGCTATTAAAGTAAGCCAAAATAAAAAAGGTTTTAATGCGTAGCAATGGTAAGGGTCTATAACTTAAGTAGCTATAAATACTACCAGGGGGTCTAGTAAAAATACCTACCATTAACGCTAACGCCAAACGCTAACTCCAAAACTGTATTGAAATGACATTAGCTGGGGAAAAGTAAGCGATTTCCGAAATGTCATCTTAGTACATTTTGGAGTTAGCGTTAGTGGTTGGTATAGTGAGTTAGCGTTAGTGGTTGGCTAGACCCCCAGGTACCTTAAAACTTCCTTGGGGTCGATCAAGAATGTAGCAGTAGCGCAAAAATAATTTTATCTACCTAATTAGATTGGTAACGTGTAGTATGTTTATGTAAATAATACATTTGACCAGATCGCCAATAAAGAACATTGCTCCCGCCAAAACCCTATAAATCGAAAACTTGAATAAAAATGTTAATTAAGTAAGCTTCAATATTGGCTAAGTATGACAATCGCGTGAAGCCTTATGAATGATTATAAAAAGTCTAAGAACCTACCCTTACAGTTTTCATAAAATACTTCATACAATACCTATCATTGGCTAAATACAAATTTTGTCTAATGCCAAAATAAAAAAGGTATACCTCCATTAAAAAAAGTTTTACAATGCGTAGCAAAAGCAAGGGTCAATAAATTAAGAACCTATAGGCACAGATTACTGAATATGTTACTACTATAGGTTAAGCTATAGGTACTATAAATACAATTTTAAATACTTATTTCGAATGGTAACGCGCAGTAGATTTTTGAAAACTAATACATAATACCAGAGCCCTCGCCAGAACCCAATAAATCGAAAACATGAATAATAATTTTAGTTATGTTTCAATATTGGCTAAATATGATATCGCGTGAAGCCTTAAAACTTATAATAAAGAGTCTAAGAAATTTTTAGGTTTCGAAATTCCTTGTTCTCTATGTCGTGCTCATATTCAAGAACGTTCTCATACCTATCCTCTTTTATAGTTTGGACCACAGATTAACGAAAAAACTTATCTATATGTAATACATAATGAATACATTGTTTTTCTCTAATCTGCATTGCATCGAGCGCAGACGAAGTTATCGCGCGATGTTTTTCGCCGTAGCCCGAAAAACACTGTACACTGCCGGTAATCCAGGCGCACCAATTGCTATTTACTGTTTTTTGTCTTTTAAGTTACAAATAAAAACATGCATTAATTTACTTCCTTATTGCTTAGTGCAGTGGGGATTGTTCAGAATAAAATAAAAATGATTGGGGCTCCGTGCTCAAAGGGTAAGAACCTATCCTTATTACTAAACCATGAATCCCGATGGTTAGACAGTTGAATTTTTCACAGATGATATATTTTTGTTGCCGCTATAACAACCGTGATCCGTATTCAAAAGGAGAGATAAACAGACAAATAATAAAAAATTGGTTTACTTCATATTGATAAGGAATGATAAATTAAAACTATTAAAATTTATTTTTGTAATCGCAAATAGTACTCTCACTGTTTTTAAAACGTATTTATTCGCCGACATGCAATATAACGCTACTGCTTCCTCCCTTTATTTAGCCCAGCAGTCAAACAAATTGACTGTGTGTCCGGGTTCGTGCGCTACAAAAACTTCGAGGATAGTCAATAGAGATGTTATTGCGCGCCAACTCAACAGCGAAGGTTCGGGCGTATATGAAGCCGCGACATTATAGTAACAGATATTTTTTTCTTTAATCTGTGCCTCCGGATAAACCCGAGATAAAATTACCGTCAGTAGCACACAGAGAGAGAGATTTTTTTCTCTCGTCTATGATTAGTAGCCAAAATAAAACTTACCTTTTGACACTGGCTAAATAGGCACTATGTGTGGAGCCAAAACATAAGAAAAAAACTTACCTTGAAGGCTTGAAGCGGCCATCTTGTTACAATCTCGTTTCGTTTTTCGTAATGATATCTTAATCATTTTCACAAAAAAAAATTAACGATGTTTAAAATTTAATATATCCTATGTTTTGCGCCGGGTTTTTCTAAGCTTATTAGTGAAAACCGCATGAAAATCCGTTCAGTATTTTCGGATCTGTGCCGTAACAAACAAACAAACAAACAAACAAACAAACAAACAAACAAACAAACAAACAAACAAACAGACAAAATGTCTAAAAAGTAGCTTAACGTGATCAGCGAAAAATTTCAAGCCAACCTGTGTAATTTTTATTTCGATATCTTGCATTTACAGATTTTTTTATCTCTACAGTTTTATTATATGTATAGACAATAGTTTTTGTAGCTTAACAAAGCATTTTTCAAGTATTAGCTAATTACAGAACTAACGAACTGGGTTTGTGCCTAGTTTATCCTACTGACACTGACACCTAAATAATGTTTTTGTGAGCACACGCTATTGTTAGTGAATAAGTGATGAGGTTCCACTATAATGATATAAAAACACAATTTTCCTAAGCTACGTAATAAACGCGCGCTATTGAAGTGCGTAACGCTCTGTAACGTTACTTTATCGATGTTTGCTCGGGGCCTTCGCTATTAATTACCGCGGCAAACGAGCGTAACGTATCTAATTAATTCCTCGCCTGTTGGCTACGATAAGATCAAACACGTTTAATAAAAAGATAAGGTAGCTTTTTACCTTTCCACCATGAAACGTACCCGACTTGTTTTGCAATCAAAAGTTAAAGTAGGTTAACTACTTCATCCACTGCACTATCTATGGGAACACAAAATACCTGCACGAAAGACTCGTCACTATTCAGTTTTATTCGTTGTGAGCGCTACTGCTTATGTTGTGCAAAGATACTTGAACTCGGTAGCTAAATTTCACATGAATTCAAATACGATTCATGCTAAACACAGACGTTTTTCAAGCATGTAACAAAGCGAATAATCGTTTATACACGAAAACACACTTCTTTGTTAAAATTTAAATAAGCATTCAGCCACTCCTTGGGTGCCGTAAGCCAGACAAAGTCATGATAGTTTCACCTACAGTCGCGACGTTCTTTAAGTTTGTTGAATGTTGAACAGGTTCATTTACCCGCGGCGCTTGCATAGATCACATTTGCAGAATGGCCGCAGCGCACACGCCACCGGAAACCCGATAAGGGAGGCGGTGACGTATGAACTATAAATTCGTGTAGCGAAGTGAGCCGGGTGGTGCTGGTGCACTGCATTGTGCATTGTGGTAGGTGCCTCCACGACGGCGCCATCACTTCCTCCCACCTCCCACCGGTCGACTCCGTCACGCGATCAACTCCATACACATAAAACACTCGTACAACAAACAATATAAAATCTTCCAAACAACCAACACCTATGTTGTGATGATCATCACAATACATGCCACAAGTTGTAAAACAAATAAAAGCTGGAATTGTTACGAAGGGAAATAAATGACCCGCGCTGTTACTGTGTTAGATAACAGAGGAATTCAACAAAATATGTTCGTGTGAAAAGCGAATCAATCATAAAGTGTACGTCTGCCATGCTGCGGTCACGCCCGCGGATGCCCTCCAAAATATGAAAACTTGGATCTAACTTTGTACACAAACTGAATATTTTATGAAGTCTTATGTCATTCATTATAATAGCACAACTGCTGCATGATTTGATAACTAGTAAGAAAGTGAATAGTAAAATAAAGAATAGTTTCAGATAAATATATAAATAGTTACGGACTTCTGGACATTTCACACCATGCCTAGCCTCTAACAAAGGAAGGCTTTGTAGTGTGAGAACTTGATAACTTATTGATATCAACTCATAACTCTTGAATCTAATGTACTTTTATCTACAATATTCTGACGCTTTTATTTCTAATTGTTTCTCCCATCTTGTACCCTAATTAAAGATGAAAATTTATTTCTGATTTCAATAATCTACCATAATAGTAAAATTGTGGTAATAACCATTGTATCTGTAACCACATTACAGTTCAAGCAACTGTATGACCCCTTCATGTAACACCCTGTATCTACGTGTTTTTCATAACCACGTTTTCATTCATGTACTTATTACTTGAAAATTTTGCCAGTGTTGGTACTACTCTGGTTTGATATTATCATAACAGCACGCCATGGCAAGTTGCTGTGGGCTGTAGCGGGTGGCGCGGGCGTAATGAAACGTAGACTTCGTAACTCAGCTACGCCGTAGAAGGTTGACTGTGTTTTATAAACCCACCAAAATAAATGTACCTATACCTACGTTACCATTTGAGTTATGGAATTTATAGGTAAATTTTACAGCATGTCAAATAAATTTATTTCCATGGGAAGATGAGAAGCAGAAAATGCCACATCAAATACTTTCACGTTACTTAACCATCTACTTTCTACAATCACGAGAGATTTATAAAATATAATTTGACGTAGTATGATATTACAAAATAAGGAATAACTGGCTACAGCACAGAGGCACGGCCAAGCGCAATGGTTGTCGAGACCAAGCAACCGAGTCCTGCAACCTTAAAAAAAATGATTTTCTTCATGAATGTGATGAAGCCTTTTTCTTAGCTAAAGCTAGTTTCAACGAGTATCCTCCCCTGAACAAATGTTCAAACGTCATAAGAACTGCGGAGTCGGGAGGTAACGTAGGTATAAGTGCGCTCGAAAGGCCGAGGTCGAGTTCGGATAAGAAGCAATCTTTCTATATAGATACCTACACTCAAGTAAGTAGCTAGCTACTATAAAGCTCGTGCCTTATCACCATCGTAAACTTCGCCAACCCATCTTGAGTTTCGGCTAAAGTTGGCTAAACGACACCTCGTCATTACAAAGGAGTTAAATTGAGTCCAGTCCCCGATTATCTTCTATCCTCAATATTGGCTCATCAAACGCTAATACCACTTGATCCTCTTACTGTTTATCTATACAGCCTAAGAGCCTACTACGTGAAAACCTAATTCATTTTCTAAGGTGTTGTATTCATGATACCGACAAATGAGAATATGATAGAGAGAAATATGACGTTATTTATTCCGCAAATGGATTTAAGTTTTCTACTAAATGGTTGCAACCTTTCCAATAGAGACAAAATTAAGATAACAAATATCCTGTCCCAAGGGAAATCACTCCTTAAGTAAGGAACTTACACAAAGGTCACCACCGTCTTTACAAGTGACTCGGAAATTACTTTTTACGTTGCTGGCTCTCCCGCTATAAGACGCTGTGTACCCGGGTCCCGGATTATCCGTAACGACTTATAGAAAAACCTACATAGAGCGAGCTAGTAAATCGATTGCCCCAGAAACAGGAAGCGCCTACGTATCTTCTTATCGTTAGAACATTCTTTATGATGTCGTTTCTACAACGTGGTGTGGTAACGGATACTTTTCGAGGGTGGTGTCGTGAATACGAGCTTAATACATATTCCTTGTTAAACTTTAGCCCGCGTTACTTTCGTGTGATTCTATTTTATTGCTTCGGTGCTTTTGATGTTTTTTCATCTATCACAGCTATATAATGAACTTGTATAACTCTTTCCTTAATTAAGACTCTTTTATATTAGTACTTGCGACACGTGAACACATATCTGCGTTTCATGTTAGTTCTTTCATAAAACGTGAGAAGTATGTGATATATGTCTAAAAGCTCGGATTTAATAGGGCTCTGAACGGAAATTAATTATATGAGCGTATAGAGTTACGTATGTCTCAAAGTTATCGAGCTCTAGCAAACCGCCAGCAGCACACACGTCTGATAGCGAATCACATATAGGTACTTACCACTTTTAATATTCATTATATGGGCACCCAACTTTCACACAATAACTCTGCTTGATGCGGGTTAGGGCACACCAAATCTACCCGGCAAGCAGGCTCCCAAACCTTACCTAAGTCCGTATCTTTCGGAAATCTTCACTTCTTTAAGTTATATGATATTTTATCAAAGATTTACTCTGAATGGGCACGTCCGACCTTTTTACTCCCTTAACTTTAATATATACCTTTTTATTCTAAAATGGGTTTACCTTGTTCCAAATAACCATGCGTTTTTGTGTTAGGTAAAGAAAAAAGTAGTTTACCTTTTAGTTGGATCCGTGAAAACAGATGCACGCTGATAAGTTCCATTGTTGTGACCTACTCGTCCTATGGGGACATCTAGTATCTGCAACAAAACATGGTAATATTAACGGAGAGTTATTTGAATAAAACTATTTCTATGTGAACGTCATAATTGAGATAATTTTATTAACTACTTTGCCGTGTTCGTTTTTAGAATGTTTATAAAGTTTGTTCATTCTAATCTACAGTTTATAATTATTACCTTCTCGCCTGGCTTAAGCCACAGGATGTCACACTTCACCTCACTCACCCTGGCCAAAGCCACGCTCTACCCATGAATAACCCAAACAGCTGACATTTCTACGCACACCGCTTGCACGGGCTCTCTAACAGGTAAAGCAAATTATTAGAATCGAGCTCCAGCGACCAAAGGCGAAGTTAAAGCAGGTAACATCGTTAACCAAATACAAACGGAGATCCTGTACGCACAAAGCGGCCCGCGAGTGCTCTCTCAGTTAATGAATAATTTCAGAGGGAAAGAGGGAGGGGAGACTCACACTCCCGCGTGAATTAAACTCGCAATTCTATATAATATATACAGTTCTCACGAAATACTGGTTTGTTCTTCTCATACCTACACAATTGAAACGCGATAAAATACAAGAAGGAACAAGAATAACAGTTTGCTTTATGCGATAATTAATGTTCTATCATAAAATAGTTGGAACATAACCGTTAAATAGAACTACCAAACAGCCAAGAGTGAGTATTATAGAAGTCATACATAGGTCTACACTTGAATCGTAGAAGTATTCCGGTCGAACGAGATGACCTACATGCGGAAAAGTACAAAGTATAAGCTACACGCATGATATCTAGGCCTATATAGGCCTTAGATGGACACAAGGGAATGATAGAACAATACATTTAAGATCCATTCGTTCTAACATACCCTCACACTAATACTCATTGCTGCTGGCGGTACCCATTTACATCCTGAACGTAGATATACGTCACGAGAAATAAAAGTTCTTAAGTTGTTACATATCTAGTACATGCACACTGTTAAATAATCTGTTTTTGTAATTTGGAGAAAAGTAAATTAAACAAACAAGCTTTTTTTGGCCAGTATAAGTTTATCCTTGCGGCGACAAGTGCGGTGGGCGGCCGGCCCCTTCCGGTGAGACCTGCTTCTCGCACGCAACGCAGCCGCCTTTCCGGTCATATAAGCCGCCGCAAACACAGCATTTTACGACTCCACGGAGTTATCATCATAAATTTTCAGTAAAATTTACGCCACTGTTTTGTAATATTCTTTCATCGAGTGACTAGTACGAAAGTTTTATTTTGGCTATAAGGCCGCTACAATTTTGTTTTTTATAACAATATGTATAGGTATTATATTCTACAATCGTGATAAAATAGCTACGCCATTTTAGTGTCAAAATATGTAACTGCTAATATTGGTCTTAACTCCGTTACTAGGTGGTAGGACTTTTCTGCAAAGTTCGTCTAGGTAGGTACCACCGCTTTGCCAGTTATTATGCCGCCAAGCATTAGTGTGCAAGCACTACTGTGTTCCGGTTTGAAGGGCTTTGTAGCTAGTGAAATTACTGGGCAAATGAGAATTTATGACCTGATTACACAGTGTAGTAATCTGATTACTAGACTGTGTGATGTCTCAGGATGACGTGCGCAGTGCAGTGTCACGCGAAACTTTATTATTTTAAAGTTCCGAGTGACACTGCAACTGTTATGGGCGGCTGTATTGCTTAACATCAGGTGGACGACCAGCTCGTCACGTCATTCATTCTCATAAAAAAAAAACAAGTAATAGTCGACTAAAATGCTAATTGTAAGCACGACGACGGGATACTGGTATACGACACGAGACTGGTTTATTTTTCAAAACGTGGTGTGGCATAATAATGTGAGATCACTAACCGTTGGGGAAAAGTAAACAAAACCAAACGATGAATAAACTGACTTTTGAAAATAAATTTATTTATGTTATGTTAACCACTTTTAGCATTTTCCAATAAATCCTTAATGACAAACCAAACAAATAAAAGCACTGATAAATGTGTATATAAAATATGTGGCATGTAAAATGCGTGACGATGGTAAAAGACCTGACGGAATGGCTTTGGTTCCCTGGAAGATGGGGCGGCCTTTAGTGTGGGACGCTACTTGCGTCGACATTATGGCGCCGTCACACCTTCCCGAGGCGCACATTAGGGCCGGCGCCGCGGCTAATTCGGCTGAGCAGCTAAAGCGGCGCAAATATAGTAACCTCGGTAGCGGTTATATATTTGAGCCGTTTGGCGTTGAGACCCTGGGTCCGTGGGGACCGGGAGCTCACCGCGTTTTCCAAAGTCTATCAGAGCGCCTGGTCGATGCGACGCGTGACCAAAATGCTGGCACTTATTTGGCACAACGCATCAGCATTGCAATTCAACGAAGCAATGCTGCCAGCATGTTGGGTACGCTACCTACCGGCAGTGGGCTGAAGCATTTGGACTGTCTATAGGCCATCGTCTATTATACAGTCCATTTGTTCTTTGTAGTAGGTATAGTGTAGCTAGTTAGTGTATAGTGTAGTTAGTTTTAGTTTAGTTTAGTTTTTATTATTGTAGTAGTTAGCTTGAGTAATAAAGGCATGTAAATAACGTGGTGCAGGTAATCAACGATATCCATCGGTTTACAAAACAAAACGTCACTTTTTTTTTAGTCTGCGCGTTTGGGTTAGCCACGTGTTTTTGTTTTTTTTTTGTTGCTTAACACTGTTCCGGTTCTAAGTTTTTTTTTCACCAAACATCGTGACCGCTAATGCGATACTCGTACTCTAATCCACGTGGTGTTGCAAAAGTTGTTGTGTTGTGTATGTTTTTAGTGTGATTAGTCTTGTGTAATCAATTAAGTAACTAATAATGTTCAAATTACCGAGGGTTTATTAAAAGCCCATATATCAACACGAGACGGTTTCTACACGTACCATATCACACTGGTACCGGAAGTAGACACGACGCTCGACGAGTGCTAGCAACGGTTTTCATCCTAAGCGAAGGATACATATGAACGTCTCCAATCTCCATATAAATATAGTTTTATTCATGACTGGCGATGGTGGCTGGATAGAATTAAAAATCGGACCGTCTAAATGCTATTACGGGAACTGGATAAGTACACTTTAAAAACACCTAACGTACGGCTTAGTAAATAGATATACGAAGTACGTTTCCAACAAGCCACTTAAGACGAATTAGGCTAGTTTCCAGTTGGAAGTAAGAACACTCATTATTCATACCGCAAAACTAATTTCCAAAGTGTCACTGCCCGAGTCTGATGGCAGTTCGAAAGAAAAAAGTAGAACCATTTGTCATGAGAATTTTTGTCCGCAGCGTATCAGTAAAAAGAAACATAATAAAAGCGCAGTGAAATAAAAATATCTCTATTATCTGTACAGTCTCAAATTAGAAGCAGATGAGCCGAGCATGAATTCTGAAAGTCACCGAGCGCGGAAATGTGGCGACCGTCGCGGCGACAAAATTGCTAAATTCCTGTAACTCTGAGTCACAGTAGAAAATAATAACCATTCATATCTACCCACGTAAATTTTTGGAACTGTTTCGCTAACAAAAGCACTGCCAATCTCGATAAAATTATAATATTCAGTAGAGATGTGGACGAGGTTTCTCTTGCCACTCATATCTCATTCGTTTCTATTTTTCTCGATCTTTTCATTCACTCAAAACCAATAAAACTACGATATTTTTAGATATTTTTCGATTATTTATGTAGAAGATATTTACATTAAATTATATTCATTGAAAAGCGTTTTTTTTCCTCTGTTAGATATAAGCAGTATTGTTTTATTAAATCACTTTCCAAAGCATAAATAGAATAGATACTCAGAAAAAGAGATCAGTAGTTCTAATTTCTAGGTAATTTAATGGAGAAGGAAACCATCCGTTCTGAAACCCACATAATTTACTTAACAAAGTACGGTTCCTTCTACGCCTGTTTAAAAAAGCACCTGCTGTATTTTTTACGGTTTAGCTTAATTATACAAGTCCTGTTACTGTCATAACGTTGTGTAAATGTTACTTCGCTCTCTTTTGAATGTTTTTGGGAGTTGAATGTTTTAACTGTCGTTACAATAAATTAAAAAAGTGGATACAACGTAGCGCTTTATTTCGACTTGTTGTTGAGCTTGTTAATTGTGAAACTTTTTGCATTATTTAGAGCAGGCAAACTTTTATTCCGAATCGTTAGTGAACACGCGTATCAGGACAAAGTTGCGTGGTACCATGGCTAGTGTCACAATAATATAATAGCTTAATTTATGTCACTCAGGGATAATGTAAAATCTGATCAGGGGCCTTACCACAAACTAATACAAAACCATCATGGTTTGTGACAGTAACGTTTCAAGGTTACAATAATATTGTTCGAATTCGTACCATGAACTTATAAAATATTCCTGCGTGAGAACGAGACGTCTATATTTTTATATAGCGTTATCATTGTCGCACGTCGGTGTCAGCATGATGTATTTGAGTGAACGATTCAACGTGACGTCGTCAAAACTGCTCTGCCTCTGCAACATTATAGTATTCTTACTTTTATGTCATTTGTCAATTTATGATTGAAATAATAATGCTATAAGAGCTTATGGTAGGCCCCCAGTAGTTCCACTGTACACCCATAACCCATACAACATATTATATGTATGTATGTCGGGGTTAACTGGAAGATAATGCTCTATAGCATTAAGTTCGCCTATGTACCTACTATTGTTGTTTGTGCAATAAAGAATTTTGTATCTATGTAGAGATAAACACACTTATGCACTAAACTTAAAAAAGATAAGTGGTAATGGGAAGGTACTTTCCTTCCCTATCCGATCCATTCATCGTTTCCCTCTACCTTTTTCTACTCCTTTCCCTTTTCCGTTTCGATAGGATAAGTAGTGACTTACAGCTTCGTTTCCATCAATATTTTATGATAGCATATGGATCTTGTTACGTAGGTAGGTATAACCCAAATGGTGTTGTACTGTGGAGGCTGGTCGTATTCTTTTAAATCATGAAACCTCGTGGTTTGGATGGCTGAGGCTGATAAGACAAAGAATACTGACATTATCGTGACCAACATAAGGTACCAAAGGCATAGATGAATCACAAAGGTGAAATAATAAAGCTTGGTTCTAGCGTTGGGAACCTAATATAAGCTAATATTGATGAAAATTTCCTAAGGAGGACCAGCTAGGCGATCACGGAACTTGATTGCAACCGACAGAAACTACTTGAAAAAGAAACCACGGGGCTCCTATAGTTATAGTTATTAATTAAATCAAAGAACTAATACGCAAAAGGTTAGTAGAGCGCTCACACTATAAAGCGGTCAAAGCCGTGAAAATGTAGTGTCTCACGCAACTTTCCAATTGTTTACTTTTATACGCTGGAAAAGGTGTCGGCGTGTCACGGGCGTTTGCCAGAATCACCAAATTACACCCGGCACGATTTGTTATAGGAAGTAATTGGGCTTTTTACAAACTGCTATAAACATCGATGACACCTCAAGCCCCCAAACAGGCCATAATTTATAGAAAACTGTAAAACACAAGTACAAAAAAACCCCCAACATTCCTGTTATCAGGTAGAATCAGCTGATCAAACGGCAGCTTACATCTAGTCTCAAATACATCTTATCCAATTTCCTATCCCACATAAAGTTAAAACACTCGATCCCACTACTGTCGTAAGACACTAACCAAATTAACAGTAAAATATTAAAGTTTATACGTATTAGGTATGTATTGTGTTAATGCTATGTATATTTGTGCTATGAAACGACTGAATAGGTTTAGATTAAACATGAAAAATCTGGAAATTTTTACACTGTTCATTCTCCACTGCAATGCACAATACACCCCATGCAGGACGTCAGTGCACGCCTTACCGCCAAATAAAATTCCTCACTGCACTACCAAACTTCACTACCATTACTGTCGAAGGGAATATTTTTTCTCTTCTGCACTAATAGTCAGTCAGTATCTCTATCTAGGGATAGTCAGAGGTCATCAGTAATGAGTAATATTTGCCACAGCACTCTAAATGTAATAAACTATAATTTTCCGTTTTCACGTTAAAAACAGCTTCAAAAATAAAACATGACAAGGGTATGTAAAATTGCGGAGCCCAGCTATATTATTATAGGCCATATAAAAGTACCACCAATATCACAAGCAAAATACTTATTCATATTCATAATTCATTTACACAACATGTTCTTTATTTTATAAGAAGAATGTTAATTAATCCAAAAATCAACAAAAGGGTTATAAAATTAAAGCAAATTTGTAGTTCTTTAGGAAACGAGTCTGTTGAGGTTGGTTCTCGTTACATAATTTTGGGTTTATCCCAGCGTTTTGACTTTGTCCGGATATTTGAGGTATTCTAAAAATTCTTGTTATTTATTATTACCGCATGAATATTATACGTGAAACAAAACAGCTTTCTTATAGATCTCTGTAGAAGATACAAAATAAAGTTTAATAATTGTAACGAGTACAACTTGTATTTTCTTTTTTGATGGAGTATTATTTCGCTAAAAATTTCATTCACCATTCACACTGAATGCTGACCTCCACTCGCAACATATCTGGCTATTTATATATTAGCATTGAACTTGAAATGCAGTTTTTACGTTATTGTTTTATTTTATGTACTTGTAATTAAAGTTATTTTTACAACACAACAATTAAAGTCATTAAAAAATGAACTAATCTGTCGAGGAAAATAATCAGAATTTATTTTAATACCTTGTACCACTTATTCATCATCATCATCATCATTACAGCCTGAAGACGTCCACTGCTGAACATAGGCCTCCCCCCGGGAGCGCCACTTAGAGGGGCTGCTCGCCTCCTGCATCCATCGGCTCCCCGTGGCTTTCACCTGGTCGTCGGTCCACCTAGTGAGGGGCCAGCCTACGCTGCGTCTTCCAGTTCGTGGTCGCCACTCGAGAACCTTTCTTCCCCATCAGTTGTCAGTTCTACGAGCGATGTGGCTCGCCCACTGCCATTTGAACTTGCTAATCCTAAGAGCTACATCGGTCACTTTAGTTCTCTAGTACCACTTATTCATTTCAGCGCAATCTACTTTAGTACATAATTGTTTTGTTCTTTACTTACATCACGAGGACCCACGCGGCTGGCCGCCCGTCTGTATCAACCTGAAGATATCCACCAGGATATACCAGATATATACCAAAATACCTCGATGGTTTAGTTTAGTCCAAACAACTTTATCCGGCCTATATTTATTAATAAATAGCATCGAAAAAATTTGTTTCATTATAAGTAAGACTAGGTAATACCTATGCCTCAGATCTTTATTTAAAATGACCGTTATTAAGTTATTCTAATTTCATTGCTTGTGTCTGGAGAATCAGAAATGATGTAGTAAATGTATCTACTTTTGTTTATGCTTTGATTTAATAAACTAAGTATTACAATAGATTTTAACAGTAAGACCATGTTAGTAATAGAAACAAAGAGCAACACCTGGTAAAGCCATTTAATTCAATTAGATTGACGCGAGTACGCCTCACATAAACACAGCTTTATCTTATAACTTTGTTACACGTTATATTATTGACGGCATAATATGCAAAACTGGTCAAATTATAATAAGGTAATAACGTGGAAATCCGGACAGATATGCTAATTCGTTAGTTAATTCCACGCGTTACTGAACCAGGTCAAGTACATGCATATAAATGTATCTATCGGCTCCGAAGGAAGCGAAGGGTCAACTCCTCGTTTGTAATTTCCATTTGTGAGCCCCTCGATTATAGCCTTTGTACGTTCGCTCGCTCAAAGAGTGTTAAAAAAGCCAAGTTAAAAAGAATTTTCTTTTTCCCAACTTTTAATCAGTTTAATAAGGAAAAATTGCGAATACCTTTTTGAAGATTTCAGATATTTTTTATGTTTACATACCTGTTTATTGGGTATATTAGGCACATTGATGTTGCTTTCATATCAAGGTTACCTGTATGTTTTATTTGTAATGCTAGCTACTGCCGCTTCGCATGCGACTATTTATTGCGATAAAAAATATTCTATATCGTCTATATTTTATTAATATAGGTTTGGCCATTAAGCCGTGAAAAAATAACCTATAGACAGAGAGACAGAGAGAAATTGTTCAAATTAGCATAATATTAGTATAGACATTAGAATATTGAGGTGGTTTGGTTTCTCTCTTGATTGGACATACACTTTAAGTATGATATTAATAATATATACTTAGTTATATATTAAGGCATAGCCACAACAAAAACTCTACAGCTTCGTTATGAGCAGAAACTTTTACAATTATTGAGTGCGTAGCACCCCTCTACGAGCCGTAGCGAGCTACGAAATGAGACACCTTTTCAACTTTACGAGCGAGCATACTTTGAGTTTTTGAAATGTTTTTACATAAATACCTGTTTATTAAAATCTGAGTAATGCAAACTGCTTATATTAGAAAATATTATACGTATCTATATGTCTAGTTGGATACATTTTCACAGTATATCTAATATATGTCTGGTTGGATACATTTTCACATTGAGTATAGAACTGAGCAAAATCAATAAAATGTCCAGACATTTACAAACGAATTGCATTTTATCAGCGACGTAGGTGAATTGATAAAATGTTTGGAGGTTTTGCTAAAGTTATATCTAGAATGAATATCGTACATGTACTGAGATATATACGACTAAGCTACATGAATATGAATACATTGTAATACTTGCAAGCTATAGGAGTATGTTCTATTGATAGTACATTATCATGATTGACACAGGCATTAGAGTATCAGGAACAAAAGGTAGCCGAAAGTTGACTGGCGGAATTATAAGCGGTGATGACCCCGTGACGAGGAATCAGGTTAGGGTCACACCTCCGCCCTACTGGGCACTACTAAGCCATTTAGTCATTCAGTTCCTTGTCACTTAAACACGACCACAAACGTGCTTCTGATAGATCCCAGGAAATTTTGCTTCGTGTGCCAGTGGCAGCGATCGTTACTGAACACGATGGGTTTTTTCACTCTCGTGAATTTGTTATTTGTATTACTTACATGTAGGTTCTATTAACATGAAAAGCATTAGTGAACACTGCTTTAGAAATAAAACCTTTCGTGTATGCTCAAGTCAAGGTAGCTCAGCTACCTACACTTTCAATCACATTAATTCTTCCCATCACATGAGTGTGACCAAATGCTGGATAACTCTACGTGAATTATACATTCCTTAATTAATAGCCAAATAGGATGTTATAAACATCTACTTAAGTATACCAATGCGATCATCATGTAGGTACGTACCTGTTCTATAGCTTTATAACTCAATACAAACTCTGTATGGAATGTTTTCCACACGATGCAATTTAATATTATCTGGGATGCAACGTTCCTTGAAAGCGTACATATAACAGTTTCTTATTTGCCTACTATAATACTGCGTTATTTAGTTGAAACAGTAAATACTTTAAAAAATCTAAAATAACATAATCCAGCTAGGCAATAAATTGATTTCAGTTTTAAAAATACGTTACATAATGTGTATGTGAAAACCGATGAATGCAGGAGGCAAGCAGCCGCTCAAGGTGACGCTCTCTGGGGGAGGCGAGTATGTTCATCAGTGGACGTCTTCAAGCTATTGATGATTATGATGATGATAACATTATGATATTAGAGAAATAGTTCATCTTCATTAATAACCCTAAGTAATTCATAGACTTATTTCGTTTTAAAATAGCTTAAAGACTCGTTAAACAAAGTTCAAGAAAACGTGAAAGGTGAAGGTGAACACCAAAGTTCATTGGCACTTTTCATATTGAATGATTCTTCTTGAATGCTGTTCGATACAACGATCAATCCAACCCAAATAAAATGTAGATACAGTGAGTTTAAGGTTGTAGGTATCCCTCGACGCTGGTTCATTCTCAGTAGATCCATGAGCCAGATCCAGTAAGAGCTGACTCAGTAGTGGCGGTGGCACTTTGCCAGCCCACATCCATGCCGTTTTTCTAATACTCTCAACGCCATGTAACTTAAAATTAATCCCATACCTAGATTGTTAAAGCCAACCAGATAAAGCGCTCGATAATAGTTTCATGACAAGCACTGAAGCAACTTTTAAAACCAACACGCCAACTCCACTTTCCATCCAAAATGATCCCAAACTGATTCTTTGTAAACCTAACAGCACTCTACATGTGCTATACAAATCTTCAAACTGATTATTACCTACCTACTTGATGTCTGATATCAAATAGTACCCACTAAATAGGTAATGGATAATGGCAAATTAATATATCTAATATAGACGCTACGAAATAAGAAACTAACCGTTAATTTTAAAATTTACACATTATTATTATTTAGAAGAAAAGAAGAAGAAGAAGAAATGAAGGATTTTAAATAGTTGAATTATACAATAATTTTTTGATGAGGAAGGTGGTCAGACCAGTATCAGTGGATAGTGATGGCAGCATGCCAAGCCGTATTAAGATTACAAATTGGTTGTATGCTCAACGAGATGAAATGTCGAGATAGTCGGTGATGACGGTCGAATCATTAAATGGTCAAAGCTCTTTCCCCATTCGAGTATAACACGGCAATTAAAAATTATCCTGCCGTACTAAATAAGAGTATAATAAGTATAAAAATGCGAATATAATAGCGTCTACCATTGTAACGGTTTTTTATATAGCTCTAACATTTGATTTTATCTTGCGCAGTATCCAAAAATGTTTTGCTTTTATTGAAATCCATATTTTCACTGTTCTAGATTTCTCAATTGAATCCAAAACTATAACATTCCATCCCACTGCGATGTTGGCTACGTATGGAACTTTACCTACGTTCCGTAATCGAATTTGGTATCCGAATGCCGCGGAGTTCTACCATTGGGAATAGGTTACAGTAGCCGGGTCAACGAAGCATTGTTTCTAGCACAATTCTCTCGTTGAACAATTTAGACACAGACCAAGCTATCGTACTATGTATACTTAACCGCAAAAGCGCTACATAAGTTAATGAGGCGTTTTATTAAAAAAAAAAGGCTGTACGTTTATAAAGACCCGATAGATGGCGTTAAAATGGGGGTTTTATGTTTTGTCATTGTTAAGATAATTATGTATCGAGTTTAGTATTCTATCCTTATTTTATGGAAGGCATATAACTCTGATGGCTTTCTATCGACAAATCAACAACGTACTCTGTGATCCACTCAACTGAATTTGACTTTTCCTGGTACTCCGTGGTTTGAAATTACGACCATGTTTGAAATACGTCGTTACTACGCCATCTAGTAACAGAAGCGGAACTAGTTTTTTTTTTAAATAAAACGTCTCATTACTACAATTATACGTATAAACTTTTCAGATACCTTATTTTATAAGGCAAGGAATCTAGAAGACAAAGATATCTCAAATTTAAATTCATTCAGTAACAGTATCTGGCAGAAAACCAGCTTGAACAAAACGTGGCTTGAGGCCAAAACTACGACAAGACTTAATGTGGTGTGAACTTAACGATGCCAAATGAACTCTAGAAAAATTGCCAATCGAACCAAATCAAATCAAAAAAGGCTGAATTTTAATATATTCGCCATGTCGCTAAAGATTGTCTGAGGTGCAAATAGGTCTAGTACCTATTAATTAAAATATTTTCACTAGACTAGACTAAATCTTCATAATCATTGTCATATAATCATAGGCACAAAAATGATACCCCTTAGGTACTCTTTTAGAAATAAATTAATTTTGCATATCTCATACTCAAAAAGTTATTTTAGTAAAGCTTAGCTGGCCTAAAGTACATAATTTTGTCTTTAAGGACTATAGTAGGTATGTCTATAATAGCGATAGTACACTATCAGGCTGGGTTCCCATCGCTAACGAGTATTGAAAGAGTACCGTTATCTATCCATACATATAGAGAGGTTAAGTAGGTATGCACCGTTGTTTGGTGTGAGGGATTTCTAAGATGGGAGTTACATTACATCCAGCCAGGTAACGAGCTATTTTCCTACATCCAGTTTTTACCCAAAGAGTAAGTACATAACAGTTTGGATTTTACCTTTCCGTACATCATTAAGTTACAACTTTCTTTCATTTTATTAGCTTACTTGTTCAGTTCAATTGATGTTTAGAAACGTATAGGCTGTAAGGCTAAGAGCGAATTTCAACAAGGAAGTATTCCCTGTTCACCCTCCCTTTCATTGGATCTATATAGATTAGCCAAAATAAACATATAACTAAAGCTTTCAAAATTGGGCCTTACTGTAACTCCACTTTGATAATAAGCAGCAGATGCTAATTGAGTTTCTCTTAAATCTAATAACAGAAATGGCACGAGGGCAACCTGCCCGCATGAATAAATAATTAAGGGATCCGTATCAGTACCATTTCATACCTATTATGTTATGTTGTTCTAAAAATATAGGTAGTAGTACCTTCTGAATGAAAAAGACAATAGTGGACGTTGATCTCACATCCCTATAAGACACGTGATGCAAGAAGGCATGTCCTTTGAATAAGTAAAGCCAAGGGTATTTGTAGGTATCTATTATTTATTCTGTGCTAAGGGTTTGATGTCAGGATAGGGCGGCGCAGCTAGGAAAGTATGTGCCATTATGTGTATAATACCTACGTGCTTATTGCCCTGCCACGAATAACTGCTCTATAGATATTTTACTTAATTATGTAACCAGTAATACTTAAATAATGTACTATGGCGCGAGAGTCCACTACTCAAATACTTACATCATCGAGTAAGTACCTCAATAGGCTATCTTTAGATCGCTAACCGACCCTTTTTTTGCTTATATTCTGGCTCCACACATAGTGTATTTAGCCAGTGTCAAATATTGTATATTTTCATCGAGTTTTAGAATATTTTACGTAGTCAAGTCTTAGTCATAGTCATAGTCCAGTCTAAGTCGGGTCATAGTCCAGTCTAAATCATGCTCTAGTAAAGTGGTGGCAACTTTACAAGAAGTTTCTATGGAATTTCGGAACACAACATAACACGAAAAACCACGTTACACCACATCATATCACTTGCTCACACTCATGCTCGTAATTCAGCACTTAATGCGTAAAACGCCACCAATTTTAAACATTAACACTGGAAAAGCACAAGTTTTGAGAAATAATACAATGCAACGACGTGAACTTTGTCACGTTCCCGCCAAAACTCCAACCGACACTTTATAATATATAAAATAATCAGGGGGCCTACCACAACCTCTTACAGCACTATTACTTCAATTATACATTGAAAAATGACATAAACGTAAAGCACTATAATGTTGTTGACGCAGAGCAGTTTTGATGTCGTCACGTTATATCGTTCTCTCAAATACATCATGTTGACACCGACGCGCGACGTGCGGCAGTGATAACGCTATATAAAAATGTAGACGTCTCGTTCTCGCGCAGGAATACTTTATAAGTTCATGGTACGTATTCGAACAATATTATTGTAACCTTGGAGCATTACTGTCACGAACCATGATAGTTTTGTATTAGTTTGTGGTAAGCCTGCAGTTCTGCCGATGATGATTCTGCCGGATCATGGAAATCCAACTTCAAATGCCTTGAACGCTGAATTCCGGCATTTTTTGACCTGTCAGACCTTTTAATTTATTATCAGAGGCATCTTGGCTATAATATTATTGGGCGTAGGTTTCATCGAGTACCCGATATGGTAGGTGAATGGTGTGAAGGGCACATCGTAATGGCAGACCAACTTTTATTTTCAGTTTTAATCAATGATGAAACTATTGTTGTTGTGACATCACTTTCAATCGGGTACCAAATGACGTAATTTAAAAAACGTCATAATATCTCAATTAATTATTATATTTTTATTGTTATTGTGGATAGAAAGCCTCAAATTATTGGTTTATGATACTAGTATTTTTTTAAATAATTTTTGTTAATAATTGAGATGAAAAATAATAAGCCATGTCAATAGTCAATAGTCAATGTAGATACTGGCATACGTTTGATTTAATTATACCTAGTCATAAAGTAACAACACCATGGGGGTCACCACAAAGTCTTATAGCATTATTACTTCAATATTATTTCAATCATATATTGACAAATGACATAAACGTAAGAATACTTTAATGTCGCAGAGCCAGAGCAGTTTTGATGACGTCACGTAAAATCGTAAACTCAAATACAACTGTCATGTCATACCTTTACATCATGTTGACCCTGACGAGCGACAGAGATAACGCCATATAAAAATATAGACGTCTCGTTCACACGCAGGAATACTTTATAAGTTCATGGTACGAATTTGAACAATATTAATGTATCCTTGAAATAATAATGCCATGAAACATGATGGTTTTGTATTAGCTTGTGGTAGCCCAGCATAATTATATTATAAGGTACCTTCATCATCATCATCATCATTAACAGCCTGAAGACGTCCACTGCTCAATATAGGCCTCCCCCCGGGAGCGCCACTTAGAGCGGCTGCTCGCCTTCTGCATCCATCAGCTCCCCGCGTCTTTCACCAGGTCGTCGGTTAACCTAGTGGGGGGCCGGCCTACGCTGCGTCTTCCGGTTCGTGGTCGCCACTCGAGAACCTTTCTTCCCCATCGGCTGTCAGTTCTACGAGCGATGTGGCCTGCCCATTGCCATTTCAACTTGCTAATCCTAAGAGCTACATCGGTCACTTTAGTTCTCCTGCGGATCTCCTCATTTCGGATCTTATCTCGCAGGGAAACACCGAGCATTGCTCTCGGTTAAGGTACCTTACTTAC
The DNA here is from genome assembly GCA_963580505.1 of Ennomos erosarius. Classification (NCBI taxonomy): domain Eukaryota; kingdom Metazoa; phylum Arthropoda; class Insecta; order Lepidoptera; family Geometridae; genus Ennomos; species Ennomos erosarius. The sequence goes on from OY756978.1 coordinate 8,368,831, forward strand.
TTAATAATAGTCTGAACAAATAGAAAAAAGATATAAAAACAATCTATAATAAATATACGCTATCTATCTATACATCTATACATCTTCTATACATATAATCTTCTATACATATAAAAAAACTGTAGAGACAAAAAAAATCTGTAAATGCAAGATATCGAAAAAAAAATGACACAGGTTGGCTTGAAATTTTTCGCTGATCACGTTAAGCTACTTTTTAGACATTTTGTCTGTTTGTTTGTTTGTTTGTTTGTTTGTTTGTTTGTTTGTTTGTTTGTTTGTTTGTTTGTTTGTTTGTTACGGCACAACTCCGAAAATACTGAACGGATTTTCATGCGGTTTTCACTAATAAGCTTAAAAAAACCCGGCGCACAACATAGGATATATTAAATTTTAAATAATGAAACTTTTTTTTTTTGGTGAAAATGATTAAGATTTCATTATGAAACGGAACGGGATTTTAACAAGATGGCCGCTTCAAGGCTTCAAGGTAAGTTTTTTTTCTTATATTTTGGTCCACAGTGTAGGTATTTAGCCAGTGTCAAAAGGTAAGTTTTATTTTAGCTACTAATCATAGATGAGAGAAAAAAAATGTGCTCTGTGCTACTGACGGTAATTTTATCTCGGGTTTATCCGGATGCACAGATTAAAGAATCAAAACTCTGTTACTATTATGGCGCGGCTTCATATATGCCCGAACCTTTGCTGTTGAGTTGGCGCGCAAAAACCGCTTTGTTGACTATCCTCGATGTTTTTGTAGCGCCCCAACCCGGACATACAGTCAATTTGTTTGCCTGCTGCGCGACCGACGTGGGCTAAATAAAATGGAGGAAGCAGTAGCGTTATATTGCATGTCGGCGAATAAATATGTTTTACTAACTGTGAGAATATTATTTGCGATTACAAAAATAAATTTTAATAGTTTTAATTTATAATTCCTTATCAATATGGAGTAAAACCAATTTTTTTTTATTTGTCTGTTTATCTGTCTCTTTGAATACGGATCATGGTTGTTATAGTGGCAACAGAAATATATCATCTGTGAAAAATTCAACTGTCTAACTATCACGATTCATGAGTACATCCTGGTGTCTGATGGACAGACAGACAGACGGACAGCGGAGGTTTAGTAATAAGGATTTACCCTTTGAGTACGGAACCCCAATCATTTTTATTTCATTCTGAACAATCCCCACTGCACTAAGCAATAAGGAAGTAATGTAATGCATGTTTGTATTTATAACATAAAAAACAAAAAACAGTAAATAACATTTGGCGCGCCTGCATTACCGGCAGTGTATCATGAGTGCATCACACTTTTCGGGCTACGGCGAAATACATCGCGCGATAACTTCGTCTGCGCTCGATGCAATGCAGATTAGAGAAAAACAATGTGTTCATTATGTAAGTACCTATACCCAAGGAAGTCATATGTATTGCATATAGATAAGTTTTTTCGTTAATCTGTGGTCCAAACTAAAACAGAGGATAGGTATGAGAACCTTCTTAAATATGAGCACGACACAGAAAACAAGAAATTTCGAAAACTAAAAACTTCTTAGACTTTTTATTATAAGTTATAAGGCTTCACGCGATATCATATTTAGCCAATATTGAAACATAACTAAAATTATTATTCATGTTTTCGATTTAATGGGGTTTGGCGAGGGCAAAATTCTTTATTGGCGCTCTGGTATTATGTATTAGTTTTCAAAAATCTACTACGCGTTACCATTCGAAATAAGTATTTAAAATTGTATTGTATAGTACCTATAGCTTACCTTAACCTATAGTAGTAACATATTCAGTAATCTGTGCCTATAGGTTCTTCATTTATTGACCCTAGCTTTTGCTACGCATTGTAAAACCTTTTTTATTTTGGCATTAGACAAAATTTGTATTTAGCCAATGATAGGAAGTATTTTATTAAAACTTTTTAAAAGGGTAGGTTCTTGGACTTTTTATAATCATTCATAAGGCTTCACGCAATTATCATACTTAGCCAATATTGAAGCTTACTTAATTAATATTTTTATTCAAGTTTCCGTTTTATAAGGTTTTGGCGGGAGCAATGTTCTTTATTGGCAATCTGGTCAAATGTATTATTTACAATTTACATAAACTTACTACACATTACCATTCTAATTAGGTAGATAAAATTATTATTGCGCTACTGCTATATTCTTGATCGACCCCAAGGAAGTTTTAAGGTACCAGGGGAATAGCAAAGATACCAACCACTAACGCCAAACGCTAACCATAGAGTGACTTTTTATAATGGAGGACTGACGCTAACTCCAAAATGTACTGCGATGACATTTCGGAAATCGCTTACTTTTCCACAGCTACTGTCATTTCAATACAGTTTCGGAGTTAGCGTTAGGCGTTAGCGTTAGTGGTTGGTATCTTAGCTAGACCCTTTGTAGTACTTATAGCTACTTAAGTTATAGACCCTTACCATTGCTACGCATTTTAAAACCTTTTTTATTTTGGCATTAAAGTAAGCCGGAGTGCGATATTTGTATTTAGCCAATGATACGAAATATTTTATGAAAATTGTTTATGGGTAGGTACTTAGATATAATAATATGTAGGTATTCATTATGGAAATTGTATCCTCGAATTAACAACAACATGGCGCGTAACGTTCGTGTTTAACTGTTTTTTTTTATTTGTTCTTCTTCTTCTTGCATGTTGAAATAAACCCGGGAGCAGAAAATGATTGATTACTCGGTTACTTCAAGAAGGAGTTATAGTAGTTAAGTTACTTTGGGTGTTAGTAATAATTATGTAATGACGATTTAACCTACTTCCTCACTTTCATCACTAGGTAGGTATGTTGGGAATGAGACAGCGTGGAAAATAGTGGACATAATAATAATTATAACTGTCAATTCTTTAAGGAGTGGTGGTTTAGTATTTGTAATTCCTAATTAGTATTAAGAAAATTAATTATGTACGCGTCGTACAGGTAAATAAATGCATATCTCTATAATCTCCATAGGTAAGCAATTTATAAACTTATTATTGACACTGGCTATGTGTAGGTAGTTAGGTACTCAATTCGTATGGAACCAAACTTAAGAAGGTAAAAAAATGTGGTAAATGGAACAAAAAGTGCGCGGATAATATGTAAAACTGAGCAAAACAGGATCATCGTGTGTGATTCTTCCATATTTTTCTAAACTGTACCTGCCTGCTTAGGTAACTACTACCTAAACAAAACTTACTGAAACTTCTGTTAAAGACCTGAGTGAAGTGATGATGATTTCTTTTTGTTGTAATATGAAGAGGTACTTATAAAATTGTAGTTTTTTGTTTGAAACTTCTTTTACTGTTATAAATCTATATTAGACTCAAATCATTTAATCTTAGGTAATGGCTTAAATAGCTTCCACTCACGGCTATGCTTGCGTTATACCTATACCTATGCTAATACAGGTTACTGTGCTCAGCTTCGAAAAGATTTAGTGGATTTTGTTGTTTGGTACGAAATGCATGATCTATTATTAGACTATAACGTAAAAATAATGCAGGATGCAGGAGGCGAGCAGCCGCTCTAAGTGGCGTTCCCTGGGGGAGGCCTATGTTCAACAACGGACGTCTTCAGGCTGTTGATGATGATGATGATGATGAACGTAAAAATAACATAACACAAGCGTGCGAAGCCGCGGGCAAAAGCTAGTGAAATATAAAGATAAAATTCATATTGAAAATTTCCATAATCGTACAAAAGTATAGAAATTTATTTATGAAATAAGACTTATACCCGAAACCTGTAATTTATGGAAGGGCGCCGGGCCCGGGACGCTGTATAAATCATTCGCGATATTTGCCCTTAAACCTACATAAAACCGCTCCCAACATTCATTAGTAGAGGACCTTGCGCCTGATGGATAATTTACTCGATTTTATTGCTAAATAATTACTATTTCGTCAATAATGTTGACTAAGAATAAGGGTAGCCCATGGTAGGAACTTATAAGGGTTCAAACTAACAGCCTCTGTGGTGTAGTGGTAGGGAATGTTAAGGCTCATAACCTGGGAAGCTGCGGACTCAGTTCCCCCGACAGGACAAGTATTTGTGCAAAGAAAAAAGATCAAATACTAGTTCTATGTCAGGTGTTGTGGGACCATGATCCTCGTAATTGTTGATACAGCGAAATCCTGGACACTAACTATATTATATAGTTTAGTTACCTATGTAATCGTTGAGCATAAAAAATGTACATGTATACTTAGATATATACTTCCATACAATCTAAATAAGTACATACCTAAGTATATCATCTACACAAAGGCTTGATTGGACTATTAGACGCAAAATTGTAGTCGTAATACAATAATTAAAATTATTTTAGGTATAGTCACAAATAAAACTGTGGTAAGCACCTACTGCAAGAGATACTAAACCAGATTTATAAAGGAAGTATTTACATAGGTTAATTGGCTTCCTAAAAATCCCAAATCGGTTTAGAACACCCGTAGAGCACAGGTTACTTAGTAACATATTCAGTAAACTGTGGCACAGGTACAAATGGACGTCATAGATACAATTTTGTCGAATTTTTCATTACAAAAATAAACCAAATACACAAATTGTACCTGGATAAAAATAAAACTTTTCGTTTACTCAATTCTTCAAGTATTGGAGGATGAATATTTATTTAGATTTTCTTTGATATCTAAATTCAGTGCCTATAAAACTAGAATTCACTGACAGGTGTGGACTAAATTTAAAAATCTTTAATTTATATTTTTCTGAGTAACTGATATGGGGTAAATTTAAAAAGCGGAACGATTTGGTTTATTAGGTACTTTAAATCTGTTTAGTCGAGCTGGTCACATGGTTAAGCCAGTACTAAATAAAGGAATGTAATATAGTGTGCACTGGACACCTAAAACCAAGGCTGCGAACAAATGAGCTAATTGGATTTTACCGCTTTTACCGGACAAATCAATAGGACTGTTGACTGAGGTTTCCGCGGATTATACAATGGAGCTCTTTTATTCCGTACAATGGAATACCTGCTCACTCGAGAAAATAGTTTGACTTTCAAGATGATCTCTCTTTGCACTATAAGCATTAGACCAAAAACACGCATTTTGTGCCCTATTTATTAGAGAGGTCATATGTATGATGACTTAAAAATAAAGTGAATAAAATTACATCCACGTTATACAAATAGGTATGAATAAATCCTTACTACGTACCTACACCAATCCAAATAAGTTTAGCTTTAGGAAAGCTATACCCAAGATCAATACAAGTTCAATTATATCGTGAAATTCGATACGTCTTTACTTCATAAAAGCTGGAGTCCTTACTTTCCCGAAGTTCCGGGATAAGGCCCTAGGGCGATATAAACTTTACAGCGTTCTTATACTAAATCGAGTCTCTACAATAATTTTTATTTGTTTTTGATTTAATGGCAAAAAAATGAGAACCCTCAGCTGGAAAAGTTCATCTTGACTCATCGTATTTTAAGAGCAAAACTCGTAGAACTTATTAGCATAAGATACCAGTTATCTATGGTAAGCAAAATAAAAGTAATGTCGATAATAAGTTACCCCTGCACTCTTTGAAACTGAGATTTACTTTCGTTGTAGTCGATATCTTGATAATGTTTCAGTGTTAAAAAAATAGTGCAAAAATTGTGATTGAAAAACAGTGATTGCCAATTTTCATGGTAACAGGGTTTGAAATGATTACAGTAATGAGTCTTCCTCAATTTGAGACGGTAAAAGCGAAGCTATAATGTATTGTGACTGAATCACACTCAATTCGTACCAGTAGTAATAAGTTGGAAATCCGTTCTTCTCCGTTGGTAGAAACAAGTGTAAATAAAGTGTAAAAAGCCTAAAAGTACTATTAAGTAAAAGCCGACCATTTTCAAAATTTGAAAAACAGTGCTCTGAAATATCAAGGTAGTTCCATAGTATATTCTATACTAACGGAACTGAGTACATTGTGTAATTGTGTATAGTAAGTATTATATTTAACATATTTTATTTATTAGATCAATAAAATGTTATCTAGTCTCTACTTTAGAGGTTGATAATATACATTATGTAAAATATTACGGCCATTGTTAGAGACTCGATGATAAAACATTTCGAATCATTTTCTTAAGAAGTTATTTTTGTCGGTATTTTTTGATTTTTATAAATATTTACCTCTAGTAGGTCTGCAAAATAGATTATATACAAAGCATTAGAACCATTAACAAAATTGTCACATACCAAAAAACATGTCGTAGACGTGGCGTCGCCGCCCAAGTTATTCTGTAAACACTCTTTTGCCGTCACATATCATGTTATTTATTTTCACACTGTCAATTTTCAATCTTTTTTTCGTGCCAATTGTAATACAAGCGAGCCGGGTAATGATGATCAGGCGCGAGTAAAGTTAGTGCGCACTAGAACGCGTGTGTGGGATGCACGTGCGGAGTCGCGGCTCGGTCCGTGCCCGATGTCGGTGTAGTGCGCTGTGCAGTGTGGCTGTGCCGAGAGCCGGCGGCGCGTAGTAGACTCGTCCGACGGGCGTGCGCGCCGTCCCACTCGCCTCTCTCGACTGTAGGGCTTCGTCCCGCTAGGGCGGCGCGCCCACGCTCGATACCAGCCGCCTTCCCAACGCCCTCCCACATTGCAAAACCATTTTACAAAAAATTTATAGCAAAATATAACCGTACGCAAACCAATACCCATAATTATTCTCTACCGTTTACTTTATGGATTATTTTTAACTTTACCTGCTTTTCCTCGCACCGCGCGCCTCGTAAATTATACACTTCGTTCCGTAATTATTGGGAACTAGCTATAGAGGCGTGGTTCTATACAACTGAACGAGTTAGTCAAAGGTTTATTTATTTTGATAAATCTATTTTGGCTCCAACCTAACGATATTATTTATTAACGTAACGCAAGTTTGAAATGGAGTAATGGCCTATATTTAGGCTCACTATGTTAACTAAATGCTATACTTACATGTGATTGAATTAATTCTGATTTATAAATGTCCCGTACATACATTAAGCGAACTAAAAAATAAACAGTTAATGCTGCCGATTAATACAGAGAGCGTTATCAAAATCTCGCTACATGCTTTCATCGCTAATTAATTTATGTAATGAACATTTTAATTATTTAGAAACAGAAATTTTGTCCAAATATTTCCAAGAAACGTTAGTTAGTAGTCCGAATATGCCTCTATAGGTACTATATCATACGGTGTAGCTGCGACATCTTGCGATGACAGTGCCGTAGCACGTCTACGAAAAATGTGTCGTAACCGTAGGCCTAGCACGAACATTTACGCGGGAGTAAGTGTAACGTTAACGTAAGTCAGTTGTACGGGGCGCAGATCAAATTCCATACAACTGGCTTACGTTAACGTTACACTTACTCCCGCGTAAATGTTCGTGCTAGGCCCTCAGAGCGAATTCGTAGCACGTGTCAAGTATTTAGAAATCGCAATATTTTTACGTTTGCCTCAGCAACTTCGTACGTGGATGTGCCCGAGCCCGACCGATGGGTAACAATAACACGTGAATATTGAGCTATTTCTTTTTCATTCTGCTGAAATTTATTTAACTTCCATTTAGTAATATGATAAAATATATAAGCATCTAGTGAATGGATTCAACTGCATAGCGTAGGTACTTACTTTATACACTTTTAAGATATTGGTTTTTGGAACTGAAGTAAATTTTTTTAACGGGCGATATGCCTTTTTTATTCCTTGCTTACTAGCTTGACTACCTACTACAAAGAACATAAATGGAGTGTAGAATAGCCGCGATGGCCTTTAGACAGTCCAAATACTCCAGCCCACTGCCGGTATGTAGTGTTCCCAGCATGCTGGTAGCATTGCCTCGTTAAATAGCAATGCTGATGCGTTGACCCAAATAAGTGCCAGTTTTTTGTCACTCGTGGCGTCGTTCAGGCGCTCTAATAGACTTTGGAAAACAACTAGAGTAATTAAAGTCGAGCTAACACTTTCTTTTAAAAATAAAATTTATCGTTTTCACAGAATTCATACTAGTTCATATTCAAAGATCATTTCTAAGCGTTTCATTGTGTTAGCCCCAGCAAACATTTTGACAAGGCTATGTCAGTATAATTTTGACACATTTTATTTGGCAGACCTACCAGCATTACTTATGTATGTTTACGATCAATTATGAGTTATTATAACTGCCAGCTATCGTTATCCTTTCACCATAACAGGTAGGTACCTACATAATGGTGTCAGTTTTATAGGTAACAACAGAAAAAAATACGATAAAAATACATTTTTACTAATCAAAGGTTGCGTAATTCATTTAACAATCAACATCGCATCGTTTAATGTATTTCGGTTACAAATACAAATTAATCACGGAATAACAAACATGTAAACACTTATAATAACCTATTACCACACAATAAGGTTCGAAATGAAGCAAACCACTCAGCGACTATGAGTTGATTACGTCATTAAACTCATCAATTGCCGTCATATACCTATGTGTAATTTGAACGTAATTATACTTTAACGGTAACCCTACATGACAGTCGCGGAATCCACTTGAAATAATACCATGAAAATTGTATAGTATACACTCTATACCAATATAGAGGTATTAACACAAGAGGTGTCAAATTCAATTGAAATGAAATGAAATGAAATGAAATGAAATGAAATTTATTATAATGTTTACAAACATCACTTAATCATGAAATAGGTAGTCTAAATAAGTAGTCTAAATAAGTAGTCTAAATAAGTAGTCTAAATAAGTAGTCTAAAATTAATAATCACAAACGGAGAATTAGGACTATACTAGTACCTAGTCCATTAAGTTTGTTAGTCAGATCGGGCTTATGGTATATGTTCAAACAAAGTACAATACATCATTCGTAGATTTCATGTGTGATTTGTGTATACGTAAGTACTGTACAAATTTTACCTACTGATAAAATTGATCTGTGGTGGTGGTGCTTTCTCTAAGAAACCAGTAAGAAAGTAAAACGCGAAAATTCTATTGGTAGAAACGTGAAAGTAAGTTCCTAGGTACCTACCAAGTATTTATTTCGCATAGGTATTCCTCAACCCTCACAATAATTCATGTTCAAAGCTCGTGCAGTGGTAAGGTACCTACTAGGTAGCCTAATACTATGTCAGTCAATGTCATTATCGCGAACACCATCACCACCCGATTATTCGTAGCTTTAAACTTAGTAATTTAAAAATCGGCCTGAATCAGTAGTAAAGCTTTTAGCTTCATTAGTTAGATTCTCGGCTCTTTAACTAAAAGCATTCCATTACATAAATGTATTTAAATAGTATGCAACATAAATACTTCAAAGAAAATAATGGCCTACCCAACCGTATGAATAGAATAGCAGGCAGCGTTGTAACATCGCAGTACAAGGAATTCATAAAGTGTTCGGTAAAAACCTAGATTGCTCGGTTTTGCGCAACATAAATTCTGTATTTATAGTTGTGCAAAAACCATTTGATCGCTAAGTGCAGCAACATAAAGTTGCGTGCTTGGTGCTGATACCATCGCTGCAGCAGCATGGGCGGTCGAAGTTAGACCTACTTACAGCTATTGCTGTACTAGGTCGGTAGGTACCTAATATACTGACCAAGCACAGTACATAGTTGCCGTTGGCCACTACCAGCGGACGCCATGCTGTAAGTACGTAGGTACTCTTACATGGTCTCTGCGGTAGTGTGACATGCCTCATGCAACCTCGCGAAAATGCCTAGCACATGCAATGGAATATTTCTTTTCAGTTTTATTGTAGAACTTTAACTGAATTGCACACATGTATACCTTTTTAGCCATTAAGTTCCTACATCTACCTACCGACATGCCTGGGTAATAACGCCCAATTACCTATTGACACGAATTTAACAAAACTACGGACACACCAAATACTGATAGCTCATTCATCGGCTGCCTTCAGCCTAAGGAAGTTATATACTTCCTTGCTTCAGCCATTATGAGCATACGTACCTACAACACTTCATCACATGTGTAAAGTTGACACGAGTTTGACAAACGTACGAGCAACCTGAAATCTGAACTTCATGCTCTCGAAAACTCATGCACTCAGAAGCTTACGTGACATTCTCAGCATGGATCATTTAAAAATGGTGTACTATGCATTAATTGAATCTAAATTCAGATATAGCATTCAATTCTGGGGTAAAAGTTATGAGTATAACATTAATAAAGCGTTCATCTTGCAGAAAAGAAGTGTCAGTTAAACATAAAATACAACCTACACTAAATATAACCAAACATTGCATCTTATACCAAGCAGTGGAATTATTTAATAAATTGCCACAAGATATTAAGGAAGTAGTCTACAAGCCTAATATATTTAAACACAAGGTAAAAGCATTTCTTTTGGAGAAAAGCTATTATAGCATAAAGGAGTACTTGACCGAGCTTTGCGATAATATTATGACATTTTTTTTATTTGTGACTTACCTTATCATATTATGACATTACTATTACTTATTATAAAACTATTTTAATTTGCATGCATACTAATCCGATTATTTTATTTTATTTTAATGTACCTACTAAATTCAATGTAAATGTACTTAATTCAATTTTTATGTAATGTAATTCAAATACAATGTATGTTGTTCATGAATAAATACAATACAATACAATACAATACAATACCTTGCAGAGCAGTATCCTTTTTTAAGCATTAGGAAAACGGAATGTCGACAAGTAGGGTCCTCTGTCGCGATGAAGACTTAGGTAAATCCTACGTGTTTGATTACCAGCTACCCTTCACGGAAATCTTAAAAGCCCTTACCCCTTAGCCTTTGCCCTTAGCCTTTGCCCTTAGCCTTTGCCCTTGTATTGTACCTTATCGTACTTCTAAGATTTAAATTCGCAAACTTATCGCAGTTTTCTAACTACCCAGCACAATCAATATTTACAGCTAGACGGCAGCACCCACGCTTGCAAAACAGAGCAATGCGCTGGCGGTGTGGGACGCAACATGGCTGAAGCCCTTTGGAGACTCCGTGGAGGACGCACGCGGCTGCTGACTGCTGTGGGGGACGACGCTGATGGACAATACTTGGCTAACATTGCACCTGGGCTTTTTCTTGACGGTAAATAAGACGGATGAGGATTGCAGATGTGTGGGTGCATGTGGGGTTGCATGTGTGTGCGCCGTGGATGTTTTGAGCGTCTTACTTGATTGACTCAATTAGGTACCTACCTACCTAGAGGTTGATTTACCTAGGCACCTAAAAAATCTACCAAATACCTCTACCTCTACTATTACTTATTTACTCTGCTAAGACTACGTTTCTAGCGGAGATTCTGCCCTAAAACGAAGTGTTAGCAGGCTTTTAATAAAATAGATTGATTGAACCCTTAATTGGTTTAAAAAGTTTGCCTTTTATGTTGTAACTAAGTACCTAAGGAGTAACTATCTAAACTAGGCGGGCAGCTCGTATTTTATATTTACGAGTACAGTAATGGTTTCAGGATGCATCGTAAAAAATACCCGGACTCCAACCTACGCGGCCGTGTTGGACGCAAAGGGAGAGTGCCAGTTAGGACTGGGCGACATGGCTCTGCATAATCACATCACAGTTGATCTAGTAAGTGAATGGTACCAATCTACTTATATGGATTACCTTGACATAATTTTAAATATTTTTAGGAGGTACCTACCTACCCTGCCTAAATTAAAAATGTCCATACAGGTAAACCGAAATATCGAAGTCCTCGAACAAGCCCCTTTAGTAGTGGTCGATGGCAACATCCCGCAAGAGACAATGGACCATGTGCTGCAGCTATGCCATCGAATGCATAAACCAGGTAAACCTAGAACCCCAAGTCCGACTTCTAAAAAATTTAAACATTAAAACCGTAAGATTAATATTTGGTACTTAGGTACCTACTATACTCAATCCTGTGACTCGCCCCGGGTTAATACCATAGTTGTACGCCCTAACCTTGTTCATGGGAAGACTTATCTCTTCCCTTCGACAGGTTGAGGACTTCCCATAGCCCCGAAGGCAGAGCTACTACCAACTTAGCTAACAGACCAGTCAATATAACATAATAACTTCGTTCTACTACAGGTGCTCTCCAGTTACGTCCTTACCGACGAACAGCATTCACTTTATTTGTTTAAATACAATAGATGCGGTGGTAGGCGTAGGATAATTAAATGACACTCAAAATGTGTTACTAAAATAATGTATGATTTATTCAACTCAGTACAACATGCTTACAATATAATTAATGTCTCTGCATAACTGGACGGATAAGTAAATCTTATAAAAACTTAATATTAATACATAATTCAAACACTAAATTAAGAAAACATAATCGTCAGACTAAAGTAAGTACCTATTTTAGTTAAATCAAATATTTGAAACATAAAGCTAAATGCTTATTTGAAAACTGAAATGAAAAAAATAGAGCGTAAAGATGAGATTCGAGAGGATCCTAATTATGTGGACTATATTGTTCCGTGCCAAGTGCACAATAATAATAAAAGTAGCATTAGTTCATAATAATTAAAATAAAAACACCACCCAACAAACAGTTGTGTACCTACTTACTAATGCAGAAATAGAAAAATACATCTTGGTGGTACACATTCTGGTGGTATTCGTGATCAGTTAATTTAACTACCAACCTATAAGATTTATGACAGTCCAAAAATATCTTATCACACGGAAGTTTCTTCTTGATAAATATCTGTTACTGTACTTTACTCCTTTCAAATATTTCTTGGATACATTGTATAAATGATGGAGCCACATTAAAACCACGAAAATCAGTAGATGATAGGAGCTTAGCTATGGCTTACTTTTGCACTTATAATAAGTAGACGGCATCGTACATCGGCACAAAGACGCTTACATCTCAGAATCCATAAACACCTGATCAATTTATAGACCTTTTTTTCTTATTTTTTCTTTTGTACCAAATGTTAAAATATTTTTATAAGGTCTTGATTTTATCTAGCACATTTTTTTAAATGCATTTGTAATACAATACTAATGTCATTGTAAAATTTACAAAAAATTAAAGCAAAGGCACTTGTCTTATTTTCGTATGCTCACGTTACTTCATTGTCCTACCTATCAGATTCTCAGTCAACCAAAAGTTAAACTATTCTACTTAAAAACACACTTTGTTTTTCCACATATTTGTTAAATCCACCAGAGAATAGATCTCATACTTACCCCTACTAGTGTATGGACAAGTGTGGGAAATGCGTGTCGTGAGATTCAAAAGATGCGCTGAAGTTTCAAATTACATAAAATAAGTGCTAGTCACTATGTTTATAATATGTAATCGAGCTGTCTACAAATGATTCGCTTACAATGTACGAAAAACCATGGGACCATGGCTTTGGTAGTACTATGGATAATGAATTATGCAAAATTAGACACTCAGATTTATCCAAAAACTTTTTGCTCAGTCAACTACAATCATTTGTAAAACTCATCATATCCTTGAATAACTGATCGGTTGCTGTTGGTTGTGCCAAGCAACATTTGTATTACTGCTCGAGCCAATAGTATGGATAAAACAAAAATTTTGTAAACAACTATCCACAAATTGAAACCTGCCATGGTCATCAGTGGGATGTCAACAACAACACAACTGCAAATATTTTCAGATGCAGTGTTATTTTTAAATTATCCTATTGTGTAAATGAACCGGCCTATCTCAAATATAGTGTAAAATTTTGAACTAGAATGAGAATTGCTAACCCGCTACCAATTTCCGCCACCGTGGCGTTGTTGTTGCAACTGATCACGGAACTGGTTGAGAGCGTGCTCAGGCTGGCTGTGATGCATCTGTGCCACCAAGTTCTTGGCTTCAGAACGCAACTCGTATAGCTTGCAAGACTCGAGGTATAGGAGGATTGCCGCAACACCTAGATAATATAATTAGTTAATATAATTAATTAAATAATACCTACTGGTAAAGTTTTCATTGGCCAAACACTTTCTCGAGAGAAGAAATACATCAATCTTTACAGCCCATCCTACCCGTACTGGAGGCCTTATCATTACCTCTTGCTGTGATTCAATTGAGGTGATGGTCCCTGATCAAAGTGTGATTATTTAGTTCTGAAATATTGTTGGTCAATATATAATGAATATTTAGATCCTGTTATAGTCATGTAAACAGGCACAGCAATATTCTACTATAAGATCAGTTTTCTTTTCATCATATTACTTAAAGTCATAACTAACAAAATCGCTGTCATAACTAATATCTAAAAATGAAATATTGTTTGATTGTTTGATGTTCCTATGAATTTCACAGACTCGGCAATTTTGATGTTTTGGCAAACATAATCATAATAAATAATAAGTTCATAATCAACTTAAAATACTTGTTATCCCAGAGTTCCTAGATAAAAACAAAAAGTGATTACAAAACCATTGATAATAACAATATGATACATACCGAACAGAATAAATGCTATGACAGCAAATGCATATGACCATGACAGCACATTGAAGGAAGGGTATAGCAGCCAGTCCCGTCTGTAGCAGTTCCCGCCGAATATAGCCACTGCAAGGAACAGGAACACACCTGGTGGTGATGAGAATAAATTAGTTATAGAATTTTTTTAAGTCAAGAAACAATTTGACCGCTAATTGTTCATTGGGTCTAGCAGATTCCTTTCCATTAGCGTTAACACGAAATTATAACAAAAAATGTACGGAAACTGCTTAGTTTTAAAGCAGCTAATATCATTCCATTACATGTTTAGTGTTAGCACTAATGGAAGTAATCTTTGCTCCCAGATCTGTCAATTAAAAAATAATTTTATGTTAAAAGCTGTGTAAAAATTCTCAAATATTCTAATAATTATATATTTTACATTATCTGGATGAATATGGCATTATATAGAATGACTAGGTGTTCCACAGAGACATGATTTGCAGGTAACATTTACACAATCGATATGTAGCTTTGGCAAGATTATAGCATCTTTCAAGATGATTAAAAATGTCTTCTTTCTTTGTACTCTAGAAACCAAAAACTGTGGATATGATAACACCTTAAGATATTAACTCTTTATCACAGCTATTTATAGTGTCTTGTGTTTTCCATCTTACAGTTCATTCCTATTCATTCCAGTCAGCAAAGGATTGTTTTTTTACATATACATTACCATTACATAATACACAAATTATCATTGGTATTGTCTTAACTACATTATATACACCTGCTTTTTAAATAATCAGATACAAACAATTAATGGTTTTAGGTTGATTAGGCACGATTTTACCAAAGTAGAATAAGCTTTATTCCAAGTATAAACTTATTCGTTACTCTTGGACACACCTAATTGACAACAAAAAGACACAATTTTGATTGTATCCAAGGAATAAGCTTCTTATTTCTACAAAATTTGTGCATATTAGGGCTATACTCATCTAGGACTAACTCAGTTGTTCTCGGAAAGCTATACTTGGAATAAAATTTATTCTACTTTGGTAAAATCAGGCCTCAATCAAATTATCTGACTCATATAAATCCAGACAGTAAAAAATCACCTCTTAATTTACTTACTAGATGTGGCCACCATTCCAAATGAAAATGAGACAAAGATCCATTCATATTGTAGCACTGTACGCAATGGCCAGCGCACAATCACACATGCCAGTAGAACTTGAGACATAAGGGACAACATCAAACCCAGTGTGACAAATGACTGGACAGCCATAAGCCAACCAGGCAGCAACCATTCTCGGATCACATAGAAGTTCTGAAAACAAGTGATATTTTTTTTAGTGGATTACAGTATGATCGCCTTAGTTTTTTATGTGCGGGCTGCTATTAGTAACTGTTTGAGCACCCCTAGCAAGAAACCACTTAATTTTCACAGTAGCGAAAATACATTAAATATAATTTGGAGAAACATAGATTGTCATAGATTTTTGATATTTTTCTCATAAATACTAAATATAAATGGTTAACCATACTTACTTCACTGAAAATGTAGTGACATCCATCAAACAACTTATCAAATTGATATGCTGGGAACCGAAAACGATCAAAGCAGTATTCCCATAGGCCCATTCTCTTGAATGAAGAAAACATTTCAGGATATGACTCAATCCAGTACGGACCAGCAAATGATAACAGCAAAAACAATCCTGCCAAGTATGTTATTGAGGCTCCAATAAGAGTGGCATCTGGAATTATTTACAAGGAAAACCATATTGAATATAGTTTCATTTACGGGAATTTCAACATCAGGTAAACTCTTAGAGATAGATGCTCTAAGGTAAACTAAATCGCTCACGAGTCTGTCTCCAACACTAAAATTATGATCAGTGTTTTCGACTATGAAACCTACGTTACGATAGCGAAGCATCAGGCAGCAACGCTATACACGGTTGACAAAAGTAAAAGCTGACTGCATTGCTTTGCTTTCACGGGGTGAAAGAATTTTTAGATAATCTAAATTTATTTTAAAAACTAGTGGGCAATGGGCGTGCCCATCCCAGGCAGGTGGTTGAACTTACTTGAAGCCTTTGGATATTCGTTGTCGGCAGCAGCCATACCTGTAGATAATATTTTTGAGACTCCACTCGTATTATTTTTTCAAATAACATTAAAAACCTATCTAAATAAGGAATTTGATATTTTGATATTATTTTGATTTTGCTTTGCCGTTCCGTTTGTTTTTTTTTTGTTTTTTTTTCATATATTTTGGCTCCACACATAGTTTATTTAGCCAGTGTCAAGTATTGTAATTTTTCATCATGTTAATAGAATATTTCACGTAAAGTCAAGTCTTAGTCATAGTCCAGTCTAAGTCAAGTAGTCATAGTCCAGTCTAAGTCATGCTCCAGTAAAGTGGTGGCAACACAGAGCTATGAAAAAAATGACGCTTCGCCTGTAGAGGGGAAGCGTTTTTTTTTTGCTCTGTGGGTAGCAACCACAGAGTACATTGGTAAAGGTGTGGCAACCAGTGCTGCCAATTGCGGGGAAAATCCCCGATTTGTGGGGAATTAAGGGTTGCAGCGGGGAGAGCGCGGGGAATGACTAACATCGGGGAATTTCGGGGAATTCAGACCTTGTTTTGGACGGTAAAAATATTTTTTTTGTAGATAAAAAAGTGTTTCGCGCTCGATTCGCTCGCGCTTCTATTGTTTCTATACATACATTATTTTAATCTGAAACCAGCGCGCTTGTACTGACATAATAATTCTGTAAAATTGTTTATAACACTGGTTTGGTGCCAGCAGCGCAGCACTATTCAGCCTAAATGCCAGTATAAATTAAATTCCTTAACTATTGACTTTATTTTTATTATTCGAGAATTGGTAATTATTATTGATTTACCCAAAATTTAAATACAAATTACTTAAGGCGTTTTATTGCACATGGGCACTGTGGAATCAATTGCTCAAATGGCAATACTTATTTTCTGGAATATAAAATGTGGCAGAAATCCTTGATAACTTGAGTGTGACTGGCCACGCAGCCAATATATACTGGAGTGAATGGATTTTATGGAAATCACTACCTACAGAATTAAGAAATAATTATTTAATGGTAACTAATTACGAAGGTACCAACCTATCACTACTGGATTACAATAATTACATTTATTAAGGCGATTAAAATGAAACAACTGTTTTTATTACAACAAGCATTTTAATACTTAATTCTTATCTCAACTTTACCATTAATTGTCTCTGAACATCTGCATGTTAAAAGTTCTATGTCTTCGAACGAATGCACGATGTACAATAAGTGATCAAACTACTTACCTGACGTTCGATCATTATTGTACGAAGTGCTTCGTTCGAAGACATACACACCCTTCCCACCCTACCCATGGGTAAAGTTGAGTACAAGCTCTGAAGAAAGTGACTTTGACAGGACGCGTGACATAGACTAGGGTGTGTTTAGTTTTTTGTTTTAGGGCTCTATGGAGGCTCTAAAGTTTACGTTGCCAGCAAATGGGACTGCTGCATGTTAAAAGTTCTATGTCTTCGAACGAAGCACTTCGTACAATAATGATCGAACGTCAGGTAAATAGTTTGATCACTTATTATGTAATGACGATTTAACCTACTTCCTCACTTTCATCACTAGGTAGGTATATTGGAAATGAGATAGCGTGGAAAATAGTGGACATAATAATAATTATAACTGTCGATTCTTTAAGGAGTGGTGGTTTAGTATTTGTAATTCCTAATTAGTATTAAGAAAATTAATTATGTACGCGTCGTACAGGTAAATGCATATCTCCAGCAATTTATAAACGTATTATTGACACTGGCTATGTGTAGGTAGTTAGGTACTCAATTCGTATGGAACCAAACTTAAGAAGGTAAAAAAAATGTGGTAAATGGAACAAAAAGCGCGCGGATAATAATTATGTAAAACAGCAAAACAGGATCATCGTGTGTGATTCTTCCATATTTTTCTAAACTGTACCTGCCTGCTTAGGTAAATACTACCTAAACAAAACTTACTGAAACTTCTGTTAAAGACCTGAGTGAAGTGATGATGATTTCTTTTTGTTGTAATATGAAGAGGTACTCATAAAATTGTAGTTTTTTGTTTGAAACTTCTTTCACTGTTATAAATCTATATTAGACTCAAAACATTTAATTTTAGGTAATGGTTTAAATAGCTTCCACTCACGGCTATGCTTGCGTTATACCTATGCTAATACAGGTTACTGTGCTCAGCTTCGAAAAGATTTAGTGGATTTTGTTGTTTGGTACGAAATGCATGATCTATATCTATTATTAGACTATAACGTAAAAATAACATAACACAAGCGTGCGAAGCCGCGGGCAAAAGCTAGTCTATACATATAATAAAACTGTAGAGATAAAAAATCTGTAAATGCAAGATATCGAAAAAAAAATTACACAGGTTGGCTTGAAATTTTTCCCTGATCACGTTAAGCTACTTTTTAGACATTTTGTCTGTTTGTTTGTTTGTTTGTTTGTTTGTTTGTTTGTTTGTTTGTTTGTTTGTTATGGCACAGCTCCGAAAATACTGAACGGATTTTCATGCGGTTTTCACTAATAAGCTTAGAAAATCCCGGCGCAAAACATAGGATATATTAAATTTTAAATATCGTTAATTTTTTTTTTGTGAAAATGATGTAGATTTCATTATGAAAAACGAATCGAGATTGTAACAAGATGGCCGCTTCAAGCCTTCAAGGTAAGTTTTTTTTTCTTATGTTTTGGCTCCACACATAGTGCCTATTTAGCCAGTGTCAAAAGGTAAGTTTTATTTTGGCTACTAATCATAGATGAGGGAAAAATCTCTCTCTCTCTCTCTCTCTCTCTCTGACGGTAATTTTATCTCGGGTTTATCCGGAGGCACAGATTAAAGAAAAAAATATCTGTTACTATTATGGCGCGGCTTCATATACCTTCGCTGTTGAGTTGGCGCGCAATAACATCTCTATTGAATATCCTCGAAATTTTTGTAGCGCACGAACGACACACAGTCAATTTGTTTGTCTGCTGCGCGACCGACGTGGGCTAAATAAAATGGAGGAAGCAGTAGCGTTATATTGCATGTCGGCGAATAAATATGTTTTACAAACAGTGTGTGTATTATTTGAGATTACAAAAATAAATTTTAATAGTTTTAATTTATAATTCCTTATCAGTATGAAGTAAAGCATTTTTTTATTATTTGTATGTTTATCTGTCCCTTTGAATACGGATCACGGTTGTTATAGCGGCAACATAAATATATCATCTGTGAAAAATTGAACTGTCTAACTATCGCGATTCATGAGTACATCCTGGTGACTGATGGATAGACAGACACACAGACGGACAGCGGAGGTTTAGTAATAAGGATTTACCCTATGAGTACGGAACCCCAATCATTTTTATTTCATTCTGAACAATCCCCACTGCACTAAGCAATAAGGAAGCAAATTAATGCATGTTTTTATTAAAAGACAAAAAACAGTAAATAGCAATTGGCGCGCCTGCATTACCGGCAGTGTAACTTCGTCTGAGCTCGATGCAATGCAGATTACAGAAAAACAATGTGTTCATTATGTAAGTAACTATACCCAAAGAAGTCATATGTATAACATACAGATAAGTTTTTTCGTTAATCTGTGGTCCAAACTAAAAAAGAGGATAGGTATGAGAACCTTCTTGAATATGAGCACGACATAGAGAACAAGGAATTTCGAAAACTAAAAACTTCTTAGACTTTTTATTATAAGTTTTAAGGCTTCACGCGATATCATATTTAGCCAATATTGAAACATAACTAAAACTATTATTCATATTTTCGATTTATTGGGTTCTGGCGAGGGCAAAATTCTTTATTGGCGATCTGGTATTATGTGATAGTTTTCAAAACCCTACTACGCGTTACCATTCGAAATCAGTATTTAAAATTGTATTTATAGTACCTATAGCTTAACCTATAGTAGTAACATATTCAGTAATCTGTGCCTATAGGTTCTTAATTTATTGACCCTTGCTTTTGCTACGCACTGTAAAACCTTTTTTTATGGAGGTATACTTTTTTATTTTGCCATTAGACAAAATTTGTATTTAGCCAATGATAGGAAGTATTTTATGATAACTGTTTAAAAGGGTAGGTTCTTAGACTTTTTATAATCATTCATAAGGCTTCACGCGATTATCATACTTAGCCAATATTGAAGCTTACTTAATTAACATTTTTATTCAAGTTTTCGATTTATAGGGTTTTGGCGGGAGCAATGTTCTTTATTACCGATCTGGTCAAATGTATTATTTACATAAACTTACTACACGTTACCAATCTAATTAGGTAGATAAAATTATTTTTGCGCTACTGCTACATTCTTGATCGACCCCAAGGAAGTTTTAAGGTACCTGGGGGTCTAGCAAAGATACCAACCACTAACGCTAACTCCAAAATGTACTAAGATGACATTTCGGAAATCGCTTACTTTCCCCAGCTAATGTCATTTCAATACAGTTTTGGAGTCAGCGTTTGGCGTTAGCGTTAGTGGTCGGTATCTTTGCTAGACCCCCTGTAGTATTTATAGCTACTTAAGTTATAGACCCTTACCATTGCTACGCATTAAAACCTTTTTTATTTTGGCTTACTTTAATAGCCAGAGGGCGTGCTATTATTTGTATTTAGCCAATGATACGAAATATTTTAGGAAAAATGTTAAAAAGGGTAGGTACTTAGATATAATAATATGTAGGTATTCATTATGGCAATTGTATCCTCGAATTAACAACAACATGGCGCGTAACGTTCGTGTTTGACCTTTTTTTGATTTGTTCTTCTTCTTCTTCTTGCATGTTGAAATAAGTTTTTAATAGTTAAAATATTTTAAATCTGTGGGCTTTTAAATAAACCACGGGAGCAAAAAATGATTGATTTCTCGGTTACTTCAAGAAGGTTATATGTATAGTAAGTAGGTAATTAACTATCTTTGGGTGTAAGTAATAATTATGTAATGACGATTTAACCTACTTCCTCACTTTCATCACTAGGTAGGTATGTTGAAAGTGCAGTGGGAATGAGACAGCGTGGAAAATAGTGGACATAATAATAATTATAACTTTCGATTCTTTAAGGAGTGGTGATTTAGTATTTGTAATTCCTAATTAATATTAAGAAAATTAATTATGTACGCATCGTACAGGTAAATGCATATGTTCAGCAATTTATAAACTTATTATTGATACTGGCTAAATGTAGGTAAGTACTCAATTCGTATGGAGTCAAACTTAAGCTGTTAAAAAATGGAACAAAAAGCGCGCGGATAATATGTAAAACTGAGCAAAACAGCATCATCGTGTGTGATTCTTCCATATTTTTCTAACTGTACCTGCCTGCTTAGGTAACTACTGCCTAAACAAAATTTACTGAAACTTCTGTTAGTTAAAGACCTGAGTGAAGTGATGATGATTTCTTTTTGTTGTAATATGAAGAGGTACTTATAAAATTGTAGTTTTTTGTTTCAAAATTGAAAATTATGGCTTAAATAGCTTCCACTCACGGCTATGCTTGCGTTATACCTATACCTATGCTAATACAGGTTTACTGTGCTCAGCTTCGAAAAGATTTAGTGGATTTTGTTGTTTGGTACGAAATGCATGATCTATTATTAGACTATAACGTAAAAAAAACATAACACAAGCGTGCGAAGCCGCGGGCAAAAGCTAGTTATAAATAAAACAATACCCGTAAATAAATGTAGGTATACAATTTATTTCTAAGGACGGCAGTTTCGAGATTCTTACGTACATTTACTTATGAACTAAAGTGCTTTATACTATCTTTAAAAATATTTATTAATTATAATATAACCATTAGGTACATAAAACTATACGCCTTTGAACATAAGTATTATAAAAGAATAGTAGAAAATATTAATTTATTATAAGACATGCACACAAATTATAAAGTAAATTAGTTTTTGCCTACTCGTAAAACATGCAACTGTAAAGTAAATCAATAAAAATGTAAGTTCTTTTATAAATTATGGACGGAATAAAATTATATTTTCATTTCTCATGCTCTAATTATTAGAATTAGAATCTAATAGAAAATATTAAATCTTACAGTTAGCTAAGTGTAAAGTAAAGTGCATTTGACTTGTCTTATCTATGGTTTTTTTTTAATTTATTTTTTATCACAGATTAGAGAAAAAATCTACTATATTGGTTGTTATTTAAAACTGTGGATCTGTGACCGAGTTATCAGCAGCTTCTGCACTTTTGAAATAATTACATTGAGTAAAAAGTATTATAATTATTATCTGCGGAAATACTTTGAAATTACTTATAAAAGATTCTTCTTATTTGAATAGTTTTTTCTATTGGCAACGTACTTTCTGCAGTTTCTCGGAAAAGATTTTATTTATGTTTATATAGTGATTCGAATTCAATGACTGAATAATAAATAAGACCCTTCGCAAATAAAAGCTTTGACCTACCTGAAGTTTTTAGACTATAACCATGGATGAAATAAAAAAAAGAAGTATTAAGACTTATGATTGACATCGAACTGAAGCCCAAAATGGCGTACATAATTACATATGTGTGTCAGATGAAAGATGGATGAAAGTATGGCGACCGGCTGCATATGATGTGTGTGTGCGTGCCCCGCTCGTACGTACGAAGCGTTCCGGCTTCCTAAGGGTGCTTCAGTTTCGGATCAGACGGGATTCCCTCCTTTTTTTATTAGCTCCATGGCTATAATTAATTATCATGTTAACGCTCAATTTACCTTGGGACTAAAACATTCATTGTATTGTTTTCATTGTTGACTCTATGATTTCATAATAGCCTTTGCACTCTCGTATGGAATGCCTCGTTTTAGTCTCTTGATGAACAACTACAGCACTCCACTAGTGGGACAAGGCTGGTGGGGAGAAAGCGAATAACGGTACGTATAATGCGATTCAAATATGAATAGGACTGGGTTTGCGCGCAAACTTCGTCTTTTGGCCAATACGATGTGGTCACTTGACCAAATCTATACAAAATATGCAAATACATTATGTTTATTTATATTTAAATTGCAGTTATTGTTGTGACAGTCTTATTCTTATTTGAATCGCATTATACACAATTCTTAATGTTTTAATTTTTTGCATAACTGTGCAATAACATTTATACACTTTTGTGATGAGTAGAGATAATAAGAATGAGATAATAATAATATTAACAATTAGTATGCCTACTCTGGCACAATAAATGTAGGCCTACGCTTAATATCATTTTTTTTTCTATATAATAAACTTGTGTAGGTATAATTAATTTAGTTACAAAATCGATAACAAAAGGCACATAATTATTATCATTATGGTAATACACCTACAAATCCTACAATGTTGCAATATTAGATCCTCAAAGTACATATTCCCCGTTACTTACTATTTACTTATCATAATTATTCGTAAAACCTATAAAAAAGTGAGAAAATGTAAAGTATGTCTTTTTTACTTTTGTGCATTGTAAAAATGTACCAAAGTACTGAAATACATCATCTAATTGAAAAAACAACAACAATAATAACGGTTTCGTTGTTTTATGGAGCAGAAGATAAGTGCCCGATTCTACAAGTGTCATCAGGTAAAAATAACAATATTTAATAACTCATTTATATTTTCTTAGACCATAAGATTAAGGATTTAAATAACGTTGTTTAGGTACAGTTGCCTGCACTAATAAGTATACATTTGATAATTTTCAAAATATTAATCACAGTATGCAGTATTGAATTACTCAAAAATTATTGTAACCATAAATGTTGTGGTATCTGTGTATCCATATTCACTAATAAATGTAAAAAAGTGTCTATCTATCAGTCAAAAAAATAATACTGTGACAATATTTTGAAAATTTCGATGTATACCTATTAGTGCAGGCGGCTGTACATAGATGGGGTAACGTTATTCAATTCAATTATCGAACGCAGACAAACGCACATTCGAAATTTAAAAAGTACCCGCGTTTTATCACACTCGGTATTGGGAAAACAGAATCTTACATGATTTAGGAATAATTTGTTTCACCACTAAACAAACAGTTATCGAACTTGGTTTTTAGTGACGATGTTCAAGACACAGGTCATCACAAAGGTAATCTATAGAGATAATGTACATAAGACATATAGTTAATCGCTTTTTTAGCTGTTTACAACTTTACATGAATACGCAAAATGTCGTAAGAATGACAGGAAGATTTAATTCATTCCTGTAGGCTAGAAATGGCTTGTTACTATAGAAACTCTATTAATACGAGTAGTTTTGTTGTCATTTTCGGTCAAAATAGTTTGCGCTTTTGTGCAGTAGGCCACTAAATGTGGACGTTTCGTTTTTATTTTATAAAGTTTTAATAATTATTGTCACGCTATCAGTACTATCAAAAAATGGAAGCACAGAACCTAGACATCTCACTTTGTTATACATTTAGCGCCTAAAAATAAAACCCATCTACTCCTAGTAAAACAACATCTCTATAGATTACACCTGTGTGGTTTAGAATAACAATGACTACACTTATTCAAAATAAAAGCGTGGCACGGAAAAATATTTGAGACATATAACCAGTCATTTGCCCATCTAATGGTCTAAGTAAGCAAATAATATCAATCTGGTTTGTAACTCACTAACACGTTACGCTTTAGACTCGTGTTCCATTTCGAAACGAGCTTGCGATTCTTTCAATTTGTTGCGTTTTTTGGCTTGTATATTGGATTCAGTTAGAAAGAGAGCTGCGGCGACTAAGCAGGCAATTGATCCTACTACACCCAGGCCAAACGACCACCCTGTAAAAGTAAAAGCATGTTTTGCATTATGTCTAACATGTCACAGGTATTCATACTTACATTATTTTATTTAAATGGAAACACTTCCCCTAGGTGGTAGAAATTTTCTGCATATTTCATCTAGGTAGTACCACTGCTTTGCCAGTTATTCTGCCGCCAAGCAGTATACTGTGCAAGCACTACTGGTACTGTGTTTCGGTTTGTAGAGCATTGTAGCTAGTGAAATTACTGGGCAAATGAGACTACGATGCGTGTAAATATTAATTAGGTACTTACCCAAATAGTTATTGGGATGATCTGGCATCCAACCATCTGTATTTCCCAAACAGGCAAATACTATTACAGCTATTGCACCGCATATGCCTGAAAACAAAAATTATCATCGTTAAAACTTTATACTTACTTTGCATGCAATAAACAGATACTTATTGCGACAATATTTACCTGAAATTAACATAATAAATCCGATGCTTTTGATTAAAGTTATAAACCGGTTTTGGTCAGGTCCACAGCAAAGGAAGAATATCAGTACTAGTACTGTTGATATAAGGACTCCCAGAAGGCATAGTGTGAAGAAAAACTGTGTAGCAATCATGAATCCTGAAATTGAAACGCATTAATTAGTAACATAATTACGAAAACTTCTGATATTAGGTAGTAAAAATTAACTAGTGCGTACCAGGCAACAGGTATCCACGGATTTTGTCGTATCCGGTAGTGAAAGGATCATATACCCAGCGGCATCCCACAAAGAACCGTCGCTGATATTGATCCAATGGATCGGGCAACGATCTGAAGCAGTGGCTCCATAGTCCTAATCTAAAAATTACAGGATACATTAATTTATTAGCACCGATTCGAAAATGTTCTTCGTTTTACGCTAGCACTAGGAATGAGAACCATTCTTGCATGTTTTAATCTAGGCTCGGTATGTTTTGAATGTGTTTAGTACAACACCAAACATATTGTTACATAAAAATAAGCATAAATATTATTTTAGTAATTTCGTTATGTCAAAAAGCAGCAACACTGCAACGTTAGTGTTTTGTTCTTTGCTTACGGCAACCCTTTCTCTACCACCTTTTTACCGAACGGCACTCAGCAGTGCTCTCATTTGTAACAATTTATAAATTAGATTAATATTAAAATAAACGCTTGTTTTACATTTTTCCTAGGCATTTTTACTCCTACAGAATGCAATATAATTATGGTTCGCACCTGTCCAATCTGGCACCGCGTATCCTCGAGTCGCTGACTAACCAGCTGGGCGTGCCGAATGCCAATGCCACAGTAACAAGGGCGATGACAAACACGCCGATCCCACAATTACCGGCCAAGCTTCTATTCTTCATTGTTTCTGAAACGTGAATTTTACTTGGTAAGCCAAAGTCCGGGTAGTAATTATCTCATGTAGCTTGTACTAATATTATTACAAGATGAAACAAGCATATCTAGTGTGATTCCGCTTAAAACAAACAATAAGATTGTCTAGCGGGACAATAATTGTCGTAACATATTTTTGTAGGTAATGTATAGCGGAGCACAGATAATGAGTACCGGGGTTAGTTAGGGCACATATTACTGAATGAATATTGAATGTTACTACGTAGGGTCGTATCGTCTGGGTTGTAAAACGTCTATATTGTGTATCCAAAGCAGTATCACTATGTAGCCAAAACTATTACTTATGATTATTTAATGTCTACTTAGGTAGACAGAATGACGGACGTTATTGCATTATAATAATAAAGCCTACTTAATTAACATTTTTATTCAAGTTTTCGATTTATAGGGTTTTGGCGGGAGCAATGTTCTTTATTTGCGATCTGGTAAAAGGTATTATTTAACGCTTACAACATTGTAAGCCATATTTACGCATGTATCCTCTACTTAGTTTGTGTAAATACACACGTATGATCTATGTACAATTGTACATCTATGAAAAAATATATCTTAATTTTGTTGTATCGGTTGCAATTTTTCCAATATAGATAATTTTACTCTTATCGTTTGTTTTTAAGTGGTACACTAGATATTTCATTCTTGTTTTACTTTGTAATTAAGATGAAGTTCCGTAAGGTCGCCTGGGTCAATCAATTATTTTGTAGGTAAGTAGGTACCTACCACTTTTGTCTATTTCAAATACTTTAATACATAACGCTATACCTGTACAAAGCTCTTTAAAATACATTTTCTAATTTAATATCATCGTAATCAACTTGAACAAATCTTATAAAGATGATTTCATTTGATTCAAACATTTTCCTCTAATTCTATAATACAATAAAATTATAAAATTGTATATTATGTAGTTTTTAGGTAGTAGGTATATTTAAATTTTTTAATTTAATATTGTATTTATATTTAATATTATATTGTGTAGTTTGTAAGTAGGTACCTATTTTAACTCTGCTTTCTGTATAGATTCGGATTTCCCCACACTGTCCTAGTTCAAAATAAACCACTATGTAGGTTTACTGGCACTGGTCGCTTTTTAGCTATAAGACCGCCCATTGTTACCTACTTGTAAGGTTTCCTGTATATTTTATTTTTGTTATCTTGCTGTCAATAAAGAGTTCACCTATCTATCTATACTTTACAAGAACCCATTAGTATAAAATCTAGGTTACGTGCCTACTTACCTACCTATTCTAAGATGCTATTAACGCGAAACAAAGCAAACGCATAGATGTATGTTGTATATGAGATGAATAACAAATACTACGAAAAAGGCAGCACGTAAGATCTTTCGCAACACTAAAGTCATAGTGGTCAGTGTGTGCTAACTGCTTAGGTAGACAACGTAACATTCACCCAAAAGTACAATGCCAAAAAGTTCACAGGCTTTGAAATGACTGACTAGTAACGTGAGAACACAGCTTTGGCATTGAATAAAGTTGAACTACCTATATTAATGGTTGAGTTGAGCTCAAAGTCGTAACAATAATAAAAAACTGCCAAGTGCAAGAACGCACACGAAGAGTTCCGTACCATTATCTATAAAGTAGAGCAAAAAAATCACGATTGCTATACGGGAGCCCTTTTAAATATTTATTTTATTCTGTTTTTTTTAGTATTACCTGTAGGTATTATATTATCTGGGGTATTACCATCTGTGACTGTCTATCACGGTTCATGAGATACAGCCTAATAACAGACAGACGGAGCCTTAGTAGAGTAGCATGGAAAGAAAAACTAGGGTCCGTTTTACCCTTTGGGTACTTTTTTGGGTAAATAATTTTTTCTAGTAAATGCACTAATAGACCAATTTTACAACGGGATGCTCTACCAATAAATACACACAAAATGCTGCACGCCCCGAAGGGCCTATACATACGGCGAGGCGTATTTTTAAGGCTGACGCACATTAGCGCGGATCGCACCACCGAAACCCATCGCAATAGTAGTTGTGCCACATTACAATGTATCAAAATAATGTATTTAGGGCGCGAGCTATTGTCTTAATCTAGAGTGGAGAGTGAAAGATTTTAGAGTAAAATCCCGAATTAAAATTGTATGTAATATTTTGATACGAAGTTCTTACCAGTCTTTACCAATGTACTCTGTGGTTCTTACTGTTTGCCGCCTCCTAGGTCGGCAGGCGCGGTTTTTTCACAGAGTACATTGGTATAAATTGTAAGTTTTTTTATCAACATCTATTTATTCAAATTATTCTTTTCTTTTTTAATGGCTTTCTATCGCTTTTTTGCAATAATTCTGCCAATATCAAGTGAGTATAATTTGTACGGTTATGTCAAGTCAAAGTCATATTTTGTCAGTCCAAACGCCAACAGTAAAATGGAGCCTATTTTACTGAAGGCTCTCAAGGGCCGTTGAAGCAAAAACGAAAATGCCTGGTTTTATAATCTTAAAACCATTTGCCAACGCTCGTGCACGTTCACGAACACTTAACGGATAATAATCCACCCTAATTACACATTAAAGTTCAAGATACACTAATTTTGAAAAATAAATTCAAAATTCACAACCGCCATTGTCGGTTTTTCATCAAAAAGCCATTCAAATTATTTTTTAATTTTGAAAACTAATAAGTGCGAACAAGAACAGACACTGGCACACAGTGTTGCCAACCCTACTGTTTTAACAGTAGATTTGCTGTTTTTTCTGTTTTAGGTACAAATTCTACTGTTTTTCTATAATTTTAGAGCCATCTGATACAAATTGCAATAAACATACAACATAGGGCATACAAAAGTTGCTATTACATTATTATTGGGGAAGATCCTGTAATACATTATTTTCATTTCTCTGTTTTCAGCAAGTTGAAACAAGATCAATTATTATTTTGTATATTACGTGTTTTCGGACGTGGTCATTTTAAAATAATGAGTACTGATTTATCTTGTGAACAAACTCTCCAAAAAGAAATAAGTAATAATAATTAAATACGAACAAAAGCCCATAAGATCCAAAACAAATAGCAAAGAAAGTGAAATCAAAATGGCTTACTTTATAGCTGAGAATAATCAATTTTTTTTTTATAACATGGACAGACAAACTACCAGACGGCCCGCCTGATGGTAAGCAGTTACTGTCGCCTATAGACACCTGCAACACCGGGGGGTCTAGCAAAGATGCCAACCACTAACGCTAACACCAAACGCTAACTCTAAAACTGTATTGAAATGACATTCGCTGCGGAAAACTAAGCTATTTCAGAAATATCATTTCAGTAAATTTTGGAGTTAGCGTTTGGCGTTAGCGTTAGTGGTTGGTATCGTTGCTAGAACCCCAGGGGCGTTGCCGATGCGTTGCCTGTTTTTGAATATCACGGCTAATTTTCGTTAAAAAATTAAAAATATCGTATTAACTTCTTTGAGCACTTCTTAAATTTTCTTTGCAATATAAATAATGTGTGTACATTAAACACCGTTTCTATAAATTTTAACGTGTTTTATTCAAACAGTAGATTTATTGTTTTGTAATGACAAGTTTACTGTTTTTTTTAGGCTGTCGTACTGTTTTTTAAGCTGTTGGGGTTGGCAACACTGCTGGCACAAGACGTGCGATGCCACTATTCCTCCAATGAAGAAAAAAAATTGCGAACAAGGAGTTTTGGCTTTTGGCGGGAACGCGAAAAAGTTCATGTCGTTGCATTGTATTATTTTTGCTTGTGCTTTTTCCAGAGTTAATCCTCGTGGTGGTGGGGAAAAGAGTCAATAATTCATTATTTATAATATTGCAAAATTACTAATTAAAAGACTTATAATAACAAAATAAAAAAATAACTGATGACACATTATTACCCACCTATAATATATGTATAGTTAAGAGTACTGAAAAATAGTACTCACTTCGGAATGCTGTAAAACCTTAGCTATTGACTTAATGAAAAAATGTTGCCTATAAGTTGTTCCTTAAAAAACGATCTACAAAAAAGGTCTGATATCATTTTTTCGTAAAATGATAAAAAAAAAAGTAATCTTGAAAAATATAATTTTCTTCTCGAATTTCCGAACATTTTCACTTATAACTTTTTTTATTTATAGTTCTACGACAAAAATTTACTGGACCAACGTTATAGAGAATTTAATTTGCAACAAAAAATGTTAACAATTTTTTTTATCAGATAAATAGTTTAAGAGATATATCGTAAAAACCGTTTCAACCCCTATTTTCAAGATGGCGGCCGTGGGATAAGGGTGGCGACCCCACAAACGCGATTTAGCTTTACGCTGATCCCCCCTACACATTAAAAAAATAAAATTGCGTCCTCTAAGAAACGCAACCCCAAATGTAACTTTTCAATGGACTATAAACAAAATTAAAACCCCCAATCTGACAATTCTGACATTGTCAAAGGCAGGATGCTATGACAGTGAAAGAAGAATGATTCAAAAATAAACCACTATGAGAAAGTTGAATGATAGATTCTGGGGGTTTGTTCACCTCTTGACTATGAATACCATCATTAGACTGGACTATGACTAAGACTTGACTATGTGAAATATTCTAAAACTCGATGAAAATATACAACACTTGACACTGGGTAAATACATTAATACACTATGTGTGGAGCCAAAATATATGAAAAAAAAAGTGCAAACAGTCGGTCAGTGGGGACCTATTTCGCCCGCACTTGTAGTGGAACCAAACTAGGTCTTTTCGAATACTTCTACATCGATCGTATTTATGCGGTGTAGGATGGGTTGCAATGCGGCCCACTTCAGTGTGCATTGCAAGGCGTATGTGTCGCTTTGAACTGCCAGCCAATGGCTGATTGATTCAATATTGCGTTGCGGTGTGGGCCAGAGCGACTCTTATGTGATTTGGCGCAATTTTGATGCGGCTCATTGCAGGTGGTAGTGCAGGCGAGCCTTTAATGTTAGATTGACCCGAATGTAGCTAAAATACACGGACAACATAACTAGACGCACATAAAAACAAATTGTTATCATACACAAGCTGTTTCCTGCACATTGAAATATTTTTAGATTAATTTCAGGTTTTATTATGTAGAAATGAGTTCTATATATATGAGAAAGACACACTATTTTTAGAAATTATAGGCTCTCTAAATATTGAGGAGAGAAGACACAGATTTCAAGGCAGACCATGTTTAAGACCTCAATGTTTTTACATTTACCAAGGGCTATTGGATTGAAGACACAAACCCTCACCATTGGCAAAATTATGATAACGCTCAGAAGCCACAAAACAAAATGTTATTAGAGTAAAACAATCCAATTTAGGGTCCAACCTGCCCTCAACACCTTCAATGTTCCCCATGCACCTTGGATTGCATTCAATATACAGGTGAAATTATTCAAGTGGGAGAAGCAGGTCATTCAAACCTATGAGGAAAATCAAAAAGCACGCAAAGGAGTCACGGGCCCTATTTTGATGAAAACTAATACTGCATCTTTGGATTTTAGAAGAATCAATAGTCCCTAGCCAGGAATTAAACCTGTTATTTAAAAAAAAACAATACACCTGGGCCTGAAGTCTGCTATTACACTAACAGTAGTCTACTTATGTTTTGTAGACTACCATTAATGTCAAAATCTGTTATCAGATAGATTTTGACACTAATGGTAGTCTACTTATGGCTTGTAAACTAGCATTAGTGTCAAAATTTGACATTATGGTACAATTCATAAACCATAATGACACAAAATAGCAGACTTTGGGCCCTGTATTATTACACCATTCAAAGGTGTTGCTGATAAGGATTTAATTCTAGGAAGTTCTTACTCTGAACTTACATACCTAAAGGTATTTTGTAACAATATCCTTTTTTCTGTTATTTTACCTAATCTTATACCTAATACTTAAATTGACTAATTGTTCAATACGATAGCCATTACGTTTTTTTATTAGTACTTACGGGATATTTGCTCTAATTAGAATAATTTTTGAGTTCCCGATATTTCGGCAAGCGTAATAAGGTAGGTACCTACTACTGAAATGTCTGGTTGTATTGTAATTATGCACCATAGAATTTTAAAAGCCCTAAAATCTAGTTTTCCAACGGTACGCTCGTCACTCACTCTATCAATCAACATGAAATGATTAATTAATTAGCTTGCGCGCGCGCGGCACGCCCTAACGTATTGTTTTATTTAAAATCACAACATGTATTTCCTTATGTATTAGTAGTACTAGTTATGTGTTGTCAAACGAAATACAAAATATCCAGTAAACAAATGAAAAAACTTGTTGACTTTTGGTTGACTTCATCTTCATCTTCTATTTGGTGGCTTTGGCTTGTTGAAGTTGAAACTATCGTACACCAACAAATAAAAATTCTGCTTACACTTACCATTCAATGCTTATTCAATGTATGTAGCTTATATGTTTTGCAGGTTTTAGTATAACTTAATATTTCTATTCTATCAGTTCAAATGAAATAAACTTATTTTAAATATAGATTTAGAGTATTCTAATCACAGAGAACTTTGCTATATAATTATATTCTAATCTAAATTCACACCACACTTGTATTCCAATTTCCAATTCCACAGACTACGAGATATAGCAAAGTTCTCTGTGGAGTGTGGAGTGTGGACTACGAGATACTACGTCAGTGTTGCCATATCCCAAACCTAAAAATCTGGACTGCAAGTCTACTAATCTGTATAAATAAATCTGTATTAGATCAACAAACCACAATCCGTATGAAATCTTGTTTACAATTTTATTGTTTTGTGAACCGATTCTGACAATTTGGTTTTTATTCGATCAACTTCTAGGCAGATCACATATTATTCTGATGATAGAGTACCTACAAACTAGATAAAACGATTGTAAAAATTGTTTAATTGGTCACAAGGCATACTGTTTTTTTATATTGCATAATATTCATATAAGGAAACAACTTTGGGAACCTATCAGTGTTCATCTACCCTACGGGAACTCCTGCCTGAACATAAATTAGGTACTAGCACGCCTTCCCAACAGGAACACGAGAAAAATAGATCAAATAAATTTCAATAGGTGTCGTTACATGTAATGATTTTCATATTAGCTCTTAGTAAAATTCAGAATACAATAAAATAGACTATATAAAAAATATGAACAACTTTTAAAAAATCCCATAAGCTCGGAAATTTATAATGAGGGGCATTTAAATCAAATTTCTTAAAAATTTACAAATTTTATTTTTGTCCTCGTACTTCTAGCGGCAAGTAGTTGAACTACGTTGAGTTGAATTTTATATAATGCGTTTAAGCATTTGTACAAGCCTTTTGATGGCAGATGGCAGCACTGCTGGTGCTGGGTACTCTATACAAAGAGCACAGATAATAATAATAATGCTATACTAGTACAAAGAGTAATTAATATTATTGTCTTTTATGAGGTTAATTTGACAACAACACAGCCTCTGTCATTCTTGAATTTTAATTTCAGTTTTAATTTATTATTAACAAAAAACAAGTTTGCTACTCAAGCAATAGGCCTAATTTTGAAGGCAGTGTTTTAGCGAGATGCATAAACTCATGGAGCTATTAAAAAAAGAAGGAGGGAATCCCGTCTGATCCGAAACTGAAGCACCCTTAGGAAGACGGAACGCTTCGTACGTACGAGGCGGGGCACGCACAACAAAATGTCTCCGCACAACTCACATGTGCTACTACATATTTTATTAAGTGTAACACACAGAATTTGCCCTATTACAGATGTAACAACACTTCAGTAAAAAAGTCTATATTCGCCGTTCTATATTGTTACATAGCATAAACACCTATTTAAACTTATTCGTTACCGCTGTTCGAGCATTTAATGAAGGTGTTAACGTTCTACTCGGCAAAAAATATTTTCTACGCAATCGCGCACGTAAACACATGCCGCACACCATCTTAAAAGACGCACACACATATATAACACACATAGACTTGACCTATGTAAATAGAGCGAATCCTGTAATAATACACCGTAGTTACGCATTGCTTACTGTCTATGATAATGTATATAACCAAGTAGAGGGGTACGCCATGCCTTGCCATCTCCATTTATAATTGCTCTAAGGTAGCGGTAAATACCGCACGATGTTTTGTATGAAGTTTCGCTCTAGTCACGGAAGTTCATACAAAATGCCAGGGTGGAATCCCGCACGGTGTACTGTAAAGGACTACACACACCAGGGTGGTACTTTTCTACCGCCCGCGGCAGCGGAACATTCCGCGCGGGATACCGCGCGGTATTCGCCGGGTAGGGCGGCACTTTTACCGCCTAGGTAAGCAAAAAGTATCGCGGTCGCGCGCGGTACGGGCGCCCGGCCGCTGGGGGTGATTCTGTTAACATGAAATTATCAGTCTTACTTATAAAAATCTTGCTATGTTGTACTTAGCCACCTCTCAACTAATCAAACTCCTAAGCAACGGATAACATTTCCTTGCCTATAAACGTTACTTAGCTCTTTCTTAAATAAAAGACGTATAAACGAGACTTTAACGTATAGATAGACTGTCGCCACAGACAACAACCAAAATAATCGACTAAAATCCGAAATTGAACGAATTGGAACGATTATTTTTGTTCCCAAATTTCGATTTTGCATCTGTGACAAGTGTAGTATTGAAAGAGTGAAGTGACATTTTAACGTAATTATTACGCAGCAACTGATATATTACACACTACTTATAATATTATAATGACTGGGGTCCTGTTAGGCCCCATGGGGCCGAAAACGTGGGGTCAACAGGAATAACCCTGTAAAAGTTCCGCACGGGTTTCGCTACCCAAGGCGTTATCCGCGTGTGTGTGAACAGGCGGAATAACGCGTACCCACTCGGATAACGCTACCGCGGGCGGTAGAGGATACTGTCTCGGTGTGTGCACTCCTTAACCCACAGTGGTAGCGAATAAAAAGCAGTATTCAGACTGGGGCGGTATCCTGTACCGTGGGCGGTAGAGAAATACCGCGCGTATTTGAATGGACCTTTAAGGCCGTGCCTCCACTGCATCGGAATCGGCGCGTACGGAGCGTACAGATTTGTAGCTTTGTATTGATTTGTATGGGAGTGCGTGCACTGCCTCTATATAGTATTCGCCTCTATCTCATTTATTAAGAAAGGAATCATCATGATTCGTTGAAAAATTTTACCTGCACGCAAGTACGTACATCTGGACAGACGAAAGCAAATTTTTACGTGTAGGTATCGATGGGTAGGGGTCGACAATTTCACACTACCCAATATTATCACAGACACTGATTCAATCATCCCTTTAGATGTAAATGAGCATATTATGATTGAAAGAACAGCGTAGAATAAATAATCGCACTAATACCGATTTAATAAACAATTTTCTATCGAGTTCGTCTTGTTTTTCACAGATTCTGCCAACTCGTGTGACGATGCCGATTGGGCTTTGACAAACATCTTCGATTTAAGTGCAAGCCTACTCAGTAATCTCACTTATTAAAGTCACAATAATTAATTTGAAATAAAACTATGATTAAAATGAATTCTCTTTCTCTTTTATTCATCTTACTTTAAGTTGACCACGATTTTATCTGGGGGTCTAACAAAGGTCCCTTCCATTAGCGTTAGCTTAGCAGGCTCACGACCAAGGTGGACCGACGATCTGGTGAAAGCCGCGGGGAGCCGATGGATGCAGGAGGCGAGCAGCCGCTCTAAGTGGCGTTCCCTGGGGGAGGCCTATGTTCAGCAGTGGACGTCTTCAGGCTGTTGTTGATGATGATGATGATGATGATGATATTAAATTCAAAGCTCCACGTGCTCTATTTTCGTCAGGAAACGTGCCAAACAACACTTTGTTTGCTCTACCCTTCGCTTTAAGAAAGGTAGCAAATACAAGCAAATCGATAACAACTCTTGAATATACTTACACGCCCGAGGCAAGTAGCCATTCTAACGCTAAGGAAATATTTGTGCCTCCCAAGCTGCCCCATTAAGCTTGAAGTATCGATGTCGATAAAATAGTGTCTCATTACTATTTTTCAAAAATAGGTGTGAAAATAATACTCTGGTTGTTCCCTCTAGGCTTGGGCAAACTCGTTCGCTTTGGCGATCTCGTTCTTCAAATCTCGTTCCGGACAAGGAACTCGTTCTTCTAACTCGTTCAGTAACTCCTTTCGTTCTGTGAATCCGAGCGAACGAGACGATGTGCGAGTCTCTGCAACTCGTTCGGATTCACAGAACTGCGGAACGATTTTTTCGCAAGGAGTTCATTATAAATTATAATGTACGTGACTGTGCTAATCAGATCTTTTAACTATACTTAGATTATGTATGTGTAGTGTAAATACATGATTTTCTTACACTGTAGCAGTTATGAAAAAATAAATGTTCCTATTTTGTATTTCAATTTATGTATAGGTAATAAATTAGTTTCGCCTTTAAAACAATGCCCGTAGTACACATTTAACAACGTTAGTTACTATGTTTTTTAATAATAGATGTAAATGTACTTCAACTTACTCCTTTATGAAATAGACCATGAAATTAACTGATGTGTCAAGAATGACGACTCGTTTAGAGAGTAAGCTATTTATGACCGGAAATACGTATGTGTGTGAGTAAAATATCGAATTCAATCTCATCCATTCTCAATCCACTGCAAAGAGGCTTCAAGGTTCAAAGTTCTCAATACAATGAACAAAATCACGCCTGAGACTAACGGACGCAACTCCCAGTCCCGGCGCTCGCTCGAGTTCACCGAGTTGGAACTGGGAACTGGGAAAGACTGAACGAAAATAGTCCGTGGAGGCGAACGAGTTCCTTTCGTTCACCACAACGGAGCAGTTCCTAGGAACGACTCATTCCGGAGTTACACAAGTCTAGTTCCCTCTATACTCTGTGCTTTCAAGCAGACTTTTTTGATTGATCAGTTTTCATTATTCTCTTTTGATTTTTCTTTAATCTGTGGTCCCGCGCCACTGGTATACCACAGACTAATAGCTTTTTCACTAATCTGTGGGAGCACAGTATACGCTATTACCACCATCTAGTGTTCAATAGCGTTACTAGGTTAGTGCCCAGCCTATTTATTCATTTGGCCCAGTATGCTATAGATGTCGCTTGCTATCGAGCGCGCTACTCGCGCCATCTATTGAACTATGTAGACAGACAAAATAGCCCGAAAAATAGCCCGAGTTAGGCAAGTCACGTTTTGTCATTAGTGATGGGGTATCTGTAGTAGTATACTATTATAATATCTGTGGTACTACTATTGTGTTTGAAATCACAGGTAATCATCATTTAAGTATCTGTTAGCTGTCAGTAAACTATGGGCTTTGAAGTTACGTAGATATGGTATTGTTTTTCGTATTTCTTATATATCAAAATCTCAATCTTATCAAAATATTTTTTTTAATTTATGTCTTATAATACCTACCCAACCTAGTATGAAAAAATAATGCATCAGAAACTAAAACGAGTACTTACTTAGTATAAAAATTAGAATCCATAGTTAATATGTCTAAAAAACTTCAAATCGAAAAATCTGTCATCTGTATTGACTGGTACCTTAAAATCTGTACCGATACAGATGAATCTGTATGTATGGCAACACTGCTACGTAATACGTATGAATACGTATTTGTTTTTTTTTTCTTATATTTTGACTCCATACATAGTGTATTTAGCCAGTGTCAAGCATTGTATATTTTCATCGAGTTCTAGAATATTTTAGTGTAGTCAAGTCATAGTAGTCCATAGTCCAGTCTAAGTCAGGCTCTAGTAAAGTGATGGCAACTTTACTAAAAGCTTCTATGGAATTTTGGAAGCAACACGAAAACCCACGTTACACCACATTATATCACTTGACCACCACTCACACCAATTTTAAACATTAACACTGGAAAAGCACAAGTTTTGAGAAATAATACAATGCAAAGACGTGAACTTAATCGCGTTCCCGCCCAGGGGGTCTAGCAAAGATACCAACCATTAACGCTAACTCCAAAAATGTATTGAAATGACATTCGCAGCGGAAAAGTTAGCGATTTCCGAAATGTCATTTCATACATTTTGGAGTTAGCGTTTGGCGATAGCGTTACCAATCCCTACAC
This sequence comes from Ennomos erosarius, assembly GCA_963580505.1. NCBI lineage: Eukaryota > Metazoa > Arthropoda > Insecta > Lepidoptera > Geometridae > Ennomos > Ennomos erosarius. The sequence continues at coordinate 8,407,639 of OY756978.1, forward strand.
CCCTACATATATTAAAAGTGTAATTCTGGCGCGCTACGGAACATACACATAATAATGTCAAATCTAATTTATCCCATAGGTTCTATTGTTCAAAAAATATCGTAACCGCGATGCAGGACTACAAGGCTTTTTGCCCTTCTCCATACATTTTCTAATTTATCGTATCTAACGCCATCTAGGGACAATAATTTGTAGCTGTTTGTTTGTTTGTTTGTTTGTTATTGAACAAAACCCTAGATACTGCAGATATAGCTAGATATAGTTTCATGCGGGTTGCACTAATATGCTTAGAAATAACCGGCGCACAACATAGGATATATTAAAATACAAATATCATTAAAAAAATTTGGTCAAAATTATTAAAATATCATTACGAAACCGGACGGAATTTTATACAACATGGCCGCTTCATGGTGAATTTTTTTGGCTTCAGACGATTCACAGTAATTTTTTTATGTTGTATTATGGCTCCACACATAGTGTATTTAGCCAATGTTAAGTATAATAATTTTTCGTCGTGTTGTTATTGAATAATTCACATGTTTCACGTAAAGTCCATCTGGAGGCACAGATTAAAGAAAAAAAACGTGTGTAAGGCCATGAACAAAGAGTAATAAGAGTTAATTTCGGTAGTAAATATGCATTAAACAGTGGAATGAAATTTTACAATTTATTAGATTTGATTAACAATTATTCGTTTTTCTATTTAAGCACTTGCAGGTTGTTTGGGGTTTTTGGAGTAAAATAGATATACCATCAAATAATATGTAAGTAGTATGAATCGATTGCATTTAAGATACAAACATGTTAATTATACTTAAGTGCCCGCAGATCAGAGAAATAACCGGCCAAGTGCGAGTTGGGCTCGCGCACGAAGGGTTCCGTATCATTATCTATAAAAACTAGCAAAAAAACGTTTGTTGTATGAGAGAGAAAAAATACTAAAATACAGAATAAAATAAGTATTTAAGGGGTTAAATACTTATTTTATTGTGTATTTTTTGTAATAGCGGCAACAAAAATATATTTATCATCTGTGAAGATTTCAGCTGTCTAACTATCACGGTTCATGAGATACAGCCTGATGGTGACAGACGGACCGAAGGGCAGCGGAGCCTTAGTAATAGGGTTCCGTACCCAAAACGGACTGACGACGTCTGTCAGGCTGTCTGTCCTTCTGTCCGTCTGTCACCAGGCTGTATCTCATGAACCGTGATAGTTAGAGCTTTACCCTTGGGAGAAAAACCACACCCTTGCTACGCCTATTTTTGGCATTACATGACGTTTATGTTTGGCCCACAGGTCTGTGGGCCAATGCATACTATTACCACCATAGGCTAATGCAGTGTGCCAATGATACTCTTACGTTACGTAATAAATTATATACTCTTTGAATGATACAGAAGTATAATAATACTCTTTGGAATGATACGAAGTAGATTTTTTACTCTAATCTGTGTACGAAACATGTTATGTAAAATGCCCTGGGGGTCTAGCAAAGATACCAACCACTAACGCTAACGCCTCACGCTAACTCCAAAATGTATTGAAATGACATTCGCTGCGGAAAAGGTAGCGATTTCCGAAGTGTCATTTCAGTACATTTTGGAGTTAGCGTTTGGCGATAGCGTTAGCGTGAGGGAGCTTTGCTAGACCCCGGGGGCTAGCAAAGATCACAATCACTAACGCTAACGCCTCTTCTTCTTCTTCTTTAATGGCTTTCTATCGCTTTTGTGCAATAATTCTGCCAATATCAAGTGAGTAAAATTTGTACAGTTATGTCAAGACAAAGTCATATTTTGTCAGTCAAAACGCCAACAGTAAAATATACAATGCTTGACACTGGCTAAATACACTATGTATGGAGTCAAAATATAAGAAAAAAAAACAAATACGTATTCATTCATTATCAATTCATTATCAACTATTTTTCAAAACAGTTTTGAAAAATAAATTTAAAGTTCACAACCGCCATTGTCGGATTTTCTTCAAAGACTCGCTAACGCCTCACGCTAACTCCAAAAATGTATCGAAATGACATTTGCTACGGAAAAGTTAGCGATTACCGAAACGTCATTTCAGTACATTTTGGAGTTAGCGTTTGGCGGTAGCGTTAGCGGTTGGTATCTTTGCTAGACCCCCAGACTTTGCCCTATTGCAAAAATTTTTTGAAAGCCTAGATTTTAATATAATATAGGTTTTAATTAACCATGAGTTCGATGATACTTATCGAAATATCATCAAAAAAATTTCTATAGTTAAGTAGCCATGAGTGGAGATTTCATCAAAATTGGTCCAGGAATATCAAGAATAATAATTAGCGTACCTACGCTGTTTTGGAAAATATTATAATTAATTATTTCATCCATGATTAAGACATGTCATTTTTACTTCGTGGAACTGATTATACGAGCAGAAAATTCAGTGTGGCTGATAGAAAATCAGTTTTTAAAAATAAAGCCATTACCCAAACCGAAACTTGAAAAGTAATGTAGTCCACGCGTGGCAATGCCGCGGGCAGTAGCTAGTAACAAATAAAATGCAATTTAATTCAAATAAATGCCTTTGACCGCAAACGAATTTCTGCCATTTTACGACTTTCTTGTTTTTGTTTGAGCAAAATTACTACCCATTACATACTATTTTAAAAAATACCACAAAGCCTGAAAACAAAAGTTTTCAATCAATGTGTGTTGCCAGTGATGACTTATGGAACTGAAACGTGGTCTCTAACTGTTGGCCTCATTACTAAGCTCAAAGTCGCGCAACGAGCTATGGAGAGAGCAATGCTCGGTGTTTCCCTGCGAGATAGGATCCGAAATGAGGAGATCCGCAGGAGAACTAAAGTGACCGATGTAGCTCTTAGGATTGGCAAGTTGAAATGGCAATGGGCAGGCCACATCGCTCGTAGAACTGACAACCGATGGGGAAGAAAGGTTCTCGAGTGGCGACCACGAACTGGAAGACGCAGCGTAGGCCGGCCCCCCACTAGGTGGACCGACGACCTGGTGAAAGCCGCGGGGAGCCGATGGATGCAGGAGGCGAGCAGCCGCTCTAAGTGGCGCTCCCTGGGGGAGGCCTATGTTCAGCAGTGGACGTCTTCAGGCTGTTAATGATGTAATGATGATGACATACTATTTTTCGGAAAACTGTAGGAAATGTTTCAAAAATGTTCGCGCTCGCTTTGCTCGCATTTTTCCTTTATACGCCGCTTCTGTTACAGTGGCATTCTTTTCTACAATCCAAACGCTCTGCTTTTTTTCACTCGCGCTAACATTTTCAAACTTTTCTTTTTCTGATTAAGAAAAACTACTACCTATTATATAATTATGGTTCTGATATCTGCCAGGACATATATAAAAATGTTCGCACTCGCTTTGCTTGCGCTTTTTGTTTTAGTATTTGTTGGAGCATAGAGTAACTCTCTAAGCAGTAGAGTTGTTAGGCCAAGAAGTGAGTTCTAACAGTATTTCCCTTCTATTACAGCGGCGTTCATTTGTACAGTCCAAACCACAGAGCTATGAAACAAATGATGCTTTGTAGAGGGGAAGCGTTTTTTTTTTGCTCTGTGTTCCAAACGCACTGAAATTTCGCGCTCGCTACGCTTGCGCTGCCGTTTTACGGCTTTTCCTGGTTTTGATTAAGCAAAATGACTATCCCCTTCTATTACAGCGGCGTTCATTTGTACAGTCCAAACGCACTGAAATTTCGCGCTCGCTACGCTCGCGCTGCCGTTTTACGACTTTTCCTGGTTTTGATTAAGCAAAATGACTACCCATTACATACTATTTTTCTGAAATCAGGACATAATATCAAAAATTTTCGCGCTCGCTTCGCTCGTGCTTTTCTTATTGGAATTCGTTCGCCTCATTACAGTGGCGTTCATATCTACATTTTAAGCGCTCTGATTTTTCTCGCTCGTTAGTACTAGTTACCTTAGCTCCAAATCTTCCTGTAAGATAACATTACCTGTCACTCAACTTTCTATTACTAAGCTAATTTGGATGATATTTAATAACAATAATAGCTCTCTACCGCAAGCAGCTCGCGAGGAGCAGTTTGTAGTGAACGCGACCACTGCTAAAAGGCGGCGTTTTTTTTTCCGAGGGTGCTCTGTTCGCTGGGAGCGGCCCGCAAGAGTGGCTTTAAAGCCGAAGGTGACCTATCATAAAACTTGGCGTTTTTATTTTTTCGAGGGTGCTCTGTGCACTGGGCCGCAAGCGGCCCGCGAGAGTGGCTTTCAAGCCGAAGGTGACCTATCATAAAAGTTTCAAGGTTGCTCTGTTCGCTGGGCCGAAAGCGGCCCGCGGGAGTGACTCTGTAGCCGAAGGTGCTAAAAGTTGGAGTTTTTATTTTGAGGTTGCTCTGTTCTGTGAGGGATTTTTTTTTACCAAAAATCATTTAAAGCCACGGGTAATCCTAATAATATCTAAATGCGAAAGTTGCGGCGTATATTTGGTCCTATTTGACGGTGCGACGGCTAAGCAAAAACTAATTATAATTTTAGTTAACACATAGGCTACTTTTAAACCGAGGTCGAAACCGCGGGGCGCAGCTAGTCATACATAAAAAGTAACTATTATCCCGAAATTCAGCACGATTCCATATTATTCAAATCCAAGTAAAGCCTACCACCGCTATCTAGCGGTGTATAGGTAGATGACGGAGTTTGTGGCGCGAACTTCGCTACTCAACGCTAGATGGCCCCGGTCAGAAATTGTACTCTTCGAGTTATGCAATTTCTTTGAATTTTTTTATATATAATAATAATATAATATATTGAGTGTCGCCACTCAACTAAGGGGCATTATAAGCAAAAAATTGAATAGGAAAATTGAGTTAAAGTCTCTAAGTTCTATTGCCGTCCCATTCATTCATCCTTTTCCTTTTCACTTCTATCTTACCATCCATGCCCACAACAAAAAACCATTAACCCGCGCGAAACCGGGCAGTTCAACTACATTATTACATATAGTATTATATATAGGTGTGATAATATTATAGTCTAAGTATGCAGGCACCTCACCAGGCACAGAATCAATATTACTGAGATATAAATCTAATCTATGCACAGATAGATAATAAATAATGGGTAATATATTCTGCTTTATTTTTCCAGTTTTCTTCGAAACTACTGACAGAAGAAAAGCAACAAAAGCACTGCATCATAAGAGAGGATTCATCTACAGTTCCCCTAATCTGCTTGAATTGAGAGCAATGGCAAAGTTTCTTTCACCAAACATATCAATAGCCAAGACTACAGACTTAGATGAGGTCTTAGCTTTATCCAAGATTGTATTACATGTTATTGATTTTATAATAGTAACTATTGGTGCTAAGGGTGTAGTTACTATTAGGAATATTGACCAGGCAGTCAATAAAGGTAATAATATTTTTGTAGCAAAGTATTACCCTCTCAAAGCCATAGTTCAGGTAGAAAATGTGTCAGGTGCAGGGGACTGTTTTGCCAGTGGCTTCATTTATGGAATGCTTTTAGGGCATAAAGAATCTCATAATGTGTTTATAGGTTTTGAATCAGCAAAGAAGGCTCTAAGCTGTAGGAGCACTGTGCCAAAAGACTTAAATATTACTAGTGCACTTATAGATTCAAATATCAATAATACTCCTGCAAATACTTTTATGTCAATAAGTGCATCAAAATAAGAAAGCTTGGTAGGTATAAGCATGACATGTGGTGGTGGATACTTGGAAATGTTAACAGTATCTATTCTGTGACTTTGTTTAGCAAGCTTTGCACAGTTTTAGGGATTTATTGTAAGAAATACAAGAATCATTGTAAAAACGTTTGATTTTATTCAAGGCACTTATTTAATAAACTTAAGTAGTTATTTAAATAGTCTTGGACGGACTCAGATACATTCAAAGATTGCTTGCTGCTCAATATATATATAAATACTTAACTGTAATGTTAAAAATTATGGCTTATTTCCAGGATGGAATATTAAAAATGTCATTAATTTAAACTGAACTTATTATTTAAATGTCTGTGTGACCCCCCGAATACCCCACTTTCCTTTCATGCATTGTATATGAGGAAGGTTCACGACTTTGCATTTCATGAAGTCTTTTATACTTCTGTACTCTGGCCTCCACCAAAAATAGTATGCCAGCAGGGAAGAGGAAAATTACTCCAATAACTCCAAGTGCAAAAGCCCATCCAAGGTTATTATGCTCCCAGTTTGGCATCCAGTCACGACCATCACCTCTTGCTCCAAAGGTGGCTACAGATATGATGCCAGAAAATCCTGGAATGCATAAAAAAAAAATAACTTCCAGTACATTCATGTGTGAAAATAGTAAAATTAAATGTGTGAAACTCACCTCCTATTACCAGAACAGTACCAAGAGTAACCAATAATGTGAGATAATTATCATCATCTTTATCTCTCCTCAAGTAAAGACATGTTAGGAACATTGACATAATAACGCAACACATGGTTATGGTGTAAAAAAACTGCGTAGCTACGAAGAATCCAGGCAATAAAATGTCATGAATGATATAATATTCCTCTTCAAATATCCACCAGCAGCCTGTGAAAACTGTGTCATACCAATGATGGACTTCTTCAAACTTATTGAAACAAACTTCCCAAAGACCTAGAAATATATAATGCAAGTTTTAGATTAGCGTTACCAACAGAAAAAGCAATAAATTGAGAACTTTGTTTACGAAAAAGCCGAATCTCACCTATTCTAACGAACTTAGGATCTTTGAGTTTGCCGTCAGTTTCCAACCAGTAGGGGCTTACAAATGCTATAATAACGAAAAACGAAGCTATAGCAAAAAATCCAAGAGCAACAAGCCCTGTTTTTGATTTAACCATCGTAGAAAACACTACAAATTTAATAACAAAAACAAAGTTGGATTATTGTATAGTTTGTGTATTTTTAATTTTTGTATGGTATATTTGAACACGCCACAGAGTACATTGGTAAAGACTGAAAGAACACGCCCAAATAGTTTTTTTTTATATTTTGGCTCCACACAGTGTATTTAGCCAGTGTCAAGTATTATAATACATTATTTTAATCTGAAACCAGCGCGCTTGTACTGACATAATAATTCTGTAAAATTGTTTATAACACCGGTTTGGTGCCAGCAGCGCAGCACTGTTCAGCCTAAATGCCAGTATAAATTAAATTCCTTAACTATTGAATTTTATTTATATTATTCGAGAATTGGTAACTATTATTGATTTACCCAAAATTTAAATACAAATTACTTAAATAAATAAATATAAATAAATAAATAAATAAGTGTGGACATTTCACATAGCACCATCTAGCCCCAAACTAAGCATAGCTTGTACTATGGGCACCAGATAACGGATATAATACTTAGATACTTTTTGTTTGTAAATACATACATAGAATACAATATAACACCCAGACGCAGAACAAACATCTATGTTCATCACACAAATGTTTGTCCCGGGTAGGAATCGAACCCACAGCCCTCAGTTCAGAAGGCAGGGTTACTACCAACTGAGCTATCGGGCCCGTTAAGGCGTTTTATTGCACATGGGCACTGTGGAATCAATTGCTAAAATAGCCATACTTATTTTCTGAATTCTAAAATGTGACAAATACCGAAATTTTTTGCGCTCGCTTCGCTCGCGTTTTCTTATTGCACTGTCATTGCTGCTTGCAAAACACCGCTGGCGGCGCCATACTACCATAGCGCTGCGCCACCAAAAAGCTGTCTTAAGTTAGGACTTGGCTCTAAGTCGCGTCGTGTAGTTGTAGGGAAAAATAATCAGATGGATTCGGCATGAGAAATTCCGGATTTGGCCCAGGGAGGGCAAAGAGTATGTAAACAAACAAACAATAAACAAAAACAATTGCAATTAATTAATTGAAATTGAAACTATAATGCAGGGGGGCATATCTGTGAATAGTAAGACTATGGATTTAGTCTAGATGTAAGTTGTATATAGTAGTATATTAAACAAATCATGTATAAAACGTAAAATAAAACGTACCGTGTTTATGTTCTAAAAATGTTCGCTCGCGCTTTATTATCTTATGTGTCAATATTTGTATACTTCTACATCTTATTTATGAACTACTGAAAAATCAATTCATTTAGATACTGGGATCTCAGTCTGGCTCTAATTATAAATATTTACTGAATTTCTCGCGGATGGGTGGCCTCCTCTATTAGCCCGATAGTGGTATAAAAAAATCGATGGGCCCAGCTTCCCTGGCCAGTGTTCTTTTGCCTGCCCCTCCTCCTGTTTTGACGAAATCCTACGCCGGTACTCCTAAGGTGCATCATTAAACGTTTCACATTGACATCAAAGTAAACTACAACTTAAACTCAAAATCACATGCGAATTACCCATATTTCTATAATTTAACACAACTTACATCTGTCTATCAACTTTTAATACATAAATACCAAAGAAAATCATTGAAAGGTTACTTTTCACACTAAAAGGTTACTTTTTTACCTCTTTGAGGTTTCTTTTGGCCAAACCTAGCTGGCAACACTGAGTTGTACACATTGTTTTGTTATTCAACCAAAGAGCATGTAACGCTTCGCTAGGTATTCAACTTATCATCTTCTATGGTTTTTGTGTAGTGTTTTTTTTAATCAAGGATATTAAATTAATAAACTCAAAGGTAACCGAAAGTAACTACTCATAAACTTAATGAAATGAATCGACAAACTTTCGTAAGGCTGTACCGATGGAGATCTCAATGTTGTAGTTTATCTTCAAACTTGAGCATTAGAGATAATAATGTATACTATTTATGCAAACATTTGGGTGTATGTGAAAATATAGCCGAACATCTATGCATTAAACACCCTGTCATCAGCAAGATTGGTGAAAACAACCTAAAAAAATTGATTTTAACTGTAAATGAACTAGGGTATGCCAAAGAAGTTTTAATTGCAGAACCACTACTTTTTAGTAAATTACCAGTGACAATTAAGTTCAGACACCAAGTGTTGAAAGAATGTGGTTTCATAGATGTTTCCCCAGAATTAATAACATCATATTTAACACTGATAAAACAAAAACATATTGGTGATTTAAAGAAATCTGGATTGATACCATCTATTTTGAAAATAGAAAACAAATTAGCAAGCTGTATGACTCAATGGCCAACATCGCTTACTTCTGCTATCTGGGAAGATGTAAATGGGCTCTCACTTTTTTCTCTTCGTCTAAAAATCATACAAAAATATCTTGAATTAATGATAGACCTTCCAAAACACGAGTTTTCTCGAGGTATTAATACATATCCTACTCTTAAGCACAGACCACTAGCAGTTATTAATGAAATGCTCACTATACTGCAGTCACAAATAATGATGCCAGCTCATAAAATCAAATCTAATTTATATTTAGTCCATGGGGATCCAGAAAATTTAAAAGACATACTTTATAAATTTAGATCCATTGGTGGTATTGATATAAAGGAAATAATCAGAATGCATCCCAAGATTGCCATAAGAAACTATAACACTTTGATTGAGATAAGAAACTTATTAAAAGAACATCAGATCAGCGATGAAGCACAGATCCGATGCTTTGACATATATACACTCAGCAGCAGTACAGTTCGTGAGCGATTGGAGAAAGCAAAGAGCATACCAGAATTCAAGACATTTGTTAATCACCCACGATTCCTTAAAATGATTCACTATAACAATACAGCAATGGAGAGATTGCAAAAGTTATACAGGAACAACAAGAAATGTCTAAGCTTAAACATACTTTCTGGAAGCTCTGCACACTATGAAACATTTGAGAAAGCACCTGGTGATCGACTTGGGAAGGGCAAAGATTTAGTTTTCTGCATATCTCAGTCACTGGGAAGTAAATATAGAAGTAGTGATATCCATAAATTAATTAAAAGGCACCCATTTTGGATAAATATACCCTTGGTACAAGTAAAATATGTTTATGAGCAGTTATCTGTCAAGTTCACCCCTAGTGATATATATGAAAACTGCTCCATATTACTTTATCCTTGGAACAAGGTAAAAGATGCACTCAATAAGTTCAACCCAAAGCAATCGCTGAAACCATCATACATTCATGACACACTAGATACTAGTAAATTAAGTAAATCACAGCAGTTAAGTCTAGTGCTGTACACTCTTGAGAAAGACCATTATTTTACTGGAAATGGGGTATGGGCTGAAGAAAAAAGTAAAGCTACAGCTGTAAATACAGTATATAAGTAGTTGTATAAATGTAGTTTTTACATTATTTAACCTATTTATGTAAATACATAAATTATTTTATAACTGATTGAGTGACTTATTTTAACTAGTGGACCCGCCCTGGCTTTGCATTAGTTAATTAGTTTTACATCCTAACTCTGTTTATGGGCAAGAGAGAAGCGAAAGGGAAAAGTATGAATGGGTGGCAAAGACTTAGTAGGGGGAATTCTGTGATGGGTGGGTTAGGAAGGCAGGCTGGGCCTAGCAAAGATTCCTTTCCATTAGCGTTAAATTAACATTATATAGTATAATATATACTATTTGGTGGCAAAATTGCACGCCTTTGGCGGAAACAGTAGCCAAAAAAAAGGCCAATCCTCCGCTAGGAGTAATAGTATTCTGTGGGCTAATCTATAGATTTTATTTTCTCTAATCTGTGGGACAATCTTAGTAGCGATGGGCCGATCCGAACCGATCGGATCGTGGATCGTGGGCATACGATGCAATCGATTTTCGGATCGGATTGAAACCATGCGATCCGACTAGTGGATCAATTCCAACCTTCGAATATCGGATCACGATCGAAACATTGCCGTTTGCAATGCACACACAATGTAATGCTGATGTGTTATTATTGTGTGGTCAGTCAAAGTACGATTTGCGACTATATTTTGTTTATGTTACAAAGGGTTTGTTTATTTTTATTTATTTTTATTTATTTATTTATTAAAAGACCAACAGCATTAAGAAAAAACCAGTAAATACAATAATCAGAATAGAAAATACAGCCAATAATAGGTCTCGATTCTAAGTACATGATTATATTTTACATCATAATTATTAACTTCTGCAGAAAGAAATAAGCTATTTTTAATTTAAGATTCTTAGAGAGAACTTTTACCTACTTAATTACCATAGTTTAGCAAACATTAGGTCCAAATTTAAAATAGTGCTACCCAAGTAGTAGGTAGTAGCTGTAGAAGTAGTAGGTAATACATCCCTAGATAATACTTAGATTAATATAAGCAGTGGTATACATATACAATGAACACTGATGCATCAATTTATGAAATCGCTACCCACTTTTGTTAATGATTGCTTATCTTTAAAAACAGTCCCTTTGCCGTTGTATTAGATCATGAATTCTTGCATCACCGCGGGTAAATATCTCACTCATTTCCATACAAAATACCCAGTACCTGTTCATTATAGGTACCTACTGGGTGTTGATACTGACATTACCTCCTGTCGTTGATGCAAGTTCACGTGATACCTGCCTAACCATTTCCTCTGCTTAGATAATTAATGTTTGTTACAACTGTATAACCCAAATCCATTGAATAAGAAAAGGTAGCTACCTATCAACATAATCACGAATATTAGATCTATACCTGACTCTAAATAGATTTAATTAGCATATGTATAATTTTATCAGTCTACTCAGATACACTAATAAACAACCGATATTTAGGAAGAAACTGAATCCCACGACACAGGTCGTCCTAGTGTGGGATTCAGGGTCCAGCATCAACTAAGTTAATAACTACTATCGTACATAGTATTTTTAGATGTAAGTATAATTGTGTTTTTATTTTTATGTGAACAAATAAATAAATAAAAAAAAAAAAAAAAAAATTACTGTTGGCGACAATAGGCGGTGGGTGCACTTTGTGGGTAGGATGTGAAATTGCGAATGTTTTATAGTCTCATTCATTGTTTCGTTGTGTTCCTTTAAACAGCAAGACTAATCCTTAAATGACCTTGAAAATCATGTGTCTGCCCCCCTATGACGAATGAGCTAGCAGCGCTACTGACGCGCGTCTACCGCTTGACTGCTGTCAATTTTCATACAATTTTGACCGCAAACGCGCGTCAGCAGCGATGCTAGCTCCTTCGTAATAGCTAGTCTAATTTTATAAAACAAAACAGATTGACGGAAGTATTTAAATGTTGTACTTTCATGTAATTTTTTGGATCTATTTTTTGAAAATCGTTACGAGCCGTATCGATCCACAAAATCAGAACAAGCTTATAAAACGTCCATCCTTAATGGTACCATAGATATATAGTAGAAATGTACAATCTGTGATTATTATATTTAATCCACCACAGATTAGAGAAATAGAATTTACTCTGTGCAATCCACAAATTAGAGAAAAAAATTCAGTCTGCGTTTAGCCTGTGATCTGTGCTGCCATATTCCCCGTAATTGCAGTAGATACACCGTATTTTATTTACACATGTGTTTTTAGTTTTGCCATTATCTAATCATGAACTACAGTCTATGGAAATAACCGGAATAGGCTTGTGTCCTGCTATTTTTTTATTGCATAAATTAATAATATTCCTCAAAAAATGAACAGTCGTGAAAACAAAAACTAAATATCTCAAAAAATTACAAAGTTGCAAGCATTTTAAAATACAGGAATAGAAAGAAACTGTACAAACGCGCAGTGATGTCACTTCTTCCACCTTCACAATACCTCATTACTACGCTGTGGTAGATTTACATACAATCTCTTTGGCATGTGACGTCACATCCCAAAGTTACATAGTAGCTGTGGGGATGCTCTGTTTTGCGAGAAAGGGACAGACGATGAAACTTTAAAAGCTTATTACTCCGTGATTTATTTACCGATTTTACTAATTCTTTTAATTATTGCATTAATTCTTAAACTACTTTATTAAAATAATATTCATTTGTTAATTTTTAATAACAGGACACAAGCCTATTTTTCGAAGCTAGCTGGAATCTAATATACAATTAGAAAATGTCGTACAATACCTTTTTTTTTATTTCATCCAGGATCTTGGAGATAATTTGTTTTTTTTTGAAGGCTTATACCACTACCGCACTGTTGAGGTATCCAGGCTGGACCTGCAGGTACTTTCACCCAAGTTTGGTCGCACCGTCCGAGGAAGATACCGGAGGTGCATGCAGAGCGTAGACTTGGAGGGATCGCTCAGTCACTCGGCAATGGGAATTGCCGAGTGACTGGTTTCAGCGGAATTGAAGCTGCACATCAATGGAACATGTGAGCTTGATGCCGGCTTATGCTGGGAATGAAGAGAGGTTCCTGATTTTAGTTGGTAAAAATGTCATCGTCGTGCGATTGCGTTAATTACCTGTCAGTGAATTTGATTTGCCCACCTAGTTTTTTGTAGAAGTGCAGTATTTTTGATTAAATTTTGGTAGATCGGTATCGGTTTAATCTGAATTAGTTAAGTGTATGAACGATATTTTTGTAATGTTTTGTTTTCTAATGTGCTTTGTAATGTAATGTTACTTTAAATTCGTTATTTACGTATACTATACCTACCTCCTTGAATTTTTTAGTCTACTTTTACATTTTACTGGAATATTTTTTTGTCATGCTGTGTTTTATTGTTTATTGTTATATCTTACTGTAATGTTTTTATTTTGACAGTTATACTGATTCGATTTGTATTTTATGTATTTACCTTTATACCTACGTATTAAATGTGATTGACGTACCGAACGACTATTTAATTGTTGACGTACTGTTGTTAAATATATATTCGATAATAAAGAAGCCAAAACTGTAATTTTTTAATTTTAGTCTGTTTTTTATCTTGGCTGTGCTTCACACCGAAACTACTGATCGATTCAAATAAAAATTGGCATGATTTGAGTTCATATTACGAGGTAGGTATAAGATACTTTGGATTTCAGAACGAACAGCTTTAATCTACATTGTGGAAATCAAATAAACAATTGAAATTGATCCCGAACTCCAGCACGGTTCCCTCGGGAGAGGGTATAATAGTAAAAATATTTACTATGTTGTAATTCATTAACGTGTGGTCCAAGTTCATTCATTCTACGTGTTCATTCGTATGTACAATCTTGTCTCCGAAGGAGATTCCTGTGACCTCACTATGCAGGTGTGGCCCAGTGTGAGGGACACTGCTTCAATTGAGGCACATTGTTTGTAAATGAACAATAACTTTACGCAAACCAAATTGTTACTTATACCTACTACATGTTGATGTAACTCCGTTACAACCAATATGTGAACTAATAAAGTTTTTATTTATTTCTTTATTTTATTCTTTTTTTGTTAGAAAAGGGGTACTTTAATTATTGTCCCGTAAATATTTCAAGGTTGTTGATTTTGTGGTTCAGAAATTACCGACATCCAACATTCAGTATTAGGTCCAAAATCTTTTACTATGGGAAAGAAAGAAGGGAGGAGGGGAGGGAAAGATAAAAGAAAACATGAAGGTTAAAGGAGGCAGGTGTGCCAGCACCTGCATTTATTCGCCATTTCATCCATTCATCCATTTCCTTTATCTTTTTCCCTATTCGTCCTCTCTTCCTTTAGACTGAGATGAGGCGTAAAACTAATAAACCCGTGCGAATCCAGAGCGGGTCAGCTAGTTTGCATAATGTTTATGACATGAGTAATGCCAATTGGTACATTTTGATAGGACTTTGGGGCCTCGGAGAAGGTAGGCAGGCGAAGCGATCCGTGGTCCCTTTACTTTGTATTTGCTTCTTGTTCAGGAGCTAAGTGCATCGTTCGTGGCTTCGAATAAAAGGGCCCAGGTTGTGCAGAATATACATGTATTTCGGTACAAACAATCACATAGTGTAACGCACAAACGTAGGCCTTAGAACTAACGTAACTTGCGCGGTGGCAATCACAATAACAATCAATTTATATCGCGACAACAAGTATTTGTTTTCTCATCGAGACGTGCGCGGGAGAACATCACCTGACAGATTGTCTGTGGATAGCGAGCGCGCGCTAGTGATGTACACCGCGATTAGTGTTGTGATTAGTAGTTACAAGTTGAGGCTTAAAGATAAACAATAATAATATAAAAGGAAGGCGTTCTTGGACGCCACAGGACTATCAACTGTGTTACAAAAACAAAATCTATGATTGATGTATATGTCACACCTAGTATACGTATAAGTTCCTTGGTCACACCACTGGCTATTACACAGATTTATTATGCAAATCAAAGACTTCTATGTTACACGTACGTAGAACATTATACCTCTTTGATGCAAATAGGCTACCTCGGTAGGTATTTATAACCGTACGGTATTTTTAGGGTGAATTTTACAAACTCGCAAACAAGTGAGTCGCTGGCATGGCAACATTTTCAGTCTGTGAAAAATGGCGACTTTGCTACCTCGCTCTCTTGGTCTTGTGGAAACATTAATCATCAAAAATGGAAATAAGGTACGTGACTGAGTTTTAATAATATATTACACATTTTAGAATCTTCATTCTATGTTATTGAGTTCAGCCGCGAGCTGCCAATGTGAGATTGCTGTAGGCAGCTCGTCTCATGTTGAGTGTACGTTCGTACGTTGTACGTTTTCTGTTTTCTTCCATTTTGTTACATTTATTCTCTCATCCCTTAAAATTGTCTACTAAATAAAACATTACTGATTAATTTACGCTACTATATAATTTTTGTACACGTACTAAACAGCGCACATATTTTAAAATAATGGGCCTTGATATCAAACTTCAAACTTATTTTTAATCTGACCTTGTCGTTTTCAGCTTGTGACCTTACGTCACCAACATTGTAATGCTGTCTGTATGTCTGTCTGTATCTGCTGCACAGAACCGTATATTAGCTCCTATAGTTTTATGGTTTTAAACATACAATTCAAACAACAATATAGGTAATGCTATAAAAATGTATATATATTCTGTGAAATAATTCTTACACGACTTACTGAATGATAAAAGCATTGGAAGAATATGTAGTGTTTGTTCTAGCTTAGTCAAATATCAATAGATAATGATATAATGTAAAAACATAACAAAACATTCACCATATCATTGTATATTATTTTATAATATTGTATGTTTATATTCACCAGTTATTGGCAGCACAAGCAGCGGCAAATGTTCCAAGCAAACAGCAAGTTCGTCACCTGAATGTTCATGAGTATGTCAGCTATACACTTCTGCGCGATGCTGGCATCTCAGTGCCTGCTTTTAATGTTGCCAAGACCAAGGAGGAAGCTGTAAAGTTCGCGAAAGACCTTAATACCAAGGACATTGTTCTCAAAGCCCAGGTTAGTCTTTTAGTATATATGTCTAAGAACCATTAGCTTATAAATAAACATGGTTATTTATAAACTGTAGATTTATTGTAAATGGGCAATGTGTCTCACAATAAAACGGATGAACTTTCGATTATTTATAATTAGTCGGCATCACTTTGTTTTATTGCAATTGTGTACTTCTAGTGTTGGCAAAACTGACGAGGACCTGGTTAACCACTAGTGACTCTAAAAAAACAATAAATTACAGCAAAAATGGGTGCATTGTTCACAATTAAACATTACAAAAACCTGTCTTTTTATAAACTCAACGCTAAGCACCGACTGTTTATAAATAATCGAAATATAATTCTTGTTATTGAAAGACTAATTGTCAGTTTGCAATAAATCAACAGTTTATAAATAACTGGTTTTATTTTCGTTTTTTTAAACTATCTGTTTTTACAATAAGAAGGTGACATATACATATAATCTACAACTAATCTAAAATGCAACAAACTGTGTCTCTGGGATGTGGTCTTGCACTCTGTGATAAAATATTTATTGGTTAAATAGTTGCCTGCAATGAAGAGGCTGCAATATCTTCAGCCACACTAACCCCCTGGCTTCTGGTATGTTTGTTAAAGTTAAGGTCATGTCAACTTTGAAATACTGAACACTCATTGGTTGCTTGTTAGTCATTGGATATCATCTACCAATGCCCATACAGTATTTTAAGTTAACTTGAGTTTGACAAACGAGAATAAGAATGGAGGTAACTCACAAAGCAAAATTCAAATTCCAGTCATCCTCATATGGATGAATTTTCAAGTTATGTATGGGAATTGAGTTTGCTACCTTTGTATTGGTGAAGGAAAACATTGTGGGAAAACGGATATAATATACAAGCATTTCAAAAATGTATGTACAATGTACATCCTACATTATCTACCAACCTGCTGCAGGGTTAGCACGGACAGTAGGCAAAATTATCTTTCCACTGTCTTACTCCACTTGACAAGTAAGTTGTATGAAGAAAGTGCCATGAAACAGGGAAAGACAATGTTGTGTACCACCCATGCTAGCCCTGCTGGGTTAATACGGCTGGTAGACTAAATTGTCTTTCCCTGTTTTATTTCTCTTTCTTCATACTTGTGTACTTGTCAAGTGTAGTAAAACACTCTTCCTATGAGAGAAGGCCCACATCCCAGTGGTGCGAACATATGGGTTCATGATATACCTATTTATTTCCCCAGGTACTTGCTGGTGGCAGAGGGAAGGGAGCATTTAAATCTGGTCTGAAAGGTGGTGTCAAAATGGTTGACACGTAAGTACTGATTGTATAATTTACAAGCCATTTTTAGCAGTTTTTACTGCAGGCAAACCTATATAGGGCTGCTGGGTAAACCCATCCTTTGATTAGCTATGACTAGTATATTATCTGTGGCAATGAAATTCTACATACTATTTAGCATCATATATTATTTAGCATAGTAAAAAATATGTTTTTATATCAGGCCTGAAGTTGCTGGTGAAATTGCAAGCAAAATGCTGAAACAGTTACTGGTGACAAAACAGACTGGCCCCGCTGGACGCATCTGCAACATGGTGATGATTACAGAACGAAAGTTTCCCCGCAGAGAATTCTATGTTGCTATCATGATGGAACGCAGCTTCAATGTAAGAAGAAGTAAACTTACTAAATATTTATCAAGATCATTAGCTTCTTTGATAGTAATTTACATAAAAATATACAATAGTACTACAATTTAAACTAAACATAAAAAACATGTATATTTCAAATTAACTCTTAATATAACAAATAGTGGTCAAAAATGATGATAATATTTTGTGTGTTCCTAAAAAATTAACTATAGGGTTAGGAATGGTTGGTTATCTTATTAAATTTCTCAAGAAAAATTTCATTAGTTCAGCCTTCCTACATCATCTAAATCTACTACAAACATTTTGTATTGACAGGGTCCAGTGATCATTGCATCTTCCCAAGGAGGTGTTAACATTGAGGATGTGGCCGCGGAGAGCCCTGAGGCTATCACTTATGAGCCCATTGACATCATGACTGGCATTACTGAGGAACAAATTAGAAGAGTTGTGGCGAAGGTATTTTTAATGTCTTACCACAATAAGTATGACAACAGTATTATAAAAATGTAAAAGATTAGTCATAAATTTCACGATGTTTCTTGTATTTTAGATTGGCTTGGAAAGTCATGAGCAAGAAGCTGTTGAAATGATCAAGAAGATGTATGATCTATTTTTGAAGAAAGATGCCTTGTTGATTGAGATCAACCCCTATGCCGAGGATGCCATATCTGGAAAATGTAAGATAAATCATTTTCTTTGTTATAATCACTGCAATATGCTTTCTTAAAAATTACTATTCAAATGCTATTATTTATGTATAGAAATTTTATAACAGGCATCTATTTTTTACCGGTGTAATGTACAATCGTACATGTTGCCCTTACCCTTCCACAGTTTTCTGCCTGGATGCCAAGTTCAGATTCGATGACAACGCCGACTTCAGGCAAAAGGAGCTCTTCAATTACAGAGACATCACTCAAGAAGACCCTAAAGAGATTGAGGCTGCCAAGTTCAACTTGAACTACATAGCGTTGGATGGTACTTTTTGCAAGCTTTTTACTTATCATTTATTGTTTCGATATTTTGCTACTGTTATTGATAAATTGTGCCACACTTATAATATTATAATAAATTCAAAAATTAACTTTTAGTCTCTCTGAAATTTGGTTCATGATGAACCAGCTGAACTGAGAGATAGGGTATGGAGTTGGTTTGAATTTTGTGGAACAAATTGTGCATCCTGCACTGTGCATACAAATAACGCTGACGCTGAATGTTAACGTTGTTGCTTCGCAACATGCTGGTGTGGCTGAAGCTTTAAGTAATTAATTAGCGGCTTTGTCTGGAATTGTGTAGATTTCCACGAATTCAATTGTGTTATTGGATTAATTGAGCCGAGCGCCGCCCATCCGGTTATAATAAAATGATGTTGATAATGAACACTGACTCTTCAAAACGTGTAGGTAAATAAATAACGCCCAACAATCACATACATAGATCCTGGACCCTAACTAGGATTCCCTGTATCTAGGGACTCCGGAACTACGAGGATCACGGTCCCACAACACCCAGACGTAGAAAAAGTTCACCGCTTTTTTCTTGTGTACAAATACTTGTACCTGTCGCGGGAGTCGAACCCGTCGCCTCCGGGTTATGTGTCGACCTGCACAACCACCACAACACGGAATGTTTTTTTTTTTTTTCAAAGTAAATGGGCTTTAAGTTTATTGCGTGTGTTGCAGGAAACATCGGTTGCATGGTGAACGGCGCCGGTCTGGCTATGGCCACCATGGACATCATCAAGCTCTACGGCGGAGACCCCGCCAACTTCCTCGACGTCGGCGGCGGCGCCACCGCGCAAGCTGTTTCGGTAAATACTCCACTACTACCACTACTCATTAGAGTCGAAAACAGTGCAATTCAGATTTATAGCCTAATTAATACACTTAGGCTGAGTTGCACCATAACCACAGTTAGAGTTACTGTATGATTTTGACATTAACCCGCCCAGCGAAGTATGGACGGTTACAGTTAGCAGTTAAAGTAAGCAGGTGCAACCCACCCTTAGTTTACTGGGACCTGCATTTACATATATGCATCCAACGGAAACTGCTAAAACTTTGTTCACAATTTGAAGAAACTCCTTGGGCAACAACAGTGGTCCAATGCTATGCTTATAAATTATAAAAATAAAACAGATAATATTTAACCCAAACAGTTAATGGGAAAACAGATTAAACCACGGGATGCACTCTTGTAATCTATAAACCATTATGTCTCAAACACGATAAATTAAGAGGACACAATATGTATTACGCTTGTTGATCAATTACCTCCAATAATAACTCATTCAACCTTAAGCAGACTTAGTCCGGACAATACTAGAGCATAACGGTAGTCGTATTATGACAATAGAAGTACGAATTATTGTTTCTTGTTACATCCAGTTGTATAAACTCATTGTTTTGTATGCTGTTACATGTGCCATTTAGAGTAGAGACATTTGTTGCGGTCTCACTCCCACATGCAAATAACTTATTTGAGGGTAGGATAAAAAAAAATTCTAGCTTTCGTCGCTTTTCGAATCGGGCACGTAATACGACTATTATGTTTTTTATAGGAAGCGTTCAGAATTATCTTGTCGGACCCGAAAGTGACCGCCATCCTTGTGAACATCTTCGGAGGTATCATGCGGTGTGACGTCATCGCGGAGGGTATCGTTAACGCTGCTAAGAATCTGAACATTCAGGTTCCCGTCATTGTCCGTCTACAGGTTTGTAAAACAAATATAATAAAATAAGAAAAACTTATTTCTTAGTTTATAATTCTTCAAACATACACTAATACTCACCTTTGATTTAGCAGTATTGTAAATCTTTTGACAGTATCTAAACTATCTAATTCCTATCTTCTGTACGTGTTGATTAGTTATGCAATGATCGAATCTCGGCCCTATAATGGCCTTTGGCGCACGGTACATGACAATGATACAGTCATGTTTACCGACTGATCTCCACCTCGAATATCTCATGACGTTTACAGCGTGCTCAATTGATTAACGTTGCGATATTTGCCGCCGATTCATTATTGATAACGATACATAATCACGACTTTTAAGGAAGACTTTTTGTAATGTAACGATATTGTGATACTGATAACGTACTTTGATTTAATTTTTGGTTTATTGGCTTAGTTATGAAAAGGAAAGCAGTAAGTTTTTGCCCCCAAGACATATCTTCTGCTAGGTGACGTCATGGTTAGGGTTGACACCAGTTTTTATTTCTGTAATAAAAAGGATATATATTCATTTCTAACCCAACTCCGGGCTAATTTACTACTAAAATATTATAATGAAAAACATTGTGTGTTTGTTTGTGTGCCTGCACTCTATATTGGCCGAATCAATTAGGTTGAAATTTTGCTTGTGGATATTTGTATTACTGAGATCAACATAAATGCGCACTTCTGGACGATTGTTTATCCCACCAGTGGGAACGTATCAAGCTGATGATGAACCGTTATTAACAACAATAAAACAAGCAGCCGGAAAATATCCTCTGCTGAATAGAACACCGGCTTCCCCCATAAAACTCCATTCTGGACTATTATCATTAGGGGTGGTTTTCCATTCACCATTCACCACATTTAGTAGACCGACGATCTGGTGAGAGCCGCGGGGAGCCGATGGATGCAGGAGCGAGGCCTATGTTCAGCAGTGGATGTCTTCAGGCTGTTAATGATGACATTTAATAGGTGGGTTGGTGATTGATGAATATTTTAATGTACCTTCTGCCTATTCTCTGAATATTCCCTTAGCTGGCTCTAACGGCACCCCAGGAAGAGATTGGGGACAACAATAAGAATACAAAGATATTACAGTTCCCAAAAAACTTCAACCTGCGAGGTTTGCAGCCCTCGCGTCTAACTTACCGGGTTTATAGAATATAACCTACTACTACCTATATACTACCTTAAATGTGGTTTCCACCCAAGCGTCATTTTTATGGGGGAGGCCTGTCTTCAGCAATGGACGTCTTAGTTTATAATATGCCATACTGTCTTGTCACAGTTGTTTATTTTTATATTCAAAAGGGCCTCTTGGTGTTAGTTTTGACCTCACAAATGCCTCCTAAATGACCGACCGGCTGGTGATGTGTGTGGTATACACTAAATATATCAGTGTACACTTTAGTTTAAAATTAGGTGATAGTCTTCTAAAACATAATAAATAAATAACAATAACCTATAACGACCTGGAGGACTGGTAGGACAATGCTATTTAGCATTAAGTTCATCCATGTACATCTTTTGTTCAGAACAATTTAATACATAAATAAATAATAATAATAATAATTAGTATGTTTGTCGTGGTTTCCAGGGCACGAAGGTGAACGAGGCGCGGAAGCTGATAGCGGAGTCAGGGCTGCGCATCGTGCCGCGCGACGACCTCGACGAGGCGGCTGCGCTCGTCGTCCAGCTCTCCGAGATCGTCTCGCTCGCCAAGAAAGCCGGCGTCGAGGTTAAATTCGACATCCCTAAATACATGATCGAACAGTAAACAGTATTATCACCAGGAATCATCTATGCGTTCGCTTAATGTCATGTATTTTTCAGAGTTACGCACGTTGCTACGTCACATGTAATTGCACGTCCGATGTATTCTGCTTTTAGAGCCGAGGTATTTTAAATGTAGATAGGTATAAAGTATATTATAATACTCCAAATTAAAATGTTTGACTATATTAAAGCATATACTCGCGTCGTGGTTTCTGTCTGTGTAAGTTCAGTGCAAGAATTTCAATGTTAAACTTTGTTACGAATTCTCCGCATATTTCTTGTTACATACAAGAAATATTTAATGGAAGTTGTTTTCACCAGTTGGAGTTATATAGTTATAGGTTTAAAGTCATGTTACTATTTATTGAATACCATATAGAATAAGTGACCATATAAGTAGATGTTGAAATATATTATTTAGTTCGAATAATAAATGATCGAATATTACGACGCTGCATTCCATGAGAATTTATAATATTACAGTTAATGATAGTATTATAGTGGAGCATGGAAATGCAGCTAATTGTTTAAATGTCGGGTTAGATAGTGTTGTGAAGGAATACCGCTTTTTAAGTAAATTATTATGCTATTTTGATATCTTATATTTTAATTATTAATTTATCTTGGTGGGTTCACCAAGTACCTTAAAACGTGTATCATCGCAATAAATCGAAGTATTTGTACATTTACTTAATGTATGTGTATTTCTTTGTAAATAGCGTACATATATTGTTATGTTCTTTTTTTGATTATCGTAGATATAATTTATCACAGTAAAGTACAATATTAAAATATGTATTACCATATCTAAAAATGTAAACAAGTAATATTTATTTCTGGCTTTGTTTGAAGAGTCACCATAATACATTTATTTAGATCTGAAATGTTGTTTGTTTTGGAGTAGGTTATCCTATCTGATCCTAGAATCATTTTTCTATCATAATCATCTGCTAATAAAGTTTTGGTACACTGTCATAGTGTCCGGGGTACTGTATACTTAACTTCTAGGTTTTGGGCAAGCAATAACTCGTCACCATCACCATCGAAAATAGTGTAGTCCAAAGTTTGGGGTTGTACATTTTTTCTTTGCATACGACCCAGGTCCACACTTTGAATTTTCAGTCATACAGATGGGTTTTGGATAATTTGATACTATGATTGCCCTAAGGCCCATTGTAATAGGCTATTAGGGCGGGACTCGGGACTAGGGAGCGAGCACCACTGTTTCTGGCTATATAGTAAAAAATCAGAAATGCACCTTGTCTGTCTGTATTATAATATTCTTTATTAACACCATTTCATCAACAAACAAGGTACACATCTTGAGAATTGGAGCTATGGGGTGGGACAGTTTAACACACATTGTAATATACCTGTAATTAAATGTTTTTTGTAGGACAAACATCCTACACCCACTGTGAACACTGGCGGGTAAAACTAAAATTATGGAACAACCGCCTCCATTTCTAGCACTTATTATTCATTGTCATGATGGGGGGGTATATTGAAATGTAACTTATACCCTAAGTACTGTAGGTATATTATCTGGGGCCTAACTAAAAAGCCTCCTGCTGGTAAGTTTAGACGCGTATATCATATCTATGATGAAACAGATCTTGCTCTATGTACACAGGTTGCGACTACGAGCTCCTATACTACTACTAAAGATAGACTTCCGATCATCGCGTTAAGCGTCCATCACACCGAGTGATGGGCATTCATTACACAAGTGCCGCCGTAGCAACTAGGTACCCGCATTTTTTGCGAGTAGTAGAAAAACGTTCATGATGTCTAATTCAAAGGGGTTAGCGTTTATATAGCGTTTTGTAAAAGTACTTTTAGCTCCTTCATCAACAAATAAGTTAAAAAGCTAAAATATCCTAGTTCTTTTTGCGATGTAATTATTTGTTGTTGTTAATAGGTTTTATTAATGTACCATAGAAAAGATTTTTTTCTGCATTTACGGCACAACTTACAATTTTCACACTAATATTATAATGGCGATAGACTATTTACCTATGCTTAACATTTTTAAATGTTGTGTTAGTTCATGGTGCATTGTCTAAACTAAACTGTCCTCGCTTGGACGCGTTGACCGAAAGTCTACCTTGACCCAAAAACCACTTTAGTACATTTGAACCTTTTTTTTTTTTTTTCTTTTATTTTGGCTCCACACATAGTGTATTTAGCCAGTGTCAAGTATTATATTTTCATCGTGTTATAAAATATTTCACGTAAAGTCATGTCCTAGTCATAGTCATAGTCCAGTCTAAGTCAGGTAGTCATAGTCCAGTCTAAGTCAGGTAGTCATAGTCCAGTCTAAGTCATGCTCCAGCAAAGTGGTGGCAACTTTACTAGAAGCTTCTATGGAGTTTTGGAAGCAACACGAAAAGTCACGTTTCACCACATTATATCACTTGCCCTCACTCCTGCTCGTAATTCAGCACTTAATGCGTAAAACGCCACCAATTTTAAACATTAACACTGGAAAAAGCAATAGTTTTGAAAAATAATACAATGCAACGACGTGAACTCTTCCGCGTTCCCGCCAAAACTCCCCATTTGAACCTTTCTTTACTGCAAAGAGAATCTGGGCGGTTATTCTCTATGGAAACACAGATTCCACACGATACGAAACCACGTCGTTATCGTGTCTTGTTCAAATCGTGTCACAGTGTCAGATATACCTTCACTTTACATTAAAGTTATCTTTATTTTGAATAAAATATATTGACATAAGTGGTCAAATCTTTTGATGTGTTTATGTTTCGGAACGCGTCTCGGTAAAACATACGATTTTTGACAGTTCAAATCGCGCCAATTCCAAATTCATTTCGCGCGGTTTTGTTTTCGTTTCATAGAGAATAGTTTTGCAGATTTCTTATGTAAGACAAGGAACTCGCGTGGTTTCGAAGTAAGGAATCGATACGGAATAATGGCCCAGAAGAAAGCAAGCGAATATAGTTTTCCCATTTCCACTTTGTATGTCATGCTCATGTGTAGTGGGAATGAGACAGCTATAATTCGCCTGCACTTTTCATATTTTTTTATTTATATTTTTGGAACTCTGACTGAGGCACTATTGTCCAGATTCGTTTGATGTCACAAGTGGTGCCACAGCCAGGGCCCTGCATTTACGGGGCATCATTATAAGTAACAATTTTAACAGGTGCTATTAACGTACAAAAAAGGCACCGCAGGGAAAGATGGCAGCGGTGGTGGCGGCAGCGGAAACGATTCTGTCCCCAGCAAACGAGTTCGAAAGAAACGGTGAAAACAACAATCAATTTTATAAAAGTATTATGTTAAAAATATATTTTGATATGTTTAAATTTGTGATGTAGTATTTTAAACATGTGATTAATTCGCATAAAACGTGAGTTTTCTAGGCCTAAACTAAAGGGTTGAAATAATGAAAATTCGTTTTGTGATAAATCATTTTTAATAAAACTGTACATCATGATTACATATATTTCGTTATTATTTAACTATAATATTTAGACTTAATGGACATGGTTGACTCTGAATCAAGGAAATAACGTAACTAAAGCATAAAATAGACCTATTCAATAATATAATAATAACATTAACTAAATTGTTCAAATCAACAATTGCACTGAGATAGCTTATATGAGTAACGTGACAAGACAGGAAATATTAATATATTAATTAATTGTGTAATATTTTACGCTATACGACTTCCTTGCTGGGTGTAGAAATGCCTAACGCTTCTTCATATCCAACTTTAGTTTCATGTTTATCTGAAAGCATAAATTGAGGCTTTTATAAATTAAGTGGATAGATAATTAAAATCCTAAAAGAACATAAATGTCCAATCTACATAATTTTTTTATTAGGCTTTGAAAATTATGATCTTGGCATAAACTACAGACGCCGCCAATAAAAGATAATCTACTGACACTATTACAACACCTGCTTTTTGTTACGGATATCTATTATTTCGGCTTTTGTAGCTTATTTATTTAACATCATTACAATCAAAGAAGAGATGACCTTTATTAATATCATATAATGTGTCATGGAATATATTGGCGATGTGTTAAATATTGCTTGTCCATGCAGTTCCGTGCTTCAATAAAAAAAAATATTTTGGGAAAATATATGATTCCTATTTTGGTCTATGGCGGTAGACTCAAATGAAGAGCTAGTATGTAATTCTATGGAATAAAAAGGGAAAAATGATGTTGTTTTGTCCAATGAAGTCATGTCCAAATGGAAACTACAAAAACAAATACCGTTTTTACTTATTATATTAGGTTACTTACCTTTCTTCGATGATTTATTTTTCTTAGAGTCTTTTTCTTCCGTCTTCTTCTTTGACTTCTTATGTTTATCAGTCTTCGAGACCTTCGCGTCTTCCGGAACAGAGCTCTCGTTTAACGACTTACTTGTTTTAGACTTTTTCTTGCCATTAGACTTAGCAACTAGTGTGTCCTCGCCGCCATCATTCATAGCTAATTCAGGTAAAATTAAATCAACTTTAACGATTTGCTTGGATTTCTTTGTCTTCTTTTTCTTTGAAGGTTTATCGTCAACTGTCTTTAGAGCGGATTTCTTTTTGGATGGCTTGGGTGTTTCGAGGAAGCCGGCGTCGGGAGATGGGTACTGGTGTATTCTGGAAGAGAGCAATTCTTCTTCGCGCAGGGGTCTGGAAATACATATTATAATATTTTAACAGTTGTACCTACAGTTTTCAATCAATGTGTGTTGCCAGTGAAGATTTATGGGACTGAGACGTGGTCTCTAACTGTTGGCTTCAAACTAAGCTCAAAGTCGCGCAACGAGCTATGGAGAGAGCAATGCTCGTTTCCCTGCGAGATAAGATCCGAAATGAGGAGATCTGCAGGAGAACTAAAGTGACCGATGTAGCTCTTAAGATTAGCAAGTTGAAATGGCAATAGACAGGCCACATCGCTCGTAGAACTGACAACCGATGGGGAAGAAAGGTTCTCGAGTGGCGACCACGAACCGGAAGACGCAGCGTAGGGCCCCCCACTAGGTGGACCGACGACCTGGTGAAAGCCACGGGCAGCCGCTCTAAGTGGCGCTCCCTGGGGGAGGCCTATATTCAGCAGTGGACGTCTTCGGGCTGTTAATGATGATGATGATGATGATGACCTACAGTTTTAAGAAGTGCATATGGACACAGTTTTAATCTTAACTACAACTGAAGCGAAATAATTTGGCTAAAAATAAGTCATCATCACAAAGAGCCAGACATCCACAACATTTCATTTAGGGAAGGTACCGACAAAACAATCTTTCGTGATTATTTCGTAAAGAGCTCATAATAATATAAAACAAAATCGAATTTTTTATATTCAGTATTTCTCATGTTATTGTTATAAACATAGCGAGGTTGAGCGATAATGGACATGTGAAGCCAAATTTGTGACAATGAATGCCATAAAATATATTTTGAAATCAAGGTGTTTATTTTTTTGTTTTTTTCTCAATTTCTGCATTTTTAACTAGAGCAATGTCACAGTAACTAATACAGAATCACAATAACAAAATACGAGTTCGTTATTACTTAGCTACATTTTAATAAAACTAAAAAGTGAGGGTCATTCGTATTTTATCCGTTTCTCCTAATGTCAAGTGAGGGATTTTGTACAGATAACCAACCCTAACCGTACCATTTTTGAGTGGATTCCAGTAGCTGCTAAGAATGCCAAGAACGAAAAAACGATCACACGCGAACTGGCAAAGACTCAGTGATCACCTTATTTGGTTTTATTGGTGTTTTTAGGCAAGTTATAAACCTTTTATAACTGGATTAAATAAATAAAAAATGAAAAAAAATTAAAAAACAATTTTTTTCGATTGTTTTGTCTGTCTGTCTGTCTGTCCCTTTGAACACGCCACGCATCACGCTGCAACCACTGAACGGATTTTGCTGAAATTTGGTATGGTAATAGCCAATTATGCAGAATAACATTTAGGATACATTTTGTTTTCTAAAACGGCCAAGTGCGGGTTGCCCAAGCAATAAAGATGTAATTTTTATTCAAGATTTTTGTTCGCATATTATTATTATATTTAGATATCAATTTTAAATTCAATAAAAAAAAAACAAAAAAAGGGCGCAGGAAGGGAGGCAGCATTCTTTTCCCCTATTTTTTTACCTTCCCTTCTCTCTTACCCATAAACGGGGATAGGACGTAACTAATTAACCCGTGCGAAGCCGGGGCGGGTCAGCTAGTATGTCCATGTCCATGTGATGGGACCTGCTAGTCGATTATGTAACTTGATTGCAACCAATAGAAACACAAAAATGTATGGATTTGACAGTTTCAATACGCAGTTTATGTGCATAGTTATTATGAAAATTTTCATATTCGGAATGAAATTTCTCCTGTTGCATTTTTTTTTATGTAATGAGTGGCAAACAAGCAGACGGCCCACCTGATGGTAAGTGGTCACCGCATTGCTGTCAAAGTTACGTAATCACCCCACTGATGTGTATAACAACATTCCTAAGTTAATTGTGGATGCTCCAAGCTTTTGTCCTTTAAACATAAGCTAAAAGAGTGGCTTAAGGCGGGCGTTTTATTCTTTTTTTTTTTTCGTTTTATTCTTATCAAGAATTTATCGATTACAAAGCTTAAAATTTAACACTTATTATTTATATTTACACCATGTAAATCCCATATTTGATTATTATGTATTAAAATCAATTATGATCAATTTAATACTCAATGTTGACTGCAATAATTCTATTAATATTATTGTAATTATTATTTTTTGATGTGTAATTTATATTATGAATAAATGATGTCTATGTCTATGTCTAATAAATAAGGTAGTTACTGGTCGAGGTCGAGGTCGAGGGCGCGGTGCGGGTCGTCGGGCGGCGGCGCCGGCTCCTCGTCCGAGGGCGCCGCGCCCTCCGGCATCTCGCCGCCGGACTCCACCACCGGCCGCCCCGACACCTCCCCTGGATTACATCACATTATCCTATTACAGTTTGCGCTAAACATTATAATTCATGTGTCAATGTGACGGGCTCGCCATTTATTCTCATAAAAAAAATTAAGTACTACGTATTGAAAAGTGTAAAAAATGCATTTCCTCGCAACTGCGATGAAAAACGTTGTATGACACGCGTTGAATTGATCATTACAGTATGTACTATTATAATTTTGTGAATTTAAGTTAAACATATCCGTTTTAACCACCGTTTATTCGTGCATTGTCCATCTCGCTCGCGCATTGTGACATTTTTGATAAATAGTAGAATTTACATACGAAAAGTGTATCCGTAGAAAAACCTTAATAAAAACATAAGAAATGTTCAAACAAAAATGACTAAAATATATTTGCCTTAATCTCAAACTTAGAAATGACAATGACCATATTTTCCAGTTTATTTTGATTGATAAAGTAAACTAGTGAATTGATTTTGATGAAATTTTTATGGGACAAATCTGCAAGTACCTACATAATTACAAGGAAAAAAAAATTACTTTCTAAACAGGTTACTTATATAATTACAGAGTTCTGAAGAAACAACAATCAACAACATAAAAAAATATCACTATACGAAGAGAGCTAGTTTGTTCCTCGTAAACTGGGACTAAAATAGCTTTAATCCCGAG
Source organism: Ennomos erosarius (assembly GCA_963580505.1). NCBI lineage: Eukaryota > Metazoa > Arthropoda > Insecta > Lepidoptera > Geometridae > Ennomos > Ennomos erosarius. The sequence continues at coordinate 8,437,661 of OY756978.1, forward strand.
GGACTAAAAGTGATTTGTATTTGGAATGTGGATATTGCTAGAAGTTCCAAGCCATGGTCAAAAAGTGTATAACTCACCTTCACTATCTGACTCCGTTAAATGCTTATCCTTTTTGCTCTTTCGCTTCTTCGTCGGCCTCTTCTCTTTCTTCTTTTTAGTGGAGTTCTCGCGGGACATTATGTATTTATCAGATCTCTCTGAAATAAGCAATATAGATCTGATTAGCTTTACAAATTAGTTAAACTCTCGTAAACTCCTATTCCAACAAGATAGTTTAGTTTCCTACTGTGTATTGTTAAACGACAAAGATGGCTGGAGTTAGCTAAACTGAATTGGGTAGACTCCGGCGCGTTTTCTGTGGGTGTCCTTTTCTTGTCCTCTTTATTTGAAAGAGAAAATGCAACAACGATATCGAATGAGGTAAATAAACTATTGTTTATTAAACTTACTGTGCACTTGCAGCGGTACTTCAAGCGCTATTTCAGCGACAGGTATGTCTTCTTGTTGGTAAAGACGCGGTGAGTCGTCCTTCAGGTAATGAGGGTTATTCGCCTGCTCCTGCTTTCTAGCCTCACGCAGCTGTAAATTTTAATAGCAAGAATATAATAGAATACTTTATTGCACACCAAAATACACACAAAAGATACATAACAACCTATAATAACATGATAACCCAATGAAATAGAATGAAGATATGTTTTACCGTGTGATTCCGGTGAATAGGACCATCCCGTATCTTTCCATTGGTGCCTTAAGAGCCGGCTAAGAGGATATCAAGGAAAAACCAGCAGGAGAATTCCTCGACCTTCCTAATAATCTTCTGCGATCACCAAAATGCCTGCCAAGGTGATTATGGCAAAATACCTGTGTTAAGCGAAGTGGCGTCTATGAGGGAGGCAGGTTCAGCAATGGAAATCTTTATTTATAGGAAGGCTTATGTTCAGTGATCGTCTTCCGGCCGCTGTTGTGAGCATGTTACCATTTCTAGTTCTTCCGGCGTGAACTGCGCAGTTGGTCGCGGGTCGGGCGCAGGCGCGAACACGGCGCCTTCGCCCTCTTCCTCGGAACTAGAGCTGGAGTCTGAAGACCATCGCGAATGGGACAGCCACTGGTCTAGGTTCAGACTGCAACGCGAATAGATATGTTTTTTATGCTCGGCAAATTAAAATCGGCATACGTTTGACAACGTCTCGCCTGATGGTAAGTGACGAAATTGTCTGAGCCTTTTTGCCCATGAGATGCCCATTCACTCTGACTTGAAAAGACCCAGGTTATACCCAGGAGAAAGGTGTGTGTAGGGTAGGGTAGTTAGGTTGTATCTTCTAATAATAATTAGGCTGAATGTTCTAAGGCCTATTTGCGTAACTTGTTTTGAAATAGAGTTCGTGCGTGTTTTGTATAACAAGCTGTAGATGGAAAGTCAACTTTACTCTGCAGTGAAATTTATGCAAAATCTTAAATCTGACCAATTAATTGCATAACCCAAACCAATATTCAATTATATTCAAATTGCATAGCCAATTTATGTATAATTAAAAGACGTGCACAATTATTTTGGGTAGTAGCATTTGAGAAACTCTTTGTTTTGGTATATGAGCATTAAACAGAAGGCAATTCCGCTAGTTAGTAAAATTTTAAGATATTATATTATATTATTATTTATATTTATTTTATATTCATATTTATTTAATAATCAACATTTTGGGAAGTCGTCCCCATTTTCGAAAATGATCATTAAAAACATAAATAGTTTTTGGGAATGTACCAAGTGTTATTAGATTTGACATCCATGTACAGCATACAAGAAAGATCAGTTATTTTTTCATTATAGGCAAAGCATTTGACTACTGTCTCACCTGATGGAAAGCGATGACGTAGTCTAAGATGGTGCATGCTTGCCTAGAAGGTACCTGTTCACTCTTAGACTTGAAAACTCCCAGGGCCATTATTCCGTATCGATTCCTTACTACGAAACCACGCGATTTCCTTGTCTTGTTTCCGTGTCATAAGAAATCTGCGAAACTGTATTCTCTATGAAACAAAAAGAAAACCGCGCGAAATGAATTTGGAATTAGCGCGATTTGAACTGTCAAAAATCGTATGTTTTACCGAGACGCGTTCCGAAACATCAACACATCAAAAGATATGACCACTTATGTCAATATATTTTATTCAAAATAAAGATAACTTTAATGTAAAGTGAAGGTATATCTGACGCTGTGACACGATTCTTTTTCTTATTCTTTTTCAACCAGCACTACAACTCGTTCCACTCTACACAAAGGTTAACTGGAAGAAAATGCTACTTAGCATTAAGTTCGCCTATGTACTTGATTTACTCTTGTGCAATAAAGCATTTTCTATCTATCTATCTATCTACGATTCGAACACGACACGATAACGACGTGGTTTCGTATCGCGTGGAATCTTTGTTTCCATAGAGAATAACCACTCTGATCATAGTTAGCTGGAAACAAGGAGACCGGCAAGGTGTTCGTATGAAAAAATGCAGGAGTATTCATTTTTTCCATAACATGTTGAAACTCACTCAGCAGGCATGGGCACTTTCTTCTGAGCTTTAGGCGCGACCGGTTTGAGTTCCCCTTCAAACAGATCCATCAGCTCGTCGATGAGGCCGCCACTGAAGCCCGGCGAAGACTTCTCGCCGTTTACTTCCTCTACCGTTGTTTCATTCTCTAGGCCATTACTGAAAACATGTCAAATCAATAGTGAAACAAAAGTCATCATCATCATCCCGTAGATGTCTGCTGCTGAACATAGGCCTCCCCCACAGAGCGCCACTTTGAGCGGCTGCAATTGCCTCTTGCATCCGGCCGGCCTTCACCTTCGCACAACATAATAGTAGTGGGAAGAAAACTTCCTTTTTTAGGGTTCCTATTACTAAGGCTCCGCTGTCTGTCTTCTGGTCTTTCTGTCAGCAGTCTGTATGTGATGGGAATGATTTTTAAAGTGTAACCTTTATAGTCTGTATCATGAACCGTGATAGCTAGACAGTTGAAATGTTCACAGATGATGTATTTCTGTTGCCGACATAACAACAAATACTACGAAAAAGAATAAAATAAATATTTAAGGGGACTCCTATACAACAAACGTAATTTTTTTCGTTTTCATAGATGGTATGGAACCATTCGTGCACGAATCCGACTCGGTTAACTTGCGCGGTTATTATAGGATATGATTAGTGGCTGTAATGGTGCAGGTTATACCTGTGGTCTATCGTGATGTGGTCCAGTAGAGGAGGGGGCGTGTCATCCGTAGAATCTAACCGTCGCAGCAGTATCGTTAATAGCGCAGATGCGTTATGCGCTCGCTCCTGCACTTCCATATCTTCGCTGCATAACAACGGACGGACGCCGGCCAGAGCTTCACGAATAACCTGTATTTAACAAGTAGCATTCTATCAGTTGGACAAGCCTGATAGCTCAGTTGGTAGTAGCCCTGTCGCTTGCTAATCTTGCGTTATGCAGAAATAAAATAATTCGTAAAATAGCACTTGTGATTCACCCATCCCATCCGTTGTATGGGATGATGTGTTTGTATAGGTATTGTATTATCTGTGGCCGTGGTAAATACTGACCGATAAAGTGGAGTCGAGGTCCCCTCGAGCCTCGTACATGACGAGCAGTTTGACCGTTAGTTTGGTGGCGGCGTGGACGCAGACGGCACGGGCACGCATGCTCGCTCCGCTCACGCCCGCACACAACATCAGCGGGGATATCGCATCACGCATCACCTGCTCCTCTCTGGACATTATTGGGAAACAACACACGGTATATTTGGGTCAGGTTGTGTATTACTATTCTTCAAAATTTTTCTGGACGGCCTTTTCTGTATTTGGTCATTTTTCTAGTTGGATTTTGTTATACTTGGTCATTTTTATAGTTGGATGCTTCTATACCGAGACCGTTTTATGATCGGGTGTTGTCATATTTGGTCATTTTTTAGCTCTTGGTCTGACATTAGTCGTGTGCAAGCACTACTGTGTTCCGGATTGAAGGGCATTTTTCCTTTTCTTGCCTCTATTATCGCTAGTATTTTACGTTTTTCTTGAACATGGGTTAGTACTTCTTCGTTATAGTTATAGTGTACGTAGGGAAAAACACTGTATACTTTAAGCGCAGAAATAAATATTACTAAATGAGTACGTTTTTGCAATTTTTGGTAATTTTGGTTTAATGGTATATTATAGGTACCACCGCTTTGCCAATTATTCTGCCACCAAGCAGTAGTGTCCACACAATAACTTATGTTAAGTATTATAGATACCTAATCTAATTTCTAGGAATTCGAACGCAATTATAAAGGACCCCTTTAAAAACAGTATCTGATCTTATCCACAAATGCAGCACGAAACACTGATCTAACAAATGAATATTTGATTGTATTTGCCAGGCAGTGGCACAAGTTATCATCATCATCCCGTAGATGTCTGCTGCTGAACATAGGCCTCCCCCAGGGAGCGCCACTTTAAGTGGCTCCCCGCGGTTTTCACCAGGTCGTCGGACCACCTAGTAGCCGGCCTACGCTGCGCCTTTCATTTCGTGGTCGCCACTCGAGAACCTTCCTTCCCCATCGTTTGTCAGTTCTGCGAGCGATGGGGCCTGCCTGTTCAACTTGCTAACTTTAAGGGCTATATTGGTCACTTTAGTCCTTCTGCGGATTTCCTCGTCCCGGATCTTATCTCGCAGGGAAACATCAAGCATAGCTCTCTCCATAGCTCGTTGCGCGACTTTAACCTTACTAATGAGGCCAACAGTAAGAGATCACGTTTCAGTGCCATATGTCATCACCGGAAACACATCCAAAGCCTTGAGCATCGACGAAAGGTTGCCAGCCTCTCGGTTTTTTACAAGCTGCACTTCGGAGAGTGTGCGATGGAATTGCACAGCTTAATTCCCCCATCCCCATTTTACCACCGGACATCAAGACGCACGGAAACACGGCATCCGTATATGGTAGAGATTCCTCGAATACGTACAAAGCGGTTTGATTCTTCGTTTATAATTCGGACAGCGAAGGAATGGAACACCTTACCAGCGTCATTGTTTCCTGACAAATATAATCTTGGAGTTTTTAAGGCTAGAGTGAACCGGTATCTTCTAGGCAAGCATGCTCCATCGTCGACCGCGTCATCACTTACCATCAGGTGAGACCGTGGTCAAATGTTAGCCTATCGATGATAAAAAAAAAAAAAAAAAAAAATACTGATCGCTGAGTTATTGTTAAGTGTGAGAGTTGATTAATAAGGTATACTGACTGGCAATACTCGGCGAGTACATAAGCGGCGGCGTAGAGTACTTCCCGCGAGGCGGGCCCGGGCGGCGCGGCGGCGGCGCGCGCGCACACGGCGGCGCACTCACGCGCACAGAACGCGCGCACTTCCGCCACGCGCGCGCCCACTTCCGTCAGCTGGCCCGCTATTATACATCCTGAAATGTAAGTAATATTGGTTATTTGTTTGTGTAAGGTTCTCGAGCGGCGGCCACGAACCGTAGGGACTAGGTGGACCGACGATCTGGTGAAAACCGCGGGGAGCCGATGGATGCAGGAGGCGAACGGCCGTTCAAGGTGGCGCTCTATGGAGGAGACCTATGTACAGCAGTAGACGTCTTCAGGGTGTTAATGATGAAGATGATGATATTTGTGTAACGAAAATTTATTGCTTTCTACAATGTCCAATTACCAGCAAAACTACATTTACTATAAAATACGAAATAATATCTTTTCTCTCGAGAAAGTGTTTGACCAATGAGTGCGAGTGAGAGCATATCTATCAAACTCACGCAATGAGGCCCTAGGGTTTACCACTTGCCTACACGAGAAGAAGAAGACTGCATGACAGTGGAACAGCTATACAATGTTCTTGCTTTCTCATTTCCCATTTCAAACATGATAGAGAGAAACAAAACACAAAATATTTTACCGCTATGTACGCAATGTTTATTGATAAGGCAGTCATATCTAAGGAAGAAAGTTTCTAGAGTAGCGACCACGAACCGGAAGACGCAGCTCCATAAGGTGGACTGACAATCTGATTAAACCGCGGGGAGTCAATGGATGCCGGAGGCAAGCACCCGCTCAAGGTTTTGATTTTGATGATGATGATGAGTACAGTGTTATCTCACCGTGTTTAGCGCTGGTCTCCATCTCGGTAAGCTCGGCGAGCACGGTGACGTACCACTCGAAGTCAAGCACGTGCTGGTAGTTGTTCTGAGAACAGATCTCGATCATGCGAGTCAGGAGCTCATCGCGGTACAACGTGCCTTCCGCACGCTCCATGTGCACCATCAGCTTCTTTACTATCTCCATTAAATTCTTTTTAGACACCTGAAAACGGGTGAGGGTACTAGTATAGTATTGTATAATCTGTGGTGAGCATCGAAGTAGGTATGTGTATCAAACCTCAATGGTGGTGAGGGAAAGTTAGGCGTTGCGCAGGTACAATCGTAGCGTTTCGTATCGTTTTACGAAATTTTCGTGTCGTGTAGTGCAATCTCTGCCCGCGAGTGACGTAGGAGCCAGCTAAGGTTATATCCAGGGTATGGACAGCAGCATGCCCCTCGGTGTATTAAACTCTTCTGCGAAAGACGCCTGCCAAATGTTGTGATTATAGCAAATCCCCTTCTGCATGATAAGCGTTAAATGGGGCAGAATTATGTTGAGGAGTGGAAAACTTCCGGCTGATGGTGATAGACGACGACGTATGAAAATGCTACTATACTGTGCAGCAACCTTAAGCCAACTTCACGATAAGATATGCGTTGCCGACTCTAGATACTTAATTAACACTAGCTGTCAAAGTTAAACACACTAATTCTTGAGGGAAGACAGATTATTTATTTGAGGGTACTTCCACATTCTTATTAAGCAGTTCTTTTAAAGTACCGAAGGAACCAAAAACGTATACAATGGGAGATGAGAGATAAATCATGCTGTATGTTTTCTTACCATTCCGTACAATAGACCAAGCGCCCGCAGTCGAATGGACTCATCCTTATCGTCCAGACAAGCGAGGACCAAGTCTTTGTGGGCCTGAACTGACTTCGGATGAGACTTCAATATCCGCGACATTGCCAGCAAACCCAGGTATTTCACTGGAAACATGCATTACGGCTACATTATCTTTATTTCTTCTGTAAAATCATAGTCACGACCATGGTCTTTTAGACTTAGATTACCATTGCATTTGGCATTGGCCCAGATAATATAATACCTACAGTACAGATGCCTCATCCCATACAACGGAATAACGCGGGTTATTTTACGAATTATTTTATTTCTTCATAACGCAAGATTATGAAGCAACATTTATTGCGTGTTAGCGAAGTATTGGGCCTAATGAATACACTGGACACTAATTAGTAACTCTCTAGACACGATTACTACATTTTTTTCAAGTTCGGGCTATTTTTCGTTTGTACCTGATGGGACCCCATGGCATTGGTAATGGTACTGTGATTATAGTCAGCCATGGCCCAGTACGAATTAGTCAATACATACTGGTATAGGTAAGTATAAACCGGAGTGTTTTGTGTCTTTTCTCCCAACAACTCAAATTTCATGAAAAGCAGAAAGATTAATTTTATTATGGCTATTATGTCTTTCATGATTTACGCTACTTCAGAGCTCTCTAAAGTATCACACTTGTTGTATTTAGTTGTAAATCTTTAACAAGAAACTAAATCATTCCATCGGCGTCTTTTTATAGATTCACAGAACTAATCGCATAAATACAAGAACTATTATTACCCTAGTTACTAGAGCCTAGTACATTACAAGAGTCACATTGTAATCAGTATTGATTAGCCAAATAATAAAAACCCTTTGAATAATGACAACTTACAGTTATCTGACTTACAATTTTGGTCGCTGTCTTCTATGAGTATCCTTAGTTTCTGAACACACAGCTGCACGGACGCGGCGTGGCCTGGCATGCCGCTGCTAATGCTGATCAGCACAGCGATGACGGTATTGATACATTCATACAGCAGAGACATTGCTGATGTGCTGTATTAGAAAGGAAAACTTAGGTACGCGTAATAGTTCAAAGATTTTGCGAATTCGTTCGAAGCGATTTGAGTTACACATTCAAAGTACTGTCACTAAATGAAACTTAATACCTTGCTCGTTTCTTGGAAATTATATCTTCAAGGCTAGTGTGAATAGCTCCTAGGATTGCGTGCTAAAGTATTCTATACGCCATACAGTTTGCCACTTGATTTACGAACTCAAAAATTGCATCGTGTGGTTGCATGTTGCAGCTTCCCATCCAGCAGATTGAGGGGACAAATTGAGATGGCAAATTGCATGGTATGTAAGAGACCTTTAGTCTAAGGTCAAACCATCGCTTAAAATCAGGTGAGTTGGAAACTTCGCTATAATACAAGAGCTAATATCGTTACATACGTGGAAGTTTCGCGAAGACTTCCCTGGATTTTTCAGGTTCCAATTGTAGGTAAAATAATTAATTTTAATTTACCCTCTGCCCAATTGTATTGATCTCTATAGTCTATCTATTGAATCGTAAGCATTTACATTATGGTTCTATTATATAATTATAGCTATTCTATTGATGTGAGTGCATGTTTTTAATTTATCTTATCACACGCTTTTTTAATTAGTGCATTGTTTGTGAACATTAAGTACAACACTTTTATGTGCATTTGCGTCCTCTCGAAGTTCGACTCAGTGTATGACACAAACTTGACTATAAGCAGATACAATTCTAAATCTAATGAACAGGATTTTATAACAAACCATAATCATCCTCTAAGTCTAGTGCAATTAGCAGATGTGCTACTTTTGAAACGAAATCAAAATAAGCAATGGACGCCTGCTTCCCATACAGCTTTAAAATATCAAAATGAATGCTTTTCTTTTCCTAACGCCAAACTAATCATTTATCATATGGCAACAGAACAGATGCGAATCTGAATCCAAATGTTGCCATGTCAATTAAATATAATTGACTCACCTATGTATTAAGTTAGTTAATGGTTCTATCAGTTTCTTGCCAAGCCGAGGCTCTAATGGAGTTAAGGCACCAAACTGCAACAAACACAATGACACTACATAACATAAGACTAGCTCATGTGGGAGCAAAGGATAACAAAAATGTAATGAATGTATCTAAAACACTCTTGCTTGCTAAATTCTCACATTTACAACACTTCTGTTCCTGGTCTCCATACACATTTTTGGAGAACTAATTTCTAGATTAACTCTAGTTTGTAAATAACACTCAATAATTAAGTATTTGCTTTATATTCATTGAATACAATAAAAATTGTATTTGTAGCAGCAAAAATAATATAAAATGTGAGATAGGTGTGCCAATCTTTTGGTGTTGTCCATGTGTAAGTGTATTTATATTATGTGCTTATATCTGGTTGGAATATTACGAAAATTTTAAATAAAAACATTGGCACTTATTAAAGACATGATTATAACAACACTTTAATTTTGTGTTTAATATTAGGTTATTTACTTGAAGTTGCCCTTGGAGTAGCGTTAAAATACTTCAATGATATTTATGAAACGAGGGCAAATTCTTAACATTCCAACCATGGCAAGCTCGTTATCGTGGTAAAATATTTGGGGTAATTTCAATGGTGAGATGTGGTGAATGCAACTAGCATTAAAACAGTTTTCTTATTCTGGTGGTACCTGCAAATTAGATCTATGAGGCTTTGTGATATTTTTCTTCCAATGTCTGGTTCATACTGTGTCATTAAACCAAACTGTGGAGAATTCATAAAATGTATATAAATTTAGGTAAATAAAATTCGAAACACCAGGGGTGTTATTCGCTATGACACATGAGATCCCTTGCCAATAACGCGTGACGCGTAACATGCTCCAAACGTAAACGCGGGCTTTAACGCGCCACGACATGGAATTAACATGGAATCAAAAAATTGTATTCTGTATGTCACGCGTTAGATTGTTTGTGCCCAGTGTTTTCTGTTTTTGACGTGCGTGTAACGTGTGTTGTCGTGTTTGTCAAATTTGACAACGGCATACAGAATAGCATTTTAAACTCAAAACCATTCTACGAAGATATCGTAACGCGCCGCGTTACGTGCGTGAATGGTCATACGGAATAAGGGCCCAGGATCGTAAATCATTTCAACAAAATAACAAAACACGATTTGAAAGGTCCCTGGGATGATAGATAATTAGATATCAATCAATAATCAATCTATATTGGTAAAAGGTTTTGTTTGAGTGACTGACAGACAACATAAAGGTCAAACTGCTGCACATAGTTTAGTTTTCTGTCTTTCTCTGATGATTTTGAAATGGGCAAATATAAAACATTGAGTAGCTATTCCACTGTTATGCTGTGTTTTGGTAAGGAGTATGAATATAGTAACTTGACACTGTATTTATACACTTTTAGATGGAGGTGCAATACTTGGTCTCCTTTTCCGCAACAAGGCACATGGTCCTCTTTGCGTGAGGATAGTGCAATATTATTTAACCAATCTATTATTTCAAATTAGGTGTCAAGTTTCTTGTAGAATACAAAATATTGGGCAAGTAATAGTAAATTGAATAATCATATAAAGAATTATTATAATTTGTACAATTAATCTGTGTACTGCATTGCATTACAAATAGTAATTTTAGTATTGAACAAATAGTAATAATTAATAAATGTTAGGTACATAAAAGCCAGAGCATTAACATAGTTGCTCAAACCTGTTATCTCAATAAGAGGTGCCTGTGTAAATGTATTATTATCAGTAGATGATCCTCACAATTTGTCTACCAAAAGTGCTGGCACTCACCAGTTTGATGATTTTTATCAGCATCCAATTGTTTGTTGAGGTAGTCATCAATTTGAAAAATACTGGAGCTAGTGAGAGGTAGTTTTTAGGGTTTTTTCGGGCAAGTTCACATACAACATTTACTGCTGCTGATTGGACACCTGGAAACAAAAATGAAAAGGGTAAAACAAATAATTAAAATGAAATATTACTATAACAATTTTATTAACATAATTAAGCATCAATTAATATGGAATTCATAATTCAATTGATTTGTAATTTGTTTCTGTAAACAACTGATTAGATCGCATTTTTCAGGTTTTTTTTTATGTGAATATGAATGACGTGACGAGCCAGTCGTTCACCTGATGTTAAGCGACACGGCCGCTCATAACAGTTGCAGATTGTTCTATTAGTTGTATTTTCTTCTTATTATTATAATTTATAAAATAAAAGTACTATGGCACTTCGTACAAGTTGGAAGTAGTAAACAAAGTACACAATGGTTATGCGCGATTAGGTCTGGTAACAATTGCATGGGCCCCCAAGATAAAGGCTTGTCCTAGTTTGGGGCCCGTAGTTAATTATAATTTTGAATTACTATTATAGTATCATTTTGAAATAATGCATGTTATAAACGGTGTAAAATTTATATTTTTTATTTATATTATGATTTGGATAAATAAATTATCTTACCATTGATTTAATAGATAAATAAACTGGAGCAGGTACTTGTGTTGTGTAGAGAAAGTAAAGTTGTAGTATTGTAATTAATCCTCGTGTTATCTCATTCTAAAATGGATCATACCTGGATCTGGGTCTTCTAATTTTTCTTTCAGTTTCGGGAATGCTGGCCTCAGAGCTTCCGGATACCTCAGAAATACTTTGTACATCATCAATACAGCTTTCATTCTCAAATATGGTTTAGTGGAGCTCATCTATATTCGGAAATCATAAGTCGATTAGCATATGAACTTGTTTAAAATAACATGAATAATTTATAAAGGATTAACTAACCAAAGTCATTATATCATTGGCTAGATCTCGTGCCAAATCAGGAGATATGAAGCAGCTGAGTCCACTGAGTGCCAACCCTGCCTCATATTGGTTTTGAGCATTGAGGTCTTTCCGAATCATGTTTGTAGTCAGCATGAGTAATTCTGAATCCGCATGAAAAGATTGACTAGCTGCCAAGTATCCAATGCGCTTATGTGTAAACTTATTTGAACTCATCACCTCTATCACATTGAATATTGCCCATGATATATCATATCCCAACATTTGAAGCTGAAATATAATGGTGTTATAACATCTGCAGTGTAAGCTTGAATTGTACATTGATAGGATGTAATCAAACATTCACAAAAGCTAGCTGATAAACATAGTGTTGACCTTTAAAGATATTGAACACTTGCATCACTATAAAATTATTGATATTGTAGTATGATATACTTTCACTTTTACAAAGTAGTTTTAACTACTCATTTTTTCTTCTTTAATACATTATATTTGAAATATTTTAATAATTCTTAAAACTTTACATAGTGACATTGATCTCACAATTCTAACCATTTGAGTAAACAACATACCCTTGAATTCTATCATTATATTATAATATCATTTATTTATTGGTTTTTTATTTTTTGAACTGGTAATCTCTTTAGGTTTTTGTAGCAAAAAAACTCAAAACTGAAATAATTTATTGCAAATAAACTATTTTTAGCACGATTTTTATTTTTGTTAAAGTTTGATTGCTTGGATATTAAAATTAAATTATTGTACATTCTAAGCATCATAGTAATAAACCTTACAAGGTGCTGACTGTCAAAATATTATATAGCAAGCATATTACAATATGAATTAGAAAAAATAAAAAGTTCTCTTCCCATAGATAGTTAATAGTGTTGTCCATTTACAATCTATAGGATGTACGTTCAAATTGTGCAAAAATAACTTAATCTATCTGTGAAGGAAATATTATGATATGAAACCATAGTATGCTGGTAAGGGTTTATAAATGAGAAGAACATATAAATAATTATAAAAATCCATTGCAAAACCAAAGGGGGTTTCCAGCAGCATCATTTGAGAGCTAGTATTTAATCCAGGTGTAGCATAGCACCTGAACAATAAAGGTGCTTACCATCAGATATATAATAAATGTGGCGAAAATCTATTATATCAGATAATAAACCATTTATGTTAATTTAGCCTATCATTTGTGATCTCTACCTGCAACTAGGCTGAACTGAAGACTGATGAGTGGTGAAGTTCGTAATCAAAAAATGAAGTTTTATTTGAAAACACTTAAAACTTAAATAGGTATATAGCTGCAATAGTAATATTGGTGAAATGTTTCATGTGTACTCACATAAGTTAACTTAGCAACAGCATTAGCTTTTACAGCACTGTTGTCTTGGCGCAATTCTACTTTTATTTCTTCCATACATTGTGCTATGTATTTTGCCTTAAAATAAACATATATTATATAAAAGTGGAGTAAAAATTCAATGATATTAAATTAAAATATTAGGTATTTAGGTACCGAATATTATGTTACCAAAAAATTTAGAAAATAATAAATATGATATGAAATAGAAACCAGAAAGGATAAGTTAATATTAATTACTTTTTACATTTTATAATGATTACACTATAACAACTTTCACATTGAGGTACTACTGGGGATGTTCCACCTCCATTCCATGTGAGTACTGGATCATGCACATTTCTATTAGAGTGGAGCTTTGAAATACTATAACATACTATATATTTAGCACATTGATTTACACTAAAACAGTACAATGCGTGTAAAACAGTAAATACAGTACCTCATTATCTTTGTTGTTTCTGATCCCACGAACTAAATCCGTCAGGTTTTTATCGAACATTCGTTCAAAGTTTCCCTTGACTTTTTTTAAAGCCATGTTGTTTTGTTACTGTCTACAACCATTAATTAATGATCCTGAAAACCCTTGAATCCAATAAATCAAAGAAACATGACAACAAAACTAAAAATGAAAAAAATCCGTAAAGCAGCACGTCAACTCAACTCGTCAAGTGACAGCGAACAGCTAGCGACTAATCTGACATTGACAAAATAACAATAATGACAGTGATAATTAGACTAAGACATTTGATTTTAAACTCACAGACTAAAAATAAAGTGGTTCAGGGTTCAGCGATTTTTTCTTTAATCTATGGTTCAACTGAATGATATTTTTTTACTAAAACTGACTTATGTGATTAGGATATTTAGCCAGGATCAGTAGAAGCGGTTTTAAAAATAATTATCATCATCATTATCATCATTTTTGTTTTTTTCCATTCTCCTTAGTTTCTTGACATGTAAATAGAGTCATTAAGCTTATCGTTGAGAAGAAGAAAGAGCGAATTCTGTGGCAGCATCAAGACATTTTGTGCGGCGACGTGCGGCATCGCTTATTATCCAGTATATAGATCTTTGATAAGGGAATAATATCAAAGGTATAGATCGAGATGCTTTGTTTTACACCACCAAGGAACTTATACGTATACTATTACCTCAGTATACTTAAAACTTCCTTGTACACCACAAATTAGAGAAAAAAAATCTACTTGTTGTAAATAAACCTTCATGTTTAGTCTTGTCTTAAATTAAAGAGTCTACTTTTATTTTAAATATCCTGTTCTATAACATAACTCATAATATTTTTTACTTCAAAATAAACTTTACTAATGGATACATGTCGTTTACTCTATTTAGCTCTTTATATAGCTTAAATATACTACAAAATCGTTATCAGCACGAAGAAAAATGGAATACTAAAACTACGTACCTAGTAAAAATCAAGTTTGGGAAGTCATAGCTGTTATTTTCAGGCAAATTAAAACGTGTCGAACAATGATGGAATGTGAAGCAGCTAGCGGTGAAGGTAGACATGGTACAGTGTACCGTGGTACAGGTTTGCCACCATCATTTATTCTTTCGAATAAGGCAGGGTACCCAATATGGAAATTTAAAATGAGAATGTACCTTATTCACGAAAATCTCTGGGAGACTATCATAGGCTATAGTGATAATACGCCTGCTCTACAGACAGTTCGAGATTTTAATGATCAAAAAGCATTAGCTAAAATTTGCCTTAGTCTGGACGGAGCGGCTATTACATATGCTCGTAAAGCTAAGTCGGCCAAAGAAGCATGGGACGCTCTCATGGCAGCTTATGAAGAAAAAGGCATGGGTAGACGGCTTGCTTTAGAAAGGCAACTCTATAGATATAATCTAACTGATTTTGATAATGATATAGAGAAATACATAAATGCTGTGATTAGTACTGTTCAGGATCTCGCTGACGTCGGGAAAGAAATAGAAGATGCCAGCGTTGCTGCTATACTTCTCGGTGGTCTAGGATCCAGGTTTGATCCCCTTGTGATGGCGTTGGAAAATTCAAATATTATGATCACGAGTGATCTAGTAAAAGGTAAATTGTTGAATGAATCTTTAAGGATGGAGCTTGAACCAAACACTTCGGCATTTCGAACATATAAAAAAGGTAAAGTTTCAAATTCAATAAAAGATAATAATCAAAAAGTCATTATTTGCTACGAATGTCAAGAACCAGGGCATAAGCGACCAGATTGTCCTCAAAGAAAAACGAAATCGTTAAAATCTGCCTTAACTGCACTCAGACCTAATGGTAGTACTGGTGCTGAGTGGTTTATAGACTCTGGTGCGACAAACCATATGACTTCTGATACAAATATGTTAAAGAATATGAGGCTGTATAGAGAAACGGACTCTGTAACCGTTGCAAATGGTGAAAAACTAGATTGTGCAGGTGTTGGGGATGCAACTTTCATATCAAAGGATGGTCAAGAAGGAACAATTAAAGACGTGGTTATTGTACCCAATTTGAACTGCAATTTACTTTCTGTAAAACAGGCAGCTGATAAAGGTATACATATTGTTTTTGATAAAGATGGATGTAATTTTTATAAAGATTTTTCTTGTAAAGGCACTTTAGTTTTGAGCGGTTCAGTTAAAAGAGGTTTATATACGTTAGGCTATGATACCTCTTTAGTGGCTTCTAGTGTGCGCCTTGATGCTTCTGATTTCCAACTTTGGCATAAACGCTTAGGGCATTTATGTCGGATTGGTATGGATCAACTTAGGAAAGGGGAGGCAATAGGTATTGTGTATAAGCATGTAGATCTAGAACCATGTGTTTCCTGTATAGAAGGAAAACAATCGCGCAAACCTTTCAAGAAAATTGTATATAAGAAGGCAACTCATTTACTCGAGTTGATTCATGCTGATTTATGTGGACCAATGTCTCAGGATTCATTCCAGGGTAATAAATATCTACTGATGTTTATAGATGATTTTTCTAGAACTATTTTCGCATTTTACATTTCATCAAAAACGGAAGTGACCCAAAAGTTTCGCGAATTTCAGATGGCAGTAGAACGAGAAAAGGGGATACAAATAAAAAGACTAAAAACAGACAATGGCACAGAATTTGTAAATAGGGATATGAGGGAATATTTAAACTCTAAGGGTATAAAACATGAGACTACAGTCCCGTATTCACCCCAGCAAAATGGCATAGCAGAACGCACAAATCGTTCCGTAATTGAACTGGCACGTAGTATGCTTGCTGAAAGTAAACTGTCAAAATCTTACTGGCAAGATGCAGTTGAGACAGCAGTTTATTTGAAAAATAGGTTTCCTCACCGTGCTCTCAATAATGAAACACCTTACTTTAGATGGCATGGTCAAAAACCTAATTTGACGCATCTTAGAGTATTCGGATGCAGAGCAATGGTCCATGTACCTGACTGCCAAAGAAAAAAGTTGGATTTAAAAGCCACTGAAAGTATTTTTATAGGATATTCAGATAATCCTCATAGTTACATGTTTAGAAATGCTCTTTATCCACGACGTACAATGAAATCGAGAGATGTGATTTTTTTTGAAAATAAGTTCGGTAGTTTAAAAGATGGAGATCATGCAAGGTCAATATTTAATAGTGAACCAATATGTGTTCCTCCTTTTCTAAGCTCAAATACATGTCATTCTAGAACTGATGCTGTAAGTACCAGAGTGGAGGAAGAAGCCATCATAACAACAAATGAAGAGTTAAGTGTTCTTCCATATGATGATATTCCAGCTGCTACCACATGTTCGTCGGCAGATGCTTTAGTTGAAGAAATAGAAGATGTAAGTGTTCTTCCGTGTGGTGATGCTCCAGTTGTTACGGTTTGTTCATCAGCAGATACTTTAGTTGAGGAAATTTTTGACGATGCAGTCGAGGAACAAATTATTGATAATGTTAGTATCATTCTGACAGCAGATGATAGGTGTGAACCTAATTTATTTATTGAGAACTCAGAGGCCGGAGATAATACAAATAGACGTTATCCAGTTCGTGATCGTAAACCAAAAGATTTTGGCCCAGATTTCCTTCTGTATAAAGCATCTTTAGATTTAATTGAAAGTGAAGGAGATGAACCGACGTGCTATTCTGAAGCTTTGCGAACGGAGGATAAAGATAGCTGGCTAAATGCTATGAACAGTGAGTATACATCTTTAATTGAAAAAGATACTTGGACATTAGTGTCGAGGCCTCACAATAAAAAGGTTATTAAATGTAAGTGGGTATACAAACTAAAAAGGGATGCAGAAGGTAATGTAACAAGATATAAATCCCGTTTAGTAGCTAAGGGTTTTACTCAACAGGCAGGAATTGATTATAATGAAACTTTTGCTCCTGTAGTCAAGAATTCATCACTCAGAATGTTGCTGGCAATTGCAGCGGAGAGAGACTACAAAATCAAACATTTAGATGTTGATACAGCTTTTTTGTATGGTGAATTAGATGAAGAAGTTTATATGGAACAACCTCCTGGTTTTTCAAAGGGTGACGATAAAGTCTGCTTATTGAAGAAGTCATTGTATGGCTTAAAACAAGCTTCAAGAGCTTGGAACAAAAAGCTCGATGAAACTTTGAAGCTAATAGGTTTTAAGAAAACAGATTCTGAACCGTGTGTTTATACAAAACTATTTGGTTCATCCCTAGTGATACTGGCTATATATGTTGATGACATTATTTTATTTTATCATGATGAGATGACATATGACAATGTCAAACAAGAATTGAGTAAACACTTTTGTTTGAAAGATTTAGGGGAAATCAATTACTGTTTGGGACTCAATATAAGAAAAGAAAACGGAAAAGTTATAGTTAGCCAGCAAACATTCATATGTAATTTATTGAAAAGGTTTGAAATGGAGGATTGCAAGACTTATAACACTCCATTGGTTAGTAAAGATTTGATCCCCAATAACAGCAGTGAGAAGCCTACATATCCGTATCAGAGCCTTATAGGATGCCTCATGTTCCTTGTAAACACTAGGCCAGATATTGCGTATGCAACAAGTTATTTGAGCCAGTTTAATACAAAGTTTGATAAAACTCATTGGATAGCGGCTAAAAGAGTTCTTCAATACTTGAAGGGTACTGTTGATTATTCCATCACATATAAAAAGACAGGTAAATACTTAATTGGTTATGCAGATGCAGATTGGGCTAATTGCACAATGGATAGACGATCTTACACCGGATACTTCATGATGTTGGCTGGAGGACCTATATCATGGGAAGCGAAGAAACAACCAACAGTCGCGCTTTCTTCAACCGAAGCGGAATATATGAGTATATGTGCTGCTGCAAAAGAAGCTGTGTTTCTACGAAGATTGTTGCAAGAGGTAACTGGTAACGTAGAGCAGGTAATTTTGTACAATGACTGTCAAGGTGCACAAAAGATAGCCTCTAATCCAGTGTATCACTGTAGGACAAAGCATATCGATACTAAATTTCATTTTATTCGTGAAAAAGTAGCAGATGATATTATAAATTTAAAATATGTGCCTACTAGGGATATGCCTGCAGATGTATTAACCAAACCCTTAGGCAGGGTAGCTCACGAAAAGTGTATAAAACATATGGGTTTGATGTGATTTTTTTAATACCTATGTACTTAGTAGTATACTTACTCAAGCAAGGTACTAAACAAGTGGGGCTAGCCCTTCACTATGTTAGGGTTAGGTACATTTTTAGCTTCACTATATTGGGGTTATATTATTTATCTTTTTTTTTATAAGTGTTTAGTCCTTGATTGAGTGGGAGTAGAAAACATGGTGTTTAGTTTTTTGTGTGTTATTTATTATTTTTATTATTCGTTTTGTGCACAAGTGTAGCCTTAAATAATCATAGGTAGGCAAGGGAAGTCGGTCAGGTGTTTTTAGTGCTATGTTTAACTGGATTAAGGCTGAGTTGCGCCATAATCACAGTTAAAGTTATGTGACAGATATTTGACATAGCCCGCCCGACGAAGCGTGGACAGTTATAGTTAACAGTTAGTTAGCAGTTAAAGTAAGCTGGTGCAACCCACCCTTAGTATTTTTGATGTATGAGGTACCTATTGAATGGGGCTAGGACAAATTTTTTCTTTGAATTTAAGACAAAGTGGGGCTATGTTGTAAATAAACCTTCATGTTTAGTCTTGTCTTAAATTAAAGAGTCTACTTTTATTTTAAATATCCTGTTCTATAACATAACTCATAATATTTTTTACTTCAAAATAAACTTTACTAATGGATACATGTCGTTTACTCTATTTAGCTCTTTATATAGCTTAAATATACTACACTACTACACAAACTAAGTAGAGGATACAAGACTAACCCCCGTATTCCAAAACATTTCTCCAAAAATCCTTCACTTGACTTCTACTTAACTTTGAGGGAAACTCAAAATACATCGCGACGTACCTTGATTTGATAATTGCTTCGCTTCTCTCGTTTGAGAAAAATTTACGCAGGTATGTCAAGTTGATTATTTGTTGTCAACTTAAAATATCAAAACACATAAATGAGGTTAATTCGAGGTTGAGTCGAGTGGAGTAATCTCGAGGTAACGTCTTAGAATATGGGGGTCAAATGCTGATACAAGATGATCTACCCACTACTCCACTCGACTCAACCTCGAATTAACCTAATTTTTGTGTTTTGGTATTTTAATCTGTCAGTCTTATTCACTCACCTCCATACAAAAACAAAACGTTCAAAAAAAGTGGTACGCTTGACTTATAATAACGTTCTCTTTTTAAGGTGGTACGTCACGCTCAACGCGCCAAATTCAATTTTTCTTGCGTTTCTTGCTAACTACAGCCTAATTACTCAACGCAATTACATAAAAACTAGTTTACCACAAATAGATAGAATGTATCAACTAATTATGATTAAAAGTATCTGAAATCTAATAGACTGAAAAGCCAAGACAAAATTGTTTTTTTGCCAATTGTTGCAAAATCAATGATATTTAGGTGATACTTTTAATCATAATTAGTTGATACATTCTATTCATTTGTGTTTAAACTAGTTTTCATGTAATTGCGTTGAGTAATTAATCTGTAATTAGCAAAATACGCTAGAAAATTTGAATTTGACGCGCTGAGCGTGACGTACCAACTTAAAGGTTATATACTCTAAGGCCTACGCCTTAACCATAGAGAAAAATAATTGCGCCCTTATATTTCCATGAGCTCACTCTGAGCATGAGCCTTATCTTTTACATTTTTTTACTCAGATGAACTACCTGTTTTTTAGACTTTATTTAATTGCCAATGTCATTGTCAATTATCACTCCCTCGTGGCTGTCATTGCTACTCTCACTGTCAAGTGGATAATGGCAATATGACCATTTGTGGCAGTTTTACACCATTTCGGCAGATTTTAGTCTCAACTCTCGTCGCTTTCCATCAGGTGAGATGTAGTCAAACGCAGGCTTATTCTACATAAAAAAAAAATGAGGCGTTTTATTAAAAAAAAAGCTGTGATTTTATAAAGACCCGATAGATGGCGTTAAAACGGAGGATTTACGTTCTGTCATTATCACGATAATTATGTTTTTTTCTCTTATCTGTAATAATGTAAATTTTGACAAATGCTATTTCGTTCATTCTGTTTTCGCTTGCGATCCTTGAATATCGTACTCAATCGTACTACAATGTTTTCTTATTCTACGTTAATGGTTTTCTATCGACAAATCGACAATGTACTCTGTGATCCATTTAACTAAATTTGACATTTCTTTGTACTCTTTTTTTTTATTTGTTGGCTCCACACATAGTGTGTTTAGCCAGTGTCAAGTATTGTATATTTTCATCGAGTTTTAGAATATTTTACGTAGTCAAGTCTTAGTCTTAGTCATAGTCATAATCCAGTCTAAGTCGGGTCATAGTCCAGTCTAAGTCATGCTCAAGTAAAGTGGTGGCAACTTTACAAGAAGCTTCTATGGAATTTTGGAAGCAACACGAAAAACCACGTTACATCACATTATATCACTTGACCACACTCATGCTCGTAATTCAGCACTTAATGCGTAAAACGCCACCAATTTTAAACATTAACACTGGAAAAAGCACAAGTTTTGAGAAATAATACAATGCAACGACGTGAACTTTTTCACGTTCCCGCCAAAACTCCCTTTGTACTCTTTGTTTGAAAGCTTTGAAATAAGTGGGTATGTTTGCGTTCGTTTTAGCCCCGGTGGCATTATTGGCATTTGCAAAATTAGCGATGATGTCAAGCGTTCGTTTTGGAAATTTTACCATGTCACGTTACATCCGTTCCTTTCGTGAAAAAGGTAGAATGGAACGCTACAAGTTAATGAGCAGCTCCTCCCCTACCTAAACAGTGCCTAGGTTGACAGGATCCTAAGAGCTGAAGAGAAAAAAAGGAATTGGTAACAGATATTTATTTTCGTAAATTTTACAAGCTTTGTAGAAAGCAAAAAAAAAGTCTCTAGATGATGCGGAAGTACGCGAAATTCAAGTTGTTTACGGCCTACAAGTTATCACGGTAGAATTAGAATGTTATTGGATCCAAACAAGGCCCACTTCCGGGTCTTCAGATAAACAAAGCCCGCTTCCGGTCTTTAACGAGGCCCACTTCCGGGTCTTCAAACAAACAAGGCCCACTTCCGGGTCTTTATTCAAACAAGGCCCACTGTCGTTATAGAGACTGAGGAATTCGTTGCCTTTAGTTTGTCCGACTTCCAGAGTTCAGCGGCTAGCTCATTCAGTTATTAGCTTCTGGATCCAGAAGAAGATTCTCGTCCTTCCACCGTCGATGAAGTATTATTACGCAGCTCAGATTCAAGATGCAGCAGCAGGAGACACGCAGGTATTAGTCGTCAAAGCTTTGACGGACGACGGGCCGGAACATGGTGATGAAGTTATATTGCCACTCAATGTTTGAAAAAGGCAAGCCGGTCGTCTCACTGGTTGACGCTCGGCGATAGATTCGTCGTGGTAGATACGGCGGCCGACGGTGACAACAGATGTAGTTTCGGCGATCAGCTCTCGGCGATAGATTCGTCGTAGTTTCGCGACTGGCTGTAGCGGATGTAGCTCGGCGATCGGCGATTTGACAATGGATATGTCGTGGCGCAGCGATTGACGTAGATGGAGATTCACTTCACAATTTTGGTGTTGGATAGCCAAAGATGGTTTTTGAAGGCGTTCTTGAGTTCCCGGGCCTTGCCTGGCCCGGGAATGGCCTTATATCAATTTAGTGTTCCTCGTTCGAGGAGTAAATTGAGACTGCCATTCCATAGCGACAGCTTTTCTAAAGAAACCTCGATAGCATTCCAAGGTTCTAGATTTTTGCGGTTTTCAAAATTTTGAATACAGAATAGTAAAAAAATAAATCTAGAGTCAAAATACATACAATCATGGCCAAACTATAAAATACCTCACTGAAATTGACAGTAGAAAAAGAAAAATATGAATTTGAAGAGAAACTAAATTCGAAACAAAAAAAACAGTTTCAAAACAACTGCCATCCGAGCAGTCGTGTCTAGAAATCGGGCCCGACACCCGCGCGCAAAATCGATAAAGTGATGTAAAATTTTGAGAAAAATCAAGTTTTTTTGTGCTTAAATTACTGTGAAAAGGACTGTCAAGTGCTGTGATGTGAAAGTTGTGAATGAATAATAGAAACCAGGTAATATATTATGATATATACATACATGTAGCATTACAACCAATAATGCCAATTTTAATTTTTTTGCCCACGAGTCAAAATTGGCAGTTTACGATGACATTTTTGAGCTATTTGAATGGTGAACGAAAACAGTTAAAAATGCCACTTTTGCTCACACATTTCCAAAGCGGACGCTGCATATTATCATTTTTGGCATTTTTAACTGTTAATTTTGCCATCTGATTCAGATGATCTGAAGCTAGACAGAACGGGCCTTTATGCTATCTAGTAACAGAAGCAAAACTAATTTTATTTTTTTTATATAAAACGCCTCATTTATAGAGAAGCGCTGTAGCCTTTTCAAAAATTATAATAAATTTTGGCAGATTTGGATTTGGAGTTTTTAATATTATTTTGTTTTGATGCTAAATAGGATTATCATTGCTTTAAATTCATTCACACGATATTTCATTGGAACCGTCGTAACTTCGTTCTTATTTTGGGATTCTTTAAATTCTATGATTAAAGTAAGGACACATTTTTTTTTTAATGAATGAATAACGTGACAAGCTGGTCGTTCACCTGATGTTAAGCAATACGGCCGCCCATAACAGTTGCAGTGTCACTCGGAACTTTAAAATAATAAAGTTTTGCGTGACACTGCACTGCGCACGTCATCCTGAGACATCACACATCACACAGTCTATGACTTTGACATTGACAGAAAGCTATATATAATCCACCTAGAAGAAGAAGGTCTAATCGAGCCTGTATGTATATCTATGGTAGACTTCTTTTTTTTTTTCTTTTTTTTCTTATATTTTGGCTCCACACATAGTGTATTTAGCCAGTGTCAAGTATTATATTTTCATCGTATTATAAAATATTTCACGCAGTCATGTCCTAGTCATAGTCATAGTCCAGTCTAAGTCAGGTAGTCATAGTCCAGTCTAAGTCATGCTCCAGCAAAGTGGTGGCAACTTTACTTGAAGCTTCTATGGAGTTTTGGAAGCAACACGAAAAATCACGTTTAACCACATTATATCACTTGCCCTCACTCATGCTCGTAATTCAGCACTTAATGCGTAAAACGCCACCAATTTTAAACATTAACACTGGAAAAAGCACAAGTTTTGAGAAATAATACAATGACATGACGTGAACATTTCCGCGTTCCCGCCAAAAACTCATGGTGGACTTATTTCGATGACATTGCGACCTCACGTCACCTCGTGCGCTAGCAATCGAGAATATGAACGAAAACTCGAATTAGACGTTTTATTTAAAAAAAACTAGTTCTGCTTCTGTTACTAGATGGCGTAGTAACGACGAATTTCAAACAGTAGTTTCAAACCACGGAGTACAAGGAAAAGTTAAATTCAGTTGAGTGGATCACAGAGTACGTTGTCGATTTGTCTATAGAAAGTCATTAGAGTTATATATAGTCCATAAAATAAGGATAGAATACTAAACTCGATACATAATTATCTTAACAATGACAGAACGTAAACCCCCCATTTTAACGCTATCTATCGGGTCTTTATAAAATTACAGCATTTTTTTGAATAAAACGTCTCATTCTCATTTCGAGATTAATTTGGAAATGAGATTTTATCTCAATACCTGAGAATTGGGCTCTAGTTCGTCACGTCATCAAAGAACCGAGGCATATTATATTGAGTCTAACATTGATATTGACTTACCAACTTATCTATCATAATACATATTGTGTAGTTGTGTACCCTAAAATATTGAATCAACGTATTTAGGTATTATAAATTACTTTTTTTAAATAATTTCGCATTGTTTCATTCAAATTTCTACGCGTACTATCTTATTTCGGGAAATTGTAGCAAAATACGACTATTTCACGTCAAAGGTACGATTTCCTAAAAAATAAAGTTGGCAACACTGATTTGATCTGTGACTTGTTTTATTATGATTGATTTGATTTTATTCTTTGAGTGGATTTTTATAAAATACATCAATAATTTGATATAAAATGATTATTTTATTGAGTGAATTGCAAAAAGAGCATCTTAATTTAATAAAAGAACACTCAACGCAAGGTAAACTAATACAGTAAATATAAATTATATTTTAGTTTATAGTATTTAAATTCTCATGAGTGCGATTCATTTTAAATATTATTTAACCGACTGCACCTCATGAATATTGCAGTCCTGGTCGAGAAATCGACACAATATTCATGAGGTACAGTCAGTTAAATAATATTTAAAATAAATTATATTATTTATATTTATTTCATTCCATATTTTTCTGATAAAAATCGTACCACCTGCAACACTCTCATACAACTTGAAACTCGTCTTTTGCAGTTTTAATCGACTTTTGCAAGCTTGCTTTGGACTATTTATCCAATGGAATTAATAATAAGAAGCACAACATAGCGGCAGGTGTGTATTATATCCACTGTCCTAATTACTATAACTTGAGCTGAAAATCACTTGTTACTAAACTTGCTTTTCATGAAACAATGACTTGATTGATAGGTATCCCAGATATTAAGAAATACCCTAAATAAATTTAATCGCTATCAACTTAACAACCTGTTGCCACACCGCAGGGTCCCACACAATCTCATTTATATGTAGGTGTCAACTCTTTGCCAACACTCCAAAGTCACAGTGACCTGTGACTTTTGGGTAGTATTATAGTACCTCATTATTACCCATCACCACATTGATGGAGAACCACTAAAGTAGCCACCTTAGCTGTCAAAATATTGAAAATATATAAAAATCTGTTTGGTATTCCAAACATTTACAAACAAAATTTTTACATAAGACAGCTAAGTATACTTCTTTGCAAAATATAAAACATCCAAGACAACAGTAAATAAATACTATTTAATATCTTAAAAGAGTTTTGGGTAGTGATGCTTATTATTAATAATGATGACCTTAATTTTTACACCTTGTCTATTTAACATTATTAACCCAATCATAGTGTGCATTAATCAATGTACATGGGATGCTTGTGTGATCATGTAATAAGAACTTGCATGAGAAAAGCTGATATTGTTGCAATAAACAAATTCAATTGCTTATCATACATGATAAGCAATTTCAAAAATTTGTATGTTTGTGTTTTGCTGCTCTCATAAACTTTATGCTAAAACTATTCCAGAAATGTTAGTGTTGTTTGTTTTCTTTTTGAATAAATAAATATGTGTGGACATTTCACACAGCGCCATCTAGCCCCAAACTAAGCATAGCTTGTACTATGGGAACCAGATAACGGATATAATACTTAGATACTTTTTTTGTAATTACATAAATAGAGTACAATGTAACACCCAGACACAGAACAAACATCTATGTTCATCACACAAATGTTTGTCTTGAGTAGGAATCGAACCCACAGCCCTCAGTTCAGAAGGCAGGGATACTACCAACTGAGCTATCAGGCCCGAATAAATCGAATAATAATAACAAGCAAGTACCTTAACTTGACTTACAAGGTAACCACCATGGTTCAGCAACTTGTAAATAAATGAATTAATGAATAATAATAACTCCAAACATACCTAATAATAAAATAATGATTCAATCGAGGACATATCTGATTTCAGAAAAACTCAATATTACTGTGAGTGATGTCCAAAACCTTGTTCATGCACTGATATACCTTATAGTTGAAGGAAGCAAACATAATGTAAGTATGTATGAATATAAAAATGTTAACTAATATCCCAGATAATATAATACCTACAGTACAGATGCCTCATTCCATACAACAGAATAACGGGGGCTATTTTACAAATTATTTTATTTCTGCATAATGCAAGATTATCAAGCGGCATTTAATGTGCGTTGGCGAAGTATTGGGCGAAATGAATACACTAACTATACACAACTCTTTAGACACAATTACTACATTTTTTAAAAAATTGGGCTATTTTTCATTTGTACCTGATGGGACCCCATGCTAATATCGTAATTATGCAGAGTATATAGAAGGTGTTTATTACTAAGTCAAAGGGTGAATATCTTCTTTTCCATTAAATTAATTAGAAATATAAATAATGATCTGAACAAGTTTAATAAATTCTTATGTACTTATGTAGAAATTTTATTTTGCAAATCCATCGAGGTAAGTAGTTAAGAGTAGAAAATAATTGAAGGGTGGGTAACACAATTAAAAAAGTTTTTGTATTCTTGATGTGTTTATTGCCTTTTTCAGTTGTCAGAGTCAGATTTCAAATCTTCACTAGCAATAGCTGGATTCCCTGAAGATAAACAAGAAGTATTAGTGAGGCTTCACAGTGCAAAGAAAGTGGAACTATCAGAAGCTTTATATTTGCTCCAGCAAAAAGATCCTGCATATCAAGATTTTAGCTGGCGTTTGGAAGTACAGGTTTTTAACTCATTTCTCATTATTGTCTACAGTATATTTTTTATTTAGACAGAGTAAATTGACAGATTGTAATGTCACTTGTCCAAATAATGATGCCGGCATAGGATGCCAGCTTCTAAATTGTAGTGATGGATTATATTGTACTTACACACAAACAATTAATTTTAATCACAAATTAAGCAGTAGTTACGGTTTTAAGAAGTGGTTGGAAAAATACAAAACCATATAATAAAATAGATCTCTAAACTGAATAGTTCAGTGAACTATACCACTCTTACCACATCACTATTTATTTTACTTGAGAAAGTGGTAACATTGGTAATGTCAGTTTACTCCGTCTAATTAGAAAATAGGGTATAACCATGGAGCTAATATTTATTTCATCCATGGGTATAACTTAAATTTATAATTTCAAAAAATATCATTGTGATTTGGTTGGATATGCATACGGCAAGCAATCTTTTCCTCATTAGTGCATTATGATACAATACAAGTCCAAAGTTGTTGATCATTATCATTACATACACACGCGTGTCATACGACCACCTAAACGCGTCATATGAGCCACACATGCCGCAGTCATCGAACTTTATGACACTTTTGAAATCGTATGCAACTCCGCGCTCCTATATCTATCCTATCATTGCACACAGACTTGAACTCCTCGCATTTCATCCAAATGCTGTGGTGGGTACTTGGATTCTAACAGCACGCTTGGATGATGAGATCTTCAGAATCATAGCGGTGTGTTGCGTAACAGTATCCATAAGATAATTCGGTGACCAAATACAGCGCGTCCCTATAAGTGCAGTATTTACATTAATAAATAATTATTATATAAATAATAAAAAATAATTATTTATTTATTATTTATTTATAGAGTATGGACACAGTTTTTTTTATTGCTATAAAACTTGGTAGGTGTGACTAGACAGAGTACCTACATAGCTTCTGACGTGCGTTTAAAAACGCGCTACTGTATCGCTGCAAAGTCACTGTGTCGTGTGCTGTAGCTTAAACTTAATTGTCACCATGGGTGTACCCAGCTTTCGGTTCAGGGGGGGGGCAACCCCATTTTTCATGCCGGGTCCCTCACGATTGATCATCACCGCGTTTGAACTAGAAATGAACGCCACTGGAACAGCAGGGACGTTCCTTAATAAGAATAGCGCGAGCGAAGTGAGCGCAAAAATTTTTAAACATCCTGCCAGATTTCATCAAAACACGTTTGTAATGGGTAGTAGTTTCGCTCAATTAAAAAAACAAGGAAAATACATTAAAGGGCAGCGCGATCGCAGCGAGCGCGAGAAATCAGCGAGTTTGCACTAGAAACGAACGCCACTGTAACATTAGGGACGTGTATTAATAATAAAAGCGCGCGCGAAGCGATCTCGAAAATTTTTCAAACGTATCATGCCAGATTTCAGCAAAACCACTAATAAATAAATAAATAAAACAAGCTTGTAGTAGTTTTGGTTAGTGAAAAAAACAAGGGGTATTCGCAAAATGACATCGCGAGCGTAGCGAGCGCTAAAAATTTTTGTTGTTTAAACTATAAATGCACGTCACTGTAATAGGAGTATACTAATACCTACAGAAAACCGCTAGCAAAGCGAGCGGGAAACATAATTTTGTAATGGTAGTAATTTAATTTTTATTTATTTTTATTTATTTATTTATAGTAATTTTGTATGCTGTGTACTTATAGTGCACTTGAATTGACTTGAAATTATGGAATCACGGAGTATCCACCAATGATTGAATGAACCTCGAATGAACTAAGCAAAAATGGCTTAAGTTGTAATGTAGCCTGCTGTAACTGGGCCTTATCAACAACAATAGGTAGGCATCCGGATTCCAGGGGGGCCATCCCCTCGGTACGCCCGCGCCCATTCGATTGTCACATTCGATGCATAATTTACGCGTTGTTAAGCGTTACTTTTACATTCATAAAAGTAGCATTGGTAGCGCTTTTAGTAAATCTAGAATAATGTTCATAGTATATTTTTAAAAGATTAAAACATTTTTTGATTACAGGTGGCGTCACGGATGTACAGTGATTTGATAAAACCTGTTGTAACAATGAATTTTGTAACAATGACTCCTAAAAATTACGGACAGCATAATAGAGATACTAGTGTTATTCAAACAAACGCGTGTGTGTCGCCCATCCGCGTCATCTCTTCTATACAAGACGCCAAAGCTGCCAGTCATTGTCAGCATGTTATCAGTCATGTGCTCTTGCAATGCGATCTGCCAAACTTACTCCATTTAACGAATAAGTTGGAACAGGCACTTAAGGAATCCAAAAGTCAACATGTTAGAAAAGTGCAAAGAGCTTTAGTTTAGTCATTATTATGTGTAGGTATGTAATATGTATGATTGAACCTTATGTATTTTAATAATCCATTATTTATAAGAAAACTAGAAACAATAAAAAAACATTGTATTGGAGAAGTACGTTTTCTTATTTAAATCTGTGTCGCGTGCCATAAAGAAGTTTTCAAATTATCGTTCACTAAATAAGGTAGGGCGTGCCTAGTAACAGTTATAATAACAGAAAATTGTGAAAATGATCAAACTATCGTGCAGAACACTGTTTTGCCGTTTAGCAATAGGTAAAGTTGACAGAATTTTCGGAACATTTTTTATTCATTACAAAAGAGCTCGAACTCGTAGCTATACATTTGGTAAATTCTCTAAGCAAGGGAATTAACACCCCCTCCCTCCTCATAGCGCACAGGATGGTTCCTTGCTGCGCTGCTGGCGGAGTCTAATCATAAAATCAACAAAGAACACTATGTTTTTAATAGTACTTACGGGATATTTACCGTGAATCATATCCCGTAAGTACTATTAAGTGAACAACCGTGAAAGTTTAAAACAGTATTTTAAAAAACAATATTTTTGAAAGCCCAGTGTGATGCGACGAAATAAATCACATGAAAAAGAAAAGTAAAAGGAAATACTAAATTATAATAGGTTTAGGGTTATTTTTAATATACCGGAAACGAGTTAGGGCGTAACTCGCATCATTGAAACAAACAACTTGTTATAGGTCCTACCATTTTTTTCTTGTTATAAAAAGGTTTGTCCTTTGTCCCACTGGGCCACTGTTCTGTTTGTGAGAAAGGAAATAGGTCTTGTAGATACGTGGGTATTTTTAGTTTTATTGCAAACGTAAAGTACAATAAATAATTATTCAATAATTTTAAAAGCTTTCCAGGAAAACAAAGAAAAACCAAAATCAGTAGGTTAGGCTGGTCTAGGAGTACGCATTTAAAGTTTGAGATATTCTCAAATAAATATTTGAAGTGGAAAAAAGTCAGCTAATCGTTTATTTTAAGCTACATTAATATGACTCTCAATTTGGATTATCAAAAGTGATGAAATTATTCATGAACACCTGAAATAACATAAAAATATGAAAATTTCGAATTGCGTACTCTTACACCAGCTCTCGGGTAAGATTACGCACATGCATGGACAAGAGTACGCGGATTTTAATTATGCCAAAAAATAACATCTATCTAACTAAAACTTTTCGAATCGTTATATTTTCTAAAATTACGTATATCTATTCTTTATGTCCTCCTCAGCTGGTATACCCGTACTATCGCCACCACTAGTTTCATATTGAACATCTATTCATATCTTCCACTAAATACCCTTTTTAGAATTTATCACATGCCGCACTTTTTCAAATGGTTTTTTGAGATCTTTTTTGGCACTTGAAGTCTTTTTTCGTTTAATGGTCTCTGAAACTACATTTGGCGTTTTCTTACTTTCACCTACTTTGACTGATGCCTTTACATCAAGCCATTGTTCTTCAGCATGGAGACTTATTTCACTTAATACTTTTTGCCATCTGAGGATTCTGTTTTTAGAAAAAAAAATCATTATTTTTAATTTTGCAAGGTATTTTAATATATCTACGTTATGAGTACGCGCGTACTCTTAAACAATTTACCAAAAATTCAAATGAGCGTCGTGCAACACCACCTTTGTACATTGACCAAAATCACTTTCCCTGTGACCCCTTACTCAATTCCTTTATAATTCATCCACTTACATCAATTTTGCATTGTAATAACATTTTCATCATAAAACTGCTTAAAAAATGGCAAAATAAAAATAACAGTAAATATAGTAAGTTATGCGTATTTTATTAGTTTTGAAATTTTTTTTGCACAGGACATTTTATTACCTTATTCTTCAAAATAGAACTGAACATAGCCACATATCGGCAATAAGTTCACAGATATTGGGGTTGCGTACTCTTATCGAGGGCGTACTCTTAGACCAGCCTACCCTACACTATCTACCTATACTGTATCCGTTTCCGTTTGCGAATTATTCTTATTCGTAGGGACAGACAGGAATAACGTGGACTACGATGTCATACGGGTTCACTCTCCACACTAGTATTATTTTGCCGAACATTATTCCGTGAGCGTATAAGAAACGCGTGTACCGATAATGTGGACGTCTTTTGTTACGTGAACAATAATTGTCAAAAGCTGCAGTTACGGTTCTATCCATTCCGAGCTACAGCATACTATTACTTCTCCCGAGTTCCGAGCACTCGAAGAAACTGCTGGTCCAGTAGTTTGGTTTTTAAT
Organism: Ennomos erosarius; assembly: GCA_963580505.1. Classification (NCBI taxonomy): domain Eukaryota; kingdom Metazoa; phylum Arthropoda; class Insecta; order Lepidoptera; family Geometridae; genus Ennomos; species Ennomos erosarius. The sequence continues at coordinate 8,469,490 of OY756978.1, forward strand.
CAAAATTACTGGAAAAAATATACCCGTAATAAATAAAGTGATATCATTCAAGTACTCAAGTGGTTTTCATAAGAAGTCTTTTTAAAATGGTATTATTAGGGTGGCACATCACAAATAAATAAATAAGTATGGCATTTGCTTACACCCAATAAGTAGGTATTAATTAATAACTATGGAACGCAAGAAGTCATCGATCTGATTATAAAGTTTTCCGGTTTTTCGTTTCACTTTCACTATCATGAACTTTCATCACGCCATCTACCGCTTTTAGTCCAAAAAATGAGGGTTGCATTTCGCTCGCGCAAAACGCACAATGTGGCTGTGCGTCGTCATTGTGGTGTCCTATTATGGAGACTTATTAACTGATTTATATTTGTATTTATACTTATTTCTTTCACTGGAAATAGTCGACAAAAAGGCTCTCCAATTTGCTAGCGAATTTTAAGCGAGGCTTATACCCACCGGTTTCACAAATAAAATACGTTTATAATGCCTCATGTAATCTTTCAGAAAACAAAATGAAATATTAATTAAGTAATTTGACTTAACAAATCCTAAACAAACTGCTCCTGATTTACATTATTAGCTTTTGTCTCCGGCAAACCAACGCATAATCTTTGTATGTTTAAATTGTTTAGTTTACGTAACATTCCATGTTTCTTTTGCAAAATAAGCGTGATCTGAATAAAGTGTGAGATACGATACGGATTCATCAGTAAAATTTTACACGCGGCACTGTAGCCTGTAGCTTAAGTTACGACCACCCAGTCTACTATAGCTGTAATATAATTTACCTTCTATATAATTTATAGAGTGATTCAGATATGGATGGATATGTCACAGTCTTTTTGTAAGAACCGTTTGTTACGCGGTTATTTATAAACTGTCGATTTATTCCAAACGGGCAATGTGTCTCACAATAAAACAGCCGATTTTTCGGTTATTTATAATTGGCATAACTTCATTTTGTAATTTTGTATTGTAATTGTGTTCTTCTATTGTGATCAAAACTAACCTAACACTCCTTGCTTCGCTCGTCGTCGTAACCTACTGGTTAGCCACTAATGACTCTAAAAAAACAATAAATTGCCACAAAAATTAGTGCATTAATACGGGTTAGTTTACAATTAAACGGTAAAATAAACTGATTTTTTTATAAACTCACCGCTGGGCACCGACTATTTAAAAATAATCGAAAAATCATCCGTTTTATTATAAGACAAATTGTAAGTTTATAAATAACCGCGTTTTTTTTTTATAAACAAACGGTTTTTACAAAAAGATGGTGACAGATGTACAGACATTAGGTACAGAGTACTGTTATGTATATACGAACGAATACGAAGCCCACCGACAGCCAGAGATGCCAGGAACTTTTGTTGGACGTCTCACATTTGCTCGCTTTGAACCGCTACTTATTGCTTTGGTGAGCTAGTACGTCGGTGACGCCCGAGCTATTCGCCTGTGTCGCCGCACGCCACGTTAACACTTATCTACTTAATTAATTTACAAACAATACTACTTAAACAATATACTTAAAACTGAGACTTAATCCTAATAATTAAAGCATTTACATAAAAAGCCGTCATCTTTAGCATGGTTTCAGTCGTGAAAAGTGTTCGCTCGCGTAATAACGTCTGTGATTCGTTTGGTTAATTTATAATGTGATGTCTTTGCCGAGTTTTACCAGCGGATGAGTAATTTATATTATGCAATACTAAAGAGGAACTGGTTTAATTTACTTTTACCGTGTGATTAACTAGACAAAATTTAAAAAAAAGTGTTTTTACGGTACCTGTTGTAACGCTGTAATTTTTTTTTATAAATATAGGAGTTTATCTAGTACATTATGCTCATGCTCAACCTGTAATATAAACTTACTCGACTAAACCAGAGTTAAAAAAGTGAAAAATGGAATCAAAAGTTGTGTTGAAGGAAAAAAATCCTCACGACAAAGCAAATTTTATATCAAGAATATTTTTGACGTAAGTACTTATCTTGCTTTTTTTAATCTTTTATTTTCAGCAGACTGTTAACGTTTCACTACTTTTCAACCCGATTCACAATCCATCGATTCCATCGGGAAGGCGGTATCTATAATCCGTTTATTTCATCTACATTCGGATAAAGGAGACGGAGAATGTATGTAAGGCATGTTTTTTAATTAGACCTGGGCCCTATTCCAATTCATGCTAAAATCGATAATATCGATATTATCGCGCTAAAAACGCGTACCGAATTGCCGTGAGTGCGACAGAAAAATCTCTTGTAAACGTCATGACCGACACCATCATGCGATATCGCCGTCCGTGATTGGTTGTTTCGAGTCATTGAGAGCGGTCAAAGTCATGAGCGCAATATCTGAATTGGAACGCTGAAAAATCAACGTGAGCGCTGAGAGCGCTGTGAGCGATTATAGCGTGAATTGGAATACGGGGTGAGTATACTGACAGATCATAATGTCACTTGTCGAAATAATGCTGCCAGCTTCTAAATCGTAGTGATGGATCAGCACTTTATAGTTCAAAGGATCGGAACTATATTCAAAAATATTAAATAAATAAAAATAGCTAGAAAACGAGTAAGTAATTGAAATGTAAATTGATTTACTAAGACGATCATCCTGGTGTTTGAAAATGTTATCGCCGTCGCTCTGCTCTACATACGTATGTTAGAGACAATTTACTGCTACTCTCGCTAATTAATCATAAATCATAATCACAAATTACGCAGTACGAGGGGCGGCTGATAAGTTCGCGCCCTAAGGTACTTAGCGAAATTATCATCTCGTTACTGATAGCACAACTTGGGGCACTTATTAATAGTATAAATAACACCCATTTGTTCAATTTGGTTCATTAACACTTCAAACCTAGAACAAGCAACAATACCATGTCGACCGAAACTGAAAATTCTCGCAATTTTGAGCACCGCGCAGTGATTAAATTCCTTGTAAAAAGAGGAAACTCGCCGAAAGACATTTTTGAAGAAATGTCATCGGTTCTTCAGGATTCCGGGCCATCATATACAATGGTAAAAAAATGGGCTCTACTTTTTAAACAAGGAAGAGAGAGCTGTCTAGACGACCCCCGTCCGGGCCGCCCTGTGACAGTAGTGACCGAAGAAAATGTTAAAAAAGTTGAAAAATTAGTATTGGCTGATCGAAGAATAAAATTGTGGCAGATAGCTGAAGAGTTACAGATTAGTAAAGAGCGAATCGGAGAAATTTTATACCAAAATTTACACATGAAAAAAATTTGTGCGCGGTGGGTACCGCGAATGCTCACACCATTCGACAAACAACGACGACTGGCGACTTGTACGGATTTTTTGGAGTTGTGTCAGAACGATTTGGATGGTGTTTGTAACCGCATTGTGACAGTAAACGAAACCTGGATTCGTCAGTATGATCCGGAGTCCAAACAAGAGTCTATGCAGTGGATTAAAAAAGGAGAAAGACCACCAAAGAAGTTTAAAGTGGAAAAGTCGGCCTCTAAGATTATGGCGACTATTTTCTGGGATTGCGAGGGAATTTTACTAATTGATTACTTGCCTAAAGGAACTACTATGAATATTCAATACTACGCCAATTTATTGGGTCAGGCACGTGAAGCAGTCGTACAGAAGAGACGTGGCAAATTGGCGCGCGGTGTGTTGTTTCTGCAAGACAACGCGCCCGTTCACACCGCTCGCGTTTCGAGGGATGCTTTAAAAGCCACTGGGTTCGCAGAAATTGACCATCCCCTCTATAGTCCGGACCTGGCTCCCAGTGACTTTTTTCTTTTTTTGAAACTGAAAAAGGAGTTAAGGGGGCGAAGATTTTCGTATGACAACAAAATGAAGTCAGCCGTGGAGTCATTTTCAAGAGAAATCTTCAGAATATTTTTTCAATGGTTTAAAGACATTGTATTCACGATGTGAGAAGTGTATTTCACTTGAGGGTGATTATATTGAAAAATAAAAATTAAAAAACTAAACTTTTCTTTCATTAAGTAACCTAGGCCGCGAACTTATCAGCCGCCCTGGTAATTACGATTTTAAGAAGTGGTTGGATAATACAAAATTATAAAATAGATCTTTAAACTGAATGGTTCAGTGAACTGATTACTCTTACCACAACACTATTTATTTTACATGAGAAAGTGGTAACATCGGTAACGGAGTTTTGGCGGGAACGCGGAAGAGTTCACGTCGTTGCATTGTATTATTTTTCAAAACTTGCTTTTTCCAGTGCTATTGTTTAAAATTGGTGGCGTTTTACGTATTAAGTGCTGAATTACGAGCATGAGTGAGGGCAAATGATATTGGTGAAACGTGACTTTTCATGCTGCTTCCAAAACTCCATAGAAGCTTCTAGTAAAGTTGCCTGCCACCACTTTGCTGGAGCATGACTTAGACTGGACTATGACTACCTGACTTAAACTGGACTATGACTATGACTAGGACATGACTAGGCATCAGTATAAGAGATCATGATAAATTCATAAAAGCAAGCAATATAGACGATGCTACTGACTGGAATTTTAGTAAGGCGGATTTCATTTCTCTGTACGAATACATTTCCGAAATAAACTGAGAAGATGTAATGGTTAAAGTGGATCCAAACAGTGCAGTTGAGTCTCTGTACCACCTTTTGCACCACGGTTTTAACCAATATGTTCCAAAAAAGACTCGGCACTCTAAGTCATCAAGAAGGTATCCAACATGGTACACAAAAGATGTAATCTTCGACCTAAAACTTAAATACCAGATTCATAAAGTATGAAAAATAGCAATGACCTCCACATGTAGTTTTTTCAGTGCCCTTCGACCCGACATCAAACATAGGGAATCGGCTGAATATGACAAATATATAGACCGCATACAAGACGATCAGTCACGAAACCCTACCTATTTCTGGAAACACGTTTCAAGTCTTAAGACTAGGGGAGGATTCGATCCAAGCATAATGCATGAAGGTCAACTTTACACTGGTCAAACTGCTGCAAAAAAGTTTGCAGAATACTTCAGCAGTGTGTTTTTAACTCAGCCTCCTATCCTTGACGCAAACCGTAAATATAATTCTAACGCTGCCAATAGTCAGTTAATTAATGTTTGCAGTATTAGTGAGCTTGAAGTACAGACACAAATAAATAAACTCAAACCAAAAAGCTCAGTTGGCCCCGACAGTGTACCCCCTTATATACTAAAAGCTTTTAAAAACTTATTTAGTGCTCCGCTGGCCTATATCTTTAACTTATCACTAAAATGTGGAATCTACCCTGATCGTTGGAAAGTGTCCAGAGTTACACCCATTCTTAAATCGTGTGACAAAACCTTAGGCAACAATTTCAGACCCATTGCTATTCTTTCATCATTTGCTAAAGTCTTTGAAGGTATACTTCATACCAATATTTATAAACAGGTAAAGCCATTTTTCAGCGATACTCAACACGCCTTTAGAAAGGGGCGTTCAGTTAACACAAACTTGTTATCGCTCGTGGATTACATTTCACAAAAATTGGACGGAGGCTTACAGGTAGACTTTGTCTACCTGGACTTCAGGAAAGCTTTCGACCAAGTTGTTAATGACATACTGCTGGAAAAGTTTCACTCTATGGGTTTTGCTCCTAAACTACTAAAACTTCTCGCCGAGTAGGTACCTTCGAGATCGAAAGCAGTTCGTTCGCTTAGGCTGCTATGACTCTGCGCCGTACCATACATCCTCAGGGGTGAGCCAAGGTTCTTCACTTGGCCCACTTCTGTTTTCAATCATGATAAACGATATTGACCAATGTCTTAGGTTTAGCAGTAGTTTGCTATACGCAGATGATTTAAAAATAGTTATGACTGTAAATTCTATAGATGATTGCAAAAACCTTCAAAAAGATCTTGATCATATCCAGAACTGGAGTGAAAAAAATAAACTCTTCCTTAACATAAATAAGTGCCAAGTTATGAGCTTCACCCGTTCATCACACCCGATCTATCAGCAATATACCCTCTACAATAAACGAATTGAGCATAAGGAGTATGTTAAAGATCTCGGTGTAATCTTTGATCCTAAACTGACTTTCCATACACATGTGCGCAATCTCACTGCGGAATGTTTCAAGAGGCTAGGTTTTGTAACCAGGAACTGTAGCAATTTCAATAACCTCAACGCTGTAAAGCTTCTCTATAACGCTCTTATGTTGGCCAAAATTGAAGCTAGTTCTTGCGTCTGGAACCCCCACGAGAAAACATGCACTTATGCTCGAGAAGGTCCAAAAGCTGTTCTTACGTTATCTGTATAAAAGAACTTACCAGTACTATCCGTTCATGTACCCTACCAAATACCTACAAGGCATGTTAGGCATAAATTCAATAGAATCGCGTAGATTAAACAATTTTATTCCGTATCGATTCCTTACTTCAAAACCACGCGAATTCCTTGTCTTACATAAGAAATCTGCAAAGTCTATTCTTTATGACACGAAAACAAAACCGCGCGAAATGAATTTGGAATTGGCGCGATTTGAACTGTCAAAAATCATATGTTTTACCGAGACGCGTTCCGAAACAACACATCAAACTTATAATGTTATTAATTTTATCTGTTTTCATATTGTTTTATCCTGTGTTTTTATTAATTGTCTTTAGCTCTTAAGAATGTAACGATTTGGCACCTGTTATGTTGCATTTCTTTTAATAAACAGAATTGAATTGAAATGATTTTGCGTGAAATATTTAATAACACGATGAAAATATAATACTTGACACTGGCTAAATACACTATGTGTGGACCCAAAATCTATCTATACATATAATAAAACTGTAGAGATAAAAAAATCTGTAAATGCAAAATATCGAAAAAAAAATGACACAGGTTGGCTTGAAATTTTTCGCTGATCACGTTAAGCTACTTTTTAGACATTTTGTCTGTTTGTTTGTTTGTTTGTTTGTTTGTTTGTTTGTTTGTTTGTTTGTTTGTTTGTTTGTTACGGCACAAGTCCGAAAATACTGAACGGATTTTCATGCGGTTTTCACTAATTAGCTTAGAAAAACCCGGCGCAAAACATAGGATATATTAAATTTTATATATCGTTAATTTTTTTTTGGTGAAAATGATTAAGATTTCATTATGAAACGGAACGGGATTTTAACAAGATGGCCGCTTCAAGGCCTCAAGGTAAGTTTTTTGTCTTATATTTTGGCTCTACACATAGTGTAGGTATTTAGCCAGTGTCAAAAGGTAAGTTATATTTTGGCTACTAACCATAGATGAAAGAAAAAGATTTTACTCTGCTACACTGCTACTGACGGTAATTTTATCTCGGGTTTGTCCGGATGCACAGATTAAAGAAAAAAACTCTGTTACTATTATGGCACGGCTTCATATACGCCCGAACCTTCGCTGTTGAGTTGGCGCGCAAAAACATCTCTGTTGACTATCCTCGATGTTTTTGTAGCGCCCCAACCTGCACATACAGTCAATTTGTTTGCCTGCTGCGCGACCGACGTGGGCTAAATAAAATGGGAGAAGCAGTAGCGTTATATTGCATGTCGGCGAAAAAATATGTTTTACAAACTGTGAGAGTATTATTTGTGATTACAAAAATAAATTGTAATAGTTTTAATTTATAATTCCTTATCAATATGAAGTAAAACCAATTTTTTTTTATTTGTCTTTTTTCTGTCTCTTTGAATACGGACCACGGTTATTATAGTGGCAACAGAAATATATCATCTGTGAAAAATTCAACAGTCTAACTATCACGATTGATGAGTACATCCTGGTGGACAGACCGACAGACAGACGGACAGCGGAGGTTTAGTAATAAGTATTTACTCTTTGAGTACGGAACTCCTATATTTTTGTATTTCATTCTGAACAATCCCCACTGCACTAAGCAATAAGGAAGTAATTTAATGCATGTTTTATGTTTTTTGTTGTTGTTTTTTGTGTTTGTTCTGTGTCTGGGTGTTATATTGTATTCTATGTATGTATTTACAAACAAAAAAGTATCTAAGTATTATATCAGTTATCTGGTTCCCATAGTACAAGCTTTGCTTAGTTTGGGGCTAGATGGCGTTGTGTGAAATGTCCACACATATTTATAATTATTATTATTATTAGTAAATAACAATTGGTGCGCCTGCATTATCGGCAGTGTATCACACATTTCGGACTACGGCGAAATACAACGCGCGATAACTTCGTCTGCGCTCGATGCAATGCAGATTAGAGAAAAACAATGTGTTCATTATGTAAGTACCTATACCCAAAAAAGTCATATGTATTTACATATAGATAAGTTTTTTCGTAATCTGTGGTCTAAACTAAAAAAAGAGGATAGGTATGAGAACCTTCTTGAATATGAGCACGACAAAGAGAACAAGGAATTTAGAAAACTAAAAACTTCTTAGACTTTTTTTATAAGTTTTAAGGCTTCACGCGATATCATATTTAGCCAATATTGAAACACAACTAAATTATTATTCATGTTTTCGATTTATTGGGTTCTGGAGAGGGCAAAATTCTTTTTTGGCGATCTGGTATTATGTATTAGTTTTCAAAAATCTACTACGCGTTACCATTCGAAATAAGTATTTAAAATTGTATTTATAGTACCTATAGCTTAACCTTTAGTAGTAACATATTCAGTAATCTGTGCCTATTGACCCTTGCTTTTGCTACGCATTGTAGGTGAACCCTTTTTTATTTTGGCATTAGACAAAATTTGTATTTAGCCAATGATAGGAAGTATTTTATGAAAACTGTTTAAAAGGGTAGGTACTTAGACTTTTTATAATTATTATTCATAAGGCTTCACACGATTATCATACTTAGCCAATATTGAATTACTACACTATAATTACTACAATATTGCTTACATTTTTATTCATGTTTTCGATTTATAGGGTTTTGGCGGGAGTAATGTTCTTTATTGGCGATCTGGTAAAATGTATTATTTACATGAACTTACTACACGTTACCATTCTAATTAGTAAGATAAAATTATTTTTGCGCTACTGCTACATTCTTGATCAACCCCAAGGAAGATTTAAGGTACCTGGGGGTCTAGCAAAGAAACCAACCACTAACGCTAACGCCAAACGCTAACTCCAAAATGTACTAGGATAACACTTCGGAAATCGCTAACTTTTCCACATCGAATGTCATTTCAATACAGTTTCGGAGTTAGCGTTTGGCGTTAGCGTTAGTGGTTGGTATCTTTGCTAGACCCCCTGTAGTACTTATAGCCACTTAAGTTATATACCCTTATCATTGCTACGCATTTTAAACCTTTTTTATTTTGGCATTAAAGTAAGCCGGAGGTGCTATTATTTGTATTTAGCCAATGATACGAAATATTTGATGAAAAATGTTTAAAAAGGGTAGGTACTTAGATATAATAATTAATATGTAGGTATTCATTATGGCAATAAAATTGTATCCTCGAATTAACAACATGGCGCGTTCGTTCGTTTTTGATTTGTTCTTCTTCTTCTTCTTCTTGCATGTTGAAATAAGTTTTTAATAGTTAAAATATTTTAGATCTGTGGGCTTTTAAATAAACCACGGGAGCAAAAAATGATTGATTACTCGGTTACTTCAAGAAGGTTATAGTTATAGTAGGTAAGCAAATTTGGGTGTTAGTAAAAATTATGTAATGACGATTTAACCTACTTCCTCACTTTCATCACTAGGTAGGTACGTTGGGAATGAGACAGCGTGGAAAATAGTGGACATAATAATAATTATAACTGTCGATTCTTTAAGGAGTGGTGGTTTAGTATTTGTAATTCCTAATTAGTATTAAGAAAAAAAATTATGTACGCGTTGTACAGGTAAATGCATATCTCCAGCAATTTATAAACTTATTATTGACACTGTCTATGTGTAGGTAGTTAGGTACTCAATTCGTATGGAACCAAACTTAAGAAGGTAAAAAAAATATGGTAAATGGAACAAAAAGCGCGCGGATAATAATTATGTAAAACTGAGCAAAACAGGATCATCGTGTGTGATTCTTCCATATTTTTCTAAACTGTACCTGCCTGCTTAGGTAACTACTACTTAAACAAAATTTACTGAAACTTCTGTTAAAGACCTGAGTGAAGTGATGATGATTTCTTTTTGTTGTAATATGAAGAGGTACTTATAAAATTGTAGTTTTTTGTTTGAAACTTCTTTTACTGTTATAAATCTATATTAGACTCAAAACATTTAATTTTAGGTAATGGCTTAAATAGCTTCCACTCACGGCTACGCTTGCGTTATACCTATACCTATGCTAATACAGGTTACTGTGCTCAGCTTCGAAAAGATTTAGTGGATTTTGTTGTTTGGTACGAAATGCATGATCTATTATTAGATTATAACGTAAAAATAACATAACACAAGCGTGCGAAGCCGCGGGCAAAAGCTAGTATATAATATATATAAAAAAAACATCGGTAACGTCAGTTTATGAAAACTTACTATAGATTCCAAATTCCGAATTGAAATTTTCAGTTGTTTTTTTCTAATCTTAATTAGATCGAAATTATAAAATAACAATAGTTTTGTACTATTTATTTTAAAGTAATATCTGTTCTATCTAAGTATAGAAACTATGATAAAGAAATCATTTTTTGATTTTTTGATAGACATTATTTAACTGGTAAGACCAGAGGTTCTAAACATTTTTAAGAGAACATTTCTGCCACTATCTATTATTTTTTCCCGTTTGATCGTTTTTGTTTTCTTGAACGCGAATGTTCTTCTCCCTGCGTTTGTGCAATTTCATTGTGATTTTTGTTACGTTTGATACATTTCATCCGGAATTTCGTTCGCAAAATGGTTCCTCAGTGAGAGCAAATATTGGTGACTAGCAGACTACAAACAAAACAGCTAAATTGTTAATTGTTGTCTGTCTGTCTGTTTGTCTGTCTTTCTGTCTGTCTGTCTGTCTGTCTGTCTGACTATCTGTCTGTCCGTCAGTCTGTCACCAGTAGGTATAATGAACCGTAACAGTAGTTGGTATTTTCTTTTGCCACTAGGTATACTTAACAACAAAAATACCAAAAAACAGATTAAAATAAATATTGAAGGGGCTCCCTTACTACAAACGGGGATAATACAGAACCCTTCGTGCGAGTCTGACTCGCACTTGGCCAGTTATATGTATAATAGCACGTGCGCGATAGATGTGTCACAGGATGAAAATAGGTACAGTTGATCGCAACAATAGCTTATTCTATGACCTCGTTATTGAAGACGATCTTCTCTTTGCTATGCGTCTTAATTGAAAGCAATTTATTTTTTCGTATCATACATAGCCATACATAAACATTACGTACAAATCAGAGTAATTATTCTAAGGTACATAGCTAGTTAACTACCTACTTGCAAGAAAATTATTTTGATACATTTGCATTTGGGTATCTGTCGTCGTCATTGTCTTCAGCCCAATACGTTCCCACTTTTGGGACATGGCCGTAAATCTCGAAAAGTCTACTTACACCCGTAAATAATTTTTTTTACGCCCAACGATCACATACATAGATCCTGGACCCTAACTAGGATTCCCTGTATCTAGGGACCCAGGAACTACGAGGACCGTGGTCCCACAACACCCAGACACAGAACAAGTATTTGCGCTTTTTTTTCCTGTGCACAAATACAAATACTTGTCCTGTCGCGGGAAACGAACCCGCCGCCTCTGGGTTATGAGCCGACCTGCTAAACCACCACACCACAGAGGCTGTCAACTTCAAGAGCACTTCTGTTTATTCTTCATTTTTGTTATACATTTTATGTAACTGTTCTGTTAGAGAAGCCAAAAGACTAGAGACATAATTCGCTCTTTCTGCTCAACCGCACCGTTGACTTTCCTTCTTCGAGCAACTTGCTCGGTGCTTCGGATCCCTTTCTTGTCCAACTGTGGGCCAGCCATGACGCCGACCAGAGGTAAACAATTCAACCAACTTTATTTCTAAAAATACCAAATGAATAAATTCACGACACTGCGTTTAGTAGCATGGTAGTTACAATACCTATTAAATGTACTAAAATATGTAGGTAACTAGAGTACCTAAACAAAAAAATTAAAAAGGAGGAAGTTTTACTCAGCGAGAGAATATATTACTCACAAAAAGTCCTCTCCTACTTATAGAATAATATTATGAATTCACAGTTACTTCACCTTTGCTTAACTGTCTATTACCAAAGTTACTCCTTATGCCAAAAAACTAACTATCCCGTGCGAAGCCGGGGCAGACCAGCTAGTAGTAATATAATGTACGTGTCTGTCAGTTCAATAATAAGAATGTAACACTAATGTTACAAATGACTAGGTTTCAATGTACTTTATACATACCTATTTACGGACTTTCAATTTCAGGTAGGTCTTTTGCAGGTTTATCTGAAATGGTCTACATTTCTCATGTTTCGTCAATAGTATACAATTTGTCAATTGTCTCAGTTTTCCTCCTCCGACTTATAGGTTCTTTGGAATTGTTTTCGAATCGCTCCATTCCTCTTTGTCACTGTTGGTACCTATTGATACTGTTGGTTATTAGCCCGTGCCGGGTTCCTGTAATGGAAAATGTTGACGTTACATAGACTTATTTATGAGAACCAGTAACATCGCAAATTAGTTCCGTACTACCATAACTATAAAATACTTACAGTAGGCGAACTGTGCCAATATCAATTTGCCATGTCATGTTTAGATATGTGTTTGACACGTCCTGTAACGTATTTGCAGATGGAGTTTTAGCCTGTTCAAGCGGGGCTACAAACATGGGCTCACTATTGAAGATTTATTCCAAGCTCGTGAGGGTGACCATTCCGGTCGTCTCGGAGATCGTCTTGAGCAAGCATGGGAGAACGAAATGGAAACGGCTAAAAGAAAAGGCGGAAAACCTTCTCTATCAAAAGCCTTAATACGATCGTTTTGGGTCGAATACATGCTATGTGGACTACTCGTCGGCCTATTGTTCATTTTTTTATGGTTTGTATTGTACCTACCCTCAAGTTATGTTATGACTTCAATTGTTTCATTTGTTTGGGATTCCAAAATCAAGCGTAAACGCGTAGTTCATTTATTATAATATCATCTCTTTATTTCCAGGCCGTTGATTCCATATACGCTATCGCTGTTTATCGCATACTTTTCCGGGAAGAAAACGCCAGAAGAGTATAGAAATGCTCACATTTATAACTTTGTTTTAAACTTCTTGAGTATAACAACGGCATTGATGCTGAACCATTCGAACCTGAGCCAAGGCTGTGTAGGAATGAGAGTCAGGATTGCTTGCTGCTCACTACTTTATAGAAAGGTAAGTTTGGTATGAATGTGCAATTGTGCATTGTGCAGATAATGACCCCCAAACAATAGAAAATGCACTGTAATTTGTAATGCAGGTGTCCGATGGCAGTTAAGGCGCTACAATGTTTGTATCTGCCGTCATAAAATAAGTCATGTTATAAACATTAAACACGTTTGGGAAGAACGATTTATCTAATAGGCATGATGACTAAAAATTTTTTTTGATAAATTAATTATATTGCTCAAAAGATAAACATTTGTGAAAACAAAAATTAAATATCTCAAAAAAATGACCAAGTTACAAGCATTTTAAAAATTGGAATAGAAAGAGATAGCTCAAACGGCCAGTGACGTCAGAGGAAGTAGTAATAATATTACCTCTATTAATAATAATAGTACCTCATTACTAAGCTGTGGTAGCTTTTCATACAATCTCATTGGCATGTGACGTCACGAGTAGATTTTTCATATTAACGGTGCGGACGCTCTGTTTCGCGAGAAAGGGACAGGAGATGCCTCCTGTAGAAACTTTAAAAGCTTATTACCCCGCGATTTATTTACCGAATTTGATTATTTTTTCAATTATTGCATTCATTTTTAATCTTCTTTATGAAAGTAATATTTACTTGTTCATTTTTAATAGTAGTCATCATGCCTATTGTCAACTTTTGTTAATTTCGCAATATTTTTGTATGCATAGATTGTATGTTTAGTAAAAGTGGCGCTCTGGGGGAGGCCTATGTTCAGCAGTGGATGTCTTCAGGCTGATGATGATGATGATGATGATTGTGCAGATTCTGACCATGCATCGTATGCCATTTTGGTTGCAGATATTAAAATTAGACCGAACGGGCCAAGGGAAAACTGAGACTGGTCAAGTAATCAATTTGATGTCGAACGACGTGAACCGTTTCGACATGGTCACTCTGTTCCTGAACTATATATGGGTTATGCCTATCGTAGTGCCTGTGGTCTCTTACTTGGTATGGCAGCACGTGGCTTGGGCTACTCTCGCTGCCCTCACTGTGATATTCCTCCAAACTGTTCTCGTTCAAGGTACTTATGTCTGAACTATGTAACCAATTTTCAATTCAATTCCCTGTACCTAAGGGTCTCGTGAACCACCGAAGAAGGCAGAATATTTTCATATAGATGCTCAGTACCAGGAGTTATTGGTAAAACAATTACTGTTGCATGAGTTGTAGTATTAGTATTAGTTATCAGCTTACTACAACATACCCAGTGATAACACTTTATAACAGGCATAAAATGTTCGCCGTTGGCTGCAATTTGCAAAGTGATTTGTATTTCATATGTTTTTCCTACCTAAAATACAAAAATATATCAAATCTGGGAATCGCATGTGTGAATCTGGGTCTTAAGTTTATCTTTATTATTGGTGGTTTCTTTATTATTCTTAAAGCCTATTTGCAACTTGAACATTTACTTTACGTAGGTACTTACAGCTGATAGTGGGGTGGTGTAGTGGTATCTATGCTGATGTGAAAATAGCTAGAGTAGTATTAGCAATAGTAGTAGTATATCTGTGGCAATAGTATGGGCAGAATATTCAAATCATGTCATTATCTGTACAGCTTATCTAAGCAACCGGCAAGGAGTGCTGAGAGGGAAGATTGCGAAACGCACTGACGAACGAGTCAAGGTTATGAGTGAGTTAGTCAACGGCGTCCAAGTCATCAAAATGTATGCCTGGGAGACACCCTTTGAAAAACTAGTCGACAAACTAAGAAAGTAAGTTTCAACCACCAACGGTTTTATTTTTCAGTCAATGATTCCAATACAAGACTTAGCTACCGAGAAAGTACGATGACTGACTGAAATAATATGTTGAGTCAACTCTTACAACAAATTACTAAAACAGTGCGTCGAAATCGTACGAATGACAAAATGAAAGCGACAGAAATACAGTATGTGGGGAAATAATTATAAGGATCACATTACTTTGATGACAAATAAACGCCGAGAAAGTTACAATCTCTCAATATTTTGAAATACTGATGTTGTTTGGTCATAAGCGTTGTCAGGTTCGATAACCCCTGGCACCGAGGTCATTGTTTGTATACGTCCTGATGGTTTACCTACTGTGTAAAATATAGGGCAGTCTTCAGTTCAAAAATTACAAAATGCATTAAAGAATCCTTGGTGCTTGCAAGCTACAGAAGATTTAATAATAATTAACACACAAATGTTCAGATTATCGTGTGATTTTTTTGTGTCCATTCAAAGGCAATCATAAACTTTAATGATTTGACTTGAGAGTTATTGTTTAAAACGTAAATTCTCTATTCTTTGACGTTTTGATAATGGGGACATCACGGAGCATCAGGAAAACGAGACTAATTACTAACTACTTAGACCTGCATAGCCTATGTCGCTTACGGATAGAATATTATATATTTCTATCAGTAATAAGAATTTTTAGAATGGCATCTGTAGTGCCAGAGATTAGCGCGTTCGCAAAGTTTACCTTTTTATGCTGTCAGTTAAGAAGTAAGATTTGCTCTGTTTGATATATATAAACAAGCTGGTGGACTAATGTATACAGTACCCGATTTATGAAATTCTCAGTTTGGTCGGGGCAATATGGTACATATAATATATGTGGTTTTTACTTATAGATAATTGAATTTTAGGCTCGAAGTAAACTTCATAATGCGAACCTCGATGATCAAGGGTTTCTCGACCGCTCTGAGCGTATTCACTGAGCGGTTCATCCTGTTTGCGGCCGTGGCAGCGTTTGTTGTGATGGGTGGAGACATCCGTGCGGAGATCACCTTCTCTCTAGTGCAGTACTTCAATCTACTGCAACTGGCTTGTAACATATTCTTCCCGATGGCGCTTGCTTTCCTTGCCGAAACGAAAGTTTCAATAAGAAGAATCGAGGTATGAAAATAATTCTATGGTTAATTGATTTGGTGTATTTTTTCATATATTTTCTAAGAAACGTCGGCACGATGCAGTGTGATTTTGTATTGCGCTCTGTTTAGGGTTCCGTAATAAGTACCTACCTATTTAACGCCCAACGATCACATACATAGACATAAGTACACAACAACAATAAGGAATCAACAAGGGTCAAGGAACCTTTATTAAGTTCGTATTGTCCGTCTGAATCTAAACCATTTTCAGCTTTAAGTATAACGTCCAAATGTTAGGTATCAAACGATTATTTCATTAAAACAAGTTAATAAATATTTGTCTGTAGATCGAACGTATTTCGAAATTTGACGAAAGCTACTAATTGCAACAATAGTCGGTTTAGTTCCACGTTATTCATAGCGAGGCCCGTCCAGTTGTGACCTTCGGCGCAAAGTATATTTAAATAATTATGTATCCCACATGCCAACATTTTACAAATAGCACGTTTTTTGCAGGAATTCCTTCAACTTGAGGAGCTGGAGCCCGTCAAATAT
Source organism: Ennomos erosarius (assembly GCA_963580505.1). Classification (NCBI taxonomy): domain Eukaryota; kingdom Metazoa; phylum Arthropoda; class Insecta; order Lepidoptera; family Geometridae; genus Ennomos; species Ennomos erosarius. Next base: position 8,486,204 of record OY756978.1, read on the forward strand.
ACAGTCCTTGACTCGAAGGGACTACTTAATGGCACAGAAAAAGAGATCGAGAAGCCGAAGCCAACAGGCCTTGTGCTGACCAATGTCAGTGCTAGCTGGCAACCGGACCCGATCGTACATACCTTGAGGAATATCACCATCACCGCTAGGCCGGGAGAGTTCATCGGTATTGCTGGACTTGTGGGTTCAGGGAAGGTATGCTACCGTCACATATGTTACTCAGTTGATATCTGAATTCCTTGGTTAAAGCAGTAGAAATAACCGAGTCGGACTCGCGCACGGAGGGTTCCTTACCATTATCTATAAAAATAGCAAAAAAAACACGTTTGTTGTATTGGGAGCTCGTTAAATATTCACTTTATTCTGGTTTTGTTAGTATTTGTTGTTGTAGCGGCACCAGAAATACATTATCTGTGAAAATTTCAACTGTCTGACTATCCCGGTTCATGAGATAGATACAGCCTGGTGACAGACGGGCAGCGAAGCCTTAGTAATAGGGTTCGCATTACCCTTTGGGTACGGAACCCTAAAAATATCGCTGGTGCCCCGATAGACTCATTTTGTTACTTTTCATACCATTCAAGCGTGTCACGTTTTAGAATAAAACCTTATGGCTTACCTGTGCAGATCATTGAAAATTTATCCAATCTTGTCATTGGCGGCCGCGCGGTCCCATACAAAACTGCCACACGCGGCTCACTTGTATGGGTCTGCGCGGGCGCCCGCGTAACGCAGTTTCGTCCCTTGCAATGCAATATAATTTTTTTGTTAGTTGGTATCGAGATCGACAGAGCAAGCTCAATATGCTATGAAAATGTTATCCGACCGAATCGTCAGTTCACACTCAAACAAAATACAGTTATATTTGATATTTATGCATATAATTATGTATCATGTATACAAACAACGTTTCTCATAATTGACTGAGATCTGATTTTGTCAATCACACACACAGATCACAGGTCAGATACATGTGAGTTACTGATAGTTAACAAGACTTGTCTGTTTGTTCATCACTCGAACTGTTGTACAATAATTGCGTTACGATAATATATTCTACAATAATTGTATGTGGTATGGTAGTATGTAGTTTTGAGGTAACTATTTCAATAATACCTTAGAATTTTAAAATATTTACTACTGACCTCTATAAACCCAAAATGATACCTACAAGTCCTACAACTAATTTTTATATAGGCATAGCGTGCTTTAGAGCATTGCGAATAGTATAAAAATAATTATAGCCACCTGCCTACCATACAAAACTTTATATGTAGATAGCTATACATACAGATATGAAACATTGTATGTTTATTAGTCTGGCTTTCATTGCAAAACAGCTGAACCTAATATAATTTTAGTACAGTCACGTAGGATTTTCATTCAGTAAAATGACGCGGGAAACTGGTAGTAGTTTTATTATGCTTATCATACCATTTCAAACCAATATTTTAATTAATTTCTAATAAGTTTGGTTTATTGTGGTGGTTCTTCACCGGTAATATATCCGAAAAATTAGAAGCCAGGCTATTTCTTTGTAAGTAATCTAAACAAACATAGGAAACGGAAATGTCTGTGTTTACTTTCTCGATATAAGAGATTAACTAATGGCCACGGTAGTGTGAATCTGGATTGAAATAGATTGAAAATGAAGAGAGGAAAGTGTAGTAGCGAAAAACGCGCGCGTTACTGTTCGAGTTTTAGGTTTACAATAGAGAAAGTAGATGCCTACTAAGAGCTTAAAGAGATAAAAACTGGCGTACCACAGGGAAGTGTTTTAGGTCCGCTACTCTACCTTTTTTACACCTGTGATATCCCCAAGCTAGAAAACTACACCATCGCAATGTTTCCAGACGATATCGGCTCAGTAAAGGTGCAGTTGCAGTTCCGAGTGACACTGCAACTGTTATGGGCGGCCGTATTGCTTAACATCAGGTGAACGACCAGCTCGTCACGTCATTCGCTCACATAAAAAAAAAAAAAAATAGCCGTTAATCAAATGTAGCTGCCTGGCTACCTAGGTAGTAGGTAAATGTTTAACCAGGACCTAATTGTCATTTCCTTTATCCATATCACCTACAACCTACAAGTCCTACACCACGATGGTCGATATTTCCATAAGCAGTAATGGTTTTCTCAACAGTCGTCTCTTCTGCAAGTAATTCTGGGTGAGCTGCTGCCTTCAGCTGGCACCGTGGCATTGGGAGGGTCTCGCATTTCCTATGCGAGTCAGGAGCCGTGGCTATTCGTCGCCACGATCAAACAGAACATACTCTTCGGGCTGCCGTACGATAAGATACGATACAAGAAGGTAAGTGGCTAACTTTACTTACTGTTGGTTGTTTGATGTTTTTATATTTTACTGGTTGAGAAAGTATATGTGTATGTTTATAGCCTTAAATGTTATGCCTCTCGCATATAATATAAACTATGCTTAATGGGCACTGAACACAGAAGTTTAAACTATTGATAATTTAGTCGTTTTTTTTTTTTTTTTGCGATAGCAGTTTTATTAATTCTTTATATGCAAAGCATTCGGCCACTGTCTCACCTGATAGAAAAAGTGATAACGCAGTCTACAATGGTGCATGCTTGCCTAGAAGATACCTGTTCACTCTACTTTCTTTTCCTATAATAATGTTGGTTTTATATTGTATATTTGACATGCCTAATGTAACTGATGTGTTATAAGGTCAATAAAATTAGTCTATTCTATTCTATAAATTTAAATGTGCTTGCACCGGCACCAACATTCTGATGAAAAGTAGTATTGTAAATAAGTCATACGTAATTAAGGCTTTCAATCACGCTACATTTTCGAGTCCCGGGAAAATTTTTCGAGACTCGACCCGGTCTCGAAATTCCCGAGAGAAATGAGACTTTCGAGACTACGTCAAAAGTAGGTTTGAACTTGTTTAGGCAGTAATTACAAGCTAATCAAACTATTAAAAACTCAAATACAAGCAAAAATAACAACAATTTGTGAGATTTTTCTCTAAAGTGTCTGCTAGCGAACACATCGCAGCTATTTATTTTCACTTTTACGAAGAAATGTATTCACTTCAACAGCCAGAAGACGTTCACTGCTGAATATAGGCCTCCCCCATAAAACGCCACTTTCGACGCTTATCATTGGATTTGCCATAATCACCGCGCTTGGTAATTTGAAGATTTGAATGTACCAAGGATCTTCTTTAGTAGGAAATCATCAAGTCTATAGGACGCCAAAATGCTTTAAAAGGTTTAGCATATTCCCACGTCCTATCAACAATATTGCAACAATAACTTTGAATTCAATATAAGTTTAGAATGATAAAGTTCAGGACTAATACTAAGTCTTATGTACTTATACCAAAATCGCGAATTAATAAAATTTTCTAGATGGAAAAAATTACAAAGTTACCTTCAAACCGTATAAATAAACAATGAATACTACACAAAACTTAAACTTCATGACCGTATTTAAAATACGGTCATGAAGTTTTGTGTAGAAGTTGAACTAAATATAATGGAGGTCTTATGTATAATGGACTTTAAAAATACCTATTTATTACTGTAGTAATATGTTGCCTACAGTAAAAATATCACGCGTTGGAACCACCCCTGCCGCTCAGCCCCCCGACTTTGGCTTAGTACTAAAAATTATTAATTGTTCTGTAATAGGTCTCTTAAAATGAAAGAAAAGTTTCCTACATCATTATTTTGTCAGATATACCCCTTGCGATTATTATGTGCCACAAAACTACTTGCAGTTGCTAGCTAGCTTATTCTCAGTTGAAATCCATGCTAAAAGGCTTTAGTCGAACCCCTTTCAAAATTATTATTTTTAAGCAGCTGCTCTATAGGGGAGGCCTGAATGCAGCAGTTGACGTTTCCAGGCTGATGATGATGATAATCAGACCTTAGATTATTAAGCCTGTGATCAAGACCCTCAGATGACTCTTTGAATATTGAATAAGTATGAAAACTCAGACTAAAAACCATGCTAGAAACCTATGTTGACAAGACCGATGCTATTTTTCAAAAAGGCTAGTTGTAGTTTCTATAGATTATTAACCAGAATAAAAAATACTCGTGGTTTAGTACATTTTTGAATAGTTTGACTCAAGTCTCAAAAGTCTCGTTATTCCCGAGACTGGAGGAGCAGTCTCGAGTCTCGAAAATACGAAAAAATCGTCGAGACTCTCGAAATTTTCGAGACCGAGACTCCCGGGATGAAAGCCTTATACGTAATATCCATGTAATATCGATGACATGCCATATAGAACTGTTAAGTTAACAGGAAATCCATTCTATCACGTACTCACTTGTTTACATTTTGTATTTATAGTTATTTTGAACGTAAATATAGGTACCTATCCGTTTGAGAATGTGTCAGACGTCAGTGTAGGAGTTTTGTATACAGTTTTGCAGTTTAAATATTTTCTAATGTTTTCATTACTAGCATGCATTTATAAATTCATAAATAAAAATAACCAGAAAAAATAAAAAAAAGAATTTTTATTATAGGTTTTAGGGTCCTGTATGTAATTATGTACACCTGAATTGTGCATCTTACTCGTGGGTTGCGACATTTTTGAAGATATGCAACGTATGAATAACTAAATTTATATACTTACACATTTTTCGTAAGTAAATTCGGTTAGTATTTAATATACTGTTTTAAACTTTCACGGTTGTTTGTCTAATCACGGTAAATATCCCGTAAGTATTATTAAAAACGTAGTATTTAATATCTTCAAAAATGTCGCGAGTGAGATAGAGGAGCCATGAATTAAAAGTCGCAAACTGGCCAAATAACCCTTTGTAAAATCTATGTTCGTTATTATACAACGACCGCTTTTAGACTTTGAGCGCAAACATCCGTCCCGCACGAGTTTCCATAGCTTCTTCACCAATTTAAAGGTAACAGCAGGGTTAGCACGGGCGGTAGACAAAATTATCTTTCCCCTGTTTTACTCCACTTGACAAGTAAATTGTATGAAGAATGTGACATAGCACGGGGATCGGGGAAAGACAATTTTTTCTACCATCCGCACTGTACAAACTAATAAAATTGAACGGCTCTTATCACGGACTGTCCTCGCGTGCTACTATCAATCAATGAATCTCCTTGAACCACTATTGAAATACCTATTATTATGGTCTTTTTAATCGGTCATTAGCTTATCAATACTTTTGATAAAAAGCTACGATGTAGTTATCAACTATCTTAATAATGTTACTATTTATTGGCATGAACTATTAATATAACAAAATGAGGCAAGAACGATGTCATTGCTTACGTCAGAGATTACTTAAATGGCACTTCTGATAAAAGATTACGGCTATACATTACATAATATATTATCACATACAAAAACACAGATCAGATATATTAGAATAGGCAGTAAATTGTCTTTTTGAGAATAATTACTTGTATTAGTGACTGTAATTAATTGTTTTTTCCTTGTTGCGGTCAAATCATAGATTATTATAGCGAGTTATACTTATAAAAGTCACAAAGCAGTCACCGTGTTACTGACCTATACGCGAGGACATGGAGTTAGGTATAGAAGGTACTTGGTATCTGGCAAATGTTTACATGGCTATGTCGCAGCTCAGCTATGTTCTAACCAAGGAATAGACTGTTAAACGGTGAGGGCTCCACTGATTTACGGAATACAAGCTAACATTTCTTTTTTTATTAGGTTGTTACTGCCTGCGCCTTATTGCGTGATTTCGAGCAGCTGCCGGCCGGTGACTCAACCCTAGTGGGGGAGCGGGGAACCAGCTTGAGCGGCGGTCAAAGGGCCCGCGTTGGCCTTGCACGGGCTTGCTATAGACAGGTATGTAAACAAGCCTTATGGACCTTCTATAGGGTCCGCTTCTCTATTGGACTTATGCCTGTCTGCACTAAAGTTAGACAGCTCTTACGTTCCCACTTATCTCTCTAGCCCCCGGTTTCTTGTACATTCGTCGAACTCGTCTCAAGTCAACACACCATATTTTATTTCTTAGTATTCTGTACGCTCGTTGGATGAAGATAGCCGATGATCAATAGGCAACCAACGAGCGTTCAGTATTTGGTATGCCAAGTTGACACCAATTTAACAAACGTACCAGAATCCTGGCCGAAGTGTTGCTTAGCTAAGTTGTATAATAGAGACACGACACATTAGAGCTCATGCTGGGAAGTAGATAAAAGGGACGCCCTTGTGGAAAGCCGACAAGGAGAACATCGTCACTATAATTTTAATAGATTAGTGCAGTCTGGCATTAGTTTTCCTGGTTCTTTTGTTTCTAGTAACGGCCCAAGCTGATGAGACTTTCGCCTAGAAACCAGTTGCAATACTCCACCATCATGCTATGCTTGCGCTTGATCTCGCATTCAGAGATGTTGTGGTTGTGAAGATCGAGGCTAGAGACCTAAATCTGTCCGTGCAATAAAACATAAGGTATATTCGTGATCTTTTGTATGAAAGACCATACTTACAACTTACAACCATATACTTCATTGTGCTATTCGTGGCCAGTTGGTTATTTATATCCATGGTTAAAATTCTCACTGCTCTCGGCGTCACACTTTGAGCTGACGGTACCCGGCATATTTTTTTTATAAATGTAGCTCTTGAATGCTCTTGAATCTAGGTGCTTCGCGTCATTGAACTTTCAAACGACCCAAAAACGAAGACAAAAATTAATGGACATTTTAATATTGACTTTTAAATCTAGGACGATAAAGCTACATGTTCGGTGCTGAGGGGCCCCGCGCGTCGCCTGCAAACGAGTCGTTCCTGTTTCGATTAAAAATATTACTCCTTGTACATGACTTTGAAATCGGTGGTCAGGTAGTTCACGTATGTGGATACTGGTTTTATTTTCTGCATCTGAAGTTAAATATAATATGAAAATCGATGAAGAGATGTCATAGTTGCCTGATCCGATACTTTTCTGCGTGCGAATAGACTAGTTCAAACAGAAAATAATTTTAATACCTAAAGTATGAAAAATAATAAAATTAAGACTTTGAAGTATGATACAATTGAAGGAAACGTGTTTATTTGGATGCAGACCATACTACTGATATTTATGATGTTCATCTCATGGAGTTTTTGGGTATATCAGCCCATGTGAGTTTTAATATCTCTGATGTGTAATTAATGATCGTCTGTAAAATAATGCTATGAATATTTATAAACTAAAATAAAGGCTTTGTAATAATAGTAATTCTATAAATAAATTGAAATACATTCCCTCAGATTAAAATATTATTTTGTTTTCCTAAAACATCAACAGAGATTATTATTGGCCAAATTATTTTGTAAACAACCCCCTAAAAATATTGCGTCACACTAATTCTTTTGTTTCATCACATAATACCTACTATCAGTTATAATTATGTGGTTATCTGACTATCTCAGCAAATTCCACGTTGCACTGCCAACTTCGCAGTTTTATTTATTTAGACGTTCAAATATAGTTAAGTACCTGCAATCTAAATTAACACCGCAAATAAATGTTGGAAACTCACAAACACAAACAACACTCACAATAGGAATAAAATGAAATCTAGCACTTCATGTTATTCCTGTAATAATTATTTATGATATAAGGGCGGTAGGTTGGTTTTTACAAGCGAGTAGACGTAGTCGAGGGCTTACCATAGTCACGAGTTTGTAAAAACCAACTTCCGCACGTATACCATACAACGTTTTTCAGCACATTTGCGAGAAAACAGTATTACTGAATCAAAGTTTGTTTATTAGTGGGAAAGTAGCAACAAACAATCTTTGACGTTTCTAATGTAATGTGAATATCTAGTACAGTTGCCACCACTCTACTAGAGCGTGACTTAGATTGGACTATGACTAAGACTTGACTACGTGTATAATTCTATAAATAACACGATGAAAAATGTTATTGTAATACCTATTTGGCACTGGCTAAATACACTAATGTGTGGAGCCATAACATAAGAAGAAGAATAAAAATGGTCTAAAATGGCGCGCATAACAATGCAGATATGCAAATGGTGCCACCTGCGTGTGGTGAAAATTATAACTAATTATTACCATTTTCTCTTTAGAAATAAAGTGAGATAAACGTATTCAGCAAACGCGCTTCCAAGGAGTTTCGTTCATTCAGCTTATTTATTCTCATTATGTGAAACTCTTTGGTGAAATTCTTATATATTTTTTATGGAAATTAAAAAGAAAACCGTAGAGATTTTTTCTCTCTAATCTGTGACCGTAAGCTATCAAACGAAGTGATTATATTATCTTTGCGGCGCTATACAACGGAGGAGGCGGTAAAATAGGTACTTACGTGAGAGTACCTGTTTGGCCACACGGTCCTTTCGAACAATGCATACAGGCTTCGTAAATGCATTTTTGAGCAAATGTGTTTTGAAAATAGTTTGTCACTGAATACAGACAAAATGTAGTTTGAGTGAATACGCAACACTAACTACTACTACTACTACGTTATTGCGTCTAAAAGTTTAAGTTGGTATGGTTTTTCCAATTCTGATCAGGAGGGTGGCTAATGTTCTCTATTTAAACTGAGCAAACACTATCTGAAACTATACTAGTCTGAGATAATAAGGTGTACTATATATTATCATAAAATTTATTGCAACAAGCAGTAGGTAGGTATTTCTTTGAATAATTTACCTGAGAAATAATTATGTGGTATATTGTTGCTAGGATGATGTTTTGTACTGAAAACCGAAATTAAATCAATCTTCTGAAACTATCAACGAAAATAGATATACGATTTTCCTATACCAAATAAATTAACAGTCATGCAGACAGATATCTTGAAAGAATCGGTTAATGTAATTGATAAATAATTCGGTTCTTAAAATAGAAAAACCACTTAGCACTATCTGAATAACATGCCTAAAAAATTATTGTCCGTCATTAATCCTTTATTCGTTTTCAGATTTAATACTGAAAGCTCCACTTATTTAGGTGTCTTTTTACTAGTTTTCATTTGATTGCTATTTTTGTTTTAAGTCAGTAATTTAAGAACTCCGCGAACTTTTCTCTAACGTGTTTGTATATACATGCATAGTGTCTAATTAATATTTGATCCCTCGAGCCGGAGGTCCATTTTTTTGGGTGCTGAGAAATTGTGATGCCATGCCACATCACAATACACAATCATGTTAGAGTTTAACTTTTATATTCAATGTAACAGTTAGACTGAATGTAAAAGTTACCATAATTAAACTTCGTTATTATCATTAGCTAATGCTGTACCTACAGATACTACACTATTGTCTAGAGAAAATAAATTCAAACGTGTATCGCTCAACGCAAAACTGGTTATCGGTTATTATGTAATGTTATTTTCATTTAAGTATGTTTGTCACTCTGAATAAATATATTTCTTTCTTTCCTTTACTCAACGAACGGCGGAATAGATTTGAATGAGCTATTTTAGTTGAATTTAAAGCGTTACCTACTCGTCTAGAATAAAAAATATGCCCAAGAAAATATGCAAATCACAGGGGCGGGCATAACCGGTATTTTAATAACAACTGGAATTGTTAATTGAATAATTAGGCGTGTACAGTGTACCTATAATTTAATACCTGTGATTTTTACGTGTATTTTTTAAGCTTATAATTTAATTTCATTAGGTGCTTACCGAGTGTGATCTTGGCGCAATATCAAAATTAAGTCACTATACATTCAGCGGCTGCGGTGGTCTGTACGTTGTCAGTCAACTGCAGTCAGTCAATCGGCCACTTGGGACAGGCTTGCAAATAATATATTTATTATTCTGTAAAAATTAAAATATTGCTATCATATTATTCGCTCGTAGGATTTTACCGCCACGGTCTTTGTAATTAACAAAGTCAAACGAATGTCTGAATATACAGACTTTACAGACAAAATCAACATGAGCGCTGAAACATATAAATTATTTCAGCAAGAGTCTTATACGCTTATCTGTAGATAGGTATTATTTGTTTTGTTTATTAATAATTGCGTTTCCTCCAGGCGGACATCTACCTACTGGACGACCCGTTATCGGCCGTGGACACGCACGTGGGCAAGCACCTCGTATCGGAGTGCGTCAACGGCTTGCTCCGCCACCAAACCCGGATCCTCGTCACACATCAGCTTCATCACCTCAAAACTGCAGACAATGTCATAATATTACGAAATGTGAGTACAACAAAAATGCTCGTCATTGTGTCATATCATAAATTATATAGAACCATATGTCACTACTTTAAATTGATGGAGTTGGAGTGGTTTAGATTAGATTCTTCAAATCGTGCCAGTCATTGTATGTCTATACAACACACGACACTGATTTAATTTTTAAATCATAGTTTTAGATATGAAAATTGTATGGAGAAACTACCTTCATGTGTGCGATAAAATATAATGACAGTTACATAAACTCATGCTCTTTTCCGGTACCTATATAAAATGATGAGCCACGATGATGAGACATGAGTTTTGACTGCTTTGATAGGCGATAACACTCCAATAAATATTGTAGCGATATCGCTTGTCAATCATAGCAATAAGAGATTATATAGGTGGTACGGTAGTATCTAACGTAACGAAGTGATTACTTTATCGATATGGTATCTAAGCTCAATCTTCATTTACTCAATGCTCTTCTCGGACGAACCCGCTTGTTGTTTAAATACTACGATGCCTAAAATGAAACAAAAATAAGTTTGGTACCTATAGAAATAAAGGCCTATTGATTTTTGATGAGCATCAACTTGATTAACGCCCATATTCTAAGACGTTACCTCGAGATTACTCCACTCGACTCAACCTCGAATTAACCTCATTTTTGTGTTTTGGTATTTTTAGTTGACAATAAATAATCAACTTGACATTTCAATTTTTCTCAAACGAGAGAAGCGAAGCAACTGTCAACTCAAGGTACGTCGCGATGTATTTTGAGTTTCCCTCAAAGTTAAGTAGAAGTCAAACGAAGGATTTTTGGAGAAATGTTTTGGAATACGGGGGTCAATCTCGCTTTAAAAATTCCAACTTCCGTTTTGGGGAATAAATAAATAAATAATAAATAAATAACGCCCAACGATCACATACATAGATCCTGGACCCTAAGTAGGATTCCCTGTATCTAGGGACCCAGGAACTACGAGGACCATGGTCCCACAACACCCAGACACAGAACAAGTATTTGCGCTTTTTTTTCGGGCACAAAATACTTGTCCTGTCGCGAGAATCGAACCCGCCGCCTCCGGGTTATGAGCCGACCTGCTCAACCACCACACCACGGAGGCTCTCAAAATAATATAGCTCTCAACAACTACTTATATAGGTACTTACAAAAAAATAATATGAACGACCTGGGGGTCTAGAAAAGATAACAAACGTTAACGCTATCGCCAAACGCTAACTCCAAAAATGTATTGAAATGACATTCGCTGCGGAAAAGTTAGCGATTTCCGAAATGTCAGCGAGCAGTGAGTTAGCGTTTGTGATTTTTGCTAAACCCCCTGCTCTTCTGCCTTTAATGAATGCCCGTCGTCGTCGAAGAAACAGACAAGCCGGTGTCACAATTCACAATGTTTACAATACAAGACCTTTTTGCCACAAATCATCACCTCGCTTATTGGCTGGTGGTTTGGTGACCGCAGAATGTTAATGTACCGACTGAACAGAATGCCTACCCATTCCCTGGAAATCTAGCTTGAGTCGTTTAAAAATCTAATATTATGAAATAATGTTGGTACTTACCTCACAAAATACTTTATAGTACAGCCTATGTGTCTATATGTGAAAGTTGTCAGAAGAACGATTTGTTAATGACTGGAATCTTATTTTTCTACTTTTAAACAATTGTAATATGATGGCTATACATAAAAGCTGAACAAAATTATCCCAGGAAAAACTCTTTTGAAATCGTACAAGTTATTGATACCATTATTGGACCACTGGCAAGTGAAAAAGAAAATGAAACAAGAACACCTAGTGAAATTCTGCTATCCGCTATTTTTAGCGGAATGACTCTAAGTCTAAATATTCTTGTTTCATTTTGTATTTAAGATGTACTTCTGCGAGGTTACGCCTGATTCAATAAATTATCTTAAAACCAGACTTAGTGGAAAGTTGATATATTTTGATATGTGTGGACATTTCACACAGCGCCATCTAGCCTAAAACTAATCAAAGCTTGTACTGTGGGTTGAATACAATATAACACCCAGACGCAGAACAAACATCCATGTCCATTACACAAATGTTTGTCCCGGGAAGGAATCGAACCCACAGCCCTCAGTTCAGAAGGCAGGGCTACTACCAACTGAGTTATCGAGCCCGTCAAGTTAAATATCACTTCGTACTTAGACCTCAGTAAAGCCCTATTTAACAATATACGACCTAGTTATTTATATAACATTGTGCTATTTACTCAGATGTGACTTCAATAGATTTTTTTATTGAGTATTGTTAGTGGCAAAAAGGTAGATGGCCTGATAGATAATGGTCCCTATCGCTTATAGTTTATAGAGATACCTATGCACTTCTGCTTTACTAGGGGCATATTACCGTGGGACAGACAACGGTTTACATCAACCATCCAAGTTGCACCATAGGATGCGTAACTTTGATTTTCTTGATTTGTTGTTGGAGTAGGAGTGGTTTAGATTCTTCAAATCGTGCCAGTCATTGTATGTATATGTGTATTACCATTGACTTATATGTTCCCTTGGCCAGCGATTACCTTGTAGTTCACTACTCTAGGTATAAAAAAGAAAAAAAAGAGGAATACTTACTAATTTCCTTTCCTAACCAATTCGTTTTTAACAGGGCGAAATCGAGACTCAAGGTGATTTCGACAGCGTGTCCAAGTCGCCACTGTTTGCTGAACTATTGGAAGAAGAGGAACCAGATGAAGCGACCGGACCGAAGTACCTGCGCCAGCGCACCATGTCTATACAGGTATAACGCGCGCCATTGGATAAGCGATTCTGACGAAAGCTAGAAAATATACTTGACCCATTTACACTATTATTTAAAAGTGTAGTGGGAGTGAGAGTGTCTGCTCTTCTCAGATCTTTTCTTTGATAGCGCGTATAGTACCTACACTTATAATATCAAAGATACATTTAATAATAAGAAAGGATCGTTCTCAATTTAGCTCTCACTGATTCTATTTCATAAAATTATAGTGGATGTTTTACAGGATGAAAAGTCCTTATTTCGCAACTATGTTTGCCAACAAAGAAGGAAAACTCCTCCATCATAACCAGTTGTGAAACTTTGGCAAGTCATGAAAGGAATCTGTCACTATCTCTTTTTTATTTATGTACATAGATAGGTATCAAGAAAGGCTTACGTTACTTGACTTGAATACTTACTATCGCGTATATTTGCAGTCACATACAAGCTCAAGCACTGTTCAAGAGGACGTGGAAGATGAAGCCGACCAGAAGGAGACCGCTGAGATCACTGAATCAGGTAAATAATACGTTTAATCCCGCAAAGTTTTGTCTAAGCCATTAATAACGGATAAAGGAAGTGGCTACAGTTTGTTACAGTTTGTGCTTATCGTACGCGTACCTGATTGCTATATGTTTGTTCCTTTCCTTCGCCACTGATGTGGCGATACGTGTGAGCAGTACAAATATAATATCGTTTTGATGATCGCTCTCTGCTTTAGTCTATACTCTAAGGATTAGTTAAACCGGCTTTTGTCTTTTGAATAACAAAAAAAGTCATAAGTAACTAATTCAAATCTTACATGCTTATTATAAGGCTGTTATTAATAATTAGTTCCACTGAAGTTTGTGTTTGTATCAGGTCGCGTGTCCAGTAAAGTGTACGCTCAATATTTCCGCGCGGGCGGAGGCTGGGCGCTCCTGTTACTGACGATAGTCTCCATCATTATGGCACAAGTTATCACCTCTATGAGTGATCTCTGGCTTACACACTGGTAAGTTTTTAACACCGATGATTTGTACATGTTCGGTTGTGACATGACAGTGGGTAGAGTGTGATTCAGACGCAATGGCGGCTGTGAAGGGAATGAAATGCGCGAAGTAAACATTACATGTGCGTGGGCAGAGGTAATGGGTGAGCGCAGCGTGTGGGGGGGCTTGCAGCACACTTCACAGCCGCCATTACGTTTGAATCGCACTCCTGGAAAATTTGTCAAACATCATCTAACGCTTACAAGAGCTCCTAGTCAATATACCTCTCTGCTTCTAGTTCTATTAGTTACGAGTCTTAATCCGAAGCCTAGTCTACTAGATATAGATGCGTTTACATTTTTTTTATTTGTGCGTTTTACTAGAATTGTAATTTATCGCGAGCTTCCCCGGGTCAACGAGATAGCTGTTTGCACCCATTTTTTTTAATCCAGGCCATAATTGTTTATTTCTCAAAATTATTAAAGGTCAAGCTTGATTGACATATGCATGTAGGTAGAGTGCGATTAAACCTTAACTTAATGGCGGCTGTGAAGTCTGCGCGAAACGCTGCGCAGTAGCTAAAATTAGACAACTTAAACGATGTGCGCAACGTCCATGGGGCTTGCAGCGCACTTCGCAGCCATTGAGATTTCGTCACACTCTATAACGTGTTTCAATAAAAAAAGAACTGAAAAGAGCAAACATTTCTGCTGTCTTAGTCTTTCTGCACTTAAACGCGTGTAGAAGAGCCTCATAAGAAAAACAATAGTTTCTTGTTTGCGCCAGATTCGTTTCGTTAACGCGTTTTACTTATTTCTATAAAGTATTACGTTCATGTTATGTTGGTTAATATTCCTTATTTGTTATCAATTACGCTGATTTAGTAATTATTATTCTGGTAGTTAGATTCAATTAGCACAATTCAAATTTTTTAATTTTTGGTTTAATAATATAAAGCATGTGTTAGGAGTAATTTACATAATAGTTTTCAACGTAAAAATTAGGAATTTTCTCAAGGAAACTGACACAAAAATAATAAAACTTAATACCAATGAATATCGAAATGTCACATCCACTCTAACTATTACTTATAATATCTGCGTCTAAACTCAAGGCCAAAAGTTTCCATAAATCGAGCCTATTTAAAATAAAAAAACAGAATAAAAGGCAATTAATAAATAATATTATGGTAAACGAAGAGTTATCTAACATTCAACATCAAGGCACACTGATAGTAAGTACTTCGTACAGTACAATACAATACAATACAATACAATACAATAATACTTTATTGAACACCAAAAAATCACACAACTATGCACATGATACAACACAAAGAATGGTAGAACAACGGGCGGCCTTATCGCAAAAAGCGATTTCTTTCAGACACGACATATTAATATCACTGATGTTTATGATATTTATATTATGCATTTATCATAGGATGAACAAAGTAGAAACGGCATACGAGGTGGTTCAACTATCTGAAAACGCAAACATTACTATCTCAAACATGACAGCTCTCAACGAAAACATAACAGAACTGACCACAGAAGAAATCATCTCCACTATAACCACCACGACATTGGCACCGAATCTCACAGTCATCGGCACCATAATGAAGACTGTCATAGCAATGGCAGACGCCACGAACGGAACAACCATAGGCGAAGATAAAGTGAACAATAACTTCTACATATACATCTGGGCTATTGGAATCGTTGGCTGCATCATCCTTACTACTGGCAGGTTTGTGAATTTTCTTCTAGGACGTATACCCGGTTACAATTAAGTTTAAAATCTCTTAACTTTGCACTTAAGTATACTTACTTATTTATCTCTCTCGAACATACCCAGCTTTGTAGATAAGTACCTACGTCAGAGAGGAATACGTGCAAACTTAGGAGCTCTCAAACTTTAGTGCAAGCGGTCATTGAAGAAGAAAGAAAGACATTTATAACATTGCTGTTTATACATATAGGTACAGCGTAAACGTTAAGGTTTAGTGTTCTCTTAACTTTAAAAATACTCAGCAAACGTAATAAGTATAGATGTTCTCGCATTTTGCTTCATATTTTCAATACTCAATTATTTATTGCAACATATGTACATATTTATATTGGTTTTCCGTAGATATTTTTAATTTTTCACTATTATCATCAACATCAGCCTGAAGACGACTACTGCTGAACATAGGCGCTATCTTGAGCGGCTAGTCATATACAAAATAGTGGCAGTATTAGTATTCGATTTTTATAAGTTGGAAAGCGTCGAAGACCACCGCCACCCGCAGTCACCGTCGCGATCGCGCTACGTGAACTCTCCTCCTGAGGAAGGGCATCGGATATGCTCGAAACCTGGTCGAGAAATAGACACGATATTCATGAGGTACAGTCGGTTAAATAATATTTAAAGCGTCGAAGACATTATACTTTTGGATAGATTATTTCCTTTCCATCTGTATTTAGATAAGCTATTGAGGATGCAATAATTTCCAGGAAATTATACATTATGTAAGTTCTAAAAGAAATAAGGAAATCATTACGGATATTAAAACTTTATTTTCCGTTTTACCTGTTTATAGCAGAGCGGGAGATTTTTTTATGAGCTATTGGTTATGGTTTTCCACTCGCGTATAATTTCTATTGCATCTTTGATCTATATTAGGTGCTATTTATGTTTAATGGCACGTCTATAACTATTTATAGTCATAATTATCTCGTATATCCTTACTCAGGGTTAAAATCTAACTCAAAACTAAATAATAATTGTGCCGTGCTATTTTTTTATTACCCTTCTCACCTAATGCTATGGGTTGATTCCTCGACCAAACCATCAGTCTCTTACGCCCGTCTGTACTTAAGTTTGGTAGCTCTTAAGTTCCCACTTATCTTTCTAGGATGTACCCAAATACGTTGCAGTAACAGGAATGTTAACTTTAATGTAAGCAGGCCTAGTTTTTGGATTGAAAGTGAAAAGTAATTTGCACTTATTTATAATACATCATAATCATCAACAGCCTTAAGACGTCCACTGCTTAACATAGGCCTCCCCCACAGAGCGCCACTTTAAGCGTCTGCTCGCCTCCTGCATCTATCGCCTCCCCGCGGTTTTTACCAGATTGTCAGTCCACCCAGTGGGGGGCCGGCCTACGCTGCGTCTTCCGGTTTGTGGTCGCTACTGCAGAGCCCTTTTTCCCCATCAGCTGTCAGTTCTACAAGCGATGCCCTGTCCATTACCATTTCAATTTCTTAATTACATAATTATTTATTTTATTTTATACTTGTCGTTTCAGATCGATCCTATTCCTGTGGGTGTGCATGCGCAGCTCCATAAAGCTCCACAACAAGATGTTCAGCAACATTCTGGCGGCGACCATGCGGTTCTTCGACACCAACCCTTCGGGACGTATCCTGAATCGGTTCTCCAAAGACATGGGCATCGTTGATGAAATGCTGCCGAGGATGTTCTTGGACAGTATACAAGTAAATCACTGTTTTACAACTTTCACGGGTGTTCACTACATTTTTAATAGTACTTTTGCATTGATGAAGATAGCCTTAGCTGGATGTTTGAACTTCGTCCTTGACCCAATGCATATAAATGAGTTTAACGACCTGTGTTTAGAAATGTATTTATAGTATCTTGTTATGTATTTATAGTATCTTGTTAACTCTCGTAGCGGTCGCACGTGCAATTTTGAGAGTGGATTTATTTTTACCATGGACGTTTGGAAACACGCAGTTTCAAGTAAGGCTCTCACAACTTGTAGGGTGTCATGGTCCCAGTCTCCCCCTTTCGGGATAACATACCAATTCAAGGTCACCTTGTAAAATTGGAGTATACACATACATATGTACCCAATGATATGTACCACTGGAAATTATGAATGTTCTTTGTTCCAGAACGGTCCATTGTTGTATGGTAACATGTTCCATCTCCTTTTGTTTAGATCTTCATGGTGATGGTGGGAATATTAGTGATGGTTGCCTTCGTAAGCCCCTACATGTTGTTGACCACAGCCGTCTGTGGTATTGCCATGTACTTCTGGACGATCGTGTATCTTAACACGGCGCAGGCGATCAAGAGGTAAGGCGATTTCATATTATTCATATAAATTAGAGATTATTTTAGTTGCGAATTTTTATTTCACATCTTCATTTGATTAGAGTTAAACACATAAATGAAATTAAACAATGCCGTTTTTTGAAGTCGGAAGAGTATTGCTATACTTTAAAATAAGTATTTGACACAGAATTGACACCAATATATTATTTGCTAAGTACTTCCCAGATCGTTACGGAGCTATTTCAAACATTTACTCGCACATATTTTGTTTTTTATGTAAATACTAGCGATTTCAGCGAACAACGTAGAAGGCAATTTTTAAAGTCGTCACATTTTATTTTGGAACGTAATTTCTCACGCGTGGTTTCAGAACAATGTCCCGGAAACTGCAAATTTTTTAAATCAACGACGCACTGCTAATTTTAGCTGGTTATCGCTGTAGTCGTAGTGTGAGGTTCAGGCCTTTCAAATTCTCACAAAATAATTATACAGCAAGCATCACGAACTCTATTATACGAGTAGGTATGTATAATAGAGATCCGTGGTAAGCATATTATAATATCACCAAGACTCGTGCCAAGCGATGGTGAATTATGGCAATACCCTCTCCATGACTTACTAAATTCTAGTAGTTACACTATCTGATACAAGAAACATTTGAACTGTATTGCATACTAGCCGCAATGACTTATAAATGCTCCAGCAGTGTCCCATATCCGCCCTATTAATAATAAACGCGTAGTAGCTTTGGATTAGTTGGACTCCAACTTTTGTCTTTTTTGTCATTGGAATGGAATGTCGAACTAGGTCGTTAAGGACAAAAGCCGGTTCAACTAATACAAAACTGCTCCACGTTTATTAATAAGGCTGAAGTCATGGATAAAATTAAAAAAAAGAAGGATTGAGTTTTGATTGACATAGAACTGAAGCCCAAAATGGCGGACATATTACATATGTGTGTCAGATGAAAGTATGGCGACCGGCTGCATATGATGTGAGTGTGTGCGTGCCCCGCTCGTACGTACGAAGCGCTCCGGCTTCCTAAGGATGCATCAGTTTTGGATCAGACGGGATTCCCTCCTTCTTTTTTTATTAGCTCCATGGCTGAAGTCTAAGGCTGAGTTGCACCATAATAACAGTTAAAGTTGCTGTTACGGTTTAAATTAACTATACTTAACTTTGACCTTAACCATGGAGTTTAGCCAGCATGTGTTGCACCATCATAACTGACAGACAGACTTTTGTCTTCAGAGCACTTGATTCCGCGATCATATTTTATGTGTATGACAGATATTTAACTTATACACTTACCGGTGAAGCGGTTACAGTCAGCAGTTAAAGTTATGACGTCATTTAAATATTATCAGATGGTGCATCGAATTTTTTGTCGAACTGTACTTTAACTGAAATGCCCATGATTGTTATTGCTAAAGTAAGATGGAGCAACCCACCCTAAGCGTAATATATAAGTAGCATCAGATTGAGTTCTATCAGACTGGTTTCTAATACGAACATCCCCTAATTTGTGACAAGATAGCGTTGTGTCAAGTGTGATTTGTCGACTTAATATTGACTTATTTATCATATTATAACATAATCATACCATATTGACTTATTTGCCGCAGGGTTGAAGGCATATCTCGCAGCCCGGTGTTCTCCCACGTATCGGCGAGCATGGCGGGGCTGGCGACGGTGCGAGCGTGCGGGGCGCAAGACATGCTCAAGGACCAGTTTGACTACAAACAAGACGTACACACGGCCGCTTGGTAACACTTCCTTCCTCTTTTTTAGCGTTGCGAACCCTATTACTAAGGCTCCGCTTTCCATCGGTCTGTCTGCAAGTCAACCCTTAGTCAAGAAGTAATTTCCCGAATTTTTTATGTAGACCCTTTTCATGTAATAATTGTGTATAATATTGTACAAATGTTTAGTGTCGGTGTAAATTTTTTGTCACTACCTATTTTTTCTTTTATAATAGTAATAATTACTTATTAAAATATTGTACATTCGAAATGGACAAAACTGTTGGAACTGAATAACTTAGCACCCTAAGATCATATTGTACACAGCTTAGCAATAAAAATTATTCTATTCTATTCCCGTCTGCCACCAGGCTGTATCTCATGAACCGCGATTGTTAGTTGAAATTTTCACAGATGATGTATTTCTTGTTGCCGCTATAACAACAAATACTAAAAAATTCGGCAACAGACAGACAGCGGAGTCTTACTAATAGGGTCCGTTTTACCCTTTGTGTAAGGAACCCTAAAACAAAGTAAGGGTAAAAGATAACCAACGTGTGAAAACTAGATTGTGTCCAGACTGCCATAAAAAGATTTCGAAATGATGACGTTGAACATTTTTCCTCTGGTTTCTATAAAATCTTTATTTAGCCTCGTTAATCACAATTATAAAAAATGGTTAAATCTAGTACCTATATAATATTTGATTTATTTGTTTCAGGTATTTAACTCTAGTGACGAACACAGCGTTTGCAATTTGGCTGAGTTTGATATCCGCTACATACGTGATTGTGGTCGCATACACGTTCCTGCTTCTTGATCACGGTAACTTATACAATCGAATTACACTCTCTAAATATCTGACAGTATCAAAAAATTACATAACCATTCGAGTGAGACAGCCTTACATCGCTTGTGATCGCAAAAATACCTACCACCGTATCTTCCTACAGGTAAAAGCACAAAATCCGGTGACGTCGGCCTCGCCATCAGTCAGGGCCTGATCCTGGTCAACATGGTCCAATACGGCGTGAAACAAGCCACGGAAGTTATATCCCAGATGACCAGTGTCGAGCGAGTGCTCCAGTTCACATCTCTGCCGCTAGAGAAGACCGAAGGCCCATCACCACCTAAGAGCTGGCCAACGCGCGCCAGACTGGTCTTCAAAGACCTGTATCTAAGATATGACAAGGAGTCTGAGCCTGTGCTCAAGAACTTGAACATCGTTATTGAAAGCGGATGGAAGGTATGGCCCGTATCTCGACTTGATGCTATGACCAGAATCAACAACACAGCATGATCTACCTGTCACAAGGACATACTATATTTTACAGATCACCTAAATCTAAACAAAAGGCAGCATATGGTTTAGTATTCCATTATATGCAGCGGATTTTATGATGAAAAGTGGCCCACATTCCTTATAATGCATAGCAATAAAACTAAGATCTATCCGAAAACATACTCCTCTCCATCAGCGTACATGGACTGTTTAAAGCAATCCATGGGCTATCCCGTTCCTACTAATATAAAATAGTGAAACGATATATTTTGGTTATATATATAGGTTGGTTTACGAATGCACATTCCTTAGTCACGGATATCAACAAACGATACTTAGTCTGGAAAACCAAGAGTTTAAGAGAAAATCATAATTTTTACCAACATCCAACCATCATGACCGTTTCCTTAATTTTTAGTAGATTAAAAAAATATAATAATAAATAATAAATAAATAAATAACGCCCAAGGATCACATACATAGAGCCTGGACCCTAACTAGGATTCCCTGTATCTAGGGACCCAGGAACTACGAGGACCATGGTCCCACAACACCCAGACACATAACAAGCATTTGCGTTATTTTTTTTTTGGTGCACAAATACTTGTCCTGTCGCGGGAATCGAACCCGCCACCTCCTGGTTATGAGCCAACCTGCTCAACCACCACACCACGGAGGCTGTCAGATTCGAAGTGTAATCTATTTTGTACAATATGATTCTATGCTTCAAACTAACTACTACAATAATAAAAACCGCCCAAGTAAGGGATAGAGTGAACTTGTTATAGCGGCAACAAAAATACATCATCTGGGAAAATTTCAACTAACTATCACGGTTCATGGGATACAGACTGGTGAGTGGTGACAGACGGACAGACAGACATTAGTAATAGGGTTCGCTTTACCCTTTAGGTACGGAACACTAAAAACCATAGCATGTAGTAAAAACTAGACGTGTAATGTTACAGGTGGGAGTGGTGGGTCGCACGGGCGCCGGCAAGTCGTCCCTCATCTCCGCTCTGTTCCGACTGGCGCCGATCGAAGGTCACGTGTACATCGACGATCTTGAAACGGGGGATATTGCTCTCAAGGTGATTAAACAAGCTTAAATAGTTTCCATTTTTTGTACCACTGTGGTCGACAGCGCCAGTGACGTCAGTTTACATGAGGTTTAGAGGTCCGCGGTGAGCCGATGGATGCAGGAGGCGAGCAGCTGCTCAAAGTAGCGCTCTCTGTGGGAGGCCTATGTTCAGCAGTGGAGATCTACGGGCTGATGATGATGATGATGATGGTGATGATGTCTTTGAATTAAGCAGGCATTTCTATTAGTCATTATCATCATAAACAGCTTGAAGACGTCCTTCCGACTGCTGCACAAAGGCCTCCCCCAGGTAGCGCCACTTTGAGCGGCTGCTCGCCTCCTGCATCTGCTGTTTCTATTAGTATCTCAGACATTTTCGACATGTAGCTATTACCTACTATGCCTACATATTCTTTAAACCCATTTTCTGCCGACCATGTTCCATCATTCTTTATTTTGTAAATGCGAAAGTTTGTGTACTACTGTGAACATACACGTGGTTCCAAAACTCAAAGTCGTGCAGATCAAGTGTAGGCTAGTTTAATATTTCGCATGTTTAATAAACTACCTACCATTACATGTAACTTTGCAAGTTTTCTATCTATTGTAGTTAATTGTTATATTTCGCAGGAGCTCAGGTCAAAGATCTCAATCATTCCTCAAGAACCGGTGCTGTTCTCTGCGAGTCTCAGATATAACATGGATCCCTTCGATAAATACACAGACGCCGAGATATGGCAAGCTTTGGAACAAGTAAGTATATTTATAATTTATATGCTAGCTGCGGTCAGCGGCTTCTCTCTGATTTTGTGAATATCATTCATCATCATCATCATCATCAGCCTAAAGACGTCCACTGCTGAACATAGGCCTCCCCTAAAGAGCGTCACTTTGAGCGGCTGCTTGCCTCTTGCATCCATCGGCTCCCCGCGGTTCTGACCAGGTCGTCGGTCCGGCCTACGCTGCGTCTCAGTTCGTGGTCGCCACTCGAGAACCTTTCTTCCCCAACGGTTGTCAGTTCTACGAGCGATGTGACCCGCCCACTGCCACTTCAACTTGCTAATTCTGAAAACTATATCGGTTATTTATGTTCTCTTGCGGATCTCCTCATTTCGGATCTTGTCTCGCAAGGAAACACCGAGCATAGTTCTCTCCATAGAGAATATCAATTGGAATCTGTTGAATAAAATCCGAATACCTACCTAAAATGCAAGTGGACGACGAACTAGTACGCGCTTGGTTTAATTCAGATTTGTGTGTAGCTAAGTACTTACATAAATAAATAAACGCTACAAGTGATAACGTAAAATAATAATGAAATATGTAGTTCAAATTCAAAATGACAAAGGACCTAATTTTTCAAGACTCCCACTGTACTCAAGCTTCTTGTTCCTCTATTTTACCTATGTAAGAAAAGAAAGCTTAAAAAGTGGCAACTTTAAAAGCAATCTCTTCTAGTTCTAGACAATCTATGAGTATCTCGGTACTTACTATAAGCACTAGCAAAAAAGTTCGATGATAATAATAATAATAATAATAAATATGTGTGGACATTTCACACAGCGCCATCTAGCCCCAAACTAAGCATAGCTTGTACTATGGGTACCAGATAACTGATACAATACTTATATACTTTTTTGTTTGTAAATACATACATAGAATACAATATAACGCCCAGACGCAGAACAAACATCTATGTTCATCACACAAATGTTTGTCCTGGGTAGGAATCGAACCCACCACCCACAGTTCAGAAGGCAGGGATACTACCAACTGAGCTATCGGGCCCGTCAAATATAGTAATCAGTAATCAGTATAACTGTAATAATATCTTGTTCTTTAGGTGGAGCTGAAGCCAAGCGTGTCGTCTCTGTCTAACGCGGTGGCATCCGGAGGGTCCAACTTCAGCGCGGGACAGAGACAGCTGTTATGCTTGGCGCGCGCGGCGCTTGCACGGAATAAGCTGCTGGTATTAGATGAGGCCACCGCTAACGTCGACCCTAAGTAAGTAAAAATACCTATCCCATAATCTCGGAGCTCGGCGTTCACCTGATGTCAAGCGACACGGCGCCCATAACAGTTGCAGTCACTCTGACTTAAAATATTAAAGTTTTGCGTGACTGCACTGCGCACGTCATCCTAAGACATTACAATCTAGTAATCACATTACTACACTGAAATCAGGTTATAAAGTCTCATTTGCTCAGTAATTTCACTAGCCAAAATGCCCTTTAAACCGGAACACAGTCAGTAGTGCTTGCACACTACTATTTGGCGGCAGAATAACTGGCAAAGCGGTGTTACCTACCTAGACGTACTTAGCAGAAAAATCCTACCACCTAGTAAGTCCAAGCGCAACTATTTCCGTCTCTTTTCCACTGCACTTTCGGCATGATGATGGAAGTGAGAGTCTTGTTTTCGCAGAAGTCCTGTCCTGATCGAAGCTTCTTTCATAATATGTATTCAATAATCAACTAATAAATTTTTGTTCTCAGCACTGACACACTAATCCAGAAGTCCATACGTAAGCACTTCGCGGATTGTACGGTGATCACTGTGGCCCATCGGCTGCACACTGTAGCTGATTCCGACAGAGTTATTGTGAGTACCTTTACAATCTAATTAGACGACGGCATTGTATTTAATGACGTCAACGGCCGTTTTACGTGGGAACGTGAATCTATAACCTAGAAAACAAGTTTCATTACATAATTCAGTTAGTAAAGAATGATGTTTATTGATGCTTTCATTTTACGGGCTTCGGCAATCGATCATCGGAGCGAAGTTTCTTTTTATTTGCTGAATAAGAATGTTTTGTAATATATTACTCTTGCACCGCATCTGTGGCATGATAGTTCAGCACCCCTATTCCCAATCCATCGACGTTTCGATTCGAAATATACGCTATCCGTCTCCTTCGTCTATATTTAAAATAAAACAGACGGATAGCGTTGATTTCGAATCAAAACGTTTTCGATGGGTTCAGAATAAGGGTGCAGGTTGGCTTGAAGGCCCGATTGGCGGCTGTATCAATGAAAACGCTATGTTTATGACGTGCACGTGATCGTTCATTGGTCAAACGCATTCTCAAGAGAATGATGTCGTTTTTCACAGCTCATGGTACCCGTGTGAGGTGTTTTGAAACAGTGCCAATTTTGCTATGCGATAAAACCATCTATTCTGACACTTAGCTATAAGGCTTGTATCACAGAACTATACAAGTCGTGAATATCTGCTCAAGACGAGATTTCATTCGCAAAATCATCAAATACTTAGTGAATGAAATCTCTACTTCAACACCAATCGACGACTGAGCTAGTACTGTTACGGGTCTAACTCAAGATTCTGATAACAAAATTGTCCTGTCCCTGTAACCATTTCTAATAAATGGATTTTCTTAACCCAGGTAATGGAAGCGGGTTCGATAGTGGAAGCGGGTCACCCCCACGAGTTGTTGCAGATGGAACAGGGTCACTTCACCAAGATGGTGCAACAGCTCGGCGCCGCGTCCGAGCAGAGCTT
The DNA here is from genome assembly GCA_963580505.1 of Ennomos erosarius. Taxonomy (NCBI): domain Eukaryota; kingdom Metazoa; phylum Arthropoda; class Insecta; order Lepidoptera; family Geometridae; genus Ennomos; species Ennomos erosarius. The sequence goes on from OY756978.1 coordinate 8,511,799, forward strand.
GCGGGAACTAGCCAACAATGCTTACTTGCAGCATATCAAATATGTCGACGCCGATGACGTTACTAAAGTGTAACTACCAAAGCAGCAAGCTTCTTTGCGCTGGACTCTTATTCGCACCGCAATGGTGCACTTTTAGAATAGGCACATGATAAATCTCAGATGGCGCCATCATGGCTTCACACTAAAAAATTAAGATTATCAGCAACTTTTGTAAATATGAGACTAGTGAAACCTTTCATGAATTTATTGCCCGGAGCTATGGGTAAAACAAGGAACTTGTACTACGATACTCGTGTTTTAAACACATTGAATGCATGTAAACTCTAGAAGAAGTGTTCTCCAAGAAGTGGGGTCTGTTTTCGATTAATATAACAGACTGAAGAACCATATGGAATGTCAGTGCAGTTCGTTTTTTCTCAAAATGTTACCACTGATCTCCATTTTATACCAAGTTCATAGTACAGAGAGAGACAGATAATATACATACTATTCTAATAACTGCGCCTATACAGTAAAGATAAACGTATTGTTTCTGTGTCGCATTCTCTAAAGCTGAACGAAATTGAAGTATTTTCTCACATCTATTGCTACTTTCACTCATTCTCACTCTCTCAACTCTTAAGTAAATAGCACTTGAACGGGGCAGATATATTTATGTGAGTTTTATAAAGTAAAAATGTGTACATACATGGCATTTTCCGTCTTTTGCAGACGATTTAAGCAGTGTCTGTGATCTGCGAAAGACACAACGCCATTGATGAATATAGGCCAACACGGAAATGTGTATCGAATATCCAAATATAGGCAGTAGTATGAAAAGCGGGTCAGTGTGACGTTGCTTACTTAATTTTATTTAGGTAACTCACTTTGGACGTTTGGATGAATTTTTGCAGGGATTATACCATCTCGGACAGAAGTGACATAATTATTGTTATGAAACTCTATACAGCTAGTTACAGTACCTATTGTACCTTTAGCATAATGTTCATTTTGTTTTGAGTGTCGTACTCATTTTGAGTTTTGTACATTTTGCTTTGAAGCGTTGAAAAATATAATCTATTAATAATGAATCAGATTGTCCTTGAATTAAAGTTTTTGCATTGAACTAAACTGAACTATATAAGTAGGTAAGTGTTAAAATAATTATTGTACGATCAAAATTATCAGTTGCAAGGTGCTAATAATAATAAGTTGGATGAAGATACTTAAATTCTTATACTCGTATTTTATAAAATGTTTGCATGTTTCCATGCATGCTATCTATGTTGTGTACTGTGTCTGTAATGTACATGTCACCGTCTTTTTGTAAAAACCGATTATTTATAAAAAAAAACGCAGTTATTTATAAACCGTCGAATTCTTGCATTGGCAGTGGTTTTTTTTATGGCTGAATCAGATTATGCAACTCCATTGCGCACTCCTCAAAATGAGCACGATAAAAGAGCGACAAACTGGCAACATTGCGTCTATGGTCGAGGCTCTTTAATCGGTCCTCAAACTAGTTGTTGCCTATGAGCTTCTTAGCACGCTTTTCAAGTCTCAGTGTCTCACAATAAAACGGTCGTTTTTTGTTATTTATAATTAATCGGCATCACTTCGTTTTATTGTAATTGGGTACTTCTAGCGTGGTCAAAACTAACCTAACACTCCTCCCTTCGCTCGTCCTGGTGTGACTCTAAAAAAGCAATAAATTACATGAAAAATTGGTGCATTAATACGGGTTTGTTCACAATTAAACCCTACCGTTAAACCGTTTGTTTATAAACTCACCGCTGGGCACTAACTAATTATAAATAATCGAAAAATCATCCGTTTTACTGCATGACAAACTGTCCGTTTTTTCAACAATCAGTTTTTACAAAGACATTGACATACATAGTAAGTTGCTATTTTAATTAGCGACAATTTGTTGTATTTAAGTAGTTTATTAAATTATCATAAGTATTGATTTATTGATATTATGCATTATGTATGCATATAATTCGGCCCTGTGGGTGTAGGGCCAGTCCCATATACCCACTTGTAGTGCAGTGTGCCAGGTGGGACTAATAACGCCTCTCCTAATTAATTCCACTTGCAAAAATATTTACATATTTATTGGATTACATTTATAGTTCGAAATGTGTATTAATTCACATAAATATTTACTTGTTATTTATTGGATTACATTAATACGAAATGTGTATTTTTCCAATTATACTAAGCTGAATTGCTATACTTAATAAGGTTACTTAAATTTTACATCATTGTACTTAGTGAATGTTAATTCATCGTATGGATGCCTTAATAAATGTGATAATAAATGATTTACTAGAGTAAATACATTTTTACCAAATAATATGTTTTTAATTCCATATTTTATTCTTGAAGATTGTCCCTGTCCCTGCCAATAATAGAATAGTGATACCTAAGTTCATGGCAGGTTCACATTCACTTTTCACTATGAATATAAAAAATATAGTGTTGATGTCAGTGGCGGATTAAATGTTGAAAGCGCCCTAGGTAAGCACCACATCGGCGCCCCTTGGTTGCGAACCCCCTTAGTGAGCCACGCAGGTGATATGTGATGAGGTATCGTGTAATTCACATTAGGTATTACATTGAGAGCTTCCAATCATAACGGCTCACATGAAAACGCATGCAAAGCTAGCTCAAAAACTTGTAGTTTATAATAAAATGTAGGAACCCGATTACAACGAACGGTACCTACGTGAAGGTACTCAACAATGCTAGAATGAAGCGAGCGTCAAAAGCTTTGTACATTTACACAATATCTAAATATACCTAACGTCATTCAGAGGCGTCTCTAGACCATGTTGCGCCCGTGTGCAAGGATTACCCTAGCAGCCTCTATAGTTAGCGTTGTCCGATGGGAAGACTTAAAATAGTCACAAAATTAGAAAAGTTGGTATTTTCGATGGTTGTCAGGCAGGACAAACAGCCCCGGATCTAGGATTTTGCCGAGCAACAGGAAACTAGCTATAAATGTCGGCAATTCATAAATCAGTGTAAATAAAAAAGCGCGTAAGAGGCGAGCGCCAAATTTTTTGTTTTTATTTATTTTACCAGTTATTAAGAAATCTAGATAAAACAGGTGAAATTTACAATATTATCAGAAAGAATCAGAGTTCCCAACCTCAATAAAAATAACAAACATGAAAAAGAACTCGAAGCCACTAGCCAGCACAAAAAGTTAACAATACGTAAATTGACGTAAATAGAAAAGCGCGAGCGAAGCGAGCGCCAATTTTTTTACGTTTTTTAATAAACAGATCACATACTCAAAACCACGATGAGCTATTTATATTTAAACGAACACCTGTAATCTACATTGTGCAAATAAACAATTGAATTGAATTGAAACTTTAGCTTGTTTCAAAACTAGAGCACATAATAAAATGACTGGTATAAAACTGTACTGACACGAAGACATGTGAACGGCGCGAGCGAGCGAAGCGAGCGCGAAAAATCAGCAGTTTAAAAACATAATTAATACCTAGAAATTACTCAAAATCGTGTTAAATAAAAGAACGCCCATTCTGCTGTCTGCTGACCAAACAACAACAAAAAGTATGCTCTGCCAGACCAGCGCCCCTCAAACTTGACCATTCAAACATTATCGTTAACATTTTGGTTTCCTTGTTGCCTTTAGCGTTTTTCGCTATACCTTAGTATTTCGTGTGATCGCTCCTTCATCTGCACCCTAGGACCGGTGCTGATAAAACGCGTAAACGACGCGGACGCGCCCTGCCACTTTAGGGAACCATTTTTTTTTATTCCAAACACATGGATTTGGCGCATTTTCCTGGCGCCTGGCGCCCGGCGCTCGTGTGCACCGCACACCTTGCACTTAAGGTAAAGCCGCCCCTGCGTCATATTACACTTAGCCGCCACACTGCGCCCTCGACCCCCCAATCTAGCAACGCACGCCACTAACAAACAGGTATTTAGACGCGACAAACTCGCAATCATAGTCATTGCAGGTTTGTATCTTCTTATCAACTTCTTTTATAATTGTGCGATATAGGTATAATCAAGAAGGCGAATTACACTTCGGGAGCTCTCAGATATAAATATTTTTTAAGTTGGGTAAAAACTTCTGCGTTCGCATCCCTAGGCACATGCCTACTTTGCCTTAGGGATAATCCGCCACTGGTTGATATTAAAGAACTCTATTTACACAGCACATTATGCAAAACATGATCAAATAAGTTGTACTTTCCCATTCTTGACAAGATCAGCAACCGGCTTGTATTGCAAAATATGTTGAGATCCCTCTGGAACAATAGAATATAATGAATGGCATAACAAGCTAGTCGTTCACCTGATGTTAAGTGACACCACTGCCCATAAGAGTTTCAGTAATATCTGAACATAATAATTAAAATCATCAGGGGGTCTCGCAAAGATTCCTTTCCATTAGCATTAACGCCAAACGATAGCACCTAAACATGGAGAATGACATTAGCTGCAAAAAAGCTTTCTGCAAGGGCTGTCATTCCCATACATTTTGAGTTATCATTTGGCATTAACGCTAATAGAAAGAGATCTTTGCAAGAGGGCCCTGGTCAGGTATAATTTAAAATTGCTAGCTAAAACTGAAACTTTTTTATTCCATTCAGTTTGTTGAAACTTTTTCATACCAAAATAGTTAATATGTGTGGTCAATCTGTTTTGTTTACAATAGCATAACCAACATTGGGTATGCCCATGCCTATGAAGGAGTGTGAAACCAAAAGGGGCCTCATTCGAATAATCCGCAGTAGTAGTGCATACCTTCCAAGTCTATTTCTTCATCATCACCCGTTAGATCTTCGAGGACAACACCATTCACAGTTTCATTTGTTTTCAAAAACACATGAGTTTGTAAGTTTGGGTAAATTGCCATTTTTCCCATTTCGAACAGCTGCATGTTCCCAGGCATCTTGTCTAATGCTACAGTCTTCATATGACCTTCCATATTTGTTAAATAATCAAGAGCATACTTATATTCCGATGGAGTTAAATAGTTAGTCCCACTTTCTATTCTTCGTTTCTCATCATTTATTATTGAAATGCAATACTTTTCTATTTTACTTAACCTAGTTTTGAGGTAATTGCATATTAAAAATTTAATTCTATTTAGTTCCATTTTGTGAATTGAAGCCCTTAGATCAGTTTTTGGTAACTTGTTTATGTTGCGCTCCATGTGTTGTATTTGTCCCAGCATGCACTCTACCATATCGTTCTTATGTGGAAGTATCTCTGGAGCTAATCTTTCGTTTTGCCAAGCACTTTGTAATGTTTTGAGAACTATATCAGCAGTGATCTCTTCCTCTTCATCACTTAATTCTACATCTTCAAGTAAATCCATAACTTAACAGCATTAATTCTACAAACTTGGAACCACTTGGGAAATTACTCGTGATGAGATTTCTTACAAAATAATATCCAAAAACAAAATAGTAATGTGAATTCTGTTTCAAAACAATCGTAAATAAATTAACATAATTAAAAACTAGGCGTGAGGCGTATTTATCGTCACAGGTTAAAGTCACTGATAAAAGAAAGTCACAGTCTGTCACAGCGACAAAATACCTCCGGGAGCAGCGACACTGTGACTTGCGTGCGAATCTATGAGAGCGTGCTAATGTAATAGGTGCATCCTTTTCTCACGAAGGCGTCTGTAGCGTGCCAGAGAGGGACAAACCTAGTATTTTTTTCACAGGAGCTGTGACAGCGACATGTTTTGCCAGCCGTCAATTCAAAAGTAATAGGTGCATCCTTTTTCCACATAGGCGTCAGAGAAAGACACACCTATTATATATCTACATCCTGTAACCGTGACTTGTGCCGCGAGTAAAAAATACTCGCTAGTATTTATTCACAGGTATTTGTCACAGGTATGGCTGAGTCACAGTCACAGAGTCACCTAGTATCTCGATTTACCTAGTACGACCCACCTCTATATAAAAACCACAAAAATTCTTCTTCGTTATTGGTAGGGATGTAAAAAATAATCGATTATTTATAAAGTAAATTTTTATTGGTATTATATTAATTATTAAAAAATCGATTCTATTATTTTAATTTCAACTATTTTATACTGGTATTAAAAATAATAAGGCAACACCACTATCAAATTCACGGGTGTTCAGCGTATGTAACAAGTGTACATACAAGGGTGGGTCTAGGTCTAGTGATATTGCAACACTAATTTTCGCGTTCGCTATGCTCACGAATATATTTTTTTAACCTTGTTTTCAATCAATCGACGTGCATTTACTGACAAGCTTATACAATAATTTGATTCCCGCTAGAGGCTACTTTAAATTAGATTCCACAAGTTTTGATAAATACCGTGAGCAAGTTATTTGCAGTACATGAAAAAATATTGTTGCGGCGGGAATCAAATTATTGAATGGACCTAAAAACCTTTCATCAGAATTATCATTGAAGTTAATTAAATAAAAATAAAGCAGATATAAAAAATAAAAAAGCGCGAGCGATGCGAGCGGGAATTTTTTTCCTTTGTAGGTACTTATTATTGAAAAACCGACAAAAAATAATATACAAATTAATTTGTAAAGGAAAAATTAGAATCATGAGCGGGGATTGAACCCGCATCCAAATAATTCTAATTTTTCCTTTTCAAATTAATCTGTAGATTACGCTGAGCAGGCGATACTGCTATAAAAATCATAAATATTTAATAATATACAAATAAAAACGATTATTTTTCTTTAAAAATAAGGATTTTTGGATAATCGCTTTATTTAGTCTAAAAATGAATCGATTATTAAAAAATCGATTTTTTTTCCTCCTTAGGTGCATCCCTAGTTAATGGCCTTCTTTCACTTTCTAAGCAATTCTGCCAATGTCAAGATTGTCAAGTGAGTAACGGTTATGTTCGTTCGGGGTTTTGGCGGGAACGCGGAAATGTTCACGTCGTTGCATTGTATTATTTCTCAAAACTTGTGCTTTTTCCAGTATTAATATTTAAAATTAGTGGCGTTTTACGCATTAAGTGCTGAATTACGAGCATGAGTGTGGGCAAGTGATATAATGTGGTAAAACGTGAGTTTTCGTGTTGCTTCCAAAATTCCATAGAAGCTTCTAGTAAAGTTGCTACCACTTTAATGGAGCATGACTTAGACTGGACTACGACTACCTGACTTAGATTGGACTATGACTATGACTAAGACTTGGCTTTACGTGATATATTCTTTAACGATGAATAATTACAAATACTTGACACTGGCTAAATACACTATGTGTGGAGCCAAAATATAAAAAAAAAAATTAAAAAAAAACGGTTATGTTACACAAAAGCGCGTATAAAGGCGGTATGGTCTCACGACTTTAGCCTGCCCAATAAGGCGAACCGAAAAAAAGAAGTAACGGTTATGTCAAATCATATAGTATTTTTTTTATTTATTTTGGCTCCTTACATGGGGTAATTAGCCAGTGTCAAGTATTATATTGTAATTTTTCATCGTGTTAAACCATATTTTTCACGTAAGGTCAAGTCATAGTCCAGTATAAGTCATGGTCTAGTAAAGTGGTGGCAACTTTACTAGAAGCTTCTATGGAATTGCGGAAGCAACACTTAGAGCATTTAGAAAATGCTCTAAGAAGCAACACGAAAAACCACGTTTCAACACATTATAGCACTTGCCTACACTCATGCTTGTAATTCAGCCCTTAGGTAATGCGTAAAACACCACCATTTTTAAACATTAACACTGGAAAAGCACAAGTTTAACCAGGTCCATTCAACTCGTCATACATTGGATGGTAATAGTAGGTGGGCATGCTATAGGGATCCCAGTATAACAAAAATATTTTTTTATTTTATTTTAGATATGGCAACAAAATGATTTTGAGGTTATAATTGCCACCGATCTCGTGTCGTTTTCTTTTCGTGAATTTTCAGTGCTTCTTTATTTAGTCTAGAGACTCTTTTTGTGTTTGTGTATTGTGATGTCGTGTTAAAAACAATGAAGGACAATAGCCGTAAATGTGCTAAATGCAATGCATCATCAGCGAAAAAGCCGAGTCTGTTCAACGGTAAATTACACAAAACTCATACAATATAATTTGAGGTTATGTACTTATTATTGAGTTCATTGTGGATTTGGAATTAAACATGTTAATTATGTTTTGCAGAATGCTATCATGGGCAAAGTTTTGCATTATGTATTTTGTATTATTGTATTATGTTTTTTTAAAATAAAATCGCTCTTGATTTATTATTCACAATGTCATGTATGCAATAAATATAAAAATTATAAAATCCAATGTTTTTATTTTTGCGAATTGATGTAGTTTTGTCCCTATTATAAGATACTTTATCTGATAATACAATGCTGCCCCCCCCCCCCTTTTATCAATTCAAATCTATACGAATAGAACATTTGAATTTTCCGCCTTTTTTAAGTTTCCAAAGGGTCCCACTAAAGGCGCTAGTACTGAATTACATAACCACTTTTTTTGTATGAAGATGTCATTCTTATCCGCTAGGAGTAATAGTATTCTGTGAGTTTAACCAATGGTGATAAGGGTGGGTTGCAGTGTTGCATCATCTTAGCAATAACAATGGGCAACAATAATCATGGGCATTTCAGTTAAAGTACCGGTTTACGGCCGTTTTCAATAACCTACTTACCTTTAACTGGTAGTTGCGGTTGCGGACCGCGTCGCCATATACCAAATGGTATATGGTGACGCGGTCCGCAAGCAAGAGGAATTCGCTCGGGGCTCCCCTGGTAGACGGACGTTTCACAAGCCACTGCAGTCTCTAGCGAATCGCCTGCCTCTCCTCCCTTGACCCCCATTCCCGAACCCAACCCGAGGCACAGGCGCGTGGCTACTCCCTGCTTATGTTGCCGGACCTCAACTTTGCGCTTACGTGGCTATTCCCTGCTTATGCTGCAGACACCCCACTCCTGAACCCAACCCGAGGCACAGGCACGTGGTTACTCCCTGCTTATGCTGCAGACACCCCACTCCTAGGGTGCATGGCGTAATGCAGGGCGCAATTTGGCGCTCGCTTCGCTCTCGCTTTTCAATATGCTGAAATTTTTGAGCTGGCTAGTGGTCTCGTGTTCTTTTTCATGTTTGTCTCTTTTTTATTGATGTTGGGAACGCTGACTCAGAAAATATTGGAAATTTTTCGTGAGTTATCTAGATAAGTGGTAAAATAAACAAAAACGTAAAAAATGTTGGCGCTCGCCTCGCCGCGATTTTATATTTACACTGCTTTATGCATTTCCAATGTTTATCGCTGGATTTTGGTCGTCTTCATGTTTTTCATTTTATTAAGAAAATACTGTAATTTTCGGGTGTTTTATCTAGATTTCTTTATCAGTGGCAAAATTAATTAAAGACGTAAAATATTTGGCGCTCGCTTCGCTCGCACTTTTTTATTTACACTTATTTATCGCTGGTTTCATGTTTCTCGGAAAAATCCTAGATCCGAGGCTGTTTGCCCTGCCTGACAACCATACCAAAATACTTTTTAAAATTTTGTGACGATTTTTTAGTCATCCCATCTGACGCTAGGCGCTAGGGTAATGCCATAGACATACATATAAGGACAGGCCTAATGACATTAAAACGTCGCTTCAAAAGAGGGACCAAGTTCACAGATTGGCATCCACTAGCGCTCAGTGTGATGGAAGTTAGAAGGCATCGGTCGAATGTCACAAACAAAATATGCCAAGTTGTATTGTGAAGGGTTGCACAATCTATACTCAAAAGTGCAGTAAAAAGAAAGACCAAGTTTCTTACCTCAAGTAATTCAATATTTTCAATATAACACTCCGTTTTGTAACAAAATAATCGAATTTATGTTTGGAATAATCATTGTAAACATAAACATTGACGGACATAATGGCGGGGATAGGGCTGTTCCAATACTAGTATAAAGGAGTATATACTCGATACTTTTCGTACGATACTCAGTATACTTCATTGAATAATTTTTGTAAATATCTCTATAGGCCTATTCTCGCTTCTGCTACGAGGTAATTTAAATGAATACCTACTGTATAAATTGGCTTCCAAACTGATAAACAGATACACATACGATTTCAATGCGGTATTTATGTTTCAAAGCCTGTTAAATATGATTTAATTTTAGCTTACCACCGTTCTCATCGTCGTCATCATCATCATCATCATCATCATCATCATCATTATCATCTATACAGTTTACTATACGACGTATGTTGCATGATTATTACCTAGAAGATCCGAGTGACACTGCAACTGTTATGGGTCATGTCGCTTAACATCAGGTGAACGACTGGCTCGTCACTCGTCACGTCATTCATTCTCATAAAAAAAGATCAAAGGGACAGACAGAGGTTTTTAACGTTTTTACTTCTATATATCGAAAAAAACTGTAGTGCAATCAAAATATTCATATAATAGGTTACATTAAAAAAGTAACGTTTGATTAAGGTAAACGTAAAAAATTGTAAAAATAAATAATAAAATAAATATGTGTGGACATTTACACACAGAGCCATCTAGCCCCAAACTAAGCATAGCTTGTACTATGGGAACCAGATAACTGATATAATACTTATATATCTTTTTGTTTGTAAATACATACATAGAATACAGTATAATACCCACCAGACGCAGAACATACATCTATGTTCAATCACACAAATGTTTGTCCCGGGTAGGAATCGAACCCACGGCCCTCAGTTCAGAAGGCAGGGATACTACCAACTGAGCTATCGGGCCCGTCAAACCGTTGTGTTCGGACCTATGGACTAATGGCACCTGAACTAGTATTGAAACTGTTTCATATGTCATTGCCCTTCGTATTTAATTAGCTTTGTAGTATATAAGTAATTTCAAGATTATTTAATTTTAAGGTTAGGCTAGGGTGTTTCATAGTGAAATAAGTGGGTACCCACGCCCTTAACGGATCTAGCACAATTTTTACTGTAACCCTGTATAAGGGAGGAAAAATGTATGTCAGTGGAGTGTGTTTGTGTACGTGAGGGGGTGTGTTGTGGTGTGTGTGTGTGGGGGTAATTTGTGTTTAATTATTGAAGTCTTAAATAAATGGGACCTTATTGTTTTTATTTTCATACTCCCAAATTTGTTCCACCACTAAAGTTCAACCAGACAAAACTAATATAATAACAAATTTCACAATATTGAACACTATTATATGAAAGAAAACTCCCAAATTTACCAAGTATTTTAATGTCTGCGGCTCCAGAAATACTCATTTAGATATTTTACTGAACGCGGCTCGTACGTATATTTCTAACTGATACCAATACTAGTATTGAACATGCACATTCCTAATTTTCTCAACTTCGTCGTAGTTCACGAGCAATCTAATAGATGGCGCTGACTTTTCCCACGCCATTTTGACAAAATAAAATGTTCCTTCGGGCATATCCTGATATATAGATCTATGTATGGGTAATGCTTGCACACGGGCGCAACATGGGCTAGAGACGCCTCTGAGTCAATGCCTACCTAAGTACCTACCACGCGTACTTCGTAAAATGCCTATTACAAAGTACCTTTTTTTTTGTACGGGCGCACCCCAGGGTTGCCCTTGAGCTATTATATTGAGCCCCCATTTTTGACGCTGTAAAGGTCGGTAGAGACCAACATAATGCTGTTGGTCTCTACCGACCTTTACAGCGTCACCGGGCGGGAGGGCAGGTGCTTAAGGCACCCAACCGACAAAAGTGGGGGGCAAGTAGCTCAAGGGCACCCCTGGGGATCCCAGGGGGTCTAGCAAAGATATCAAACCCAGGGCCCTCAAGACGTGTCTTGGGGGGCGTCGACGGGGTGGGGGCGACGAACGGGGTGAGTCATTGACTTGGTGAGTATCACAAAGTACCCGCCCGGACGCGCGGTAGGTAGACATTAACTATGAATCCAGTAGGCAAATTAGCCACCGCCACAGATCCTATAAAAATAGCCACAGACCTAGAATTTTTTCGTTACACCCAATCATCCTATATCTAGAGCATACCCAATATGATAAACTATTTCTAAATATTATTAATTATATAACGTCCGTACATAACATAGGTATATACCTACCTACCTACACGGCACAAACTAAGAGCTACACGGTGTACGAAAAGATCAGGAAAAATTATTATTACTCGATCACGGTAAAATTACCTACTTTTACATATTTTTCATTATTTACATACAGGAATATTTGTTTAGTTTACTAGATTACTATAAAATAATAGTCATCTAGTAAAGTAAATGGTCCGGGGTGGAGCCCGCATTACCCGGCCCATGCCAGAGCATCGCATTCGCATCGCGATTGTAATCTTGTTAGGTTAAAGTTCCTACGTTCCTACTACCTTCATAACTACATTAGCACAGTACCTTGCTACAAAGACAAAGGTGCAGAGATGAACTGGGAAATTATTTAAGAGTATTTGACGTCCTCTGGTTCGTTCCCTTTTTCCCGGAGGTGGTGGGTTCGATCTCCGCGGTAAGACAATTGTGCAAGGAATCCTACTTCAAAATCAAAATCATTCGTGCCAACAGGCATGCACCTACTACAAAATACAGATAACTAACTATAAGTAGGTATACTTATTAGGTACCTACTAACCTACTAGTTACAAAAATGATAAAAGAAATAAAAATAAGACTACACTACAGTCCAGCCCTGTAAAAAATTATCCGACTAAAGTAGGTAATGTATTCACCGTCTTAGGTACGAGAAGCTCCTATATCTAATTATGAATATCGATTCCCTTTCTTGTGACGCTGCTCCTAATCCTCAGTTTTCTTATAAAAGGCCCGGCCGCGGTGGATGGAGTCGAGTAGCCTCCCCACTCTCGGCTCCCCAAGCCACGGGATCGGTTATATACTCAACAAAGACTGGAGTAGTTCGTGCAGCGATTTTCTTCAGTACTTTTGTGATAACCGTCTCGAAGAGACTTCCCTTCCCTTAGCACTAAGGTTGGTGTATTATGTAGATTCTTAAGATTTGGTGGTTCAGTGAAATTTGACGTAACGTATTGTTCGCAGATTGATTGCGAGCAGTGAAGATGACAATTGCAAGTTTGGACCCAGGGCCAGGGATGGCCGCGCTGCAAGCGTGGGGAGGCCATGTGGCCGCGTACGGTGCCTCCAATCAAACCGTCGTCGATATGGTCCCACCTGATATGCTGCACATGATTGATCCACACTGGTATGAACTAGCTAGGGATTTATTTTATCATTCTTTTTCCAGTCCCATGTAATAGGGCGAATTCTGTGTTCATATCATTCCCATATATATATTTGCATTTGATAGATTTAATCTTGCAGGTATCAATTCCCACCTATGAACCCACTGTGGCACGCTCTTCTTGGTTTCACTATCGGCGTTCTTGGGTTTATTTCTATCAGCGGCAACGGAATGGTTATCTACATCTTTATGTCAACTAAGGTTTGTTGTTCAATGTTCTATGGAATATTTCAGATTGCTGCATTAGCATTTCAATCTTTATATTTGTTTTCTTGCAGAGTCTTAAAACCCCGTCCAATCTGTTAGTCGTTAACCTTGCGTTCTCCGATTTCCTGATGATGTGTGCGATGTCTCCAGCAATGGTTGTTAACTGTTACAATGAAAGATGGGTGTGGGGTAAGAACAACTATAATACTCTTTCCTCCTTAAGACTAATTACATTTCAAACTAAAACTACGAGGTTGAATATACTTTCAGGTCCATTAGCATGTGAACTATATGCATGCGCTGGCTCACTATTTGGCTGTGCTTCAATCTGGACCATGACAATGATAGCTTTCGACCGCTACAATGTTATAGTAAAGGGAATAGCCGCGAAACCAATGAGCATAAATGGAGCACTGCTGCGTATTCTAGGCATCTGGGCATTCTCCGGCGCTTGGACAATTGCACCATTCTTCGGATGGAACAGGTAAAATTGTGACCGCCTTACATTTTTCAAAGTTAAAATCATATTTTACAATATTTTATACGTAGGTAAGTACCTAAGTATATAAATATTATTGAACGATAAAATGTACGTAGGTACGTCCCTGAGGGCAACATGACTGCGTGTGGAACTGATTACTTGAGCAAGGAATGGTTGAGCCGCAGCTACATCTTAATCTACTCAGTCTTCGTCTATTTCATGCCTCTCCTACTTATCATCTACTCTTACTTCTTTATTGTACAGGTAAGACTACTTAAGCAAACTACTTTTATTACCAAAAATACCCATCTAAATGTTAAGTCAAAATAAGGCTAAAAGCTTGCCCGATTAAATCTATGTTACAGGCCGTAGCAGCTCACGAAAAGGGAATGAGGGAACAAGCCAAAAAGATGAACGTAGCGTCTCTCAGATCGGCTGAAGCAAGCAATACTAGCGCAGAGTGCAAACTGGCTAAGGTGTGTGCTTTTTACAGGTTATATATACATACTAGACCACCCTCCTAGACTGAAATAATCCGTAAAGCTAGTGAAATTACTGGGCAAATGAGCCTATGACCTGATCTCATAGTCTAGTAATCTGATTACTAGACTGTGTGATGTCTCGGGATCACGTGCTAGTGCAGTGTCACGCGAAACTTATTTTAAATTTCCGAGTGACACTGCAACTGCTTTGGGCGGCCGTGTCGCTTAACACCAGACGATCGACTAGCTCGTCAGGTCATTCATTCCCATAAAAAAACAAGATACCAAATGCAATCGAGCATGCAATCAATAAGTGTATCAGTCTCATCGAGAGTTATTAAATATCTAGGTACCTACGCAAAAAATCATGTCCTCCGCTCATGACGGCAGAACAAACTACAAGCTCCATGTAGGTACTTATTATTATTTTCTGTGCTTGTAGGTTACGATGCACAAAGATGATTGACAAAAACAAGATAGCTAGTAGATTAGAAGGCATTCCTAAGGTGGTTTCTATATAAATATGCATGACAACATAATATGTAGTTGTAGGTACTGAGATAAACTTAATTACAGGTAGCACTGATGACCATTTCATTGTGGTTCATGGCTTGGACGCCATATTTGGTGATCAACTACGCGGGAGTGTTCGAGTCTATGAACATCAGCCCTCTCGCAACCATTTGGGGATCGCTCTTCGCGAAAGCTAACGCCGTCTACAACCCGATTGTATACGGTATCAGGTACGAAACGTATCATTAGAAATTCTAGAACTTGGGAAACTTGAGGATGGAATTGGTAAGTGGCAGTATAAAGAACGAGCTATATTGACTGTTTTCTTGTTGTTGCAGCCACCCCAAGTACCAACAGGCTCTGTACGCGAGGTTCCCGTCGCTGGCATGCAATAGTCCCGCTGACGACGGTGGCTCTGTTGCATCGGGAGCCACTGCCGTTTCGGAGGAGAAGCCCGCCGCCTAGTCCTCAGGCTTCAAGCTACACTCTCTACAACGATCGATCAAACACTGCACCCCTCACAGGACACCCGATTCTGCCGAAGCGATGTTCTTTATTATTTTTATACTCAAACATTTACATTGTACAAAGTAACTTGAGCACAGAACGTGAGCTTGCAAAATATTCAGCCTACGTATTCGTAGAATTTATCTGTTGCGTACTTTGAGTTCATGTTTTGTGTATCGAGTTGAATGCTGCACACTTTTCTTATAGGTACCTCGCTTGTAAATTTCAGCCGGCCGCACGAGAAAAAGTACAAAAAAAAATTATGAATCAACGTGTCGCAAGGCTGCCCCTATCCATGAGACTGCTCCCATTAGTCATAAGTAACGCGATAGATTTAATGATGGAACTGGCGCTGTTTTACGGGGTAATAAAGACGATGATGGCAAAGTGGTACCAGGCCACATTAAATAACATTTTCATTTCTCGAACTGACAATACCTATATAATTTCGTTAATTATCTATAGGTACTAGGTAGGTACCTATGTAATATTTATAAGATAAGTAAGTACCTAACTTTAAAAGAGAAAGACAGAATAACATCCAAGTAGGTAGGTAGGTACGTCTACGGGCTGTTGATGATGATGAGGTAGGTACTTCTCATTCTAGGACTCCATATCAAGTTTTCAACCGACTTCAAGAAAAGTTGTTTTATTGATCTTTGCTACCTTACCCCAAAGCTTCGTCATTTAGATAAAAAATTAAAAAATTAAAAAAAGCTTAGTTTGGGGCTAGATGGCAAAGGAAAAATAGCCCGAACTTGAAAAAAATGTGGTTATTGTGGCTCGAGTTACTAGTTAGTGTCCAGTGTATTCATTTGGCCCAATACTTCGCCAACACGCAATAAATGTCGCTTCATAATCTTGCGTTATGCAGAAACAAAATAATTCGTAAAATAGCCTTGTTACTCCGTTGTATGGGATGAGGCACCTGTACTGTAGCTATTATATTATCTGGGGTGATACTAAGCTAAGAGGGACCATGGGGGGACCTTTCAACAAGGTATTAGGTTAGGTTACGTTACGTACAAAGGCTGCGTAGGGTGTTTTTTCCCTAATCTGTATTAGAGAAAAACAATTGAGTTCAACAAGTATTATGGTATCCTAGCAACAGTATAATCAAAACACTGACAATTTGTCATTGTGGCATCCAGAAAAGTAAAAAACTTCTTGCTTACTTGTCCCAATTTGTGATTTAAAGTGAAAATAATAAATCTCCAAATTATTTTCTTTACAAATGAAACCTGATTTAAAATTGGCTAATGCACGGGTTAAATTATAGTTGGCATAGTTGTGCGCAATGGCGTACAAAACTTCATACGAGCTTCATCACCACTTCCCCAGGTTAGCTGAGGAATCTGGCTTTACATTCAACACACATCGACCAAGAGTTCACATAGACTGGAACAAAATCAGTGAGTAGTGAGTACCTACTAAAAACCTTAGGTTAACATACCTAATTAGGAATTAGGGTTCTTCCCCGGTCATAAGTGATAAGATAAGGCGACCTAATTAGATGAATAGATGAATAGTATATATATTTACCTACCAACTCATACTGAATAATATAATTTTCATTTCTTTTTTAGAGTTAATTGATTTAGACAGTCTCATCAGGGAAAGGAAATTTGTACTCATCGAGCAACATTTGAATGACGTGAGTACAAAACTAACAACGTGTCGTTATTCCTGGTGAAAAAACTTTATTATATCTACTTAAGAACTGTTTCACCCTATCATACCTACCTAAATAGGCATGGGCACTCGCTTGATGATGGCGCATGCTGCTTGCATGTTTACTTTTGGTAGGCATGACTTCGTAGTCCTAGTCCAGATATTTACTGTTGCCATGAAACCTGGACTTCAAACTTTCTAGTGCACTGTAATTATTCAGTGTCTGGCCGCCAAATAGGTACATAATTATTCGTCAAACGCAAACATTAACGGTAAAGTTTGGCGTTAGGTAATGTTTGCGTTTGACGAATACTAACGTTTTTATTTCCATCCGTTATTCTTTAACGTAACATCATATTTTTTTATAGATATTGGACTGTGTCTTTGAATCCGAATTCGACGTCCGTATACTAGACGAAGGAGTTATGAAGATGTTTCGATTGGCACAGTTAGCAGTTGAATATCAACAGTTCTGTCGCCACTACCTCGATCGCAGCGTCTATGTACTCAGAGAAGAAATAACTTCTCTTGCTCAGGTGCTTTATCAAATAATTTTCCTAGTTGAGGTAATAACAAGTATAAAATCAATAACGGAATCAACATCTACAATTTCAGGAACTAGACACAACAAAGAAACATTTACAGGATAGAGAAGAAGAACTAAGAAAACTTAGAAAAAGGTCAAGACATTCATTTAAAACCCCACTTCCATATGGCAATGATAACATTGCAGCTATGATTCTAAAATCTTTGTCTAACAAAGGTGATAATATTTTTCCGTCCACTTCGAATACCGATGCACTTCAGCATAATAAATGCAGTTACTGCGACAAAGTGTTTTTGAATCAACTATACCTCCAAAGTCACATAGCAAGACGACACTCAGAGGTCTTAGATAGTCCACAAAAAGAAAAACAAGTGAGTGAACATAACAATGAAAATGTAAGAATGAGTGCAGAAATAATGGAACTTCGAACTAAACTCAAAGAGATGGAACGTGCTATTACCGATGCAAAAAGTATGAATAATGCAGCACCAATAAAAGTAGTCGAAAGTAAAAACCCAACTCTAGATGGAAACACAGATAAAAAGAATAAAATGAAAGATGCTGAAGTTTCAACAAACACTGAAGATTATTTATTGAATAAATTCGAACAATGGAAAACCGAGGAGCATACGAAGTATAATAAAGAAATAAATGAACTTAGAGTTCAGATTTTAGAAACCATCAATTCTATAAAAGAAAATCAAGCACCACAAACAGAACCTAAGGAAAATAAAATAGTAGAACATCTACACAGTACTATTAAAGGGCAGGGAGCTGAAATTTTAAATTTAAAACAAGAGTTGTTCAATTCTGTAAGTACCTACTAACTGTCATGGAATGGATTTAAAGTGTCCACACTAAATCTAATGTACAAAGATATTATAATCCTAAAAATTGGGTCCAAATGCCAAGGGTTGCCAAAATCTTTAGAAATTATAATACTTATCATTTTTCTGTGCGAAATGATGGTTTATGCGTGCATGGATATTAGCGTCTTATACTATTTATACATTTACAGAAAAAAGAAAAGAATATGGAGGATGCAGAAAAGAAAAAAGAAACCGAAGCTCAAATATTATTTTGGACTAAGCGAGCCGAGGCCCAGTCCAAACAATACGAGGCTTTGCTCCAAAAACTCAATGATGTTGCTCAAGACGCCAAGGAATCCCGTGCTTTAGCTGAAGCTGAAAGAGAACGGGCAACTCAGCTCCAAGGTTTACTGCAACAAAATCTCAACCGCAAACCTTCCGAAACTGTTACAACTTCCACAGATGATCTTGTTGTGGTAATATAAAATCTAACTAATGCCGGAAATTCATATATCATTATGTTATCATGTCAATAAGCCTTTTAGCTCAGCCAGTAAATAGATTTATAAAATATCCTTATACACTAGACACCCCAAAACAAAAAAAAAACATTCTGAAATTCAATATTAATCATTTCTTACTAAGTACTATTTACTTTTGCTTACTCTTTTTATTTCCAGGCTAATCATGTTAATCATAATCGAGTCAACCACACCAAGACATATTCTGAAGATAAAAAGATTAATAACAAAACTAAACTGATAGCGGATCGCCATAGTCTTGAAAACTTACATAGAAAAGCACAAGAACTTCTTAATATGGGTTCTCTAAGTTCGACTTCTTCTGAATCTTCTAGCATGCCTATGGAACAAATGAAGCCCGTTCCAAAAAAGGATAAGTTTGAAGAGTCATCAATCGGGATGTCAAACTTTAAGTCGTTTAATAAATTAGAACCCCCAAAAGTAAAAAATAGCATTAAAACCGTATCCGGAAAAAGTGATTCTGATAAAATAGCTAAAACTAAAACGATAAAGGCAAAGAACAATAAAAGAACGACGAATTTAATAAGTTCAAATGAAACTACTCATGTTTCATCCGGAAGGCAAGTTAACAAAAATAAACACCTGCATTATGTGTGCCGATTCACAAATTTTACCAAGTAAGCTTTTTAATTTCATTGCAGTCCTAAGAGAGTTGTGAGAGCAAAACTAACAGAAGAAGTTAACAGTCGATTAGCGTCTTTTGGAGTGGACCCACTAAAATCCAGGCTGCCTCAAAATGTCTTCCACAAACAACGCGTAGAATTACAACAACTGCACGAAATTAAGATAAAGGTTTGTGTTTACTTATTTTCTCCTAGAAAAATACTTACAAATCAAGAATGCAGGCACCACCCAGCTTAAAATTGTCATTTTTTACAGAAAAATCCTAGCTATGAAAAGGTTAGACACAGTATTCTTGCATTCCTGGATTCGAATACATCTATTTCAAATAAGGAATTTAATGGCATACACGAATACGTCTCTCCCAATAAAATAAACAAGCCTTTCCGAAATCTAACATCAATGATTTCTAACGTGAAATCTAAAGCACTGTCTTTAGTAAAGATCAATGACAGTACCAAAGAGAAGCGTAAGTCGTTAAATGCTGATGTAGCAAAAAGAGCAATGACTTTACTCAGTACTCCACCAGGGTCTGCACCTGATAGTCCTGTGAATGTACGAAGTCCAAACAGGAAACTTAGCGAGACTGTTGGCGGTAACACACAAAACTCAAGTAAATTAAAAACTAAACGCAACCATAATATGAGAACGGAGAGGGAAACAAACAAGAACAGTTCAAATAAAGTTAGTGTAAAAGATATAAAAACAAATGTTATAAATTTTGACACTGAAGAAGAATCAAATGAAAGCGACCATAAGTATTACAATACTACTGTTGCTTCGGATAACTCAAAGTCTATTGACAATCTGATCAAATCTCCGGCACGCCGACCTGCTTCTGCCGATATACATCTGAGTAAACCAGTGCGTAAATACGCAGTTGAAAATGGAGACCTATTCGCACGTACCCAATCTGCTACAAACCTGTCTGAAACCAAGGCAGAAATTAATAACAGGGCTAAAAAGCAACAGTTGGAATACAGAAATAAAGAGAATAGCAGTGATGATGTAGAGTCCTTATCTGATACTCCTATTAGAAAGGTTCACTCAGATGAAAACATTCAAATAGTAAAACAAACCAAGAGTGTCCTAAAAAATGCATCTTCAATATCTTCTCTAAACAAAAAGAAAGTTTTATTTGACATGGATGCTATTCAAATGAAGTCAGTAAGTGCGTCGCCATCCCAAAGTATCACTGAGAAAAGTGATGGTAATGAGAAGTATGAATTGGGATTAGTAAATCTTGATGGGGAAGAATGGGACATTTCTAGGTAAGGGTATATGTCGTAGGTTACATCTATCATCGGTTAATTTTTTCTTCCCACCCGGAAACCCGGTAATCTGTAAATTAATCGGTCTAAATATGTAGGGTGCATAGATCATAGTATTTTTATCTTTGGTCCCGTTACTCTTGCAATCGCTAGAGTCCTTTCATTAATTTTTATACTTTTGTTTGCAGCATTGAAAATGAGCCCTTAAAGAATGACACGAAGATTCAAATAAACACACGTACCAGTCCAAAGATCGCAGAGTTGAGGCAAACCATAGAGTCACAGTTGGCGCGACGAAGCGACACACCTTCTACTGCTATTGTAGGCGGAGTAGATATCCTTGCGGGTCCCATGATAGCCAAAGCTCCTAGTATAGGTGGGAGTAACACCAGTCTAGGCAGCTCTATTTTAGACGATTCCGATGGTATTCCGGCGATTAACCACAAAGCCTTCGTTAAAACGAAGAAAGTTACTGAAAAGGATGATAGTGAGTTAGACATTTCAGAGTTCAGCATTGATGGTATAGCTAAGCACGAATCTTTCTAAAGAAATAGGTTAGATTCAATAAAAGTATTATTTTACAATTTTGTTTTCTTTGTTAGCCTACAAATAATATAAGAGTTATATTTGTGAGTTTAATTATAACCTGACCATATAGCGTGTAGGTACAGCTAGGAAGAGAATTTGAGCGAGTGAAGCCATCTAGTTCTTCAGACCGAGGACTTCATGGGTATCTTTCCCAGGAATATGCTGTGTCTACCATAGTTCCCTACAGAGGTTTCCTAGTAGATAGGTACTGAGCTTTTAGCATAAGACTTGGCCGATTTACACAGAGATGCTTTCGCGCTTTTCTTATATACGTCCGTTCTGTTAAAGCCACAGGGGCGTTCATTTCTACAATCCAAATGCTTGTTTTTTCTCAATCGCGCTACCGTTTTGTAAACTTTTCTTCTTTTGCTGATTGAGCAAAAGTACTACCAATTATCATACTATTTTTCTGAAATCTGCCAGGACATGTATCAAAAATTTTCGCGCTCGCGCTTTTCTTATAAGTAGGTATTTGTTCCTTAGTGGCGTTCATAATCTAGTTTAAGCGCTGATTTTTCACGCTAACTTTGTTCGTTAGTACTAGTTACCCTAGCTCCAAATCTTGGCAGAATGGCCCCCCCAAAATGATATCCTGGATCCGCCCCTGTCTAGCTAGAGGGGCGTTGGATCGGTAGTAGTTTCCTTGTCCACGAAGGGTTCCGTAACTTTATTTAAAAAAAGGAGTAAAAAATCACGTTCTTTTATGGGAGCCCCTTAAATATTATGTTATAGCACAGCGGCAACAGAAATACATCATCTGTGAAAACATCAACTGTCTTAACTATCACGGTTCATGAGATACCGGCAGCGTGGTGACAATGGATGTACAGACGACAGCGGAGCCTTAGGGTTCACTTTACCCTTCGGGTACGGAACCCTAAAACCAGTGCTGCCGCTCTGACCGCTGCCAGCCTCTGCTATCTCAGTGTGAATTGTTGGCCTAAGCTATTTCCATTACATTTTAAAAGACGAAATCTCGTTGGTTGTGAGTAGTGATTGTAATTTAATATTAAACAATGAAATAACGATCAACTGTTTATTAGACGTAATTTGCAAAAAATACAACTCACACTGTAGGCATTTAAGGTTTCTAGTACATACTATATAATAATAATATTATAGTGTTCATTCTTCTTCCATACTACCAAACCCAGGCTTCCCAGTTCCGTTGATCTGGAATAAAAGGGCTAATTTTAGTACTCTGTACCAAATTACAAAGAAAAATAGTTATGTCTTGGTTGTCTTCAGAAAGAGCCTCTGGTGTAATCACAACTGATCAGAGTAGGTAAGTTGAAATTCATCATGTCAACGGGTCACATAATTTGTGGTCTCGCAATATCGCACTTATAAAATAATTAAATAAACATATCTAGGCAGTTATCCATATTAAAGTTTTGTAAACATATAATTAGTGATTATCTTACAGTTTTGTTTATTTCAAGAAAGTGTTGATACTTTGAGAGTATTTTTAAATTAATGCCTTCTGCATAGCACGGAAAATGGATTTATAACTTTATAACATGAACTACATTTTCTTTAAAGATTTGTGTTTGAAATAGCAGTACTACATGCATAGCGTAATCACCAAATTACCCTGTATGTTATTCTAATTTTCCTTTACACTGATTATAATTTGTCTGGCTTTTTGTTTCTACGGCGCTAACTATGCGTGCGGTAGAGCTACCTAGAACTGTACTAATATAATAAATGCTATAGAGAGGGTGTGTGTGGGTATAATATTAGCCCAGTCAATGCTACATCGGCCGAGAGGATTTTGATATAATTTTGTGCATATACTTTTCTTTTTTAGGAGTAACGTATTTATCAAACAAATAACATACAGGTACTGTTATCCCGGAAAACTGTATGGATTGGCGTGACCAATGGTGACGCAGACCTAGCTAGTACCATGTTTTAAACTTTCTTAGAATAAAAAACTAAGGATTTTTAATTCCTGTTTCGGTTATAAATGATGATATAAACTTACCCAACTGATAGATAGTGATCCAACTTCATCAAGAATTGTTGAAGACAATGGTCATTTTTGATGGTACAAATCTTCTCTTAGCACTCATGTTAAGTGCAGCTTGCATGACCTAAAGTTAAAATGCTGAATTAATACCAACATGAAAAAAATTAATTAAAAAGGGAGTATAATGAATTAATCAGAAAGAGCCTCTGTGTAATCATAAACAATCAGAGTAGGTAAGTTAAAAACATCATGTGGAAACGATTGGTGTCTATAATAACATAAATAGTAAATACTATTCTTGGATAATATAAACATGACAAGTTTTGCAATAATAGGATACCTATTTGCTTACCTAAACGACTGGAGTTCTATTCTCAAAATAATATTCAATGAATGAAGTGAATGCAACAGCACATTGTATATATTTTTAGCATCCAGCCAAGAATTTACATCCTTCTTGCTTCCAGCCCAATGCAACCTGCAATAATTAAAAAAGTTCATTCTATGTAGTCACATTTCAAATATATGGCAATAATAATGACATGATATTTAAATAAGTACCAACCTTTTAAGCATAAAATTAAATATTAGTACACAAGATTAGGAATAAATTAACAAGAGTCATATTGATTTTTTATTTTTATTGGTAATAACAATACGTTTACGCCTCCTTCTTGGTGTCGGTCTTGCCACCGCGAATTCTTCCGGTCCTGCGCGCAGCGATGAGACCGACCTTGCGACCAGCGGAGGTACCTCTCTTTACTGTCGACGCCTTACCTGAAATGGTACATAGTACGACATGTGTACAACATTTCAACCAAAACTACAGATTTAATGTATATATAATTAAGATAAGTATTTTAATAATGTCGATTATATCACAATTTCTAGACTAAACTTATAATTATGGTGGTATACTTATGTTAATTCTAAAGGGTGTTTTAATTTCGTTTAGCTTTCTAGAATGCAACAGTCAATACCATTACATATTTTCATTAAATACCAAGTGGCAAAATTCTGGGTCCTCAAAATAAACTTTATTGATTAGATTTGGTAAGATACAATGGCAGGTTTTCCTGCCAGAAACTAATTTTAATTTTTACTAACATTACTTTTTTAAGCTGACTGTACTTTAAGAAAACACTGCAACACATATTTTTTTCTAATAGACCTATAGTTATCTAAATATCAAACCTTCAGAAGCAATTCTGGTAAAAATAACCTTTTATATCTCATAGACTTTAAACAAAATATGCAAATAAATGTAGGACATTCAATTATTCTCGTATTACAGAACAATACTCAGTCGAGAATCTGTGCTCATGTCAAGATATCATTCATATAATTATAGTGTTCAATTTGTAAACGAAAACTCAACTTGAACACAGACCACCGATAGAGCGTCATTATCTAAAGTCTAATACATGTATAAGACTAGATTGAAACATGTATTTTTCACATTTATAAAAATAAGGATTTGTTTCCTGACTACACAGAAAAGATACATTGACGTAAAAAACACACCATTCATTGTAATAAATAAACAAACATAGTCAAAAAGTAAAGTAGTACTCACCAATATGTTGATGGTTACCACCACCATGAGGATGTTCCACAGGGTTCATAGCCACACCTCGTACATATGGCCAGCAGTTACGCTTAACCTTGTATTTGTGGTACGCACGACCAGCCTTCAGGATAGGCTTGTCAATACGACCACCCCCGGCAACAATACCTGGTAATATAATATTCATGTTGTTTTATGAAATCATAATATGACTATAAATTTCTAGAAAAAAAAAACATCAGAAAGAGCCTCTTTTGTAATCATAACTGATCAGAGTAGGTAAGATGAAATCATCATGTCAATTAAATTTTGTTGCAAAAACGTAAGGAATGTTCCTCATATTACCGCCTGATTGTGATTTGATCAAAACAAAATCTATTTCATTTGTTGCTAACTAGAGCTACCCTCAATTTCACCTGCACCCATTTGACCACAGAAATTATTTTCAGAGATAAAAAGTAACAATGTTGAATTTGGTAGTGAAAGTATTCTTTCTGCAAAATTTCATGCAAATCTGTTCAGCTAATTTGACATAAAGACTAAAACATAAACAAAAACATTTCTCCACTTCACTTACCAACCATTCCTCTGTTGCTGGATGGTAGGACTTTTTTGGCTCCAGAGGGAAGCTTGACCCGAGTTCTCTTGGCATCAGGGTTGTGTCCAATGACTGTGGCAAAATTTCCAGAGGCACGAGCCAGCCGGCCACGGTCCCCCATCTTCTCTTCTAAGTTGCACACAATGGTACCCTCAGGCATAGCACCAACGGGCATTACATTGCCTGTAATCATATTACAAAAATGCAAATCGTTTGACAATATACATACATAATTTTCTTTCGCTGCAACTGTCATGGGCGGCCGTGTTGCTTAATATCAGGTTAACTACTAGCTCAAACTGTCATTCATTCTCATGAAAAAACATATTTAAGGACAGGTATACTATAGGTTAGGTATACTTAATTTTTATTTAATTGTATGTCAACACGTTTACCACTTGGCATTTTTTTTGTCTTATCATAGGGGGGGGGGGGGGTATTGCCCATTGTGTAACCCTCGAGGTCAATGGTCATCCTAGTTTAAAAGCCGTGAACATTAACCTCTGAAATACCAGATTAGCACATTTTTTTATCTCAAGATCTTCAGCTTATAGTAGGCCACATCACTGGCCACTGCAATTTGAACTACCATCTGTATAAGACCGGGGCTATGGATAGCCCCCTATGTAGAGGGTGCCTGAATGAAAATGAGACTGTGGAACACATGCTGAGATACTGCACAGCTACAGAAGAAGCCAGATACACATCAGGAATGCTGACACAAGTGGACGCACAGCATTCTACTCAAGATTGTTTGAATGCCTCATCTGCATTAATACAAAACCCAACATCAGCACCACTGGAGCAGTTGTGCCAGCAGCCTAGAGCTACACTCCGTTATTTTAAGGAGTTAGGGTGGCTCGGGTAGATGCTGGCAGAGGGGGAAATGCACAATACACCCCAAGCGGGATGTCAGTGCAGGACTTAGCACCCCCACGTAGAATAAGAATTATGGCCTGTCTCAGATCTTATGATTTTGTTGTGATGTTAATTTCATTAATTATTGGTATAGTGATCTGTGTGCCCTTTGGCATAGGCCTCCTCCAACCCCTTCCATTGCATTCTGTCCTGTGCAGTTCTGGTCCAGGATTTGCCCGCAATTGCCACTATTTCCTCCTGCCACTTTTTGAATTGTTGTCCTCTTTTTCTTTTTCCAGTAATTGGTGCACATGGCTTCTAAATATCAGATTAGAGAATAATGCACGACACGGAATATACCGCCAATAATCCGTGTACGTAATTTCGAAATGATGGGGTGTGCAATACAGGTTGTTCAATACTGGACATGTCGATAATATAGTGACTCTGTTGCAGGTAGCGGCTAGTGTTACTAGTCCTTGTTTCTTCAAAGCATCACCAGAAAATACTCATCATCACCATTATTACCACCACCATAATCATCATCATCATCATCAACAGCCTAAAGACATCCACTGCTGAGCAAATGCCTCCCCCATAGAGCACCACTTTGAACGGCTGCTCGCGGCTGCATCCATCGGCTCCCATGGTTTTCCCCAGATCATCAATCCACCTAGCAGGGGGGCAGGACTAGCTCTACACTATTACTAAAATTCAATAATTCAATGCAGCAAAATGTATATGCCATATTTATTGGTCAATTTTTACATCCTTAGATAGGTACCTAGTAAGTGCCTATGTTAAATAAATAACGTTTTTTAAATTTGTAAATAATTGCGATATAGTGTACATTTTTGTAGATTTTTTATCACCTAGTACAGCTACTCAACACTCAATCCTAAATTCAGTTTGACGTAAATACCAAATGGCATTTAGTGACATCTTGCACCTAAACTAAAATTTTATAATAGGCTAAAATTAGAGTTCTCTAAAATCACTGAATCAACATCAATGTTTCTTCTACGACTTTACTAAATTAATAGTTTTTCATTGAAGAAATGCCAGTGAAGTTTACGTTCGAAAATAGCCTTAGCGCAGCTGGGTGGTTGAACTTCGTCCTTGTCCTATGTGCACATTAATGAGTTTGACAACCTGTGTTTAGAAATGAATTTGTAGTGTCTTGTTAACTCTCGTAGCGATTGCACGTGCAATTTCGTGAGTGGATTTATTTTTTACCATGGAGGTTTTGAACACCCAGTTTCAAGTAAGGCTCTCACAAATTGAAGGGTATCATGGTCCCAGTCCCCCCATTTCGGGATAACATACCAATTCAAGGTCACCTTGTATTGGTTGGTGCTTGGTAGTGCCCGTTAGACACAAAATATCAGTTTTCATCACTTAGGGCCTAGATAAAGCATGTTATCAGAATCTAGAAAAACAATTAAAAGTGTTCTGTTTATCTCAGAATGAGTTCCCATAAAAGATAATTATGGAAGTATTTAATAAAATATTCGGTAATTATTTGGTGCTTTTACGGAATATTCGGCCAAATACCGAACATGGAAAAACATGCCGAATATTCAGTATACCGAATAATTGTCGAATATTTGGCGCATCCCTAGTTATTATTACCACCTATTTAGACTTGATGGTGATAAGAAAGTTAAGAGTATAACAAAAGTAAAGTAATTAGTCATATTAAATGATACTTACCAACTTCAAGTGTGGCCTTCTTTCCACAGTAAACAAATTGGCCTGTGTACAAGCCTTCAGGCGCAATGAATAGCTCTTTACGCGTCTTGAATTTGTAAGGGTCGCGGAAGTGTACTACAGCAAGAGGAGCGCCCCTTCCAGGATCGTGGATGATATCCTGGATGCAAGGAAAACAAACAGTAAATACTACTTCCTAATAGCTTGAATCGTAATATTCATAATTGGTAGACCAATAATACAATAATATGATTATTGATGTATTTGTAACATTGGTAGGATATGATTAATGAAATATCTTATTATTCAGTGTTTAGAGGTTAGTTTTTGTTCAGACCTTCACGACTCCCTTGATATATCCATGACGTTCTGCGTAGTCCAGGGAACGGAGTTTAGGCGCACCTTTCCTTTTCTTCGTATGTGAAACGAACACTGAACCGGCACCTTTACGCTGAGCACGAATAACTCGACCCATGGTTACTTCTAACACCGTCACTGCAATTTAAAAACACCAGTACAGAAATATCCACTTATTTTGCTAAATAACTTAATAGCATGGGTTATTTTATTATTTCCATGAAGAAATGTGGTAAATACATGGCGCTATCTAAAGATTTAATTCATGATTCAAGAATTTACGTACACTTTCAAGACGGTCACTTTTGAAAGACTAGAAAAATGTGTTGCCATTATTACCACTATTTATTTGACATCTACAATGACATTAACATTGACAATGTCAACATCAGTCAAAGTGATAATGACAGATAACCGAAAAAACAATTGATGACGTTTAGCGACGTGAATGCTGCCATCAACAAAGTAAGGCCGTAATAAGAGCAATAATATTATATATAATAATAATAATATTACTACTACGCAGAGGCGGCTTTGTGGCGAGCCGTCAGTGAGTGGCGACACCGCATACCCTCATTCCAAGGGGCTAAGTGAAACCCCGGACCCCCGGCTTGCCTTAACTGGCTGTCCGGGGGTGGAAGTCACAAGAGCTAAGAACCTAAGCTCCAGGGTGGAAGTGTTAAAGGGCATAGTGCCGCGAGTAGCGTTCAGTGAAAGTGCAGCACACCTCTCGACACCCTAAGCCACCCACACCAATGTTGCTTCCTCGGCGCCAATATGCGGTAGGCAATAGGAGGCCCATTTAGTGGGTGGCAAGTCATCACCTGCCTCAAACATGATGATATGAGACATAGTTGGCAGGTGCCGTTCTCTCATTCAATAACCCAATGTCACCATCCATCCAAAAGTCTACTCAGGCGCGATGCGGCGACCGTAGGTAGGTCCCAAAGCGATCCAAAGTAAATAGAAATTAACTAACCTCAAATAACGCGGCATGGTCGGCGATGAAGTAGAAGCTACGTATGACGATATATCCGAAGCCATGCATACTTCCGAAACACACTTCACCGTTGTGATGGGAGACTTCAATGCGAAGTTGGGCACAAGGAATGGCGATGAGCTGAGAGTGGGGCCATTTGGATACGGGCAGTGGAACCCTCGGGGACAAAGACTGGCTGACTTCATGGAGAAGGAGGGCCTCTTTATGACGAACTCCTTCTATGAGACGCGGCCATCCAGGAAGTGGACGTGGAAAGCTCCGACGGTTCCACGAAAAATGAGATGACTTCATGATGACGACCAAGAAGCTTATATTCGATGATGTCTCTTTGATCAGTGGGTTGAAAACCGGTAGCGATCACCGTATTGTAAGAGGCACATTGAATATCAATGTTAAGCTTGAAAGGTCGCGTCTGGTGAAGTCTACGCTCCGTCCAAATCCTGTCCAAATCCAAAATCCCGATCCTTTCCTTCCTTTCAGCTGGAATGGGAATCCTTTCAGCTGGAACTCCAAAATCGCTTCCAGTGCCTTGCCGATTGCAAAGTGGACGAGTTGAACAACGGGTTGGTGGAAACTGTCCAAGCTGTTGGAGCTAACTTCTTCAAGACCCAACGCCGAAAGAGGACTCAGAAACTATCAGGAAACACTCTTAAATTAATGGCAGACCGGAGAGAAATGAAACTACAGTCTTCAGTTGATATGTCAGCCTACGGTGAACTCAATAGACGTATCTGGAGTTCCATGCGACACGACATGCGTGCTTTTAGTACTTCACGTATTGAGGCCGCAATTGAGCGGAACCAAGGCTCTAAAGTGTTCGCAAAAGATTCGTCTATTGGGCAAAGCCAAATGACAAAACTGAAGACCGAGAATGGTAGTGTCATTTCATTGAAGCCTGAGATTCTGAGCGAGATTGAGAACTTCTACGGACAGTTATACACCTCGACACGTGAGCCCACTACTAACACAGCTCGGGACACCAGTGCCAAGTCAGTCCGACACTATACCGAAGATTTCCCGGAAGTCAGCCTGTACGAGATTAGAATGCCCTCAAACAGCTTAAAAACAACAAGGCGATAGGTGAGGATGGAATTACGATCGAACTTTTGAGAGCGGGTGGTAGAGCGGTACTTATGGTCCTCCAGAAGTTATTCAATTCTGTCATCCTTGAAAATACAACGCCTGAAGCGTGGCTCTAGAGCATAGTGGTTAGGGAATGCAGACCCGGCCTTTTTTTGGACCCGGTCTTAATTTTCAGACCCGGGTACCCGGTTCTAGACCCGGGTTTCTGTAAAAAGTAAATACAAAAAACTTTATTTTATAGGTAAATAAGGCGAAATTCCATAAAGTTTTGTGAACCTCTGCGTTTACCATCACAAGAGATGGCTTAAAATGTAGAAGATGCTTTGTTTTTGGAGGCAAAAAGTAAAAACTTTGCAACATAGTGACAGTATCGGGAAAAACACGATCGTCGCAGACTTTATTTTCAAGCTGTGGATTGAGGAATCCGCTAGGTAGCTGTTAAAATTCCTCCTTTTGCCCTGACAGTTTCCTTTTTATCAATTTTAATGGTCTTTGGATCGTTAGCTTGAAATAAACTTCATCAGCTCCACTTTCAAGAATGTCTAAAGCTAACGCCTCACGCTAACTCCAAAATGAATTGAAATCACATTCGCTGCGGAAAAGTTAGCGATTTCCGATATGTCATTTCAGAACATTTTGGAGTTAGCGTGAGGCATTAGCGTTAGCGATTGTGATCTTTGCTAGACTCCCTTGACCCATAAACTCTCCTTAGGGAAACGGCAGAGCTAAAGACTACATTTTAGAAGTTCTGATTTGTGTGGCTCCTGGCTAATCAGCAGTTTCTTTCAGCACGCAGTACCAAAGTCTCTATTTCAAAGTTAAGCAATGAATACGACCATTGCCGTTAAAGAGACAGACAAGTTGCGTCACTCACAGACTACTGACAAAACTAAAATATTTTTACACCATGGGAAGAACTAAATTAATCTGGGAGTCGAAGGATAGCATAGCATGGTGAATGCCATACTGAGATCCCCCGTCTTTTGGCTTCGTAGTAGATACTAGCCATCACGTCAGCAGTACCTCAAGGGTTTCAAAAAGCTAACAATCGTTTTGATATGATACGTGCGGCAGCTAGATCTTCCTAAAAGTTCTTAGTACTGATCCCTCTATAATTTTACTGACACGATGACACAGCATTCAGTCCGTCCACCCACAGAGTACGAAAAATGATGATGGTTCGCCTCCAGCTCCACATAAAGACAAAATTCAACATGACTTTCGTACAAACAGTAAAAGCGCATAGCGCATACTAATGTCTACAGGGCGCCTCTATCTGGATACGAAAAAAGTCACAAAATGGTGCAATTCGTTCGCTATAATTAAGTTTTATAATATTTTTACCACTCATCTTTGAGACCCGTGGAACCGGGTTTTTCCTTCCTGAGACCCGGGTCTAAGAACCGACCGAAAATTGAGAGTAAACCCGGGTACCCGGGTCTTCGGGTACCCAGTTCTGCATACCCTAGTGGTGGTGCTCTTCTTCAAAAAAGGTGATAAAACCTTATTGAAGAACTATAGGCCCATCTCGCTCTTGAGTCATGTGTATAAGCTGTTTTCGAGGGTCATTACGAATCGTCTCGCACGCAGGTTTGATGAATTCCAGCCTCCCGAACAAGCCGGTTTCCGAAAAGGCTTT
The DNA here is from genome assembly GCA_963580505.1 of Ennomos erosarius. Lineage (NCBI taxonomy): Eukaryota > Metazoa > Arthropoda > Insecta > Lepidoptera > Geometridae > Ennomos > Ennomos erosarius. The sequence goes on from OY756978.1 coordinate 8,544,047, forward strand.
AGCACCATAGACCACATCCATACGCTACGCCAGATAATACAGAAGACCGAAGAGTATAATCGGCCGCTATGCCTAGCGTTTGTGGACTATGAGAATGCCTTCGATTCAATCGAGACTTGGGCGGTGCTGCAGTCCTTATAGCGATGCCAAATTGACTATAGGTATATCGAAGTGTTGAAGTGTTTGTACAGTAAGGCCACTATGTCAGTCCGACTACAGGACCAGAATAAGGAACAGATCCCATTGCAGAGAGGCGTGAGACAGGGAGATGTTATTTCTCGGAAACTGTTCACAAACGCATTGGAGGATGTTTTCAAGCTCTTAGAGTAGAAAAGATTTGGCATCAACATAAATGGCGAGTATATCACTAAACTTTGTTTTGCCGATGATATAGTCATAATTAATGATAGCCTATCGGCGATTATCTGTGAGTTTAGGTTATTTTATACTCATAATATAAGATAGGGAGCGTTTTGGTGTTAAACTGTAAGCTAACTATCGTTTTATAAATAAACTAGCTTTTGCCCGCGGCTTCGCACGCTTGTGTTATGTTATTTTTACGTTATAGTCTAATAATAGATCATGCATTTCGTACCAAACAACAAAATCCAATAAATCTTTTCGAAGCTGAGCACACTAACCTGTATTAGCATAGGTATAGGTATAACGCAAGCATAGCCGTGAGTGGAAGCTATTTAAGCCATTACCTAAAATTAAATGTTATGAGTCTAATATAAATTTATAACAGTAAAAGAAGTTTCAAACAAAAACCTAAAATTATATAAGTACCTCTTCATATTACAACAAAAAGAAATCATCATCACTTCACTCAGGTCTTTAACAGAAGTTTCAGTAAATTTTGTTTAGGTAGTAGTTACCTAAGCAGGCAGGTACAGTTTAGAAAAATATGGAAAAATCACACACGATGATCCTGTTTTGCTCAGTTTTACATATTATCCGCGCGCTTTTTGTTCCATTTACCACATTTTTTTACCTTCTTATGTTTGGTTCCATACGAATTGAGTACTTAAATAACTTCACATAAGATAGTTACTTACGTACTAATAACTATAACCTTCTTGAAGTAACCGAGTAATCAATCATTTTCTGCTCCCCTGGCTTATTTAAAAGCCCACGATATATAAATCTATGCCCACAGATCTAAAATATTTTAACTATTAAAAACTTATTTCAACATGCAAGAAGAAGAAGAAGAAGAAGAAGAACAAATCAAACACAGTCAAAACGAACGTTACGCGCCATGTTGTTAATTCGAGGATACAATTTTATTGCCATAATGAATACCTACATATTATTATATCTAAGTAGGTACCTACCCTTTTTATTAATATTCAGTATCATTGGCTAAATACAAATAATAGCACCTCCGGCTTACTTTAATGCCAAAATGAAAAAGGTTTTAAAATGCGTAGCAATGGTAAGGGTCTATAACTTAATTAGCTATAAGTACCTACTACAGGGGGTCTAGCAAAGATACCAACCACTAACGCTAACGCCAAACGCTAACTCCCAAAACTGTATTGAACAGACATTAGCTGTGGAAAAGTAAGCGATTTCTGAAATGTCATCCTAGTACATTTTGGAGTTACCGTTTGGCGTTAGCGTTAGTGGTTGGTATCTTTGCTAGACCCCCTGGTACCTTCAATAAAGAATTGCTCCCGCCAAAACCCTAAATCGAAAACTTGAATAAAAATGTAAGCTTCAAAATTGGCTAAGTATAATAATCGCGTGAAGCCTTATGAATAATTATAAAAAGTCTAAGTACCTACCCTTTTAAACAGTTTTCATAAAATACTTCCTATTGGCTAAATACAAATTTTGTCTAATGCCAAAATAAAAAAGGGTTTACAATGCGTAGCAAAAGCAAGGGTAAATAGGCACAGATTACTGAATATGTTACGACTAAAAGTTAAGCTATAGGTACTATAAATACAATTTTAAATACTTATTTCGAATGGTAACGCGTAGTAGATTTTTGAAAACTATAATATGTAATAATATGTGTGGACAATTCACACAGCGCCATCTAGCCCCAAACTAAGCATAGCTTGTACTATGGGAACCAGATAACTGATACAATACTTATATACTTTTTTGTTTGTAAATACATACATAGAATACAATATAACACCCAGACGCAGAACAAACATCTATGTTCATCACACAAATGTTTGTCCTGGGTAGGAATCGAACCCACAGCCCTCAAGTCAGAAGGCAGGGATACTACCAACTGAGCTATCCGGCCCGTCATACATAATACCAGATCGCCAATAACGAATTTTGCCCTCGCCAGAAACCAATATCGAAAACATGAATAATAATTTAGTTATGTTTCAATATTGGCTAAATATGATATCGCGTGAAGCCTTAAAACTTATAAAAAACTCTAAGAAGTTTTTAGTTTTTTAAATTCCTTGTTCTGTGTCGTGCTCATATTCAAGAATGTTCTCATACTATCCTCTTTTTTAGTTTGGACCACAGATTAACTAAAAAACTTATCTATATGTAATTACATATGACTTCCTTGGGTATAGGTACTGACATAATGAACACATTGTTTTTCTCTAATCTGCATTGCATCAAGCGCAGACGAAGTTATCGCGCGATGTATTTCGCCGTAGCCCGAAAAGTGTGATACACTGCCGCTAATGCAGGCGCGCCAATTGTTATTTACTGTTTTTTCTCTTTTAAGTTATAAATAAAAACATGCATTAAATTACTTCCTTATTGCTTAGTGCAGTTCATTGTTCAGAATGAAATAAAAATGACTGGAGTTCCGTACTCAAAGGGTCCTTATTACTAAACCTCCGCTGTCCGTCTGTCTATCTGTCTGTCTGTCCATCAGTCACCAGGATGGACTCATGAATCGTGATAGTTAGACTGTTGAATTTTTCACAGATGATATATTTCTGTTGCCACTATTACAACCGTGATCCGTATTCAAAACGACAGATAAACAGACAAATAAAAACATCGTGGATAGTCAACAGAGATATTTTCCCGCGCCAACTCAACAGCGAAGGTTCGGGCGTATATGAAACCGCGCCATAATAGTAACAGAGTTTTTTTCTTTAATCTGTGCATCCGGATAAACCCAAGATAAAATTACCGCCAGTAGCAGTGTAGCAGAGTAACATTTTTTTTCTCTCATCTATGGTTAGTAGCCAAAATATAACTTACCTTTTGACACTGGCTAATTACCTACACTATGTGTGGAGCCAAAATATAAGAAAAAAAACTTACCTTGAGGCCTTGAAGCGGCCATCTTGTTAAAATCCCGTTCCGTTTCATAATGAAATCTTAATCATTTTCACCAAAAAAAATATTAAGGATATTAAAAATTTAATATATCCTATGTTTTACGCCGGGTTTTTCTAAGCTTATTAGTGAAAACCGCATGAAAATCCGTTCAGTATCTTCGGACTTGTGCCGTAACAAACAAAAAAACAAACAAACAAACAAACAAACAAACAAACAAACAGACAAAATGTCTAAAAATAAGCTTAACGTGATCAGCGAAAAATTTCAAGCCAACCTGTGTAATTTTTTTTTCGATATCTTGCATTTACAGACTTTTTTATCTCTACAGTTTTATTATATGTATAGATAGATAAATAAATAAATAAATAAATAATGGCGGAGTCGCTCGATGATCTCAGCACGACGAGAGGGCAATGCTCGGTCACGGTGTTTCCCTGCGAGATAAGATTCGAAATGAGAAGATCCGCAGGAGAACTAAAGTGACCGATGTGGCTCTTAGGATAAGCAAGTTGAAATGGCAATGGGCAGGCCACATCGCTCGTAGAACTGACAACCGATGGGGAAGAAAGGTTCTCGAGTGGCGACCACGAACTGGAAGATGCAGCGTAAGCCGGCCCCCCACTAGATGGACAGACGACCTGGTGAAAGCCGCGAGGAGCCGATGGGTGCAGGAAGCGAGCAGCCGCTCTAAGTGGCGCTTCTGTGGGGAGGCCTATGTTCAGCAGTAGACGTCTTCAGGCTGTTAATGATGATGATGATGATATAGTCTACAAAAAGTATGTAAGTTGAATCAAAATATTAATGAATTTATTGTAGTTCTTTCTTATAAGTAATCATCATCAACAGCCTGAAGGCGTCCACCGTCGAACATAATTAAGCCTTCACTATCAAATTCTACTTTAGACGCTTATCATGAGGAGGAGTCTTCCATAATAATTACGCTTGATGATCGCAGATTTTAATGTACTGTGAAGACTCAAAACTGGACTACAGGAAATATGGACACCCTATATTGATAGCAATATATTGAAAGCTTGAAAAATATCTCACCTGTAGATTAGTCACGTGCAACTGCGATACCATTTCTTTCTGCAACTATTTGGCAATGGCGTTAGCGTGAGGGAGCTTTGCTAGAACCCCTGGGGTCTAGCAAAGATACCAACCACTAACGCTAACGCCTCACGCTAACTCCAAAATGTATTGAAATGACATTTCGTAAATCGCTAACTTTTCCGCAGCGCATGTCATTTCGATACATATTTTGAGTTAGCGTGATGCGTTAGCGTTAGCGATTGGGATCATTGCCCCCTGTGCCCTTAGAGCATTACTGTGCTGGACGGACAGATGAACACTATACTCCTAGCGGAGACACAGACAGACAGATGTGAACGAAGCCTTGGTCAGATTATTAGTTTTGGGATGTGACAACACTGATTGTACAAAATAAATAACAAAGAGAATAAGACTACTTTAAATAATACAGTGTTGCCAGCCCTACTGTTTTAAAAGTAGAATTGCTGTTTTTTGATTAGAAACCCTGTTTTCTGTTTTAGGTACAAAGTCTACTGTTTTTCTATAATTTTAGGGCCATCTGATACAAATCGCAATAAACATATAACATAGCGCATAGAAAAAATGCTGCTACTTAATTACTTACTCTACATTATTATACGGGAAGATCCTGTAAATTATTATTTTCATATCTCTGCTTTCGGCAAGTTGAAGCAAGATCAATTATTTCGTTTATTACGTATTTTCGAAAGTGGTACCATTTTAAAACAGTGAGTAGTGATTTATCTTTTGACCAATTCCCCCTAAACAGACAAAAAGGGATTAAATACGAACTAAAGTCCAAAAATCATTAAATCCAAATCAAATAGCAAAAGAAAGTGAAGTCAAAATGGCTTGCTTTATAGCTGAGCATAATCCTACTATTTTAATATCTGTCATCTGTGGCATAATATATCTTTGAATACCTATCATGGCTCAATTTCGGAACAAGATTAAAAATGTAATTAATTTCTTTGAGCGCTTTTTAAATTTTCTTTGGAATAAAAATAATGTATGTACAATGTAGATTGTTTATATATTGTACATCAAACACCGTTTCTATGAATTTTGATTTCAGTCTTTACCAATGTACTCTGTAGACAGTGTTGCCAACCCTACTGTTTTAACAGTAGATTTGCTGTTTTTTCATCATCAACCCTGTTTTCTGTTTTAGGTACAAATTCTACTGTTTTTCTATAATTTTAGAGCCATCTGATACAAATTGCAATAAACATACAACATAGGGCATACAAAAGTTGCTACTACTTAATTACTCTACATTATTATTGGGGATATGGGGGTTTGTGCCGTGTGGTCCCGGTTACGAATAGGACCACCCCATCTCTTCCCGTGGGTGCCGTAAAAGTCGGCTAAGGGAACGTCCAGGGAATGGGCTGCAGCATTCTCCTTGGTCTCCACCATCATAATCTACTGCGATCACCAAGCCGCCTGCCAAGCGTGGTGATTATGGCAAACCCCCCCCCCCTAATGACAAGCACAAACAATAACGGCCCCCAGTCCCCGGCGGCTCTGCTATCCCGTGGCTCCGGTAGCGGTCACGGTAACGGTAGGGCAGGGGGTGCGAAGAATCACCGGAAGACGCCCGGCTACCAACCCCACCAAACACGACCCCTGGCCCTGGCAACTTATAACGTGCGCACGTTGAGGGCTGACGAAAGGATGGTTGAATTGGAGGAGGAGATGAGTAAGTTACGCTGGGATGTAATGGGATTGTCAGAAGTCCGAAGACAGGGACAGGACACGATAATCCTAAATTCCGGTAACTTATTCTTCTACCGGGAGGGAGACCAACTTTCCCAAGGTGGTGTCGGGTTCCTCGTCCGCAAGTCTCTCGTCAACAACGTGATCAAAGTCGACAGTGTGTCGACCAGGGTAGCGTACCTGATACTCAGAATAACCAAACGGTATTCGTTGAAGGTCATCCAGGTATACGCACCGACCTCGGCACACTCCGACGATGAAGTAGAAGCTATGTATGAGGATATATCCGAAGCCATGCATACTTCCGAAACATACTTCACCGTTGTGATGGGAGACTTTAATGCGAAGTTGGGCACAAGGAATGGCGATGAGCTGAGAGTGGGGCCATTTGGGTACGGGCAGCGGAACCCTCGGGGACAAAGGCTGGCTGACTTCATGGAGAAGGAGGGCCTCTTTATGATGAACTCCTTCTACAAGAAGCGGCCATCCAGGAAGTGGACGTGGATAAGCCCCGACGGTTCCACGAAAAATGAGATAGACTTCATGATGACGACCAAGAAGCGAATATTCGATGATGTCTCTGTGATCAGCAAGGTGAAAACCGGTAGCGATCACCGTATTGTAAGAGGCACATTGAATATCAATGTCAAGCTTGAAAGGTTGCGTCTGGTGAGGTCTAAGCTCCGTCCAAACCCTGTCCAAATCCAAAACCCCGAAGGCTTTCAACTGGAACTCCAAAATCGCTTCCAGTGCCTTGCCGATTGCAACACAGTGGACGAGTTGAACAACGGGTTGGTGGAAACTGTCCAAGCTGTTGGAGCTGAGTTCTTCAAGACCCAACGCCGAAAGAGGACTCAGAAACTCTCAGAAAACACTCTTAAATTAATGGCAGACCGGAGCGAAATGAAACTACAGTCTTCAGTTGATATGTCAGCCTACGGTGAACTCAATAGACGTATCTGGAGTTCCATGCGACACGACTTGCGTGCTTTTAGTACTTCACGTATTGAGGCCGCAATTGAGCGGAACCAAGGCTCTAAGGTGTTCGCCAAAGATTCGTCTATTGGGCAAAGCCAAATGACAAAACTGAAGACCGAGAATGGTAGTGTCATTTCATCCAAGCCTGAGATCCTGAGAGAGATTGAGAACTTCTATGGACAGTTATACACCTCGACACGTGAGCCCGCTACTAACACAGCTAAGGACACCAGAGCCAAGTTAGTCCGACACTATACCGAAGATATCCCGGACGTCAGCCTGTACGAGATTAGAATGGCCCTCAAACAGCTTAAAAACAACAAGGCGCCAGGTGAGGATGGAATTACGACCGAACTTCTGAGAGCGGGTGGTAGACCGGTACTTATAGTCCTCCAGAAGTTATTCAATTCTGTCATCCTTGAAGGTACAACGCCGGAGGCATGGCACAAGAGCGTGGTGGTGCTCTTCTTCAAAAAAGGTGATAACACCTTATTGAAGAACTATAGGCCCATCTCGCTCTTGAGTCATGTGTATAAGCTGTTTTCGAGGGTCATTACGAATCGTCTCGCACGCAGGTTTGATGAATTCCAGCCTCCCGAACAAGCCGGTTTCCGAAAAGGCTTTAGCACCATAGACCACATCCATACGCTACGCCAGATTATACAGAAGACCGAAGAGTATAATCGGCCGCTATGCCTAGCGTTTGTGGACTATGAGAAAGCCTTCGATTCAATCGAGACTTGGGCGGTGCTGCAGTCCTTACAGCGATGCCAAATTGACTATAGGTCTATCGAAGTGTTGAAGTGTTTGTACAGTAAGGCCACTATGTCAGTCCGACTACAAGACCAGAGTACGGAACAGATCCCATTGCAGGAGGCGTGAGACAGGGAGACGTTATTTCTCCGAAACTGTTCACAAACGCATTGGAGGATGTCTTCAAGCTCTTGGAGTGGAAAAGATGTGGCATCAACATAAATGGCGAGTATATCACTAACCTTCGTTTTGCCGATGATATAGTCATAATGGCGGAGTCGCTCGATGATCTCAGCACCATGCTCAACGACCTCAGTAGAGTCTCCCGACAGGTTGGTCTTAAGATGAACATGGACAAGACGAAAATCATGTCAAATGCCCATGTTCCACCTATACCGGTAATTGTTGGGAACGATACTCTCGAAGTTGTCGACAAATACGTCTATCTAGGGCAGACTGTCCAATTGGGTAAGTCCAACTTCGACAAAGAGGTCGCCCGAAGAATCCAACTCGGCTGGGCAGCGTTCGGGAAGCTTCGACCTATCTTTTCGTCCAAAATACCACAAAGCCTGAAAACAAAAGTTTTCAATCAATGTGTGTTGCCAGTGATGACTTATGGAACTGAGACGTGGTCTCTAACTGTTGGCCTCATTACTAAGCTCAAAGTCGCGCAACGAGCTATGGAGAGAGCAATGCTCGGTGTTTCCCTGCGAGATAGGATCCGAAATGAGGAGATCCGCAGGAGAACTAAAGTGACCGATGTAGCTCTTAGGATTGGCAAGTTGAAATGGCAATGGGCAGGCCACATCGCTCGTAGAACTGACAACCGATGGGGAAGAAAGGTTCTCGAGTGGCGACCACGAACTGGAAGACGCAGCGTAGGCCGGCCCCCCACTAGGTGGACCGACGACCTGGTGAAAGCCGCGGGGAGCCGATGGATGCAGGAGGCGAGCAGCCGCTCTAAGTGGCGCTCCCTGGGGGAGGCCGATGTTCAGCAGTGGACGTCTTCAGGCTGTTAATGATGATGATGATGATGATTATTGGGGAAGTTCCTGTAAATCATTTTCATTTCTCTGTTTTCGGAAAGTTTAAACAAGATTAATTATTTTGTTTATTACGTATTTTCGAAGGTGGTTATTTTAAAATATTGAGTACTGATTTATCTTGTGAACTAACTCCCTAAAAAGAAAAAAGTGATTAAATACGAACAAACACCCAAAAATCATAAGATCCAAAACAAATAGCAAAAGAAAGTGAAGTCAAAATGGCTTGCTTTATAGCTGAGCATAATCTGTTTTTGAATATCACGGCTAATTTTCGTTAGAAAATTAATAATTTATCTTATTAACTTCTTCCAAAGAAAAAAAAAAGAAGGGAGCACTTCAAGGACGCACAAACATTTCTTAAATTTCTTTGGAATATAAATAATCTGTGTACATTAAACACTGTTTCTATGAATTTTAACGTGTTTTATTCAAACGGTAGATTTATTGATTTGAAATAACAAGTTTACTGTTTTTTACTGTTTTTTTTATAGTATCGTACTGTTTTTTATGCTGTTAGGGTTGGCAACACTGTCTGTAGACCAAAGAGTATATAATTGTGTGGACGTGTTTTATTCAAATAGTAGATTTATTATAAGATTTTAAACTTCCATGGTCACTGACATTACTCACATATTGTTTATTAACGGGATATTTACCATATAATTTATTACATATTTTTTTTGTATTTATTTGTAATATCGGCAACTCGAAACAAATAAATGACATGGTAAATATCCCGTTAATAAACAATATGTCAGTAGATTTATTGTTTAGAAACAACATGTTTACTGTTTTTTACTGTATTTTTTTGCTGTCGTACTGTTTTTTAGGCTGTTAGGGTTGGCAACACTGATTGTATACATAAATATTAAAATAAATCATGTTCTGTTCCGTTCCATTTCCATTCTATGATGCATTTACATTTCATCACTGAGTGAGGATGTATTTGGATTCCCTCATCCCGAATCATACTAAGTTTTAAATGTCCTCCTGTTACTTCTGTATTTACCGCTGAATCCATAGCTATCCTTGAAGCCATTATTTTCATTAAAAGTCATCACTTAAACAATATAATAATTTTCTCCGACTCAAAATCTTGTCTTCAAGCTATTCTTACAAATCCTTTCCGATCAAAGACTAGGTTCCCATCAATTTTAAAAATTAGAGAAGAACTATTTAGCTGTAGCCAATTAGGAATTAATATTATAATAGCGTGGATACCAGAGGAATTGCGGGCAATGAATCTGCTGACGCGTGCGCTAGACAGGCTATCCGCGTGGGTACTTCAGATCATTATAAAATTTATCTCCACGACCTAAGTGCATCTGTTATGCCTCAAATGAAAGATGCGTGGACTAGGGAATGGCAAATTTCTAAAACTTTTAAGGGTCGATTTTACAGTGAAATACAGACGGAAATCCCAGCTAACCCATGGTTTTTCAAATTTAAAAAGGCTGATAAAATCCCTACGTCAGTAGTATGTCGACTTCGACTCGGACACGCATGTACCCCTGTCCATTTGGCCAAAATTCGGGTTAGGGATCACTCCCTGTGTGAGTGTGGTTTAGACGAAGGAAACATGGTCCATCTTTTTTCGAATGTCAGAAGCTGTGGTTGTCTCTGTATGATATCCTCCCCTCTAAGATCCCCCGCCCCACTTCCATGAAATCTCTCCTTTCACTTGCCCATTCTTCTTTTGTTTATTTTCTTTGTAAATTTATTTCTAGTAATAAAATTAAGTTATAAACACAATATAACTAATATTATGGTGGAAAAAGCGCGGGAACCTTCGACTTGACAGGGCGGATTTTTTTGCGTTAATTTAGAAAATTAGATTAATAAGTATTTTGTGATCAGTTAAGTAGTAATTTGTGTATATATTTTCTGTAAATAGTGTGTATATATCGGTAAGTCTATTAATTTGTTTTTCGGCATGGAGGAGCCCCCTGACCCGGGGGACCCAGTGCCCCTGGTAGGTTACAATGTAACAGTAGCTTCAGCTAACGAATCCGGCATGGATACGGACAATTGGTTAGCAAATAAGACGCTTAAACGTAGGCGCTCGCATAAAATGTGCAAGCGATGCAATAAGCATAAGAAGAAGCATCATAACTCTGAGCCTAAATCACATGAATGTAAATGTAACGATAATGATACTCTTACTCCTGATAATGACAATACTTTTGTGGTTACACCTACTTCTGCGCGCGATAACCCAGCACCTTCAGGATTAACTACCACTCCTATAGCTTCCGTTGCAAGAAGCCAGTATGAGTCAACAGATGTAGCGCCATACATGATCCATGTTCAAAAAGAACAAGATTCACCTAATGATGGTACCTCCTTCCACCCTGTATCTTTCGGTAAATTTCTACAAAAGAACTCGGTTAAAAACATTGTGAACGGCAGTATCAAAAGAATAGGTAGAAATAGAATTTCCCTTGCCTTTAATGACCATGTTGAGGCTAACTTGTTTGTTCAAAACAAAAATTTGGCTGCCAATAAGCTTAAAGCCTTTATACCTACTTACAATGCTACTCGCATGGGTCTTGTACGTGGAGTCCCATCTGAGTGGTCACCTGAGGAAGCGATTGAAAATATTAATGTCCCCATAGGCTGTGGTAAAATATTAAAGGTGAGACGTTTAAATTTCAAAGTAATGGTTGATGGTAACGCTACATGGAAGCCCTCTCAAACAGTAGTTATTACTTTCGATGGTCAAGTTCTACCCAAGCGCATATTTATGTGCTATAATGCTCTACCTGTTGAGTTGTATGCATATCCAACAATTCAGTGTTTTAGCTGCTGTAGATTTGGACACACTAAAATGCAATGCAGATCTAAGCCACGGTGTTTCAAGTGTGGTCAAGGGCACACGGGTGACACATGTACCATTGATGAAGAAAGTGCCACATGCTGCCTTTGCTCTGGTTCACATTATGCCACACAGAAGTCTTGTCCAGAATTTACACGGCAAAAAAATATTAAATTATCCATGGCAGAGAACTGCATTTCTTATGCAGAAGCCTCTAAGGTGTACCCACCAATTTCAAAATCTTATGTGGATATATTAGCCTCATCACCTGCTAAAGTAGCTGTTCATGAAAATGGTAATCCGCTTAGCCAAAGTCCCCAATTTATCTTACAGGAAAACTGTATACTTAAGGCCTCGCTCATCACCTAAGCCCTCTGTAGGGTATGACCAAGCTGCTCATAACAAACTTGTTAATGATTTTAATATACCCGCTCCAGCAAATGGATGCGGTTTTAGTAATAACATTAATAAACAAAAAGACTCATCCTCATCTCTAAAAGAGCTAATAACAGCTCTTATAAATATTCTTTCTCAGTGTAAGTTGATACCGCCCAACGTTGCCCCGGTGATCCAATCACTTGTTCAAACTTTCTTCAATAATGGATGTACAACCAACAAGAGTAGTACAGTGGAACTGCCGCAGTGCAGTTAACAAAAAACATGAAATTATTTATTTAATTAACAAATATAATCCTTTTGTATTATCTTTGGCAGAGTCATAGCTTAAGCCTGGGTCTGTTTTCAAAATTAATAGTTTTACTTGTCTTAGGGATGACAGAATAGATGGGTATGGTGGTACCACCCTACTCATCAAAAATTCTGTCCCCTATTCCCCCATAAATTTGCCCCCTCACAGTGACAACTTTTCAATTATAGCAGCTATTATTAATTCTATTTGTTTTGTTTCTATTTATATCCCTCGACCTTCATCTCAAATATTTTACGAATTAAATACCATCATTGCTAATCTTCCCACGCCAATTATGCTATTGGGCGATTTCAACTCCCACCATCAATCGTGGGGTAGTTCTACTTCAAACTACCATGGGCAAGAACTTCATGATATGTTTGATATGCATAACCTTTGTATACTAAACACAGGCACACCTACTCGTAGAACAAATCCTACTGAAAATTATAGTGCTGTGGATCTTTCTGTTTGTAGTCCAAACTTGGCTACAAAAATTACATGGCAAACACTATCCTCTACATTTGGCAGTGATCACTTTCCTATTTTACTCTCTTTCCTTGATATCCATATTCAGATCCCTCATAGAAAACCGCGGCTTAAATATAGACTCATAAAAAGTGATTGGAATGATTATAGTACAAGAGCTGAAACTGAAATTGCTGCTCTACCCCCTGTTACATCTCAAGGAGTGTCTTCTAGTGCCAATGCTTTAACTCAGACGATATCTAAAGCAGCAAATGACACATTTCCTCTGAAAAATAGTGCTTCAGGTAAAATCCCTTCACCTCCTTGGTGGGATAGTGAATGTTCCCAAGCAGTTCAAAATAGGAAATGCGCAGAAAGAAGATACAATGAAAACATGAGTAACGAAAATTTTGAGACTTTGATGGATATAATGGCAGCTAATAGAAAACTTTTTATGGACAAAAAATTTAAGGGTTGGAAAGGATATGTTTCTACTATCTCTCCACATACACCTCTCTCAATCGTCTGGAAAAATATTCGTAAATTTAAATGTGCAATGAGTGATTCTAACTCTTCTGTGCTGCCTCCTTCAATGTCACACGAATATTTGAATAGTTTAGCTCCATCTTTTGTACCTCAACAAGAATTACTAGAACCTACACTGCCATCGGTTATTGATCAAGTTGGTCTCAATTCTCCTTTTTCTCTAGAAGAATTAAAGGGTGTACTTACTTCTGTATCGGATTCAGCTCCTGGTGAAGATGGCCTTCCGTATTCTTTTTATAGTAACCTCGGCGAATATTCACTATCGTACTTGTTAAGTTTAATTAATTTTATCTGGGAAACTGGGATAATACCATGCTCTTGGAAAAGCCAAGTGATAATCCCGATTCTCAAACCTTCTAAACCGTCTTCGCAAATATCATCATATCGACCTATAGCTCTGTCTCCAGTTGTTGCTAAAATTGCAGAACACCTTGTTAAAAACAGATTAGAGTGGTACATTGAAAGTCACAAATTACTATCAAAGTCTCAATATGGTTTCCGAAACTATGGATAGCGTTGCCATTTTAACGACGGACATTCGTATTGCTTTTTCCGGTAATGAATCTGTAATAGCCGCTTTTTTTAATATTAAAGCAGCATATGATAATGTTCTCCTACCCATCCTTAGAAATAAATTAGACAAACTAAGTGTTCCACGTATGTTATCTAACTTTATTATTCATTTGTTATCAGGCCGATCCATTAAGTTAGATGGGTCCACTGATTGTAGATTGGTCTGGAAGAGCCTGCCTCAAGGCTCGGTTTTAAGCCCCATTTTATATAATATTTACACGTATGATTTGGAGACCACACTTCCAAGCTCCGTCAATGTATAACAGTATGCCGACGATTTACTTATATACGCTTCTCATAAATCCATTAGTACAGCAAACTCGTGCATTACTTGGTCCCTTACGAGATTAGAAAACTGGCTGGACAACAATGGGTTAGAATTATCGCCCCAAAAAAGTAGCGCTGTTTTGTTTTCTAGACAACGCTCACCAAGTGCAATTAATATCCTGTATAAAGGCGATGTTATCCCTGTGAGAGACAACGTCAAGTTTTTAGGTATAATTTTGGACAACAAACTCACAGGACTTCCACATTGTGAATATGTGGTTGCCAAGTGTGAACGGGTCCTTAACATTCTTAGGTGTCTTGCGGGCGTTTGGTGGGGTGCTCATCCGTACTCTTTAAAGCTGATCTATAATGCGCTTATAAGAAGTGTGCTCGATTACGGGTCCTTTTTGTTAGAGCCTTGTAGTGCAGCGGGATTGAAGAAAATGGATGGCATCCAGTCAAAGGCTCTTAGGCTAATATCAGGTGCTATGAGATGAAGCCCTCTTAATGCTCTGCAGGTTGAGTGTGGTGAACCACCTTTAAATTTGCGTCGTCAGTTTCTTTGTGATAGATTTATATTTAGAGCTTTACAGTTCTCTCATCATCCGTTGATTGAAAAGCTTCACCGTCTTTCAACTTTCATTGAATCATCGCCTTATTGGCGTCACAAATCTACTCCATGTTTAATTAATAGTTTTAAAAAGTATTTAGTTCTAGAAGCGCCTACTTATCGATCTCAAACTCTTCCTGTATTTACATGTAATTATGATGCATTAACATTTTCTCCAAACATTCATTTAGATTTGGGAATTGAAAAACATAGTTCCAATGCTAACTCCCTATTTAACTGTAAGGTTGACGAAAACTGGCGTAACTGGCATCAAGTATATTGTGACGCCTCTAAGCACTCATCGACTGGTTTTGTTGGTGTTGGTATATTCCACCTTCAGTACAGCATTGTACAAAAAGTTAAGTTTCCCCCTGAGACATCGGTTTTCACTGGAGAATGTTATGGAATTTTAAAAGCAATAGAATATGCACGTATCATGAAACTTCCTCAGGTGGTTATATTTTCGGACTCATTGAGCGCTCTTTATTCCTTATCCAAGTTTCCCTTTAAGCCACAAGTTTATTATCCTGCTGTTGTTAAAGCAAGAGAAGAGTTATACCGGTGCATTTTAAATGGACAATCGATTTCTTTTGCCTGGATTCCCAGTCATTCTGGGATAAAAGGCAACGAAAAGGCTGACCTGCTGGCCAGTGATGCTGTAAGTAATGGCGATCTTTTCCCGTTTACCAACTTCTGTCATGACTTAGCTGCTTTGCCAAAGCATTCTCTCAAGACTTCTTGGGAGGAGGTTTGGGCTGGTAGTGGTTTGCGCAAGGGTAAGTTCTATTTCAACCTCCAACCTAAAATTCCGACTAGACCTTGGTTTTTTAATATTGCTCTTGGTAAAATTGCTACATCCACTTTGATTCGAATGAGATTGGGTCATGTATGTAGCCTGGCACACCTTGCGTGCCTTAAAATAGTTGACTCGGCGTCTTGTGATTGTGGAGACGACATTGGTGACTTAAATCATATTTTCTTTAGTTGTCCGAATTATGATGCTTCTTCTTTCTATGAAACCTTAATATCCGTCCATGTTCCTTTTCCTACAGATATATCTTGTTTGCTTGTATCCAACGATCCTGATATTTATCATTGTCTATCTATGTATATAATATCTAATAACATAAAGTTATGAATCTTATTTTGTACCTAGACCTTCCATATTACTGGTATATGTATATAATTATATAATATAATTTTCCTATCCTGCTTTCCTGATCCAATAGTTTTTCCGAATTGCCTTAAGTTTCCCCGCTTTTAACAACAGTCGAAAGCCTTAAAAACTCAATGCTCCAAGCAAAATATAAAAACGAAAATGAAAACAGAAAAAAAAAACGAGGAACTCGACACTGGCAGAATGCATGAATAATGCGATGCCAAATTAAAAAAAAATAAAAATAATAATAATAATTATGGTGTGTTATACCTTGTATATTAAATAATTATAATATCAATATAATATAATATCAATATAATACTCCGCTAGGAGTATAGTGTTCTGTGATCAGAATCCCTTGAACCTGGAAGCCGGAGTTTGATTCTCCCCCTTTTTTACACCGTACCTACAAGCTGTGCAGACAGATTTTTTTTTTTTTTTTTTTTTCTTCTTTCCTCAGTCGAGGATGGATGGCGTCGCACGTCTTGTGCATTTGCCAACGTCATGTTCAATCTTCAAGTTTATAATGACTTGCAGTATCTTGCGCTTGCGAATTCTTGTGGATTCGTAGAGTGTGCTTTTATTTTGGTAGGTGGTAATTTTAAAAACAAAAGTGGGGAAACGTATATTTCGCGAGTATTTAACGAACCGGTTTCATCTAATTAAATCATAGGATTAGGCAGAGCTCAATGTATAAAAAAATATTTAGAAAATTATATTATAAGAATGATTATTTACAAAATTGTTTATAGAAATAAGTAGGAATATGTACATATTTACAATTTAATATTATTACAATAAATAAAATCAGATAATATATTATAAATGTTAGGATTGTTAGTATGAAGGATAGAGTTTATGTTGGTAGGAAGAGGCACACGGAGGGATATTAAACAATGGTAAAAGGAAGCACGGTCATATTTAGGACAAGCGAAAAATATATGGTCCAGGTCCCCAAAGTCATGCCCACATTCACATTGCGAGTTATCAATGATATGAAACCTTGCAAGGTGAGCTGGACACGTGGTATGCCCTAAGCGCATTCTTATCAAAACTGTCGTAGCAATTTTACCAAGTCTCATATAAGAAAACCAAGGTTTTAAGGGGATCTGCGGCTGAATATTGTAGTAGTGTTTTCCTTTTACTAGGCTACTTTCTCCCCAGACTCTATTCCAGGAGTCGCGGAGATACTGCCTGGGAAGAGCAATCAAGTCATGAGCATAATTTTTAAAGGGGTAATGGTCTCCACACACCACAGCCTCATTAGCAAGTCTATCAGCTTTTTCATTGCCCTTGATGCCACAATGGCTTGGTACCCAAATAAAACTGACTGAAATTCCTTTCAAAGAACATGCACGTAATTTACTTCTGGCTTCTGCTATCAGGGTAAAATACGGTTTTGATCTGAATGGATACTTTAATAGAGCTTGCAAGGCACTCATAGAATCACATATTATTAAGTTGTTACTAAGCTTAAAGAGTAAAATATATTCCAGAGCCTTAACAATGCCAAGGCATTCGGCAGTAAATACTGTCGTCTCAGGAGGACATTTTATCTTCTGAACTATATTGTACTGTGGATGGTATACTCCTACACCTACACAATCAGTTGGCGAATGTTTAGATGCATCTGTATATAAATGATTATACCCAGGCCACTTTTCTGCCACTATGGAATTAAAATGAGAGTTGGCATTACGTCTTTCAACGTCCAAGTTAAGAATAACGGTTGGTATTTGTATTAAAGCTTCATATTCACAATTAAACAAGTCTATATTCGGGGATCTGTGTGTTGGAGAATTCAAAGCTTTATTTTTCATGTAACTTTTTAATAAGCATGGGAAAGTTTTATGACTCCAATAAGACGATGATTCGACAAGGTTTGCAAGCTCATTGAGTTTTGAAATTAAAAGGCTATTCGAAAACTGTAAAACGCGGAAAAATAAGCGGTCCGATAGAAACTGTCTCCTTATGCAAAGAGGTGGTTCATTACATTCTACTTGTAGTGCATTAATGGGACTAGACCTCATGGCTCCAGCGATTATCCTGAGAGCTTTTGATTGGATAACATCCAATTTTCTCAGAGCGGTCACACTACAAGGCTCCAGTAAGAAAGTCCCATAGTCGAGAACACTTCGTATTAGAGCGTTGTAGAAAAGCTTCAGAGAAAAAGGATGTGCACCCCACCAAACGCCAGCTAGACATCTCATCATATTAAGTAGTTTTTCACACTTTTCCACCAAATATTCACAATGTGGAACGCCTGTAAGTCTTGAATCTAAAACAATTCCCAAAAATTTTACCCGATTTTTTGTTGGGATAGTATTGTTATTAAAGCATATCGCTATAGGAGGAGGAACACGTTGTCGAGTAAAGAGAACCAGTGAACTTTTGAGCGCCGAGACGTTCAAACCATTTTTGTTCATCCAGCTTTTTAAGTAATTTAATGAGTTGGAAAGTCTATCACAAATTTTATCAACACATTGACCCTTAGAATAAAGAACCAGGTCATCAGCATATTGTAAGATATAAGATGATCCCTGAAGAGATGATTCCAAGTCGTGCGCATAAATATTAAATAATATTGGGCTGAGTACTGATCCCTGGGGAAGTCCATTCCACACGAGTCGACACTCATCTCGTGCTTGATCTAGTTTTATTGATCTTCCCGAAAGAAGATTAAAGATGAAACCAGAGAGAACTTCTGGGACTTCAAGCTGGTGAAGTTTTGATTTCAGGACATGGAGAAGAACATTATCGTACGCTGATTCTAAATCTAAAAATATGGCAATGAGAGATTCGTTGCAAGAAAATGCGATCCGAATGTCTGTTACTAGTGTACCCACACTATCCAATGTACTCCGACCCTTTCTAAAACCGAACTGAGTCTCAGATAATATACCACGGTTTTCAATGAGCCATTCCAAACGATTTTTTACCAAATTTTCCGCCACTTTTACTATCACAGACGATAGAGCTATGGGGCGATATGATGCAGCATCATCCGAAGCTTTACCAGGCTTAAGGATCGGGAGAATTATTTGCGATTTCCAAGAAGGAGGAAGGTTTCCTGAAATCATTACATTGTTAATTATATTTAAGTAATATAACAGGGATGTTTCACTGAGGTTGGATAAAAATGAATAAGGAATACCATCTTCACCTGGAGCGGAGTCTTTCACAGCAGATAAAACACCTCGTAATTCTTGCAAAGTGAATATAGAATTAAGATTGGAGTCATTTTGACTGTATGTAGTAGGAGCTAATATCATAAAATTACTTTCTTCTGGAACTGTAGAAGGAGCTAATCGATTTAAAAAGCTATTGTTTAAATTTGGAGGTAAGGATGAAAAGGGAACGTCACTAACACCGTTTTTAAATCTCCTGATATTACGCCACACAATGGATGGGTTAATAGCAGGGGAAATAGAAAGGCAGTAATTTCGCCAGCCTTCAAACTTTTTTTCCTTAAGTAATTTACGTGTCTCTCTATCAATATCAGACAATATTTCAAAATTCTCATTTGACATGACGTCGTTGTACTGGTGCTCAGCATCTTTTCTTTTATTTACAGCTTCAGTACATTCTCGGTCCCACCAAGGCGGAGAAGGGATTAGGCCAGTTATTACATTTTTGAGAGGAAATGTTTCGTTCGCTGCTTGCGTTAGTATTTTGGTAAAGGTGTCAGAACAATCTGTGACCTCATGGTCTGAAATATTCCTTAAATTCAGAACTTTTTGTTCAACAGATAGCTTGAATTTATCCCATAATTTGTCATTGCTAAGATTATATTTAAGTCGTGGCTGACGAGGAGGAGTACGAGTACTCTTATGCGGAAAAGAAATAATAATAGGGAAATGGTCACTCCCAAACGTGGAGGATAAAGTGTGCCATGTAAGAGATGAAGCTAAGTTAGGAGTACATATTGATAGATCAATAGCACTAATATTTTCAGAGGGAGCCGTGCGTCGAGTAGGGGATCCAGAATTCATCACACAAAGGTTATGAGTATCAAGTAAATCTAATAAGAGTTCCCCACAATAAGTGGAGACAGAAGATCCCCATGAAATGTGGTGACAATTAAAATCTCCAAGGATTAAGAAAGGTTTAGGAAGAAGAGATAACATAATACCAAGATTTTGAAAGACCGCGGAAGAAGGAGAAGGAATATAAATAGAAACAACACAAATGTTATTAATTTGTGCTGCTACCACGGAAAACTCATTAAATATTGGGAGAGAAAAAGGAGAAAAAGGAATGCTGTTTCTAATAAGTAAGGCAGCACCGCCATACCCATCAGATCTATCATCCCTTATGCAAGAAAATCCGTGGATTTTAAAAATGGAGCCTGGTTTTAGCCAGGTCTCCGAAAGTGCTAATAAACAAGTATCGTACTTGTTTATTAAGTGAATTATTTCACTTTTCTTAGGAACTGCGCTTCTGCAGTTCCACTGTATTGCTTTCTGAAGAAAGACCGCCATTTTTAATGGCTTTATTAGATTTAAACATGTCAATTATAGGGGCAACGTTGGACGGTAAGGAAATATTCGACTGGGTAAGGGTCTCAATAAGAATTTGTATGATGTCTGAGGTAGACATCAATAATGGGTTATTAGGTCGCGTGCGAAAAGCGCAACCATCTTGAGGTGTAGGTATGCTATATTCATTAACTATCTTTTCATGAGCTGCTCGGTCGTAACCTTTTACTGGTTTGGAGGCTGGACGGCGGTTTGTATAGACGGTTTTTTTATATGAAGTATACGATGGTCGTTCTGCAAAAGAATTCTGAGAGTTATGAATGCCATGATGTGTCGAAGTGACATTACTCGCGGAGTTAACAACATCCGCATAAGACTTTGATACAGGCGGGAACAACTTGGATGCTTCCCCATATGAGATACTATTCTCTGCCATAGATACCTTAATCTGTTTTTGTCGAGTGAATTCAGGACATGACTTACTTATCGCAAAGTGTGCTCCTAAGCACAAACAGCATGACATATTTTCCTCTTCAACATTACAGCTGTCACCGGTATGTTCACTGCCACACTTGTAACACTGAGGTTTTGAACGGCATTGTAGTTTCGTATGCCCATAACGGCAGCAGTTGAAACATTGAATAGTGGGGTACGTATATAACTCAACCGGTAAGGAGTTGTAACACATGAAAATTCTTTTAGGAAGAACCTGGCCATCAAATGTTATTACAATGCTCTGTGTTGGTTTCCACACAGGCGAGCCTTCTACTATAGTTTTAAAGTTTATTCTTCGTACCTTTAGAATCTTTCCACACCCACTAGGAACTGACACATTTTCGACTACCTCTTCAGGTGACCATTCCGATGGTACACCACGGACTAGACCCATGCGCGTTACGTTAAATGATGGAATAAATGCTTTGAGGTGATTGGGAGCCAGACTATTACTACTAATGAATAAATTGGCATTATTAAAGTCGGAGAACGCAAGTGATATTCTATTTCTGCCTATTTTTTTAACAGATCCATCGATAATACCTTGGAATGAATTTCTTTTCAAGAACTTACCGAATGTGACTGGATGTAGGGTAGCACCATCATCCGGTGACTTGATTTCGCGTTGCACATGAACAATAAACGGAGCAGCGTCAGTTTGTTCATACTTGGTTCTAGCTATGGGGGTGTAACTTTGAGGACCGGGACCACTATTATTAGCAGGTGAAGAAATAATTGTAGGTTTATCAATCGGTTCAGTGTTGACAGTAGCAGTTACAGTAGTGATATCACTTACTTCAGTATCTACGCAGATACAGCCTGACTTACCGTCTACCGCTTTAGCATGCTTCCTTTTTTTCATGTTGCAGTTTTTGCAAATTTTGTGCAAGCGGCTTCTTTTACGACTAGCGCGCTGGGAATTAGATCCATCCGTGTCCATACCGGACTCGCTATAGATAGTATTATTTGTGGAAACCACCACAAAGTTAGTAGCCGGGGGGACCATGCCCCCCGGAGCCGCCAAGTCGGGCGGCTCGTTCATTAAAAAACTTCAAAAACTTACCGGTCCGGGTTAGTTAATCAATTATAAATAAAATATATACACTAACTACAAGTATTATTTACACTAAGACACTCTGCTGATCCTTAGATCTTTAGAAACAAAAAAATAATTTCCAATGAAAAAATTACGACCGCCTATTTCGACGTTTCCCGCGCTTTTTTCCAGACAGATTTTTCTCCATCACTTGTCTTTCTAGTATAGTACGTGACACTCATAGATAAGAGTATATATTAGAGGTGGGTCGTACTAGGTAAATCGAGATACTAGGTGACTCTGTGACTGTGACTCAGCCATACTTGTGACAAATACCTGTGAATAAATACTAGCGAGTATTTTTTACTCGCGGCACAAGTCACGGTTACAGGATGTAGATATATAATAGGTGTGTCTTTCTCTGACGCCTATGTGGAAAAAGGATGCACCTATTACTTTTGAATTGACGGCTGGAAAAACATGTCGCTGTCACAGCTCCTGTGAAAAAAATACTAGGTTTGTCCCTCTCTGACACGCTACAGACGCCTTCGTGAGAAAGGGTGCACCTATTACTTTTGAATTGACGGCTGGCAAAACATGTCGCTGTCACAGCTCCTGTGAAAAAAATACTAGGTTTGTCCTTCTCTGGCACGCTACAGACGCCTTCGTGAGAAAAGGATGAACCTATTACTTTAGCACGCTCTCATAGATTCGCGCGCAAGTCACAGTGTCGCTGCTCCCGGAGGTATTTTGTCGCCGTGACTGACTGTGACTTTCTTTTATCAGTGACTTTTACCTGTGACGATAAATACGCCTCACGCCTAGTATATATGTGACACTGGCAAAATTGCGACATTACTCCGTCGCAGAGGCCATAATCAAGAAGTCAAGTCAAGTCAATGTAATGTGATGAGTATGTAATAATGGGATTTGATATGATTATGCTTCTTGGGTTTGATTGAGGTCAAAAACAAAAAGGGAAGTTACCTTACCTACAGAATTTGAGAAGTAAAGTGCTACACAAAAGAAAACTATTGTGCTGAGAAGGGTTTGGTTTGATTACACAAGAAGAACCCCTCCTTCGCCTTCGTGCCTTCGTGTTCGTGATACGGACCCTGTACTTGCCACTGGCTACGTAACAAAAAATTGTGAAGTGTGACAGAACAGACGATCAAACTTCCAAACCAAAACCAAAACATAGGTCACGTTGTCGACTTGTGCGTGGTCACGTTGCATGCGGCGTGGATATTTCTGTAGTGTTATGTACGCCTTTACGCCACTCGGAGTTTGCCTGTCCTTCGCAACTGTGTCGACGTACCTACCTATCTAGCTAATGTTCTAGAAGGCACAGCCTGTGATTAACTAAAGTTTATTGAGTTTTATAATTACCTTGAATGATTTTCGCTAATAGAAAATATTAAAAAATAAGGCAGAAAGAACAGTGCAGTACATATAGTGTGCCCAGTAATAGATAGTTAGATTCAGTGCTCAGCAGCATTGTAAGACTTTTCTCCTGGATTTTCTATTGCCTATCATGAAGCTTAAGGTATGTAAAACTAAATAAAAAACGATAAGCATGAAACTGAAGAAAATCCGGCAATGGTTGTGAATTTTGGATTTGGTTTTCAAAACTAGTGTATTTTGAATTTTAATGTGTAATAAGGGTGGATTATTATCCATTAAGTGTTTGTGAAAGTGCACGAGTGTTGGCAAATGATTTCAAGATCATAAAACCATGCATTTTCGTGTTTGCTTCAACAGCCTTTTTTAGAGCCTTCAGTAAAATATCCTCCATTTTCTTCTTTAATGGCTTTCTATCGCTTTTTTGCAATAATTCTGCTAATGTCAAGTGAGTAAAATTTGTATGGTTATATCAAGTCAAAGTCATATTTAGTCAGTCAAAACTCCAACAGTAAAATGGTGGATATTTTACTGAAGGTTCTAAAAAAGGCCGTTGAAGCAAAAACGAAAATGCATGTTTCTATAATCTTGAAATTATTTGCCAGCACTTGTGCACATTCTTGAACACTTAACGGATAATAATCCACCCTTATTACACATTAAAATTCAGAATACACAGGTTTTGAAAAATAAATTCAAAATTTACAAACGCTATAGTCGGAGTTTCTTCAAAGACCCATCCTCCATTTTTCATTTCATTTCATAAAATACTCAGTATCAGATCATTATCCTTTCATCAAACTATAAAAACAAATATATTGTTGGTATTGCCCGCTCATTGGTGGATTTACCAATAGGCTGAGTGGAGCCTAAGGTGGCAAATTTTAGGGGGCGGCAAAATTGGCTCAAATTTTTTATTTATTATTCATTTGATAAACATTATTAATAAACAGAGAATAGAAGTCTTGAAAATGTAACTCTTTAAACAAACAAGATCTCCGTGTTTTGTTACCAGTCCCATTGTAGGCACTTAAACAGGAGCATATTTACCTATCCTAGTGCCAAGAAAGCCATGGTTCAGGGCGGCAGGGGCGAGGCAAGCCGCCACTCGCATCCTGCTGCCCCAAATACCTGAAGAAAATTTAAAAAAAAACTGAAATCAATATATGATTCAAAAATTTTCGCGCTCGCTACGTTTGCGCTTTTCTTACTATTATAGACCTCCTCCTATTACCTCCTGTTACAGAGGCGTTTATTTCTACAGTCCAAAATTTGTCCAGTGATGGGAGTGCCTACATTACGTTCCTTATTTATCACTACACGCCAAATATTTTCAAAATCCGACCCTGGGTTTTTTTTTAAATTAATTTTTTAATATTGATATTGGTACCTAACCTACCTACTATGGAACTTTGGATAATATTCAATCTCGTCATTGTCATCATCATCATCATCAGCCTAAAGACGTTTGCTGCTGAATATAGGCCTCCTCCATAGAACGCCAATTTGAGCGGCTGCTTGCCTTCAGCATTTATCGGCTCCCAGCGGTTTGACCAGGATTCAGGACGTCTCCGCGTCGGTACACTTAAAGGGGGATGGCCTACACCAGTTAGTATGTTACATTGGATTCGGTTCGATTTGGTTCGATTCGGTTTGATTCAGTTCGATTCAGTTCGGTTTGATTCCATTGCATTCCAGCTTCCGTAGTGTAGTGGTTGAGCAAAACGAGTCAAACGAGCAAGTCGAGCAAGACGAACAAAACGAGAAAAACGAGCAAAATGAGCAAAACGAGCAAAACAAGCAAAACAATTCAAATGAGTCAAACGTGTAAAAAGAACAAAACGGTTCGGTTCGATTTGGTTTGATTGGGTTTGATTCGGTTCGATTCAGTTCAATTTGATTCGATTAGATTCGGTTCGATTACATTGCGTTCCAGCTTCCGTGGTGTGGTGGTTGAGCAAAACGAGTAAAACGTGTCGTACGAGCAAGCCGAGCAAAACGAGCAAGACGAACAAAACGAGCAAAACGAGCAAGACGAACAAAATGAGCAAAACGAGCAAAACTATTCAAACGAGCAACACGAGCAAAACGCGCCAAATGAGCCAAACGAGTCAAACGACTCAAACCAGACAAAACAGCTAAACAAGCAAACCGAGCAAAACGAGTCAAACGAACAAAACAAGCCAAATGAGTCAAACAAGCAAAATGAGCCAATCAAGCAAATACGCGCCAAACGAGTCAAACGAGTAACACGAGCAAAACGAACACAACGAGCAAAATCAGTCAGACGAATCAAACGAGTCAAAACAGTCAAACAAGCAAAACGAGTCAAACGAGTAAAAAGTTATTAGTTAATTTAGTAACACTACATGACTCCTTTATATTTTATTTTTTTCCTTCTTTTTGTTTCGTTATTGCCCATACGTAGGCTATCTACTACTACTTTCAGATTTGGCCACCCACTCACCCACACCCAAATGAAAAATTCAAGCAAAGATTGTAATACACTAAATACGCATGTTGCAATAGTTGAGATACAAGAACTTTATCCTAAAAATAAATTGCTCACTTTGAGATTTCGGAAACCTTGTAAACAATTATTTCAAAAGAGTTTTTCATAACAAAAAGCGTTATTGAGCAAACAGAAATTGTTTTACAATCAGAAAAAACCTTTAGAAATCGTATGAAAAGGATTTCTTCTCTTACAATCTAATTTTATCATCAGGGTGATATATTCTGCCTGAAATCGCCGGGTTTCGAAATCAGTAAAAGTTTACATGTTGTCAGTCTTCACATTTTTCCCTTGTTGTTCTATCTATGCTATACATACAATATACAATGTTTCAATGTTGTGGCAATTCTGAGCTCAACTCAATTTATAATATTATATAAATAATAATTGTTCTAGGTAATTTGATATTGAGATGATGAACAGCTTTCACAAAGGCCCGGCGCGGCGTAACAGCTCATACATTTTATTTTAACTTTATAGGGCCGCAGGCCGGCACGTTTAATTAAACGTGCCCTGGTCGTATGCATGAATAGAACTAGGGTTCCGTAGTTATTACATCGTGATAGTGATAGATTAGATGTTTTATTTGTAGGATTGTAAGGCCGCAGACTTTAGTACCTGGTTAGGTACTTGATATCAATTTAAACTTAATACTATCTACTAGAGCAGATGCTCTTTATAAAAATTGATCTACCTAGAGTCTAGCTAGACACATTATAAAGGTTCCTTGGCTCAGACGGGCCATGGACAGACCATAGGTAATATATAATATATAGGTTTTTAATACTCTTGAGATTTCGAAACCTGTGTTAGGTATAAGATCCATGTAGATAGTTGTCTTTCTTGTTTCCAGACTACAAAGGTAATCCTCATATAAAGGGTTCCATTTATCTAAAAGGTCGGGTTTTTCTAAAAGGGTTGGTAGGTATCTCACTAAATTACCAAGTTTTTATCCTAGATAAAAACGTGCGACAGGTACCATGTCAGTAAAGACGTAACCATGTCAGCGGCTCCGGAAATCTTTCCGACGACGGCTCCGGAAACCTCGCCGGTGTCGGCCCCGAGGAGTCTGCCGATGGCGGTAACGGCCCAACGGCGGCCGCATGTGCCGGTGCTCCCGCTCCTTCGCTTCATCCCTACCAAGCATTTGGTTCACTGGTTCAGGAAAGGACTGAGGCTCCATGACAACCCCGCTTTACGAGAAGGCCTGATCAACGCTACCACCTTCCGATGCGTATTCATTATCGACCCCTGGTTCGCTAGCTCGGCAAACGTGGGAATTAACAAATGGAGGTGTGTATAATACATATATTTGTTACATAAATAATACTATATACAGAGCACCAAATGACGAAGTAAAATACTTATTCTGTGTGTTCGTTTTCAGATTCCTGCTGCAGTGCTTGGAAGATTTAGACCGCAGTTTGAAGAAGTTAAATTCGCGTCTTTTCGTGGTTCGGGGCCAGCCGGCCGATGTCCTGCCCAAGCTATTCCGCGAGTGGAGCACCACTTCGCTCTCTTTCGAGGAAGACCCGGAACCTTTCGGTCGCGTGCGAGATCACAACATCATATCAAAATGCCGAGAAACCGGCATCACGGTTACATCGAGGGTTTCGCATACGCTATACGGACTGGACCAGTAAGTCAAATCTCCTTTTGAAAACTCTCATCTCTACACCATTTACAATCAGGACAGAGTATTGGGTGGTAAAAGTAAAAGAGAGTAGTCAAATTTTTTTTCAAAAACATCTCTTACTAGCTCCATAATATCCAAGGAATGGGCGGCCGCTCTGTCTGCATTACTGCGATCAACAACCCTGCCATATGTAGTGATTATGGTAGAGGAGGCCTATGTTCAGCAGTGGTCGTCTCCCTGCTGAATGCGAAACCCTTCACACCATCCTACATCATACTTAGACGTCTCTGTCTATATTATCTTGTTTTGGTCATTTTTGCAATAATATAATTGTAATAATATTATAATTATGATTTAACAGCCTCTATGGTGTGGTGGTTGAGCAGGTCGGCTCATAACCTGGAGGTGGCGGGTTCGGTTCCCGCGACAGGACAAGCATTTGTGCACAGAAAAAAAGCGCAAACACTTGTTCTGTGTCTGGGTGTTGTGGGACCATGGTCCTCGTGGGTCCCTAGATACAGGGAATCCTAGTTAGAGTTCAGGTTCTATGTGTGCGATTGTTGGGCGTTATTTATATTATTTATGATGTATTCATGTATTTAACCTCTGTTCGGTATAGAATAATAGAGCGCAATGGTGGCAAGGCTCCGCTTACGTACCACCAGTTCCAAGCGCTGATCGCGAGCATGCCGCCGCCGCCGACCGCGGAGGGCGCCGTCACTCTGGAGACGTTGAACGGCGCCATCACGCCGCTACGAGAGAACCACAACGATCGGTTCAGCGTGCCCTCGCTTGAAGAGCTTGGTTAGTATCACAATAACATGCAAAAATCATTTATTCGACACATCATTCAATTCATTCATTAACACGCCGCGTACCTACTCAGATTCGTGAAACACAAACAGGAAAGACTCACCTTATTTTGCCAGCGCGCGGCGTTGTTGCCTCAGATACGGCTAGCGTCACTAGCGACAGTACAGCAGTAGATGGAATCAAAATAATGCACTTCTTAGTTCGTCGATTGCTGATTGCGTAATTTACGCCTGTAGCAAACATGTTGCTAGTTACGTAATAAGCCAGCCGGAATCCGTGTAGTTGGGGGTTACTAATTAGATATTTAACAGGTACCTTTTATTCCTATTAGTAGAGTAGGTACATAATTAATTACACTGCAGAAAACATCGTTCACAGTCGAGGTTTTCTGCAGAACCTAATTGGAAACTAAGGTTTTCCAATCAGTCTTGTGAAGCTCTATAAATATATTCGAGATTCTCAAACACCTTTGATAAATTAAGTTTACAAGGTATTTTTGGTGAATTTACTTTAATGTGTAGTTTAACTTCCTATATTATTATACTTAGGCCTTCGTTCTCTATGTCCGAGTAATGTTCCGAGTTGACTAGCCACCACGTAATGTCACTTGTAACTGCAGTAACGAATTTCAGAATGTCCGAGTAGCGATAGCCGACCCGTAAACCAGGCTGCTACTTACAGGACACATCAGCTGCCGATTAGTACGGTTAACCGACGGCTATAGCAAAACTTGTTGCAAGCTCGCATGTGTTTGTAATTTATTATTATAGTTTGCATGCCACAAGTACTGAGATCTACGGAACTGTAAACTACCAACCCTGTTGATTACGCTACTGCTATAAAAGCATCGACTATTCCTGTTTCCTGTGTTATGGCAATGGGCAGGCCACATCGCTCGTAGAACTGACAACCGATGGGAAAGAAAGGTTCTCGAGTGGCGACCACGAACTGGAAGACGCAGCGTAGGCCGGCCCCCCACTAGGTGGACCGACGACCTGGTGTAAGCCGCGGGGAGCCGATGGATGCAGGAGGCGAGCAGCCGTTCTGAGTGGCACTCCCGGGGGGAGGCCTATGTTCAGCAGTGGACGTCTTCAGGCTGTTAATGATGATGATGATGATGATTCCTGTTTCTATTTCGAGATCAGATACTTATGAATATAGAAATCATTGTATTTAATTACTAAAACAGTCCGCTCATAACCGTGGGAAGACGATAGATACTGGAGGCTAGCAGCCGCTCAAAGCGGTGCTCTTTAGGGGAGGCCTATGTTCAGCAGTGGACGTCTTCAGTTTGATGATTATGATGATGATGATGACTACTAAAAAAGTTTTTGTTCAATTATAATATGTTAAATACTTATAGAATATTATGATATTTTTGTTTTGTGTTGTTTTAATTTTTATTATTGCGTCAAGATAAAACCATATTTCAGGTACCTATAGGTATTACTTATTACATTTCCCGTTGAACTAAACAATATAATTTTCTCTCAATTCGTATTACATTCCTCATTACATTAATTTAATTAGTTGATACCCCTTTTTGTAAAGGTAAATCCTTACCTACTTACTGTTTTTAGGTAGGGAATAAATACTCTTTGAAGGGCACCTACCGCACCGCAGCATATAGCTGGCACATAAAAATGTAAAAAAAATAAAAAACGAACCAAAAATGGCGTCACTGACAACAGTTGGAGTGACTATTGAATGAACATAATGAACAATTGACGTTGCTACAGATCATCCTAAATTTTTACTCACTGAGTAGCTGATCGAAACTCTGTTTTCGTTCGTGAAACTGAAAAAACTACTCGCCGCCTTTACGTCCCGATCAGTATTACTCACTGGCTGAGGTAATCGTAACTTTAATCGCATATAGAGAAAGAAGCCCTTAGGCCTTCGTTCTCTATATCCGAGTAAAGTTCCGAGTTGACTGGCCAGTGAGTAATACTGATCGGGACGTAAAGGCGTCGAGTAGTTCTTCCCAGTTTCACGAACGAAAACAGAGTTTCGATCAGCTACTCAGTGGGTAATAATTTAGGGTGATCTGTAGCAACGTCAACTGTTCATTTCGTTCGTTCAATAGTCACCTGACTGCTGTCAGTGACGCCATTTTGGGTTCGTTTTTTATTTTTTTTGAAATGTTTATGTGCCAGCTTTATGCTGCGGTGCGATAGATGCCCTTCAAAGAGTATTTATTCCCTACCTAAAAACAGTAAGTAGGTAAGGATTTACCTTTACAAAAAAGGGTATCAACTAATTAAATTAATGTAATGAGGAATGTAATACGAATTTAGATTACATTGTTTAGTTCAACGGGAAATGTAATAAGTAACACCTATAGGTACCTGAAATATGGTTTTATCTTGACGCAATAATAATAATTAAAACAACACAAAAAAAATATCATAATATTATATAAGTATTTAACATATTATAATTGAACAAAAACTTTTTAGTAGTCATCATAATCATCAGCCTGAAGACGT
Organism: Ennomos erosarius; assembly: GCA_963580505.1. Lineage (NCBI taxonomy): Eukaryota > Metazoa > Arthropoda > Insecta > Lepidoptera > Geometridae > Ennomos > Ennomos erosarius. The sequence continues at coordinate 8,574,864 of OY756978.1, forward strand.
CCACTGCTGAACATAGGCCTCCTCCAAAGAGCACCACTTTGAGCGGCTGCTAGCCTCCAGTATCCATCGGCTTTCCACGGTTCTGAGCGGACTGTTTTACTAATTAAATACAATAATTTCTATATTCATAACTATCTGATCTCGAAATAGAAACAGAAATAGTCGATGTTTTTATAGCAGTAGCGTAATCAACAGGGTTGGTAGTTTACAGTTCCGTAGATCTCAGTATTTGTGGCATGCAAACTATAATAATAAATTACAAACACATGCGAGATTGCAACAAGTTTTGCTATAGCCGTCGGTTAACCGTACTAATCGGCAGCCTGATGTGTCCTGTAAGTAGCAGCCTGGTTTACGGGTCGGCTAGCGCTACTCAGATATTCTGAAATTCGTTCCTGCAGTTACAAGTGACATTACGTGGTGGCTAGCCAACTCGGAACTTTACTCGAATATAGAGAACGAAGGCCTTAACCAATTAATGTAAGTATTATAACAATTTGAAAAGGCAGTAAGTACTCTAATAAATGTGATTCTTAAATGGAGTAGAACCTACATGAGGGTTGAAAAATGAATGAAACTGGCGCATATTGAAATCCAGATACTTACCTGCATGATTATGTTGTTAAATGGATTATATTCTATTAAGGTCGTCCGATAGGTTAGTTAGGTATAGTCGCAGAGCAATTTTTTTTTCTTATCTGTGGGTATAGTCAGTATTGTAAGGTACCACAAGTCGATAATCGGCTATAATTTTCCTATTTGATTAAGTTTTAAGGTTAGGGTTCCGCACCCGTTTTATTAAACGGAAACTTTGTTTAATAGTAATTTTACACACCTTTTACGATAATACCACAAAGTAAAGTTTTCCACTCGCTTCTTGTCATAATATGCGTGTTTCAAAGTAAAGGTCGATCGATAATCATCATTTCCCATCATCACTTTTAGATCCTTCATACATTTTACATCCATGTACATGTCATTCGATGTTTGCGAAACTAAAGTGTTACCAATATACTCCTGGTATATTTCAGGATTTGACACCGACAAGCTAAAACCGCCATTGTGGATTGGAGGTGAAACCGAAGCTTTAGCTAGGTTAGAAAGGCATCTCGAAAGAAAAGCGTGGGTGGCTTCTTTTGGCCGACCCAAAATGACTCCACAATCACTCCTCGCCAGTCAAACTGGCTTATCACCGTACCTGAGGTTAGCATAATAAATATAATCTGTGATGTTAAAGTAAGTTCTGAGTTTTGTATGTATGTCTGTGAGCTACTTCACTTCTTGTTGTGGTCGCCTTACGTCGACCTAAGCTTAGCGTTTGACTTATTATCCCTACATACAATAACTATATGTGTAATTCTCGCGCTACGGAACATTATTATCTAAAACGAGTAGGTACTTTTCCGTCGGACGACCGTTTATACTTAAATCCCAGATAATATAATACCTACAGTGCAGGTGCCTCATCCCATAAAACGGAATAACGCGGGCTATTTTACGAATTTTTTTATTTCTTCATAACGCAAGATTAGCAAGCGACATTTATTGCGTGTTGGCGAAGTATTGGGCCAAATGAATACACTGGACAGTAACTAGTAACTCTCTAGACACGATTACTAAATTTTTTCAAGTTCGAGCTATTTTTCGTTTGTACTTGATGGGACCCCATGCTTAAATGCAGCCAAATTATTTTTTTTAACCATTGGTTCACTAATAGAAAAAGAACATGGGAACACTTTTCTGCTTTGAAACCTGCACTTAAATTCTTATAGGAATGATTATTTAAAGTGTAAACCACACTTTTAGGTATGTCTATAAAGATATTATAGTCCTTAAAATTCTACCAACCAGCGGGATTTGAACCCGCGGCCTCCAACTCACCGGATTGGATAGCTTAGTTGGTAGAGCGTCCAATCCAGTGAGTTGTCACGATTTATGTGTAACCAGCTATTACCACATACCACTTAACAGTATACAAAGTGACTAGGTGGTAGGGCTTTTCTGCAAAGTTCGTCTAGGTAGGTACCACCGCTTTGCCAGTTATTCTGCCGCCAAGCAGTAGTGTGCAAGCACTACTGTGTTCCGGTTTGACGGGCATTGTAGCTAGTGAAATTACTGGAAGAGACTTCCAAATGCAAATGAGACTTTATGATCTGATTACACAGTCTAGTAATCTGATTGCTAGACTGGGTGATGTCTCGGGATGGCAGCGCAGTGTCAGGCGAACCTTTATTAAAGTTTCGAGCCGAGTAACACTGCAACTGATATGGGCGGCCGTATCGCTTAACATCAGGTGAACAACTAGCTCGTCAAGTCATTCATTCACATAAAAAAAACGTAACTTGATAGTAATACAATAGGCATGATGACTAATGATCTTAAAAAATTACTAACAAGCATTTTAAAAACCAAAATAGGAAGAGATAGCTCAAACCGCCAGTGACGTCAGAGGAAGGTGGTTCAAAGTACCTCATTACTAAGCTGTGGTTGCTTTTCATACAATCTCTTTGATATGCGACGTCACGAGTGGATTTTTCATAGTAACTGTGGGAGCGCTCTGTTTCGCGAGAAAGGGACAGGAATGCCCAGAAACTAAAAGCTTATTACTCCGTGATTTATTTACCGACATTATGTATTTTTTCAATTATTGCATTCATTTTTAATCTTCTTTATGAAAATAATATTTATTTGTTCATTTTTAATAGTAGTCATCATGCCTATTATTAATTTGTATGGATTTAACAGCTGAAATACGCAGTGTTTGCATAGTTACTACAGAAAAATTGAAATTATTCAGCCTAGATTATTTTCGTTACGTTATAACTCTATATATTTTTATTTAACAAAAGCGTCATACACAGTATAAAACATGATTACGTTTTGATGTATGATGGAAATACTAATCGAAGTACTTACGCGTGTATCATGCCTCGGTGCATGCAATCAAGTTATGCAACCGTTGACGTATTTTATCAAGTAGGTATTTTAGATTATAACACACAGGTTAACCTACAGTTAACTTATCAACTTTTGAGCGTATAATGCCGAACACGGGGTTTTATAAACATAAATCGGTAAACATGTTTCGATTTATAGACTTCCATGTTACTGCATAGTACCGTTAATGCTATTACTTATTTTGTGATTTTATTAGCATAGTAGGAGTACAGAACATTTTTTGTGTGTAATAGAAAATACAGAACCTGTTACATATTATACTAGAATAATAGTAGGTGGTAATAGAATTAAAATTAAATATATGTAAAGAGCGCCAGCTATTTGTTTTTTATTTTTAGAGCAGAAATTACGATGGTATTTTCTTTATTTACACATTAATAATTATTATGTTTTAATTGTCTTGTTTGCTTTAGGTTCGGATGTCTGTCCACGAGATTGTTCTACTCGCAGTTAACAGACCTATACAAAAGGGTGAAAGGTGTGCGACCGCCCCTGTCACTACACGGACAATTGTTGTGGCGGGAGTTCTTCTATTGTGCCGCGACGAAGAATCCGAACTTCGACCGCATGGAGGGAAATCCTATATGCGTGCAGATACCTTGGGAAAAGAATGCAGATGCCTTAGCTAAATGGGCGAATGTACGTATCAATTGTATTTATTTTTAACGTTATCGTCATGATCAACAGCCTGCGAAGACGTCCACTGCTGAACATAGGCCTTCCTCACAGAGCGCCACTGAGCTTTTTTTATATTTATATTTTTAACAATTATTATGAATGATTTCATACTATGAATCGTTCGACATTGAGTTCGATACTCAAACATTTTATTGACACCAACAAATATCAGCCTAGGATTTCAATCAACCTACAAGTTTGGTTCTAATGACTCTCAAGTTAGTAAGTCGAGTTTTTACCTTTGTGCTTTAATCTAGATCAACGAAGTCCCTGTAGGTTTATACTACTAACACGACTAAAAAGGTCCAAAGTATAACATCTTATCGGTATTTAAAGAATCGATTTGGTGAGATCCGTTGGGGTCTACCAAAATATAACATCTTAATCTTTAAATAATTAATTAGGTGGGATCTGTTGGTACAACAGTCTGTTTTGTGGTGGGCCCTACCCGAATAGTCGCGTACACATAACTAAAATTGTTATGTAACATTTCGTAAGCTCCCCTGCACAGACTTCTATTATTATAGTGTAAAAGTAAATGTGGTATATATAGGGCATGACGGGGTACCCGTGGATCGACGCGATCATGATCCAGCTGCGCGAGGAGGGCTGGATCCACCACCTGGCGCGGCACGCCGTCGCCTGCTTCCTCACGCGCGGGGACCTCTGGATCTCCTGGGAGGAGGGCATGAAGGTCACCTTACATCTGTATACATACTAGGCCCTGTTCGCTTGCTTTGCACCGGTAGACTACCGTTTATTGAGGCGGAAGACGTCCACTGCTAAATACAGGTCTTCTCCATAAAACGCCACTGGAAGCTTAAATTGTCATTTGGCTTGGATAATAGTTTTTGAAAAATGTGATCCGCTGGGTATTATGTTACTCGCAACAAGTTTGCAAGACGACTAGACAAGAAGTGACGGTTGACAGCAATCGGTGAATTAAAAAGTTCATTCTTTTGTTTCCATCTATTGCTGTTCTGTTGCTAATGGCGCTATTACCAAAGGCCAAATGCATTCAGCGACAGGCGAGCAACAGGCGGACATCTTGCGACCGATTGCTAAGTGTTCGCTGTCGCTTTGCTAACTGCTGTGATTTTTACGTAATACAGTTGCCGTTCGGATCTACCTTTTTCATAGGGGGTTGCCATAATCACCATGCTTGGGGATCGTAGATTTTAATGTACCAAGCAGTAGTGATGGATTAATTAGCATTCACATTCATTTTTAGCATGTGAAAACTCAATTAGCATTGCAAGTGAAATTTAGTTGCGAAATTCTGTGAAATATGAAATTTCATTTCAATTAATTTAGTTCATTTAGAATTTAATTTTTAATATAAAGTTTCATTTCATTTTTCATACAATTTTTAATTTTAATTTTCATTTCATTTCATTTTAGCAAATAGCATAGCAATAGCAATTAGCATGCTAAGCCTCGTGAATTAGCATGTTTATGAAATTTACGCAAAATAGCATTCATTGCCATCGCTACCAAGCAGAATGCTGCCGACCATTCTCTGGATATTCTCTTAACCAGAGCTCACACACACCGCATCATCGGCTCTTCGCATGTGCTCAAGATTTTTGCAGCTTGATAAAACAGATTTGTTACGGTTTTCCAGGTGTTCGACGAACTAATGCTAGACGCGGACTGGTCTGTGAACGCGGGCATGTGGATGTGGCTGTCGTGCTCCTCCTTCTTCCAGCAGTTCTTCCACTGCTACTGCCCCGTACGCTTCGGACGGAAAACCGACCCTAACGGGGACTTCATAAGGTACAGTTTAGACTGCTTTGCCTTTTACACTATGGGTTGTGATCGATGTCGATTTCTACTGACAATAATGCAAGTTTTTTTTTGCAAGCCATCGAAATTGACTCATCATTTCGTGATTATACTATGAAGAGCTCAGATAACCAAATATCAGATACATATTGCAAGTTATTATTGAAAAATAAAATTATAGTAATATGGGGAGACGTGATATCGACGTATGAGTCTTCAAAAAATATTTCAAACCAAAGGCGTTTTTTTCTGGCTTTAAATAACTATTAAAAACAAAAAAAACATTATTTTTGTAATGAGATGCTTGTGAAATACTATAAATAGTCTAATATTATAAACACAAAAGTTTGTGCGTCTGTTTCCTATTCACACTGCAACAGCTGAACGAATTTCAAAAATAGCTTCATTTAACACATAGGATACTTTTCATAGCTAAGTGATACATTTTACAACAGAAAGTACATTCCCGCGTTGAAGAACATGCCTACGCGGTACATCCACGAGCCGTGGATGGCGCCCGAGGCCGTGCAAGAGGCGGCGGGGTGCCACGTGGGCAGGGACTACCCGGAGCCGATGGTGCAACACGCCGCGGCTTCTAAAGTCAACATAGAACGCATCAAACAGGTGTACGCGCACCTAGCCAATTACAAACCGAACGGTAAGCCTCTACTATTATTGCGTACGATATGTTCAGCCAGTGTCCACTTTTATAGCTAATAGAAGACTACCCTGAGCTATCCAACACGCAGTTCCTACTGTTAAGTATAATACTTAAGCAAAAAAATTACACCCGGTTCTAATAAAGACTTCAACTGCTTTAATTTTATACCGAACCATATTGAGACGATATTAAAACCAAACTACTAAAAAGGTTTTCATGAAACTGTGGGAGCAATATGAAAGTATGGTCCGTTCAAATAAAAAAAGGATTTTACAAATCGGTTTATAAATGACTGAGTTCAGCATTAAAAACATTAAAAAATCGAATATATAGCAACTCAATGACGCTCTTTCCTCAAACTGACCTATATAAATAGGGTGAACTGAGCCGAACTCAGTGGCTTTTCCGCAGTTAGTAGTGAATTTGTGTTTGGTTACAGGCGTAAGTGGCGGAGCGCTCAACCCTCAGACAGTACAGCGACCCAATGTGATGCAGCCGTCCCCTAGTCCCAACTCTATAATTACAAGCATCAACCAATCTAACTTCCTGTGCAGTCAGGCACCCGAACCTCAAGGAGTCACAAAACTTATTCCGTACAAACTCTCCCGAGTGTTTCAGCGCCCCCTCAAACAAGCAAGTGTGCAATCGCCGCCGTTAAAAGAGATAGTCATCCAACAGGCACAAAACTCCACTGGTTCACACAGAAACATTTCAAACTCCCTGCAGGCACACCACGTTAAGAACGAACCACTAGAAGCATATAACCATCCTCGTAAATCACCGGTATCACCAGAGAACTATGACTTCAAAAAACTGGCGATTTACAGTTATGCTACATTACCTATCCCTGAAGAAACGTACATAAGTACGACGTCTCCAAACCAAGTGTACAAACATGTGGTGAAGATGAACAACTTTGGTGCGGCCATGCCCGAGCCGCCTATGACTTATAAGCGAGAAGCTAAAACTAGAAGCACAAAGGAAGACGACCAAGAATGCTGTATAAATGCAGATAAATCCTATAGTGGACAAAACGATAACCCTAAACATGACAAATAGAGATGGTGTAGTAAAAATTTCTATCAATTTAATATTCTATTTATTTTCGATTCAATATAAACTGAAACAAAATTTATGGATCTCACAGAAAGACAGGTAATGTAAACCTTGAAGCTTTAATACTGTTTTATAAACAATACTTAATTGTTGTGTGTTGGTGTTTTTATCTGAAATGCAAGTGTTGTAAACTATCTTGTAAGATTAATGCATAAAATAATTAAGTGTATTTGTTGTGAAGAAAGAAACAGATTTTTTAAATGTATAATTGTTTTCTTCTTTTTTAGCATAATATCAATGTTTTTGTGAATAATTGAACCTGACCTTGAATTGGTATGTTATCCTGGAAGTGTATGAATCTACTCCCCAAGGTTGACTACGTGGGTTCTACGACCTTTCTAAATTAATAGTTTTTCATTGAAGAAATGCTATGCAAAGTTCACGTAATAATATTACCCAAACGCGTCGAATACAGCCCCTAGCGCTGCACACATCTGGGTGTAAATGAACTTTGTTCTTGATCGAATTCCTTAAACGAGTTCGTCGTCCTGCATTAAGAAATGAGTTTATTTATTTTGTTAGCTTTCGTATTGATTGCACGTGCATTTTTATGTCTCTAGCTCTTTCGTGGATTAGGTTGTGCGTTATAGGGTTACTACGCGTAGCGCTAGGTTAGTGGATTTATTTTTTAGTGTGGAGGTTCGGAAACACGCAGTTTCAAGTAAGGCGTTCACAACTTGTGGGGTATCATCGTCCCACTCCCACCCCTTCAGGATAACATATAAATTCAACTTTATGTTGTATAATGAAAATTGGAAAAAAATACTAATTTGAAGGCTGAATCTGCTTTGAAATATCATATAGATACGATCGGCGCCTCGAAAACGGCACCGTCAAAACAAAACAACCTTGTTTTTGCTCTGTCGCATGTGACCGCGCCTAATGAAGGTGAAACTCTTATTATTGTTTTACGACGCTACTACAATGTGCTATGGTTCATTATGAAAATGATACAACCGCTTGTGGACTATTTTATATTAGCTGTAGATATGTACATACCTGTATTATAATTATAAGTAAGCATTGCCACGGACACTTGAAGTTAAATTTCAGATACTATCTATAGTATATTTAAGGGTAGAATTTGAAAAATGTTTAACCTGTGTTTTGACCTGATCTGTTATTTAAGATGAAATTATAGAGATATTAACCACAGATCTAGAATATTGTTGCTGCACTAGATTATATAGAAGGTGTCTTTGTCGAACCAATCTTGCCTTGCACCAATTTTTTGGGTTGAAATATATTGTTCTGATTATCTAGAACAATAATTTTATTTGACTAATACATGGCTGTATCAAAACTGCTACATTTTAATTTAATACACGAAACCCGCCGTAAACTGTTACACTGATGATAATAAATATACCTAGCCCATAGCAACTATAATATATCTATTCTATGCTCATAGATTCGAAATGATATGATGTAATCCAATGTAAATAAAATACATTTAAGTAAAGGAATTGCTTTCAGTTAATTATAAGGAATTTAGATTTATATGTTAAAAAATTCTTGATAAACTTTATATTAAATGTTTCTAATGTGATATTACAATTTTATTAGACTTCCTGAGTGAGCTGTGAGTTTTATGAATGTGTTTAGGTAGATTGAAAAATTCCCATCTGTTTGTAATATATACTTTATTCTAAAAACTAAATATCTAATGAGGCTACTATCTGTAGATGTTGCTGCATAGCTTTTTTTATTTTTCTAGATTTCTGTGCAGGTTTCTGTGGTTGTTGTATCTTGCTCTTAACAAATTCAGCTCTTATAGTGTTCATAATGGACATCTGAAATGTAGATAAATGAAAATCTTTTAGGCTGAGTTGCACCAGCTTACTTTAACGCTAACTTAAACTGCTAACTGTGACCGTCCACGCTTCGCCCTCAACCGGGTCGTTCCCATCACCTCTACCTAGGGCTTCACCGGGCGGGCTAATGTCAAAATCTGACAGTAACTTTAACTGTGATTATGGTGCAACTCGGTCTTATTACACACAGCCAACTTAAGTATACTTGTAATAAAAATTTAACCAAAGTAGAGAATATAGAAAACATTTTGAAAGCTTGTCTGAATGTTTCGGACAAGTATTTTTTTATAGTATGTATTACCTACTTACAGCAAAATATTTTTTCAAATTTCTCTTTGTTGTATTTTTATTATAACATAAGTACAGAAAGAATATATTTATAACCATAAAAAAAGAAAAGAGGAAGGGATGGGAAATTATAGGTAAGGAATTAAGGATAACTGGAGGGAGCAGGAGAGGGTGAAGGCATTTAATTAACCTGTGTGAAGCCAGGCAGTTCAGCTATTTAGCAAAAAGGAAACTTAGACATATATTAGATAGGCGTAGACCTAATTTCAAGTCATAACATAAGTCTAGGACTACCTAGACTTATAATATGGGATTGTGATGATGCACTCACTTCTTCGGGAATATGAACATATCTTATATTTCTAGCTTGTATAAAAAGTTTGTCAAATGAAAACTCATTGCCTTGGGGATCACAAAATACTGCAACTGTGAATGAAATATTCATGTACCTGTAATAAAAAAAACCCAATGCTAAAAAATTGTATGTACAATTACTAACTGCAATAACCAGCTGGATAAGATCCAGCATTTCATCCTTAACCAGCATTTTCTAAATCTCTAGTATGCCAATTTAGAAGGGTCATTCCTATTATCCCCACCGGCTCTGTCCCACCAGTGGGGAGAAACGGAATAAACAAATTTGGTATAGTGTTATGTCCCCCTAGGCTTGACATGAAACGAACATTACCTTCAGTAATGTCGAATCTTATCATTTTATTTTAATTGCATAACTTAAATAGATATTTTTTATCTATATTCTACTATAAATATATAATAAAACTAACTGGGCTAAATCTGTTTATTCAATGAATATTTTTTGAAAATTTCTCGTGCATTACTCCTACCTACCTAATTGTAAAGTCATAACTACCTAGAATTGAGTTTTTATTTCGTAAATAATTAGATTAGTGATTCAATTATGGTTTTGCTCCGACAAAGGATCAACTTTTTGAGCTTATATGATCTGCCCCCTATTAGTCTAGCAGCTCTGCTGAAGCGCGTTTACAGCTATTATCTGAATTGCGAAAAAAACAGGGTGTAATTTACAATAGTATTAATCTCTTTGACTATATAAATTCTTTCTCCGAATGTTATGGATTACCGCCAGGATCTTCGTGCATACTTTATCTCGCTCGAGCATTGCGTCATTTTTAACTTAGGTAGGTAGGTGGTAGGTTTTAACTTACTTACGAAAATTTAAACTGTTGAAAAACCTAAAATAAGTTCAACATAAAGTAAATAAGGTTTCATACATTAAAACAGGAAAATCGAAAATCACCAGATGATTACTGAACGTTATTTTGCAGGTTTATCAACGGTTGAAATTTTCGTAAGTAAGTTCTACCATTAATACCTTCAAAAATGTCGAAATGCGGGAGCGAGATAGAGGATGCACGGAGACCCTGGTCTTAATCAATATTCAAAATGACTTACAGTAAAAACAGGCACAGCCTTTAAGATTTATAGGTTGGTATCGGACTAATCGGTAAGTACACATATAATAATAGTCTATTTTTATGTTCTACAAAAACGTTATAATCAAGTAGGTATAGTCCCACCCGCTTAGGGTCAAAAAGGCCCGAATAGTTCACTTGTGATACCAGCACCGAATTATAGTATGTTGTTAAACATGTTATTTTATGTCAAAACCCGTCGGGACCCCACCTGTAAAGTACCTGGATCCGAAAATATGAAGTCATCAAAATGGCGGCCGCCGTATTTTAAAATCACAAATATTTCTGATTCTATGAACCCAGTATACAAGTGTGGGGTGTCAAATAAAAGACAATGAAATGCTCTATGATAATGGAATACACGAAATTCGCTCAATAGTACAAGTACAAAAATATTTTAAATTATATGTAAATTGAATCGGTAAAAACTACATATTTTTAATTACAGCATCGGACGTATACGCAATAGCCAAAAGTTGTGTATGGCAAACATAACGAGCAATTTATCAGCTATCTAATAAAAAAAACCGGAACTCAATCGGATAAATAATGTCTTAGTTAAGCAGTTGTTAGTAAGACGCTCCCTCAAGCCCTGCACGGGTGTTATTAGGTGAAAAATAATCCACTTTGCACCAAACCTCGTTGGGTACCAGCATCAAATCTATAAAATATTTAAGTATGCTGTTAAACATGTTATTCTATGTTAAAAACCAGGACCCCACTCGTAAAATATTTGGATTCGGAGATATGACGTCATCAAATGGCAGCTACCATATTTTTTAAATTGCGAATATGTCTGATTTTATGAGCCATGTATACGCGTGTGGGGTGTCAAATGAAAGATAAAATAAATGTTCTATAATACTGTAACACACGAAATTCGCTTAATAGTACAATTACGAAAATATTTTGAATTATATGGAAATTGAATTGATAAAAACACCTATTTTCAATTACAGCATCGGAATTATGCACGATATACAAAAGTAATATACAGCAAACATAACGAGCAATGTGCAGGACAACGTCGTCGAAACATCTATTTAATGAATAATTATGTTATACTGTAACACATAAGCTACGTAAATAGTAATAGCTATGTAAAATAGATTAAGTCTCGATGGGTAAATAAAGCAATAATGATTGGGATAAACAGACAGTGCATAGGTACGTAGGAACGTGTGTAGGTAAATAGGTAGATAGGTAAATAGTAGTTCAGGTTATATCAGTACCAAAATAGTAACATGTAGTTAATCACAGTTTGCAATTTAATAAAGAATAGATAGGAAAATAGGGCTTAGAAATAGTTTATAATTACATGTTAGAATAGTGTTCTCTTTTAAGTAAAGATCCAAGTTAGAATAGTAGAGTGCTCTCTAAAAGGTAAGGAAACGAGGTTAAATAGTAAATTTGTATAGAAAAATGTAGCAAGCTCTGATTGGTCATTGCAAACGAAATTTCCATAAAAAGAAAGACGGGGACAGAAAATGTAATGGAAAATTCCACAGTCTCCGAATTGGTTTAAAGAGAACGTCTGTAATTGGCTAGCGAATAAGAACGCAGCTTTTCGTTAAGGAAATATTGTATATAAATATAGAGTGTGTAGCTGCTACTGGCATGTATCGTTCCAGCCTCCAAATAGTAAACAGCTCCAAGAATAAACAGTTACCAGTACACCAGCAACAAGTATTTTCTTCCTGCTTCAAGAGCTCCTGCCCCTCCAACCCCAGCAATAGTTAATGTACATCTGGTACAAGCAATACATCCACTATCCAATAACAAAAAAAACCGGAACTCCATCGGATGAATAATGTTTAAGATAGACCGTTGTTAGTAAGCCACTCTGTCAAGTCCGCGCGGGTGTTAAAATAGTTAACTTAGTGAATACCAGCTGTAATTCATTCGATTGAGTTCCGGTTTTTTTTATTGCATAGCTGATGAACTCCTCGTTATGCCTGCTGTAATGTCTGTATCATGTCAAGCCTAGTGGGACATCACACTATGCCAAATTTGGTCATTCCTTTGTTCCCCACTGCCATAGTAGTAATACGATTACTACGACAGTGGGGAGAAAAGGAAAACATTTTTCACTTTTCCTTTTCTCCCCACTGGCTCAGTCCCACCAGTGGGGAGAAAAGGAACAACCCATTTAGAACCTTTGTAAACTCAGCTGTTAACTACAAAATTTTGTTTCATAATAGTCCTACATTTCATTGAGTAGGTTATGGTTGCAAATATCTATAGATGGCTGCTGGTACTTGTACTATCATTCAATTTTATTCTGTGGTGCAAAGTAGCTTAGTAAATATATCTTACCCATCCACTGATGTCACATTGCCACATACATAGGAGTCATTGCGTAGATCCACAGTGATGTTTTTATTTTGTAAAGCTTTAACTAGGCATAGCAGCGTGTTGTGATAGAAAAACTTCTCTTTTGATGTGCCAACAAACATTTTTTTACTGAAATAAAAGTACATAACCCACTTAGAATTTTAGAGGACAAGGTAGCTAGTTATTTAAATAACAATAAAGCATGAAGACATTAACACTAAGGTGCAGGGTTGTTCCTTTTCTCCCTACCAAGCAGATGCACACATCAATGTCTACAGCTTACTGAAGATGCATCCACTGCTGTGCAAACATGGGACTTTTTTATTGGGCAACCAGTGCAGAATGGATGCTGTAGGAGCTGCTGCACCAGTGACCGAAAACCGAAAGTTTTTATTTCTATTTATTTATAATAATAATAAAAAAATTATTTATAGTATTTTTGTAATTTATTTATTTTAAATCATTATTGTAAAGTGGTAAGGTTGTAAATGGGTGATAAATGATAATAGAAATAACCTAACCTAACCTAACCAAACCAATATTTTGATTTTTAGGGTTCCATACCCAAAGGGTAAAGTGAACCCTATTACTAGTGCACCACTGTCCATCTGTCACTGAGCTGTATCTCATGAACCGTGATAGTTGGCCAGTTAAAATTTCACAGATGATGTATTTCTCTTGCCCCTATAACAACAAATGCTAAAACATAATAAAATAAATATTTAGGGGGCCCCCATACAACAAACATGTTTTTTGCATGTTTTTATAGATAATGGTGTGGAACCCATCGTGTGCCAGTCTGACTCGCACTGTGCGAATCAGACTTGCTTGCTGTCATATTGCCTGTAATACCTGTAATCCTTTACAAATTAATCTGTACCTACTAAACAACAAATTAATATTAAGAAATTAACTCAGCAAAAATAAAACTTACTTTCCAATTCTAACTGATTTAGAAATAATTATGAAGAACAAAATCTAGTTATCTTTTATGATAACAAGTCTTGTACCAGGCCTTGATATCAAATCTAATTCAGCTCTTGTGAGCTTCCACTCTTCGTTTTCCTTTACAGACCAAAAGTGATAAGTTCCTTTATCTTTAGGTCCAGAAACAGGTACTGAAAACCTGGCCTTTTCTTCAGTACTATAGTTGTTTTCAGGATCAGTAATTTTAAAGCGTTTATCTTTGATTGGTTCTCCCATGTAGTATACAGCACCTGCATGCATTCTGAGCCTTTTCAAAGCCAACTTGTAGTAATCCTGATTTCTAAATTTGTCCACCATACGACTTTGTAAATAGAACCCTGTGGTGCTGACTATAAAACCACCCCATGCAGCTATTTTTACAAGAGTCCAATTAGAGACTGTCATTATACTTACATAGAAATTCTCGTGGGTTACAACGAAAAAACAAGCAGAAACTTTCCTAAACGATTATCATTATCACAGATATATTACGAGATTACGTCACAGAATACTATAACTTCCTTCTACAGTGGGTGGAAACTCTGATACAACAAAATAATTGTATGAAACTAGCTAAAAAGTAAAACCAACACTGCAAAAAAAATGAAGAGTTGCAATAATTCATTCTGGCTTATAATTTAGTAGATTTATTTAAATATAATAAATATTTTATCGCATTACATAACTGGTTTTTTGATGAATATTCAGATCTTTTGTTAATAACTTACATTGCTAGATGAGAATTAATGATTATCATGATTTTGATTGGTCATTATTTGCTAAAGGAATAATACTTTAGTAGGATGTAGATTATTTTACATCTTACACACGGCAACACCACAATCAAAATGGCTGTCATTTTGCGTTTGCGCATCGTATGGTTATTTTGGTTGTAATTTTGTGGAAATTTTCTCTTCGCTGAAAATACCATATTTGATATTGATATATACGTTGAGTTGAGCATTTTGTTCCTCCGTATCTATTGAAATACCCAAGTTTGTGTGAGATAGGACTCGATAGTAAGAATTTTTGTGTTAGTGATTTTGTGTTATTTTTGTTGTAAAAACAAAATTAATACCATGGCAGGGGCCGCTGGGGCACATCGAACATGTGAAGTATGTTTCATAAGAGAAAAACAATGTCGTGAAAAGAGGGTTTTTGCGAGATTTCCACTGGAGAAACACCGGTATGTTCTAACCTAAGTTTTAGGGTCTAGTACTAATAGAAACTCTTCAAGCTATTCATCTACCTGAGCCAAATGTTTTAGTCCCGTAAGTCTGCCCTAGGCAGTTACAATTACATATTCCAATTTATTACATAACTCCTTCCATAATCACAAACTGTGATTTATAACTTTCTATCAATACAGCCTCATGTTCAGTATGATGCACCAAACTGCAATCAGTAGTGGGTCTATTTTTAATTATATTGCTCATCCCATTTAAACAACAATTTAATTTTCAGCTGTGTTGAGTGGATAAAGGCTGTTGGGAAAGAAGATCTTGCATATCTTTCCATTGAAAAGCTGCATGGCTTACGACATGTCTGTGAAATACATTTTGCCAAACGTGATTTCACCAAGTCAGGAACTCGCCTGAAAAAAAGAGCTGTTCCCAAACTTCAGTTAACCTCACCACCATTGCCAGATAATATAATAGCTGAATTCCTGCGCATAAATTCAAGTGGTAAGAATTTTGAATTTATTTATTATTTTGTGTGGCTGTTGCCAACCCAACCAACTATTATTGTTATTTAAGCAGCTCTATATAGCAGATATGTGTAGATCATATGTGCACTCATTACTTTAAGCTTTTATCTAGTCTGTTTTTGAAAGTGTTCACGGAGGGAGCACTAATCACTGACTTTGGCAGTATGATCTACACACACACTACACAGTTAGGCAAAAAGTGTTTTTGTACAGACATACCAACAGTACAACACAAATATACTTTATTGAACACCAATAAATAACAATGCATATAAAATTATAACAAGCTAGCTGACCCGCCCCGGCTTCGCATGGTTTAATTAGTTTTAAGTCCTAACTTAGTTCATCGACTATCTCAGAAGCCAGTCTGTCACATATTGTGTCAAATGGTGAGTTACCTTCTTATTTTTATCATCTGGATTGAACATTAAGTTAGGAATAGGAGAATGGACAAAGAGTGATGTGACTTAAATAATTATTGTTTATTTTAATCACAAGCCAAATTTATCTTGAGGGTCTTTTTCATATAATTAACATGTATAAAACCGCTAAAATTTGTCTTTGATTATGTCAGATTGTGACTCCACTCAAGGAATATTATTTCCCTTCTAGACCCCGTTCCTGTGCCTTTGACAAGCATGGGGCTACCATCGACAATCTCAGAAGCCAGTCGATCACATATTATGTCAAATGGTGAGTTACCTTCTTATTTTTATCATCTGGATTGAACATAAAGTTAGAAATAGGAAAATGGACAAAGAGTGATGTGATTTAAATAATTATTGTTTTCTTTAATCACAAGCCAAATTTAACTTGCGGGTCTTTTTCATATAATTAACATGTATAAAAACCGCTAAGATTTGTCTTTTAAACAAGTTATATGAAAAAGACTCTTAAAGTTTAGAGTTTTTTTCATATAACTTGTTTAAAACTACAAATATTTGGTTTTGTTTTATTGCTTGTAATTAAATGTTGTAGTTTATATTATGTGTGAATATAAATATTGGTGGTGCTTGCCTGAAAACGTTCTTTTAAAAGGACATTGACAGGATCAGGTCCAAAATTGCCCAGTGATGGGAGTACCTACCTGCATTACGTTCCTTATATCCATTTATGACTACACGCCAAATATTTTCAAAATCTGACCCTGGGTTTTTTTTTAATTAATTTTTTAATATTGAAATTTGTACCTACCTACTATGGGACCTTAGCCGACACAAGCATGGGGATAATATTTAATCTCGTCACTGTCATCATCATCATCATCTTCATCATCATCAGCCTGAAGACGTGTGCTGCTGAACATAGGCCCCTTCCATAGAAGCCACTTTGAGCGGCTGCTTGCGTTCAGCATTCATCGGCTCCTCGCGGTTTTGACCAGGACGTCGGTACACCTAGTAGGGGATGACCACCGATTTAGTTCGATTCGCTCCGATTCGGTTCAATTCGGTGCGATTTGGTTTGGTTCGATTTGGTTCGATGCGATTCCATTCGGTTCGATTCGGTTCGGTTCGATCCGGTGCGATCTGGTTCTATTCAGTTCCATACCATTGCATTCCAGCCTCCGTGGTGTGGTGGTTGACCAAGTCGGCTCATAACCTGGAGGCGGCTGGCTCATTGACTCGTTTTGCTCATTTGACTTGTTTGACTTGTTTGACTTGTTTGACTCGTTTGACTCGTTTGACTCATTTGACTCAAGTGACTCATTTGACTCATTTGACTCTTTTGAGTCGTTTGAGTCGTTTGACTCGTTTACTCTTTTGGCTCATTTTGCTCATTTGACTCATTCGACTCATTTGACTCATTTGACTCCTTTGACTCATTTGACTCATTTGACTTATTTGACTCATTTGACTCATTTGACTCCTTTGACTCATTTGACTCATTTGACTCATTTGACTCATTTGACTCATTTGACTCTTTGACTCATTTGACTCATTTGACTCATTTGACTCGTTTGACTCGTTTGACTCGATTACTGTTTTGGATCATTTTGCTCATTTGACTCATTTGACTCATTTGACTCATTTGACTCCTTTGACTCATTTGACTCATTTGACTTATTTGACTCATTTGACTCATTTGACTCATTTGACTCCTTTGACTCATTTGACTCATTTGACTTATTTGACTCATTTGACTCATTTGACTCATTTGACTCTTTGACTCATTTGACTCATTTGACTCATTTGACTCGTTTGACTCGTTTGACTCGATTACTCTTTTGGCTCATTTTGCTCATTTGACTCATTTGACTCATTTGACTCATTTGACTCATTTGACTCTTTTGAGTCGTTTGAGTCGTTTGACTCGTTTACTCTTTTGGCTCATTTTGCTCATTTGACTCATTTGACTCATTTGACTCATTTGACTCATTTGACTCCTTTGACTCATTTGACTTATTTGACTCATTTGACTCATTTGACTCATTTGACTCTTTGACTCATTTGACTCGTTTGAGTCGTTTGACTCGTTTGACTCGATTACTCTTTTGGATCATTTTGCTCATTTGACTCATTTGACTCATTTGACTCATTTGACTCTATGACTCTATGACTCTATGACTCATATGACTCGTTTGAGTCGTTTGACTCGTTTGACTCGTTTACTTTTTTGGCTCATTTTGCTCATTTGACTCATTTGACACATTTGACTCATTTGACTCATTTGACTCATTTGACTCTAATGACTCATTTGACTCATTTGACTCATTTGACTCATTTGACTCTAATGACTCATTTGACTCATTTGACTCATTTGACTTATTTGACTCTAATGACTCATTTGACTCTTTGACTCATTTGACTCATTTGACTCGTTTGAGTCGTTTGACTCGTTTGACTCGATTACTCTTTTGGATCATTTTGCTCATTTGACTCATTTGACTCATTTGACTCATTTGACTCTATGACTCTATGACTCTATGACTCAAATGACTCGTTTGAGTCGTTTGACTCGTTTACTCTTTTGGCTCATTTTGCTCATTTGACTCATTTGACACATTTGACTCATTTGACTCATTTGACTCATTTGACTCATTTGACTCATTTGACTCATTTGACTCCTTTGACTCCTTTGACTCATTTGACTCATTTGACTCTAATGACTCTAATGACTCATTTGACTCATTTGACTCATTTGACTCATTGGACTCGTTTGAGTCGTTTGACTCTATGACTCTATGACTCATATGACTCGTTTGAGTCGTTTGACTCGTTTGACTCGTTTACTCTTTTGGCTCATTTTGCTCATTTGACTCATTTGACACATTTGACTCATTTGACTCATTTGACTCATTCGACTCCTTATTATAACTCCTTATAATTTACAAGGTTTATACCTATTGTCTCGTTTACTCTTTTGGCTCATTTTGCTCATTTGACTCATTTGACACATTTGACTCATTTGACTCATTTGACTCATTCGACTCATTCGACTCCTTATTATAACTCCTTATAATTTATAAGGTTTATACCTATTGTGTCTTACTTGCTGTAATTTCTGAATAAATTTTTATTATTACATTATACAATACAACACCCCTTCATTTGGGCGAAGGTAAAAATGCCATCATAAATAATTAGGTAGTCGGGTATTAGTTTTTGAACTCTATCTTGTTAATTTCTATGGGCAGATTTTGAAAATATTTTGTGAGCAAGTATTTATACATGTGGAGAGTCTAAAAACGGTACTCATTTTTCTGAGCAGTATTTGGACCCATACTAAGACTGTCAATGTCCTTTGAAATGGCACCGAATAGCTATTCCACTGTCATCATCATCATCATTAACAGACGTCCACTGCTGAACATAGTCCTCCTTCATAGACCGCCACCTTGAGCGGCTGCATGCCTCCTGCATCCATCGGCTCCCCGCGGTTTTCACCAGATCGTTGGTCTACCTAGGCCGGCCTACGCTGCTTTTTACTATTATTGAAAAGTATTTATTTCGTTTTTCTAGATCCGCTTCCTACGCCATCAACAACAGCTAAGGGGTTGGCATCCAATGTTGTAGATGTGTCACAAGCATCAAATGGTATGTACTTTTATATTATTTTATTATATTATATACTGCTACATACAATTTAAAATCTTCTGTGATCACTATGTCTGGATTAGTGACAAGAGGTGATTATGGCAACTTTTCCCCTGTGATATGCGCCCAAACTGACGTTTCGTTGTGGCAGTGGAAGGTTTCCGGCTGATGATGTGTATGTGTGTCTGTAATGGCAGCTATTTTATGAACGCGATCTGCTCATCTATATTGCTCGTATTGCTCGTATTGCAGAACCAAGTTCAAAACGATGCTCAGTCATCGATCCGTGCTCAAGTCCTGATTTTATTCGCGTTCCTGTCTGTCCCATCGAGGGGCAGCACGAGGAGACAGAAAGGAGCAACCCCACGAATTGATCATTTTGTGAATAAAATCTCATCATGAGCAATTCTGTTATACGGCTCTGAGTACATTACTATGTCTTTACATATTATTCATGTTTGGTCTTTACCAACCATGGATAATTGAGGTCTATTTACAATTAAAGCTTTGCCAAAAAGATTTAAGGAGTTAAATTACTATTTTCTAGATCCGATTCCTGTGCCATCTACTAGTTTAAAAGGAATGCATGAAAACCCAACGGAACACGTGAAATGTATGAAGAGGAAGTTAGATGATTGTGAAACAGGTTAGTTAAATAATATAAGTACTTAATGTATTTAATATATTTTATTATCGTTATTTTATTATATTCATAAAAAAATTAAATATCTCTGAAATCTACATTTATAAATTTATTACGATTACCAGAATATTTTGAAGACGAACGTCTTTTGTTCAGTTTTTGCGTGTGACAGTTAACGATTTTTGCCAAAACAATACATAAAACATTTTGTAAGTTAAACATGGTTTTGAAATCAACATTTTCAATACAGATTGTAGAAAACTCTCTCTAATATCCTCTTTCCATACAAAATGATTTAAGTTAAAGTAATTAAAATTAATTTTAATTTACACTGTTTCAGAAATGAGCCCAATAAAAAAGAAGCTGATTGAGAGGCTTCAAAAAACGAAATGTACTCTTAAATCACTACGGCGAAGTGCAAAACTAGTGAATGATATCAAATCTCCAATTTTGAGGGATATTATTACCTCAGCATTGAAAAATGAACAGCGAAAATCAAAAGGAAGGCGATGGACCACTAAAAATAAGATTTCAGCCCTCGCCATTTACAAAAGGTCTCCGAAAACCTACAGATATTTGGCTAACGTCATGCCTCTTCCAAGTGAGAGGACTCTAAAAAATGTTTTGAGAAAGATGCCAATGGAGACTGGCATAAACAAACAAGCCCTAGATCATCTAAAAAAAATAGCAACAACTCAATCTCCTCAAGGCAAATTGGGCTGTTTGTTATTTGATGAGGTGAAATTAAAACCCTGCTTAATATTAAACGAGACCACTGATGAAGTAGATGGTTTTGTTGATTTTGGGAAGGATGAAGAAAATGTTGAAGACACAAGAAGTGAAACAGTTGCAGATCATGCTCTTGTTTTTATGTTTCAAGGCCTTTATGCAAAATTCAAACAACCAATTGCTTATTATTTTGTAAAGGGCACAGTATCTTCGGCCAGGCTGTCGTCTCTGATCAAGATTGCTATCAAGTCAATCAAAGAAACCGGATTCAGAGTGGTAGCTACTGTTTGCGACCAAGGACCGACAAATGTGGGAGCCCTTAGCTTGCTTAAAAGTTCAACTGGCATGTCTCATGCAGAGACAAATAAGTTTGATTGCTGTGGAGATAAGGTTTATATTATGTTTGATATACCTCATTTGTTCAAATCTATTCGTAATAATTTTTTGAACCAAGGCCACATTGAATTTAATGGAAGAAAGGCCAGGTGGAATGATATCTGCAAAGCAGAAGAGAAAAACTCCAAATTACTTTATTTAAGTAAAATAACTAAAACGCACGTACGACCAAAATACAAAGCAAAAATGCGCGTCAAATATGCAGCTCAAGCATTGAGCTTAACTGTGTCAGCAGTTTTAAAACTGATGTCTGAAGGGGAGACGAATAAAGAAGCTTCAAAAGAACTGATGGACACAGCCCTCATCATACAGGATCTAGATCGACTATTCGACTACACAAATGGGCCCTCCGGACCAGATGACGTAAAAAAAGGACTCCGCCAAAATGTCTCGGATAAAACAGACCATTTGGAGGCATGGACGGATTTTAAAAAGAAGTTATCTACAATGAATTTTATAAATAGATATGGTGAAGCAGCTCGAAACGTAAAGTGCGTTCAGGGGTATATAACTTCCTTAAACAGCCTTCAAGACATATGGCAAGAAGTGCGAACTTTGGGATTTCGCTATCTAAATTTAAGGCAATTAAACCAAGACGCACTTGAAAATTTGTTTGGGCTTATCCGGCAACATAGCCCTACAAATAAATTTCCTACGTGTGCGTCTTTTGTTGCTGCACTAAAAACATCAGTAATTTCGGGACTGACTGCACACAACCGAAACTAATTGTCAGGCAGATAACCAAATTTTGCTTACAAACTTCGAAGATATCGTTTTCGGTAAAAGTATTGAAGAAGATATTGAAACAAGAGAAATAACGACAGAAAATATTGCAACAGATGAATGCGTGGAAGATATTCCAACACTTAGCCTGCCGGAGGAATTCATAGGTATAGAAACTGAACTAACTGAAATCGATCAACAGCCTCTTGTATATGTCAGTGGCTACGTGGCAAGTACATTAAAAAAACATGAATGTACTAACTGCCAAAACTTACTGACAATCAGAAATCCAAATGACTCAGATCGGGTTTATGCCTACATAAGCCTCCGGGAATGGTGGAAAGACAAAACATCTTTAACATACCCATCATTGCCTTTGATCAGGATGATTGAAAAATGCATAAATGCCTTTGAATGTGAAATACTGCAGGCAAAAATACTTCACAAACGAAACATTTGCATGATCTGTGTCACGTTGTTCACTTCTCACTGTGAAACTGCTTGGTATACGTGTGAACTCCATAAAAAAGACATGCTGCATACAATTTTTATGCGATTGTCTAGACTGCTCATTCGTAGGCAGTGCTTCAGAATCAACCAAAGATATCGCCAGCAAGAAGACGAAAAAAAGGGAGAACAGTTTTATAAAGATATGGACATATAACTGTTATGTACCTATGAATCCATAACCATATTAATTTTAACAATTCAAATAGAAATAATTGTTTGCAGCATGTCTTTTATAGAGTATACATAATGTATACCATGCAGTTTCACAGTGTGAAGTTAACAACGTGACACAGATCATGCAAATGTATCTTACGGGAAGTATTTTTGCCTGCAGTATTAAACTTTCAAGGGCATTTTTCAATCATTCTGTCTGATCTACACATATACACGTACACACCTTTCATTCAATTTACACTACAAGTTAGTAAACATTCTTTTGTTGTATATTAATAGCAGTTAATTTTTTTGTGTAATCCTGTTTGGCCTTCTTTTAAGTTTGTAAATTAGTTACTGTATATTGTATTATTCACGCTGTTGGATTACCGAGATAAATAAATAAAGGCAATGATGGGTATGTCAACAAGGATGTTCTGTATTGATTCATTGGATGTGATTGAGTTACTGATTGCTATTATAAGGACGTTTACAACCACGAAGAAAACAGGGTGCCTACCTACATACAACTTTATGAAATTGAAAGTGCAATTACTACCTAGATAATTTAAGTTAAGGCGCTAAATGCTCCCAAATCGACTATTTCGAACGTAATTTTCTCAAAGTGTAGTCCATTTATAGGATTAATCATAAATCATAGTGATGAGTTACGTTTCAATGTGTGTTTCTGTAGACTATTTTTTTCATAACAATAAGCGTTCTTTTATGACTAATTAATTGTACCGCAAAATGGAAAAGTCGAAGTGCAACGCAACGTAATCGCCATATATGTACTAAGCGACCCTATTGAATACTCTATACGTTTCATGTTCGACTGCTGTTATAAACGTGCTTGCATTGGGTCCTGTCAGCGTTTTAATGTACATTACGCCAATTTTAACAAATTAAGGGTGGGTTGCACCATCTTACTTTAGCAATAACATTCATGGGCATTTCAGTCAAAGTACCCGTTAGGCAAAAAATTTGATGCACCATCTGAAAATTGTTAAATGACGTCATAACTTTAACTGCTAACTAACCGCCGATGCTTCGCTGGTTAGTGTTACTGTTTATGTTAAATATCTGTCTTACGCATAAAATATAATCGCGGAATCATATCAAGTATTCTGAAGATCTTGCAACTTATGTTAGCTAAACTCTCTGGTTAAGGTCAAAGTTTTAGTTAATTTAAACCGTAAAAGTATCCTTAACTGTGATTATGGTGCAACTCAACAGAAGTATCAATTATGACCCATTTTATGAATGGTAAAAATGTTTAATTATGCTGATGAAATGAAAACGTTGGGTTGTATGAGAAATGAGACAATGTTTGTTTTTTTTAATTATACCATTAAAAGCAGCTCAAAAATACGTATCTGACAGTGTAATTATATAATTCATTTTAGCCAAAAGTCCCTTACGCTGATTACAATTGAAATTTCCAGCGTAGTCGTTGATTGATTATCTAACCAATTTTATTTTTTTACATTAACTATTTGTTTTCCTGTAATCGTGTGAAAAACAAATAAACGTATATTTTGCTAACAAATAGAGTTTTATTGCTTTCTTTAGAAGTATATGAAAAATATTTAGTGGCATTTATTTTTACCCATATTTATTATATTTATCGATATCGATACAATACCGCACAACACTACAGAAGTATCGAGCTCTAGTATCGAACCAGGCAAGCACTAGCTTTGACAGTTGACACATTATTAACGATTCGTTCAATCATTCCGCGTTTGCATGTTGGCCATATGTATTTAGGTTTGCATGGTTGCTAGCTAAAAGTAGCTGAGCCTGAAAAAACATTTGTTCGAAGACCCACCTCTCAAAACGAAGTGATTATATCCTCTTTGCCTTCTAGCGGAGAAGAATGGCATCTTCATACAAAAAAAGTGGTTATGAAATTCAGTACTAGCGCCTTTAGTGGGACCCTTTGGAAACTTAAAAAAGGCGGAAAATTCGAATGTTCTATTCGTATAGCAGCCCCCCTCCCCCCCATTGTATTATCAGGTAAACTATCTTATAATAGGGACAAAACTACGTCAATTCGCAAAAATAAAAGCATAGGATTTTATAATTTTTATAATTATTGCATTCATGACATTGTGAATAATAAATCGAGAGCGATTTTATTTAAAAAAAACATAATACAATAATACAAAATACATCATACAAAACATTGCCTATGATAGCATACTGCAAAACATAATTAACGTGTTTAATTCCAAATCCACAATGAACTCAATAATAAGTACATAACCTCAAATTATATTGTATGAGTTTTGTGTAATTTACCGTTGAACAGACTCTGCTTTTTCGCTGATGATGCATTGCATATAGCACATTTACGGCTATTGTCCTTCATTGTTTTTAACACGACATCACAATTCACAAACACAAAAAGAGTCTCTAGACTAAATAAAGAAGCACTGAAAATTCACGAAAAGAAAACAACACGAAACCGGTGGCAATTATAACCTCAAAATCATTTTGTTGCCATATCTAAAATAAAATAAAAAAATATTTTTGTTATACTGGGATCCCTATAGCATGCCCACCTACTATTACCATCCAATGTATGACGAGTTGAATGGGCCTGGATTACGTAGTGATACTACGATTATTCTTATTTATTACAGGTGCACCAACCCACAAAGAGTATTTTACTAACCCACCCCACGGCCGGCACGGCCTACAGGCCCACAGCTTTCTATATATACAAATGTACTCTGTGCCCACAGCAACAGTTTTGTTTTTTGTTATGTTTTGGCTCGACACATAGTGTATTTAGCATCAACATAGAATCATACCTCCATGGTATTTAGCTAGTGTCAAGTAATATATAGTTTCATCGTGTTATAAAATATTTCACGCAAAGTCATTGTCTTTGTCCAGTCTACGTCAGAGCCCCGTTTTATAAAGCTACAAGTCTGGTACTTGTAGCAAAAACCTGGCAACACAGCCAGAAAAAATTGAAACAATGCGCTTTATAAAGGTAAAAGTGTACAAGCAAATTGGCCGATATATTACTTTACTCTATGAATTACAAGCACTTGTTCGTAGATCATAGACAATCCATCGTTACAAGTGTATGGAACTACAAGATGTAAAATTTTTTACCTAACTACAAACTCGGACATGAGAGCACTTGTCACGGTAGCTTAAGTAAAGCATATCCCAGCTTGAGGGATGGATGGATGCGGGTTCAATCCCCGCTCGTGATTCTAATTTTTCCTTTACAAAATGTTTACAAATTAATCTGTTAACTACAAAGACTTAGGGGGAATTCTGTGCTGTGCTAACTAAAGAGCTGGTAAAATGAACTACAAGTGTAGATAAAACTGAAAGTGAGTTGTATTGGTTGTGTCACGTATTGATAATGAATGTTCAATTAGTAATATTAAGTAAATGTGAATTAAATATCATTATTTATCGACAAATTCAGCTTGATCTTAGCTCATGAATAATGAACGCATATCACAAAACCTAATACGAGAACAGCCATATATAACTTGACCCAACTTGACCCAACTTAATATACTTAAATAGCTTAGCATAAAAATAATGACGCCCGTGATTTCACCCACAACATATTTATTTTCCCGCGGGAACTTTTCATTTTCCGAAATAAAACGCATCTGTCCCGGTAATATAAGTACCCATATAACCTAACTAAACTTCATCCAAATAGATTCATTATTACAGATTAATAATTAATATGGCTTGAGAGCCAGAACATACAAAATAGACTGTTTTATTACTTCAACTCTTGGTTGATGGCCTTTGTGGAGAGGATTTATATTATTTTGTAGGGATTTAATGTAAACTTGAGACCGGCTAAATTCACTAATAAAGGGAAGCCAAATTAAAAAATAAGCTATTTATTTTATTTTTATTACCATGACGTTTATTCATAGTGGTGTGCATCCAAATAACTTATACAGGCGTCTTGGAGTGAATTCATTAGCATCCTTTGAAACTAAGCACCGAGACACCGGTCACGTGTGGACCAACATTTATGAAATCTAACGTATTGACTTTGGTATTAATTATAACACTAGAGAATAAGATAACCAACTTAATCAACTACTGTAGTACACAAATAACAAAAAAAATTAAGCACTGTTTTTAATCCTTGCATAACATTTTAACAAAAAAATATATAAAAGTATCGAAATCATTTGCGCCAACTACGGTAGACTCCGGCAGTATTCATGAGATAATTTATGAGTTCCAGAAGTCACTATTCTAATATGCCGCAAGCGTCTACTACAAACAATCTACTACCTTAGCGCAACGTAATAAGAATGAGAACTGCGTAACGTCGCACCCTTCGCCACGCCTCCCGGCCTTCCTGGCGATCTTGCGTCTCACTCCAACCAAACAATCGGCGCCGGCCCCGCCTGGCACGTCACTCGGTCATCTCACTCATAGTTGGTCGTCTGAGTTGTTTCATTCGTTTAAAATATTAGCAGCCCAGCAGGGTGGCGCCAGTGCGATGTGAACCGCGAATGCGTTTGCGTTCTCGGCACTCAGACTCGGTCGTCTATTGAATTAATGAATGCGTGTGCTTGCGTATGATTGTTTAATACATAATATGGATACGTGCGGTTGTGCGTGGCGCCATGCTGTCGCGGCGGATTGTCTGTAATCTTTTGTGTTAAAGTTCAGTTCAGTACGATTTGGCAAGTGATAGGAAATTAGCAGGTGACAGTTTAGACGTATTCAATTGTAGTATAAAAGAAAGTTCATAAAATCTTACATACGTAATGAAAAGTTTTAAATGATTCATCATCATCATTAACAGCCTGAAGACGTCCACTGCTGAACATAGGCCTCCCCCCGGGATCGCCACTCAGAGCGGCTGCTCGCCTCCTGCATCCATCGGCTCCCCGCGGCTTTCACCAGGTCGTCGGTCCACCTAGTGGGGGCCCGGCCTACGCTGCGTCTTCCAGTTCGTGGTTGCCACTCGAAAACCTTTCTTCCCCATCGGTTGTCAGTTCTACGAGCGATGTGGCCTGCCCATTGCCATTTCAACTTGCTAATCCTAAGAGCTACATCGGTCACTTTAGTTCTCCTGCGGATCTCCTCATTACGGATCTTATCTCGCAGGGAAACACCGAGCATTGCTCTCTCCATAGGTCGTTGCGCGACTCTGAGCTTAGTAATGAGGCCAACAGTTAGAGACCACGTCTCAGTTCCGTGTTTGGTGGGGTTGGTAGCCGGGCATCTTCCGGTGATTCTTCGCACCCCCTGCCCTGCCGTTACCGTGACCGCTACTGGAGCCACGGGATAGCAGAGTCGCCGGGGACTGGGGGCCGTTATTGCTTGTGCTTGTCATTAGGGGGGGGGGGGTTTGCCATAATCACCACGCTTGGCAGGCGGCTTGGTGATCGCAGTAGATTATGATGATGGAGACCAAGGAGAATGCTGCATCCCATTCCCTGGATGTTTCCTTAGCCGACTTTTACGGCACCCACGGGAAGAGATGGGGTGGTCCTATTCGTAACCGGGACCACACGGCGAATGATTAAATAGGTTTAATTATATGATTATTTTATTATCATATTTAAATTACCGACATAACTCTCAGAGTCAGCAAGTTGAAATGGCAATGGGCAGGCCACATCGCTCGCAGAACTGTCAACCGATGGGGAAGAAAGGTTCCCGAGTGGCGACCACGAACCGGAAGACGTAGCGTAGGCTGGCCCCCCCACTCGGTCGACCGACAATCTGGTGAAAACCGCGAGGACCCGATGGATGCAGGAGGTGAGTGGCCGTTCAGGGTGGCGCTCTTTGGGGGAGGCCTATGTTCAGCAGTGGACGTCTTCGGGCTGTTAATGATGATGATGATGATGATCATAATTAGGTACATAAAATATGCAAGCGTGCTAGTATAAACAAAACGTTATCAATGGTTAAAAACTAACAAATTTTGACCAATGATCAAGATTTCTTAGAGTCTTTAACCATTTGTTACCTTAACTATTCGTGAAAAAACCCACCCAGGGGTCTAGCAAAGATACCAACCGCTAACGATTTAGAGATTTCCGAAATGTCATTTCAGTACATTTTGGAGTTAGCGTTTGGCGTTAGCGTTATTGGTTGGTATCTTTGCTAGACCCCACCATCCGCTAACGCTAACGCCAAACGCTAACTCTAAAATGTACTAAAATGACATTTCGGAAATCGCTAACTTTTACGTAGCGAATGTCATTTCGATACATTTTGGAGTTAGCGTGAGGCGTTAGCGTTAGTGGTTGGTATCTTTGCTGAACCCCCAGGTCCCGTCGTGATCGAATAGACGAGATGACCGACGTAACTTTGAAAAACGTAGTATATTGTTTAATTTGGCCTTTCAGGGGGTCTAGCAAAGATACCAACCACTAACGCTAACGTCTCATGCTAATTCCAAAAATGTATTGAAATGACAGTCGCTGCCATGTCGCTGCGGAAAAGTTAGCGATTTCCGAAATGTCATCCTAGTACATTTTTGAGTTAGCGTGAGGCGTTAGCGTTAGTGGTTGGTATCTTTGCTAGACCCCCAGACGACGTAACGTTGAAAAAACTTTGTTTTGGCAAAAAAGGGGTTTGGCAACCTAAAATAAATGTTGTGATTTAGCGCTAAACTATTTTAAATTATAGAATTAACTACTACACTACGCTGTTACAAGGCTATATTATATCAACTGTTTATTTTCGTAGTGATGTGCCAAAACTAGCACGCAAATTGTTATTTTCCGTTATACAACAAAATAATACGTGGTTCTTTCTAATGATACTTAGATAATAATATAACTTCCTAAAAGTCATTTCAGGTGTTTTAGGTATAGAAAATTGAATTGCGGCTACCTAGAGCCTAGAGTCTGCCTGTAGGTACGAACCATATATGCGCAATTTTAGATCGACAGTGGCTGAACAATTTAGGCGACTGAACATAGTGCAATTGAATAAGCCTTTAAGTTGACGTGCTTTCTAATACCCATATTAACTAAAATCATAACAAAAAAAGGTACTGAATATTGATATCAATTATCGTTTTATTAGCAAATAGCATAGCAATAGCAATTAGCATGCTAAGACTCATAAAATCATATGTTTATGAAATTTATGCAAAATCGCATTAATGGCCATCACTACCCTAGATGAAATATAAAACAGTATATAGTAGTGGTGGATTAATTAGCATAAACATTAATTCGCAGCCTGCTAAAACTTCTTTAGTAATTCACAAATTAAATGTAGTCGTGAAATTCTATGAAGTATGAAATGAAGATATCTCATGAATTCATTACTCGAATACTCGCTCGGTAGTCGCTTCACGCAGGTGCTGAGCGCGGGCCGGCATCGTGCGCGCTCCCTCGCAACCACCAAAGAGGATATAAGGATACTAAATCTACCTATCTTTGCCTTTCACGTGAATTTTAGCAAATTTCACAAGTGATATGAAAAATGGGCATCGTGCGCGCTCCCTCGTAACCATGGTGATACTAAATCTATCTATCTTTGTCTTTCACGTGAATTTTAGCAAATTTCACAAGTGATATGAAAAATGGAGCGTATTATGAATGAATTCCAATGAATTTCATGCCTGTGATTAATTTGTTTAAAATTTTAGCAGCCCAGCGGGTCGGTGGCGCCGTGGTGGCGCCGCCGCGCCGGTGCGATGCGAACTCGGTCGTTTATTGAATGAATGTATGCGTGTACCGTATGCCGTGTGATTGCGTTTGATTGTTTAATACCTTATATGGGCACGTGCGGTAGTGCGTGCGTGGCGCACTATAAGAGACTAATGCCCTAAAAAGTGTAAATTGGTAAATAATGTACATAAGTGTAACATCTTAAATAGGTAATGAAAGGTTTTACATTATTAAATATATTTTATTATATAATCATTATAATAATTACATAAAATATGCAAGTGTAATACAAACAAAACGTTATCAATGGTTAAAAACTCCAAATTCTAACCAATGGTCAAGATTTCTTAGAGTGTTTAACTATTGGTTACCTATTGGTTAACTATTGGTGAAAAAACCCGCCCTAAAGGTCGTGATCATCGAACGGTCGAGACAACCGACGTAACTTTGTAAAACGTTATAAACGTAATATTATGGTTTAATTTGCCGTTTCAGATCAAACGAACGACGTAACCTTGACAAAACGTTGACTCTATAAAAAAATTTTTTGTTGAATTTGCCGTACTAACTGATAATTACCATGAATAATATATGATTAAAATGTTGTGATTTAGCGGTAAACTTTAGTTTAATTGCAGAATTCATTAATTACTACACTACGCTGTTACAAGGCTATATGTACAGTTTATTTTCGTAGTGATGTGCCAAAAGTAGCACGCAAGTTTAACGTTATTTTCCATTACCCAACAAAATAATCCGTTGTTCTTTCTAATGATATTTAGATAATAATATAACTTCCTAAATTTAGTCATTGAATAGGTATTTTAGGTATAGCAAACTAAATTACGGCTACCTAGTCTAAAGTTTGCCTGTAGACACTAAGTCTAAAGAGCATTATTAGATCGACAGTGGCTGTCTGGCTGAACCATTTAGGTGACTGAATTTAGTGCAATTTAATAAGCCTTTAAGTAAACGCGTTTTTTAATTCGCATATTAACCGTAATCATAATAAATACTGAATATTGATATCAATTTACCGTCTTATTAGCAAATAGCATAGCAATAGCAATTAGCATGCTAAGACTCATGAAATAGCATGTTTATGAAATTTATGCAAAATCGCTTTAATTGCCATCACTAGTATATAGCAAAGTTCTCTGTGGAGTTTCAAAACTTGCTTTTTCCAGTGTTAATGTTTAAAATTGGTGGCGTTTTACGCATTAAGTGCTGAATTACGAGCATGAGTAAGGGCAAGTGATATAATGTGGTGAAACATGATTTTTTGTGCTGCTTCCAACACTCCATAGAAGCTTCTAGTAAAGTTGCCACCACTTTGCTGGAGCATGACTTAAACTGAACTATGACTACCTGACTTATACTGGACTATGACTATGACTAGGACATGACTTTGTGTGAAATATTTTATAACACGTAGAAAATATAATACTTGACACTGGCTAAATACACTATGTGTGGTGCCAAAATATAAGAAAAAAAAATATAAAAAAGAGGTTATGTTTTTCATTCAGTTCAGTTTGTGGATTTAATATTGTTGTTTACTGAAAATACGGATTTCAGAGAATTAAAAGTTCACTAACATCTACTATGAGCTCTGCTAGAGGAAGTACAAATAGAAAACGCCCTCAAAAACACCAGAATCGAACTGCATTTAAAAATAATTTACATGACACGAGTCACAAAACAAAATTTTTGAATTCTCTTTCAATATATGGTGTCTGTAAGCGTTGTAAAGATATACTAGAATGGAAGATTAAGTACAAAAAATATAAGCCATTGTCAGCACCTCGCAAATGTATGGGTTGTGAACAGAAAACTATCAAACATGCATACCACATGTTATGCAGCCAATGCGCTAAGGAGAAAAATGTTTGTCCCAAATGCTGTAAACCAGCAGAGGTAAGCAAACGCCATGCTACAATTTTATTAATAATAATAGTTTATTTCTGGGTAAGCGTGCTCCACCTTCGACCTCATCGTCACATACCTGATGTTGAGATTTAGGCAAAAGCAAACCCATAGTAAGTAAAAATAATAATAAGTTATTAATTTTAAAGCAGAATTTTTTATTTTAAGGTTTTCAGGGGGTGTACTAAAGAGCAAATGTTAATGCTAACGCCAAACGCTAACTCCAAAACGTATGGAAATGACATTTCGGAAATCGCTTACTTTTCCGCAGCTAATGTCATTTCAATACATTTTTGGAGTTAGCGTTGGCGTTTGGGATCTGCTAGACCCTCAGAAAGCTTACAGCTACAGGCATAGCGTTTAACTGAGTAGGTTCCTGCTTTTATTGATGTGAGATTTCTGTCGGGTGATAGCATGGCACATCCTATTTGTACCAGCCACTTTCACGGATGGTAGACCAAATTATTGTCTTATTTTACTCCACTTGACAAGTAAGCAGTATAAAGAAAGTGAAGATGGGGGAAGACAATTTTTTCCATCTGTGCATCTGTGCTAACCCAGCAGGAGCACTATGTCTGTAGGTACAAGTATAGCAACACCAATTATAAGTTTCCATAAATACCTAAATACTACAAAGATATTTTTCATGATGTGGTTCAAATAACAGTTGAAAACAATTAACAGTGGTTTTATTAATTTTATAACATGTACCATATTACTGTAATAAAAAATTGTATCATTGTATAAAATAAAGCGCCAGTGTGCCAGCACCTACCCTCATTCACCGTTTCATCCATTCACCCCTTTCCCTTAACTTTTCCCTCTTCCTTTAGACTGGGATAATGTATAAAACTAAGCAACCAGTGAAAAGCTGTGGTGGGTCAGCTAGTATAAAATAAATATAATTCCAGCCTCCACAGTGCCTTGACATGATTGCTGGCAGTGAAGATAAAGCTTCCCATCCCTACTATTAGCTTCCCTACTACTATTTTTTTTTTGCCATATTTAGGGGGTCTTATGCTATTGTATACTTCTTTCCCCCACTGCACGGAAGGTGTAAGGGAGTGGGAGTGAAGGGAAGGAGGGAAGTGAGGGAATATGTTATTAACATCCCATTAAGATAACTTCTATGGAAGAAGCAACCTAATAAGTGGATGTAATAAATGTTACCCTGGCATGTTTTTAGAAGATGGTGGCTCGCACCAACTTTGGGAACCCTACTACTATTTAAACTTTACAGTTTGCAGTTGGTACCTACAGTATTGTTGTAATCAACTATTAGTTTTATGATTAAGTTGGGGTTGACAAACTTGAGAAACTGGGGGGTTAGTCGTGATTCTGCACAACCAAGTCTCATTGTAGTAGTCAATCATTTATACTGGTACTTCTATTCTAATTTCTTTTCTTATCAACGATACTCTAGCATTTGACCACGGTCTCACCTGATGGTAAGTGATGACACGGTTGACGGTGGAGCATGCTCGGTTAGAAAATACCGGTTCACATATTTGTCAGGAAACATTAATTTTGGTGTTAAACTTGTTTCAGGATGAAACCGTGCCGGTTGAAACTTTAAATGAAGAGGGAAGTAATGCATCTGATTTGAAAACAATTTTAAAGGCTCTACCGGAGAGAAAACGTCGGACAATGTTAAGGTAATAAAATGAACAACCTATAGTTCCATTATTATAAATCGATAGATAGATAAATAAACACTTTATTGCACACACACCAAATAATGATACAATTAAGAAGCATAACAACACAGAAACGTGTTACAATGGGCGACCTTATCGCTAAAAGCGATCTCTTCCAGGCAACCTTTGGATGGAGAGGATTTGTCGAAGCGGTTAGAGACGGGGTGCACAAGCATAACTACATAAGTAAATACCTCATAAACTTACTAAATAATTTTAGTAATATAATATACCTCCTTAAATATAATATACTTACATATTATATCTACATATACTTACTTATATATAATAAGTGGATACTTAAACAAGTACCTAGTATAATGATAAATGATATATTAAAATAAATAATTGTATGCAGCATAAAACATAAGGAAACGAGGTAACATTTAACATAGTGCTATAAGTACCTACAATGAATGATAAATACGGAGAAAACTCAAACAGAGAAATTAAACTTTTTCACCTGATCTTTAAAGATGTGCAATGAGGGTGCCTATATAGATTCAGGTAGTGCATTCCAGAGGCGGACAGCGTGAATGGTAAAAGACCTATCATAGAAACTGCTACAATGTAAAGGCATTCTGAGAGTCAAGTTATTCGGCGACCTAAGAGACAAGGTGTGGGAGCTGTGCATGAAGTAAAAACGCTCTTTGAGATAGCGCGGAGTGGAAGGAATAAATAAAACACTTTATAAAAGGGAATCGATATGGGCATTCCGGCACAGACGTGTGGGCAGCCACTTGAGCTTAGCACGAAAATGAGAAATATGGTCATATTTGCGCAAGCCAAATATGTGGATCCACTCAACTGAATTTGACTTTTCCTTGTACTCCGTGGTTTGCAACTACGACCATGTTGTTTCAAATACGTCGTTACCACGCCATCTAGTAACGGAAGCGGAACTAGTTTTTTTTTAAATAAAACGTTGCTGTAACTACTGATAATGGGGTCTAGCAAAGATACCAACCACTAACGCTAACGCCAAACGCTAACTCCAAAATGTACTAGGATGACATTTCGGAAATCGCTTACTTTTTCGCAGCGAATGTCATTACAATACATTTTTGGAGTGGCATAGTAAACCCACAGAACCACATAAAAAGGAGTTTTGGCGGGAACGCGGAAAAGTTCACGTCGCTGCACTGTATTATTTTTCAAAATTTGTGCTTTGTCCAGTGTTAATATTTAAAATTGGTGGCGTTTTACGCATTAAGTGCTGACTTACGAGCATGAGTGAGGGCAAGTGATATAATGTGGTGAAACGTGATTTTTCGTGTTGCTTCCAAAACTCCATAGTAGCTTCTAGTAAAGTTGCCACCACTTTGCTGGAGCATGACTTAGACTGGACTATGACTTCCTAACTTAACACGATGAAATTATAATACTTGACACTGGCTAAATACACTATGTATGGAGCCAGAACATAAAAAAAACCACATAAAATATTACATTTAAAATAATTGGGTTGTTTTAAGTTGCTTGATAAATTAAATAGCATTGTACAGATTAATTTGTAAAGGAAAAATTAGAATCACGAGCGGGGATACGGTAGCGGGGTGGTGGAGCGAGGGGGGTAGCTTAAGTAAAGCATATCCCAGGGATGGATGGATGCGAGTTCAATCCCCGCGTGATTCTAATTTTTCCTTTACAAATTAATTTCCTGTAGATAACGCTGAGCAGGCGATACTGCTTTAAAAATCATAAATATTAAATAGCATTGTGTTTTACAGGCACTTAAACAAAGATGGCCAGCATGAAGTAACACCTGAAATAATGGCGCAGGCTGAAGATATGTTATCGAAAATAGCCAAAATTAATTTGGATGATGATAACTTTTTTGATGAAGTTTTCAGTGATTCAGAAATTGATGATGAAGATTAGTGTTACTTACAATCTGGATGTGTTTATGTATACTATGTCGTAAAAAAAAACTCCTGTGTAGGGTGGCAGGTATGAACCATGCAGTAAAGTGCCTTAAATATCGAAGATAACAAATACTCATCCGGGTCAATCCTATAGAATTATGTCAAAATGCTTTCACAGATAAAACAGTGTAGTATAATATACATTCAACTGTGAGTCTTAATTATTATAAGTACTATTAATCAATTTTTAACATTGTCAGTAACCATCATAAATACTAGTACCATAAAATAAAGGATTATTCCCACGGAGCAAAAAACGCTTCGCCAGGTTTCGGAGCGCTTCTTTATGCTCTGTGAGTATTCCCAAGGAATGGTTCTATATTTTTGCTGGTTCAATAAATTATTAAAGGCCCACTCCAGTACTAAACCTGTTTTAAAAATTGGATATAGTTGTTATTTTTCAAAGATGCAATGTTTCTTGAGAACTGTATAATTTATGCTATTATCCCAGAATAAATAATAGTACTATGTACAGAAGAATCCACGCAATAAAGTGCTAATAAGCTTGCACAGCACTACAAGCCAGTTTTGGGCCACATCTCTTCTATCACACGTCTATTGCTTTTCACACAGGTTAAACTCGTGCAACACACTTTATTCTGTGATTTATCCATGACTTGATGAGGATTTCTCAGTCTTCAATATTTAGGGTGCTTTCTTTTCAGGTATGGTTTGATGTCCTTCCACTATATTTGGATTTTATTATTATTTAGTGATCAGCTTGACTATGAGCCCCAAACTAAACCCAAGATACAGGCCTTGCACTTTGGTTGGTGCTCATGGTCAAGTTTGATCTAAGGAAAGGTATATACTTGCATTGTATAATGTAACAAATAGTAACTTTTCGTTTTGACAATAATAAAATATCTAGCTTCAAACATGTAAAAGGTAATAAGTGAAACGATTGTTTTTGTCATAATAATAAAATTATATTAACATTAAATAATTGTTCATAATTGTTATATTTTGTACAACCTGTTAAAATTACTTACATCTTTTATAGCAATTATTAACCTAGAGCTGCAGGTACAGAAATTGCGCCTGGTTCGTTAAAACCTAATACCTAGGTTTGTGTCCTGCTATTTTTTTATTGCATAAATTAATAATATTCCTCAAAAAATGAACAGTCGTGAAAACAAAAATTAAAATCTCAATAAATGACAAAGTTACAAGCATTTTAAAATTCAGGCAAGCATGATGCCCTCCCCCCCTAATCTTTAACGTAATTTATTAAAATAATAATAACTTGTTAATTTTTCACCTATAAGCTATAAGCTTATGACTTGGCCTGCTATTAAAAATTGAAAAAAAAAATAAAAAAAATGACTAGAATCCATCATACCCTATTCTCATAACACCTGCCTGATACCCAAAATACCCAACTGCTGATATTATGCCTCAATGCCAAACTGTCGGTCATAAAACGTAATTCACAATACCAACTGCTTTAGTAAAATGTATTCTGCAGACAAAAATGATCTCTGTGATTGATTTCTACCATTAGCAAACTACATTTGTATTGTAAATGCCATACAACTGCCTTACGTTAACGTTACACTTGCGCCTGAATATTCGTACTAGGCCTACTTACTGGGGGTCTAGCAAAGATACCAATAATGTAAGAAATGACATTTCTGAAATCGCTTACTTATCCGCAGAGAATGTAATTTCAATACAGTTTTAGAGTTAGCGTTTGGCGTTAGCGTTAGTGGTTGGTATCTTTGCTAGACCCCCAGGTGTTTTAAGTACATGTCTGCGCTTTTTATTTTCAGCGTTGTCAACATTGTGGGATTCCTACGGATGAATATAAAATGTCCGATGGGGTCAGGCTATAACATCGATTCGGGTATTTCGTATTTATAGGTACCTAAGTCATTTCGAAGTTTAGGTATTTTATGAGACTAGTTAATTTCAGACATTAGATTAAGTCATTTTGAGTTTCAGACGTTGCAGTTTCAATTATGTTACGATGCAAATAGTCGTTTTCGGAACGAGTATTTTTAAATTAGGTTGTAACGAACCGGACGCCAGAATTTATTCCGCTTTAAACAAATATCTATAGACAATTTTTTGCCAGTCCCAAAGTTAAATGGCTTCCACATTGAGCTAGTATTACTATGAACTTAAGAATTTGGAGCTACGAAGATGTCCATTGTCCATAGAAATGTATCAAAATGTTGTTAAAATGCTAACATTACCTGTTTTTGAGTTATTGTTATCCCTCACGTCTTCGCCCCCACGCGGGTCCAACGGAAATATTTTTATTCCGTTTATTTCAAATAAAATCAAAATTTAATATATAATATGTTTAAATACACATTTAGTATTTTTATTATAAATAATGAACTCTATTACCTACTACTTAGTAATACTATTGATTGTGCTTAACAGAGAATAAATTCCATAAACACGGCACGGCGGTCGGTGGTATACTGGGTGTAATTGAATTCATTAGCATCCTTTGAAACTAGGTACCTACTCCAGATACCGGTCACGTGTGGACCAAAATTTTTGAATTCTAACACATGGGTTTGGTAATAATAATAACTCCAAAATGGAATATGTTACTTAATCAAATGCTAAAATACAAAATTTAATTAAAATAATGAAGTAGGTACTATTGTTAACTACATATAAGGTATAAAAACTTTTAAATGCATCAAAATCATCCATGCCAACTGCGTTAGGCGCCGCGGCAATCTTCATAATTTTCAATAAAAATATTTTCATTTACACTCTTTACTCTTTAATAATCATCTATAAATGATGTACTATCATGGGCTCAATTTATGCTAATGAATTAAATTACACCTATTTACGGCGCGGCGGGGCGAGGAACATCTACCATTAGAGAATAAGGCTGGTAGTGGACGAGTGGTTGAATGCTGTTGCAGTACTAGTTTGAAAATATGTATATTAAGGCGGCTGGACACTCAGAAGCAGAAAATTCATAAATATCTATAGTACGTTTATTTTCCTTTTTTTAGCTAGTCCAGATAAAAAGAAGCGGCGAACAAACTGTCGCTATTAGTTACTTATGTACCTATTATTATTTCTCAAGTTTCGGATATATTTACATTGAAATAACTGTTCAGTAGGGACTATATTACAAACTTTCCCTTGTATACATGTCTAGGATGTTAATGACAATAATATACAAAAGCCATTAATGTAGTAAAGTTTACTTATTATACGAAAATATGATAAGCAACGCAGTGCAGGCAGTGCGCGATTTGTTCCTAATTCTGGATTTTCCACAGTAAGTATATTATTTTCCAATTTCTTTATTGTTAGCTTAGCGTACCTACCTATATTATATGTTTATAACAAAAGAAATAAAATTACAACACCTGTCAGATGATTACCTACCAAGAGAAAAGTAGAACATCTTACCACAACATTAGGTTCACAGTTAAATTACTTAGTTTAATTACATAGTGATTATAAATAAATAAATTGACTAAATAATTAAGTATGTAAGTAATAAGCATAATTAAGTATTTATACAATGCATTATTTTAAAAATAGACCAACATGATTTAAACTATAAAATAATATATATTATGTACCTACTTGTAAATTTAACGATTCGCCATTCGCCCACCATTCCCACCACCTGGGACAACTCGGTGGTTCAAACTTGTATGCAACATAATTATATAGGTATCAAATAATTCCAAGTTGACGCAACTGAAACGAACGAAAAGAAGCATTAATTTACTATTTAGATCCCAAAACACTAAAACTACAGCACACACTCCTATACTGGGTTGATCATTTACTCCCCATCAAGGCCGGAAGTCTGCTATTTCAATTATCATAATGGTTCATGAATGGTACCATATATGACAGATTTTGACACTAATGGCAGACTGCTTATGGTTTTAGACTACCATTACTGTCAAAATAGCAGACTTCATGCCCATTGGGGAGTAAAGGAAAAATCAAATTGACTATAGTGCTATGTCCCACTATACTAGGCTTGATATGAAACAAACATTACATTCAGTAAGGGCAATGATGCTTTTCTTCAGCTCAGTGCCTTGAATAAAACAACAAAAAATATAGTAAGCGGGGTGCGAAAGTAACTTTTTGAGAGATGCGTGCTTTTTCTTTTGATGCCTTGAGAAACGAGTAGAACCGCCATTCCATGCACCCATACTTCTAATGGTCACTGTTTTGCAGTGGTATCGTTTCCGGGTTATCCTATAGTACTTAATAAACACATAAAAATGTGCAATATAGGCAATAAACATTTAAATCACAATCTTCGATACCCTCATAATGTTTTACCTAAGTCGCGGCTCGGGGCGCAGCTAGTGGGAGCTCTACGATACGTCCGCCGTGGTGAGAGGCTGTTAGTTTTAGGACTCGCTTAGGTAGGTACGTATATATACTATGTATATAATTATACGCGTTGATACGTCAACGTGAAGCAAAATAAATATTTTATCACTCAGAACGTGTAGGGCCCGCCTAATATTATGAAGGCAAAAGCGTGTGTCGACGCTCAAACGGCTAGACAGATTACGATTTTAGGGGTTTGGGCAGTGCCGTCTTTTTTATTTTAAGCGGCCACTCGATCAGTTATTTTTATTTCGTAGGCCTACACCATGTTATATATTAGGATAAGCATCCATGGCTCTAAACAATATCGGGGCTGAGATATACGACATTGAAGTTTCATCGATGGCATGATTATGTCATCAAAGTAAACAAGCAAACTGTACTTTTTGGAGGTCCCTAATGTAAGGAATATAAACGAACTAGTATAATCACATAATCTTTATTGTTTAGTCGTCATTGGAATTAAATAATGAACTTTTTATTAAAATAAAATAAAATAAATATGTGTGGACATTTCACACAGCGCCATATAGCCCCAAACTAAGCAAAGCTTGTACTATGGGAACCAGATAACTGATATAATACTTCGTTTGTAAACACAAAATAAATAACGTCAGTTTTCAACGTGTCTGAGTAATAATCACATTCAGCGTATACGAAGAAATTCTAGGAAATCTAAACATTCATCATTTTCATCATCATTAACAGCCTGAAGACGTCCACTGCTGAACATAGGCAAGGAGCACCACTTTAACGGTTGCTCGCCTCCTGAATCCATCGGTTCACCGCGGCTTTCACCAGATCGTCGGTCCACCGAGTGGGGGTCCGGCCTTCGCTGCGTCTTCCGGTTTGTGGTCGTCACTCGAGAACCTTTCTTCATCATCGGTGGTCAGTTCTACGAGCGATGTGGCCTGCCCATTGCCATTTCAACTTGCTAATCCTAAGAGCTGCATCGGTCACTTTAGTTCTCTTGCGGATCTCCTCATTTCGGATCTTATCTCGCAGGCTCTCTCCATAGCTCATTGCGCGACTCTGAGCTTAGTAATGAGGCCAACAGTAAGTGACCACGTCTCAGTTCCATAACTCATCACTGGCAACACACATTGATTGAAAACTTTTGTTTCAGGCTTTGCGGTATTTTGGACGAAAAGATATGTCGAAGCTTCCCGAACGTTGCCCAACCGAGTTGGATTCTTCGGGCGACCTCTTAGTCGATGTTGGACCTACCTAATTGGACAGTCAGCCCTAGGTAGACGTATTTGTCAACAGCTTCGAGAGTATCGTTTCCAACAATTACCAGTATAGGTGGAACCTGGGCCCTTATTCCGTATGACCATTCAGGCACGTAACGCGGCGCGTTACGATATCTTCATGGAATGGGTTTGGGTTTAAAATGCTATTCTGTATGCCGTTGTCAAATTTGACAAACACGACAACACACGTTACACGCACGTCAAAAAACAGAACAGTGCATACAGAATACAATTTTTTAATTCCATGTTAATTCCATGTCGTGGCGCGTTAAACCTCGCATTTACGTTTGGAACATGTTACACGTCACGCGTTATTGGCAAGAAATCTCATGTGTCATAGCGAATAACCCCCCAGGGCGTTAGACATGATTTTTATCTTGTCCATGTTCATCTTAAGACCAACCTGTCGGGAGACTGTACTGAGGTCGTTGAGCATGGTGCTGAGGTCATTGAGCGACTCCGCCATTATGACCGTATCATCGGCAAAACGAAGGTTAGTGATATACACGCCATTTATGTTGATGCCAAGTCTTTTCCACTCCAAGAGCTTGAAAATATCCTTCAATGCGTTTGTGAACAGTTTCGGAGACATAACGTCTCCCTGTCTCACGCCTCCCTGTAATGGGATCTGTTCCTTTATCTGCTCCTGTAGTCGGACTGACATAGTGGCCTTACTGTACAAACACTTCAACACTTCGATGTACCTATAGTCAATTTGGCATCACTGTAAGGACTGCAGCACCGCCCAAGTCTCGATTGAATCGAAGGCTTTCTCATAGTCCACAAACGCAAGGTATAGCGGCCGATTATACTCTTCGGCCTTCTGTATAATCTGGCGTAGCGGATGGATGTGGTCTATGGTACTGAAACCATTTCGGAAACAGGCTTGTTCGGGAGGCTGGAATTCATCAAACCTGCGTGCGAGACGATTCGTAATGACTTTCGAAAACAGCAAACACACATGACTGCAGAGCGAGATGGGCCTATACTTCTTCAATAATGTATTATCACCTTTTTTGAAGAAAAGCACCACCAGGCTCTTGTGCCACGCCTCTGGCGTTGTGCCTTCAAGGATGACAGAATTTTATAGCTTTTGGAAGACTACAAGTATCGGTCTCCCACCCGCTCTCGGAAGTTCGATCGTAATTCCATCCTCACCTGGCGCCTTGTTTTTAAGCTGTTCGAGGGCCATTCTAATCTCGTACAGGCTGACGTGTATAAGTGTCCATAGAAGTTCTCAATCTTTCTCAGAATCTCAAACTTAGATGGGAAGTTGCCATATGATTATGGCCACGCTTGGCAGGCGGTTTGGTGATCGCAGTAGATTACGATGGTGAAGACCAAGGAGAATGCTGCAGCCCATTCCTTGGATATTCCCTTAGCCGACTTTTATGGCACCCACGGGAAGAAATGGGGTGGTCCTATTCGTAACCGGGACTACACTGCAACCTTTCTCATCATCCGATGTTTCACGTGCTTCGTTTTCCACGTCGTTTCGAATTATTAAATACAAAAACTGTGCAGGTGGTGTAATTTCGTCTTGGTATCTTCTCCATCCCAGAAACCATATGATAGACATGATATGAGCACAGCACTCTAATGGAGAGTTTTGCATGAATTCTGCTGTCAGACTGCGATATATCTTTGGCAGTTCCCACCACTGCGTCTTAAACTTCGCAGGCAACAAATACA
Organism: Ennomos erosarius; assembly: GCA_963580505.1. NCBI lineage: Eukaryota > Metazoa > Arthropoda > Insecta > Lepidoptera > Geometridae > Ennomos > Ennomos erosarius. The sequence continues at coordinate 8,618,303 of OY756978.1, forward strand.
AGTCGCAAGATCTGGTTCATCCATTGTATAAATCACACACAATTCAGATCACTAGACAAATCTAAAGTCCTTTTAACACAGCCAGTTCACATAAATGCAATCACAAAGTCCAATAAGAGAAGCGGTCAAATAAATGATATTACAATTGACAAAGTCCGGTAAGTTAAGCCAAAGAGGTGATGAAATTGACGGATATCGGATAGTGAGTGAAGCAAATAATGCAGGCAAAACTACGCGGTGCAGTTACTAACTCTAGCGCTGATACAGGAATCCAGCGCTATGATTGATTGATGAAATTATCGAAGCTTTCGGCGAGTGGGACCGGTCTAGGTATTATTATTTTCTATAGTACTTTTGCCAATTACTGAAAAATGTAGAATTTAGATGAATTTTTTGATGAATAATTCTTTAGAAGGTTATATTTTGGAGATTTTTGGAGTTAAATATCTTGGCTCCGATTAGGTTTAGGTAGTTGCTCCCTTGACAAAAATAAATTATATAATATATATTAATTATTATATAAAATATAGCTCTTTTTATTAACACTCGTTTTTTAAGTGGCCGCCAAACTTAAAAGACGCCACTTTTGCCCAAACCCCTTTGGAATAGAGATGGCTTATTATACTGGATTAACTAACACATATGCTACTTTTTACCCGCGGACGCATAATAATAATATTAGCATAATAATATTAGCTTAGAGAACGTTTATAGTTAAGTAGTGTGATTAATAGATCCGAGTACCTACAAACGACTGCTGCGACGAACGAAACGCGGTAGTCACTGTACTCAGCACAGTAGACATAAGCCGCAGCAAAATGCAAATAGCATAAAATATCATACTGTCCAACGCATGTAATCCCCGTTTCCCGCTCACAGTGGCGTTCTATCGAGGCCTATGTTCAGCAGTGGACCTCAGGCTGATGATGATTACTACTATTTTCAGCTTCACCCCTCTACAGTTGCACTATAATATAAAGTTAAGTATGAAAAAAAACATTCTAACTTAAATATTATCTCGGAAAGTATACCACTTAGGCGATTTTTTTATGGAACACTTTGTTTCCTATATTTTTTCCTATCGACGACGCCAGTTTCATCAATGGTCATGATTTGAAATGGTGATTATTTTTAAATGGCGGACAACTGGAGAGGTGAAAAAGGTTAGTGCTCTTTAAAAAATACTTACAAATCCTTGGCGTTCTTTCTCCTTCTGTAGGACCATTTGAGTTTGAACATCATCAAACTTTACTATCGCTGCTAATACTTTAGCAAGTGTAATGGAATGCGTGCCAGAGCCTGTGAGATATTCATAAAGAATATTCCTCAAGTATTCTAATTCTGTGTTTTCTTGCAAGGAATGTAAATGTCTCAAACTAACAAGCGCTTCATCCAGTCTCCTTTCCAATTTTTCATTAGATAGTTTAAGTCTTTCATTCTTATCTTGCAGTTGTTGCATATTACCATTAAAAGACTTGTTAACTTGTTCTAAATTAACATTTTGTTTTTCCAATTGACTGTTTGTTTCCAGTAGATCGTTGTATTTGACTCTGATCATATCAAGGTCCCTTTCATTGTATGATACATTTTTGGACTCTGGGGGCTTAGAATAGTTTTGTGATTGCAACTGGTCTTTTAGTTCTAGGTTTTCTTCTATTAGCAATGAATTTTCTCTGAGTAGGTCGTTTATTTTCACTTTCCCAATTTGTATTTCATTTCTTAATTCTTTAACGTCACTAGACAACTGATCATTATCTGTGGAATGTTCACTTGTGGCAATAAGTTCTCTTAGCTTATCATTTAAAACACTATTTTCTTTAGATATTTTAGTTAAATACGACTGTAAACCTTCAATATCTGACTGTAATCGTCCATTCTCATCTTTCAATGTATCGTTATTAATTTTTAAAGAGCTATACTGTTCATATAAATGTTCTGGGTTTTCTTTCTGTAGATTCAAAGATGCTGTACTAGACATTGTTTGTTTATGTTCCATAACCCATTTATTTTCTAAAACAGCAGAAGCTTCTATTTTTTTAATAGTGTCGTCACTAGTTGTTTCAGTTTGACTCTCTTTATCATTTTTCTCTGTCATATTGTAAATCTTTTGACTACTTTCCAGTTCATTTATAACTCTGTTCAAGCGGTCTTTTTCGTTTTCAATCTCAGTATGTGATATTTTTATTTCGTCGATTTCCGATTCAAGTTTTTTAATATTAGACGCAAAGTTGGCAGTCTCCATTTTCAACTTAATGTTTTCTTGAGTCAGAATATGAATACTTTCCTCACAATCATTTATGTGTAATTGTTTGGCATCACACTCGTTTGACTTATTAGTAAGGGTAATATTAATTTCTTCAATGTGTTCATTGACAGCTTTATATTTGTCTTTGAGGTTTTCTAATTCTGCATTCAATATCGTATTTTTATCTTCTGTGGATTTAAGTTTTTGGGACAAAAGTTGTTCATTATTTTCAAGTTCTGTAACGCTATCACAAGACATAACATACTGGGCAATTTTGCTTTCCAACGAAATTTGATTTTGTCGTGCTTTTTCTAATGCTTGAGCGTTATTAAGTATTTCGTTCTTTTGCTCATTAATTTTTTCTATTGCAATCTTGTGTTCTTTACTCAAATTATCTATGTCTGAAACTAGTTGGTAATTTTTGTTTTCCAAACTTTTTATTATAGCGCTTAATTCATTTTTCTCATTGCTTAGTAGTTTCAACTGTTCAAGGGTATCGGTGTGCTGATTGTTTATTAGGCACATTTTTTCTATCTCTTCTTCTTTCATATTTAGTATTTCTTCGTGATTTACTTTAATTTTATTAAGAGTGTCCATATGCTGCTGTTTCAGTTGTTCTATTTCTATTTCAAACATTTTGTTTCTTGATTCTAAACTCTGAAGTGATTCTTTTAAATGCTGGTTATCAATTTCGAACGTTTTGTGTTTCTCAGCAGAAGACAAATGTAGCATCTTTTGATTTTCTAACGTAGTCTGGATCTGTTGGGCGGTTTCTTCTACTTCTTGGAGGTTTTTCGATAATAATTTATTTTCAATATCCAACGCCTTCATTTTCTCTAAAGTAGAATTATGTTCATGAACGATTTTTTCCAGGTTGTCATTTAGAGAATCCTTTTCAGATTTACTGTCATTTAATTCAATTTTAAGATTATTATTTTCTTTCTGTAGTGTATCTAACTCATTTGCCAATTCAGATTTTGTAGTTAAGTGTGCCGCAGTGTTTGCTTGCAAGTTATCGTAATCTAATTTTATGTTATTGTACTTGGCTGTCAGCGATTCAAAATCGTTCATTAAATTATGAACTGCATCTTTCATAAGAGTATTAATATTTCGTGATGCAGACGACATGGTGTTTTTGTGAGTCTCTAAGTTTGTTTTAGTTTCGTTTAAAGTTACATCCACATCTTGTCGGAACTCTTTAAGTTCTTTCAATGTCTTTTTAATATTGGTATGAACTGATGACTTGTACTCAATAAACTCTTCTTGTTGTTGCAAACATTCTGTATTTAAATTAGCTATCTTTGAACGGAACTCAATATTTTGAGCTTGTATTAACTCATGGTTGGTCAAAAGTTTCTCGATTTCAGTTTGTAATTTAACCAATTCATCTCTTTCCTCTTGAATTTCTAGTTCCAATTTACCACATCGTTCTTTCCAAGAATTCATCTCGTCAAGTATTTGATTTTTTTCAGTGTCTACGACGTCATTATCGAGGTCCTTTTTGACATAAGCTTGTAATTCATTTTCTAAAGTACCGATTCTTGTACTTTTCTTCGTATTTTCTTCATTTAGTTGTGTGTTTTTAGTTTCTAAATACAAATTTCTATCTATCATTGCTAACTTTTCAGCAGTTTCTTGTTTTAACTGTAATTGAAGACACTTGTATTCTTCGTCTATCTTCGTTTTGATTTGCTCTAACTGTTGATATTTTTTAGATAGTTCTCGGAAATTTGTATCAATTTCAATTATTTCATTTTTTAAAGGGCTTAGTTCGGCACAATCTTTGTTCAGTTTATTTTTGTCTTCTTCCAATACTGATATATTATTTTTGTAGTCATCAACAACTATTTTCAGGGATTGAATTTCTTGTTTACTTGCTGATAAACTTTCTTTTAACGACTTGATCTCTGCTTCTTTACTCTCCAGTTCTTTATGAATGCTCAATTTATTTTCCGCAAGTGATATAGCATATTCTTCTTCTCGTTTACTGAAGACAGCAATTTTCCCTCGTAACTCTGCTATTTCTTCATTTGCTTTTTGTAAATCTAACTCAAGAAGAGATAATTCTTTTGTTTTAGTGAAGTCAAACGTATTAATTTGATTTTCTAGGTCTTCGTTTAAGTTTTTAAGCTCTTGAATTTTCGTTTTAGCGTCGTTGAGCTGTTCTTCAGAAGTTTTTAAGTCTTCGACTTGTTTGTTTTTACTTTCAATCTCTTTAGACATCATTTGAAGTTCTAGGGTAACTTGAGAATTTTTTTCTTTGCTTATTTTGAGTGATTCTTTATATTTGTTCAAAAGACATTCCATTTTTTCAAGTTTACTATTCAAGCTTACTGACTCTAATGCAGAATCTTTGTTTGGTAGCTTAAAAGAACTTTCATTATTCAAATTAATTAATTGGACTTCATTTTCGGGCTCATTTACAGGTTTATTGCAATCGTTACAGACTTTACTGTCATATTCACATGGTACGTTGCTTTGTAAAAGTTGCACTTTTGTATTTAAAGCGTCAATTTTCATATTTCTTTCTTCAATCTCAACACGAAGGGCTTTTTCTAGATGGGCCTGTAAAAATAAATTGCATAGAGATTATGATGAGTGATATGACGCAAATCTACAATTGGTAGATTCATAATAACAGTTTGTTTTTAGGACTTACCTTTGCACTTTGTTCTAACGTACATTGTTCTTTAAGTTCTGAAATTCTTCTTAGTGCTTTATCTTGAGTTTCAACCAACACACTCTAAAAAGATAAAAGTAATTATAATAATGTCAAAAAGCGGATGAAACATACGTCGTCTGAAATTACAAACACCAGATTGCGCCGTGCTGAACCGGTTTACATGAAGTTACATTATAAACAACAGATTGCTGCAGAAGAGACGACTTTTACGCCCAAGAAATGCAAAATTCCCGTGTAAAGCGAAACAGCAAACTACAGGTAAATTCTCGTATGATTTCAATCTAGTGGCTTATACATATTGGCAAAGATCTTTTACCAGCATTTCATTAACCTTGGCATTTTCAAAAGGCAGTGCGGGTATCAGTAAGTTGCTCCAAAACAGAGATTTAATTGGTTAAATCTTTGGCTATATTTTTATATAGCAAAGCCATTGCAGTGTAGCTGTTGCAGTGCCGGAGTCTTATTCGAGGTTCTAATTTTAATCATGAGTTTTTCACCGAGCCATGTAAGGTCTCAGCCGCAATTTAGTTGAATCGGGGTTTCTATGTTTTCGGACGAGACGTAAAACGACAGATGTATTTACACTTCGCAGAAAGTTAGTTTCAGTAAACATTTGTAAGCAAAATCAGTTGAGAGATTGTTTTAGATATTATTTGCTGACAAAAGAAGGCATGAAACTTTTTATATGAGGCAATTCATTAAATTTGGTTTCGAATTAAAGGGTTTTAAGTAGGCATGGAAACGATTGCTACTTTAATATCATAATCATTTCAGTCAGGTAGTCATTAGTTAGGTCTAAGTCATGCCCTAGCAAAATGGTGGCAATTTCACTAGAAGCTTCCACGGAATTTTGAAAGCAACACGAAACATTATACTTATCACTTGCCCACACTCATGCTCATAATTTAGCACTTAGTAAAACGCCACCAAATTTAAACATTACAATGGAAAAAGCACGAATTTTGAGAAGTGTAAAATAATAAATAAATAAATGGTAAAGTCAAGACTGATAATGTGCTTACGAGGTTAAGTTACTTTCCTTGCATTACAAAACCTGAAAAATGAATGACCTTTGATTTTACTAACCTACTGTTGTCTTCAAATGATTTTTCTTTCTTATATTCATATTCGCAAAACAATCGCAGAAATTCTGCAAATGCGAAATATACGAATTTTCGCGAATGCGAATGCGAATATTCGTTACATCACTAATATGTACTAATCGTAACTGTGTATCGTGTGTCTAATTCACTTTATTATAATTTATAGGCCATAAATAATGTAGGTCAGTTTTCGGCGAACTTTAGTTATTTTTACTTTCATAAAACCCAAAGCAATAAATAAATCATCATACCCTTGCTTTTGCATTTTCTCGCTCCAACAGTTTGTAATGTCGGGCAAGATCTCCATATTGTGTTCTATATTTTTTGTAGCGCTCTTGTGTGCGTTTATAAGCAGCATACAATTGTTCTTTCGTTACGCGATCAAGAGTGGCTGGACCTCCAGTGAACCCCCTATCATCAGCTTCACTTGCCGACACCTCCATGTCTGACTATGCAATAGAAAAATTGACAACAGATTAGCAGAAAGTGTAGTGAAGTCAGAATCTATAATACTAATTAAAAGAACGGAGAAGTACCGTAGAACGCCGAAGAGTAAAATATGTAAATATTGCATATTTTACTATGAGTCTGAGTAACTACGAAACTTTGCTGCTCTGGAGTTTAGGCAATCTAATGAGTCGAGGATGTATACCGGAGGAATGAAAAGGTTCGTTAAATTTCAAATATGCATATCGAGCATATTTGAAATTTTCAAACTTAGATGCAGAAAACACCATTGCATGGATCACAGAAAATTAAGTCTTACCGTTAGGTAACAAAGTTCAAACTTGCATCAAAGTTCATTTGTTGAATTGAATCTTAGTAACTTCTGCGGCTATTTCACAGATAACTATAATATACCCACTATTCTAGCAATTTCACCACAAAAATTGTCTTTTTAAAAAAATTGACCAGTAAAAATTTGTAGAATGTGCTGAATGTGCTACTCAATGGCTACCATAGTAACTTTTACACTGAAACAAATACAAAACGTGCCGAATTCGATTATTAATAATTGCTATAACAATTTTATAAACGACAGTTATTTGACAGAGTTTTGTACATTTTGAGTATTGTTAGTTTTGCAACCTTCACACCAATACACAAGGTATGAAGTTGGTAAAATGAATTTTCGACACGTATCTAGAAGCAAAAGTTGAAGGTGATAAACCTTCCGCAAGTGTCAAAACCATATAATTATTTTAGTTTTTTGAACATTGCTTTAACTATCCTTAACAATTTCAGAGCAGCAAAGTTTAATTGGTATCACTGTACTGTACATAAGTCTAACTAAGCTATGCTGTGTTGGTAACATACTTGTAAGTGATACATGGATGGAGTTTCATAGCTTGGTAATCTGAAGGAGATATCACTGGCAAATGAGCTATTTGATAGTCTCCGCTGCCTATGGCCATCCTGAAAAAAATAAGAAACAATTACAACAGCTTTTCTGTAAAGGTTCGGCTAATAGGTAGGTACCTATTTTATGTATGATATATGTATTGATAGAGAGAGATAGACAAAACTACACTCAACTGTGAATCAACTTTAGATTAATATTAATTATTTATTTATACTAAGGACTAAGGATCGAATTTTCTAGTTATGATGTTCTTATATGGAGAGAGTAACCCAAATGCCTGTTTACTATACTGTATTTATGTGCATATTTCAGATTTTTAGCCTGGCATTTAATTTTTAGGTATCTATGAAGCCACAAGGATCATAGAAGTGAAGGTTCTTGAGTGGCAACCATGAACCAGAAGAAGCAGCATAGGCTACTAAGGTGACCGACAATCTGCAGCAATAGATGTCTACAGGCTGATGATGATGATGATGATGAAGCCGGGTCTTTGCCAATATCAAAGGAGTACTTCTATGTCACTGACCTTATGTAACCAGAATTTTTTGATTAGTTGATCATAGTTGATCAGAGTTTGAGTATAGCTAAAAACTCGTGTAGTTCTAGATTAAAACTTACAACATTTTCACGGCTCAAATCCATTAACTCGGGTGATTGCATAAGTGACACGTCCTGGAACATTTTTTGTTGAGGAGTCGGTGAGGACTGCGATTTTGTTTGGAAGGACTGCTGCGCATCTGTGAGTTAAATTTGAGCATACATATAAAGTATTGGTTCCATTGTGCTTCGGTTTGAAGGGCATTGTAGCTAGTGAAATTACTGGGAAAATGAGACTTTATGACCTGATCACACAGTCTAGTAATCTGATCTGTGTGATGTCTCAGGATGATGTGCACAGTGCAGTGTCACATGAAAATTAATTATTTTAAAGTTTTGAGTGACACTGCAACTGTTATGGGCGGCCGTGTCGCTTAACATCAGCTGAATGACTAGCTCGTCATTCATTCTCATAAAAAAAAAGATATAGAAAAAGACGAAATAAACATATGGAAATAGTTGCGGAAACAATTACCAAGTAGCTTGATTTGGAGCCTTCAGCAACTTAACCATAATAGGGTCAGTAGTTTGGTTAATGAAAATAACTGAAAAAGTATGTCTACCAAGTATGTAATTAAGATTTGGCCAATAATTGAAATCTCAATCTCGAAGTTTTTTAAATTAGGCCTGATTTTTTAAACCACCTCTTAAATGTTGTTACAGTTCTGTCTTATTAATATAAGATAGCATAGCATTGTCCAATAGAAAGAGCAAAAGTCTGTAAAAAGATAGATTAATACCCATTTTTACCACACTTTTACTAACTTATGTAATATATGTTAGGTTTAGCCAGGCAAACCTATGATTTGACAATATTCTGGCATTTACAGTAATATTTGTATCAGTTATCTGGTTCCCATAGTACAAGCTATGCTTAGTTTGGCGCTAGATAGCGCTGTGTGAAATGTCCACACATATTTATTATTATTCACCCATTAATTTATATTTCCTAAATCTATGTTTTTTATAATACTTCTATTATTATTCATTCATTTATTTGTCTTTCTTAAGTTTACGTTTTTTCACAATACTTATATTAAAATACATTACAAAAATACTATAAAAAAACCCTAAACCTAGAGTGCCGCGAGTGCAGGGCAGGGCCCAAGCTACCGGTGGTCAGCGCTGCAGAGTGAGGAACCTCCTGACAATACATGCCATGTCAGGGAGTACCACCTTCTGAATCTGACCCTTGATCCAGCCGTCCAGCGAGAGCCTCTCGAGATTTTGGTTGAGGCTCTTCGCTATAAGACCGTTCGCCGAAACGACTATCGGAACAATGCTTGTTGAGTCAACATTCCACTTTTCGATTACCTCGTGAGCCAAGTCAAGGTACTTGCTGTTTTTGTCCTTCTCAGCCTTCACGAGGTTCTCGTCATGCAGAATGGTGATGTCAACGAGCACTGCCCGGCGTTGGGACCGGTCTACCAGCCACGGTCTTATTCTTATTCAATATGGGGGCGCTAAGTCTTGCACTGACGTCCCGCTAGGGGTGTATTGTGCATTTCCCCCTGCCAGCATCTAACCGAGCCACCCCAACTCCTTAAAATAACGGAGTGTGGCTCTAGGCTGCTGGCACAACTGCTCCAGTGGCACTGATGATGGGTGTTGGAGTAATGACGATGAGACATTCGAAATGTCCTGAGTAGACTGTTGTGTGTCTACTCGTGTTAACATTCCTGATGTGTATGTGGCTTCCTCTGTAGCTGTGCAGTATCTCAGTACGTGTTCCACAGTCTCGTCTTCTTTCAGGCACCCTCTGCATAGGGAGCTATCCGTGGCCCCAGTCTTATACAGATGATAGTTTAAATTGCAGTGGCCAGTGATGAGGCCAACTATAAGCCTAAGATCCTGCCGTTGCAACTTTAGCAAGTCATTAGTGATCTTTCTATCAATGGTTGGAAACACGGCCTTAGCCTGTCTACAGTCCGTTTTCTTGTCCCAGATTTTCTGCTGCTCTTTTTCAGTGTGCCGACGTAGTGAGTCCCGCACTTCCATCGCTGATGGTTTGCAGAGTCCTCCCACGTCAGCATGAACTTCTTTCTTGGTTCCCTCTTTGGCAAAAAAATCTGCCCTAAGGTTACCTGGGCATGAGCTGTGGCTCTTCGTCCATCTTACTATTGCTCTACATTTGTGAGACAGTTTCTGTAGAGTCGCGTGGCACTCTGCTAGAACTCTCAACCTGGTTGTGGTCCTTCTGAGTGCATAGACTGTTGCCGCGCTATCAGTGGTAAACATAAGAATTCCCTTCTCATCAGGTCGTTGCGGGACAGTTAGTACATCCGATGATAGGATTGCTCTGGCCGCCATTAACAGCCCCATGTACTCTGCTTGAAACGCTGAGGTGTTTTTGTGCAGGGCTCTGGAATCCGAGATCCCAAGTTCCAGCGAATGATAGCCGCAACCTGCCCCTGTCTTAATTTTTGCACTGTCTGTGTACATGTTCCAAGAGGGTGAGATGCACCAGATTCCAGAGCACTCTCCTCCGTAATCAGTTCATACCCCTTACCGTCAAGGTGTGTGCTGGCTATTTTATCTGTACCTTGATTTGCTTCTGGGGTGATTGTTGCCGCTCTCTCTAAAAAGTCACGGTCTATTATTATTATTTACATAATACTAACCATTATCACCAATTGAAAATAGATCACTGTTAGTGATATCCGAAATGCTACTGGATGCGGAAGTGACTGCCGCCTGAAACAAGGAAAATTGAAAAATATCTACTTACTATCAGATCTTTATTGACCTTTCAATACTTTAGTGGATCCAAGCCTGTTCGAAAAAAAATAAAACAAAGGGTATAGCAACACTTCAGTTTCTGTCCATTGGCCTATCTAACAATATCAGGAATAGTTTTAATACTAATCTCCATCTAAAGCCTCACAAAAATTCCATAAAAAATCCTAATTTGTATAAACTTAATATCAACCAAAATTTATTAATATGAACGAAAACTACTAATTTTTTAAATTCATTATACCAAGAGTAGTAGGGTAGTTTTATGATAAAACATGGCACTCAAACCCATTCTGAAGATTCACCAAGAGGTTTTAATGAAGACTGGATGCCTGTAGATTAGCAATATTATGTATTGAGCTTGAGGTTGTATTTATCTATTTACACTATTAGTTGACCCACTATACACGGGTTTATTAATTTTGCCTTCTAACCTTGTCCAAGAGACGAGAAAAGGAAAAAGATAAATGGTGCGAACACAGACAAGCAGTTTATCTGACATTTCAGCCTATCCATTGATAAAGTTTAATTTGATTTGATTTCTGACCTTCAACTAATTTAATTTATTATATTTGGGAACTTACCTGAGCTGCCTGAGCAAATAGTTGGATTCTCTGCGGAGATGATTTCACTTCCTCAGCCAACTTATCCTTTAGTTTTTTGAACATGTTTTGGGCTGCTATATTAACATTACGCACACATAAACACTTTGTTAGATAGGTATAAAAAAATACGAATAATATAATTTGCGCCCGTACATAGATTGAAAATTAAATTTAAATTCGGTACTTGGGTACATAGAACCAATAAAATAATGAAATGATATAAGAAATAGGGCAATAAATAACAACGTCTGGAATTTCTTTTAGCCGTATTCCGATTCACACTGTAATCGACAATATCGATATTATCACGCTAAAAACGCGTACCGAATGTCCGACTGTCCGTGAGCACGACAAAGATAACCCTTGTAAACGTCATTGTTGAACTATGATAGGTAGTGATTTGTATAGAAACCTCCTTGTGTTGCTCCAACCAAATGAAACTCTATCGTTAGGATTATTTTAGTCTGTAGTTTAGATTCGAAAATGTCATGTGTTGCTGCGATGTGGAGATTTTCTTAAGATATATTTGAGTGCCTAAATATAAGTATTGAATGGTTTAATAACGTTTGATTTCTTCATGGATAGATCCAACGGATATCCTAAATTGAGGATTGACCTCAAATTAAGAGTAATGACCTTTGACGAGGGAAGTAAGAGGACGTGGCATAAAGCTAACTACACAGAATGTTATAGTTATGCAGTCAACTTCGTTAAAGAATGAACAAAAATAGTCGCATTTCATTTTAGCAAATACCATTTTGAATGTGCTAAAAAGAGACAAGTATACCGTTTCAACTTTCTTTTTGATAATAACTTGTTGCTGACGTCACTTGAGACCGCCCTGGGGCAAAAAAATCCGCCATGTTGTGGTGGTATTTTGAGCTAGTACGTCAGTCGTCAACTAACAATGGGGCGGAGTTGGCACCATATTGTGGTGAAAAAGTGCCGCACGTGACGTGACCATGTGTCCGATCCTCTTACATCTCTCATCAATGGTCGTTACTCATCATTGACAGCGCTCAAAGTCGTGAGCGCAATATCAGAATCGGAACGGCGAATAATCAACGTGCGCGTTGTGAGCGATTATGGCGATTACAGCATGAATCGGAATACAGGGTTCGTCTGGTGAAATTCTGGAAGTCAAGTCATCAATTAGCTGTGTCAATGACGTCTATCAGTCTTTGACAAAGACAAACAAAAGACACGTCAGGTACGTCATGTCACAACCAGTGTTGCCAGCTAGGTTTGGCCAAAGGAAACTTCGAGGAGGTAAAAAAGTTACCTTTTGGTGTGAAAAGTAACCTTTTAATGATTTTCTTTGGTATTTATGTATTAAAAGTTGATAGACAGATGTAAGTTGTGTTAAATTATAGAAATATGGATAATTTAAATATGATTTTGAGTTTAAGATGCAGTTTACATTTGATGTCAATGTGAAACGTTTAATGATGCACCTTAGGAGTACCGGCGTAGGATTTCGTTAAAACAGGAGGAGGGGCAGGCAAAAGAACACTGGCCGGGAAAGCTGGGCCCATCGATTTTTTTATACCACTATTGGGCTGATAGAGGATGCCACCCATCCGCGAGAAATTCAGTAAATATTTCTTTTACAACCGTTGAATACCTGTAAATAAAAAAATCAGGAAAGTGGCATAAAAATCTATTTTCATAATTAGAGCCAGACTGAGATCCCAGAATCTAAATGAATTGATTTTTCAGTAGTTCATAATAAGATGTAGGACTATACAAACATTGACACTTAAGATAATAAAGCGCGAGCGAAGCGAGCGCTAAGATTTTTAATTGAATCTAGATGAAACATAATTAATTATAACAATTTCAGCTTTATAATAGCTAGAGATCTCAATCTTGATGAAAATGTAACGGACGCTAGCGCAAAAATCAAAAACTTCAGGTAAGTACCTAGTTCATAAAATAGATGATGAATTCACGTCTCGGCTCATCGGTGTTCGGTGGCATCTTGGACAGTATATAAACCTACGTACTTATGATGTCTTGACCTTGACAGCCTCCGTGGTGTTCCCAACACATAAATATTATCTAGGGTACGTAAGATACACGCTATTGCCTTGTTTGAGGCCCGTGGATATACTTTTTACTAATAAAAAGCAAAATGAGTATAACGTATTAGATATAAATAAACTTGTCTATTCACTTCGCGTTTGTTAAACTTCCTCGTAACATAATAAGAGTCAGTGCTTGCCATTCATATGAACATCTATTTCTGTGTTTGGATTTAGTTCAATTATTAGAATAAAAATTAACCATCTTAACACAAAAATAATTTTAAACATCGCTTAGGTAGATACATGTTTAGTTAGACAGCGTCTAAAAGTTAAATGCTCCTTAAACAGATGTTTTATTTTTGTCACTGCAAAACCATGTTTATACCGTGTTTACTTAAACACTGTCTAACTCGATCCACATTTTTTAAATAAGGTGACATAATACGAATCGTTTCATTCCGCGCAGAACTCATTTTGTAAATCCAATACATGTTAGCATCATAGCTGTGACCATAGAAAAAACGGAACGTTATTAGCGTGAAGTTTGATTGTGTGTGTTATGGTGACAGCGACAGTTAAACACCTCTTATACTAAGGGTTGAGTATGTTTAAATTTTAGCACGTGTTTAACGCCCATCTATCTTAAACGAGTGTTAGGCGCGGATTTATGGTGAAGATGCTAAAAGTAAAAGGTTACAAAAGTAACCTTCTGGCAACGCTGGTCACAACACTACATGGAGGTATACTCTATAAAACTGAACTGAAAGCCCAAAAAGTACATAATTTATTTTACTACGAAAGGAAAGGACTCACAGAGTACATTGACGGGCCCAATAGCTCAGTTGGTAGTAGCCCTGCCTCCTGAAGTGAAAGCTGTGGGTTCGATTCCTACCCAGTACAAATATTTGTGTGATGAACATAGATGTTTGTTCTGCGTCTGGGTGTTATATATGTATGCATTTACAAAACAAAAAGTATCTAAGTATTATATCAGTTATCTGGTTCCCATAGTACAAGCTTTGCTTAGTCTGGGACTAGATGGCGCTGTGTGACATGTAAAAAAAAATTGGTAAAAATCACCAGTGCTGCCAACCGTACGATTTAAATACGTATTTATACGATCATTTTGGACCCGATACGATGTACGATCGTGAATCCGAAATCGTACGCAAAACATACAAAGTTTTCAAACCATGGGGTTTAGCAAAATACCTAACGCTAACGCCAAACTCCAATATTGTAAGGAAATGACATTAGCTGCAGAAAAGTTAGCGATTTCCGAAATGTCATCCTAGTACATTTTGAAGTTAGCGTTTGGCGTTAGCGTTAGTGATTGGTATCTCTGCTAGACCCCCTTGTAATGTTTGTAACAAAATTTAAAAAAAAATTAAGTTCATTTTGTCAAAAAGTCAATAACAACAGAGTCTAAAGAGTCATAAACTAGAATTGTGACAACTAGCCACAGAAGCCATAAACCAAGAAGTCATAAACTAAACCATCACACGACATAATCTAATCGTCTTACTCAGTTTATTAATTTCGCAGGTTGCGTCCAAAGCCTTTCCGCGTAATTATAATTTCAATTTTATTTCAGTTCTTTCGTTTGTGTCAGAGTTTTTAATTTAAATACGTCCTCATTTTTTCGTTTCGTGTGGATCCTTATGAAATGTGTCGGTAGTTTGGTAACCCGAGTTCCAGAAAATCCCTCAATATGTGTACCTAAAACGATAAAAGAAACTTTCCCCATTATATAAAATATATATATATATATAAATTATTTCTTTTGTTCTATAAGCTTTCTTGCTTGGTTATGTTCTCTATTGTGTCAGTGTGTGACAAAACGTTACATGTAAAGAAAATACGAAATGGTGCGTCAATAATTATATGTCGGTATAATTTAACATAATAAATATGATATGCATTTCAGTAAGTAATACTTCATTTACAGTATTATGGTAGGTATTCACCCTACTCCTACATAAGGTTATGGGCAATTAAATAAGTTTTATGGACTAGGAAAAATCCTGCCATATTATAAAAGTGAAAATGTATACTAATATCACAGAATTGCCCCTATTACATAGGTCCAGAAACGAAGTCTTCATACTTAACCTTGTTTGAACATGAATCAAACCATAGAGCACAATTTTTTTTTCTTCTAATGTCAGTTCCTCTTTCAACATACCATATAAATAGTATTGCCCGATTTAGTCGGGTACCTAAATAAAAATCTAGCTAGATGTAAAATGTAAATAATAATAATTATATAACGCCTACATTAAAAAAAATAAAATAATAAAATTAATTACCATCATACTACTGTGGCGTTCGGAACGCACCTCTACTGTGTTTCTGAACGCATGACTTTGACGTTGACGTGACACGTTGACAGATCGGTTCGAGCGCCGATTCGGCTAACGAGAAGAACTTTTCCCGAGAGAACGATCTCAGCTTTTGCTCCGGCAACAAAGTTATCTCACTGCTGTAATTACTAGTGTAGCCCATTAAACTACCACCTTTGTTACGTAAACTATTGTATAGTGTAACGTGTGCGGACAATAAGACATTATACCTACTTATACACTCAACAGTGATTTCATTGCCAGAGATCCTACATCCTAAGATTCCTAAGAGTAGATACCGTCGGCCAGCAACAGTAGTTCAACAGACAACCGGGACTGCCACAGGCACCCGCACTACTATCTATAGACAAGAAAAAGGTCTATAGATAGCTCATGCAATCTTTTAATAAAAAGGATTCAAATTAAGTATAACGAGCAGTTTATTCAACATTTCTTTTAATAACTTACGAGTTTTTCAGTATTACCAAGTTAAAGGAATTAAAGAACAACAGTTATGTAGGTACAGGGGGTCTAGCAAATATACCAACCACTAACGCTTACTCCAAAATGTACTGTAATGACATTTCGGAAATCGCTAACTTTTCCGTAGCGAATGTCATTTCGATACATTTTTGGAGTTAGCGTCAGCGATTGTGATCTTTGCTAGACCCCCTGGGCCTCAACCAAAATAATGTTTCATATTTTAGGATAAAAAAAAAAATAACCTTAAAAATGGGAAAACAGTGGGCGCGTGGAACGTTTATAGTTGACAATAAAACTATTCTCAGTAATTGCACTTCTGTGTTCTGTATGTTCTTTACTATAGAAATGCGCTGAACATATTGTTAAGCGAGTATTAGGTTTCCACCAATCTTCATTTCGACTTTTTCGAACTACTTTTATCCAACGATCAGCTAGACATGGATCTGTTGGAAATCTATACAAAAGAAATCGGGTAATTATTCAGATGTCGTGTGGCAATACTGATTTTGACATGTCAACTTTTTATTGTGAAATGGTTCTGACTCTTCGTCAAATAGATATAATTAAAATAATCTTATAAAAATACATGATTAAGGCCACTTACAAGTGAAATGTGATCGTGTGCTCCTGTGATTCGTGCCTTGAGTGATTTCAGCACAGTTTTATCACGCAAGACGGCATTTTTTTGGTATGTATTCAAAAGCACACCCAAGTAACGACTGATTTTGATTTTGACAGCTGAGAATCAATCACACCCAAAGTGGTGTGTACGGTTTTGCCCTGCTTTAATTTCGTATTAGTGGTCTGGATAAAAAGTCTTTGACTAATATGAATATTCTGCCGATATTAAAAGGCGAAAACTACTCGAACTGGAAGTTCAGAGTAAAATCATTACTAGAAGAAAAACAGGTTCTGCACATGGTTACTGAAAAACTATCTAAACTAATGACCAATATCCAAGATTTAAACGAACCAATAATGGTAACAATTGCAGACGGTAAAGGACTAATTGCAAATAAAAAAGGAACAATAAATGGTTATTGCAACAATATTGAAATAAATTTTGAAGCAATTATTGTCGAAAACTTAACGCATAATCTACTATCAGTCGAGAAAATAACTAAAAAAGGCTATACAGTGCTATTTAATAATTATGAAGTAAATATAAGAAGAGGAAAAACAAATTTTCATGGCACAAAACATCAAAATTTATATACTTTGGAAATAGACATTACACCACCAAAAGACGAATATGCCAACATAATAAAAGAAAAAGACGATGACGTATGGCATAAACGACTTGGTCACTTAAACAGAAAAGGACTAAGAATACTCGGATTACCAATTTCTGAGAAAAAATGTGAGAGTTGTATAGAAGGAAAAAGTACACGGAGACCCTTCATACCTAACAAAAGAGAAAGTAAAGAGATAGGAGATTTACTGCATTCAGATTTGTGTGGACCTATCCATCCAACGGCAATAAACGGCGAATGTTACTTTCAAGTTTTAATAGATGATTTTTCACATTTTGTAACAATATATTTATTAAAAAATAAAAATGAAGCTGAACATAGTATTTTGAATCATATACAGCTTATTAAAGCACAGTTCGGACTTAAAACGAAATGATTAAGATTGGACCACGGTGGAGAATTCACATCAAAAAGATTTAAAGAAACATGTCAACGAAAAGGTATAATATTAGAATATACAAGTCCGTATACACCACAACAGAATGGCACATCTGAAAGGATGAACAGAACATTGCTTGATAAAGTAAGAGTAAAATTTGCAGAAACAAAGCTACCTAAAGAACCGTGGAGCGAAGCAATTTGTGCATCAGCTTACGAGTTTAATCGCAGTCCTACAAAGGCATTAAGAGGTCAAACACCAGCTTCTATATGGTATGGTTATAAAGACTTATCGAAATTGCGCATATTTGGTTCCAAAGCATGGACGGTAACAATGCCAAAACCAAGCAAGCTACAACCAAGAGCGAAACCAATGATCATGATCGGTTATACTGGTTCCGGATATAAATTATGGGATCACGAAACCAATAAAATTATAAACTCAACCGATGTTATATTTGATGAATCAAAATTAGTTTACCAAATAGAAAAGAAGGAGGAGGTAAACAATAATTCTACCGAAAATGTTATAATATTAAATGATGAAGAAGAAGAACAAAAGACTAACAGATCACAAAGACAAGAAAGTAGTCAAATAAGAAGGAGTTCAATAATAAATGAACACACTGAGGAAGTTGATCTAAATGAATCCAACTACATGACTCATAATGATGATAGTGATGAAATAATGGAACACGATGATGATAATATTAACCAAATAACTGTAATAGAACATGATGATGATAATATTAATCAAATAACTACAAGATCAGGTCGCAATGTAAATCAACCTAAACATTTAAATGACTATCAGCTATATTCTGCATATTGTTTAATTACAACGGAAAACAAAGAGCCCAATTCATACAAAGAAGCTGCGAATGATAAAGAATGGTCAGAAGCTATAAAGAAAGTAATTAATTCACTAGAAAAATTAAAGACATGGGTAGAAGCTATAGATTTACCTAAAGGAAAGAAAGCTATTGACACCAAGTGGATATTTAAAACTAAAGAAAATGGTTTAAAGAAAGCAAGATTAGTTGCTAGGGGATTTCAAGTACAAGAAGAAGATTATTTTAACACAAACTATTCACCT
This sequence comes from Ennomos erosarius, assembly GCA_963580505.1. Classification (NCBI taxonomy): domain Eukaryota; kingdom Metazoa; phylum Arthropoda; class Insecta; order Lepidoptera; family Geometridae; genus Ennomos; species Ennomos erosarius. The sequence goes on from OY756978.1 coordinate 8,637,214, forward strand.
GTAGCCAGAATGAGCACAGTAAGAACATTTTTAGCACAAGCGGCACAACAAAACTATAAAATTTATCAAATGGATGTACCAACAGCATTTTTAAATGGTTACTTAAAAGAGGAAGTTTATATAAAAGTACCACAAGGAGTTAATGCAGATAGAAAGAAAGTACTAAAGCTGAATAGAAGTTTATATGGATTAAAACAAAGTCCTAGATGCTGGAATGAACGACTAAATGAATTTTTATTAAAATGTGGACTACAAAGATCCAAGAATGATTTTTGTTTATATTTTAATAAAAAACTTTGGATGCTTATTTTTGTAGATGATATTTTAATAATGGGAAATTCTGGAGAAACTAACAGAATTATGAAGCTTTTGCAAAATGAATTTGATACCAAGAATTTAGGAGAAATAAAGAAATTTCTTGGAATGGAAATAGAAAGGAAAGATGGAATTTTGATGATAAAACAGTCAAAGCAAATAGAGAAAATGCTAGAAAAATTTAATATGACTGAGTGCAAAGAAAAGAATACACCAATGGAGAAAGTATTAAATATCGAAATAACAGATAAAAAGATAGAAGTTCCGTACAGAGAATTAATTGGAAGTTTAATGTTTGTGAGTACAGTGTCAAGACCAGACATATGTTATGCTGTATCTTACCTAAGCCAGTTTTTGGATAAACCAAACGAAGAATGTTGGAAACATGGAAAGCGCATATTACGCTACTTAAGTGCAACAAAAGATTATGCACTACAATATAAAAAGAGCGAACAAACAAGCCTAAAAGTATACTCAGATGCAGATTGGGCAAATGACAAAAGAGATCGTAAGAGCATAAGTGGATGTATAGTGAAATACAACGAGAATGTCGTAGCATGGTTCTCAAGGAAACAAAATAGTGTCGCATTATCAACAGCAAAAGCTGAATACATAGCAGCATCACTCGCATCATGCGAAGCTATTAATTTAAATGGAATTTTAAAAGATTTTGGAATAAATCTTACGCCAATGCTGTATGTTGACAACAAAGGAGCTATTTTTATCTCTAAAGACTATGAGAATAGCAAACGATCGAAACACATTGATATTCGATATCATCATATTAAAGATTTAATATTTACCAAGAAGATGACAATTTCGTACATTCAGACTGAGAACAACTTAGCCGATATGTTAACGAAATCATTAGCGGCTGCAAGACATACAATGCTACGAGAACAATGCAAAGTACTACTGTAAGCAGACATAGTCACGTGAGTTTTTATCTAGGAGGAGTGTGTGTTGATATTTAATTTATTTTACGATTTATATGTTACAAGTTATTTTCACATATCAATCGAGGAGGAGTGTGAGAATACAACCTCTATGTAGGATTGATTCTTTCCTTTGTAGTACTATGGTCATAGAGAAGATGACTGGTGTCAGTGCAGTGTGTGACAAAACGTTACATGTAAAGAAAATACGAAATGGTGCGTCAATAATTATATTATGTCGGTATAATTTAACATAATAAATATGATATGCATTTCAGTAAGTAATACTTCATTTACAGTATTATGGTAGGTATTCACCCTACTCCTACAAATGAATGTATTATACTAATATCGAAATAAATTGAGAAATACTAAATATTTACATAATTAATAATTATAGTGTAGTTGAGTATTCTAAAATATTGAATCAACGAGGTTTAGATATTATAAATTACTTTTTTAAATAAGATCGCATTGTTTCATTGTTTCTACGCCTACTATTTATTTTCGGGAAATTGTAGCAAAATACGACCTTTTTATGTCAAAGGTACGATTCCCTAAAAAATAAAATTGGTAACACTGAAAACCACAGGTAAAAACTGAAAGGACTGGAAACAAATGACTGGTAATATATATCACAGAGTACATTGGTACAGAATCAGTGCTGCCAGTTCCGGGGAAAATCCCCGATTTGCAGGGATTTGAGGGTTACAGCGGGGAGAGCGCGGGGAATGACCAAAATCGGGAAATTTCGGGGAATTCAGACCAATTGTTTATGGTGGACAATTACTCAAATGTGGAACACACTGTGGAATCAATTACTCAAATGGCCATACTTATTTTCTGGATTATAAAATGTGGCAATTACAGATAATTTTACGCTCTCGCTTCGCTCGCGCTTTCATCTTTAGTTTGTGCATTATTTTAGTTTGTGATCAGTGCGCTTGTACTGACATGGTAAGAGATAAAATCTACTTCACCATCACATTTCCAAGATACGCTTTCAAAACACCGGTGGCGGCGGCGGCGGGCGGGGCCGCCATTGCGCCATCGAAAAGATGTCTTGAAGTTAGTACTTGGCTCGAAGTCACTTCGTGTAGTGGCCGGGAAAAATAATCAGGGGGACCCAGCATGATAAATTCCGGATTTGACCCAGGGGGGCAAATAGTATGCAAACTATAATGCAGAGGGGAGGGGGGGTAATTCGTAAGACTCCGGATTTAGTCTAGATGTAAGTTGTAGCAGTAGTACTTAGTATGAAACAGTGTTTATATTGCAAAATTATCGTTTCGGTAAATAAATCATAAAGAAGCGGGGAATTTCGGGGAATTGGTGACACTGACGCGGGGAATGGATAATTTTTTATTGGCAGCACTGTACAGAATACAGAATTACAGATATATATTGAAATGGATGGTTATTAGTACATTTTCCGAGATACTGTGTTGGAGTCTTAGAGAAAAATAAGTTGGAGTCTCAGAGCTGGAGTTGTCCTACTCGTGTCGTGATAGTGCCATCCAAGGAAAATAAGTTGGAGTCTCAGAGCTGGAGTTGTCCTACTCGTGTCGTGATAGTGCCATCCAACCGTTATATACTCTGCGTATAATAGTCTGGGCATCCAACCCACACGCCGCCGCACAACGCACCCACAGACTTGTTAATTATACGCTAACGTTTGCTTACCGCACCACACTGCGCCGACAAGAAAGGCAAGGACTGTATGGAGAGGATAATCAGAGGTGAGTGAGCCGTATGTATTGTTTGTCAAACTAATTACAAGTCTTATACGGGCCCGATAGCTCAGTTGGTAGTATCCCTGCCTTCTTAACTGGGGCTGTGGGGTCGATTCCTACCCAGGCCAAACATTTATTTTGTGTGATGAACATAGATGTTTGTTCTGCGTCTGGGTGTTATATTAACAAAAAAGTATATAAGTATTGTATCAATTATCTGGTTCCCATAGTACAAGCTATGCTTAGTTTGGGGCTAGATGGCGCTGTGTGAAATGTCCACACATATTTATTTATTTATAAACAAGGGCAATATCCATTTCTTGCAGTTTGTGAATAGGATTAGGATATATGTATTGTATCACAGGTTCAGCCTCTTAACTTGCTTAGCACAACATAGTGAAGAATGAAAGACACTATACTAGTGTTCTGAGTTCCAGACCAAAAAGGTAAACAAAGAAATGTTAAAATATGTCAGAAAATATCATCTTCTTCTTCACATGTAGGCAAGTGGTCAGCCCTAGGTGTCAGAATTATAAGGCCGCCCAAAGGCTTCTGACTTGGCTTAACAACTATTGTTTTACGACAACAGCTGGGACTGACAGCTTTACATGCCCTCTGAAACATGTAATATTATAAAAAATACAATTATAATAACAAAAACTTCAACAACAATGAGTGATCACAGCGAGAAACACATACCCCCATATTCTAAGTTGTTACCATGAGATTACTCCACTCGACTTAACCTTGAATTAACCTCATTTTTGTGTTTTGGTATTTTTAATTGACAATATATAATCAACTTGACATTTCTGAGTCAATTTTTCTCAAACGAGGGAAGCAAAGCAACTGTCATCTCATGATACATCGCGATGTACCTTGAATTTCCCTCAAAGTTAAGTGGAAGTCAAGTGAAGAATTTTTGGTGAAATGTTTTAGAATACGGGGGATAGAGTTCTTAAAAATCCTCAAACTCAAGAACTGACTTCAATATGTGAAGAACAAATAATAAATGGGTAGGTACTGCACAAAATGTTTTGAACCTCTGCAGTGTTCCCAGTCTAAGAAAAATAACTGCATGATAAAAAACTTTAATTTAGTCTAAATTTGTTTAAAATGACAACCATGAAAACTAAATGCTTTAAAATAACTGATTAGTTCAATTGTATCAAAATAAGTAAAACCATTGCTGTCATTAAATTGTGAACTGCACAATTTTAAATTGATTTTTTGTGCTGTTATCCCTGTTGTTTACCTTTTTGATCTGGGATTTAAAACTCCAGTATAGGTTTGTATAAACTGTAAGGTGTAAGGTTTGTTTCACTGCGAGGCCATGGAAGAGATAAGACTTAAAACTGGAATGTGTGAACAAGCCTAGTACCCACTCATCATCGTCACCATCTGCGATGCCAATACTGGAGCAGTTGTGCCAGCACCCCAAAGCCGCACTCTGTTACTTTATGGAGCTGGGCTGGCTGGGCTGGAGGGGGAAATGCACTTTCATTCTGCCTTTCACTTGACTAGTGAGCAGGTGTGAAGAAAGTGACATAAAACAGAGAATGACAATTTTGTCTACGATCCGTGCTAAGCACAGATAAAAAAAATTGCTTTCTAGGTGTGAAGCGACCATCATTATGTTTCAAAGCTCTGTGGTGCTAACCCAGCAGGGGTATAATTTAATGCTGCCTTCCACTTGACAAGTGAGTAAGTATGAAGAAAGTGACATAAAACAGGGAAGGACAGTTTCCTCCATCCCCTAATAGGTGGGCTGCTTGCCTCTGTGTCATCTGCTAATTTTCAGTGATATCAATTCTGTAATACGCTGGCTGATATTGATAAATTAAAGCTTAAATACTAGTGTATGTTTTCAGTGGTTAACAGTTTTTAAAGAATCAAGCTAATATGAGTGGGTGGAGCCAATTCAACGATGATTTTGGAGGAGATGGATACGATGGAATGCAAGGAGAATTTGATGAAGAACCATGGGATAATATGCCAGGGCCATTTGATGCAGATGATTGTCATTGGAACAATTCAGGGCCACCTCCTGTTGGTGGGCCCATGTTTAGGAATCCCAGGTAATTTTCTGTAATATTTACATTCCAGACGATAGATGGTTTTTAGAGTTTTATTTAGAGTTTTATACTTATCCAGTTTAGAAAAAAATGTCGCCATTTAAGGTTCGCTTTATTGTTGTGTCTGTCACAGAACCCTTTTTCTCAGTAACAGCTGAATGTGGGAATATAATATAGTATGGTATGAAATACTAAGCCTCATAGTATTGTAAAAAAATTCTAGCTACTTAATGCAATAAGGAGATTATACTAATACTTACTACTAAAACTCTTGATTTCTTTTGTTCTGTCACTGTCATCATACCTAATAGGTACTGTATCCTTTCTGTTGACCTATAACTTTCAAAACTGGAGTAAGTCCAATGTACTCTGTGGAGTAAGTAAATGATTGTTGTAAAGGGAAAATAAAAAATACCGTGAATTTCTATAAGTTTTTTTTACTTTTGTATAGACACTCAATTAGATTTGCTGCTGACAACAAAATCATACCTATGTAAAACATAAAAATAACTTAGAAAAAAATAAACTTGTAAATTATTTTTGTCAATCACTTCTAAGTTTCTTCTTCTGTTAAATTTATATTGTTATTATTATAATATGCTAAGATAGGTTTTTCACACACAAACTTTCATATTTATAAACGGCTAGCACTCACGAAAGTCACGAATACTACTTACTTTAGTTTCTATAATATTATTTCAAATTTACTTATAATCATTATTTAGCTATATAAGGAGATGTATATTATAGATTATACATATTGTATAGTAAGGATTATTCAGATTATAATTAAATCAATTTGCCTTTTCGTCTTGAAGTATATTTATTAGCAAGTTTATTAGTGTCCCAATATTCGTAATTTCCTTGGAGTCCCCAGTGCCATGAATAGTAACATACCTGACCAATACAGACCACTAGAGAACTCATCCCTAAAACTAAGTATAGGATAACCATATTATCTGAGAGTATAACTGAAAATAGCTACTATAATGCAGTTTAGTTTTCAAAATAATGACACTCTTTACGAGTTTGCGACATTCATCGAGCAAGCTTTAGGTTACCCAATCGAGCCTCATCCTACAAATCCTTTAAAGCATAAGCAGTCTAAGATAATTATTTTTTATTCATTGTCTTTGCTACAATTACACCTAAATTTTGCTTTCAGAATTTGACTTCAAATGAAAACTATTTCTAAAAGCAATTTGGTGACTACAACACCTATGTAAAGGCTTATAAAGTGAAGGTAGGCTTGACTGTTTTAGGAGAGCTCGCTATAATGATGCCTATGGTGATTACCAAGGTGGGTACGGACCAGGCGGGGGGTTTGGTCCAAGGTCTCTAATGCCACCTATGATGCCACCCCTACCACCACCGGGACCACCACCAAGGCAAGCAATGTGGGGTCGAGGATTTGGCCCTGGAGGCCCCCCTCGAAGGCACCCTGATGATAACAAAGCCATTAAGTATTTAATGCGTAAGTAAAAATTCACTGTTATAAATCTAACAAAATAACCGGCCAAGTGCGAGGCTGACTCACGCGCGAAGGGTTCCGTATCTATAAAAACAGCAGTCATCATCATCATCATCATCATCATCACCAGCCTGAAGACATCCACTGCTGAACATAGGTCTCCCCAAAAAGCGCCACTTTGAGCGGCTGCTTGCTTCTTGCATCCATCGGATCCCCGCGGTTCTGACCAGGGGGTCTAGCAAAGATACCAACCACTAACGCTAACGCCAAACGCTAACTCCTACTAACACTTGACTTTACGTGATATATTCTTTAAAGATGAAAAATAACAATACTTGACACTGGCTAAATACACTGTGTGGAGCCAAAATATAAGAAAAAAAAAGAAGTACATCATCTGTGAAAATTTCAACTGTCTACCTATCACCGTTACTGAGATACAGCCTGGTGGCAGACGGACATACAGACAGATGACGGACCGCACAGCGGAGCCCTATAGGGTTCGCTTTACCCGTCGTTTATGGGTACGGAACCCTAATAAAAATCAGTCCCCTTAGAATAAATAAAAAAACTCATGTCCGTTTGTTTTATTTTTGTTTTGTTATTTATTTGCTATAGCTATAGAGGATTTTTTCCATTATTTTTCATATTTTTCCATTTCATCATCATCATCATCATCACCAGTTTGAAGACGTCTACTGCTGAACATAGGCCTTCGCGGTTCTAACAAATTGGTCGTCGGCCCACCTAGTGGGGGGCCGGCCTACACTGCGTCACAGATTTTATATAAGTATACCTGCGTCTTCCGGGTCGTGGTCGCCACTAGAGAACCTTTCTTCCCCATCGGTTGTCGATCTATACGACGATGTGGCATGCCCACACCGCCGCCACTTAACTTGTTAATTCTAAGAGCAATATCGGTAGCTTTAGTTCTCTTGCGGATGTTCTCATTTCGGATGTTATCTCATTTCGTTGGTACTACTCGTTTCGTTTCTTATTATTAAATAAGAACTTTGCTGCTGATTATAATAGTCGTTAAGCCAAGCTGGAAGTCTGGGCAGCCTCAAAATTCTGACACCAGGGTCACCAGGGCCACTAATACTTCTTCCGTGTAGGCATGTGGTCATTGCCTATGCCTACACGGAAAGAAGAAGTACTTAACTGGGTTTCGTTATCAGCTATTGTAATACGACCTAATAAAGGAAACCAAAAAATCTTTTAGATTAAACAGTTTAAAACATACTTAATGGAATTCAACGTAGTTTTATCATATAATATATTCTGTAGTTTTATTAGCTACCTTTATAGCAAAAATATTTTGCTCTAAGCAAGAGGCTTATTCAAACCAGCGCGTTGTTCACTACCGCTGTGTTGCCCAAACTTTTGTATGAAGTTCCACGGCTAGAGCGAAACTTGAGGCAAACATGGTAAAATATTATTGCTAAATATCCGGGTGGAATCCCGCGCGGTATATCGGTACACACCGCGGAAGCGCATGACGTGCCGCCGCCGGTTTGAATAGGGTTTAAAATAATATGAACAGTAAAGTTGTTTATTCAAACGTGTATTTTTTTTAGGCTGTGGCGTTACAAAAGACAACCTGAAGAACTTGTCTCATGACATGTTGAGGTTGATCCAACCAGACCACTGTGGACTTTGTGATTTCAGTTTTGACTCCTTTACTACATGTGAGTAAACCTCAATTTTACTACTCTCTTAATCCTTAAGTCTCCAAAGTTAAGGCAATCACATGCAAATGGGGTTTAAACAATTTTGTATGGATGTGGCGAACCAACCACAAAGGTGACCCACTAGGCCACTACTCTTAGGGCTGATTTTTCAATGACTAGGATAAAGGTTATCCGATTGATATAAACCGACTAAAACCAAAAAAAGATTTTTTTATTCAGTTATGGTTTAAAAAGTTCACATTTAGTTTCAGTGTGTTTTGTTTTACCCAATCACAGAGCTATGAAACAAATGACGCTTTGTAGAGGGGAAGTGTTTTTTTTTTGCTCTGTGTAATGAATAGCTTTTGTCTGACTATTGAAAAATCGCTCCTTAGTCTTCTAACACGCTATTGCTTAGAGTTCTAAATTCTCTAAGCACTATTCGAGTCTCGATTAATATTGTGACAAGGTGAGCAAGAAAGGTAGTTATACTATTTTGCTAAACTTCAAACACAGCAAGCTACGCAGCAAGTAGGCCTAATTTTGAAGGCTTTAGTTGACAGTTTTAAAATATTCCGTCTTTTACATTGCCGTCTATTTGACGAGGACAGCAACAGTTTTAGGAGCTTTAGATCTGTCAACTAAAGCCTTTAAAATTGGCCCCGATATCTACGTATTTTATATTTTTATCCTTTATTATTAATTTCACATTAGTTTTATTGCTTGCCCTATCATAAAATCATTTCAACATTAGAAGTCCGAAAATAAAAAAGTTCATATAATTTAGTATTTTAGATGTATTTTGATGGTTTATCGCAAATTAAATAAGTGCCTTCCTACCCTCATGATCTGTATTTTGTCGTTGTTAAGTCATCTATACAGAACAGCAAATTAAAGATATTTTTTTACAACATTGATCTGAACTGATTGTTTGTTTCCAGCGCGGATGCACTACATATCGAAAAACCATTTAAAAAACCAAAAGAAATGGCAGTCAAAGAGCGGAGAGGTCAATAATACTGAGGTAATAAGACAATTTGGCAATGTAATGTTTCCGTAGGTATTTTGACGACCGTATCTGTTCACATAATTAATTATAACAATCTGTTATTAGGATACCAAGATTGAAACATGTCACAGTGTTTTAATTCTGCTGCAATATGGTTTACTTTCATAATTGCTGAACTTTATAGCCATTGGCAAATTTGGTTGTATTGGTTTCTATTAAACTACTGTTTACACTGAGATAGAAAAATAGTGATACAAAGTGGTGTATTCGCTTGTAGAGAGAGCGTTCACTTGCGTTGCTATCAGCAAATCAAATGTTGACAGCATGTAGCTAGTGAAAATTATGTGAATGTAGTCGCCAAAATGAAACTTGCATTGTATCCAATTGTCTTCCCTTACGTCCAAGTGTACGTAAGGGATTCATCTAATTCTTTAGTAATGTTCGAATATTTTTGTACCTACCAGATATACCTACTGGGCGTGAATTGATAGTGGATCAGCGGAAGTCTGTGATTGATGATGGGGCTCCCCTTACGATTTTTGTATAAAATCACACGAAATAATGTTGTCACCTTAAAACTACTGAACAGATTTCAGTTTTTCTAAATGAAAATTTGTAATAGTTAAGAACTAGATAAGATAGAGCTGTGAAGTAATTAATTGGTGACAATAATTTCCAAAATGATTTGTACCTAGCGAATGATTATCTTATTGCAGAATCTATATAATATACATACGCATTCATAAGTTACGTGTAAGTAAGTAATACCCTAACCTTCCTACCAGATAACGCCGAATTTAAAAATTAATGCCTGCGTGATACGTCATTTACGTTTTAGGGGTTACATAACAATAAGTTTCTGGAAGAAGAGAGGGCCATAAAGACGAATTACTAGAGGGAAAGACAGAGTAAAGGAAAGTAAGAGCGAAAGGATGGAGCAAGGGATGAAAGAAGAATGGACTGGATTCATCAGTTTGCTCAAGCTCGTGGTTAAAACTCATGTCGCGCAATAATTCGGCTACATGAGACATTGTGAAAGAGGAAACTTAATACTCTTGGGTAATATTAATTAATGTTTTTTTTTCAGATGCCTTTTAAAGCTCGCAATTTGTATTGCGAGTTATGCGATATCCAAATCACCTCCAAGGCCCATGGAGAAGCGCACTACGAAGGAAAACCCCATCGCGGGTAAGCATGCAACTCTATTATTATTTATTATAAATGACTAGCTGACTAGCTTTACATTAATTGAGTTTAGGTACAGGTACACACTAACCCTGTCAAAGGGAAAAAGCAAGGTAGATAGATACTTTTTAGTAGGGGGAAAGAATTAATGAAAAGAATTAATTGCCCCTATTTATCATATTATATACTTGTTCGAATATTTACGTGACCTGTCCGTACTATTCCGTACTGATAAACAACTAAGTTTACCTGCTTGGGTTTAAAATCAACTTTTTGGCTTATTGAGTGTTTTTGGCGAGGTGGACCGACGATCTGGTGAAAGCCGCGGGGAGCCGTTGGATGAAGGAGGCGAGCAACCGCTCAAAGTGGCGCTCCCTGGGGGACGTATATGTTCAGCAGTGGACGTCGTCAGGCTTTTGATGATTATGATGACGATGTGTTAAAAGCTCGGCTGACACCCAAAAATCATTGGCATCCTTGCGAAGGTGAGACGATAGTTTGCAGAGCGGCTATGCAAGCTCATGTCCGATCTTGTACGAAGATAAGCATAACAGCGAAGATCCCTGCACGAGTAGTACGAGCATAATCAGACAGCCTCCGTGGTGTGGTGGTTGAGCAGGTCGGCTCATAACCCGGAGGTGGCGGGTTCGATTCCCGCGACAGGACAAGTATTTGTGCCCGAAAAAAAAAAGCGCAAATACTTGTTCTGTGCCTGGGTGTTGTGGGACCATGGTCCTCGTAGTTCCTGGGTCCCTAGATACAGGGAATCCTAGTTAGGGTCCAGGATCTATGTATGTGATCGTTGGGCGTTATTATTTATTATTATTATTATTATAATATGTTGATATCTCTTTTGAGAAATTTGAATGAACGATCACGCGGTACACCTCATAAATATTTTGTTGCCTTGTCATTGATTTAACCATCTAACGATCTCGAGAGAAGAGACAATAATTATGACGACTTCTGCAGCACATCCTACCCGTAGCTGTGGCCGTCGGAGGTATTAGACGATAATACGTTTCATGGCCTGAACTGAAATGGCACACTTCATATAAACTTGTTTCTTTTTATTACAGGATCGTTGATGGCCGTAAGAAGCCTAAAAACCCACTTCTTCTTCAGAACGGGATGGAATATCGTTTGTAAGTGTAATACAGTGCCAAGCTACCTAACGTTTATTACTTCTATATTACGTAAATAACTAAATACCTACTAAATTTAGCTAAAAATACTTAAGTGTTAGTATTATTTAAAGGGAGCAACTGATACGTCGAGAAAAGCGAAGCCTCAAACCCAATAAGGAGAAAGAAGAAGAAGTAGAAGCTGGGAAAGACCCGAAATCCGTTCCTCCTGAGCTGTATTGTGATATTTGCAAGGTATATATTTATAAAACTATTCAAACTCGGTACTCGGTACTCGGTATGAACACACAAATTTTACAATTTTTAGACAATTACATAACATTGAAGTGTTTATGATATTGTATTACTACTACTCCTGTAACGTAAGTTATGGCAATGACTTGTTCGTCGTTTTGGTCATTTATTTGTTTTCGATGGTTACGGAAGAAGGCAAAATTCAATGATATTTTAACCTACAAAAATCGCAAGTTTTCGAATAAAAATAACCTCTGATTCTGCTATTGTAACTGTTGTGCCATAACATAACCATGTAACTTTTGTTGCCAGACCACAGTGACTTGCTCGGAGCAAATGACAATGCACATGAATGGTAAAAGGCATCTTACCAAGGAGAAACAACACATTCTGAATATGATGAAGGGGAAAGGTAAGATATTTCTATTATTTTTGCATCAGGTATACAATTTTGTCGGGTACAATCAGAATCGCCACAAAAAGTTTAGCAAAAAACCTTTCCTTTAGTTTTCCATATTATTTAGAATTTTATTCTTTGCGACACTATAGAATGATGTACCTAATAATGCAAGTTGCAAGTAATATTTTTCCAATATCAAGGGTTTGATTCCTGTGTGAATATTTATTTTGTCTCCCGCACGGTGACGGACGTATTTTTTAATTATATACTGGATTCAATTGTATCTGCAGTTGAAAATCAGGAGGATGATAATGGTGGTGCAGTTGAAGATGAAGAAGAAGAAGAAGCTCCGGAAGTCCCGCAAGCTCCTGCAGGTATGTCTGGTGTCCAAGTTGCCTGTATGTCATAAACATTTTACATATACATTGTCATAAACATTTTACTTATCTTTGCATCATCATTATAATTCTTATAATGTACTTAGAAGATTTACTCTGGAGAAGGAGCATCGATGACGTCACTACAATAAGGAAAAACGAGCGATATACATCTTAGGCTGAGATAGAACGGGACAAACCATATTGATTTTGTATCCCTTACGCGTAACTCATTTTGTGTCTGTCACAAAGTCAACTTTTGTGGGTCAACTCTCCACAAAGGTCATTAACCAAGAGTTGAAGTTGAAGTGAACAAAAAGTACATGAGCTGTCAGTGATAGGTTGGCGAATAGTATTTTTGTAAAACTTGTTATCAAAATGGAAAAGTGCCCAGTAAGGAAAGTGTCGAATTAACGAAAGTAGCGAATTAATTAAAGTACCCAATTAAAGTGGAGCGTCACGCTCAGCGCGCCAAATTCAAATTTTCTTGCGTTTTTTGCTAATTACAGCTTAAATACTCAACGCAATTAAATGAAAACTAGTTTGCCGCAAATAAATAGAATGTATCAACTTATTACGATTAAAAGTATCACCTAAATATAATTGGTTTAGCAACAATTGGCAATAGACTGAAAAGCCATGACAAAATTAGTTTTTTGCCAATTGTTTCTAAACCAATTATATTTAGGTGATACTTTTAATCGTAATAAGTTGATACATTCTATTTATTTGCGGCAAACTAGTTTTCATTTAATTGCGTTGAGTAATTAAGCTATAATTAGCAAAAAACGCAAGAAAATTTGAATTTGACGTACCACCTTAAAGAAAGTGTCGAAGTGTGGAAGTGTGTGTTACCTGACCTATTTAAAAGGGGCACGCGGACACTAGGTACATACTTCTTCAGAGTTAATATAAAGTCTAGTCTCTGTTCTCACGGTTGGGACCACCTTTCGCTGGAAGACTATGGGCCGCAGATCACAGCTAAGTTCTCTTAGTAAAAAGTAAAGAAAAAGCCAAAATCTATGTAATGCTTTAAAGTTTACAGCGTTACGTCTACAAAATCTCTCTGGTCGATTTGGGTCACTTCGTAAACCATTCCCAAAGTACTTCCTAACTTGTCTTCAATCAGTGTCAACTATTTTTTTATGTAAACTATCATATGTATACTATCAACTAAATATGTCACGGCCGCCCATAACATATTGCAGTGTAACTAGGTACTCTAAATTAAATTTTCTCGTGACACTGCGCACTGCGTACTTCATACTGAGACATTACACAGTCGCAAAAAGATTTTTATAGTGATCAAATCATAAGTCTCATTTGCCCAGTTATTTCCACGGTAATTTATGAATGTTTTTATTACAGATGAAGCGACCCCAGTAAACGCCGCCGCCGAGGGTGATGACTGGGGAAATGAGGCTTGGGAAAATCAAGAGGAAACCCCGAACAACGCTCCAGAAGGTAAACTACCTTAGTATTAGTACCAACTAGCTAGGGCAATTAATGCGATTTTGCATAAATTTCATTAACATGCTAATTCATGCGTCTTCTTAACATGCTAATTGCAACTGCTATGCTATTCGCTAAAATGACGATAATAATTGATAAAATGAAATGAAACTTTAAATTCAAAATTAAATGAAATGCAATTTCATCAGAATTTCGCAACTACATTTAATTTGCGAAATGCTAATTAAGTTATCACATGCTAAAAATTAATGCGAATGCAGTCCAGTCTTAGCACGCGCCTCTTTACAATTATTTTCTACGAAATCATCTGCTCTCTATTCTTATATATCGAAACTATTACCGTTAAACCCCTTATCGATCGGGTTGAACGACATTGGTCAAGTTAGATATTCGTCAAATCGGTAATTCGTCAAATTGGATATTGGTCAAATCGGTAGTTCGTCAAATCGTCTTTTTGTCCAATCATGAAATTTGTCAAATACGCCATTAGTCAAGTAATTTAAGTACAATCAAGTGTAAAAATGAAAGATAATATGGTTTACTTAGGTAAAATTCCGCTTTCGTCAGGATAAATATTTGGCTGTTGTTTTGGCTGGGAAAAATATATGCAATTTCTCATGAATTTATTAGATTATTTATCAGGTATTAATTCACTATTTATTATTGAACGTGCAAAGTGATGAAGTACTAAGAAACCACAACTACCGAGCAGACATGAAAAACAGTTCAAGTTTTTACATAACTCGTGCCATTGAAAAAATAATTCTGGCAAAGGAAAATAAATGTGATTTTCCCACTTCCACTTCCAAGTTCAGTGGGAGTGAGACAGCAATAGAAATAGCTGCTCTTAACACAACTGTTTTATACACTTTAATGCATCTTATTTTACTTTCAATATTTTTAGCTAGTTTTCCTATACATATATTGGTATCTTGAAGATTGACAGCTCCTAAGTTCACACTTACGTTCTAGAGGGGTAAGTGCGAACTTAGGAGCTATCAAACTTTAGTGCTAAATAAATGTACGTAAATATTTCAAAATACTCTAGCTATCACAAAGTGGGTTTGTATTATTTAACCTATTTACGTTGACTGAACCATGGCTGAACGAAGTTTTTCACTGCTGCCATGATAAGTTTAAAAATTAAACGCCATAATTTACGCGAGCGCCATCTCTTGGCGATGAGGAAAATCAACGGCCCAAAGACGTCCACTGCTGAACATAGGCCTCCCCCATAAAGCGTCACCCTGAGCGTCTGCACGCCTCCTGCATCTCGCGATCTGCGATCTGGTGAAAACCGCGGCGATCCGATGCTCCCCGCGGTTTTCACCAGATCGTCGGTTCACGAGGGAAATAAAGTGTCAATATTATAATTCATTAATCTGTGACATTGCCTAAAGTAAACCTGCTCATTACTAAGTGTAGTAAGAGTTCTACTTCTATTCTAAGCGTGTCGCATCAAACTTTAGCGTGAACAGCAAAATAATAATCTGAATACTTTGCCGTCGTCCTTGTTTCTAGCTAACTATACAGGGTTACAGGAAAAATCGTGCTAGATCCGTTAAGAGCGTGGAGTACCCATCACTTCTGACTTATTTCACTATGAAACACCCTAGGCTAAACTTTACCCTTTTCGAGATATTCAATTTTTAATTTTTCCATTGAAATATTTTGTGTCTTCTTATTATTATTATTATTGCATTTTTACATGTGTAATAAGATGCTTTAGGACGTCAATCATTAAAATAGTACATAAGTTAATTGAATAGACCGTAGTAGACAAGTGAAAGATAAGATATAAAAAAAATATTAGAAACTGTATTGTTTTCTAAGGGATATCTACAAAAATATTATTAGTTTAGCCTAGGGTGTTTCATAGTGAAATAAGTCAGAAATCATGGGTACTCCACGCTCTTAACGGATCTAGCACAATTTTTCCTGTAACCCTGTATAACCTGGGTTTCTTCAAGAAGTCAAGAATGAACATCAGGTATCTTCTAGGCAGGCATGCACCACCGTAGGCCGCGTCAACACTTACCATTATGTGTGACAGTGATCAAATGCCATGCCTATATAGTTATAAAAAAAACATCTGATGTGGATAGGAACATACAGCAGGCAGCTTTTACATTTATAAGTTCCTACAAGTACGTTATGCTAATTTCAAAAAACATGTTTTCATTGACTGTACATGTACAATGGCGTATTTGACAAATTTCATGATTGGACAAAAAGACGATTTGACGAACTACCGATTTGACCAATATCCAATTTGACGAATTACCGATTTGACGAATATCTAACTTGACCAATGTCGTTCAACCCTATCGATCACCATTTTACCGATATTTTACGATAATGACATGGTACCTATCAGCTGTATAACTTTGTTTCACTCTAAATTGAAATAGCACTATTTTGCTTCAACTAAAATAGCATTATTTATTTACTGATATTCATATATTATCTACAACTTAAATAATAAATAACATAAAAGATTAATTTTAGCATTTTTAAAACTGTCAACTAAAGCCTTCAAAATAAGGCCTAATACCTACTTAAAAAAAGGACTAAAACTAAATGAAATCTAAACTAAAATGAACTATTTATGATTTTTAAAGCAGTATCGCCTGCTCAGCGTAATCTACAGATTAATTTGTAAAGGAAAACTTAGAATCCCTTTATAACCAACCCCGTAAGTTGGTTATAAAGGTGAAGGAAAAATTCGGACATGAGACCACTTGTCACGGTAGCTTAAGTAAAGCATATCCCGGCTTGAGGGATGGATGGATGCGGGTTCAATCCCCGCTCGTGATTCTAAGTTTTCCTTTACAAATTAATCTGTAAAATGAACTATCTAAAACTATAACTTAATCTAAGAAGCCGCTACCAGTAGGCAACGTGCTCAAAATGCTCGCGGCATTGCCCCGTTGTATGGCTTCGATCAGTTTATTTACTTAGTTAAAATATATCATATACTTACCTACTTATAACACTATGTTGATGTTTTTTGTTTTTCAGCTTCTGGATAAGCAAGACGTTGTCTCTGCAGCCAATTCATTATTAATATTAGTACGTGTAACCTTCTCAATAAGAGAATTCATTTAAGTATGTCATAAATAAAGTAGCTTTTATAAAAAATAAATCAATAAAATGTACTTGATGTTTATTTTTTAATCAGTTAATCATAATAATCATTCTTCGATTTCGGATTTTATTTGTATTATTTACTTTATTTACTTCTACCCCTGGCCTTGTCCTGGTCCTCAAACTTGGTTATGAATATATTTCTGGTTTTACGATTATTACGTAATCCATCTTAATTTGTAAACGCCTCTTGATAATTCCTTCAATATTTATATGATTATAATTTTTTGAAATCATCGTAATCATTTTATTGAGCTTCAGTTCTCTGGAAAGAAACACTTAGTTGATAGAGTTTGATGTGCTAAGCTAAGCGACACGAATAATTTAAATTACAACATTGAAGACAGGCGGGAAATATCTTGAGGAAGATAAACTCGTTGTTGACACGGCGACCGTAACAAAATAAAAAAAACAGGACATCAACATGAGTAATAGGTGAATCGTCTAAGTTGCGATTACTCAAAATTCTTCTCACCATGTATGGAAGCTAGGTACTTCCTATTTTTTTTTGCTCGTAATATCCCACTGTTGGTAAAGGTCTCCTCTCATGGCTTCCCCTTCATAATAAATATATCATCATCATTAACAGCCTGAAGACGTCCACTGCTGAACATAAGCCTCCCCCAGGGAGCGCCACTTTGAGCGGCTGCTCGCTTCCTGCATCCATCGACTCCCCGCGGTTTTCACCAGATCTGACTAAGTGACCGATATAGCTCTTGGGATTAGCAAGTTGAAATGGCAATGGGCACGCCACATCGCTCGTAGAACTGACAACCAATGGGGAAGAAAGGTTCTCGAGTGGCGACCACGAACCGGAAGACTAGGTGGATCGACGATCTGGTGATCTCCCCACTGGTGGGACAGAGCCGGTGGGGAGAAAAGGAACAACCCGATTATTATGTGTTCATTCCTTTCAACGAATTTTAAATTAGGAGTGTGGGCTCTCCATTCGGATGAATTTTTGAAATGTTTGTTACCAAAGAACTTCCGTCAGCTATTAGCCGATTTGGATGATTCTTTTTTTAAGGGCCTTATTCAGATTGTGCCCATAGAAATTCCATCAAAATTAGTGTTCAGTAGTTTGATAATTCAAATGTCCGTCTTTTAAACATTTTTAAGATAATTATTTGGAACGATCATTTCATGCATTTACGTTTATGACTAGAATAGAAGTTAGAAGAAAGTATTCAGAGAGGCAGACAGACAGACGCACCGCATATAACAAATGTTTAAAGGCTCCTTGTAGTAGGTACTAAGGTATCCTAAAAATGGTTGAAGTACGGGCATAGTGTAATAAAAACTAATAGCGAGTCAATTCGGGCGGCTAGACGGAGCAACGATGGGGTGCGGAATGAACGAGAGCGGCGTCCCCCTCCTGCCCGCGCCGACTGGGGTTGTACCGGCTAGCTTCACTGGCTAACCGGTACGCGGTACTCCCGCTATGCTCGAGACTGCCTTTTAGGTATATTGCGGTATAACAAAGGAGTTGACCCACATGGTACGGGTAAGTAGTACTATAATGTATTCTGTGGTAGGTACGGTCGGATAAGAAAAGATCAGATGCTAGAAAGCTGTGGAATAAACTCGAGTAGAAAACTTACCAGCAAGAGCGACGTCGACGGCGCCTGCGGCCCAGACAGCCGTGTGTAAAGCCAAACCAAAGCGCTACCGCCAATACAGCCAGAAGACCAATGAGCAATACTGTTTGAGTCGAAGGGTCTGAAAAATCGATACTGCCTCCTTTTCCTTTTGACTTTCCCTTGCTTTTTCCTGATCCCGACGAAGACTTTTTAACTGCTGCTTTAGCCATTCTAGTTGACGACTCTATTTCGGTAGTACCCATTTTGTTATGCTGAATTTAGGTCATAATTTTCATATAGGCTGTGTGTGATCACTGATCAGGGTTACTGTGGCAAAATACACATGGAATTTAAATTACGTTTTTTCACATTTTTCATTATTTTTATGTTTTTATACCTTGTCAAATACAACCATGTCACATAATTGACGTTATTGTAAGTGGACATCTCATAGAGGAGTGCCGCAGATTAGAGAAAAAAATAGGAGTGCAGAGTAGAAACTTAAAAGTAATATCTATGATTAGGTGTTTATAGGACTACCTTGTCATAGTACCTAAATTGTAAACTCTTTGGTCATAAGAAATTATTATTTACTAGCTGCACCCCGCGGGTTCGGCCGCGGATCAAAAGTAGCCCATGCATAGCATACCTATGTGTTAAACCAAATTTAATTGAAATTTGTATTTGTTTAGCGGTTGCACCGTCAAGCAGAACCATTATTTATTTTATTTGAAAAAATACACTTGCGGCTATTCAAACATGAATTACATGGCAGTCAGTAGGTACAAACGCGCTTGCTATATTTACAAACAAAATATAGCAGAAGTAACTAAAGCGCAAGCGGCAGCGAATGCGAAATATTTTTTGATTGCCGTATTGTGACAGCCTTCGTGGTGTGGTGGTTGAGCAGGTCGGCTCATAACCCGAAGGTGGCGGGTTCGATTCCCGCGACAGGACAAGTATTTGTGCCCGAAAAAAAAAAGCGCATATACTTGTTCTGTGTCTGGGTGTTGTGGGACCATGGTCCTCGTAGTTCCTGGGTCCCTAGATACAGGGAATCCTAGTTAGGGTCCAGGATCTATGTATGTGATCGTTGGGCGTTATATTATTATATTATATTTTATTTTAAAAAACACATGTGGTTATTCAAACGTGAATTACATGTCAGTCAGTAGGTACAAACGCGCTTGCTATATTAGAAACAAAATATAGTAGAAGCATCAAAAGCGCGAGCAAAAGCGAGCGCGAAAAATTTTTTGTTTCACATATTGTATTTCAAAAAACACGTGTGGCTATTCAAACATGAATAACATGTCAGCCAACTTCACAATCTTATTCCACCGTCTCGATTCCACCACAGGACCACGCGGCGGGGGGAAAGTCTCCATATGAAACGCTTTGCTGATTTCTTCATTGTACGTACAGCTAAGGAATGGAACTCACTCCCGTCGTCGGTCTTTCCATCCACTCACAACTTATGTGTTTTCAAATCTAGAGTAAATAGGTTATTTCTGGGTAAGCGTGCTCCACCTTCGACCTTATCGTCACTTACCATCAGGTGAGGTGTAGTCAAACGCAAACCCATTGCAAGTAAAAAAAAAACAAAATATAGTAGTACCAAAACGCAAGCAAAAGCAAGCGCGGGTCCAGGATCTATGTATGTGATCGTTGGGCGTTATATTATTATATTATATTTATTATATTGTATTTTAAAAAACACATGTGGTTATTCAAACGTGAATTACATGTCAGTCAGTAGGTACAAACGCGCTTGCTATATTAGAAACAAAATATAGTAGAAGTATCAAAAGCGCGAGCAAAAGCGAGCGCGAAAAATTTTTTGTGTCACATATTGTATTTCAAAAAACACGTGTGGCTATTCAAACATGAATTATATGTTAGTCAGTAGGTACAAACGCGCTTGCTATATTGCAAACAAAATATAGTAGAAGTACCAAAAGCGCGACCGAAAGCGACCGCAAAAATTTTTTGATAGCCGTATTGTATTTCTTAGACACAAGTGTGGTTTTGGCGAATTACATGTCAGTCAGATAGGTACAAACGCGCTTGTTATATTACAAACAAAATATAGTAGAAGTACCAAAAGCGCGAGCGTAATGTCGAAGTTAAGTGATAGTGCTACCCCACAGGATCTATTTAAGTGTCCGGGATCATAAATTATGTCTGTCAGTACATACTATAGACATATTTAAATTAATTAAACAAATTTAATGAAAATTTACTGCCAAAGTTAAGTTTGTAAGGCTACAAATTGTCACGAGCTCAGCAATTGGTTGCTGGCGCCCTTGGCAAGTATTATCGTATTCAAGTACAATTTGTACATGAGGTTTAAAGACGGAGCTAAACTCTGCAATGTTTCTGCGGTTAGTAAACAATTGTGCGCCAATTTTTACTAATACCTATTATTTACCTATGATTACTATCAGAGTGACTGCTAGTAACGGTAAGTATATTTTTACCATCAACATCAATAGGTTCGGGTAATACCTCTTTTTCAATATGCATACAATCTGCCAAAATTCATTAAGGTACTTCACCAAACATTTACATTATTTCCATTTTGTTTCTTTACTGATTTTTATAATAGTACATTTCTAGCAGATATGTTTCTAGCGTTGGTAGGTTTGTTTGATACATTTCCAGCTGAACTACATGAACGCGGATCCATCGCTCTGATTTTTCAAAGTTGTAATAAGTAGATAGTACACAGATCCTATGAATGTAGAATCTGTGGGTTGAGATTGAGGCTATTCAAAAATTTACTGACAACTTTTGTTTTGTTTTAAGTAACTTTTTATTTTGTTGCAGCAGGTAGAACACCGTATCAACATACTGTGGCAAACACATTTTTTTAGTAGCAAGTATCAAACTAAAGAACTTATACATATAAAAATGGTCCTTTATATCGACATAATATCTAAATAAAGAAGACTATCGCACATCTATAACATCATTTAAACGGCCATGGAAAGAAACCCATTTCATAAAAAGAAATATGCGTGTATCATCTGGAAGAAAAGAATGAATCCCAATATGCCTCTCCATCATCTCCATCCATCTCTTATAGTCATTCTAACTGACGGAAAAAGTATAATATTTGTAACGTGATGATAGGATAATACACACAAAGTATTTCTGGTGTCAGGAGTGTAATTTCACTTTTTATGAATATTACACAGCTGATGATTACTGCTACGATGTTTGTGCTTATTGACGCCATTGGATGATTATGTTAATTTTGTGATGTTAACTCCCTATGATGATGAATAATTTAAATGTGAATAAAACCGAGTCCTATTTACTTGTTAATTGGTTTTATTAAATATCCCTATAATAGTACTATTTACTACCCCACAAATAATTCACTCAGTAAGTTTCAAAACGTTTGAATCAATTTAAGTAGAGGTTTCAGTCTCGTGTGGCTACCACGAACCGGAAGACTTAGCTTAGACCGACTCCCTACTAGGTGGACCGATGATCTGGTGAAAACCTTGGATGCAGGAGGCGAGCTTCCGCTCAAAGTGACGCTCTCTGGGGGAGGCCTATGTTCAGCAGTGGACGTTTATCCAAGTCCGTTCAGCCGTTTCGGCGTGAAGAGGTAACAAACATACACTCACACAAACTTTCGCAATTAGTTTCTTCTTCGTAATCGTTGTTCCCGAAATTGCCGCATAAATAACACTAAACTTGTTAGTGTTGATGACAATAGAAGATAATATTTGCCCATTTTCTTGTCTAATAATTCTATATGGCTGTAATATTATCCTTAAATTCAATACAATTATTGATTTTATACGTAGTTTTAAGGTATGGAACCTTGAATTTTAGTCAAAAGTACCTACACGTTTCAAGGTTTCGGGAGTTTTTATAATCTTTATAGGATTTGTGCATCTTACTCTAAGATTTGGTGCAAAGTAAAACTCTAAACTTAAATAATAAGACTTTGTTATTAACATTATTACCTAATAGTAAGCAGTAGTAGAAATTCTTCAAGAATCAATGCCAAATGAAGACCCAGAAAAACTCGTGAATTAATGGCAGACCGGAGCGATGAAACTGCAGTCTTCAGTTGATATGTCAGCGTACGATGAACTCAATAAACAAATCTGGAGTGGAGTTCACAAAAACTGGAGATAAGACTGAAGACGAGAGTGGTGTCATTTCATCAAAGCCTGAGATTCTGAGAGAGATCGAGAACTTCTATGGACAGTTATACTCCTCGTCATGTAAGCCCACTACTAACACAGCTCAGGACACCAGTACTAAGTTAGTCCGACACTATATTGAAGATATAACATAAACATAAACATAATTTATTTCCAAAAATATACAATCATGACGGTAATTACATGTACAAAGGTTACTAAGACACTTGTATTAACGCACCATTTTATGTCGTGCTTAACCTACACTAAGAATAATCTTGTGCCGTAGGTTTCAGCAAACCCTTCTTGTCGTATAGTTAGCCGTAGCTGACATCGCTCAAGGCAGTGGTAAGTTCACATTATTTATTTTTCTATTAAGTAGTACATTTTTTGTAAAAATAACTAAATTCATAATTTACAGTATAAATATATATAGTTTTATATTATTGTTATCGGTGCGTATTTGTGAGGATGTGAAGGTGTCTGGGGATGAGTTTGTGTGTGTGTGTGTGTGTGTGTGTTTATGGGTGAATATGTGTGGAATGAGTTGTGTTATGTGAGGGTATGTGTGTGATCATGAGAATAAGACCTAAGCTACACATTAGACAATGACCTTAAGTAATTGTTCGGTTTCAGCATAGCTGAGATTTTTCAGCCAGCTTTTTATTGCCATTTTAGCATCCCTGTTAGAAAAAATATTAAATTAGTAAACACTTGATTTATTATACAGAAATGGACCGAGAAAAGCTTGATGACGTTGAGCTAGTTTCGTATTAACTTTCGGTCCATTAAAAACAAGATCTTTTCTTCTTCGTTTTTCCAGCTTAGCTTTACCTACTAAAGCAGTCTGTCGGTGCTGAGCCAAAACAAGGTACTGTACAAATAACTGGCGAACAGTAAGTACTCCACAATCATTGTACAGTTCAGTGGTAGGAAACCGGAAGGATCTGGTTGCCACTTTTAACACGGCTCTCTGGGCCCGTTCCGGTGCTAGCATATGCGTACTACACGCTCCGCCCCATGAGATGTTGCAGTATGTGAGAATAGATCTACAGAGCGCGTTGTACACATCAAAAAGCAATGCTCTATCTGCAACATCACGCAAATTTTTAAACACAAATATTAGCTTGCGGATTCTACTGCTGAGTGCATCAATATGATTTTTCCAAGTCATTTTACTGTCTAAAGTTACGCCGAGGTATTTAATACTAGGCACACATTTTAACTCTGGGCAGTTGCAGATATTTGATGAGCAGTTGATGTGTGCCTTAATATTGAATACTAGTGCATTTATACGTGTATTAGTAAATCTAATATATTTCGTTTTCTCTACATTTAGAGAGAGCAAATTGACTTGCAGCCATTCCGTTACCTCCCGCAATCCTTCTTCAGCATGGATCCTAGCCTGTTCCCAGTCTTTTCCTACAAAAATAAGTGCAGTGTCGTCAGCATACGAAAAAAAATTTCCATGACCGATGTTTAAATTACACAAATCATTGACGTGACTAAGAACAGACTAGGGCCCAGCACACTACCTTGAGGAACCCCGTAACTTATTGTCTCGTCTTTACTTATAGAATTACCAACTTTAGTTCGTTGGGTTCTTCCTGTCAAATAATCCTCCAATAGTCGTAATGCGTTATCTCGTATTCCGACATGTTCCAGCTTCTTGACAAGTATGGGCACAGAGACAGTGTCGAAAGCTTTGGCTAAGTCCAAAAATACTCCTACTACTTTATTTTTCTTATCAAGTTCACTTATAATAAAATTTGTAAGTCCAGACACCGCGTTCTCTGCTGATTTACCAGCTCTAAAGCCAAACTGGCATTGCGAAAGAATATTAAATTTTTCAAAGTATGAAGTGAGTCGTTTAGGCCCACTTGCACGTTTTCGGGTTAAAATTATAACTGAATAGCTAACCCAGAGCTAGTAACTCGAGTTAAGTTGGTAAACAGAAATATCCAGACATTTTCTCTTGCACGTTCGGAATATTGACAGGGGTTAAGCCCGTCACGCACGTAGCAATAATATATATTAATATACCGTACTATAATATATATTATAGCAAGCTACCACACTCGGAGACGATGCTATAATATATATTTTCCTTCATTTCATTGATGGTCGGCCTAGCATTTACACGTGTTTTGTAATAAAGGGTGATTTCAAAACACAGTAGGTAATTATGAATTCAACTAGAAGTGCATTGTTATTGGATTTCATTGACAGTTCTTCAGACGACCATTCCGATTAATATCACACACTCCTAATAAGGTGGATATAGTGTTTATGAAAAGTAGTTTATTTATGATTTGGCTAATTTAAATGACTTGTACCTGAGCTAGTATAAAAGTGACTAGTCACCAATCAGATTTTTACATCGCCGATGCCCAGTCCCGAGTAGACTAAATGGCGATATATCGCCAAAATTGACCACACTGATCGGGCGGGGGCGGCCCAGGGGGTCTAGCTAAGATTCCAAACGCTAACGCTATCGCCAAATTTTGCTTTTGGGATCGTTCGGGATCCCAAAAGCTTCGGCCTAACTCCAAAATGTACTGGAATGACATTTCGGAAATCGCTTACTTTTCCACAAAAATAAGTAAGTTTTTGTGGAAAAGTAAGCGATTAATGTCATTTCAATACATTTTTGGAAATAGCGTTAGCATTTGGGATCTTTGCTAGACCCTCAGGCAAAGTGGCAGGAATGGTAAGAGGGGAGAAGCTTCCTACGAGCGCGTCGGATATGTTGAAACATGCTGTACATTCAAAATATGTCTCGCTATATCATAATATATATTAATATACAATAATATAAAAATATACCATAATATATATTACGGTATAGATTGGTGACGTCACAGAAATATATATTATAGCTGCGTGTGCGGTCCCTCGAGAATTTGTATAGAATATATATGGTAATATGTCTAGCTATAAATAATAATAATAATAATAATAATAATCTCAATGCTCAATGCACAGAGTAAACCAAAATTACACCTGACTTATGTATTTGAAGTTGAAAGGTACAAGGTATACCTATTCTATACTAACTGGAATAAGCTCATAGCATCGTAAATTATACAAAACTAAACTTTAATTTTAAGGCCGTAAAATTGATATTAGACTATCGTGTTTGGAGAGAAACGTGGTCTGAGGAAGATAGTACGTTGTGTACCCAGGGAGTAGTCTGTCTTTTTCTTATGCCTTATTATCGGAGGTAGTTAACGTGTTTTCATGGGAATGCATAATAAACTCAACTTCGTAAATTCTTGACGAATGTAAAACAATGAAATAAGGTAAAATTTACTTAACTACATACTTGTACTAAAACTGTACTAAAAAACAGGTAATAAAAATAATACAGTGGTTCATTGCACAGAAATGACACTTTCTATGGGATAGCATAATACCGTTACTTCGTAAATTATTCAACTGAATTTTATCAGATTTAGTAAAATTAGAAGCTGTAGCATGCAATGTACCGAACTGGGGACGATCCATGTGGGGACAACTGGGAATATACCACCTACCGGAGAAAGAGCTGCGCATGCGTTTAGTAGTCTATGTATGTAATGTACCTTTGTTGTTTTTTACTTAAGAATCCTATTCATAGCATGTATGCAGTAGCATAGGATTCTTAAACACGGTTCTTATGAGATTGAAGAGATGAAACTGCGGGCCTACTACTTTATTTTAAACTCATTCACAACTCGAGACACAAAAAAAACGTCTCGAAAAACTTATCGTTTCTGTTCGAAGTGTTTGTTCCAGTTAGTATGGAATATAAGTACTATTCATATAGTAAAGAACTTCTTGGAGAGGTATCAATAGAACAAACAGAACATAGAACATTTAGAATAGAACATTTTCGGCCAGTGTCAATTTGAAACTAATAAAACGTACATACCTAAAGCCGCCTCTACATGCTTGATGTTTGCCACAAACACCCAGTACCCCCAAACACCGACCACAAATTACTTAACACATACACTGCATCCATAGGTAAGTCAAAAATGCTAGGTATGGATGGGCAAAAATGGCGGGTGACGAGCGTGCTAGGGCTGCCAACATTTTTTTCGGGGAAATATACAGCATCTTTTCAACAACCAAAACCAAATAGATTATTTATCAAATATTCATTTTTATAAACACTAAACTTCTAATGTCTTTGTTTAAAATAAAAGTATCATAAAATATGAATTAATTAAAACCAAAAGAGCTATTTATAACTATCTGTTTCTTTGTTCTCCGCCATTTTAAATTCATAACTCGAAATTTCCTTCGTGTGAATATGGCGGGAATAGTAAGTAAGCAGGAACGACATTTCTTTAAGGGCCTTACTTGACTTGACTTCTTGGTTTATGGCTTCTGTGGCTAGTTGTCACAATTCTGCCAGGGGCCTTACTTATAAACGCCTTGGCTCCACACATAGTGTATTTAGCCAGTGTCAAGTATTGTATATTTTCATAGAGTTTTAGAATATTTTACGTAGTCAAGTCTTAGTCATAGTCATAGTCCAGTCTAAGTCGGGTCATAGTCCAGTCTAAGTCATGCTCAAGTAAAGTGGTGGCAACTTTACAAGAAGCTTCTATGGAATTTTGGAAGCAACACGAAAAATCACGTTTCACCACATCATATCACTTGACCACACTCATGCTCGTAATTCAGCACTTAATGCGTAAAACGCCACCAATTTTAAACATTAACACTGCAAAAAGCAAAAGTTTTGAGAAATAATACAATGCAACGACGTGAACTTTTTCACGTTCCCGCCAAAACTCCGGCCGCTTAAAGTTAGTCAGTGTTTTCCCGCGTGACATTTCAAATCAGTCAAAAGATGACAGAAGGTTTTAAGCAATGGCTAACTTTAGCGGCGTTTATAAGTAAGGCCCTAAATGAAGAAGGTTGAATATATTGGCATAGCTGCTGCCCGCTACCTTGTATTTTTTTAAATAGCAAGCTGTCATGGTCGCTTTGAAAATATCGTATTATTGCCCCTAGTCATAAAAATATTTTAAATACGAAGGTTTGCGAGTATTAGGCCCTCTTGCACGTTCTCGGTTTAAAATTATAACTGAATACCTAACCCAGAGCTAGTAATTCGAGTTAAGTTGGTAAACAGAAATATCCAGACATTTTCTCTTGCACGTTCGGAATATTGACAGGGGTTAAGCCCGTCACACACGTAGCAATAATATATATTAATATACCGTACTATAATATATATTATAGCAAGCTACCACACACGGAGACGATGCTATAATATATATATTTTCCTTCATTTCATTGATGGTCGGCCTAGCGTTTACACGTGTTTTGTAATAAAGGTTGATTTCAAAACACAGTAGGTAATTATGAATTCAACAAGAAGTGCATTGTTATTGGATTTACTTGATGGTTCTTCAGACGACCATTCCGATTAATATCACACACTCCTAATAAGGTGGATATAGTTTTTATGAAAAGTAGTTTATTTATAATTTGGCTAATTTAAATGACTTGTACCTGAGGTAGTATAAAAAGTGACCAGTCGCCAATCAGATTTTTACATCGCCGATGCCTAGTGCCGAGTAGACTAAATGGCGATATATCGCCTAAATTGACCACACTGGTCGGGCGGAGGCGGCCCAGGGGGTCTAGCTAAGATTCCAAACGCTAACGCTATCGCCAAATTTTGCTTTTGGGATCGTTCGGGATCCCAAGAGCTTCGGGCTAACTCCAAAATGTACTGGAATGACATTTCGGAAATCGCTTACTTTTGTGGAAAAGTAAGCGATTAATGTCATTTCAATACATTTTTGGAGATAGCGTTAGCATTTGGGATCTTTGCTAGACCCCCAGGCAAAGCGGCAGGAATGGTAAGAGGGGAGAAGCGTCCGAGGAGTGCGTCGGATATGTTGAAACATGCTGTACATTCAAAATATGTCTCGCTCTATACCATAATATATATTAATATACAATAATATAAAAATATACCATAATATATATTACGGTATAGGTGGGTCACAGAAATATATATTATAGCTGCGTGTGTGGTCCCTCGAGAATTTGTATAGAAAACATAAGGTAATATGTCTAGCTATAAATATATTAATATATATTATAGCTACGTGTGTGACGGGCTTTAAGTTGGTAAACCTCCGGCTCAATGCACAGAGTAAAACAAAATTACACCTGACTTATGTATTTGAAGTTGAAAGGTACAAGGTATACATATTCTATACTAACTGGAATAAGCTCATAGCATCGTAAATTATACAAAACTAAACTTTAATTTTAATGCCGTAAAATTGACATTAGACTATCGTGTTTGGAGAGAGACGTGGTCTGAGGAAGATAGTACGTTGTGTACCCATGGAGTAGTCTGTCTTTTTCTTATGCCTTATTATCGGAGGTAGTTAACCTGTTTTCATGGGAATACATGTAGGCTTAAAAATCTGATAAAGTTTATGAACGGACAATCTAAATGTAAAAAAGGTGTGAGAGTTTATGAACGAAGGAAGAAAGAGAGACATGCAAGATGTGAATGGAAGACGTGAGAGTTTTTTTCTGCGGTGTTAATAATTAAAAATAGTTTTGTCGGAAAATATAGAAGACTTTGCTGCCTCAAGCCCCCCATCGTTTCATTTTCACGAGCACCAACCAGATTCTACATGCATAATAAACTCAACTTCGTAAATTCTCGATGAATGTAAAATAATGAAATTAGGTAAAATTGATTTACCTACTTACCTTTACTAAAACTGTACTAAAAAACAATACAGTAGTCAATCGCACAGAAATCATACTTTCTATGGGATAGCATAATACCGTTACTTCGTAAATTAATCAACTAAATTTTATCAGATTTAGTAAAATTAGAAGCTGTAGCATGCATGTACTAAACTGGGGGCGATCCATGTGGGGGCAACTGGGAATATACCACCTACCGGAGGAAGAGCTAGGCATGCCTTTAGCAGTCTATCTATGTAATGTACCTTTGTTGTTTGTATTCATAGCACATGCTGTTTAAGCATCCTATGCTACACACGGTTCTTATGTGATTGAAGAGATGAAACTGCGGGTCTACTATTTTATTTTAAACTAATTCACAACTCGAGACACAAAAAAAAACTTCTCGAAAAACTTATCGTTTCTGTTCGAAGTGCTTGTTCCAGTTAGTATGGAATATAAGTACTATTATAGAACTTCTTGGAGAGGTATCAATAGAACATTTTCAGCCAGTGTTAATTTAAAACTCATAAAACGTACATACCTAAAGCCGCCTCTACATGCTTGATGTTTGCCACAAACACCTAGTACACCAAACACCGACCACAAATTACTCAACACATACACTGCATCCACAGGATAGTCAAAAGTGCTAGGTATGGATGGGCAAAAATGGCAGGCGACGAGCGTGTTAGGGCTGCCAACATTTTTTTTCGGAGAAATATATAGCTGCTTTTTAATATAATAAAAAACAAAAGATAAACAAATATATTATTTATCAAATATTCATTTTTATAAACACTATCTAATGTCTTTTTTTAAATTAAAAGCATCATGAAATATGCATTAAGTAAAATCAAAAGGGATATTTATTACTATCTGTTTCTTTGTTCTCCGCGATTTTAAATTCATATCGGAATTTCCTTCGTGTGAATATGGCGGGAATAGAAAGCAGGAACGACATTACTTTAAGGGTCTTACTTATAAATGCCGCTTAAAATTAGTCAGTGTTTTCCCGCGTGACATTTCAAATCAGTCAAAAGTTGACAGAAGGTTTTAAGCAATGGCTAACTTTAGCGTTTATAAGTGAGGCCCTAAATGAAGAAGGTTATATTGACATAGCTACTGACTTGGCAACAGGCAACTTGAAAGTGACGATGCGATCGAAGGAGTAGCATGCTAGCTATAGCTTATATTTTATGCTGGATACTGGAACACATAGGATACTGATTACCTTTTTTATTTAAGCCGCAGCGAATAATCTCAATTATTCGCGGGCAGTATTCGAAGAGATATATAGAACCTACTAGTTGCGCACAGCGTTTAGCACACAGCCTTGAAATATAGTGCAGTTCTATATATTAATGTATGGTTAGCAACCCTACGCGCGTACTACTGTCAAACGTTTGAATACATCACAAATAGCTTTGTCGTTCGACAAACGTATTTGTCAAATCCTTAGAACTATGCACAATTCCGACACTGATACCGATCAATGGTGTTTGCCAGTGACACATGTGTGTTTGCAAACAGGCAAACACCAAAATAAAAATACACACACCCATCCTCAAGTTCATGTTTGCTATTTGATGTTCGCTGTTTGCCAAGTATGTGAAAGCCGCTTAAGGATCAACATGTCAAATTACCCCCGGGTTAAATATATAACGGGATAAGTGGTCAATTTTCTAACGTGCAAGATAAAATACAAAAATAATCCGAGTTAGGCATTTATTCAGGTAACACGAGGTTAGAGTGAACGCGCAAGTCGGCCTTAGTGTTTGTTACCTTTAATCTCCGTAACTACTGAAAAAGTTTTGACGACATTAAATTTTTTTTTACTTTGGACATATCTAACTTTTGACCACGCTCTCACCTGATGGAAAGTGACGATGCGATCGAAGGTGCAGCATGCTAGCTATAGCTTATATTTCATGCTGGATACTAGAACACATAGGGCAATATTCGAAGAGATATACAGGGTTACAGGAAAAATTGTGCTAGATCCGTTAAGGGCGTGGAGTACCCATCATTTCTGACTTATTTCACTATGAAACACCCTAGCCTAAACTTCACCCTTTTCGAGATATTCGACTTTTAATATTTTTATTGAAAATTGCCAATTTTTAGGCTACAAAATTTAATTTTGTTTATTTTGTGTGTCTTATTATTATTATTATTGCATTTTTACGTGTGTAATAAGATGCTTTAGGACGTCAATCATTAAAATAGTACATAAGTTAACTGAATAGACCGTAGTAGACAAGTGAAAGTTAAGAATTAAAAATAAATATTAGAAACTGTATTTTTCTTTAAGGGATATCTAAAAAAAATATTATGGCTATTGTTCGGCAGATGTGTTTTAAAATATCTACGTTTCATTAGCTATCTAACGAGGTATAATAATCTAGGATTTTATTCAAATGCATTGAAAATAATTTAGTTTCATAGGCGACAGTGGAGAAGAAAATGTATACTTAGCCCTATAAAGCAAAATAAAACAATAGGTAAGCATGCAATGTCATTTTTTAAAGGTTTTCACAAAACTTTTTCTTATTCTACAGTTCATGTTCAACATGGCCGCCTCTATTTCTGATACATTGTCGCATTCTTCTACGGAGACCAGTCTTCACTACTCCAGTGGTCAACGTGGTCCTCATTTTATTTGCTGCATTCACAATCCTTTCTCTTAAGTCTTCCACAGACGAAACTGGATTTGGCTCGCTGTACACTAAGACTTTTCATGAGCCCCCACACATGAAAATCCATGGGGGTTAGGTCCAGACTCCTTGCTGGCTATGGCAACGGCCCACTTCGTCCTATCCATTTGTTTTGGTAATTTGTGTCCAGCCAGTCTCTGACACTTCTTCTGAAATGGGCAGGGCAGCCATCGTGTTGGAACCACATGTCCCTGATCAGGTTGAGTGGCAGATCATCCAGCATATCACTCAAATCTGCTCTCAGGAAATTTTCGTAGCTTTCCCCATTTAGATTATCCGGGAGAAAGTAAGGTCCAATTCACATTCACGCTGAATCTTCGTTGGGTTCCATCTTTCACTCTTTTCTTATTGGGATTCCTTAGTTCTTTTGGGGCCCAGTAATGGGCGTTGTGATAGTTGGTTATGCCATCTTTATCAAATTTGGACTCATCCGTCCACAAGATATTTCTTAACAAAACTGGGTCTTCTACGTCAGCATTTAGCATAAATCTGCAAAAGTCCAGTCTTCTCGCAGGGTCTCCTTCTTCAATAACGTGTACCGGCGTGTAATGGTACGGGTATAGGCCAGCAGTATGCACTGTAAACCACACTCTCCATTGCGAAAGTCCCAGATCACGGGCAACAATATTAGTGGAAGTAGTCGGATCCGTTCGAAAGCGTTGCACCATCTCATTGTCCTGTTCTTCGTCGTCAATTCGTGGTCTTCCCATGTCTGTATTTCGTCTCAAAACAGAGCCAGTTTCGAAGTCTTCGATAAGCTCTGTCAAAAACGGCCACATCCGGCACTCGACGACCGGAGTAGCGAGTTATGTATTCGTTGCGAGCTTGCGCAGACACACAATCGCAGTATCCGTAACAAATAAGCATATTATCAGCATATTCCTCAGGTGTGTAGGACGTCATCTTCAACAATTCCGTATCACAGGTACAAATCAAAGTCCGGTTAACAAGCACAGTAATCACAACAATCAGAAGAAAAAGTCCAGAATCACAGCCAAGTCGAGAAATAAAGCAAAACGATAACACATCTACTATGTACGAAGCACAAAAGCAGACTGACAACCAAAACAATACCCCCTGTTGCATTCCCAGCCCTAACCAGTCTCTACACATTTTTTCTTTCATTCGCACCTACATAAAACGTCACTTGTCTCGCTCGCACGGTGCGTCTTAACTTGAAGGACAATAGGCGCGAGACCATTAGAACTGCTACCTGGAGCATCCCAACTATTTTTTTTCCATGAAATGTATTACAAACCCTAGATTATTGTACCTCGTTAGATAGCTGATGAAACGTAGATATTTTAAAACACATCTGCCGAACAACTGCCATAATATTTTTTTTAGATATCCCTCAGAGAAAATTACAGTTTCTAATATTTTTTTAGTTCTTAACTTTCACTTGTCTACTACGGTCTATTCAGTTAACTTTTGTGCTATTTTAATGATTGACGTCCTAAAGCATCTTATTACACATGTAAAAATGCAATAATAATAATAATAAGACACACAAAATAAACAAAATTAAATTTTGTAGCCTAAAAATCGGCAATTTTCAATAAAAATATTAAAAGTCGAATATCTCGAAAAGGGTTAAGTTTAGGCTAGGGTGTTTCATAGTGAAATAAATCAGAAATGATGGGTACTCCACGCCCTTAACGGATCTAGCACAATTTTTCCTGTAACCCTGTATAGAACCTACTTGTTGCGCACAGCGTTTAGCACACAGCCTTGAAATATAGTGCAGTTCTATATATTAATGTATGGTTGGCAACCCTACGCGCGTACTACTGTCAAACGTTTGAATACATCACAAACAGCTTTGTCGTTTGACAAACGTATTTGTCAAATCCTTAGAACTATGCACAAATCCGACACTGATACCGATCACTGGCGTTTGTCAGTGATACTTGTGTGTTTATAAACAGGCAAATCCTCAAGTTCGTGTTTGCTATTTGGTGTTCGCTGTTTGCCAAGTATGTATAAGCCGCTTAAGGATGAATCAACATGTCAAATTACCGGGTTAAATATATAACGGGATAAGTGGTCAATTTTCTAACGTGCAAGATAAAATACAGAAATAATCCGAGTTAGGCTATTTAAACAGGTAACACGAGGTTAGAGAGAACGCGCAAGTCGGCCTTATTGATTATCTTTTCTAGTATTTTAGAAATTGTTGGCAAGATTGAAATAGGCCTATAATTTTCAACACTATCTCTGCTACCACCCTTGTGAATTGGCGTAATCATAGACATTTTAAAAACTTTTGGGAATATTCCTGTTGATAGGCTTAAGTTGCAGACATGCGTTATGATAGGTAACAGTACGGGTGCTGACTGCTTGATTATTTTAGATGAGATGCCATCAACTCCAGCTGCACAATCATTTTTCAAGCTATTGATCAAGCTGAATACCTCAGACATATCGGTTTCTAAGAGCCCAATTGAATTGACTTGCGATGGAAGCTTACTAATATTTTTAAATAAATCATTCTGATTTTATCGGCAAGAATTTTACCCACGTTTGCAAAGTAGTTGTTAACGGAATTAATTGAATCTGTGGAGCTTATTTTTGTTTTTAACAGTGTCTCATTACTACTCTTCTCTTTTACTGTGCTCGTTATTTTCCTAATGGTTTCCCATGTCTTTTTAATATTATTTTTATTTGTTTCTAGATCAGTTTCATGGTATTCAATTTTTAATTTTTTCAGTAGGTTTGTACAATAATTTCTATATCTCGCATATGTTAATTTAAGTGTTTTATTATTTGGTGTTTCTTTTAGGCGAAGATGCATTTTATCACGAGTGCAAACGCAACGCAAGATTCCGGTGGTAATCCAGGGTTTGATGATTCGCTGATTGTGCGGGACTTTAAAAATACGAGTGTTAACTTTAATTACTTCCATTAGTTTACTTGTAAGGAGGTTAGCCGCTATGTTAGGATCTAATGATTGCAAAATTTCAGTAAAATTCAATGCTTTTGACCGGCTTTATATAAATCTAATTTTGATGATACTTTTTCCGGCAAAACCGTATACGCCATCTTACTTTGAATGCATAATATAACAGGTCGGTGATCTGTTATAAAGGTATCAATTACTACTATTGGACATTTACGTTTGCTTTTTAGCATAATATGATCTAGGCATCGATCACCTCTAGTTGGTATACTATGACCAGGCAAAAGCCCATGACTAGCTATTAGCTCCAAATAGCAGGCAAACAAACAAAACAAATTGACTGTGTGTCCAGGTTGGGGCGCTACCAAAACATCGAGGATAGTCAACAGAGATATTTTTCCGCGCCAACTCAACAGCGAAGGTTCGGGCGTATGCGCCATAATAGTAACAGAGTTTCTTTCTTTAATCTGTGCATCCGGATAAACCCGAGATAAAATTACCGTCAGTAGTAGTGTAACATTTTTATTCTCTCATCTATGGTTAGTAGCCAGAAAATAATTGAATATTGTTTTCGTCTAATATAGTAAACTGCCATTATAAAAGATATTTTGTGCACTGTTATCCCCTTTGTTTACATAAAATATCTAAGACTTATGAACAGGGTATAAATAATTTACGGAAGAATCTCAGTTGGCCAGCATCAGCTTGAGCCCGTTAACCCCTTGAATCCACCACTGCATTGTATTAGAGGTTGAAAACAATTCAGGAATTTGTTTTCCCGTAATATTACGTTTATTTATATTAACCTTAGAGACTTTGGGCTTAAATTGTAAATCCATTCATGTTTTTTGAAGACGTTTCATTAGAAGACGTTATAGAAGAAGTTTTATTCTTAGTTCGTAACAATTATAGGATTTATAGGTAGGTAGGGGTAAAAACATAACATGTACTAGGTCCATCGGTACTAGGTAGTCCATTAATCAAGGCAAGAGTATATTGGAGGCTTGCAATAATAGATTAGGAAACCTAAGAAGTTTCGAAAATAGGTGTTCAGCCCACAGAATTCGCCCTGTTACATGGATACAAAGTCTTTGGTTCATAAGGTATTTTATTTTATTCATTAATTGTTAATAAAATTTTGGGCTTGTACATGACTACATGTACATCCTGGGATTCCTGGGATGGGAACCAGGCACGTCTGGGGTGGTCACGCCCCCCCCCCCCCCCCCTAAATACGCCTATGGCTGTAGCGTTAAGTAAAAGTAAGACTAATACATTTCAGTTCTTATTTAAAAATCTTATTAATAAACGCTAAACAGACACAAATAAATAGGTGTGCGTTTTCAAAAAAACGTGTGCCCGTCATTTTTGGGTTTTCCCCTGTGTTTGTTTTTGAAGTCTAATAACAAGTAACATTTGTATGTGGCATAGACTACATAACTAGAATAATTTTTAAAAATTTTGATTGCATTACACTTCTTCATTGATAAAGAGAAACAAGTTTTGGCGGGAACGCGGAAAAGTTCACGTCGTTATTTTCCAAAACTTGCTTTTTCCAGTGTTAATGTTTAAAATTGGTGGCGTTTTACGCATTAAGTGCTGAACTACGAGCATGAGTGAGGGCAAGTGATATAATGTGGTGAAACGTGATTTTTCGTGTTGGTTCCATAACTCCTTAAAAGCTTCTAGTAAAGTTGTCACCACTTTGCTGGAGCATGTTTTAGACTGGACTATGACTAGGACATGACTTTGCGTGAAGTATTTTATAACACGATGAAAATACTATACTTGACACTGGCTAAATACACTATGTGTGGAGCCAAAATATAAGAAAAAAAAAAAGAAACAATTTTTAGATTTTTTTGTTTGTCTGTATGTCTCTTTGACTTTGAACAAGAATCACGCTGGAATTACAGATAGAAGTTAGTAGAACAGATTGCGTTGAATTTTGGTATGGTTACAGTGTTGCCAACCGTACGATTTAAATCGTATTTATACGATCTTTTTGGCTCTGGTACGATGTACGATCGTGAATCCGAAATCGTACGCAAAACATACGACCTTTTCAAATCTTGTTATCTTCGTAACCAAATTAATAAATTAAGTTCATTTTGTCCAAAAGTCAATAACGACAGAGCCGAAAAAGCTATAAACCAAACCGTCACACGACAAAACCTAATCGTCTTACTCATTTTATTTATTAACGTGGTTGCTATCCAAATAATTTTGAACTACGCATGTGTATTTCAATTTGATTTCAGTTATTTCGCTTGTCGGTTTTTTTAATTAAAATACGTACCTACTCATTATGTTGCGTTTTGTGTGGAATTCTCATTCATCATTATGAAATGTGGCCGGAGTCTGGTAACCAGAGTTCCAGAAAATTGCTCAATGTGTGTATCTAAAATGTTAAAATAGCCTTTGCCCGTTATAAAACAAATATAATAATTATGAAATTCCAAATGTGAAATATTGTGGACCCTAAAATCAACGTATTTAAATAATTAAACAATACCACTAATGTACTTATACTAACTAATTACTAATTATTTAAATAATTTCGCATTTTTCATTGAAATTTCTAAGCGTACTATTTTTTTCAGGAAATTGTAGGAAAATACGATCTTTTCACGTCAAAGGTACGATTCCCAAAAAAATAAAGTTGGCAACACTGTATGGTTATTGGTTATAGCAAATTTTTCCGAAAAACATTAAGGATAATTTTTGTTTCCTAAAGTGCCCCCCCCCCCCCCCCCCCCCTATAAAAATTGGTCTCTCGACAAACATATATATTACTCTCGATTTTGCGACTGTCCCTTGTTTTGCAACGAGGAAATTATTAGATTTTATTTTACCAAATTTTAATATGAAGGTATAGGTACTAGTATTATGAATGCATTATTTGGAATGGTATTAGTGTTCTAGAATACAATGATTACTTTTCCCGAAGCTGCATTTCAATGTAGTATCGCCAAAGTAATGGTTACTTTTATATCAGGTGTAACATATCTGATCTTAAAACAAGCATTATTCATAAATTATTTATAGGTTACATTTGGGGCCAATTTTAAAGGCTTTAGTTGACAGATGTAAAACTACTAAAACTGTTGCTGTTCTTGTCAAACAGTCGGGAATGTAAGAGACGCCTATATTTTTAGTATTTTAAATACTGTCATCTAAAGCCTTCAAAATTAGACCTAATATCATAGATCTACACTTGGGTGCAAAAAATTCGCACGTATGCAACATTTTGACTTTCGCTGCATTTTTATTTTTGCGATTTTAACGGTACTGCAATATGTTACTACCATTAAAACAAAATGCACACGTAGGCTTTTGAGTGACACATCGAGTGACCATCAACCTCTATAAACAATACAATAACAACAATACAATAGCATAACCCGAAATCGCTCGTTACAGGTAGAGACGCTCGCACTACTTGTCACAGGTATAAAATGGTGCATTTTAAGGGTAGTGACCTCATTCGCACATCAACCTTTTCTTTGAACAGTCGTCAATTGATAACATCGTAACCCAAAATTAAAAAATGAGTACCACACCAGAAATAGCCGCTCAAGTGGTGGCCCTACTTCAAGCAGGGAAAAACCAAATTGAAGTGGCAAGACAACTGAATCTAAGCCGGTTCTCTGTCCGTCGAGTATGGCAGAGGTATCAAGAGACTGGCGGCTTCAAACGGCGCCAAGGATCTGGCCGACCCCGTGCCACAACAAGGCGTGACGACCGCTTTATTGTGACGACTGCATTGCGCAATCGGCGTTTGAATGCAGTTCAATTGGGACAGCGTCTCCAAGAAACACGGGAAGTCGATGTCAGCCGATAGACAGTTAGAAGACGACTACGGGAAGGGAATCTGACTGCGCACAGATCAGCAAATGGACCGAAACTGACCCCAGCCCACCGACAAACCCGCCTTCAATTCGCTCGAGAGCATTTGGAATGGACTGAAGACCAATGGAGCGCAGTTCTGTTCTCTGACGAGTGCAGGATGTGCCTACATGGCAACGATGGAAGAGGAAGAGTCTACCGAAGGCCAGGCGAGCGATTTCAACAATGCTGCATCGAAGAACGAGTCTCTTACGGCGGTGGATCATGCATGTTCTGGGGAGGCATATCACTGGAGGCAAAGACTGAACTTATTTTTATCTCCGGAGCGAATCCTGGCCGCCGATCAAGGGGATTCACTTCTCAAAGGTACATTGAGGAAGTACTCCAGGACCACGTTGTACCATTTGCGGGATATATTGGAGAACACTTCATCTTCATGCAAGATAATGCAAGACTGCATACGGCTCGTATTGTGTACCAGTACCTTGAAGAGTTTGCGGTGCCTGTCATGGAGTGGCCAGCTCGCAGCCCGGACCTCAATCCGATTGAACATTTATGGGACGAGCTAAAAAAACGAGTTCGGGCCAGAGACACTGCCCCAACGAGTCTCCAGGAGCTGCAACATGCGATTGAAGAAGAATGGGAGGCCATACCGCAAGATTTTATAAAAACTTTAGTTCAGTCAATGAAAAAACGCATGGAAGCAGTCATTCGGGCTAGGGGAGGGAACACCCCTTATTAATAAAAAAGTTTTTATGCTGATTTTCATGTTTTTAATTTAATTTCAACCCCTAACTTTTACCCAAAACTCACTAAGTAGACGTGGTATAAGGACAAAAAAGGTACTGCTGGATAGGTTTTGAAATAAACTTTAATATTAGATACTAAAAAAATAAAAACAAACATGTTTTTTTTTTATTTTTGAAAATTTGATGAAAATTTATACATGTGCGAATTTTTTGCACCCAAGTGTATATATCAGGATATGCCCGAAGGAACATTTTATTTACTCAAAATGGTGTGGGGAAAAGTCAGCGCCATCTCTTAGATTACTCAGGAACTACGATGAGTTGGGAAATTAAACGCTGCCATTATGTCCGTCAATGTTTGTTTACAATGATTATTCCCAAATATAAAATCGATTATTTTCGTACAAAACGGAGTGTAATATTGAAAATATTGACTTACTTGTGGTAAGAAACTTTGTATTTCTTTTTATTGCACTTTAGAGTGTAGTTTGTGCAACCCTTCACAACACAACTTGGCATATTTTCTTTGAGACACACAACCAATATCTTCTCACTTCCAACACAGACTGGGCGCTAGTGGATGTCAATCTGTGAACTTGACTCCCTCTTTGAAGCGACGGTTTAATCTGTCATTAGGCCTGTCCTTATATATATGTCTATGCCTAATATTGCCAACTTTTTAAATGGTATTATGTGTATAGTCGTAACAAAGTTAAAATAGTTTGCTTCTTTCTTCATATTTAATACAAAATCAGCATTTATAATAGTTGCAAAACTAACACATCTTTTTCCACTGGGCCATTTCAATTTGATGATTCTCGACTAAACAACAAGTAAGTAAATAAATGTTTTTTCGTACACTAGCATGAACCCTAATATGTAAAATAAAAAAAAAACAAAAATATTATATTTAAAATAAATTCATGAATTAATCATCATGTGTTAATTTATTAACACATGGTACACCTTTTTATTGAAAACTTGTATCACAATCTGTCATTTTTGGAATGCTTTCCTTAATTTGTAAGCTGATGCATGATCTGTATATAATTACAATGTATAGGGTGGATTCCAGTAGCTACTAAGAATGCCAAGAACGCCAAAAACAATCCCATTCACTCATTTCCGTTCCATTTGGACATATACCAAAATTTCGTTATTTTCGCCCAGGATGTCAAGGTGTGACTGGAACAAATACATCACCAATCGCCTTGGGTGGGTGAAAAGCACAGAGCTAGAAATGGTAGTGACAAAATTCTTTGGCGTTTTGGCATTTTTATTTCAACTGAAACATGGGAGACTATTGTCAAAAACTCTCACAGTGATCACAACATTTGTGATTGAAATTAATGAAAATTATGTTAATTCAGTCCCAGTGGAACCCATCCATAATGATAAAATTATTAAAATATATAACTACATTTTAAACATGTACCAAGAATATTTCCACTACCCTCAGAACAACCCCACTGGTACAATTTCCCCTACAATAGCTACTAGCTAATAGTGTTTAATCTTTGTTCAAAAATAAAAAAGACAATAACTAACTCATTATTTGAATGTTAAATATCTCCACAGCTTCCCACCCATGTAATGAATACGTTACTAACTTATAAAATTACAAAAGATGATTATTAAGAAGGGACACTCAAAGTCACCAAAAATGTATGTATTGTATTTAGTTTTTTTTAAACGAATATCAAGAACAAAACACCACTTTCTCCATTACCCAATTAAAAGAAAACATTAGATTCATACATATTTCACATATTACATCATAATCCGAAAGGATATTTTTAGAATTAAGTTTCTTAAAAATTAAAAGTAGGTAACTAAAAGCTACATCTATCATGGTACTACTATCTTGTATAAAAGCACAAATATTGTCTATAATTACAATATTCTAAAACTAGCTGATGGTTTTTGGCTATATTTTAAGAATACCTTGAGAATATCTATTGTAAATCAGGAAGATCTTCCCCCTCGCTAGAGCTAGATTCATCCTTTTCATTTTCATCATCAAAGCCACTTAACTTATTAGAGAACATGTCCATATCATCGAAGTCTTCTGCCCCACTCTCATCTTCATCCTGCCAGCGCTCAAAGTCTACTTTTAACCAGTGGTGCTTCTTCTTGTCATTTGTTAGAGCAGGCCAGAAAGGATCATCATTTTTTTCTTTAGCCAAAATTACTTCAATTAATCTGCCTTTGTTCACGAAAGCACTCTTCTCAGGATTTATTTCGCCATATAGCGGTATGGTAACCTCATGCAATTTTTGATCAGGGGCACACGTGCCTTTGAATGATAAAGAATTTTTTTCAAATTTGATATCTGGTTTCTCACACTCCACATTAAATGTCAAAAATACTTGAGCACTTCTCTGAGCCCATGAAACCGAAGGAGGCGTGCTTATTAGATTAGATGTCATAGTGTGTTTTACTGAAACAAAGGACCACTTTAGTTAACAAGGTTTGCTAAGTTTACATTTTAAATTTCAGAGGGTACACAAAGTACATACAGTTATAAGAATAAAAATAAAATTACGCAAATATGAACTATTAATATAATTACGATATTAATTTAATAAAATATGAAATCCAATAAAATAAAATGACAAGACAACTGACAATTACGCGTGAGGCGTATTTATCACAGAGGAACATATACAGGAAGAGGTGGGACTTCATAGACAATGACGTGAAAAAATATATGTCAAAATCTGCGCAATTATATATTGGCAACATTCAGCAAATTTGACGGATTGTACAAGACTACCACCCTAATAAAAATAAAATAATGCTGTACCCTGTATATTTTATCGATATCGACATTTTTACGAAACTGCAATCCATTGAATAATTTTGAAGAATAAAAATAATTACAGTTATCTGAAACTGAACCAAAATAATTAGGTATTGTTCGTTTTGCTATCAAAGTTGGTTCTGTTTCAGATTGGGATTAAATAAAATATATTTATTTATAAGAAATGTTTTATTCAGTGAAGAGGTTTAACAAACACATCATTAGATTTCTGAAAAAATTAAAGAATGGTGACTTACCACTAGGGCTTGTGAATATTCGAACATTTTAGATTATCGAATATTCGTTTTTTTGTATTCGAATAATTCGAATATTATTCGAATAGTTTGGATTATTATAGAATTACACTCCAAGCCTTCTTATTAGATAGATCAGCCCCCTATTACGAACGAGCTAGCAACGCTGCTGACGAACGTCTGCCGCTCAACTGCTGTCAATTTTCATTCAATTTTGACAGCAGTTGAGCGGCAGACGCGCGTCAGCAGCGCTGCTAATTCCTTCGTAATAGGGGGGCTGAAGTTCTAGAGACACGATTTGCGCGTGCCTTTAATACTTCATGGCCGCAACGCAATCGAGCGGGCTCAAGTATTCGCAAGTCTATGTGGAGTGTGGACAGCTCGTAAGTACGTAAACCTCGACCCATGAACCTACTACAAACAAAACTCAAGAGACCAGTTAGTTCTACACTATACCGAAAATATCCGCACTTCATTAATCTTCTCAACTAATTGAATTATGTGAGCAGTACTATCTGAAACAACACGAGAGAATAATTAAACAAACTTTAATTGACCGAGTAAACATAGTGACGCTGCACTCATCCAGCAGATGCAGTCTTCTTAATCCTCTTTTCCTGGCAAAACCACAAACTGAGGCTTGCCCTTGATCTAGCTGCCTCCTACTTGACGGCGGGGTGCCTTATTCATGGGTGAGGGTCTAAAAGTTGGTAGAGCACTAATGAAATCACAATAAGAAGATAATGCTGTGTGATGTCCTGAATAAATGTATTTACTTTATTTCTGCCATTAAATTGCTCAAAACATACCTAGGTTTACGTGCTGTTCGTTTGAGCTCATAGAAGCTGAATAAACATGGCATGAAAAATCTCTGAGGATATATTCCGGCAAAGGTGGAGCTGTAAGCCTTAATGAAGGAATGGCAGTCCTTTTTAACCGGTTTTTTTTTATGAAGTCCTTTTCGTTGAAGTGTTTGCCACATACGTATCTAGACTCGTGTAATTTCTCAATTGGGACATACGCAGTCTTTTGTCCCTGTCATTTTGAACCAAAATCTACACCTGTAAAATTATTAAACCAATAAATATTAGGCCATGACATTATATCGATATTATTTTTACCAGCACTATTATATAACTGAATTGCAATATGAAATTGTATTTATGATTTATGCATTAACGTATGGCTTACGACCGACTTGAAATAAATGTTCTTACGTTAATATTATCACATTTACTAACCAAGCTTGGTCGAGCGGAAATCTTGCCGCAAAATTCCTTTTTTGGCTTCTTTTCTTCCCACCCTTATTCCACATATTATGACACATTTTTGTATGAGGGCAGGCCGACATTAAATATATTTATAAACAATAATTTAAACTTTATCAGAATTTTCTACACAAAACACGAATACTATTTAAAATATTTAATTATTCACACCCGCTTTTCAATTCAAACAGATTTGAAGGTAAACAAACACTTTGACAGCGCAGACGTCGCAACGAGTGTGAGCGAGACTAAAGGTGTGGAAGGGAGAAGAGTTGATCTTTCATTAAAATTCACACTTTTTTCATACATTTTTTCAGCCCCTCTCAGTTGCGACAGACTGGTATTTATCGTCACAGGTATAAGTCACTGATAAAAGAAAGTCGCAGTCAGTCACAGTGACAAAATACCTCCGGGAGCAGCGACAATGTGACTTGTGCGCGAGTCTATGAGAGCGTGCTAAAGTAATAGGTGCATCCTTTTCTCACGAAGGCGTCTGTAGCGTGTCAGAGAGGGATAAACCTTGTATTTTTTTCGCAGGAGCTGTGACAGCGACATGTTTTGCCAGCCGCGAGTT
This sequence comes from Ennomos erosarius, assembly GCA_963580505.1. Taxonomy (NCBI): domain Eukaryota; kingdom Metazoa; phylum Arthropoda; class Insecta; order Lepidoptera; family Geometridae; genus Ennomos; species Ennomos erosarius. The sequence continues at coordinate 8,681,959 of OY756978.1, forward strand.
CAAAAGTAACAGGTGCCATCCTTTTTTTTCACATTGGCGTTAGTATTGGTCCAAAGAGGGACGCACCTGTTATTTTTTCCCAGGAACTGTGATGGAGTATCTTCATTATCGCGTGAATATTTATGGTGCGTTGGTGCGCAAAAAAATCTTCATCGGCTATACGCGATGTTTTAGTAGCGCGCCAATATTAGTGTCTTCTGGGGGTCTAGCAAAGATACCAACCACTGACGCTAACGCCTCACGCTAACTCCAAAAATGTATCGAAGTGACATTCGCTACGGAAAAGTTAGCGATTTCCGAAATGTCATTTCAGTACATTTTGGAGTTAGCGTGAGGCGTTAGCGTTAGTGGTTGGTACCTTTGCTAGACCCCCTGGACACACGGTCAATTTGTTTACCTTCAGACCTTATTACTAAGACTATGTTGTCCGTCCGTCTGTCTGTCTATCCAGCTGTCACCAGGCTGTATCTCATGAACAGGCCCATTCAACTCGTCATACATTGGATGGTAATAGTAGGTGGGCATGCTATAGGGATCCCAGTATAACAAAAATATTTTTATTTTATTTTATTTTAGATACGGCAACAAAATAATTTTGAGGTTATAATTGAGTTTTGGCGAGAACGCGGAAAAATTCACGTCGTTGCATTGTATTTTTTCTCAAAACTTGTGCTTTTTCCAGTGTTAATGTTTAAAATTGGTGGCGCTTTACGCATTAAGTGCTGAATTAAGAGCATGGGTGTAGGCAAGTGATATAATGTGATGAAACGTGGTCTTTCGTGTTGCTTCCAAAATTCCGTAGAAGCTTCTAGTAAAGTTGCCACTTCTTTACTGGAGCATGACTTAGACTGGACTATGACTTAGACTTGACTTAACGTGAAATATTCATAACACTGAAAAATTATAATACTTGACACTGGCTAAATACACTATGCGTGGAGCCAATATATAAGAAGAAAAAAAAAAGAGGTTATAATTGCCACCGGTCTCGTGGTGTTTCTTTTCGTGAATTTTCAGTGCTTCTTTATTTAGCTTAGAGACTCTTTTTGTATTTGTCTATTGTGATGTCGTGTTAAAAACAATGAAGGACAATAGCCGTAAATGTGCTAAATGCAATGCATCATCAGCGAAAGAGCCGAGTCTGGTGTTGCATCGATTTCCAAAACCAAGCCCTACCAATGTTCAACGGTAAATTACACAAAACTCAGACAATATAATTTGAGGTTATGTACTTATTATTGAGTTCATTGTGGATTTGGAATTAAACATGTTAATTATGTTTTGCAGAATGCTATCATGAGCAAAGTTTTGTATTATGTATTTTGTATTATATATACTTTATTTACTCAACAACTTAAATAATAAATAACATAAAACATTAATAATACCTACTTAAAAAAAAGGACTAAAACTAAATTAAATCTAAACTAAAATGATCTATCTAAAACTAAAAGTAAATAAACTTAATCTAAGAAGCCGCTACCAGTGGGCAATGTGCCCAAAATGCTGGCGGCATTGCCCCGTTGTATGGCAATGCTTAGTCTTTGCGCCATATAGAGGCCAGCATTTTGGTCACGTGTTGCCTCGATCAGTCTTTCCGAAAGGTTTTTGTAAATTTTGTGAGCACTTGATCCCCACGGCCCCAGCGTCTCGACACCAAAAGGCGCAAACAAGTAACCACTGTCCAGGGTACTATATTTGCGCCTTTTCATGTTCTCTGCGGATTCGGCCGCCGCGCCAGCCTCAACTTGTGTTCCAGGAAGATGTGACGGCGCGAGGGTGTCAACACAGGTTGCATCCCAAACCAAGGGCCGCCCCATCTTCCATGGAATCAAGGTCATTCCGTCAGGTCTCTTGCCATCGTCACGTACGAGGCCATTGGGTTCCAGAATGGCCGCGCAGTTGGCGCTGACAAAAGCTCGACGGATTATATCGTTGAGACTAGCGTGACGAGAAACCCTCCCAGCACTTCTAACGCATGATAGACCGTGGTGACCAAGCCGATCGACGGCACTGCCACACTGGCAGCGGTGCGGAGCACAGCACGATGCGCCCAAACGAAGGGATGCTGCGATTCGGAAAGTCGATGAATCGATTAGCGTGCCAGTATTGGGCGAAGGGAGAGCCTGCAGCCACAAACCCGATTCCCACTTGGCCACGGCTAAGAGGCGGGCACGATCTGCGGAGCTTGAGCACGTATGAAATAACTGATTCCGTACTTGCTCGCAGAGCGGCCCGTCCCAAAGCCTCTGTGAGTAAGGGGTTTTGGGTAATTCTGTGTCAGGGCAGTCCAACAACCACGCGATCCTGGCTTCGCCAAAAAAGGTTATATCTACATTGTCAAAAGAGGCCGCAAGAATTTTTTGAGTCAAAATTTGAGTGCTATGCACTGAGGACAGAAACACGGGGAGAGCGACACCAGAGGTAGACCGAACGCCGAGGCCTCCTAAACGCACGGGAAGAGAAGCCTGTAACCACTCACGTTCATCTAAATTTATATTCAAAATGGATGCCAAAGTAATCTTAACGATGTTGTCTAATCTGTTAAGGAGATCCGTATGTTTCCATATAAATAGACAATATTTAATTATAGTAAAGGCCACATGAGTATTAATTTTGGTTAAACGTTCCGAACAAAGCGAAAAATTTTGAATTTTTTCTTCAAAAAATGGAGAGAACGATTCATCGAAAATAGGTGAACCTAATAGACGTAGTGAAAGTTTGTCTATATTTTTTATATTTGGGGCCAAACTATTAAATTTTTGTAAAATCAAATCAGTTGCGGGATTGTCGTCCGAAATAAAAAGTTCACATTTGGAGAAATTTAGCTCAAGGCCGATCCCTCGGAATTCATCGACTAATAAAAATAGGTCATCATAAACGGTATTTATGTCGCCACCCAATGTCCCATCATCCAAGTACCAAACGTTAAGCTTGGATTTTAAGCGTTGGATAATGGGATGAATGGCAAGGCTGAAAATTGCTGGACCGAGTGGATCGCCTTGTTGACAGCCAACCGCAGAGAGAATTTCGTTACCATGATATGTCAATTTAGTTGAAGAGCCATAACATTGCCAAAGAAAGTTGAACAGATTTGTAATTTTGTCTTTCAAGGCTCCCCTATCAACAGAATTGAAAGCGTTCTTTACATCTACCTTCAGGAGCACCTCTCCACAACCGTTACTCAAAAAAGTTCGCGTTGAGTCGACAGCGGCTTCGCAGCCACCTCGCGAACCAAAACCTTGCTGAATGGGTTGAAAAAGATTTGCTAGCTGTGGCACTATCTTTTTACAGGAGATTTTGGCTGCGAGGCGTCGATAGGTCATTCCGACTGCTATTGGTCTGACACCACCGTCCTTTTTTTTGAGTGCGCATAGGTTGGCACCATAGAGAATCTTGATGATCTCTCCGTTGACTCGCCCTGATAACATGAGGTTAATTAGAGCCGTCAAGTCTCTCAGTAGTGTCTCACCGGTTTCACCGCTTCTTCCGCATAAAAGGTCTTTTAAATGTTGCGGTGACAGCGCATCCAGACCACCTGCAGAGCCACTTTGGAACGACATGATGGTGTTGGACACATCTAGCGCACCAACTTCAAGAGGGAGACTGGTTTCTTCATCAGATTCTCTTGGTGCCTCAGGTAGAATGAGATGTGCTGCTGAACGAGGATGTTTATCTCTTAGGATAGTGAGGGTTTCAGGACTGGCAGCTGCCAATGTGTCGCTGGAAAATAGGATACGTGCTGCACCTTTAATGTCACCATCAAAAAGCTTACTTTCTACAACTTTGTACATAGAAGCCTCATTCCAGAGTTTCGGAGGAATCGAAGCGTTCTGATCCGAGACCAAATTAATTCCCGTAAAAAGGCTAGGTTGCTCCTCCAAGACGCTGTACTTTACGCAGTTTTCTTTTATACGTGTTGTTAAAGATATAGCTTTCAGAATCAGCAAGTTGAAGTGGCAGTGGGCGGGCCACATCGCTCGTAGAACTGACAACCGTTGGGGAAGAAAGGTTCTCGAGTGGCGACCACGAACTGGAAGACGCAGCGTAGGCCGGCCCTTACTAGGTGGATCGACGTTCTGGTCAGAACCGTGGGGAGCCAATGGATGCAAGAGGCAAGCAGCCATTCAAAGTGGCGCTCTTAAGCGGAGGCCTATGTTCAGCAGTGGACGTCTTCAGGATGATGATGATGCTAATTGTGCAACTTCAACTTCTTAATATATGGCTTCTGCGGGGCCACAACTTTGTCAATTTCGCGTGGATAGATTAGAATATATTAAATCTTATAATTAGTATTATATACACTTTTATATTTATATGATATCTCATATTTCATTTATTTATTCTATACAAGGTGACCTTGAATTGGTATGTTATAACGAAAAGGGGTTCATTATATAAGTATTACTCTCTTCTATTATAAGTATTGTCTTACTGTGGTCATATGAAAAAACTAAACGATTACTAAATAAATATGTAGAATCAGTATCGATTTCTCATTAAAATCGGGTTTATCCGATAGCGATTATTTCGTTCACATCCCTAGACCAGTTAATCTGACAGTGTCAATCACTAATCATGTCAACTTCACAGTGTATTTCTTATATTTGATAAACTGTAATCATAAGTTCGATGATACTTATCGAAATATCATCGAAAGTTTTTCTATATTTAAGTAGCCATGAGTGGAGATTTCTTCAAAATTGGTCCAGGAATATCAAGGATAATAATTAGCGTACCTACGCTGTTTTGGAAAATGTTATAATTAAGACATGTCATTTTTACTTCGTGGAAGTAAAAATGACATGTCTTAATTATAACGGTAAAGGTTTTTAAAAACAAAGCCATTACCCAAACTGAAATCTGAAAAGTAATGTAGTCCACGCGTGGGAACACCGTGGGCAGTAGCTAGTGATAAATAAGCAGACAAACACTCCATCACTTTCATGTCCTCTCAGCTGATAAAAGTTTAATAAAACACCTAAAAACCACAACTATATGTAATCCCTCCCTATCCCTCCCTACATATCCCTCCCTACATATAATAAATGTGTAATTCTGATGCGCTACGGAACACACACATAATGATGTCAAATCTAATTTATCCCATAGGTTCTATTGTTCAAAAAATATCGTAACCGCGATGCAGGACTACAAGGCTTTTTACCCTTCTCCATACATTTTCTAATTTATCGTATCTAACGCCATCTAGGGACAATAATTTGTAGCTGTTTGTTTGTTTGTTTGTTATTGAACAAATCCCTAGATACTGAACTGATTTTCATGCGGGTTGCACTAATATGCTTAGAAATAACCAGCGCACAACATAGGATATATTAAAATACAAATATCATTAAAAAAATTTGGTCAAAATTATTAAATATCATTACGAAACCGGACGGAATTTTATACAACATGGCCGCTTCATGGTGGATTTTTTTTTGCTACTGACGGTTAGTTTGTGTCACAGTAATTTTTTTTATGTTGTATTATGGCTCCACACATGGTGTATTTAGCCAGTGTTAAGTATAGTAATTTTTCGTCGTGTTGTTATTGAATATTTCACATGTTTCACGTAAAGTCCATCTGGAGGCACAAATTAAAGAAAAAAAACGTGTGTAAGGCCATGAACAAAAAGTAATAGAAGTTAATTTCGGTAGTAATATGCATTAAACAGTGGAATGAAATTTTACAATTTATTAGATTTGATTAACCATTATTAGTTTTTCTATTTAAGCCCTTGCAGGTTGTTTGGGGTTTTTGGAGTAAAATAGATATACCATCAAATAATATGTAAGTAGTATGAATCGATTGCATTCAAGATACAAACATGTTAATTATACTTAGTGCCCGCAGATTAGAGAAATAACCGGCCAAGTGCGAGTTGGGCTCGCGCACGAAGGGTTCCGTATCATTATCTATAAAAACTAGCAAAAAAACGTTTGATGTATGAGAGAGAAAAAATACTAAAATACAGAATAAAATAAGTATTTAAGGGGTTAAATACTTATTTTATTCTGTATTTTTTGTAATAGCGGCAACAAAAATATATCATCTGTGAAGATTTCAGCTGTCTAACTATCACGGTTCATGAGATACAGCCTGATGGTGACAGACGGACAGACGGACAGCGAAGCCTTAGTAATAGGGTTCCGTACCCAAAACGGACTGACGACGTCTGTCAGGCTGTCTGTCTGTCTGTCACCAGGCTGTATCTCATGAACCGTGATAGTTAGAGATTTCTTGGGAGTATAATCTTGACCCTTGCTACGCCTATTTTTGGCATTACATGACGTTTATGTTTGGCCCACAGGTCTGAGGGCCAATGCATACTATTACCACCATAGGCTAATGCAGTGGGCCAATGATACTCTTACGTTACGTATAAATTATATACTCTTTGAATGATACAGAAGTATAATAATACTCTTTGGAATGATACGAAGTAGATTTTTTCTCTAATCTGTGTACGAAACATGTTATGTAAAATGCCCTGGGGGTCTAGCAAAGATCACAATCACTAACGCTAACGCCTCACGCTAACTCCAAAAATGTATCGAAATGACATTCGCTACGGAAAAGTTAGCGATTTCCGAAACGTCATTTCAGTACATTTTGGAGTTAGTATTTGGCGTTAACGTTAGCGGTTGGTATCTTTGCTAGACTTTGCCCTATTGTAAAAATGTTTTAAAAGCCTAGATTTTAATTTAATATAGGTTTTAATTAATCATGAGTTCGATGATACTTATCGAAATATCATCGAAAATTCTATATTTAAGTAGCCATGAGTGGAGATTTCATCAAAATTGGTTCAGGAATATCAAGGATAATAATTAGCGTAATAGCCATATATAATGTAGTCCATGCGTGGCAACGCCGCGGGTAGTAGCTAGTGCACAATAATTGGCCTGCAGTTTTTATTAAATTGTATTTACGTTGATAGTATACATAAGTTTTATCGGCAAAGGAATTGGCTTCAAATACTGTGTTTAATTTTTCTGCGGCGCAGACTACTCACAGAAACTACCTACCTTCTACACTCTAACAGACACAAAGCTGTGAAGAAGTCCTTCATAAACATTAAAAGTTCTGCTTGCCCACTACGGTGCGTGTGGTGTAGCTTGGTGTACTAATGCCTGTCTGTCCTAAAGTTCAAGAGATCTTAAGTTCGCACTTATCCCGCTATGACGTACCTACTGCAACGCATTTGGAAAGATAAGTGCGAATATTAAAGCGGTCAAACTTAGGTGCAGACAGGCATATGAATATAACTTATGTAACAAATGTGGTAGGTAACCTTGAAGTTACCGCTTACCAAGTAACATAATTATTATTGTTTTGTTAACAAAAGCCACTTTTTGATTCAAAAATTTTAGTTACGGCTAAAATCCCGGTAAGTTGAAACCTATAATATTTCTGAGTGATAAAAAAACGGTCAGTAAGCTATTTCGTGCAAATAGCACTGCAGTACTTATTTAATATTCTCCTCTACAATATAATTATACATAAACATGGAATCTCTAACTTTCCCAGGATGAAAAGTATCTTAAATTATGTTGTTCCCGGTGTTATAAACCTGTGCGTAAATTTTCATCAAATAAATATGTCTCGAATCACATCAAAATCACATCACATCACAACAAAACGGCTGTTCACAAACCCACACAACAAACAGACACCGTTTCGTGTTTACATTTTAGGTCGGATTTCTTTAGTCCGTTTCTTTTCACTGTTACAAATAAATGCAATAAATTCAAGCTAAGCTCAGTTTAAGCGTGTAACTGAGTTCTGTTCAACAATTTACATTTCACCAACATAAACTTCAACTCCTTCTTATATGGCTTCTGCCTTCTGCAGGGTAGCCGCAATTTCAAATAAAATGGAACGCCACGATGCACACACGCAGGACCACTACTTTGATTGCTTGCATCCAACAGCTCCCTTAGATTTTCAATAGATTGTTGTAGCATGCTCACTTCCACCGCCATTCCAAATAATCATAATCATCAACCATCCTTCTTTATACTGTCTGTATTTATTACCTCCTTTACAGCTACGTACCTATATAAAGAAAAAAAGAAAAAAGAGAGAGACGGGCGATTGACAGCGAGAGATGAAAAAATCAGAGCTTGGACGAGCAGAGATCTGGAGAAAAAGCGAGAGAAGGTGTCCTGTTGGCAGTCTGAAGACTTCGATCTTCACTCGGAGGCTATTGAAAGCATATAAACTTCTTTGTGAGACTAACGAGAACTCTGTGCACTTCACTATTCTATGGTTGTAAAAAGCAAACTGTCATATTCAGATTTCCATGGATACAGATCTCTACAAATGTCGAAACGAAAAACATCTATATTTTCTAAGTCTTTATTGTACATTATTTAAAGCAATAAAAGGCAGCTTCTTAGGTAATAAACACTTTTATTAAGACCTTACCAACCTACTTATAACAAAAGGTTATGGTCTCCTAGCTTCCTAAGCCGAAAATGGGTACTGCGAAAATGTATGCAAATGTTGAACCATTAAGTCGAAATAACTTCGATACGTGGAAGATTCAAGCAGAAGCAATACTAACAAAGGCTGGACTGCACGAATGTTTAACGGAAACATGCGACAAGCAAAAAGATTCTTTGGCCAAAGCCGAACTTTTGCTGATCATCGCACCGTCTGAACTAAGGTTGGTCAAATCATGTAAAAGTGCAAAAGAAATATGGGAAACGCTAAATAAAGCATATCAGAGTAGAGGACCAGCAAGAAAAGCTACCCTTCTGAAAAAGCTCATAAAAAAGAAGCTGAAAATTAATGAAGATGTAAGAGATCACATAAATGAGTTCATGGATCTCGTTGACAAATTGAAAGACATGGATGTTGAAATCCATGAGGATCTTCTGACAATTATGATGCTGTATAGCCTGCCTGAACAATATGAAAACTTCAGAATAGCCATTGAATCGCGAGATAAACTTCCAACAACGGAGGAACTAAAAGTTAAAATTATCGAGGAAAGCGAGGCTAGAAATAATTATGAAGAAGAAGAAAAAGAAGAAGAGGCACACTACAGTAATAAAAATAAAAATAAAAAACAGTATCAGAAGAGACCTAACACGGAGCGACCTGAAAACAGGAAAAATATGGTATGTGATAACTGTCATAAAAAAGGGCATTTAGAACAGGACTGTTGGTCTAAGAAAAGACAACAACGTCAATCTTTACTTGTAAAAGAAACCTGCCTATCTGTCAACAATAAAACAAATCAGGAAAACTGGTGTTTAGACAGCGGATGTACGTCACACATGTGCAATGACAAAACCATGTTTAAAACAATGACTCCAACAAACGAAAGTTTAAATTTAGCATCAACTGACAAAACCGAAACAATTGAAGGTAAAGGAACAGTTGTGATAAATATAAAAAATCAGATAATAAATCTGATTGACACTTTGTATGTGCCAAAATTATCCACGAATTTGATTTCGATTGCCAAAGCAACAGGAAACGGATGCAAAGTCATTTTTAATGAACATACTGCAACAATTTCAAATAAAGAAGGAACATTAATGAAGGCACACAAAGAAGATGGACTATATTATGTCAAAGCTGAGAGGAAAGAATTTTCCCACCTAGTTGAAACAAAACAGATTGACATTTGGCATAAGAAATTAGCCCACATAAACGAACAAGATTTGAAAAATGCTTACAAAAATGAAACAATAAGAGGCCTGGAAATAAACAACAATGAAAAATTATCAGAATGTGAAACCTGTATTAAAGGAAAAATGGTGACTCTTCCTTTCCCTACTGAACGTCATGATGACGTAAAAGCGAAGAAGAGACTACACATAATTCACTCAGATGTATGTGGACCAATGCCTGTGACAAGCAATGGAGGTCACAGATATTTCATAACATTCACTGATGAATACAGCAGGTACTGCAGAGTTTATTTCCTAAAGCAGAAAAATGAAGCTCTACAAAAATTCAAAGAATTTAAAAATGAAATGGAAAATTTCTCCAAAGAGCGAATAATTATGTTTCAATCCGACAACGGTACAGAATACATTAACAAAGAGTTTAATGATTTCCTGAAAAAGAATGGCATATCAAGACGATTATCAGCACCATACACACCCCAGCAAAACGGGTTATCTGAAAGAAAGAACAGAACGTTGCAAGAAAAAGCACGGTGTATGTTGATCGAATCGAACTTAAAAGAAAGCTTTTGGGCTGAAGCCATAAATACGGCAAACTATATTGCAAATCGGTTGCCCACTAGAGCAAATGATTATAAGACGCCATTCGAACTATGGGTTGGATATGCACCGTCGGTTAGACACGTCCACCAATTTGGACTAAAAGCATTTGTTTTAAAGAAAGGGAAGAAAAATAAATTTTCACCAAAAGCCCAAGAAGGTATTTTACTTGGCTTTTCGGATACAACAAAGGGCTACAGGATTTGGATAGAGGAACAACAAAAAGTCGTCATCAGCAGAGACGTCAAAGTACTCAGCAAAATGTTTTTTGAAAAAGAAAATTTACAAATCGACCCTAAAAGTACCGAAGCTAAAGATAAAGAAAAATACCTGGAATTATATGAAGAAATTCCTGAAACAAAAGAACCTGAAAAAATAGGAATCAGGGACCCAGAGGTAATCCAAAGCTCTCCCACTCGAGTAGAATCATCTGAAAGTGATGAATATGAAGACTTCGATGATGATGATAATGATGATGAGGATACTGCCACTGAAGTGATACCTGAAACAAGGGAAATACCTACGACAAGTGGACGACCTCAAAGGCAGCGACGATTACCTGCATGGGCGGAGGATTATGAGATTGAAAATAATATGCAGGTCACCGCAATCGCTTGCACAAATGAAAATGAACATGATGAAGAGTGGCATGACGCAATCAAAGCGGAAATTAGAGCTCATATCAAAAATGGAACCTGGAAAATAATAAAAAAGGAAAAGAATATGAGAGAAGTCGGTCACAAAATGGTATTGAGGGATAAGATTGGACCAAACAATCAGGTAATAAAGAAAGCTAGATTGGTTGCGCGTGGTTACACCCAAAGGCCGGGAATTGATTACGATGAGACATTTGCCCCAGTCGCAAAATTGAGCTCTATTAGATCACTAATAGCACTGGCCGCTGAGGAAGACTTAAAATTGTACCAAATGGACGTTACCACAGCTTACCTAAATGGAGAATTAAATGAAGACATTTATATGAAAGCTCCTCAATATCTTGAACAATACATAAGTGAAATCATGGTAGACGAAAGCGACAAAGATCTTGACCTATACCATAAAGCAAAAGAAATGCTACAGGATGCAGTAAAAAACAAGGATAAAGTCTGCAAGCTACAAAAATCCCTATATGGCTTAAAGCAATCGGGAAGACAGTGGAATAAAAAATTGGATGCAGAACTAAAGAAACTTGGAATGATCCAATCCAAAGCTGATCCATGCATTTACGTGTTAGGAGGAGATGAAATAATTAGAATCGCTGTTTACGTAGATGACATATTGATCGCTTACAGATCCAAAGAAAAATTGGATGACCTAAAAGAAAAACTCAAAAAGAAATTTGAGATGAAAGATTTGGGTAGACCAGAGAAACTTTTAGGCATGGATTTTATATACAAAAAGAATAAAATCAAAATATGTCAGAAAGGACTGATTGAAGACGCATTAAAAAAGTTTCAAATGGAGGAGTGTAAGCCAACTCCCACACCTATCGAGCCAGGATTGTTCCTAGAAAAGAATACTGGAACATTACCGGATTTACCATATAAAAATTTAATAGGTACATTGATGTATCTGGCGATTGGTACAAGGCCTGACATAATGTTCTCGGTGAGCTACCTATCACAATTCAATGATTTTTACAATGAAAATCACTTCAAGAGTGCAAAAAGAGTTCTACGGTACCTGAAAGGAACTAAAGAAATAGGACTCGAATATAAAAAGATGAAAAAGCCTCTAATCGGGATGGCAGATGCAGACTGGGGAGGAGACAAACTAGATAGAAAATCCTTCTCAGGATATTGTTTCAAATATGCTGGATCCTTAGTGAGCTGGATGGCAAAGAAGCAACAGAATGTTGCGCTCTCGACAGCAGAGGCGGAATACACCGCATTAACAGAAGCTGCTAAAGAGGCTATCCACCTGAAATCGATATTTGAAGATATTGGGGTTAAATCAGAAAATTTAACCATATACGATGACAATCAAGCAGCAATAAAATTAGCGAGCAATCCGATTGTATCTTCAAAGTCAAAACATATCGACCTACGGATTCACTTCATAAGGGACTGTATTGAAAAGAAAGTGATACAGTTGAAGTATCTGGAAACAGGAAAGATGGAAGCAGATATATTTACGAAAGGTTTGCCTGGACCTCGCCTGCAAGAACTGAAATGCAGTGCTGGCATAGAATAGCTTGTGAGGAGGAGTATTGAAAGCATATAAACTTCTTTGTGAGACTAACGAGAACTCTGTGCACTTCACTATTCTATGGTTGTAAAAAGCAAACTGTCATATTCAGATTTCCATGGATACAGATCTCTACAAATGTCGAAACGAAAAACATCTATATTTTCTAAGTCTTTATTGTACATTATTTAAAGCAATAAAAGGCAGCTTCTTAGGTAATAAACACTTTTATTAAGACCTTACCAACCTACTTATAACAAAAGAGGCATATCCTGCTCCATCATAAAGTGGATCAAGCACCACCTTCGCACCTACCTCATATTGAGAGACTGAAGCTGTGCTACCTGAATCTAGCCGCTCCCTCTGACGTAAAGGTCGTAGAGCCCATCATACCAGCTCAAGACCTAGACGAGAAACCGGCCTTTCCGCTTGTCTGCACTCTACCGGTTACGTAACCTATCCCTTGTCTACCTACTTCCTCCCTCCCTGGTGTTCAACTAACATACCATACCTGTGCCGTGCTAGCCATTAGAGACTTTAAACTATTCTTCCGTATCTCTTTATATTTATTATATCTTACTGTTTACTCTAACGTGCTCTTTCTTTCAGTTCTACTCTCCTATATTCCTACCTCATGTCGCCGTCTCCCTCCAGGGTCTGATTAGGTTGGATTAGGACCTAGTCAGGCATCTAAGACCCTGGGCGGAGCCGTAACGTGACATCGTCCGGTTATCCTACTTTGCCTCTTCGACTTCGAGTTCGTGGGCGCGTGGGTGTATGTATGTTTGTATTTACCTATGTTTCAGCGTAGCGCCTAAACAATTTTAAATTACTAGGAATTGAAGACCTCTTTAAACTAGCTGTGCCTCGCGGCTTCACCTGAAGCTGCGGGGCACATTTCATGGTCACCCTACTGAAGAAGATAAGAGACTCGCACGTCCCTATCTGCATCGGACCGCGTTTCATCCGCCGTAGGCATTCCAGAGGTATAATATTTAAGTTCCTTGGTTCTATCTTAGTCCACGTGACACTGGCAAAATTGGGGTCACCTCTCCACAAAGGCCATTAACCAAGAGTTGGTTTTTTGGCGGGAACGCGGAAAGTTCACGTCGTTGCTTTGTATTATTTTTCAAAATTTTTGCTTTTTCCAGTGTTAATGTTTAAAATTTGTGGAACTCATGCTCGTAAGTCAGCACTTAATGCGTAAAAACGCATTAAGTGCTGACTTACGAGCATGAGTGAGGGCAAGTGATATAATGTGGTGTAACGTGATTTTTCGTGTTGCTTCCAAAACTCCATAGAAGCTTCTAGTAAAGTTGCCACCACTTTGCTGGAGCATGACTTAGACTGGACTATGACTACCTGGCTTAGACTGGACTATGATTATGACTAGGACATGACTTTGTGTGAAATATATTACAACACGATGAAAATATAATACTTGACACTGGCTAAATACACTATGTGTGGAGCCAAAGTATAAGAAAAAATAAAAACCAAGAGTTGAAGTTTTTTTTCTTATATTTTGGCTCCACACATAGTGTATTTAGCCAGTGTCAAGTATTGCATATTTTCATCGAGTTTTAGAATATTTTACGTAGTCAAGTCATAGTCATAGTCCAGTCTAAGTCATGCTCTAGTAAAGTGGTGGCAACTTTACAAGAAGCTTCTATGGAATTTTGGAAGCAACACGAAAAACCACGTTACACCACATTATATAACTTAACCACACTCATGCTCGTAATTCAGCACTTAATGCGTACAACGCCACCAATTTTAAACATTAACACTAGAAAAAGGCACAAGTTTTGAGAAATAATACAAATTACAATGCAACGACGTGAACTTTTCACGTTTCCGCCAAAACTCCAAAGAGTTGAAGTTGAAGTCTTTATATAATTATTAGGAATGCGCCGAATATTTGGTAATTCGGTATATCGAATATTAGGCATGTTTTTCCATGTTCGGTATTCGGCCGAATATTCGGTTCAAGTGCCGAATATTTGATTAAATACTTTCCGTTAAATACTTCCAAAATTACCTTTTATGGGAACTCATGCTAAAATAATCAGAACACTTAGCACTTTTAAATCGTTTTTCTAGATAACTGAAAACATGCTCTATCTAGGCCATAAAGGCTTGGTCACCAGAAAACTATGATATTTTGTGCCTAATGGGCATTACTGACCTATAGAGCGTGAGATTTGGTCCAATATCTAATGTGAATACATTTTTTAGGTTAGTAAATGCATTTACAATAAGAAAAATGCCCTAAAATCAACGTTTCGGTTGTTTCTAAGAATTCTGTTATTTATGCGACTTTATTGTTTTTTTTTTATAAAAATCAATTATTCACATACACTTTAATATCAATATCATAGGATATTTTCATAAAAATACAGATTCTATACAAAAAATAGTAGAATAAAAATTGTTTCCGTTGCAGTGGAAATTTTGTTGAAGCGACTGAATGTACCTACGGGAAAGTTTGTGTAAAATGAACCGAATAATTCGGCCGAATATTCGGTTCGATAAGCTCTAAACCAAATAATGTTCGTTATTCGGTCCGGTTCAAAAATCCATGTTCGGCGCATCCCTAATAATTATGAAATTATGATACCCAGATTATACAATTCCTAGGTATTATACTTAGAGCAACGACTTGACTATGTAATAGGGCGAATTCTGTGACTTAGAGCGAAGATTTGGGGAATTAAAGAGAAAAACCCGTTATTGTTTATCTTTATTATTTTAAATTATTTTATAATTACTTATTAACTATTTGTTCGAGGATTACCTCTATGGCATTTATGATGGTGATAATTTCTTACGTCTAGTCTAGATAGTTATAATATTACTGATTTAATACATTTTGAATATATAAAATAAATAACAAAGTTCCATCTCTGCATTTAAGATAGGTACCACGTACCTAACGGTACTCATTAATTATCTAAACTTTAATCTAGGCACATAGGTATACCTGTCCTTAGTCATCTTTACGTACCTAATCTACCTACCTACTAAGATACATTGTTATGGCCAAAATGCATTGGCTTCGACGATGAAGCTTAGAATAAGTATCAATAATTCTATGGATTGAAGATTAGTTTCAATAAAAGCGACAAGCCAGGAAGATAGACTCATGAAACTCAGGCGGGTCCTACAATCCTAGGTAAGTAGGTACCCTGCCTATATTTTCATGCAACAAGAGAGCAAAGTTGATTTTTGTAGTTAGGTTATAAAAACATTTAAACTGTGCACCCGACACCCGTTTGGTTTACATATAGGTAAAAAAATACTTACAAAAAAACATTAATTACTTTAATTGAAAAACTAAGTCAATGTATTACAAAACAACGCAAAAAAACCTTGTTACCTTTATAAACATTAAATTATTACTTATTCTCAAAATTATTAGCTAGGTATACTTATTCTTTCATTCATGACAGGTATGTCGGGCGGACCTTATGTGAGAGAGGTTTTTATTTTCACCGATTCTGTGATTTCTGTATACCTATTAAATAAATAAATAAATAAATATGTGTGGACATTTAACACAGAGCCATCTAGCCCCAAACTAAGCATAGCTTGTACTATGGGAACCAGATAACTGATACATACAATACTTGTTTGTAAATACATACATAGAATACAATATAACACCCCACACACAACTTCTGTAAACTAGCTTAATTGTAATGATTGTTGAAATACTTCTTAGAATGAACCTTGAAGTCGGTGCGAAACGCAGAACACTGCTAATTATTAAAAAGTACCTAATTACAAAATATAGATAGTAGACTTAGGGGCAAATTCTGTGAGGTAGGTAGGTACTGTAGCAATAATTTGATGTGCGCGGGAAGAGGTTACATTAATCTAAGAGGGTTATGGTTACATTGTGCGCAGCGTGCGGGGGCTTGCAGCACACTTTGCAGAAGCGATTGAGTTACTTTCACACTACCAACAACTGAGGAGAAACGAATTTATTTAAATCCGAATGTAGGCACTTTATCTAGTTTTTTAAACTTCTTGCTTAATTAAGCCTTAACTTTACTATTCTTATCAAACATAACCTAACAAATAGTAAAAAGTTCAACTTATGATACATAATTAATTAATTATGTATCTACTACTTAGGTTTTACTTAAAAAATAAATAAATACTTAAGATTTCTCACTCCCACTAATAGGTACCTAGGTGATGTCAAAAGCATACATAGTGTGAGAGCGACAACATTGAAATGTACGTCTTTTCAGAAATTTTCTTTAATGGCGCGGAAAGTAGAGTCTGCGCTAAATGTTTAGGCGGCTGTGAAGTGCGCTGCAAGTCCCCGCACGCTGCGTAAATCGCTTAGGTTTTATTTTAATTAGAAATTTTGCTACTGCGCAGCGTTTCGCGCCAACCTCACAGCCGTCATTGAGTTCGGCGCCAACTCTACCAATGCATTATTCCAATAGGTATAAATTACTTAGCCTACTGAATCCGAAGGCACTATTCTATTACTCCACCATTGTTGAGATATGTATTTTTCGCGATTTGTCGCAATTGGGTAGACATTTTATCACTGGTTTCAGCAACCATCTTGGTGAAGTAGCCTTCAGGGTTGTTCAGGAGTGTGAAGGGGTGATCGAACTCCACCAGGCGGCCGGCGTCCATTACCATGACTCGGTCAGAGTCCATGATGGTGTTCAGCCGATGCGCCACAGTCAGCACTGTGCATTCTGCAAACCGCGTCCTGATTGTTCTTTGGATAAACTCATCCGTTCTAAAAAAAGAATACATTCATTGCGGCATTTTGGGGAAACTTTTGAAATATATATGTTATGAAGAGAAACCAATTATCTAGGTACCCTGGGATTAGCAGAGATCCATTATTATCCCATAATCACTCGCGTGGGGTGTTTCAAACCCCAGCGGCTGTTTGATTGTCTCTAGTCATTGGAGTTTTAAATTTACTGCACTAATTTTCAAAGCACCCCAGGCGAGCGTTTACCTACGTAGTTCAAATTTTACGCAAAGTACTACGTTTTCGGTACATATTTTACATACTTATTTGTCCATTCCAATTTTTATATATTTGCCCATATTTGCAGCGTTAACGCTAGGTTATTCATAAGTACAATAAGTTGTCAAGGTGTAAGTCTATGTTCTACTGCTACCTACTAGTTTTTAGAATAGATTAACGTACTTGGGATCGACGTTTGCAGTGGCTTCATCAAGTACGAGGATACGGTTGCCCCTCAGTATCGCGCGGGCCAGGCAGACCAGCTGTCGCTGCCCTAAGGAAAAGTTGGAGCCGCCTTCCGACACCTTGAAGTCAAGAGCTGGCACCGCTACTTTCAAGTCAACCTAAAACACATAAAAATTTGGTTAAAGAAACCAATCACTAAATAGAATTAAGCTGAATAAAAAATAAAAAATAAATAAAATAAATAACGCCCAACGATCACATACATAGCTCCTGGACCCTAACTAGGATTCCCTGTATCTAGGGACCCAGGAACTACGAGGACCATGGTCCCACAACACCCAGGCACAGAACAAGTATTTGCGCTAATAAGCAATAATGTTCGGCCTGAAAATGTATCCAACCCATATACAAGGTGACCTTGAATTGGTATGTTATCCTGACAGGAGGTAAATCTGCACCCCAAGTTAGACAATGTTTCTTCTACGACTTTACTAAATTAATAGTTTTTCATTGCTGGGTGGTTGAACTTCGTCCTAACCGAGTGCACATAAATGAGTTTAACGACCTGTGTTTAGAAATGAATTTATAGTATCTTGTTAACTCTCGTAGCGATCGCACGTGCACTTTTGCAAGTGGATTTATTTTTTACCATGGAGGTTTGGAAACACCCATTTTCAAATAAGGGTCTCACAACTTGTAGGGTATCATGGTCCCATATACCAATTCAAGGTCACCTTGTAAAGGAAACTTCTATGATCCTACCAATGTCAGAGCACTAACTGGGAACAACAAAAAAAGTTAGAAGTTTTACTGTTACTGGTACTTAGATGGCTCTTTTTTACTGCAATTTTTATATTTTTAGGGTAGATTTTAGTTCAGAATAATGAATATTATACTTACTGCTTCTAAAGCATTCCAGAGCTGTTCGTCATCATAATTATTAAAAGGATCCAAATTGTACCGCACCGTTGCTGAGAACAGCACTGGCTCTTGAGGAATGATCGAAATTTTTGATCTCAGCTCCTGAACAATAAAATTAATGATTATAGGCTGTAGGTATATATTATCCTATCTTTAAGTGCATGCATGGGTGCCACCTCGGATACACCCCATTTGAGGCAAAAGAATGCAACCGCAAAAAATATGTTATACTATTTCGTGAAATTACTGTTTGGCAATCTCCTTGCAACCCCTGTCCGGTTCCTACACACAAGATGTGTACAATATAATAACAAGCATACGAGTTTACCTGAAGAGCTAGGTAGCTCGTGTCGACACCATCGATAAGAACTTCCCCTTCTACCATGGCGAGCCTGAAGAGAGATGATATGAGAGACGACTTTCCAGCACCCGTCCTGCCGACTATGCCCACCTAGAAGCAAACACGAGGTCGGTATTTAAGTTGAGAAAGTATCTACAGATAAGTACCACTTTTTCAATGTTCAAAATGATGTTTATGTAACTAAGTATGTATGGAGATAAGTAAATAGGTACCTAGGTACTTACTTAGTTTTGCATAAAGTTAAGTCTATTAATATGTTTGAAAGCAAAAGTGAGAATAAAGGAGGACATGGGGAAAATGAAGAAGAACGGCAAAGAGATTGGGATGGTGGAGAAGGGAATGGGCTAAAGGCATGCGAAGTTTGCTCAGGTCAGCTTCAGCTTGTTACAAAATAAGGTACTGTAAATGTAGGGTTACCTTCCAACCACTTTCAATAACTAGGTTAAGGTTTTTGAGCACAGGCAAGTCTTCTGGAGTGTACTTCATGTAGCAGTTACGGAACTCGAGTCGACCCCGAGACGGCCATCCCTTAGGCGTTTCTCTGGCTGGAAAGTTATAAGGAAATCGTTGATGCACATTTTGTGGTTGGTGCTATCACTACAAATACAGGGAGCCCTAGTTAAGATTAAAGCAATATGATTGTGATCGTTGGGCGTTATTTATTATTTATTATTACTGATTATTATTTACAACGGTGCCCACTTACCTACTCATAAACTTTTGCTTTGGATTTATTTTTTTTCAAAATTAGTAGTAAGTATTTAAAATAGGAGAGGATAGGATCAGTAGGGTAAGTTCTTAAGTTGCCATTACCTCCTTTTTCCCACTGTGCTTCTCGCTCAATGTGCGTGTACTGCAGTATACGCTCGACGCTAGTCATTTGCGAGATGACCTCTGCCGTCTGACGCACTCCGAACTGCAGCATCCCTGTCAGGATTAGCGTCTGCGATATCGCCAGACCCACGTTCCCAGAAAATATCGTTTCTGTTCGAAAACAATAAAGCATTACATATATGTATATCTTCGCAATATAATTTTATTACTTATAATAATTTCTCTTTGTATATCACTGAACCACTTCTAAGCGGATGGTATAATTAAATTGTTTGTGTGCGTTCGAAGTCCTTGTATGATTTAAATAAGCCATGTAAAGCCGGAGTGGATCAGCTAGAACTAGGAACTAGGGCCGTACTGTGAGCTTTTACCATGATTCAAAACAGAGCCTATATTGGATCGCTTATGTTTTTTATGAAGATTTTTGACAAGCGATCCAATATAGGATCTGTTTTGAATCGCTCTAAGAGCCCAGTACGGCCCCAGATCATAAATAATTATGGTGGTATGGTACTCACTGCTATCTATGACGAGAAAGGCGACAATAACAATGGTGAGATAGATGACACAAATAAAGTCCAACCAGAAGCCGAGAGTGACGCCACTGGCCAAGTAACTGCTCCAGGTCGATGTGTGGATGTCCTGAAAAATAATAATGACGATATTTGATGCTAGAGCGAACATAAATTATTATAGTAAGGGGAATACAAGTTGAGCCCTGACGTGCTGCATCAGGGACCTGCGCAAACTCGCATATTTATCCTACTATCCGTCCCCCTTGGAACCGAAAAAACATTTTAAAATTAAGTAAGTTGTTACTTATATAAATGTTGCGCTTGCCTCCGTAAGGATTTCTTGCTGAGCTGCAACCATAACGAAGTGCTTATATACTTAGGTAAGTATTCATTAAACTCACCTGAAATCTATCAAAGTCTTTAATTAGTCTTTGTTGAGCTCCCGCTGAGCGGATTGTGCTTATTCCATTTAACGTTGCAGACATATGCGAAAATACGGGACTTCGGGCTGAAACAACAAAACAATTGGTAAATCTTTTAAGCTCGTTAGCAACTAACTTCGTAGGTAAATGTGTGCGCTTAGCTTGGCTAGGAGGGTTAGTATAACAGTCCTTCGAATTTGCACTGAAGCCGGGTTTAGTTGCTCGATGATTGAGGCTGTTTGTTACCTACCTAGTTAAATATTTATGAACTGCAAAAGAAATCGAAGGTGAAATATGTATTGAAAAAAACCGATTAAACTTACTGGTGCCTTCCAACCGCTTGATGGACTGAGCAGACTTGAGGTATATTTGTAGGATGGTGTAAAATAACAGTAGGATGATGGTCGTCGGCAGCAGCGTCCAGATGAGAGCAGCGGCGTTGAGGGCGAGGATGCTGAACATCACGAGGTAGATTTGAATGCACTCGAGGAGGAACCGAGGTAACAGTTCGTCTAATGCTCCGACGTCTTTTGAGAACCTGTTTAGGATACGCCCTGAAATATAACCGTGACGTTAATAGAGCTAACTTTAACAATTTCTGGGTTAACTAGGTATAATAACTAATTAACTAGATTTATCATTCTCAAGCAGTGCAGATGGCACTGAAAATGATCTATAATGGTATGATCTACAATTTTGCTCATATCCGTTTGTGTACGCCTAATCTACTTCCTTTTCTTCACACCTTGGTTGACTGGTAGAAAATGCTGTCAGCATTAAGTCCACCTTTGTACACATTTTGTGCATAAAGAATTAAATAAATAAATAAATAAAATGAGACTAGCATTTTCTATATCAAGTACACACGAAAGAAACACGAAAGATATTTTGCAAACGCAAAAATAGCAATACCTACAAAATGGTGCAGGCAGGCAGATGCTTCTCATTAAAAATAACACTGAAAAACTAGACAAGACACCAGTAGAGCAGTCAGTAGATACCTTAGAAGAAGATACCCATCTTTAGTATTAAAATACGCATCTAACGTAGGTACTTATTCAGCCATATGATCATTTGAAGTATAGTATTCGTTAAAATATCTGGTGTAGTTACCTGACGAGTTATTATCAAAGAAGCGCATAACACCTCTCAGCATAGAATGGAACATGTCGTTGTGAAGATTACGAGAGGCCGTCATGCACACCTTGAAGAACATGAAGGCACGTGCCGTGATGAAGAAAATACAGCAAACTATTAGAGCTGAATACACGTAGAGGTACTGAGCGGTGTCCAGAGGACCGATGTATGCATGGATGTCCATGTCTGTAACAAATATCAAGGTCATAATCACCTCATCTTATGGCAGAACAGCAAAGACGGTTTCTGCATTATTTTAGGCTGATTTGTTTCTGCCAAAATCTATATTATGTTACTTTTGTTAAAATGGATAGGAAAGGGAAAATTAAATTCTTTGTATGTTGTATAAGTTAATGTGTTCTGTTTTGTGTAAGTATAGGTAGGTACGTTTTGATGGTTACCTGGCTGCATCTCGATTCCTGAGAAGTAGCTTCCTATATTGAAGGTGCTGTTGCCGGGTACCAAGAGGCGATCGTTGTAGTTGCTAGTAGTGCTGTTATTCTGTTTCTCCTTTAATCGCGTTACTTCGTTTGTCCTGAAAATTTAAAGTCAATCAAAAAAACGTTGTAAAAAAAGTGAATAATTAACCAACGATTAATTTATAGATAGCCACTTTGAAATGGTTTATGTCTTAAATACTTATGATAAGTATCTATTCTTTCCACCAGTATTCGCTAATACCACTTGATTTTATTGCTGTTCCTGACCTAAACCGCTACCGGGTCAGGTTTTTGGGTCAGCTATATAATAAACCTGAAAACCTACGGTCGGACGATTCAATTTTTGGACATATTTTAAAATTGTAATTGCATTCAAACAGCAGGTTAAAAAAGTAAAATTCTTTCTTCTGTCTCTCAGTTTTAACATTTTAAAGCTATTCAAAGATGGTCGAGGTGTACAGCTCAGAACCTATAGTATTAGTAGAATAGTAGAATGTGTGTGTGTAGTGTACCAGTATGTGACCCAATAGTCGCAGAGCGTGGCGGCGAGCTGTCCGACGACCAGCAGCAGCACCATGAAGGCGAGGCGCGGCGAGCGGCCGCCCGCGCGCAGGTACGCGCTGTACACGCGCCAGCTCATCGACCCGCTCTCGCGCTCCTCCTCCTCCATCTCCTGCGCGGGGCCCTCGCACCCGCTCGTCGACTCCGTGATCGAAGGCCGACGGGTCGTTGAAAGCTGGAAGTTGAACAATTATCTAGGTATACGTACCGCGAATTTTAGCCACTTTGCTAGGAAAGACTGGAACAACCTGGGGGTCTAGCAAAGATCCCAAACGCTAACGCTAACGCCAAACGCTAACTCTAAAATGTATTGAAATTACATTTTTAGAAATCGCTTACTTTTTCGCAGCTAATGTCATTTCAATACATTTTTGGAGTTAGCGTATGGCGTTAGCGTCAGCGTTTGGGATCTTTGCTAGATCGAGTATGGGCACCACTCGTGCGCTGATACGGTCAAATTCGCTCCAATCCGTACGTTACCATAGGTCACTAAAAATGGGAGGAAATGACGTGACATCATAAAGAAATCTATGGAAGGTAGAGATCATGAGTACGATCTTTGGTAGGTAGGTACCTATATTATAGGTTTATGAGCAAAATAGACGATCGGGACCAACCACCTGTTTCCACTTGGTCAGATTTTACACCAACCCGACCAAGGTGAGACAAATGTGACCTTAGTCGGTGGTTGGTCCCGATCGTCTATTATGCTTTATACACTTTTTTGTGTTTTTGGGTTGTTTCCCTTGTATTATAGCTGAACAAACTTACTCTTGCAGAAGAACGCCTTGACATTGGAGGGGGTTTCTCTGCATTTTTGTTAACTTCATTTTCATCATGTGTGGCGGACAGCAACTTAGCAAAGTCTTTGCCTGACGTTAATAGTTCGTCGTATGTTCCTTTGGCTTCTATAGAACCCTGAAAACGGTTAAAATAAAATTTTATTATTTAGCATAGAATGAAATAGGTTTAGGTAATGGTTAATTTTAATGTAATTAGAAACATTGTTTAAAATCAAACCAGTGGACTTATTTATTGGCTAACTCTCTTGGCCTTTGAAGAGACTGTTTTAAAAAGAATTTGAATTCGATTATTCCTGATATCCTTCTAAAATAAACATCGACGATGATACAACTCGTGATATAGGTATCTAAGTAGGTATAGAATAGGAAACTCACATTGCTCATGATGACGATATAGTCAGCCGCTTTCAGATAATGCAGCTGATGTGTGACGAGGATGCGCGTCGAGTGACGCAGGTATCCGCTGATGCACTCATCGAACAACTGCCGGCCCACGTGTGCGTCCACCGCTGACAGTGGATCGTCCAGAAGGTAGATATCAGCCTGTATAGAATCAAGGGAGAACATGCCATTACAATTTGTGAGATCAATTAGAAGCTATTGGATGGGGCGTAAAGGCAGCGGAATAATGTTCATCAGCTCATGTAAGCAGCACGCAACGGCTAACGAGTGAACATGTTACAATTATAGCTTAGTTGGTTAGAACGATTACCAGGCCAAGGCTGAATGCGGGTGGATTATAACTTATTTTTAAAATATACAAAGTAATGCTACCGCAATAAAATTAAAGACTAACACATTTTTGGTCAACAACTAATACTGTTAACAAAAAGAGTACTATGTGGTAATAAGGTTAATGATTTGTACAATACCTACAATATAAGTAGCCTATAATAGAACTTACCTGTCTATAAACAGCTCTTGCCAAATTAATTCGAGCTCTTTGTCCACCAGAAAGAGAAGCTCCCCTTTCTCCAACCAACGTTTGATCACCGTGAGGGAACTGCTGAAAATCTTTCTGCAGTGCACACACTCTCACAACCTGCACAATAAATAAAAGATCTATTCACAACATGGAAATATAAATTACAGACAAAATCACTGTATCATATTGAGCACTGTGGTTTAACCAGATGCAATCCAAGGTAAATAAAATTCCATTACCTCTTTATATTTTTTCTGATTGTATGGTAGCCCAAAGAGAATGTTTTGTCGGACTGTCGCCACAAACAGCCATGGCTCTTGACACGCATAAGCCAGCGGTCCAGAGAGGTATAGCCGGCCACTTGTTGATCGCAATTCGTTCAACAGTAGCTGCAGAACTGAGCTCTGGAAGTTAACAAAAATCAATGAAGAATGGTAAAAGCATAGCACAATATGAATTTTTGATTTTAAAAAATGCCCCATTTTCAAAAAGATGCAACGACATAGTGATTGGGCCCGAACAGGAACTACTTGTATCTGTGAGTCTGTCAAGAGTATCTAGAGCATTACCTACGCCCGTCCGCGTCGTATTGAACAATCACCATCACCTTCGGTGATGGTGATTGTTCACTACATGCTGTAAGGCCTATACCGACTTAGTAACCGATACCTTTCCAGATCCAACAGCACCTATAATAGCGCACAGTTTTCCTTTAGGCACGGTGAGGTTGAGGTGGTGCAGCGTGACCGGCCCGTCCTCGGTCCAGTTCGCGCACACGTCCTGAAGCATCACGCCTGTGTCTGGATTCACCGGCATCATCGGACATACAACCTGGCTCATGACACTCTTCTCATTGTGATCGAAGCCTGCCGAAATAATGGTTGCGTATTAGGTATCATATACCATATTTTTAACACCATTTGTTTGTATTCTACTAAGTACAAACGATATTGAAAATTATATAATTACGCCGCGTGCTGTAAGTATATAAAGAAATAAATATTAGGGTTCATTTTAATTTGAGTTTCGGTACACAACTTCGTTTACATAATTGTGCGGGCATGGGTGCATAATCAGCATTTTTATGAATTTAAGTATTGAATGCTAATGTAATTTCTATAGGTAGGTACCCTTAGGTGGCAAAAAAGGTGCATACATGGCCATGTTTTAGGATAATAACACTCAGTATATCACTCAGTATAAAAGAATCTATAATCTTACCAGGATTATAAATGCCTTCTTCGTCAATTTTCTTGAAAGTGTTCTGCCGCAGGTCGACTTCACTGAGGTGGTTTGTCTTTTGTTTCTCTACACTTTGCACTAGTTTGGCAATATCTACATCAGGGACACCTCGGAGGTCTTCACGTTCATCTGTTACCATAAAACCAATAAACTAGGTATATTACTTGGAAACCATACAGACAGTTCATCTTAGGTGTGATATAATTATTTATTTATTTATTATAATAAGAACGGCAATATGCCAATTACACTTATTATTAAATTCATTACAGTCAAGCCAAGTTATACATGCATGATAAAAACATTTTAAAAATAATAATAATAATAATAATTTAAGTAATCAAGATAAAATAAACAGATAGTATACGTATAAGTTCCATAATTATGTATGTCGCATTCCTCCATGGAAAAAGGAAATAGAGAGTATAAAGTAGAGTATAGAGTAAAGTATAAGTTACCTACTTATTTAGGTAGGCACCAACTCAATCTACAAACTAGTGCTAGGTATAGATATTACATAGGTACCAAATATAGTTGAGCATAAAGAGTTAGTCAAATTAAGTAGGAGGCGAATTAGTTTCACATCAATCATAACACTAGATTTTTAGTACCTACAGTACATAGCACAACACATAAGAACATAAAATATGTAATTATGGACATCAATACTTATATCGATTCTTTAAAGTTCTTAACATGAGTACAAAATCAAAATACAAGGAAGGAATAGAAAGGAAGTAAATTCCATTGTAAATGATTGTTGTGAGAATTCGACTGCAAGCATCAATCGTAATGTTCTTGATAGCCGGTGACATGTTGATCAATATGATACAAAAGGTTTCATTGACATAAATTAATATTTGTACCTGAACATCAATATAAGTAGGTGAGAATAGACTCATTGTTAAAGGTAAAGATCCACTTACTGAAAGGTTTAGTGTAAAAACATGCTGTACATGCAAAAGTTTGAGTGTTATTGGAAAAATTAGCGACAAGAAACCCTCTTGAAATTATTAAAATTCTATTAAAAACAAATCTACTAGATGAAAAAAAAAAAGTGTTAGCATTAATTGGAGAAAAAAAAATGGGTTATTTAACCCACTCTTCATTTTCACGATATAATTATTGATATAAAGATTGCACTCGCAGATACATAGAGTTGCGTGCAGCATCCCTTAGCGTGCACCGTACAAGGTGATGCCTCAGCCTCACGTACCGAACAACATGAATGTCTCGAGGCGCTGGACGGATATCAGTGCTTCCGCTAAGAAAGACACGGCGTTTGACATGATTATAGATAATGTCCCTTGCAGTGTATTGTAGAATTGCGCCAGTGGGAATACCTGGAAATGATATTGGTACACTTGTTACGTTGCATACATATATTTAGGTAGGTACTTAGGTAATAAACTGTAAATTTACTAGGTGGTAGGACTTTTCTGCAAAGTTCGCCTAGTTTGGTACCACCGCTTTGCCAGTTATTCTGCCGCCAAGCAATGGTGTGCAAGCACTACTGTGTTCCGGTTTGAAGGGCATTGTAGCTAGTGAAATTACTGGGCAAATGAGACTTTATGACCTGATTACACAGTGTAGTAATTTGATTACTAGACTGTGTGATGTCTCAGGATGACGTGCGCAGTGCAGTGTCACGCGAAACTTTATTATTTTAAAGTTCCGAGTGACACTGCAACTGTTATGGGCGGCCGTATTGCTTAACATCAGGTGAACGACAAGTTTACCACGTCATTCATTCCCATAAAAAAAACTTTTCACGAATTATCTTGTTCAGTGAATTTGTCGGATGAATGTATTATCTGCTAGTATTTAATTGGTTATTAAAAGCATTGCACATATTTTAATTATACTGCATAAGACTCACTGTGGAAACCATTAAAATTATTTCTTTTCGAAGGTTATGAAAAGGTTAAAACTTTTAGATAAACATATTCGGGGTCAGTGGCGTCAGCTAACCTACCTATACCTATTTAGAATAATAAGTGATACTCACAATATCAGCGGTGACTTGATATCCGAACAGCGAGTACGACAACAGCGTAGTGTAGAGAGTCAGGCGTTCTGTGAAGACCATGAAGCTGAGGTACACCCCGCGGAGATAAGAAGCAGAGGTGATGCATCTTATCTCGTTCTTGCGCGCCATCGCGACCACCTGCTCAAACGGCTTTTCCCAAGCGTACATTTTGATGACCTAAAAAGATTTACAATACATAAACATTTTGATTCCATTTCCACCTAATATTGGGACCAATTATTTCTCGATACGATCGCTATAATTATTGGTAGGGTGTTTGGCAATGCAACGAGAGGTGGCGCGGTGATTCGGGGAAGTATCTATAGATACCTACAAACACAGATGAAGTTTAAAAAATGAGTAGGTACCTACAATAAATAACATTTTTTTTAAGTTTGTGTTTCCCAACGTTTTAGTTGTCAAAAATAATAAACGCTTTTAGTATACCTACCTAAATGTAGTGGTTATTTGGCGGGAACGCGGAAAATTTCACGTCGTTGCATTGTATTATTTCTCAAAACTTGTGCTTTTTCCAGTGTTAATGTCTTAAAATTGGTGGCGTTTTACGCATAAAGTGCTGACTTATAAGCATGAGTGTGGGCAAGTGATATAATGTGGTGAAACGTGAGTTTTCGTGTTGCTTCCAAAATTCCATAGAAGCTTCTAGTAAAGTTGCCACCACTTTACTAGAGCATGACTTAGTCTGGACTACGACTACCTGACTTAGGCTGGACTATGACTGACTAAGACTTGACTTTACGTGATATATTCTTTAACGATGAAAAATAACTATACTTGACACTGGCTAAATACATTATGTGTGGAGCCAAAATATAAGAAAAAAAAATGTAGCGGATATCAGCATCATATTTAGTTTATGACCTACTTTTAATTTCAATGCTAATACAAACAATAGGGTAGAGTATGAAGACATGCCAATAGCAGCAGCAAATGGGAGCACATACCTGCATGCCACTGATGATCTCGTCCATAATCCGCACGCGCTCGTCCGTCTTACACGCGGTCCTCATCCGTAACCTTGCGGCCAATTTGCTCATGTAAGCTGTAAAATTAAATTCAATTTGTGGTTTTACGATGATTTCACAGTTTTTCAGAATAACTGGTTAGGATGTTATACCAAACGCCATCATAAATTATATAGTACTTATATATAACGCATACTTCTTTTATTTAATAGCTGATGATGATGATATTCTGTGGAATATTTAGGTACCTCTATGACTATCTGTTTCTCATAAGCTTTCCATTATTAATAGGCCATAAGAGAAGCTCAATAAGATTTCTTGAGACCCTGATAAGGGTAGGTTAGGTTTGTGGTACTTAATAGATTACGCAGATGCAGGATTCACACGCACGGTACAGCCCTAACCTATAGATGTTACGGCTTATGACCTCTATTGTAAGCGTGTATAGTCACGTAATAAATAGCTATGCGCCAGTCATAGGTAGACACGCAGAAATATTATATAACCTATGTAAAAACGTAATAAAGTACCACTTACATTGCACCGGTATCGTTTGCAGCACGATGCCAATAACACCGATAATGGCAGCATAACCAATCTTAATATAGATAAGGTAGCAGACCACGATGACTTGCAGTGGTAACAGCCAAATAAAATGCGTGTAGATAAATGCGTAGTCGAATCGGTTGACATCATTGGAGAGGAGGTTCACCACTTGGCCTGCAGTTGTCTGTGCCAGCGCACCAGAACTCATTCGCATCACCTGTGGTGGTATATAACATTTAGATTATATAGCTGCCGCGCCAATAGTTGGTTGTATGGCACAATTGCACTAAACACTATCTAGCCGAAATTGTATAATAGGACGTGGAGAATTCAATTGAACGTAAACGGCACGAAATGTGTAGATGGACGTCAATGAAGGAAGGTCAACCATCAATGCTGCCCGGCTGGAGTCCGCTAAATAATTTAAGTTTATTAAGTAAATCCATGAAGAATTTTGGATAAGAATGGAGAATTCCAAGAATCTACTGACTTCTTATTTTGAAGCCGGTATTGATGCATCGATAAATGTAAATGCAAATAAAACAACTGAAAATAGGTCGCCTATTGAAAATTAGCGGTATAGTTTACTGTTCATGTTGTAGTCCTATTATATAGGCTACACGAAACCATCTCACCTTTCTATAGATCAGCGAGCAGGCAGCAATCCTGACTTTCATGCCAAACTGTTGAGTAGAGTAGGACCCGTGGTGGTTGAGGAAGGCGATGGCCAGTGACATCATAATGACCGCGGTGGCGCAGTAAATCGCCTGTTCGTAAGTCATGTCCGAGCCGGGCTCCCAATAAGCCAGCAACATGCTCAGCGCGACTGGTTGGAAAGGTCTGGTAAATAAGAGGTTTTTAAATGGATACAGAGCGGTCCTTTTGTGGACCAAATTATGTACGTAATTTAACTAATGTACTGCAGGTTTCATCATCTACGTCTACCACATTTTGCTTGAAGTTGTACCTAAGTGTGTAGTTCTAGAGCCTAACTATTTTCATACCTTAGAGGTAAATGGTATGTTATAAAAAGTGGTAGTAACTAAGTATATAAAATTAATTAATGAATGATACAAGAAAAAACCATCTCGGAGACCTATCCAATGCAACAATAGCTGACAATAACGGTATTAAAGAGGAAGTGAGCCAACTAGACGCATGAGAAGAGGCATCAGCAATAATCTCCCATCGTTATATACTTATGTAGGTACATTAGATAGATTCCTTCAGAAGTATAAAACTGGTGATGTTTAGGTACTTACATTAACTAATTTAATTTTACCCATGACTGCTTCGATGCTAGCTAGATGATGCTGTATTATACGTAAGTATTGCAACTGGTTATTTGATCCTCCATTTGGGACTTTGGGAGTTGTTATATTGAAATTTGAAATAAGAGGAAGCTGAGGGTCTCATTGGCTGCATATCCTATATCCTATGTTAGATTTAATGTCCTTATTGCGTGGTGAAGTCAATATAGGCATTAAGGCAATTACTCACTTGAGTAAGAGGGCTTGTATCAGGAACATGATTCCAGAAGGCATATAGCTCATCCAGAACGCCTTTGTCATTGCACGCAGTAGTGACGGCTTTCGGCCCTGTTTGTTTGCTAATGAAATTTCTTCTAGCCATTTCCTGTAACAAAAATAATCAGAGTTTAGTGAATTATGTTGTTTGCATTTGCTTGCTTGGTTATTTCAAAGCATGATAATACAGTTGCGTAATAAAGTTTTAAATAAACAACGGTTATATTGAATGTTTGGTATTTAACCTCATAAAGCTACTTAAATACCTCTACCTACTTTTATAAAAAGTTTCCATCAAACGAATTGTTAACGTATAATATGATATCATCATTTTTGACTTTTAAATCGCAGACAAACATCTCACGAGCGGCTCCAACTCGAAATACATAGGTTCATTACTTTGCTTCCTACTGAGCTTGAATACTAAATACATGTTTTGAATGTACTTATTCATTACAAAGGCGCAAAATTGAATTAAAACACGGACGGGTGTAGTGTTTCAGCATGTTTAATGGAAGTTAATGGTGCGGTTGATGCGTCAGGGTTTACAAGTTGGTGAAATTGAACATTTTACTTAAATTATGCGTAACTTAAGTCGTGCAAGTGACGAGGTGTCGCCAGACGCGCCATCGCAAACTCTCCTAGCATAGGAATCGGCATGTGCTCGTGACACTCGTGACATTGTTTTTAAAATAAAACGATTCGATCGTGAGATTTGTTCACTTTATTGTTATCTTCAATGTGCGGGGAATATGGCTTCCTATAATTACTTGTTTAATTAATGACAAAGTAATATGATATTTGACTATAAATACGTAACGAAAAACAGAATAGTAGACTTTTTCTATACATATAGATAATATATGTACTTAGGTAGTATAGGTATAATCTCTAGTTATGGTTCAGATAACAACCATCTGAAATAAAAGCGTCTCACAATAATTATTAGGTCGTTCATGATTTACTGCAAAAAACAGATACATGTTACTTATTAGCTTTCAGGTTTTTGTGTCAAGATACGTCTGGCCTCGTATTTTTTGTCGTTAAAACGCAAGTCATGTTTAGATAGGTACCTACTGTGTTATTAAATATTTTTTAATACCTATGCAGTTTCAGCGAATAGTCTAATAAGACCTAAGCGATTGAACAATATATTATTAGCTATAAAAATTCAAAAAATCCGGTTCACCTTAACAGAGTAGGATCAGGAATCAGCCGTTGTTGCAAGAAAACAGCAAAATGCAACTTTGTTCACTGCAATAAGTGACACAAAGTGATCTGAATTTCGTATCTCGCGCAGCCGACGGCGACGTGCGAAAATTGAAAAAAAAAAAAGAAACATAATTTTGCTGTCTCTGTCACCTACTATAGTACGGCGACCCAACTACTTTTGACTTCAAAAATTATCGTTTTGTTTTGTTGTATTATTTTAAAAATGACCTTACCGGGTTTATATTGAATTTTTTAACCCCTAAGTAAGTTAGGTAATAAGTCTTATGTTCATAGGAATGATTTTAAAGTGTAAACCACACTATTAGGTATATCTATAAAGATATTATAGTCCTCAAAATTTTTAGTCTACTAATGAGTAGTTATTGTGCACCTGCCTAATATAGGTACTATAGGTGTCGCCACGACGGCTTAGTCGATAAACACATAGGTAGTACTTAAGATTTTCGCAGTTACCGGTCGAGTGACCATAGCTTAGTAGGTAGAGCGACCAATCCAGTGAGTTGGAGGGCGCGGGTTCAAATCGCGCTGGTTGCTAAAATTTTGTAACCTATAATATCTTTAAGTCTTATGTTTTCGTAGACGTAGGTATAACTTTTTATTTCAGCAAATTTGTTGCACGAGACCAAAGTTTGCATCTCGTACCTTTTAATTAAATACAGCACTCATAGCCGAAAATCAACTCTGCTCTCTCGTGGCTTATACCTTACCTTATAACCTACCTATACGTTAGGTACTTGCTTACTCATTTTCGCAAGTAGGTAACTATTGCACCGATAGAGGAATCTTCTATGATTGCACCTATTAAACTTTTCTACTATGGCGTTAGATAATCGGCGCTATGGCATTAATTATGTTTATTGACTTCACTTTTTTATTAGCCTGTACCTTCATAATTTATAGTGAATGTCTTTGAATAAGTATAGTTACATTTTAACTATTATTTAACCGACTGTACCTACCTCATAATCGTGTGCCACCTTGCTTGCAATGAGAGGCTTGTACATTGGCGCAAGCAGGATGGCAGGCGATGTTCATTACCAGAATGCTTATACGCGGTAGGGACCAGCAGGTCGAGAAATCGACACAATATTCATGAGGTACAGTCGGTTAAGTAATATTTAAAATAAATCATACTCATGAGAATTTCAATATTAAAGTATGGTTACTACCTTGTTACTTACCACCTACATCGCGTAGTAATGCAAGCCTTCAGTAAATAGCCACTAAGTAAGTGTTTTTCCGTTTATAGCTTGACAGATTAATATTATAGTGCATTGGATATCTACATTTAAATATTTTAGTTAAGTGCAAGTGAAAGCGCTTGGTAAAGCCTTTAATAAAAGTGATACCAACCGGTGTGTGTTGGGTAGGTGGTACTTATATTACAACCACGTTCATTGACACACTTGCTGTGCCGTGTGCCGATGCCGGCGTCATGTGACAGTCACCGATGGCCACCGAAAAACAAACATGGCGACACTGGTTGGTTAGAAATAGATGGCTAATATATAATAAATACCTAAGTGAATGAATATGTATATTGTTGATTTCAGAATAACGACAAGGTGGTTTTATAATTACAAACAACCTGCATCAAAATAAACTCAGTTAAGTTGAGACGATGAAGATATTTTGTATTATTTTTTGGACAAATCCTTGAATATAATATAATTAGTAGATATCTATGATGAAAAAGAAATGCAAAGTTACGGACGTAAGAAATGATGTGTAAGTATTAGGTAAGCAATATTTTTTTAGGATCTATACAAGAAAACCGTGTTTACCTACCTACACTTGTGCACATGGATCGAGTTAGCTGCATTGCATAGGGTTTTGTACCTACCCTACCTATATTTTGACATTCAGTTTTAGATACATAACATAAAACTAATTAACGAGTTAGAGTTACCTACCTTAATAATTATGTACTTTATATAAAAAACAAAAATAAAAACTTTTATATAAAATAAAATATTGATCAAAATAAATATATGTAAAATGAGGTTATAAAAATAATACCTATACTTACGTACATTATATCTAACCTACTTACCATATTAGGTTAGTTAGCATGAATTTGTTGCACCCCAGAAGTAAATGGAACTGTTTGTAATTCACAAAAGATATGAATAGTTATCTGGTATTTACTGAAGAACCCTAAAAGCTTAGACGACCGACGGATGTTCACACACCTACCTCAATCCTGCGACTTTAAAGTTCTGCGAATGACTCGAACATGGCATTCCTATGTAAATCAAATCACGTTTTCTGGACATGCGGTGCCACCATTCATCGAGCGCTGGAGGTGGTAGATTCTGTCATAAATTACTTCTTCCATTTATAAGTAAACTATATTGCATGCGTCATACCACATATATTAAAATAGTAGTAGGTCATACGAAGTGATTCAACGTTAATTATAGTCAGCTGATAACAAATGTTTACTACTGCCTGGGTTCTAACGTATATTCTATCTACTACCTATCTTACCTATCTGTACTATGATAGGTTTCTTTCGCTTTGACAGTTTGGGAGTAGACATCCCTATTTAGCACCTTACATAATTTCGATTAATTGGATTCTGAAAAACCTTATGTGTATGGTACATAGAACATATAGGTAAACTATAGGTAGGTACACTATATTGTACACTCTACTTATTTAATTTTAATGGTAGGCCATGTCCTACTGGTTATTGGATTAAATATGGGTTTGTATGAATTATAAGCTTACGTTGTGAACTATCTAGTCTACATTACTAAAAAAATAATTTACGTGATTAATTATTATTCGTTTTAACTTCCTTGTTAACCAACGCAAATTAGTCTATAGGTACTTATATAATATAATAAATAAACCAACTTCGAATTAAAATGAATATAATTATAACAATTTGTGTAACTACCTGTATGCATAATATTTATTAAAAAATAATTGATTCTTCGTAATTAATAATAGGCTGAGTTAATCGTAATATTTACGTCAAGTTTATATGTAAATATTTGTATTACCTACTTATTGTTAACTTAATGAATATTTATGATTTCTCACATAGGTACTCTATTAAACGGGTATATACCACACGGCGAGTGGTACTGCGCCATAAACTGAGTACAGCTGTAATATCATAGTATAGTAGTCAATAATAATAAAGCGTACTAATAACCTGCAGAGAACAGCTCCTAGAATTTATATTGTTAAGTACCTACAAACAAAGAAAAGAATACCATGCTGAGTGTTTGCACTTGAAGTGGCATCGTCCGTCCAACAGTTGACAAGCTAGGTAGATAATTATATTTAGGCTGGCGATGAAATTACATTAAATTAGTTTCTGTAATTTTGAATAGATTCACATATTACTTTCCCGAATCTGTAATACCAAACATTATGTTGGGGTCCATTACTAGCCGATTTGAATTCCATTCTGCCACCCTAACAAATGTGCTAACTCGGAGCATGTTCCCGAAGTCAGTGCGCTGAGTAGCCACTAGCCATCATCTTCTACAAACATCTCAGAGTAACACTTACATCCTGATTTATGCTTCTTCTGTAGAAGTTATCTTAACGGGATGTTAATAACATATCCCCTCACCTCCCTCCTTCTCACTTCATTCCCACCTTCCCTTCACTCTCACGTCCATTTACCTTCCATGCGGTGGGGGAAGGAAGTATACAATAGCATCGGACCCCCACAATACGCAAACCTCCCACTCAAAAAAGCTAAAACTGAGTGTAATAAAACACATGAGTAATGCCCCTAAAGTATTATTTTTTCGATTATTAAAATTGGTAGGTACCTAGTAAAGGTTTTAAAAGGAATGTATCGATGCCGGCGCCGAAGTTTCGTAAATTATTTTTTGTGTCTACTATACACGTGCACGACACCACTTCACCTTGCCCTTATTTTATATCGAGATGTGTTCATTGAAATTCATCTAATAATTATTATTCAGCTTTATTCATGACAAGGTGGTAAATTGCTGGGTAATAATGTCCTTTCCGTGACTAAAGTCTTTGAAGAAATGAGGACGTTCATTACAACTAACTGTCGTTGCAGTCGTTTTTGATGTAAATGTGCCCTTATTATCTGATTGTATTGTTCTGAAATTAAACGTTATAGTTAGTAAGTTTGCGTGATAAATGAACGACGAGCAGCTATGACTGTATATGAGTGCACCAAATAAAAAAAAAAACTCCACAGCATAATCACAGACAGATGGCACAGATTTTTGTTAGGTATATTAGGTACTATATACTAAAATATAGAATAATAATAAAAATGTTATGTGCCTACCACTTTTTATATGGGGAAACTTACTTATATTATTAAAAAGTAGTAGTAAGTAGGTATTTTTATACAACAAGGTAATGCTGCCAGCATGTTGGGTACGCTACCTGCAGTGGGCTGGAGCATTTGGACAGTGTTTATACTATCTAACCATTGCTATTATATAGTCCATAATGTTCTTTGTAGTACCTAGATAGTGTAGCTAGTTTAGTTTAGTTTTAATTATTGTAGTAGTTAGCTTGAATAATAAAGGCACATTGCTCATTAAAAAAAAGTATTATCATTATAATAGCTTGTACTTAATAAAAAAAAATAAAGTATATAGGTGCTTAAAATATTTAGCATAATAATATCATTCAGGATGACAACAAAACAAAACTGTGGGTAGATTATAACTTCTCGGGTCAAGAAAATAAATGAGTTTCTTCTTAGTACCTATACAAAAGGTTATGGAATTTTGCCTTTGTATTTACCTATATTACCTACATTTTAAGTACTTCTGCGTCCACCGCATCAGTTGAAAACCATAGAAAAAAAAAAGTAATCTTTGAAAAGTTCTGGCGTTGAACTACTTATAAAAGAAACATTATAGATAGAGCAGATAGAGATAGAGCACTCTTTATTGTTTCACAAATAAACATACAAATAGGAATACAATAAAATTTACGTACTAGTGCAACAATGGGCGGTCTTATCGCTGACAGCGATCTCTTCCAGACAACCTTTGGATGGACAGTATCAGTAGAGAGAATAAACGGCGGTGCAAAACAATATAATAAAGCAAATACAGATAAATAACTAAATAGTCAAATCATTCTGTCTCATCATTCTTTATAGTAGGTTTGGTATCGTTATTGTTTATCGTTGAGATGGCAATGGGCAGGCCACATCGTAGTGCTGACAACCGATGGGAAAGAAAGGTGCTCGAGCGGTGACCACGAACTGGTGTTGCAACCTAGGCCGGTACCCACTAATAAGGTGGACCGACGATCTGGTGAAATCCGCGGGGAGCCGATGGATGCAGGAGGCGAGCAGCCGCTCAAAGTGGCGCTCCCTAGGGGAGGCCTATGTTCAGTAGTGGACGTCTTTAGGCTGTTGATGATGATGATGATGATGAATCTTTATATTAGTATTCGTGGCTCTCCGGGACAGGGGCCTCAGGGATAGGGGTATACCTACTCGGGAAGGACTTTTTAAAATACCACCTACGTTGTTCCCACAGAGCTTTAAAACAAATGACGCTTCGCCTCTAGGTTTTTTTTTCTCTGTGGTTGTTCCATACTGCGCAAGCCACGTGAGAGCTCGCCAGAGCTCAACTTGTTTGACCCGTAAGTATAAGTTACTACTTATTACTTAAGGCACTGACAGGACCCAATGCGAGCACGTTTATTACAGCAGACGAACTTGAAACTTATTTTGTACGCTATAAGGTCGCTTTATGCATAGCAAAAATATGGCGATTACGTTGCGTTGCACTTCGACTTTTCTATTTTTCGGTACATATAATTAGTTATAAAAGAAATGCTTATTATTATAAAAAATAAGCTTATAGACGGATGCATTGAAACATAACTTATCACTACGATTTATTTCAATGGGAAAATTTATTTTCTTATTATGATGTAACATTTTAGGACGTTTGAATGATTTTTTAGAGGTCTCTTCACGATTTTTTCTATCGAGAAAACTTTTCGTAAACGTGTTTCGGTTTCGGCAGATGGAAAGAAGATATTATGACCAGTATTACGTGCATTTTTTTCAATCCTGTAAATGGTATACGTTTTGAGATAATCACGTTCAAAATAGTCGATTTGGGAGCATTCAGCGCCTTAACCAACCTACATAACATTGATAGGTATGTTGATTGTTCAAGCCGGTGTTATATACAATAGTTTGTAATGGACGAAGGAAGTACTTAGTCGTTAGTTTCGGCAAAGAAAGATACGTTAGTAACAATGATAAAAAAACTCATGATGTTTTATCAAAAATATTGTCAATAGTATTAAGGTATACAGGTACCTACTTAAGTCAATACACCTATAGGTACAATACAATAGCTATCTCTGTAGGTGGGTACCATAACGATAACATAGTACATATCTACTTGCTTTCCATTCTAACCGTGAATGTTAATTAGATAGGTAGTTAATACTTATGTTATTTTACAAGCAAGTACATGGTGGCCAGAATGTGTGAGTATGTATTGTAATTATCGGCTTTAATGACAGAATGTTGAGATTGGTTCGTTCCGATTCAATTAATATTTATTGCAATCAAAACCTTATACCATTTAGGGATCTGATTAAGGTACCTATAATAAGCCAACCACTCAAAGCCACTTATTTTTTTTTGGACGTTCTTGGCTTTACAGGATGCAAAACCACCAAATCGCCAGCCAGCAGCGCCTTACTCTTTCCTCACGCTCTACCCGGCCACGTCTAGGTATAAGTACTAATATACCTAGTAGTCATACCAAGACGTCCTCTAATATCATGGATTTGTGGTGCTCAGAAATAATAATAGGACATCTCAGTCCCTGGCAGCCAGCAACTTCAGATCATATCAACAGTCCACTGGTGAACATCGGCCTCCCCCATTAGAGAGGGGTGTCTACTAGTGATGGATTAATTAGCATTCGCATTAATTTTTAGCATGTGAAAACTCAATTATCATTTTGCAAATGAAATGTGGTTGCGAAATTCTGTGAAATATGAAACTCCATTTCAAGTAATTTAGTTGTGTTTGAATTTAATTTTAAAAATAAAGTTTTATTTCATGTTTCATTTCATTTTACATTTCATTTTTTCATTTCCATTTTCATTTCAATTTTAATTTCATTTTTCATTTCCATTTCATTTCATTTTAGTAAATAGCATAGATATATAGCATAGCTAAGACTCGTGAATTAGCATGTTTATGAAATTTACGCAAAATAGCATTAATTGCCATCGCTAGTGTTTGCCATAATCACCACCTTTGCACGAGGAATCTTGGTGATTGCAGAATCTACTGCAATCACCTACTTAGTAGATAATGCAGACCGCGGGAAAAAGAGAATGCAGCTGCGCTAATTCCATGGATATTTCCTTACACATTTCTTACTGCACCCACGGCAAAAGTTACTATTCTTATGTACGGGACCACATGAGTAATTCTTGATTTAAAATAAAAGGTTTCACTGAGACACACCATATGCAAAAAAAACATAATTCCATTTATGAATATAATTAATTAGCTTGTAGAGTACCTACCTAGTTAACGGCACTCTACAAATAATATGCTAATTATTACTACTGAGACATCAGTCGAGTCGAGTACCTACGTACTATACCTACCTATACAGGTTTGTTTATTCAAATGCTATGAAGGAAGTTGCACTACGAATTATTGTGTACTAATGTAACCCATCTGTGACCTCATTATTTTATAAGCAGATTACCAAAATAAGAATGATAATAATAAATAGAAAGAATAATTATATAGGAAATAAAAACCCAATGAGAGCCGTTCCTTCGACCACTCAAAATGAAGTAAGAATCCTATCCATCTTAGTCATAAATATGGCTAACGTAGCCCTATATTAGGCCTAATTTTGAAGGTTTTAGATGACAGTATTTAAAATACTAAAAATATATCCGTCTCTTACATTCCCGTCTGTTTGACAAGAACAGCAACAGTTTTAGTAGCTTTAGATCTGTCAACTAAAGCCTTTAAAATTGGCCCCATTGCCCGTTATAAAAGGCCGTCGGTCTAAGGTCACTAGTTGAAAAAAACACCACTTGTTGAAATAAGATTAAAATATGATTTCAGAGACTCATATAACAGGCATATGGAAGGGTAGCAAACATTTATTGCTGACCGCGGCTTAGTTGGTACATCTCCCCTTTAAACCCTTTTGTTACCGAAGTCTGGCTCAAGCATTGTGCATTAGGTAGCACTTATCTGTTTAATACACAAGGGGAAGTATTATTTAGTCCCGAAAATTCCCATTCATTCCCAAAAATACATTGAACATGCATGCAATATTCGGCGCAGACAAATTGCATCTGAGATTGAAAATGCTTGTTCCGTTCTTTAGCCTTTAAGGTACCATCACCGCTGCCCGTTGAAGTCGACGAGTATAAAAGAACAAGGATGTAGTGAACTTGTTTCAGTCGAAGGCTACGACAACACTCCATAAAAGAGCTACCAGATGTCTTATACTTATTTCATTATATTAATACAAAGTTTGCATATTATGCGGAGAAGTTCTGAAATACCCGGAAAAATAAATCGACCACAGATAAGTAACCCGTGTATGAAATTTCTTTCAATTTAGTTTAGTTTTCTGGCGTGAAAGCCACTCAAACAAATACACAATGTTTTTCTTATTTAATATATTAATTTCTCACGCACGCCCACGGTCAGCAATGGGCAATGATGAGTACTTTATCAATAATTTATTCCTGGTTAAAAAGGTTGCTCTTTCATTATTCATCATAAAATAAATCAGCTCATATGATTAATTAATTTATCAATAAACCCGTAGATATAAGTATATTATATTTTTGTAGATGCCCGTGTCGTCTCTACTTCGTCTTGCAGCAACCGTCGAAGGCTTCCGTATTCTGACGCATTCGATGAGTAGGTATCTTCCGTATTTTAATAATTGCTTGGCTTTATTGTAAGACACCGGATTACCTACACAGTATTCAGCAACGAATGTTTTTAATTTACATTCTTATTTAGTTTTTATCTATTTGTTTGTTGTATACTATTGTACATACAATTTACCCATTTTATGCTTATGTTAAATAATTATAGGACAAGTATATTTAATAGGTAGTTAGGTCACATAATAGATATATAGTAGTACTTAGTTGGGTATGGTAAAATAAGCACGGAGTTACTAATTTTGATAAGTGGAAATGTATTAAACTGTAGGTAGGTATATGTATATACACTATAGATTGACTATACGCAAGTATAGTTTAATTATACCCCAGATAATAATTATAATACCTGTAGTACAGATGCCTCATCCCATACAACGGAATAACTCGAGCTATTTTACAATTTTTTTTAATGCATTATGCAAGATTATCAAGCGATATTTATTGCGTGTTGGCGAAGTATTGGGCCAAATGAATACATACACTGGACACTAACTACTAACGCTCGCGACACGATCACTACATTTTTTCACCTTCAGGCTATTTTTCGTTTGTACCGGATGAGACCCCATGGTTATACCTACAGGTTTGTACAAACTAAGAGGCAATACCGACGTCGTGGTAGGGATGTTGCAAATGTCAATCCTTTCGTCACCGCGTGCAGTGGAAGTTCCAAGGTTAATCCTAGAATGATGTGGTTTAATTACTACGGACCTTCTTTCCTAGATATCCTTTGTTATTATAATAATATTAATTAGCCGTGCTAACTGTGTGCACATGAACACTATTGTTTACTGTAATTTTAGCCCCGTTAGCCATAAAAAGCGATTAACTTAAATTTTGGGAATAAAATATAGATAGAACTATATTGACGTATAATACAAAAAAGCTACTTATAATGAAATATGATACTGGTTTTTAATGTTTTTTTTCCTTATTTGTTTCAAGGTATTATTGCCATGCATACATGTATTTACTTATATTACCTACTTTCCTGGGACATAAAGGAAAGGAACACAATAACTGTAGTAGGTATATACTCGCACTAATCACAACGTGAAAAAAATTCGCAGAGAGTAAAACTTATGCGTATAAAAACTTTTGACCTGCTTACATAAATCTAGGTCATTGTGCTCTTCTAAGTCTCAAATGATATGACTACACTAAATATTGTTCTATAGGCTGAGAAGATGCGATACTGATCTTACGGCTGTTGATATAACTGCGTTTTATAGGTAAGAGTGTTGTAGAGGCGTGATGCAGACATTTGAGAACCGGTGTTTATTGATATAATCTACTGGCACCTGATGAGTTAATATTGCCTTTTCTTTGACAAACAGAACCTTCCGCTTATATTTCACGTAGGCCGATGTTTTTAGATTTAAGGTCAATCATCCTAAGTGTGTCACTATACTTTATACAAACAAGTCAATAATAGTGTCAGTTCCGCAATATCTAACAAATAATACTTTTGAAAATTGAAAATGATTATTAACTAGTTTTGCCAATAGGCATGATGACTACTATTAAAAATGAACAAGTAAATATTACTTTCATAAAGAAGATTAAAAATGAATGCAATAATGGAACAAATAAGCAAAATGGTAAATAAATCACGGAGTAATAAGCTTTTAGAGTTTCTACAGGAGGCATCTCCTGTCCCTTTCTCGCGAAACAGAGCGCCCCCACAGCTACTATGAAAAATCTACTCGTGACGTCACATGCCAAAGATTGTATGAAAAGCTACCACAGCTTAGTAATGAGGTACTATAACGACCTTCCTCTGACGTCATAGCTATTATAGCTATCACTTTCTAATCTGGTTTTTAAAATGCTTGTAACTTGGTAATTTTTTGAGATATATAATTTTGTTTTCACAAATGTTTTACTTTTGAGGAATATTATAAAAAAAAAAATTGTTGTCATGCCTATCATGTATATCTATTTCAGAGCGTTTCGTTTTTTTTTGCTCTGTGATGTCTATTGTAAGAAAAAATACTAGTGTGGTGACACCTTAGTGACACATTAGTTTTTTTTTTTCTTATACTTTGGCTCCACACATAGTGTATTTAGCCAGTGTCAAGTATTATATTTTCATCGTGTTATAATATATTTCACGCAAAGTCATGTCCTAGTCATAGTCATAGTCCAGTCTAAGTCAAGTAGTCATAGTACAGTCTAAGTCATGCTCCAGCAAAGTGGTGGCAACTTTACTAGAAGCATCTATGGAGTTTTGGAAGCAACACGAAAAATCTCGTTTCACACATTATATCACTTTCCCTCACTCATGCTCGTAATTCAGCACTTAATGCGTAAAACGCCACCACTTTGAAACATTAACACTGGAAAAAGCAAAAGTTTTGAAAAATAATACAATGCAACGACGTGAACTTTTCCGCGTTCCCGCCAAAAAAACTCGACACATTAGTTAACGAAGTGACAATAAAATTTGACCTACTTAGTATTTAGTGTCATCTTCAAACTTAATTTATTATATCCAATTTCACGGAATACTATTATAGCTATGGAATAACTTTGGATTCAATTCGGTATACAATGTAAGAAGAAAGCTACCTTCATAATTATCTTCGTATTATTTCGTTAATATGCTACGTAATTTCGTAGCCGGCTGGCGTAGACACCTACTTACCGTATCATAAATAAATTAGTGCACACTACGAATACAGATTAGACGATAGTTGCTACGGCTACAATACGCCAGACCAGTTACAGTAAAACTATTATTTGAATCTTGTGTTATTTGAAAACTTAAAGAAGGCCATAAAATGCAAATATTGCAAAATGGATGACTATTCCATCTATCGAGGCTAGTGTCAATTCTGTGCATCGAGGCGTTTTCGGTTTTCGTCTTGTACTATACCAGCTAGATAATTATTAGACCTCCTTGGATGTATAAAGAAAGTTTTAAAGTATTGTAAACCGAACAATTAAATCTTCTTCTTCCGTGTAGGCAAGTGGTCAGCCTTGGTGACAGAATTTTTAGGCCGCCCAAAGGCGGCTGACTTGGCTTAACGTGCCCACCGAAGCACGGTAGCGCTCAGTTATAATTTTTTTCTGTAGCGGTCACCCATCATAGTAGTGACCGCAGCGAGCGTTGCTTAACTTTTACCGATCGGATAGGAACGGCTAGTCCGACATAGCCGTTCCTAACTAGCCTAGTCGATCTTCGCTATGAGCGATTTAATTAAATGTAGAGTATACTTTAAAACTTCCTTTATCCACAGTTGATTAATATATCGATATACATACATACAAAAAAATACAGATGAACAAGAACCATTTCCTTTTTTGAAGTTGGTTAATAAAAGACATAATTACCTCTGGAATACCAGCACTGAGATGACAATTGAATAACAATGCATGCGTGTTCGATATCAGGTCGGGT
Organism: Ennomos erosarius; assembly: GCA_963580505.1. Taxonomy (NCBI): domain Eukaryota; kingdom Metazoa; phylum Arthropoda; class Insecta; order Lepidoptera; family Geometridae; genus Ennomos; species Ennomos erosarius. Next base: position 8,726,414 of record OY756978.1, read on the forward strand.
CGGGGCTGGGATAATTAAATCCTGTGACCTAATAAATAAATAACTACTAAGATGAAGGTAGAGCAAACAAGGTGTTTTTTGTCACGTTTCCTGAAAAAAATTAGAGCATGTGGAGCTTTGTATTTAATATATCATATAATTCGATTAATTAACTTGTTTGTGATGAACGCAAATACAACATAAATAAATTCAGTTCAATAGAAAAAAAACAAACATTTCAAAAAATTTGGTTGTTCCAATTTCATACAGTTTCTATAGTTTCTATAAAAAAAAAATAGTGTATGCCCAACAAACATTCACATAATGTGATGAATTGATAATTTTGGAAAATATTATACTAACATAGATATTAATTAAAAACCTCCAAAATCAGTCATTTCGTACGTTGTATTTGTCGTAAGCGCCACGCAGAAGTCAGACAGAATTGATATTTATGTCTACGACGTTAGGGTCGATGTTTCTTTGAACGAATTTCGATCTGGGCCTACGGTTCGTCTTAACAATAAAAATTTGCCACCTTAACAGATAATAATACCTACAGTAAAAGAAGGTACTCAAACCGCTTCTCCACCGACGGACGCATCGACCTTTGAACCAAGTAGAGGTCAGCATTTTGGTCACGTGATGATTAGATGGGTGTGATGTTGTATGTACCAGACCAAAATAACCTTCGTTATTTCTAACTTATGTATTTTAATGACTTTTGTGAATAATATTTTTTACATTTGTTCCCATGCTGACGCAATTATAGAGTTAAGTTCTTTTTTAATGTACAAATAATAATGCCAACGTTCGACCGCAACTCAACTGTAGGCCTAGCACGAATATTTACGCGCAAGTAAGTGTAACGTATGGCAGTTGTATGGCATTTGACCAGCGCCCCATACAACTGACTTACGTTCACGTTACACTTACTTGCGCGTAAATATTCGTGCTAGGCCTACTGATATTAAGCTAAGATGCACTCGAAGGTGTAGCAAGTTGGCCTAAAAATACTAATTAATGATTAATCTGGTTAATTGCAGTTGTTACTCGTGATTTAAAAAATAATCATTCTATATTATATGAGTTTATAGCAGTATCGGCTGCTTAGCGTCAATTAATCTACAGATTAATTTGTACAGGAATAATTTGAATTACGAACGTGATGATAGAGGTATGCACAGAGCTATGAATCAAATGTCGCTTCGAGGAAGCGCTTTTTTTTGCTCTGTGGAGGAATGAAATAATGAACTTTTGAACTTTGGCGTCGTTAGTAGCTCATAGCGTTGGCACTGCTTAGAAGTGGCCCTTCACACTCTTGTTTACATGTAACTAATACATATACCATGTAAGACTACTCATAACCTGTGTATCATCACAAAAATGTATTGCCTTGTTTCGCACTCTGTATAGGTAGATGCCACTTAGTGTTTGTTACTGCAACCTTAGAATTGAATAAAGGGAAGGGTCAACGGCTAGCATGCGATGAGACTGCGTGTCACTGAGTAAATAATACAGGCCAATGGTACTCGCGCTATCATTCATATGAGTCAGAGTTATGCTGTATTAACTGGAATACAGCAGCAGACTGGACACATGAAGGATCGGTAGTCAGTATCAGAATTTAATTTACTTACCTATAAAACATTTCCTTATTTAGTCCAGTAAAAATTTAGTACGGACATATGGCACACCTATAAAGGCAGCACAGATTAGAGAAAAAAATCTACCATAAGTAGCAGCCTTATGTAAAAAGTTACTTATATATAATTAAACTGTTCTATCAACTTCCCGCTGAACATGAAATGTTACGAGTGAAAACGAGACAGGGTATTAAAAACATTGATTATATTTATCTAATGTTTATAAGTACGGCCTTAGCTATTTAAGATCTGTAAGTAAATAGGTGCTTATTAGTTGTTGATAGAAATATATAGAACTAGCTTTTGCCCGCGGCTTCGCACGCTTGTGTTATGTTATTTTTACGTTATAGTCTAATAATAGATCATGCATTTCGTACCAAACAACAAAATCCAATAAATCTTTTCGAAGCTGCAAAGCAAAGTAACCTGTAGTAGCATAGGTATAGGTATAACGCAAACAAAGCCGTGAGTAAAAGCTATTTAAGCCAACCTAACCTAATTTTTTTTTACCTAAAATTAAATGTTTTGAGACTAATATAGATTTATAACAGTAAAAGAAGTTTCAAACAAAAAACTACAATTTTATAAGTACCTCTTCATATTACAACAAAAAGAAATCATCATCACTTCACTCAGGTTTTTAACAGAAGTTTCAGTAATTTTTGTTTTGGTAGTAGTTACCTAAGCAGGCAGGTACAGTTTAGAAAAATATGGAAGAATCACACACGATGATCCTGTTTTGTTCAGTTTTACATATTATCCGCGCGCTTTTTGTTCCATTTACCACTTTTTTTTTCCTTCTTAAGTTTGGTTCCATACGAATTGAGTACCTAACTACCTATACATAGCCAGTGTCAATAATAAGTTTATAAATTGCTGGAGATATGCATTTCAGGTAAACGACGCGTACATAATTAATTTTCTTAATACTAATTAGGAATTAAAACTACTAAACCACCACTCCTTAAAGAATCGACAGATATAATTATTATTATGTCCACTATTTTCCACGCTGTCTCATTCCCAACATACCTACCTAGTGATGAAGGAAGTAGAATTTGATGTGAATTACATAATTATTACTTACACCCAAAGATTATCTACTATAACTATAACCTTCTTGACGTAACTGAGTAATCAATCATTTTCTGCTCTCGTGGTTTATTTAAAAGCCCACAGATCAAAAATATGCAAGAAGAAGAAGAAGAAGAACAAATCAAAAACAGTCAAAAACGAACGTTACGCGCCATATTGTTAATCCGAGGATACAATTTTATTGCCTTTTTTTTTCTCTCTATATGTGCTAAACAATTGCCATAAAAAAAAATATTGAAATGAATACCTACATATTATTATATCTAAGTACCTACCCTTTTTAAACATTTTTCATCAAATATTTCGTATCATTGGCTAAATAATAGCACCTCCGGCTTACTTTAATGCCAAAATAAAAAAGGTTTAAAATGCGTAGCAATGATAAGGTAGTATATAACTTAAGTAGCTATAAGTACTACAGGGGGTCTAGCAAAGATACCAACCACTAACGCTAACGCCAAACGCTAACTCCGAAACTGTATTGAAATGACATTCGTTGTGGAAAAGTTAGCGATTTCCGAAATGTCATCCTAGTACATTTTGGAGTTAGCGTTAGTGGTTGGTTTCTTTGCTAGACCCCCAGGTACCTTAAAACTTCCTTGAGTCGATCAAGAATGTAGCAGTAGCGCATAAATAATTTTATCTACCTAATTAGAATGGTACGTGTAGTAAGTTCATGTAAATAATACATTTTATCAGATCGCCAATAAAGAACATTGCTCCCGCCAAAACCCTATAAATCGAAAACTTGAATAAAAATGTAAGCTGCAATATTGGCTAAGTATGATAATCGCGTGAAGCCTTATGAATAATTATAAAAAGTCTAAGTACCTACCCTTTTAAACAGTTTTCATAAAATACTTCCTATCATTCGCTAAATACAAATTTTGTCTAATGCCAAAATAAAAAAGGGTTTACAATGCGTAGCAAAAGCAAGGGTCAATAGGCACAGATTACTGAATATGTTACTACTAAAGGTTAAGCTATAGGTACTATAAATACAATTTTAAATACTTATTTCGAATGGTAACGCGTAGTAGATTTTTGAAAACCAATACATAATACCAGATCGCCAATAAAGAATTTTGCCCTCGCCAGAACCCAATAAATCGAAAACATGGATAATAATTTCGTATGTTTCAATATTGGCTAAATATGATATCGCGTGAAGCCTTAAAACTTATAAAAAAAGTCTAAGAAGTTTTTAGTTTTCTAAATTCCTTGTTCTCTGTGTCGTGCTCATATTCAAGAAGGTTCTTATACCTATCCTCTTTTTTAGTTTGGACCACAGATTAACGAAAAAACTTATCTATATGTAAATACATATGACTTCCTTGGGTATAGGTTCTTACATAATGAACACATTGTTTTTCTCTTATCTGCATTGCATCGAGCGCAGACGAAGTTATCGCGCGATTTATTTCGCCGTAGCCCGAAAAACGCTACTGCTTCCTCCATTTTATGGTCACGCAGCAGGCAAACAAATTGACTGTGTGTCCAGGTTGGGTCACTACAAAAACATCGAGGATAGTCAACAGAGATGTTTTTGCGCGCCAACTCAACAGCGAAGGTTTGAGCGTATATGCAGCCGCGCCATAATAGAAACAGAGTTTTTTTTCTTTAATCTGTGCATCCGGATAAACCCGAGATACAATTACCGTCAGTAGCAGTGTAGCAGAGTAATATTTTTTTTCTCATCTATGGTAAGTAGCCAAAATATAACTTACATTTTGACACTGGCTAAATACCTACACTATGTGTGGAGCCAAAATATAAGAAAAAAAACTTACCTTGAGGCCTTGAAGCAGCCATCTTGTTAAAATCCCGTTCCGTTTCATAATGAAATCTTAATCATTTTCACAAAAAATAAATTAACGATATATAAAATTTAATATATCCTATGTTTTGCACCGGGTTTTTCTAGGCTTATTAGTGAAAACCGCATGAAAATCCGTTCAGTATTTTCGGACTTGTGCCGTAACAAACAAACAAACAAACAAACAAACAAACAAACAAACAGACAAAATGTCTAAAAAGTAGCTTAACGTGATCAGCGAAAAATTTCAAGCCAACCTGTGTCATTTTTTTTTCGATTTCTTTCATTTACAGATTTTTTTATCTCTACAGTTTTATTATATGTATAGACAACTTGACTAGTTAACCAACGTTCGCTGTCACTTTGATTTTAAACAGCTACATAAAAAATGTATACAATACACCTGAGCGCTACCGTATTTCGGAGGGCACGTTAAGCTGCCAGTCCCGGTTGTTGTCGTATTAAACAGTAATTAAGTCAAGACCTTCAGCCAGTTAAAAAATTCTGACACCATCAGGGCTAACCACTTGCCTATACCAGACGGAAGGAAGATGTTAATGTATGGTATAAACATAAAATCCAATGATCTGGTAGTGAGCATAATATTACGTCGAATGTGTTTATGACCATAGTAAATAATAAATAAGTCGATGATACAGGCAAGAGCCATGCCAGTATAATGTGCTGGGATAATAATGACACAATGTAGCCATGCAAATCATCTAGATAACCTTGCACCGATGCTCTACTAACTGCCATTAACCAGCTGTATACCTATACCTGCCTACTTCTATTTTATTAGCGTGTAAGGTGAATGATTGAGCTTTGGGGCTTTAGGGTAACAAAAAGATGAACATAATGAAAACCTATACTCATTAAAATTTAGAATATCTCTAGCGCCCAGTCAATAAACAAGCTTTAGATAGAAATGTTGATATAAGGATTCAATACTGCATCTTTATTGTCTAAACCAATAAGAACATTATTATTGGAAACCAGCGTAAAAGAGCAACCACTAATTGTAAAATTAATTGTTATAAAAATAAAATAAATAAACGATATATTCCTAGCATGGGAATCTATTTAAAAAATTCATATACAAATAATGATATAGGAATAGTCATTTATTTCAATTCAATTCAAGTTTTTATTTCAGTCTATAATATACATAAATAACATAAAATTAAAATTATATTATAGTCCATATTGAGTTTAAAATTTAAATTTATGTTGAGCGTAAAAAATTATGAAGGTCACCTACATATTTTAATGATAAAAAGCTGCAAGGAATTAGATTACTGAATAGTTAACTATTTATTTTGTTTCTAGACATCAGGCAATCTGTAGACTAGATTATGGTTAGATAGATAGTACCTAAGTAAGTATAAGTACCTTTGTGTAACATACGTCTTTTGTAGTATGGTCATATATATTATGAATTATAAACTCCAATTTATTTCTGCACAATAGTTTATGAACATTTTAAACTAATAATGTTATTTTGTTGTTGTTATGTTATTTGAAAAGTGTTGATAAGTAAAACTAAACCTAACCGAACGTTCATCCAATGGCCTTCCAAGACTGGTTTCTCAAATAGTGATATCACAAAATATGTAAATGCATATTAGGTTTATCAACCTTATCCAAAATCAAGTTAGAAAAGTTAAGTAACATGTAAAAGTGAACGTGTCCAAAACTGGTTCTTTGTTCGTTTTTGTAATATTTATAATCGTCGTAGTAAATAGCGCATTAAAGAGTTCCGTAGGGTAGGGTATATCTTCACAGCTCATAGTCTGATCGCCTGTGCGACAATAAGCCGCACTAATACCCTATAATGGCGATACCTACATCTACAGGGTGATTGGTTCGTAGACCGAATCCTTTCAGAGTGTGCTTAAACAGGTCTTGGACTATCATCCAAGCTTTATATTAGATCAGCGATTTATTTTAATTTTTGAGTTATTCGATATTTTGATGAAATAAGGAAAATTCCCGGTTTTCGACCTTAAATCACTGATTTCTGAAAGTATGGGTATTAACTAATAAGTTTTTGATTTTCATTACTTACATAAAAGGAACCTCAATGACTCTATTGGCAGTGAAACTTCATCATAGGGTTCTGTTCTGTGTTCTAGTTCTATCTTATATAAGTATATGGTTGCTAATTTATTCCACAAACACTTTAGTATTTTTTACACAGATGATGCCAACTAAAGTCTCTTGTATTAAATTGGTTAATGAGACATAGTTCCTGTAGTAGAGTCATCGAAGTGCCGACATCATTGTCGTATTACCCAATGAGAGTATACACTTGTACATACGTAATACCAATTACAGGGAATGAGAGAACGTCCTCAATTGGACAGGAAATGGTGTGTGACTTTTCCTTTTGCTAGGCAGGTATATGCAAATAAAATTGGGTATTTTAAGGTTACCGCTGGTTTTTATAAGAAACCTTCTGGTTTCTATAATATAAGATGGCGGAAAACGAGACCTCTTAAAAAATTTACAACAAAAATGTCGTTCCAGCTTCCAGACAGCATTTTGTTTTGCCACCGTAATCACCTATTTTATAATTTGTTAATCAATTATTATCTGTTGGACGCATGTATAAAAAATGTAAACAAGTACTTACCTATATGTATTTAGTTTAAGATGTATTTTACGTCCTTCCCTATTACAAAATATCTACCTGCCAAAATATTGATAAATAAATAAATACGTAAATAAATTTACGTAATATTATCACTCAGAAAAATGGAAGCAAAAAGCATTTATTTTTTGTATTTGCAATACTAGTAGGTATATGAATGGATCCTTTTCAAGGAGGAGGAAAGAAAATGATTAATGTAGTGACGCAGCTAGCAAAGTTGTTGTGTAAACGTAGCGATTTTACTATTTTGGCATAGATTTAAAGGGTTTCAATATTTTATGCAAAATGCTGAATTACCTCAGCGGATTAAAATACTTGTTTTAAATCCAAAGGAGCGTTAGCTGATATAATGAAATAATCATAATTGAGGTAATTCCTTCCTGTAGGTATAAGTGTCTAATTTAATTCGCGTTAATATGGACATTCATTAAAATACTGATAAATCGTTTAGGGTGTAAATGTGTAAAATGCGCGATTGCTCTTATCTCAATCGCTATACGCTATTATACTAATACACGTTATGGTCAAAAAAGTACCTACTTTTCATGCAGTTATAAGATAGGGACAGTTGGATACCCATACTAAAAAAATCTAGAGCCAATAGCAACTGAATAGTTAGGTATTGATTTTTCAATGTAAAACAGAAATTCTTCCTAATTTCGGAATTAACAAATAAAAAGTAGGTATCGCATCCTGGGTGGCCTAGCCGTAACTTCAAATGAGGAGGCAGGATTTCACTTGAAACTTAGTAGCTATATGTCCACTATATAAAATTATACATTATTTATTAATAGTCTATTCTTCGCGGCCTTTTTGCGAATGTATTTATCTTCACAAACAGTGTTTTCGGGTTTTACGCGGTTTTACGTTTCTAAGAAATAAATATGCAAGATCAACAGTTGTATCACTTATTTTGCCATTTTATTACCATTAATTTGATGATGTTGCCCAAATAAGTGCGAAATACTTAGCGCGCATTTACCGATGACAAAATAAGGCATGTTAACACTTCCACAAGTACTTCCATGCCGCGTTTTATCATAGGCCCAAATATGTCGAGCAGCTTGTTAGATTTGTTGACCTACGAATGGATGATGTGTGATAATAACAAAAGTTTGCAAATTATTGTAAGCAGCAAGGCTGTGTCGCACTAATTTTTTAGGTGTAACAATTTGACAACTATTACACTACACCTGATGAATAGTGCAGTCAACGATTACGTAGGTACCTATATGTTTAGAATGGGAACAGAGTTCTACGACAAAAAACAAAATAAAGAAAATTAATTACATTGATTTTAATTATGTTATGCATATAGGAGGTAATATAATAGATAATTATGTAGGAAGTAATTTAATATATGCAACAAACGCTGTCGCTATTTACAAAACATTTAATTGGCTTTTTTAGCGTTTTTAATCAATAAACGACATATTTTATAAGCAGGTTTATAAATACTTTAGGTGCCTTATAAGTAACAAACTAGAGACTGCCCGTGGTTCACACAACCAGACCTAATACTTCAATATAGTGTGTATAGGGGTTGAATTTTCAAAAACCCTTTCTTAGTAATTACGTAAAGTAAAATGAAAAGTGATAGGTACTACTCACTAACTAATAATTACTAAACCTAATACAATATTAAATTAGCTCTCATACGAAGCTGTCTAGACAGATTGCTGTGGGATAAATCTGACACTCTCAAAGCCCTCTGGATATTAATACCTGTCTTATGAACTGGTTTTCATTAATTGAGTGGGCTATTTGCGGCACAATGCGAACTCTCTGGACCCTACTGAACAAAAACGTGTTTGTCACTTGTACACAGGGATTGTACATCGGGTTAAATATAAACTAGAGAGGGGGTCCGATCCTGTTTTTTCACTTCTATACGGCGGTGTAGCCGTGGGAATATAAAGCGTCATCTCTGCCCTAGTACTAGATTATTGAATCGAATGAACTAGTTTAACTTACTAGGTGGTAGGACTTTTCTGCAAAGTTCGTCTAGGTAGGTACCACTGCTTAAGCCAGTTATTCTGCCGCCAAGCAGTAGTGTGCAAGCACTACTGTGTTCCGGTTCGAAGGGCACTGTAGCTAGTGAAATTACTGGGCAAATGAGACTATTTGACCTGATTACACAGTTTAGTACTGATTACTAGACTGTGTGATGTCTCAGGATGACGTGCGCAGTGCAGTGTCACTTTATTATTTTAAAGTGTGAACAGAAAAAAAACCGCAAGTATCTTGCTCTGAGTTGGGTTGGGTGCTGCAGGACTGTGGTCGTCGTAGTTTCTGGGTCTCTATACCTACAGGCAATCCTAGTTAGGGTCTAAAATCTAGGTATGTGATGCGTTATTTATTTAAGTAATAAGAATTAAATAATTATCACTCACACGAAAATAAGTAACGGTAGGTCCCTATTTATCTTTTTGTTTTATAAAACGGCCATTTTCTTAGTCAATTCTAAACGCGCAATGAATCGCAGACACATAATTAAATCCAGTTTAGACCTAGTCATTTAATGCAGTTTCAATGTCTTGATAATTGAATATCTTTAACTAATATGTAATTAGCAATTGAACAACAAGATTTTTCTTAGAAATAGAACTAAGTAGATTAAGGAAAAAACTAATTCATAATTGTATCTTCTCTTCTTCTTCATTTAAGAGTTTCATTCTTGTCTGTGGAGTTCTTTCCAATCTTCACGGTTTTTTGCGAGCCTTTATAGCTCTTGGTACGACATGACATTCGCCTTTTCCTTCAGTTGATCCACAAATGTTCTTCTCGGTCGTCCCCTTCTTTCCTTTCCTTCTACTTTTCCTTCCATGATGGTTTTTATGAATTCGTCATGTCGTACCAAGTGACCAAACATCTTTCCTCTTCGGACTTCTATGGTACTGAGTAACGTTCTTTTTTCTCCTACCATGTCTAAACTTCCATGTTTCAAATTTTTGTTGCATTATTGTTAAACATTTTATGGTTTTTATTTTTTCCGTTTTCTGTGAACACAGCATGTTCAGTCGTATAGGTATGAAGAGCATAATGCACTAATATAATATATACCTAATATCTCGAAAATGGCCTGCTTAATTTATAATGTTTTGGTTCCTAATAAATATATTTTTATTTATAGGTGCAACATGGGTTGCTTTAAGAAAAGGCTTTGAGCTACTGCGAGTTTTGATCGGGTTTACACTGAGCTCTGTCTCACAGAATATAAAATGGCACAAGAATATGGGAAAGTTCCTAATTATACTTGCATGACCTTATTGATAAATGTGGAGTTAGTTAGTTAATTACTCCAACTTTTGTCTTTATTGTGATTCGAATATCGAACTTGATCGATAAAGACAAAAGGTGGTTTATATAGCTAGTCCAAAGCTACTCCACGTTTTTATTAATAAGGCCAGCAGTGTTTTTAAAGAATTTTCTTGTGTAAAAGCATTGCTAATAAAATGTGAGTAAATTGACTTACAGGCTCTATTGTCTCTACCGCAAATGCAGATAGCAGAGCGGTGGCAATAACATTTTCTAATACGACCCTGGATGACCCTCTGAAAATAGGCAGTCAGTCCCGATCATAACGCGACACTTGGTGCTGCATCTGTAGCATTGGATTTGTACCTCCTGTATTTATTAAATTAAGTAACCGGAAATAATTAAAAGCATTATGTTTCCTTTGTATTCCTATGCTTATAATGTATTTGATTATACTGCAGATTGCAGTTTTCGTGACGAGAGATTTACGTGGTGATTATTTTATGAAGCAAATCGTGTTTAAAGCCTTGAAGTTGAATGACTTTAATAATTCTATTATGTTCTCTGGTTTCGGGAAAATTTATTTGAAAGACTCATTTTAAATAGAAGTACTTAGTCTATTCTCTAAATTAAAAAGTATCCATAACTCTGTATTTATAAGCAAACCATGTGCAAAATTTCATTCAAATCGGCTTAACCGTTTTTGCGAGAGCGCCACATAAAACAACCAACAAAAATGCAAACAAACAATTATAAGCGACATTTCTGTAGAGAGAACCTGGAAAATAAATGTAGGTAATAGATGTAAATTGTGTTAAAAGATTGACGTCATTACCTTTACTTTGACGTCATCTTTCTTCCTTTCGAAAATGATAATGTTTATCAATAACAGTAAAATTACATTGTACATAGCAAGTTTGCCTTGGAAATTCCAACTTACGTACTAAGTACTAACACATAAACGAAAGTTCTTAATACCATTAATTAGAATTTTTTAAAATACAAATAAAGCTTATCTCTTCCGGCCATTGCGAAAAAAATACAGAAAACTAGATTTGCTGCTTTTGGCCTCCTCGCAATCGCTTTTCAAACTTTGTGTAAAGTGAATAATTTAACATTTGAATGTTAAATGTTATACCTACTTTAAATACGCGCTTAACATCATACAGTTATTTGATATCACGGCGTGCACACATGGTTACTTAGGTACCTACTAGTACTACACAATAAATACCTACCTATAACTAATAGGTTCCTACATGTAAGATATTAAATTGTCGTAACAGTGTGTAAAACTTAAATAAGGCAGCTAATACGCGGATTCAGTATCCCGCTTGCACATTGTAGTTATTAAAGTAACTGAATTTACTTACGAAAAGTCTGGCTAAGCTATTACGTGAAAAACATTAAAAACGCTCAACAAAAATATCATGCTGACCATGATTTCATACGTAAAAACAGTAATAGATACAAAAAAACTTTGACACCGTTGGTTTCATGAAATGTGCGAGCGAGATAGGGAATCCGCGTATGCATTTAAAGGTAGCCTGGAAGACATAAACCACCCGCAGTTATACCATTTTTTTACCCGACTACCAAAAAAGGGTTATGAGTTTGACTGTCTATGTATGTATGTATGTATGTATGTATGTATGTATGTATGTATGTATGTTCCCTCGTATCTCCTAAATTACTTATCCTATTGCAAACAGTAAGGTGTCAATCGATAGATCTTAACACTCTGCGTGTCTGCGGCTATATAAAGTTACATTAAATTCAATATGGCGGATTATATAAAAAAAATTCGCGGACAAAAAAATATTTTTTTTCGATAAACATGTCATGATTGGTATCAAATGTAAGGTCCTTATGAGTACGTTTAGAATATGTACAATTTGTATATCTATGTATAACTATGTATAGCCTACATATAAAAATAGGCGCCAAATTTTCTGGTTTTGTTGTTCTCTGGTTGTGCCTAAACTATTCATCATATTTCATCAAATTTGATACCAATCCATGCCTATTGTCACTCTGGGTGACATAGGGTATATTGAATTATACTAAACCCAATATGGCGGATTTTATGACCTATCCATTCCACCTCATAGTAAGAAAATTCGCTAAACAACCAAATCGCAAACAGCCGAAATCATTCGTGTACTCTTAAAAATTGGCACTGTTATACTTTGAAGGTGTACTGATGAATATACTAAAAATGCCCGAGGGTGAGGGGTAAGTAGAGGGAGGGGGAAAGGCTTGAATAACACTTTTTTCGGATATTTGCTTATATATCAGAAACCTTTTGGATTAGTATTACAATTACTTCTGTGAAATTAAATTATAATTCATCCGCCATAAAAAAGATTCTATTCATTTTTACTGTAGGTTCAATACTTTAGGAATTATAATTCATCCGCCATAAAAAAGATTCTATTCATTTTTACTGTAGGTTCAATACTTTAGGAATTAAACGATGTTGGAATTTGAAAAAGTAGCTTCCTCCCACCTCGTTATAACGCGCAAGTGCATAGCGCTTGTAAAGTTGTAGCATAGATAATAGAAGTAGGTACCTACTTAAAAGCATAATTAACAAAAAATAATTAAAATCTCTAGTCATGTAAACACACATTTTTGTACTAGGTAAGTGTAACCATTAGTTATACAATACAACACCCCTTCATTTGGGCGAGGATGCCATCATAAATAATTAGGTAGTCGGGTATTAGTTTTTGAACTCTATCTTGTACATATACCTATTCAATTAAATACAAAATATTGTATTGTATTGTATTGTTAATTGGCTATATTATAATCAGATTAGAAAATACTATCGTGTTGTTTTGAATTTTTTAGGAAAACTACTAATACCTAATCTTACAGATTTACGATTCTGGTAACTAATAGATTTATGTATTTCAAACATGATATAATTATTAAAAAGTGAATATATATAAACTACCAATTTAAGTACTTTTAACATATAAACATATATTTAAACATATACTTCGGTGGTACATGGGTACATATTTTCCGGCCGTAAGCAGTTTTCTTAGAAAATATAGTCGGAGACGTTGAAAGCTTTTTGCGTGCATGTAACAGTGTATAATATGTACTTTGGTAAAAGTAGCTGTACCTACTTATGTAGAAAATAATTACCTAAATAATTATGAGTTATGACATAATTACTAAATATGTTACTTTAATACTTTTTTTTTAGTTATGAGTTGGCGATTAACAAGGCATAGTTTGCCATACCAAAATATGCAAAGCTGAGGAAAGATTGGACTAAGAATGTCATACTGCATTATCTATTTTCAATTTTGAGGAACAAAACATAATATAATTATATTTTTTAATAATTCTACTTGTGTATTTAAGTAGGGTTCTGCTAAAATCTATTTCGCGAAGCTGCACACCACTTTAGATAAAGTCATTCGCCCTAGAGACCATTTGGGTTGTATTGCAAAGAATTTTTTTGTTTACTTTGTCGTTGTTCTGTCTTGTTGCTGACCCTGACCAAAAATGTATTTATTAACATGTCTTTCTTGTAAATGCATATACCTATGTACACTGTATATTATATTTTTGCACATCACCTTGTGGAAATAAAGGTCAGTATTGTAAATTGATTATTTAAGTATACGGATTCACTTCATGCGTAAATATAGGTGGCACTTAGGGTTAATGCGTGTTTTTAACAGAATAAATAATAGTAGGTATTGGTTATTTCAGACATGTTTCATTGTGTTAAATACCGAAAAGACAAAGTTCAAATTTCCATTGGTGGATTTGGTTTATTGATTTTATTATTGAGGCTCATCTTAACAATCCAAGCTTGTAATACAATGCAAGTCCACACCATTGTTATACGTAGCATTCATATAGGTAGTAGTTTTATATTCCCGAAAGCGCGTCCTAATGCAATGCCAATAAACAAAATTCATTTACATATTTATATATGCAATTTTCTAATTTATATTCATTTATTCATTGAGTATGTTCAAGTAAGTAAGAAAAGTATGATATAGAAATAGGTATTAGGTACAGTTAGCTGAACAGGTTGTATAAATTATAATATATATAAATATAAAAAAATAAAAAGGATTTTAGGGTATGACAGAACGATCAGACCAATTATATTTAATCATAGTTATACAATCATGTAGTATAGCTACTGTTTAACCACAAGGAAAATGATTAATAAACAAAAATTATGAAATATAAAAATATGAAATATAAAATAATACTATCAATTTTCAGTTCAGTTCAATTTCAGTTTGTTTTGTTTTTTGTAAGAAAATATTATTACAGGACATTTATTTATTATTAATATATTATCTATACTATCGATCAAATGCTGTGGATCAATAAGAATAATTTTAAATATGTTCCAAATTTTGAAAGTTTATACTTACTTTTCAAGACGGTCCCCAAGTTTGTCAGAGAGATGGTTGTCCTTGGGCTTGGTGAGATCGGCGTCGTACAGGTCCCGCTTGTACCCTCGCCAGAAGGTGGGCATCATCCAGGTGAACCATGTTTTAGACAGTGGGTTAGCTCGCTTGTAATTATTAGTTTTTTTCTCACGGTTCTGAGGTGCTATTTTTTTGGGATCGCAATCTTTTCCACTGACCATTTTGAATGTTTAATTTGTAAATAAAAACGTTACAAAAATAAAAAAAATATATAAAGTTCACAACAGTCAAATGCGCTCTAGCCACGCTTTATTGAGCTATGTGAATCGTCATTTTGTGAGAAGATTGGTCGGTGCAACGAGTGAGACGGACCGGGAGCGCGTGCGCAAGCGCTCAATTAGCGACGCGGACCGAGTGCTAACCTCCCTTCTACTGGCGCGGCGCGGCGCAATCCACAGGCTTATATGAACTGCGAGAGATGCTCGCTTTGTACCAGCGCAATGCTGCAGATGTATGGCTAACACATTGATGATCTCGTCGATGAACTTGTTAGCAGGCACAGGAGCTTTCTTCACGTTTGCTATTTCAAAGCGTAGAAGTAGAAAAGCGAGATGAGTGTAGTAAAATACCGAGCACTTACGGCAATTATTTTCTATGGTGATACTGAGTATAACTTATGAGATACTACTATATACTTCCTACATTATCCCTTGCATGAAACAACAAAGCATTAAACATTTCCTTGTTTAAATTTTTCTGAAAGCTTTATTCAATTTGACATCATAATAAGATTCATAATTCATAAGTAACTTAGTATAAGGTATATATAAATAAAACGTGGCACTAATACTATACCGTTCTGTCATACATAACACGCATGCCAAGCCCAGAAAAGCGAAGGTATATAGCCCGTACTACAGAATATGTATTAGTACTAGGTACCTACCAGTACCAGTACATAATAGGCACTAATATATATACGTTGCGGAATGAAGGAAGGCGTCTATTTTGTTTGTGTCGTATCGTATGGCTATGCTGGGAGCTTTGGAGTGGAAAAACTTGAAATCCTTGAATGGATGATTGCAAAACCCATCATCATCATTATAAGTAAATACCTGGTAACTTTGTGGTTACATACGTATTTGTAAGGCATTGAATAAGAATAAGCCGCTATGGACTCGTTCTAGTTTTTATGCTGGCACCAATGAAGGCTTATTGCAAAGGTTCAACATAATATCCAATTACATTTAGATCGTCTTCCATGTCATTTTACTCTGTATTAAATTAGAGTCTAACCCGAATAACGCAGTGGTACCTAATAAGTCATGATCATCATCAACAGCCTGAAGACGTCAATTGCTGAACATACATAGGCCTACCCCAGAAAGTACCACTTTGAGCGGCTCCTGCATCCATCGGCTCTCCGTGGCTTTCACCAGACAGTCGGTCCACTTAGGTCAAGAGCCGGGCGGCGTCTACGGTAGGAGCCTACGTCACCTAGTATTGACTTTTTTGTTGTTATTGACTAAATACCTAAGTAATTTGGTTATTTTTGTGTTTCATGTATTATTGTCGTGTTGCGTCTATTCAAAAGTATTATCACAAATCTGTCTATAACAAGAGATTTTATTTATTATCATGCTAAATTTTCATTTTCAATATCTGTCTGTGCCTTGCACCCACACTGTTATCATTTTCTAAGGTAGATCATATTTTATGACCAGACCCATCAGCATCCGTTTAGACTTAGGTATACATAAGTAGGTACATTATACATATACATCAAACAAATCATTACCTATCATCATGAAAAGTTTTCTAGCATGTGGTCCTGACGGTGTGAGAATTGGACCAACCCTTCTCTTCGCGTGGGTGCCGTCCAGGAAATAAGCAGCATTGTCCTCGGCACAAAAGCATCTGGGATCATGAAGTTGCCTGCCAAGCTTGGTGGTTATGGAATCCAACGGTAAGCATCCATTCAAAGTAGGGCTTATGATGTAATATTCAGCAGAGGCCATTTTCCTGTACTGTTGATGTATCTGATCTGTGTGAAATTATAGTTAATTTTTTTTTATTGTAGGACAGGACCGGAATGATTATTTTTGAAGTAGGTATAGGTTTTTTTTCTAATTTAGTATTGCCTTGTCATAGGTGCGTTCGATGAAAGTTTTCCCGCTGTGCCAACTTCGATTTTATTTTTTGCTGAATAAGTAATTAGAAATTCAAGTTAAACCTACCAACGGCGTAGTGTATAAATAGAAAACCAGTCAGCGGAACGATTAGCATTAACTGGGAGACAGTTCTGCTCAGTGAAGAATGCTGCCGAGAATGGCGTGGCCAGTCTAATAGTAAGTAACCAGTCTAGTATGGTATAAGCAGAGGTACCCGGCCCGGTCCATGTGATTAGTGTACTGTACCTATTGAAGTGTTATTGTGGCGTGCAGTGGGGTCATCATACGACATCAAACTAACCGGCGACATTGTACTGCACACAATACGGCTCTATTGACAGACCGCGTGACGGTCGCGCCTCCTCGGCCTTCCTGCCCTCAGTCACAGTATTAATATTACTATCCTGACAGTGGTATTCAATTACGTTTCCTATCACAAGAGCGGCTGAATGCATTACGTCCACATCGACTACATTATCAAAGATAACTCAACTGGTATACATATTAGGTTCAGTTAAGTTTACGCAACAAACTCGCATGACATTGGCTTTCTCTCATCGTATTAATTAGTTCGATTTCGTTAGCTGGTACCCACTGATCTGTTTTATCAATAAATCAATGCGAAGGTGACGGAATTGCAGTATGGAATTTTTTAGTTCTAATTCCATGTTTGGGTTTTCAACTTTAGCCTTGATAGGATAAGTGTTATCCTACTAATATAATACATACAAATGAAACGTCTGTTTATGTGCTGGCTTTCACGTGAAATGAGCGAACCGATTTGAATAGAATCAGTTAAACCAGGAAACGGTTTAAATTTAAACCTTAAAGTAGAGCCCCTTTAGAAAATAGTGAAAGATTTGGGATGGGAGCTGATTCTCGAGAATATGTCGAGCAGGACATAACTTTACAATATGTCGAGTAATGCCTTTACCAAATTAAAATGTCGTACCCGACATATTATGACACCAACTCGTACTTAGTTCTGAGACTCGGCTACAGAGCCTCGACCATAGAGGCAAAGTTGCCAGTTTATCGGTATTTTAAATAAAAATAAATAACGTCCAACGACCACATACATAGATCCTGGACCCTAACTAGGATTCCCTGTATCTAGGGACCCAGGAACTACGAGGACCATGGTCCCACAACACCCAGACACAGAAAAAGTATTTGCGCTTTTTTTTTTCGGGCACAAATACTTGTCCTGTCGCGGGAATCGAACCCGCCACCTCCAGGTTATGAGCCGACCTGCTCAACCACCACACTACGGAGGCTGTTTTATCGAGTAAGTACATTTCGGAGAGTGCGCACTGGAGTTGCATAACTTGATTCCGCCATCACCGTTCCATCATCGGACAACCAGATGCACGAAAAACGCCATCGCTACATGGTTAACATCCTGTATATGCGAACAAAGCGATTTGCTTCCACATTTATCACGCGAACAGCCAATGAGTGGAACGCTTTGCCGGCGTTTGTATTTCCCGAAAATTACAATCTTGGAGGCTTCAAATCGAGAGTGAATAGGTATCTTCTAGGCAAGCGCGTTACATCCTAGACCGCATCGTCACTTACCATCAGGTGAGATAGTGGTCTAGCGCAAGCCTATCAATCAATAAAAAAAAAGAAGTTTTTATCTTATTAATAAGAAAGTGTCAGTATAATCCACACAAACTTGACCAGAATATTCGATTAGTAATTTCATGTTAATTCTGATACAAATCAATAACTTGAATATCTAGTAAAGGTAAACAAGTCACAGCCTTCATAATAAAATTGTTTTGCCTGTTTGAATACACTTTCCTAAGCTAGATTCGCACGGCTGTGCTCACACGACAAACAAATAGGCGCACATATGATTTGATTGAACTGGAAAAAGCCAAGACCTAGTATGTACTCGTCCTGTCCATTCAAAAATAACGGATCTTCACAGTGATTAATTTTGCCCTCGATTGTCAAGTTTGGATCCAATCCGCACTGATGCAGAGCTGTGACATGTTGGTTGCGACATGGTGTCGCCGCTGCTACTCTGCCTGGGAGGTCAATTCTCGAAATGCGTGAGTGGATAATGTCGTAGTGACGTCAGTACAAAATACAGTTTTCGCCCGACATTTCAGGTTACCTTGACCTCGACATTATTCCAAGAATCGGCCCCAGTATACAGACACTCGTCAATTAACCGTTTCTAATATCTAAGTATACATACATCGCTGTAGGTATCGGTACATAAGATGTCAAGCATCAAGCCTAGGTAGGAGTACCTACTTGTTAAAGGAGCATTGGTAAATACACGGAGAAAGTATTACAGAATTTACAGACCTATATCAACCTGTACACACATATAGACGATATACGATTATTGGTATGTGATTAACTGACATTACCAAAAATAAATTTTTTCGAGTAAAACACATTGCCAAAGAATTTCATAAATGTTATGTTTGAATAAATGAAGTGTTTTTAGAATTATGTCATACTACAAGGAACCCTAATAAGTTAATCATGTCTGTCAAGGTATGCTATAAAAATGTAAAGATGGGATCAAAAGATAAGCAGTAGGTATATACTTCGCGTCTAACCATTGGCCTTTTCTTTAAAGCTTATAACATTAAGACTTTCAAGATATGGGAATGATTTTTAAAGTGTAAACCACACTACAGGTTGCTAAAGTTTTAAAGACTATAAGTAATATCTTTATTTTCAAGATATTTAAATTATTTTACGTTTTACAATGAATATTTATTCTTTGTTAATCAATTGTAAATGTGAAGTTATATATTAGGTAGATGAATGCTATAAAAAATGAACAAGTAAATATAAAAACTAAATTAAATCTAAACTAATTACTTATCTAAAACGAAAACTATCTAAACTTATATAAATATACACTTATAAATAAAAAACCGCATTTAAGTTGCTGTTGCGGGTAAGGTGCCCAAAAAGTTGGCGACATTACCTCGTTAAATTATTAGATTGGTTTTTGTTTGCAATTAAAATCAAATAATAAGGAAAAATAAAGCCAAATATATACATGAGAATTTTACTTATATTTTGCCCATGTAGATCGAGCAACTATGAGCAAAGGTTTAAACAAAATAGGAAAAATAGAGTGCCATTTGAGCTAATACAAGCCTAAAAGAAAAAAAATATTTACAATGCATAAAATGTGTTTGTATAATAATAACAATAACGTATGTGTGAACCACCTGCGTCATTGGGTTACTTATTTATATTTTTATAGAAGTTTCCTTGGTACCTAAACCTAACTTTCCTACAGAAATGTTTTTCTACTGTAAATCCGTAAGCACTGTTGCCAATTTTATTTGATTTTGGAATTACGTTAGGGTTACAGTGCATCACCGCACCCTTTATATAATAACTCCAAAAATGTTCTATCCGCACCTATAACTACGCAGCAATCTGCGTGGTAATAGGAGCTGATAGTAAAATTCAGGCGTATGCCGCTTTATATTTATAAAAAATAATAATGTAAGTACTTAGGGATTCTGTGTCAGAGTACTTTTCTACCCTATTAATACCTACTTACCTGTTATTGATCACAAAAAACACATCCACACACCAAAAGCACATCTAGCCTAAAGTACGTACTTTTATTTTTCTTCACTCATATTATTGAAGGCATTCGTGTTAATCTAACTGCTATAACTCATATAACTGAAAGAGTAGAACGTCTCTAGGAGAAAAGCTGATTGTATTTTACCATAGTCACACACAGCTGCTTAGATCTATAGTTATTGATGTATAGAGGTACTGTAACGTTACAGTAGTAGGTAAGTATACATTCTAGCTTCTAGAGCTTGCTTCAAGCAGAGCTTGGAGAAATAAAACCTGAGAGGGTGGCTCTCAGTAAGTTAAAATCTGTCGTCAAAGACCGTTTGATGTTTAAATTCATTGCAAGCAATTATGAATAAATACTAATTATTTTAGGTTGTTTATGACTTGAGCTTAAGTTCCACCAAGAATTTCGTTTCAGCATTAATTTAACAGTTATAATTTAAATTTTGTTTACAAACCTTTATTGATGTACCTATACGTAGTAAGTAAACTCAGAGCATTAAAATATATCTTGAGGGGCTCCGTCGTTAAATTTTTATTGTTTCGGCCCATATTTGTGAACTTGTACAAAGTACAGTTAATGATTGTGAGAAAGTAACTGATTATAAAGATGCCCCAAGAAGTGACATTTTCTAATGTTGTTGTCCTATCAATATTGCATAGTTACGTGTTTATAAAGATGCAATAAGAAGTAATATTTTACAATTTTTGTATTAGTAGTCTCATGTTTTTGGCACTAGCGAATTACACCAAGTGTCCTATCCCTTGACGGCGCTGTTTGCAATTTGTATATACACATAATTACAATCGAGCATGGCGTCTTCACCATAATCGGCATATAGAATGTAGACGGTGAGCAACGTTGGCATGGAGCCCAGGCTATAAATAGCCCCATGAAGGCAACGAGCTAATGCTGTACTTGGAAGGCTTGCTCGCTCCCGTCGGAAAGGGAACTGACCGGTGGCGGCGCCAGCGCAGACGACCGCTATGGCGCCGCGGAGCTTGTTGCGTGTTGCAGGCTGGCACGGTCTTTAGCTTTTTGCTCTCAGATCATCGCCACTCAGCGCAGATTAGCTTACAGTTACTACGTAACTTCATGCATGATGAATCACCAGTTAGATCATTTGCTACTGCAGTGCAGTGATAGTGTGAGAAAATGGTTGGCGCTAACGACTTCGCACATCTAGTTTATTAATTAAGGCATACCTACCTACAACTACTCACAGCATTAGGTACATTGTAAGTCGTTTAATGAAAAATAAGTGCTGGAATAATGAAATATAATGCCTGCTATAATATTATTTACTTACTTGACTAAACATTTTTACTGAAACAGAAGTTCTTGGCAGAAGTTCCATTAGAGTCCGTTAGCAAGCCGCACAGAGCTATGAAACACATGACACTTCGCCTCTATATAGAGACGAAATCAATCATATTATTGCTGCCGAACTTCGGTACGGGGTACTCCTCTGTGTCAGTTTGACATTATAGGGTAATTTCGCTAGTTTCCGACCACTTAGTGGAGTTGTCAAGTTTAGGTTGCATAATAAAATGTACCAGTATCATTTTTTGACTTGATGCTACTAAGCTACGTTTCAAATATTATACTCTATATTTTTATCAGATTATCAATCATTTTTTAAAATAACCCACCTTTTTATAAATATCTAAACCAAAGGCTAATAGTAACTATTTTGCTAGTTTTCGATCACTAAATTATGTTTACGACCACTTTTTCGCTAGTTTCCTACCACTATAAATTAAAAGACGTAGGTGCCTGACTGCCTGTGGTAAATAAATGATAGAAACAATGATCAGAAAGGCTTCTTTAGATCCTCTGTCTTGTATTTTCATGATTTCTCCAGCTTTGAGGTACTTACTCATATAAAAAAAGCATGACCTTTTTTCTTACTGAGACCGCCAAAAATTATTTAAGGATATGGCTGAAAAATTTAGCTTTAACAAAAAAAATATTGGCTAACGTAGTTTATAAACATAGTTATGTTTACAAACTAAATACGCTCCTTTTTTTGTAATAAAGGCAGCCCACATTACACCCTGGGCGAGAAATATTCAATGATGGTTCGATCAGTTGGTCACGCCTATTTTGCGACCACCAGCATTAATCGTTTTTTTTTAGTCGTGTCTGGTTTTAATTTGTTAAACTTACAAAGTAATCGACTATTTATGTACTTTTATCTATACATATAATAAAACTGTAGAGATAAAAAAATCTGTAAATGAAAGATATCGAAAAAAAAATGACACAGGTGGGCTTGAAATTTTTCGCTGATCACGTTAAGCTACTTTTTAGACATTTTGTCTGTTTGTTTGTTTGTTTGTTTGTTTGTTTGTTTGTTTGTTTGTTTGTTTGTTTGTTTGTTTGTTATGGCACAAGTCCGAAAATACTGAACAGATTTTCATGCGGTTTTCACTAATAAGCTTAGAAAAACCCGGCGCACAACATAGGATCTATTAAATTTTATATATCGTTAATTTTTTTTTTGGTGAAAATGTGTAAGATTTCATTATGAAACGGATCGGGGTTTTAACAAGATGGCCGCTGCGAGGGTTCAAGGTAAATTTTTTTTTCTTACAATTTGGCTCCACTCATAGTGTAGGTATTTAGTCAGAGTCAAAAGGTAAGTTTTATTTTAGCTACTAATCATAGATGAGAGAAAAAAATTTTACTCTGTGCTATTGACGGTAATTTTATTTCGGGTTTATCTGGAGGCACAGGTTAAAGAAAAAAAATTCTGTTAGTATTATGGTGCGGCTTCATATACGCCCGAACCTTCGCTGTTGAGTTGGCGCGCAAAAACATCTCTGTTGACTATCCTCGAAGTTTTTATAGCGCCACAACCCGGACACACAGTCAATTTGTTTGCCTGCTGCGCAACCGACGTGGGCTAAATAAAATGGAGGAAGCAGTAGCGTTATATTGCATGTCGGCGAATAAATATGTTTTACAAACTGTGAGAGTATTATTTGCGATTACAAATATAAATTTTAATATTTTTAATTTATAATTCCTTATCAATATGAAGTAAAACCAATTTTTTTTTATCATGGTTGTTATAGCGGCGACAGAAATATATCATCTGTGAAAAATTCAATTGTCTAACTATCACAATTCATCCTGGTGACTGATGGACAGACAGACGGACAACGGAGGTTTAGTAATAAGAATTTACTCATTCAGGACGGAACCCCAATCATTTTTATTTCATTCTGAACAATCCCCACTGCACTAAGCAATAAGAAAGTAATTTAATGCATGTTTTTATTTATAACTAAAAAAAACAGTAAATAACAATTGGCGCGCCTGCATTACCGGCAGTGTATCACACTTCGGGCTACGGCGAAATACATCGCGCGATAACTTCGTCTGCGCTCGATGCAATGCAGATTAGAGAAAAACAATCTGTTATTATGTAATTACCTATACCCAAGGAAGTCATAATATATATTCCTTAAAGATTAGTTTTTTCGTTAATCTGTGGTCCAAACTAAAAAAGAGGATAGGTATGAGAACCTTCTTGAATATGACCACGACACAGAGAAAAAGGAATTTTGAAAACTAAAAACTTCTTAGACTTTTTATTAAAAGTTTTAAGGCTTCACACGATATCATATTTAGCCAATATTGAAACATAACTAAAATTATTATTCATGTTTTCGATTTATTGGGTTCTGGCGAGGGCAAAATTCTTTATTGGCGATCTGTTATTATGTATTAGTATTCGAAAAATCTACTACGCGTTACCATTCGAAATAAGTATTTAAAATTGTATTTATAGTACCTATAGCTTAACCTATAGTAGTAACATATTCAGTAATCTGTGCCTATAGGTTCTTCATTTATTGATCCTAGCTTTTGCTACGCATTGTAAAACCTTTTTTATTTTGGCATTAGACAAAACATGTAATTAGCCAATGATACGAAGTATTTTATGAAAACTGTTTAATGGGGAGATTCTTAGACTTTTTATTACGCTTCATGCTATTATCATACGTAGCCAATATTGAAGCTTACTTAATTAACATTTTTATTAAAGTTTTCGATTTATAGGGTTTTGGCGGGAGCAATGTTCTTTATTGTGGCGATCTGGTCAAATGCATTATTTACATAAAGTTACTACACGTTACCATTCTAAATATGTAGTTAAAATTATTTTTGCCCTAATGCTACATTCTGTATCGACCCCAAAGAAGTTTTAAGGTACCTGTAGTACTTATAGCTACTTAAGTTATAGACCCTTACCATTGCTACACATTTTAAAACCTTTTTTATTTTGGCATTAAAGTAAGCCGGAGCGCGTGCTATTATTTGTATTTAGCCAATGATACGAAATATTTTATGAAAAATGTTTAAAAAGGGTAGGTACTTAGATATAATAATATGTAGGTATTCATTATGGCAATTGTATCCTCGAATTAACAACAGCATGGCGCGTAAGGTTCGTTTTTGACTGTTTTTGATTTGTTCTTCTTCTTCTTCTTGCATGTTGATAATAGTTAAAATATTTTAGATCTGTAGGCTATTAAAAAAACCACGGGTAAAAATGATTAGATTACTCGGTTACTCCAAGAAGGTTAAAGTTTTAGTAAATAACTATCTTTGGGTGTAACTAATAATTATGTAATGACGATTTAACCTACTTCCTCACTTTCATCACTAGGTAGGTATGTTGAAAGTGCAGTGGGAATGAAACAGCGTGGAAAATAGTGGACATAATAATAATAATTATAACGGTCGATTCTTTAAGGAGTGGTGGTTTAGTATTTGTAATTCCTAATTAGTATTTAGTAAAATTAATTATTTATTTTATTTATTTATTTTTATATACACTTATTTTTATATATCTATTGACACTGGCTAAGTGTAGGTACCAATTCGTATGGAGCCAAACTTAAGAAGGTAAAAACAATGTGGTAAATGGAACAAAAAGCGCGCGGATATGTAAAACTGAGCAAAGCAGCATCATCGTGCGTGTGTGTCATTCTTTCATATTTTTCTAAACTGTACCTGCCTGCTTAGGTAACTACTGCCTAAACAAAATTTACTGAAACATCTGTGAAAGACCTGAGTGAAGTGATGATGATTTCTTTTTGTTGTAATATGAAGAGGTAGTTTTAAATTGTAGTTTTTTGTTTGAAACTTCTTTTCTTTTACTGTTTTATAAATCTATATTTGACTCAAAACATTTAATTTTAGGTAATGGCTTAAATAACTTCCACTCACGGCTATGCTTGCGTTATACCTATATCTATGCTAATACAGGTTACTGTGCTCAGCTTCGAAAAGATTTAGTGCATATTGTTGTTTGGTACGAAATGAATGATCTATTATTAGACTACTTATAACGTAAAAATAACATAACACAAGCGTGCGAAGCCGCGGGCAAAAGCTAGTATGCAAATAAATACGTATTTATAATGTTTTTGATATAGTTTGCTTTTGCGGTCGAATAGCATTTTTCTGCAGCTGGATTAGTTTTCGACCACGAGTGATTTGGGTATCTGTAGTTTTTATACCAGATGGTGGATAAACGTGGTCGAAAACTGGCAGTTAAAATGTATGTGCTTTTAAGTTTCAAAGCTTTAATATAGAATTGGGGATTTCTCGTATAATATTTGTTACAAAACTGAACCTATTTGGACATAATTGTGTAGGCATAATATATTTTAGAGATGTGTTCACCGCAAGCTTTTTATTTTTTGTATTTTTTCATCAAATGTACATTAAACGGTCGGATATAGGAAGTGGTCGCAAAACCGGCGAACTTACCCTATGGCAGAAGTACCGATAGTGATGTAATGCGTTGGTTAACCTTATAATTATCGATACATCGATAGTTTCTATTATGCCATCCGGAAATTGGTTACAATAAGTTTTAAATGTTTTCAATTTATTTTTTGGTTAAATTGACTTCTACTAATTAAACTTTTAATATCTTTTATGTTTATTAGGTTTCCTACAGATCCTAATATAAAAGATAAATAGATATTCGCAACTGGACAGTGCAATTGGTTTCCTCAAAAACATGATACGGTTTGCTCTCAGCATTTTGAAGCTGAATGTTTTATGAAAATGTCTAACCATATACGTTTATATTTTGACGCTATTTCCACATTGAAACTCTATCCTATTTTTAACGAGGTACTATAATTTCCCCCCACTAGGTGGACCGATAACCTGGTGAAAACCGCGGGGAGCCGGTGGATGCAGGAGGCTAGCAGCCGTTCAAAGTGGCGCTTTCTGGGGGAGGCTTATGTTCAGCTGTGGACATCTACGGGCTGATGATGATGACTATAATTTCTCTTATCCGCATTTATTATTTGATGAGGACATTATAATGATGTGGCGTGCTCGCCCATGAAAGAGTTTTCATGTAGCCTCCATGGAGCTATTAAAAAAAGAAGGAGGGAATCCCGTCTGATCCGAAACTGAAGCTCCCTTAGGAAGCCGGAACGCTTCGTACGTACGAGCGGAACACGCACACGCTCACATCATATGCAGCCGGTCGCCCTACTTTCAGCTGACACACATATGTAATATGTCCGCCATTTTGGGCTTCAGTTCGATGTCAATCAAAACTCAATCCTTCTTTTTTTATTTCATCCATGGTAGCCTCATAGAAAACCATTGCTCTTGGTTGCTAAGGACAACTGATCTCTTAGTTACTCCAGAATAGAGTATAATAGAATAAAATAACACTATTACACATAGAAATACACACAAAAGGCACAAAAGATATAGGTAGGTACTAAAGTGTACCTAATGATACAATCAGGTAAGAGGTACCTTACCGCGTACTTACTCATATCAAACTATCGATAAAAATATATCGACTCAACCCACAGCACGTTTTGCTGACAGCAGTGGCACTAATGACAAGACAATTGCTATATATGTCATCTGCGCAGGTAAACCATAGAGGTTTCATTGTAATACCTGACACGCTTGAACTGTATGAGAAGTGTCGAAAAGGCGCCTCTATGTAGAGGGGAAGCGTTTTTTTTTTTTTGCTCTGTGGCAAGCCGTTATTATTAGCCTTATAGGCACTGGCTGAAAATCTGGTTAATTTCTTTTCGACTAACATGTTGTTGTCATTGTCAATAGAAAAATCAGAAAGATCACAGAGTACATTGGTAAAGACAGAAAGATGTCAGGCAATGTCAGCAAAATTCACGCAAAATAGATTTTCTGTATACCTATTTCATTTATTAAGAATAATGATAATAAATTTACAAATGTAAGCTGCTTTGAACAGGAATAAATCGCTGAGACCTTGTTTAAATTAACAAGTACAGTTAAGTATCACTTATACAGATGACAGAGAGCACAGAGGATATAAATAAATGCTATGTTCAGATGGATTGTTTACAGGTACCTACAGTAGTAGTATAGTAAAGTACCTACTTACCTTTTAAGTTACTACTTACTTGTGTTACCCATAGAGGAAATGGTATTATAATGCGAAGCTTTGGTTTTTGTAAGGGTCGACTGCTCTACATTATCTTATTCGAAGTTGTAGTACTGCAAGTAAAACTCTAATTAGTCAAAATTCTTTAAATTAAAAGAGATGAAGAATGAAACTCTAAAATAAGTACACTGAAACTCCTTTGACTTATGTAGGTGGACTTGTGTTTGATAGCCAAAAATTACTTTCAAAAAGCCGTTATGATTCCAGGGTCAAATAAGACAAGACAAAATAAATGAAAAAAGATCCTCTTTAATTATAACACAACGTACGTCACTAAGCACTTTGATTGTTTGGAACATTTCAAAAGCCTTGGAAAAAAACCCGCAACTTGATATAAAGGTATACTTTGGTATAATATAATTTGGTGTTCGTATTAATTTTTAAGTATCTCTTATTTATTTAGTAGTGGGTGGTGAATATGTATTTCGAGTTTTAGTAATGGCAACACAATTTGCGCAATGCATTATGCATCAGTAGTCAGATTTGACGGGCCCGATAACTCAGATGGTAGTAGCCCTTCCTTCTGAAATGAGGGCTGTGGGTTCGATTCCTACCCAGGACAAATATTTGTGTGATGAACATAGATGTTTGTTCTGCGTCTGGGTGTTATATTGTATTTTATGTATGTATTTAACAAAAAGTATCTAAGTATTATATCAGTTATCTGGTTCCCATATAGAACAAGCTTTGCTTAGTTTGGGGCTAGATGATGCTGTGTGAAATGTCCAACATACATATTTATTTATTTTGTAAAGGCATACTTTTTTGTAAACGCGAAGGTCACGTAATTTTCAGCCATGGCTTTAATTTAAATTTTGTTCGTTAGTTTATCAATAGTCCGAGTCATTCCGGGCACAAGTTGGTAAAGACATAAAATGGGTCTGTATCTGTATCTAGGGGGTATAGATAATCGGCATGTGATATTTCAGTAAATTGAGTAATGGAGATATTATTACCTATCCCATAACATCGTCTTAGCATAACATGTACAACATAATATTTACTTATAGTTTGAAAAGGGAACAAGTTTATCAAAACAAATTTGTTCAGGATCGCAGAAGCGAAATAAACACAATATGCGTAATAGGTACACCTAGTTCAATGGATATTCATACGTCTATATACTTATAGATTTCGCACGCAGGCGTTAATGTGTCTGACGTAATAAATAGGTACCTATTGACAGAACTAGTATCACCTCTAGAAATCCAGGAATTTGTAAATAAATATAAACACTAAACAAACAATCATTTAAAGTTACACCGATATCTTATGCAATATTTAAATTAATTATTGGTGCTTGAACATCCTTATATTTGTCACAAAATATGCATTTGTTTGAATATTTTCTTCCTTGGATTATTTTAGTTAGAAAATCTTTACGAAAGGATGTTTAAATACGATGTTTATAAGAATTATAGATCTGCCGGAACTATATTTTAGTTAGGTGGCCCTTCTTTGGTGGCGTTTACTCAGTCACATGCTGCTGGACCCAGAGAACACAAAAATATTATTTAGTAAAGAGCCAAACCCATGCAATAAGATACCTATCAATACACATAACGACTAGTCTGACTTGGCTAGCATGCATCAAATCTTCTTGACGCTTTTTTTTTTCTTTGAGACCGTGGCAAGACTATGGCAGCGTCTACGTGTGTGTGTCTCACCTCCGTATTCTAAAACATTTCACCAAAAATCTTTCACTCGAGTTCCACTTAACTTTGAGGGAAACTCAAGGGACAATTGCTTCGCTTCCCTCGTTTAAGATGAATTAATGAGGAAATGTCAAGTTGATGAATATATTGAATTGTCAATTAAAAATACCAAAACACGAAAATAAGGTTAATTCGAGGTTGAGTTGAGTGAAGTACCTAAACTTGTGGTAACGACTAAGAATATGGGACTCAATATAACAGCTAAGTACAAGAAATTTTGTACTTAGCGCGCCTTGTGCGCATGCTAGGCTATCTGGAATCAGATTTAGTTGGAGAAAGATCTAGTTAATTTCAAAAAGTTTTTTTCACCAGGGTGCTATAGCCTCGGCTCAAAGTCGGCTTGGAGAATTTGCAAGTGCTCAGGACAATGGAACTATTTTATCTGAGCACTCTTACGAGCGCCACCTGGCGTGCGCGTTGCTTGCCTGGCGGCAACTTGGTCACAGCGATGCTGATAGCCTGTGTCGGTACTGTAAACCAATAATATATTTTTATAACCTGCACACCCTGTCACTATAGGCGTGTAAAGATTTGGATGGATGTTGGATTGATTTAGGTACTGTGTCGCATGTTCCTCTCATTAAAGAGGCGGTTTTTTTAATGGCCTAATGCTGATGGTCTCTACCGACCTATACACTATACAGCGTCACCGGGCGGAATAAACAGGTAGTATTGTAACTATTGTAGTGTCCATGTAAAGGTATCATTTTTACTGCAATGGACTACTGAAATTGATGTTTTATGAGGGAGGTACTGTGATCAGAAGTAGAAATCTTTTGGCTGATGATGTGATGACGGCATTATGCACCGATTAGGTAAACAATGGTCAAACCTATAGTGGTGCACTAAAACCGATGAGTTTACCAAAAACGACGAAAATGACTATAAGTACCTGCACTAAAATTAACCACACTAAAGTATACTTACCTAATCGTTATCGTTGCGGCTTCAACGAGAAAAATCAAACCACAATTCATAAAGTAAGGACTAAACCATTTCTACGTTTTCCTTTTAGTTTACAGTTGTAAACTAAAAGGAAAACGAAATTGTTGAAATCTGTAATCAGTTTGGATGGCAGGTTCTACGAATGGTACAGAGTCTGTACGATTCGTAGAACGCAGTCTGTACGATTCGTAGAACGCAGTCTGCAACAAGACCTACTAAAATATTAGAAAACTTAAACTATAATGAAGTGGCGACATTGGCAGTGCTACTGTTTTCTTAGGATTTACTGCCAAGTGATTTTTACACTTGAGTACTTAATGATATATATGTTTTAGATTCGTCGAAACCAAGAAAAATGAAGAAGAAAAGAAAAGAAATTCCAAAGACTTTGAGATAATTTCTCAAACTGGCGGGGAGTCTATATTAATGAACAAAACTGCGCCAGCAAACATCAAAGATAGGACACAGATTATTAGAGAATCTCAATTTTCAAAAACTATGAGCTTCTCAAGCAGCAATTCGTATTCGATGGGACCCGGACCTGTCGTCAAGTTGCCAGTTGATACAAAAATAGTCTTGCGCCTTGATAAAACATCGTGTGCGCGTTCAGCGCCTAAAAAAGCAAAGATACCGGAGAAGGAAATTTTGAAAAAAATCGATCGGGTTCGTACAAATTCAATAAGAATTATTTTTTTCTGTTCTTCTTTACTGTTGCACTAAGTCTTAAGTAAAACGTGTACTACCCTCGATTAAGTCTAATACGGAACCCGAAGAAGAATTCAAAAAGGAAAATCTAAAACTATTAACCGGATTTAAAGTCAATAAGAAAATTTTATATATTTTTCATTATCATCAACAATATCAGTTGATAATTATTTGTTACTTACTCGTTCTTTGTACAATTTCAACTCGCAACTGTACTTTGTGCGTCAATGAGAGTCCATTGACGCTGATTGACGCATTAATGTTATAGCCCCATTTGCTCACATAACTCACATTTATTGTTATATACTTATACATTATTAAAAAATATAAAATATTGATCTACAAACACAGAGTCATGATGCACTATTCAGAGGGCTATTTTGAGAAGCGAATCTCTTTCCAGATACAAACTTTTGCATAAATATTAGATGACATTTCTAATATGCTGTATCCTTTTGAAAATGTAGCTGTTTTATGGTTTCAGGCGTGTTGCTATGAGCCGGCGTGTTTAGATCGTCTCACAGAGCTGGGTGCCATGACCGAGGAGCTGCGGTCACGCGCCGGCATGCTGGCGCATCGTGAGGCTGAGCGCAGTGAGCTGCTGGAGCGAGCCGAGGCTGCCTGGAAGGACCTGGAGCGGGGTTACCAGCGCCGGCTCACGCTCGCTCGTGAGAAGGAAGAAGATGTGGCAAGACTTGTGAGTGTCTAATAAATCTTTTAAGCCATCGTTATTGAACGTCTTTTAGAAGTAAGCCATGATTACTGTGCGTTTGTGTTTACGTTTTATCATATTACCTAATGGTCAAGCAGATAATGTGTGTAGCTCGAATTGTTGAACAGACTGACTAGGTATACCTAAGTAGCTCGTACCTAGGTATCTAGGTATAACTAGATAAAACCTATTCGTAACTAAACTAACATTCAAAAATTATTAAACACTTGAAAAATGTAGGTAGGTAGATATTTCCCTTTTACACTCCACCTTGAGTAAAATAATTCGGAAATGCATGCAAACCATAAAAATATTCAGGTACTTTCGAACACCAGTCACATTATCTACACTAAAGTAAATTTTCAAAAGGGAATTTTAAATGCTACTTTATTATTATTATTTTTTTTGAGAAAGGTATAAATTATCATTTGCGGTTGTCGTAAGGAACATTTGCAAAGCCTGCTGATATGAACGTTACTCCAATAAAGCTACGTTCGATTATGGCGACGAAGGCGCTTTGTGCTGCAAATCTGGCAACTGTAGTTCGGTAACTTCAAATTAGGTATGTGGACTTAATTGCGGGCTTTTTATTATAAGGTTTTATTAGCTTTTACGAATACTTTATTTAGGTTACGTATTTTTTCGTACGTAACTCGGTCCGATCAAACTGCTTATGATATTACATATTTTGAAACTCGAAGATCATCGAAACGGAGTCTGTTGTTTAGTGATAATTCAACAAATATACACTTATTCATAATTTGTAAATAATATAACTAACTTCTTTTGAGATACATTATAATTATAGACTCAACTATAGTTAGAGTGTGAATCAAACTCAATGGCGGATGTGAAGTGCACTGCAAATCACCTGCACGCATGCGCACACCGCTTCTGCTTGCCCACGCACATCTAATTTTTGCATTTCGCTCTGACTTCACAGCCGCCATAGAGCTTGCTACACCATCATAAGTAATCTATGCCATAGAGTTTGAACCGTACTCTATGCAGTCGAAGGTGTCGCACGTTGACCTACTCAAATATCAATGTGTGAATATTCATCCAACATTTTCAGATAGCAAAAGCTATAGTGGAACGTAACGAGCACAAGGAAGCTTGTTCTAGTTTAGCCATGGAGCTTAATGAGAAGAGTGACATAATCGCGGTGGACCGTGCTCGGTTCAACGAAATAGATAAGGAAGTGTGCATGGGCGCCTGTGAACGGCTTAAGCTCAACGAGGAGTCCACTAAATTAGATTCCTTGGTGGCCGAGCAGTCGTGCCGTGCTGCCCAGTTGGACAGAGATCTGCAGGTAACTTTAATCATGATGACCTATGTAGAGCTAACCTAGGATTAGGCTAGGGTTACTTCATAGTCGTCACGCCCATTAGTGACAAGTCAACGAAAACTTAGAGGAAAAGAAGTGGGTGAAAGCGTATCCTGAGGGCTCCATTGTAAGTATCTCACTAACATCTCCTATATGTATCCTTGCTCGGTTACATAACATCTAGTATAGAGTTTAGTTATCATCAATATCATCAGCCTGAAGGCGTCCACTGCCGAACATAGGCCTCTCCCACAGAGTGCCACTTTGAGCGGCTGCTTGCCGCTTGCATCCATCGGCTCTGATCAGGTCGTCAGTCCACCTTGTGGGGGGCCAGCCTACGCTGCGCCTTCAAGTTCATGGTCGCCACTCGAGAACCTTTAGAGTTTAGTCATTAGGTACGGTGTTTTCATACAATTTGTTTGAAAAACTTTCCAGTTAATGTTATCATCTGACAATTCCACATGGGAACTGAAATTTGTAATTTTTGAGTTTTCTCCTTTAGGTAGTTATAGTAAAACCTTTCAAAGTTTTTGGTAGAAATACCAGAACCTCAGGGTAGAAACTGCGTTATGTGGGTGCCCGCGCGGTCTTATACAAAAGTGCTCGGTGGCGTGTCCTCGCGCTACGGGGCCCGCCTCCGTGCGACGTAGGTACGCACAAAAAAATAGGTATTATCACCATTCAAGATTTTTCTTCGCTGCTGCTCGATTGCTCCACATCTAAGTATAGGCATAGTGAAGCAAAATTATATGACACTAATGTGTCAACACTTTTTCATTTAACTTTTTGCGCTTATAATGATGTCCACGTAAATTTAAATAGTTCACGTTTTATTTTTATTTTTATTTTATTTTATTTGGCACACTAAACAGAATATAACCAAATACAAGAACAACAAAAAAGAAATTACATACATTTTGAGCTAGATTATACCCCAAAACATGTGTACACAACATGATTAACAATTAACAATACTGTAAGAATACATTAGTTAAAATATTTAATACATTGTATTTCTTATAGTAACATTTTAAATCTTAAATGCAAAATAGAAATAATCATTTAAAGTTCCGAAACAACAGCTAAAACGTTTCTTTTAAATTTCACTAGTTTTTGATCAAAAATATCAATTGAGCGGGAGTCCTATGTAGTTGCGACGAACGCCCGTGCGACGCACGCTGTTGCGAAAATTTTTGGAGATGGGTCGTCAGTTCGAAAGCTCATCGTGTCGAAAACCAACCGATCGAACGACCCTAATTCGAAACATGTAGTAAAACATATTCAGTAAAAACATATGCTTATCAACAGCTTTCTAATGACATATCATTTATCAAAAAATATGGATGGGTACCAAAGATGTACCCCTTCTTCGCAAACGAAATCATCCAAATAAAAGCCGTTGAAAAGCAGATATTTTTAAAGTTATTTATTTATTTATTGTTAGGAAGGCCAACAGCTTTTCTTACATAATAGTTCTTAAAATATGCACTAGGAAGCCAATTAGAGGCCCTCACGTCTAGCAAAATAATAGCAACAATGCCTGAGCGTACAATTGTTAACACCCGATTATACTTAGTAAGAGAAAAAAAAATAACTTAAAGATCGGAAACACTAAAACAGAAAAAATTGTGTGAAAGTAAACTACGCGTAATAGGTGAAGTTATAGTCTAGGTATAACTACATAAATAGATAGTTAACTAAATTCAATTGTTATTATTATTTATAATTATTACCAAAAAAAAGATTCTGTCAACTTTTTGAGATAAATTAACTTTTATGCCAGGGTCATCATTTTCAAAAAAGTAAATGTTTCACGTTTAAGCACTGTTTTTAAAAACTATGCTTATGATAAATATAATAATAAATGAAATAAATAAATTAAGATAAAGATTAAGTGCCAATGGAGTCATTTAAATTTTTTTATGTAATTATAATCAAAAACTTATAGTTAATACTCATACTTTTAGTAATCAGTGATTTAAAATCAAAAACCGGGAATTTTCCTTATTTCTAAAAAATATTGAATAACTCAAAAAAAATCGCTGAACTAATGTAACGCTTAAAAGGTAGCCGTAGACCTGTTTAAGGATACGGTCTACGAACCAATCACCCTGTATATTGCAGGAAGTATTGGTTCCATCAATGAAATTAATAGATAAAATATAATAATAAAATGAGGAGATGCTGCTGCTTATTCCTGGATACCTACTCTCTTAGCCCGCTCTTACGGCACCCATGGGAAGAGATAGACTGGTCTT
Organism: Ennomos erosarius; assembly: GCA_963580505.1. Classification (NCBI taxonomy): domain Eukaryota; kingdom Metazoa; phylum Arthropoda; class Insecta; order Lepidoptera; family Geometridae; genus Ennomos; species Ennomos erosarius. Next base: position 8,762,178 of record OY756978.1, read on the forward strand.
ATTTTTACGCTGGGACCACCACAGTTCAGGTACCTAATCATATTCATAAATGTCACAAGCCTGCAAATGACATGAAAATAAAAATTCCAGATTCGTGTTTCGTATTAGGGTCGTTTGATCGGTTGGTTTTAGATACGATGAGATTTCGAACTAACGACCCATCTACAAAAATTTTCGCAACAGCGTGCGTCGCACCGGCGTTCTTCGCAACTACATGTTTCGAATTAGGGTCGTTCGATCGGTTGGTTTTCGATACGATGAGCTTTCGAACTGACGACCCATCTCCAAAAATTTTCGCAACAGCGTGCGTCGCACGGGCGTTCGTCGCAACTATATAGGACTCCCCAATTGAGCTGTGGTGTTCCTTCAAGATGTCGTTATACTGCCGACACATTCTAACTAAAGGGTTGTAGAATGAGGTATTATTAGTAAACACCTGAAGTGAAAAAATATTTAAATGAGGGTGACGAGCTCTTGGCCTAATATTGAATTTTACTTGAGAAAGCAGAAAAGGAGAATCAACGATAGAGTGTATAATTTTGAAAAGGCAAATGAAGTCAAAAAGTGTCCGTCGATTTTTGAGAGGTAATAGTTTAAATTTCGACAATCTTTCAGAATATGATCGTAGTGGCGATTAAGACAAAGTCTGTGGCACAATATATTCAAGCAACGCTTTTGAACACGTTCTATCCGATCGCTATGTATAGCATAATGTGGAGACCAAACAGGAGAGCAGTATTCGAGAACACTTCGAACCATAGCATTGTAAAGGCTTAAAAACATTGTAGGTTCTTGAAACCCTTAGTAACACGTGAAACGAAACCCAACAGTTGGTTACTTCTGTTGATGATATAATCATAATGGTCTCGGAATGAAAGCTTTTCGTTAAAATACACTCCTAAGTCTTTCACAACCGATTTCCTCTGTAGTAAATGGTCTTTAATTTTATATTTGTGTAAAATTTTGTTGGTTTTGGTTGTGAAAGATACAACAAAGCACTTCTGAACGTTCAGTGACATCTTATTTCTTTGGCACCATACATCAATCACATCTAAATCACGCTGGATAGCCACGGAGTCTCTGTGGTCTCTGACAATTTAATAAAGCCTTAAATCATCCGCATATAATAAGCAATCACTTTTAATCTCGTCGATGAGGTCGTTAATGAACGCAATGAAAAGAAGTGGTCCCAAATGAGATCCCTGCGGTACTCCCGAAGTAATTTCCACAGATGTGGATAAAAAGCCTTTAACTGCAACCAACTGTGTTCTCCTGCTGAGATACGACTCAAGCCACCTCAATAAATTGCCATGTACCCCATAATACACCGCTAATTTAGTGCATAAAAGCTCTTGGTTAACTTTGTCGAAGGCTTTGGAAAAATCTGTGTAAACACAGTCTACTTGCTGCCTCTTTGCAAATGCACTACATAAGAAGTGTTTGTACTCAAGCAGGTTTGAGGTTGTGGAGCGATTTTGGACAAACCCGTGTTGATTAGGAGACAACAGAGGAAGGACGTGACGGTAGAGAACCTCGTAAACTAGTGATTCAAAAAGTTTACCCAAACACGACAGAATACTAATAGGTCTATAGTTCTCGTAACGAGATTTGTCTCCAGACTTGAATATAGGTATTATATGAGCCGTTTTCCACTCAGTAGGAAAAGTTCCTGATTGGAGTAACCTATTAAATAAGATGAGAAGTGGAATACTTATTTCTTTGGCACATTTGCTGATTAGCACTGGAGGAATTTAGAGGTTTTAGACAACCTTATCGCTCTATACTAGTAAATTAAATAACGATAAGATGTCTTACCTAAATTAACGCGCAACTAAGTATATCATTGGAAACTACTATCAGAATCCTAATTACTTATCGCCAAACCTCGTTATGTCGGTTACCAAGTTGCGTCAGATACGGCGAGTTGACACATAGGTATTCTAGTTTCGGCAGGAAAATTATGTACTTAGGTGAAATAAAATTCTATTTTTTCCAACCGGGGGGATACGCAGCTATGTATAACAGGACCAGTGGGAATAGTCCTTATTTATATATATAAAACAAAACATGACTTTTCAGTTTAAAGAGGAGCAAGCGAAGCGCAAGAAGGCGAACCTTGAGAGTGAGGTGGAGTCGGTGCGCGCGCTCACGATTGAAACTGAGCGAGCGATGCGCGCGGAACTGAGCTCACTGCGAGACCAGATATCCGACGTCTCCACTCAGCTGTTAGAAGAAGACGTTCAGAATGATGATATCAAAGCCGAAGTAAAGTTTTCTACTTAAGTAAACAATTATTAAGGTAGTATGCATTTATATTAGACACATTGAGATGGAGTATTTGTATTGTTCGTATTTAAACTAAAAATAAACTAAGTATACGTATATCATCGACCACATATCCAGGTTCGTATGTACATTATTTTGGTTCTGACGGAGTGGTAATTCGCGCCGGGACCCCACGAGTGATAAGTGCCTTGCCATGTGGTTATGTGTTTAGTTTGTATGCAACAGTATCGTTTCAGGGGCAAATAAAATTAGAGATTTTTCCTTGTTATTGATTGTATTTATCTAGAAAACATATATGGTAGAAGAATGTAATATTAGAAATATTAGTAGTATTCAGTAGTAAATATTGCTATAATATAAAGACGTGCTTTAGGAAAAGTCTGTACGTTAATAATACTTATGTATAGATAGGCTTTCACATTTCCTATATAAACAGCTATATAAATAGTGTGATATAATCGTGACAAAAGTACGTATGTTGTAACATAATATAATAATAGACTTGATTTTTTACTTTTAATGGGTTAATGTTTAGTAATGTCGTTAAGTTTATCAGTTCGATACTTAGAGCATATAAAAAAGAAGGTGGCAAGGCAAGGTCCTCTGCCGGTCATATGGCACTACTTGGTCATCTACAATATCATAATGTGCGTGTAGACACTGCGTAACTACGCTAGTTTATATATAACAGTGTGCGTGTTTTAAGATGGTGTGTGGCGTGCGCTTACACGCGCGATTTGCGGTGTGCTATGCGTGTCTACCTCGTCCCCCGTAGAAATTGGCATAAAAAAGGTGCTTGCGGATTATAACGTTAGCATCTCTATTTATAGATGCTCTAAGGCTCGATATGATACTTAAATATGTACACGTTTTTTGTAAGTACCTAGTTATGAAAACGGTGGACCTAGCGTGGTAGCGAGTACAGGCAGTTTTACAGCCACACGATGTTGTAGGTACCTACTTAGTTCGTTACAAACTCATACATCTCGACAAGCTCTTGACCGATTCTGCTCATATTTGAAATACCTACTTGTTTAAAATTGAGTGCCCAATGTTTCTGCCAAATATTTTAACGTACTACCGACACTAGACATTAAACGTGCACCATCACTGAACATTTTTAAAGATAAAGTCAAAGCTCACTATCTCGCGTAATAGCGATATTACTTGTTCAAAAACAAGTGTAGTGTAGTGTCTTTCAATCTTATAATATAATCTTATGTATGTTTATGTCATTGTATGTATTATGTATTTATTCATATAGGTATGTATTTATGTATATTATATTATCAAGTTTATTTATTTATAAATATTTATGTATTCATGCATTTTATTTATTTTATTATTATTGTACTTACTTTTGAACTTTTGTTTATGACTAGTTGCCCATCTTTTTATGAAGTTAAGTACCCACTTTATCTAAAGTTTTATAAGTAATTATTCCTGTACTAAAAACCACCGTCCTCATTATTGACGTTTCCTTTCACTGTTTTCTGGGTTGTCTGGAAGAGTTCGCCTTAAGCGATAAGACCGCCTGTTGTGACACTTAGTTTTAAGCTTGTGCGTGTACATTGAGTGTTTCTGTAAATGTGGTGTTTCAATAAAGAGTTCTATCTATCTATCTATCTATCTATCTATCTATCTATTATCAAAATAAGCTGGTAAATGGTGCTGCTGCAAACTTCCCCCCTTTTTGGGGGAACTGCCCTAGCAATCAAAACACGCTGACGTAAAAAAAATCTTGACCTCTACAACTTGTATACCGAGTTTCGTCAATATTTGTTGAAAATTGCCACCTGTACGCGAGTACGTAGATCCGGACACTCGGACAGACGAAAGCAAAAAAGGCGTATTGAAGCAGAGACTTTCGCTCACCTCGTTCGTTCGGTCAATAATATATTATTATAATAAGTATAATTAGTTAAAAAAAATAAAGGCACTCAATACATTAGCACAGTATATTATAAATATGTATTATTATAGATATACCGAACCTTAAAAAGCCTAATAGCCTACAGTCTACGAGCGAATCAAATTCATCTTTATCCAAACTGAATCATTAACACTTTTGGTACTTAACTTTCTGATTAGGCCCCGTTTTGTACAAAGCAGAATTTACTCAATAATGTTCTAAAGAGCCATCTTGGAGTGATTTACACACTTTCTACAGTGACAGGTAACTAACAATCACACCAGCCAGTAATCTGTGCTACAGCATACAGATCAATACAGGCGACATCTGTAGGCCGGCAACTACAACAGTGTAGATAATAACGGAATTACCTACTAATAATCTAATTGATTAGATTATGAAAAGGTTACGTTTATTTTTCTTTCCTCGAATGAGGAAAAATGTTACTTATTTCCTTATGATTCATTTGGTTGTATCACGATGAGTTTGCAATAGCAATCGGTTCACGTATAATTATTATTTTGCAGATTGAAGAGCTACGCAAGGAGAAGATGGAAATGATAGAGGATTTGGAAGGCTGCAAAGAGATGTGCGAAAGTCGCATGCAAGGCAAGAGTGACGAGCTTGTGCAGAAGAGAGACCAACTCGCCCAGCTAAAGGATCACGTAATGGAGTGCAGGTGTAAGATGCCTGTTCACGTCGCGCTGGAAGCGAAGCGAACGCCTTCCCTTGTCGGCTTGTGCAGATGCTCTCCCGAGGACAGAATATTGGTATTTATTTTTATTGTATGGCTCGAATCTCTATCACTGAAGAGCGTTACTTCTTATTTTCCGAAGAGTTCGATGGCTTATCCAACTTAATGTATGGCTTTTATCCACAAGTTAATGATACGTATACTTCAGCCCTTCAGCCCACTGCACTTTGGATCCCAACTCTTTCATGTGATTATAAGTATTTATCTTATCACTTTATATTGATTGCCAACGCTGATAATAATTATTAGTCCTGCTAATATTATTCAATCTTCAATAACTTTTTGTACTATTTTAATTAGGTGTCTATGTATGTTTTGTATACTTCTGTGGTTCTTAATCGAAACGCGCGTTAGGACCGGTCCGCGGCTAATTCCGCTGATACCTTCGATCACCAGGGATACACACTGTTTTCATAAATCCCGTTTTAATGCATCCCACCCCATCATTATTGACTCAGTGTTTATAACTTTAGCTTGGTTTTGTCTGTGCGAGCGTCTTACGATGGGTGGGACCATGGACCAAGGGTTTTTAACCCTTTAGGGAATGAAATTCAAATATTGCCGAGACCCGTATCGTTTATTTTGTATTTTTTTAGGCCTTTCAAATAAGAGTACAATTATTTTTGACGGGCCCGATAGCTCAGTTGGTAGAAGCCCTGCCTTCTGAACTGAGGGCTGTGGGATCGATTCCTACCCAGGACAAACATTTGTGTGATGAACATAGATGTTTGTTCGGTGTCTGGGTGTTATAATGTATTCTATGTATGTATTTACAAACAAAAAGTATCTAAGTATTATATCAGTTATCTGGTTCCCATAGTACAAACTTTGCTTAGTTTGGGGATAGATGGCGCTGTGTGTAATGTTCACACATATTTATTTATTTCATAATTTTAGAAGTTTCCATACACCTTACAACTTTAACTGCAAAAATCGCCCCCATAGATTTTCAAAAACTAAGAAATACCATTTCATTAATTTTTATACTTGTTAGTATATAAGAATAACGTTTAAAACGTTACGCTACGAAATGTGGGTTTATTGTAGAAAAGTTTTTTTATCAATTTAATCCTTTTAGGGGTTGAATGTTTAAAAGTCCTTTTTTAGCACTCGGCTCGTTTAGCGGTTTGGCCTGCATATTGTTTGTCAGTCAGTCGGGACAAAGCCTTTTATATAATAGAAGATAATTATTATTATAGGTATACTTATTATATCTATGGCTTATAAGACATTTGCTTATCGCTTAAATTCTAATGATTGTTTGTTGTTGGTCACATAGCGCTAAAGATTATTAACTTATCTTCCTTTTATATGTTTAAAGAAATGCTGTGTAATCATGACTGTTTCCAGGAGGCGTGTTCCTGCACTTCTTTGCGGTCCAAACTGCTCTCCGATTTGTTGTCAGACTTGTTTAGCGGTTTACAATCCGAGTTGGAGGCATGGGTGGTTGAGATGCCATGTCAACTGCTAAAGTGCCTTGAGGACAAACACAATTGGGATCGCAATTCGGTTGTGAAATCCAATCTAACTAATTACTTCTCTAGACTTCTTGTTGGAGAACTCGATATAGCAATCGCGACTTCTATTGAAAACTATAGCGCAAAGGTATTTTTTATAAATGGGGATAATGATATTATGATATTATCTACATTTTTGGATGAAAACATTTCTAATTAATATTCACTTGCAGTGGGTGGGCACGTCATGTGCTGACATGATACAGATGACTCCAGAGCCTGGTGATGATGAGAACGCAGGTTGGCAGAAGCGCGCCATTGAGCGCCGAGCACAGAAGCTCGCAACAAAGCTCGCTGAACAGCTATTCCGAGAAAAGGCCGACGAGCTCACAATGGAAGCCAAGAGAACCTTGGCGTCTGGCCCACCACCTTGCGAGTGCAAACCACAACGCACAGGTTAATAATAATAACCTAACAGTTTTCATTTAAAGCTCTTGTTAAACTCGTGCTAACTAAGCAAGCATCATGGAATAATCAACTCTATAAATCTTAGCACCTACTTATACGAGTGAATGCTTGTAGTTCTTGTCCTTGAATATTTGCTCTTTTTTTGTGAATTCTTCCCTGCTTTGTAAGCTTTGAAAAATGTTTTTCCAGTCAATTTTATAAAATTTAAAGAGTTTGATACATCAAGTTTTAGGTAATTTATTTTTCTTTACATGAAGATCTGTAGGTTTTTAATTTCTCAGTTTAATATACGATCCATGTACAGGCTCTGCCTCCCAAACTGCGGCATTTCCCTGCCTGGTCAATAGAAGGTCACCTGTGTCAGTATCGCCGCCGCACTGGCACCCGGCGGTGCATGACGTCACACAACTCTTTCTGCAGATAGAAGACCTTAAGCAGGTTTGTATAGAAACAGTCGTATGTACCTACTTATACGGTAGTGGCTATCACTATTAGTTAAACGTGAACTACGTATGAGTTATTTTGGTAAATGAAGGTAGCAGCATTGATTTTGATAATGCGAATGAGCGAGCTAAACGCAGCTCTACTTATCTCTTCTTCAGCATAGCCATGTTATGAACAACTAAACACATTTCATTATTGAAGCACCCGGCGCGAATACCACTGCGATCTTATCGCTCATGGCGATTAGGTATATTCCAAATTAAACCAAAGGGGACTAAAGTAAACAAAAACTGCAACTTTCTGGACAGGACTTTTATGGAAAAGGAACAGATGTAGACCTGCAGGGAGATGGAAAGGCCAAATAAAAGAAATGGCAGGAAGAAATTGGCTATATAAAATAAAAGATTTGAAAGAACTCAAAAACGTTATACCTAGTGTCGTTTTTAATTTCAGGGCTCCCTTAAAAAGGAAGACCTTAAGACAATGGAAGAAAAGTTAGCTAAAATCATCGCCAGTACTTCGCCACTGCAACAACGATCGATGGTAAGAATGATAAAAACAAAACGGAAGTTACATAACTCGGAAAATGTTCATGGTAATCATGTTTCTTAAAGGTCATCATCGTGACAAGGGCAAGGCAATGTTATAAGTAGGTATCATGCAATATTGTCACATAGCTGATGATAGGTTTGCCCTTCAAGTCAATTCAATTGATTTAAAAGTATATCCTGAATACTATAACTGAATATAAGTACTGTTTATGGAAAATCCAGAAATGGGTTAAAACCAAAATGAGAATGGCTTTAGTATTTCTCTGTATAAGTAACATCGCTCTGTGGCTAATAAAACAAAAGTTCAGCTATAGTCACTGAACTTTTGTTTTATTAGCCACAGAGCGATCAACACTCAAAACTCGATCGTTGACGTGAAATTATAATGAGGGTACCTGTACCTTGTGTCACCTCGAATATTCGATTTCACATTAGAATTGATTTTCTCATAAATGCCTACCTTAGGAGGCTATTTAAGAAGGATGGTATTTCTTGTAGATATATGTACTTACATATCGATGCCAAAAGAATAGCCTTGCATCCTGCTATTAAAAATTAACAAGTTAATATTATTTTAATTAAGTAAGTTAAAGATTAATGCAATCATTGAAAGAATTAGTAAAATCGGTAAATAAATCTCGGAGTAATAAGCTTATAAAGTTTCTGTGGGAGGCATCGCATGTCCCTTTCTCGTAGAACAGAGCATCCCCACAGCTAGTATGTGACTTTGGAATATGACGTCACATGCCAAAGAGATTGTATGTAAATCTACAACAGCTTAGTTATAAGTAAGGTACTATGAATGTGGAAGAAGTGACGTCACTGCGCGTTTGAACAGTCTCTTTCTATTCCTCCTGTATTTTAAAATGCTTGTAACTTTGTCATTTTTTGAGGAATATTATTTATTTATGCAAAAAAAAAATTGCACGACACAAGCCTATTAGATAGCAGACAGGAGTTCTTTGTAAGTCGTATTGTGATATAATAACTATTAAGACTATATAGGTTTAATATTTTCATCAATGTTTACTTTGTCGTCGTCCTCTAAGGCTGGAAGTCCACCAGAGCGCTGCGTGGAAGGAGAGCGACGCGTAGGGAAAAAAGTTTTCAGTAGGATACCTACGTATGGTGGAGAAGGAAAACGAAATGGTAAACTGTTTGCTATTTAAGAGTTTTTTATTGTAGTCTTTGTTTTTATATAGGTATTAAAATGTTTTCTGATTTTATTGGTGAGATCGTGGTGGATGGTGATAATAAAATGATAGTTTTCCTATTGGCACAAAGGGATATTTAATTGAACTATTCTATGTTCCTAAGTACAATTTTGTTTTTTTAAGAAGGTTTTTTCGGTGCTTATTCGTATGCTTTTAAATAAATGAATTCTTGTTCCTAATTGCAATTGCTTATATTGAAATTCTTATATAGATACGTAGTTAGTTTGTTATAAACAGACACTATTCTTAAACAGCCACTACAAACCAAACTGCGGTATATTCATGCCTGGTTAAGAATACACAAGCTGCCAATGTAAAAAACTCCATGGCACCAGCTGATTGGCACCAAGCGATGGATGACGTCACAAAACTACGTTTACAAATTGAAGATCTCAAAAAAGTTTGTACACAGCACCTTCGTAGTATCATAGGGTCCCATCAGGTACAAACGAAAAATAGCCTGAACTTGAAAAAAATGTAATAATGTCTAGAGAGTTACTAGTTAGTGTCCAGTGTATTCATTTGGCCCAATACTTCGCCAACACGCAATAAATGTCGCTTAATAATCTTGCGTTATGCAGAAATAAAGTAATTCGTAAAATAGCCCGCCTTATTCCGTTGTATGGGATGAGGCATCTGTACTGTAGGTATTATATTATCTGGGGTAGTATACATTGAAATGCAATATATAATTAGGTACCTACCTATTTTATAAATTCATGAAAATATTTTAGGATTCACTGAAAAAGGAAGACTTGAAAATGATGGAAAATAAATTAGCGAAAATTGTCCAACGAGCTGTAAGTAAATGTAATAAACCATTTGCCTTTTTGTACTTGCTATAAGTACTTTGTATTAAAAGCACGGTAGATATTTAGATGTAGGTAGCTCGAATTTTCATACAATATTGTTTGAAGGCCCTAATAAAATAGTGATAAAAATCTTACAACCCCCTCTTATGAATAGCGTTTTTGTAAACCTACTTAGCTACTCCAGTTTAATTAAACACAATTATGGCCAACTTTATTGTAAAAAGTTATTGATTTCATTCGCTTACAGGGAAACGAGGCGTTTATTAATGCAAAAATGAATCGGTTACTTAATAGACAAGTTACTCATGAGGTCATTACAAAGGAACAAAAATATAGCAAAATACCAAATCCAACAGGACCTATTTCCAAAATAACTAACTCTGCTTCCACAAAGAAAAGGTATCGTGCTAAAACACAAATTAAAAAAGAGAATATAGCTAAACCATTCTTAAGAAATAGAATTGACAAGTCTTTTAAGAGAAAAGAACAACAATATGCCGTTAACGTGTGCTTATGTAGTACAAAAGCTCAAAAAGCACCAAATGGCAAAAACAAACCAGAAATGCGTGAGTGGAAACAGAAACTCTCAATGGACACGGTATCTCTAATATCAAGTGCAGTTAGACAAACAAAACCCATAAACGCTAGTTTTAATTCCCAGGATCTAAAAGTCCGAACTTTTAGCAATGAAGCACAATCGTGCCCTAGTAACTGTGTTTGTTTTCACAAAATACCATCAACCACATCAATAGATAAACTTTTAGAAACACTTGCTAAATGGAAATCTGATTTGGATAAATCAATTAACACAAAACTTATTCGCTTAAGCTCCTGTAAAATAAATAAACCCAGTGCTACTACATATTTTGTTAGCACTAAAAAATCCCATGAAAAAGAAAGTATGATAGATAGAGAAATGTCAACTATAAAAAAACACGATTGTTTAAATTACCAGGGTACTAAAGAATGGATTGATTTAAATAATATAAAAACAAGTAACTTTTCAAAAAAATGTGCAAGTGTTAGCGCAGACTCAGCCAAACCTATTAAAGCTATTGATTCTGAGTATATGGGAGCAGTAAATTTGGATAAAAGCAACGAAGTGCTTTGTAAATGTTTCAATACTGCATATAAACCAAATCCTAAATCTTTTAAATGTATTACTACTTCAAGTGCACATTGTCCATGTCATAATATATTAGATGAACTTAAACTTGAAGAAGGACTACGAGATCAAGAACTTGGTTCAGCCCTGGTACAGCAAGAACAAAACATAAAAAATATAGTTGTACTAGATAATATTTTAACAAACCAAGAGAAAAACAATTCTCAATTTATAGAAAGAGAAAATAACAATAAATTGCATGATGCGATAACCGAAACACATGTTTTTGAACCTTGTGATTGTGATTACAATGTTACGTTTCTTGGTGTTACTCTTGCTGATATTAATAATTGCACGTCAAAACAAAATATACCAACTGACAACAATTACAGAGAGGGTTACAATAAAAAAACAGTAATTAAACATGTTATTACGTCATGTGCAGAACACCAGCCGTGTAAAGAAATACTTAGTGAAACACATATAGATGAACCTCATAAGTTGAAGAACGACATTATTGAATACGCAAAGATTAGTATTACTGATTCTAATAAGCTCACAAGTAGTGTGAAAACTTGTAGCAGAAATATTACTGTGAATAATGATAGTCAGAAAGAGTGCTTAAATAACGAAAATAAGAATTATTTGATGAAAATAAAAAATAAAGGACTGCACACCATTTATAGTAAGAACGATAAGGATTACAATAATTATAACAAACACTTCAATACGCATGAATTGACCCTGCCAGATTATAAAAATGAATCAAATATAATTAGAACTCAAAATTACGATCACAGTGAGCATTACAAACATGAATTAATTAAATCACGTAGTGATGTAGCGATTTCTAAAATAAAAAAGAGAGTGGCTGATTTTAACTGTAATCAATGTGATATATCTCAAAGTAACGTAATTACGTCATCAGGTTCCATTAGTCCAGTTAGAAACAGCATTAACAAAAGGTTTAATGATAGTAAAAACATGTTACAATGTAACACTATAACTACACAAATGCGTTCATGTGAATGTACCGTAAAGAGCGACGAATTCAAAAAAAGTTTTAATGTTGAGAAGCAGATGAATAACGAAGATATAGGATTAGATGCTCAAAGTTTAAAAGAATTTAAAGACAAAGATGAAAGTTGTGTTTGTTGCGATGGATTAAATAGAGATGAATCAAAAGATTTAGAAGAAAATACATTTCATTTACTCGAAGAATATTTAAAAAGAAAACTAGATGAGTTCAATTTTTCATCTATTCCTCCCGAAGAAGAAGAAAAACTATTTACTGTTATATTACAAAAAGTAAAACAAATTATCTCAGATAGCACAAATGATATAAGATGTAAATGTCTAGCTATAGAAGGAAAATCACAAGGTAGTTGGAACCGAGCTTATGGTTTACTACAAGAGTATTTAAAGATGAAAATACAAAAAGTTCAATGTGCCTGTGCTTTAGTAGATGACAATCATGATACAATATTACCTGAGGTATTAGAAAAAATATGCAAACTAATAGAACATGATTTTCAACGTTTGAAAGATGTATTTAGTAGTTCACAAAATGGTCAAAGTGGTTCAAAGGAAATTGTAAAATCACACTTAAAAAAAGTAAATTTTGAGGCGGAGGTTCCAGTAAAAGACACAGATACTGCTTCTCCTCAAACAATAGATGATCTAATACAATGTAGTGTAAATGAACTCCAAATAGTTAATGTCAAGCAAAACATATCGTCACAAGTACCGCTAAACTTAGGAATGGAAATGAAATCGTGTGGTTCTTTAGAAATATACAATAAAGAAGTAGATTTTCAGGCGAGTATTAATTCACCCAGAAAAAACAAAAGTTGCGATTGTAATCAAAAAATGAACAAAGACGTAAAATTATTGGATATGAAGTATCATACTCAAGGAATGAACAAATATAGTTATAAAAAGAAAAAAGAAAATACTTTGATTAACCAGAACAAAAGCACTAAGGAAAAAAATATGTCAGAAAAAAAAGAAAGACAAGAAATAGAAAACCAAAGAAATAATAAAATAGACGGTTTACAAAAACAAAATTCATCACAAATACTTGCCTCTAGTAACGCAAAAATATGCCCTAATGAAGATACGTTAAAACCAAGCGTTTGTGATAAACTTAATATTAGATCTAACATTGACATGGCACGTGAGTTTGTAATGAAGTCTTTAGACGATGAACAGATATTACTAAGCGTTTCAAATAAAGTTACGCCTACTGATAGTAAGATAATAAATGAGAATCACGCAAACGCGGACGAAATACATAAAAATAAGACAAACACGTTAACCGAAAAACACTGCATATGTGTACAAAAATATAAAGAACGTGAACTCCAGAATCAACAATTACCTTCTGAAAATTATTTTAGAGTACCTTATATTGGCTACACCATTGACTGTTCTTGTGGCAGTTATTTAGGATCATGTGTATGCCCAAAATCAATGTCAAGGGTATATACGAATATGATTAGTAACATCTGGCAAAAATCTATGCCTGACGAAGCTTATTTTAGAAAAGTTTCATATATTATGCACAACCAGACCACAGAAAATGTGAACATACAAAGCATTCATAAGAAAAATAGTATCGAAGATAACTATTTTCATGACTGTGAAACTGCAATTAGCAGTATCAAAGACGAACAATTTGTACTTAAATTTTCAACGGAAAATGTAAGCAAAACTCACGTTACAACAAATACATTCGAAGGTAATCCGAGTATAGATACTGATTATTCCATAAATGAAGATACTTTTGACTGGTGTGAATGTTGTTCGCACAGTAATCCTAATAAATGCTTTGATTATGAACGATTGAAGAGCTCTATATACTTTCCATCGCCTATACCTGACTTTAACGACCACTTAAAAGATAAATTTCTCTCAGATAAAAATGATTCAATGTGTAGTGAATTGCCTAAACACTTGTGTGACTGTGATATGGTACCGATATGTCACGTGAAGATGTTGGTTGAAAATATAGAAACTAGATTAGCAACTGCTCAATGCACCTGCGATTCACTGATGCCTAGAGTGTGTCCCGTACATTCTATATAGTGTTAAGTGTTTGGATATTCGTTTTGTGGTGATAATTCTGCGATTTACTTTTCAGCGGTTTATTCTTGTTAAAAATGGTTTTAGCTTCACTGTTTAGGTAGTTGGTAAAATTTTTGTACTTGATTCGAATAAATGTATGATAAATTATTATTATTTATTTTATTTTATTTTTATGTTCCTTTGAAATTCGAATTTCCTAAATTACTTAATCAACAATGATGTATTAATCAGACTCAGCCTTTGTGTGGCCTAAAAATTCTGACCCCGGCTGACCAGTTGCCTAACCGAGAAAAAGAAGAACAATGTATCAATAGATTTTTAACATACCGCTTGTCATGGGTTATTGTTAAGTAGATAGAATTTATATAAAGTTAGGGACATTCAATTCGACGTGAGACTGAACAAAATGATTTCATGCAATAAATTTTTAAGGTAGGTATATGTTGTGATTGGTATCACAGAAAGGCCTTAAATGGGCACACATAGGTACTTGACAGATTTGGTTAATACACAGACATCTAATACTATATATGTTAGATGCCTGTGGGGTAATATAATAATATATTCGTAATTTTTTAATACTTATAGCCCTAGCCATTGTTGAAGCCGAGGGTGATATTACCTATACTATAGGTAGTTAAAATTGACAACAATAAAAATGACAATACAGAAACTACATAGGTACATCGCATCAACCCACAGCCAACTTTGGTCTGAATATGAACAGCTTTGCTTGCCTTGCAACATTGCTTGCCTTTCCCGACTAGTGCGATGTGATCAGAAAATCCGCTTTTAACGTTTAATCACCCAGAATGGTGAAGAGTGTTGTTCTTGCTATCTTATCAGCCCTAATCGATAGTAGAACAAATAATATTAAAGGAGTAAGGTATTACAATTTATTATCAGTTGTTATATGGTTTACGATTAAACATTCGTGGTATAATAGGTAAATTTACTGTTTAATATTCAGTGTTTTAGTGATAATGGGAGGAGCGCTAGCGCTGTTTTCCTGAAAAATAAATATGCGTCGGTTGGAATAGATAAAACGTGTTACAAAGTATTTATAATAAAAAAAAAGTGAACGGTAATATATATTGATAGTGTTACATGAATATAACAATTATATAAAATGGATAACGGGACTAAATCTTCAAATAGTGCGTTTGTTAATAATGACAGTACACCTCACAAGCCAAGAAATAAGCCTAACATATTTTCGAGGCTGTTTTTCTGGTGGGTCTGCCCTGTGCTTATTACAGGAAATAAAAGAGATGTGGAAGAAGAAGATCTGATTGTTCCGCCTAAGCAATATGATTCCGACCGGCTAGGAGATTATTTGGAAAGGTAAACCCTTGCATTTATATGTCTTAGGATGTTAACGGCCAACGGTTTCCAACGGTTTCCATTAGAGGGATTGACCAGGTCATATATACGTTCTTTTCACACAAAGTATTTTTTAAAACACCGTAAGACCTTGACCATGATTGATTAGGTACTTATTAAGAATATTATTTTATGATGAAAATAACTCATATTTAGTGTAGCTGTCTTACTTACCAATAAAATTGGTAATTATAACTAAGTCGTGGTACATTTAACCATTTTATTCTATGGTAAAATTGTTTATAATATTTTTAAGGTACTGGTTCACGGAATATGAAAACGCTATCAATGAAAATAGAGAACCCAAATTATGGAAGGCGCTATTTCGGGCTTATTGGGTATCTTACATGCCTGGAGCTATTTTTATTGTAACTCAAGCAACTCTCAGGTAAGCTATTACCTATTATCGTTAAAATACACGAGATAGTAAGACAGCACAATAACATAGATTAAATATTAACTGATATCGTAGTTTCTATTATGTATTAATGCGGGACAATAAAAATAAAAACAGGAATTACAGAAATAAAAATGGGTGTTCTAAGAGTTATTTTCTACCGTTATAGTATTGAGATCATAATTCCATGACATGTATACTTACGTATTTATACTTTTGTATTTTTCATTATGTTGTGTATTTTTACTTGTATTGTGTAGGTATACGCTCCAATTATTATTATTTTGACTTTGCTCAAATCGAACTTAGATAAATAAATAAATAATAAATAAATAAATATGTCTGGACATTTCACACAGCGCCATCTAGCCCCAAACTAAGCATAGCTTGTACTATGGAAACCAGATAACTGATACAATACTTATATACTTTTTTGTTTGTAAATTACATAGAATACAATATAACACCCAGACGCAGAACAAACATCTATGCTCATCACACAAATGTTTGTCCTGGGTAGGAATCGAACCCACAGCCTTCAGTTCAGAAGGCAGGCTACCAACTACCAACTGAGCTATCGGGCCCGTTAGATGTATGACGTGTAAAAATATTTTATCAATAAATGAATAAGTATTTGAGTATTTAGTCTAAAATTGGACGCACGTGATATAAAACCGTATTGCACACACTTATCTTACCCATATCTCAGTATGTGCTGGGGTCAGATTATACTGCAACTATATACACCAAACTAGTATTTTGCTCTGTGCGCGGGCCGCGAGCGGCCCGCGTGGGTGTTTTCGTGGCTGTTTTGTATTTATAAAAGTCTTATACTTTGTGCTAAACTTAAAATTTTGCAAGTACAAGTACAAAACGGCGGTATTTTTCATAGAAAATGATAATAGAACTGACTTTAGCATGGCGGCCATCTTCTTCGACTTGACAGTATCATTTGCACCGTGCGCAGGATGAAAGCGGCACACTTGCACCGTGCGCGGGCCGCAAGCGGCCCGCACACGGTACAAGTGTGCAGTTGCAAGTGTTGATCACGACCGACAACTACCAATGACAATTCGGTACGAACGAAATCACATTTTGTAGGTTGAAAAAAAAAATTGACATTTGACATTTGACATCTTTCAAAAACTTGACATTTACATCTGACATCTGTCTAATCTTGACAGCGGTGTTAAGAACCGGGTGCAGGTTGAAAGTGGCACACTTGCACCGTGCGCGGGCCGCAAGCGGCCCGCACACGGTACAAGTGTGCAGTTGCAAGTGTTGATCGTGAACGACCACTTATACCAATGACAATTCGCTAAGTCCGTCATCACATTTTGTAGGTTGAAAAAAAATTTGACATTTGACATGAGTCAAAAATTTGACATCTGTCAAAAATTTGACATTTGATATCTATCAAAAACTTGACATTTAATCTTGATAGTGGTGTTAGAACCGTGCGAAGAATGAAAGCGGTACACTTGCACCGTGCGCGGCCCGCAAGCGCCCGCATACGGTACAAGTGTATAGTTGCAAGTGTTGATCGTGACCGACCACTTATACCAACGACAATTCGCTAAGACCGTCGTCACATTTTGTAGGTAGAAAAAAAATTGACATTTGACATGAGTCAAAAATTTGACATCTGTCAAAAATTTGACATTTGATATCTATCAAAAACTTGACATTTGACATCTGACATCTGTCTTATCTTGACAACGACAATTCGCTAAGCCCGTCATCTCATTTTGTAGGATGAAAAAAAAATTTGACATTTGACATCTAACAAAAATTTGACGTGTCAAAAACTTGACATTTGAAACTATTTTTGACATTTGACATCTGTCAAAAAATTTGACATTTGACATCTGTCAAAAACTTGACATTTGACATCTGTCAGAAACTTGACCTTTAATCTTGATAGTGGTGTTAGAACCGTGCGAAGAATGAAAGCGGCACACTTGCACCGTGCGCGGCCCGCAAGCGGCCCGCATACGGTACAAGTGTAAGTTGCAAGTGTTGATCGTGACCGACTACTTATACCAACGACAATTCGCTAAGACCGTCGTCACATTTTGTAGGTAGAAAAAAAATTGATATATGACATGTGTCAAAAATTTGTCATCTGTCAAAAATTTGACATTTGACATCTGACATTTGTCTTATCTTGACAACGACAATTCGCTAAGCCCGTCATCTCATTATGTAGGTTGAAATTTGACATTTGTCATCTAACAAAATTTGACGTCTGTCAAAAACTTGACATTTGAACTATTTTTGACATTTGACATCTGTCAAAAATTTGACATTTGACACCTGTCAAAACTTGACATTTGACATCTGTCAGAAACTTGACATTTGACATCTGACATCTGTCTAATTTTGACAGTGGTGTTAGAACCGTGTGCAGGGTGCAAGTGTGCAGTTGCAAGCGTTGATCGTGACCGACCACTTATACCAATGACAATTCGCTAAGCCGGTCGTTACATTATGTAGGTTGAAAAAAATTTGACATTTGACATCTGACATCTGCCTAATTTTGACAGTGGTATTAGAACCGTGTGCAGGTTGAAAGTGTTGATCGTGACCGACCACTTATACCAATGGCGATTCGCTAAGCCGGTCGACACATTTTGTAGGTTGAAAAAATGCAACATTTGACATCTGTCAAAAAAAAAAATTGACATTTGACACCTGTCAAAAATGTTGACATTTGTAATTTGTCAATCTGACATCTGTCAAATTGGCATCTGTCAATATCTTGGCCTAATGGTGTAGGTGATGAACGGAAAATACCAATATGCATGACGGCAATATTGAAAAATGACAGATGTCCAAATTCTACCAACCCATGCTGATCGGCATCCTTTGGGACCTCCAGATATCGATTTTTATTCCGATCGGAGCACCTTTTTTTTCGGAACGCACAGATAGACCGCCATTTTGAAAAAAATGTTTGATCACCGTTTGCTCCTCTCAGTACCGTACAATATGAGAACAAATCGCCCTTACAAAAGTCTCACAGTTTCAGCGATAATTGCTAATTAAAAATTCTAAAAAAGTCAAATTGAATGTATGCAATTTTTCAAAATGGCGGTATCAAAAAAATTTTGAGACATTCCTACCAAGTATACCGGGGGATTTTCAGATATCGATTTTCATTCGGATCGGATAACTTTTACCATGAGTCGGTACGTCTACAGCCGCCATCTTGATAAATATCAATTTCGCTGTTATTGCATTTTGACCCTTACAACATCTATACTGGATCCCCAGGACCGACATTTCTAAAGCTCTCGTAACGGAGGCGCAAAAAAGCAAAGTTGGTATTTCGATAAAAGTACCTTTGTATGGCAGCACCGTTGAAAAATGACAAATGTCAAAATTTGATTACAGAATGTTGATCAGCATCCCCGGGGACCCCCAGATATCGATTTTCATCCGGATCGGATAAACTTTTTTTTCAGCAATGACCGAAATTTCCGCCATTTTGAAAAAAAAATTTTTTGCCGATCTTTCCCGCCGGCCTCGAAACAATATTAGTTTGAGCTCTTTATACTAAAGTGACGTAGTTTCGCCGTCATTTGCGGTTAAAATTTGTATGACGGATTTTTTTTTCCGCCATTTTGATTTTTTTTTGACAGCTCTAAAATCGTCCCAGGGTTTGCTATGATATTCCTTAAAACGCACATGACCCATTTCGTATCGTTTAGCCAGGACGTTGACCGTCCCGACGACGGAAGGTCGAAAGACCAAGTCGTGAATTTTTCTAAAAACACCTGGTACACCTTGACACGAATGTCCATAGAAGTGGTCAAAATTTTCCATAGGCATCGAGAAAGAGTCCGTCAAAAATGAAAAAAAAAAATTGTATGGCAGCCATCTTTAAAAATGGCGGAATCCAAAATATTTTTTCAAATATCGAATCTACGGCCCCGAAAACCCCCCCATGCAAAAAATCACCCCGATCGGACCAACTTTCAAAATGGCCGCCATTTTGAATCCGCCATCTTGGATTTTCATGACCACCAACTGACAGCCCTTGTCATCCGCTATGACATTTGGTCGAACGCTACCCGCTTATCTCTTACCGTTTTCGATTTATGAGCGTTTCCATTTTGTATGGGATTTTTATTTTTTCGTATGGCAACCCCATTTTTTTTCATTTCTCTGTAAACGTCCCAGGGTCTACTCCAACTTTAGTTAGGACGGGACACCCATCCGACTCATAGTTTCCGAGATCCGTTGACCTGTTCCATCTCGGAGACGACTTTCTGGTAACGTCATATTTTTCCCGGGGTCACGTGACCGATCCCTATACAGCCTCGTACTCACTTTTGACGGACCACATCCACAGGGCCGGGAACAATTATGTCAATCATCATCAGTCAGTCAGTCAGTCAGTCACTATCTCCTGGGTATTTAATTTTATATAAGAGTGATATTTGAAGAGAAGAGACATTGAAATCGTCAGAACCTAGAATTTATTATGATTTTCAGGACATATCAACCGATGCTTTTCGCACAGTTGCTATCGTATTGGTCTGCGGAGGCTACTTTAACAAGGATAGAAGCAGGATATTATGCATTAGCCATGCTTGGGCTTAATTTTGTAAACATTATGTGCCAACATCACAATTCAATCTTTGTGGCCCGCTTTGGTATGAGAGTAAAAGTGGCATGCTCATCACTTTTATACAGAAAGGTAAGTCTTAATTCAACTGTGTAGTTTTAACGACTTGAGTTTTTTCTATCTTTCACATAATAAAAGTTGCCCGGACACGATTCGAATCGAGTGAAACTGTGTGTGAAACTTGAGAGAGAAACTTGACAGTTTCTTTGCGCAATTTATACGCATTAAATTTAGTCACTGCAGAAAATTATAAATTTTTAAAATATTATAAAAGGTTACTTATCATTATTATACCACATTTAATATATAAGCATTGATTTATAAAAATCTATCGTCCTCAAAAATTATACACGGCAATAATATATAAACTCCTATGAATCATTATTGATAAGATTAAAGATATCTGAACATTTTAATATGATTAAATTTAAATATTGATATTATATGATTTTGTTATCCTCCAGCGTTTGATTCAAGGAAAAATAAAGAAATTCGGAATAATAAATAAATAATAGCACGCTTCTATGTACAGCGTAAGTCATAAATCTTTCCAAGCTTCATGTGCATCGTGTTGTTGCGTTCGATCTTTTTGAATAATGTACCTGTCATTTTACGTTAAGAATATTGATTTTATATTCGTTGCAACTTACAGCTGTTGCGTATGAGCCAAGTGTCGCTCGGTGATGTGGCAGGTGGCAAGCTTGTGAACCTGCTATCCAATGACGTTGCTAGGTTTGACTATGCATTCATGTTCATGCACTACCTCTGGGTGGTGCCGATCCAAGTGGCCGTCGTGTTATACTTCCTGTACGAAGCTGGCGGCTGGGCACCTTACGTTGGTCTATTTGGTGTTGTCATTTTGATCCTTCCGCTGCAAGGTCAGTTTATAAACTTTGTGGCATAATATTGTCATTTGCATCATTCCAATTGCACTGCTGGAACACGGGGCTTCTCTCACAGGGAGAGAGTGTAGGCCATCCACCAAGCTGGCCTAATCAAATTGTGGAAGACGCATGTTCTTGAACTTTGTGATTCGGAAACGTCTAACGTAATAAACTATTTGCTAAATTAAAGATCAAAATATCTCACACTTTACAACAACATAAGGTATAAGATATTTTGATATTTACTACACGATAATTTTTATGCGACATAGATCGTAGCATAGGTATGATCGTAGCATACAAATGGCTACGATGAAAATGTCTTGTTACTCTATTTAGTGTTACCCGCATTTTGTCGTTCTTTCTACATTTTGTGTTGTTTGTTTTCTCATTGGTATAGAGGCATATTTATCGACAGATTATTATTAATAAAATAAGTTTTCAGCCGGCCTAACAAAATTGACATCTATCGTGAGACGAGAAACTGCCCAGAGAACTGATAAAAGAATTAAGCTAATGAGTGAAATTATCAATGGAATTCAGGTAATTTCATTTGCCTTTGATTCATATTTTTCTAATTTAATACAAGGAAGGATATAGAGAAATCCGTCATCATCCGTCATTCATTCTCATAAAAAAATCTAAAATATAAACTTTTTTATTTTGTTTACAGGTTATCAAAATGTATGCCTGGGAAAAACCTTTCCAGTTTGTAGTGCGTGCTGCAAGAAGCTACGAATTAAGCGCTTTAAGAAAATCCATCTTCATCAGAAGCGTATTTCTCGGATTTATGTTGTTCACTGAAAGGACCATTCTGTTTATCACTTGTTTGACGCTGATCTTATCTGGAACCATGGTCACCGCTACTTTGGTAAGTCAATTTGGATAGAACACAGCCATATTGCTAAGTATTATGAATTTGATAAATGTGCAATGATGTAGGTAATTCACTTTTTTCCGTTTCAGATCTACCCGATCCAACAGTATTTTAGTGTAATACAAATGAATTTAACCATGATTCTGCCGTTCGCCATTGCCAATATTTCAGAAATGCTGGTCTCATTGGAGCGTATCCAGAGTTTCTTGGTTATGGGTAAGTTGACGATGACTTAAATTTTGTTTTACTGCTCATCTGTTAGTTTTTGTGGTTTGACGTTTGGTGCAGAGTCTAATAGAAGGCACATACTTTTTTCATACGCAGAATATCCAAATGTTGTTTAAATGTTGTATTTTTATCAGACGAAAGAGACGATCTCAAGTCTACACCACTAGTGAAAGGAGGTGGAAATCCCACTAAGTTCAGAGGGTCGATGGAGCCGAAAGAACCCAGCTATATTGTGCCAAAGAAGTTCTCGCAGAAAGAGGAAGTCGGTGGAGGCATATCAGCTGGTAAGTAAAAAACTGAAAAATTGAAAACAAATTATCTTCAAAATATTTTGCTTAATATCTCAATGGATAGTAGGTACCTACTTGATTATTACTTATTAGGTAATTAACTGATACAAATGTATGATTATATGTACATACTTTTTTTTAGAATTGGCATCTAAACGCATGTCTGTGGATGTGGATTATCCCATCGAGCTATCGAAAGTCAGCGCTTCTTGGTCTGGTTCCAAAGATGCTTCAGAACAATCTCTCAAGAACATTTCTTTACGTTTGCGCAAAGGAAAGTTGTGCGCTGTTATAGGCCCTGTTGGATCAGGAAAGGTGAGTGAGAGAAGCCAATTTTCAGTTAAGGGTTAATCACATGGTTTGATATAGTAGGTATTATTGGTATGTCCAATTTTATGGCTCTGTTTGTCTAATATTTTCGTAGGAAGGTACTTATAAAATGTTAATGGGGCATTTTTGCTGGTCCAGTCGATTTATTAGTATAAAAAGTACTCGATTTAGTAATAGTAAAATATTATTTCAGTCGTCACTACTACAAGTTCTTCTAAGAGAGTTGCAAGTATCCGGCGGAAACCTTAACATAAAGGGGAGAATATCATATGCTTGTCAAGAGTCATGGTTGTTCCCTGGTACTGTACGGGATAATATCCTTTTTGGAGTTCCATATGATATTAACAAATACAAGGAGGTAATTATGCTAATGTTAAAGTTATTCATTTTAGATATATAAATAGGCCGGTTTAGTGGTCATTGTGGTAAGAGTTAATGCTTGGGGTTGGTTTTCAATGTTTTGAACGTCTAAAATGAGGAGATCTACAGGAGAACTAAAGTCATTGACCTCTCCGAAAAAGCAAGTTGAAATGATAAGGTGGATGGAAAGGTCACATAAGCGGCAACTGATGGGGAAGTAAGGTTCTAGAGTGGTAACCACGAAACGCTAGACGCAGTGTAGGCTGGCCTCTCAGTTGGACCGATGACGTGGTAAAACTGCATGGAGCCGATAGATGCAGGAGGCAATCAGCTGTTCAAAGTGGTGCTTTATGGAAGAAGTCTAACGCCTAACGACCTTGGCATCGCAAAAAACACTAGAAAACATTGAAATTGCACTGAAGATTTCTTTATGTATATCCTTTTGTAGGTGTGTCAAGTTTGCTGCTTGTTGCCGGACTTCAAGCAGTTCCCTTACGGAGATCTTTCTCTGGTTGGTGAACGTGGAGTGTCGTTGTCGGGAGGACAAAGAGCTAGGATCAACTTAGCAAGAGCTGTTTATCGCGAGGTGAGATCTAGGTACTTGACTTTGTAATTTGACGTAAGTATATAAAGTTGAATGAATACGTACGTAAGAATATATCTGATATATTTTGACATTGTTATAGGCCGTATGTACTTACTTGAAAAATTATTGTGACTTACCCTTGAGTGATATCAGTTAGTACTGATATCTCAGAATATGTTTGATAGCATAACGAGTTCGTTTTAATTGATGTTTCCTGGTGTGATATAGGCAAATATGTTATTGTTTATTAATTATATTTTTAACATGCAATACTTGTAATAAATACCTACATTATATTAAACCTATATCACAAGCCTAGCTACCTATTAACTGACAGAGTCTTGTTTGTTCTTTGTTAATTATTTGCATAATTATTAGGAAATTGCTGATAATTCAATCCTTAAATAAAATTTAAAATTTAGTTCAAGCATATCTAATACGATGAGAGATGATAGCTCAGTAGAACCTTAAAACAAAGGTTTTCAATCAGTGTGTTGCCAGTGATGACTTAGGGCACTGAGACGTGGTCTCTTACTTTTGGTCTCATTAGGTACTAAGATCAAAGTAGCGTAACAAGCTGTAGAGAGAGTTAGGCTCGGTATTTTCCTAATGCAAGATAAGATTTAAAATGAGGAGATGCGCATAAGAAGTAAAGTGATCGATATAGCTCTTGGAATAAACTAGGTGAAATGGAAATGGGTATCAGGCCACATCACTCGTAGAACTGATAAACAATGGGGAAGAAGGTTCTCGAGCGGCAACCACGAACCGGCAGACATGGACATACCAATCCACGAGTCGTGGCTTGGTATCTTGCAATAACACTTTTTAAACTTTCGCAACTTGAACTCATATTATAAAGTCAAACCAGGTCTCTTCGCGCATAGAAATTTATCGACGCTTCAACAAAGTTACATTGGCCGTGGTCACGAGGGGACTGATAGGAGGGAGCAGTCCGTTCGTATGTAATGTAACTTGGTTGAAACGTCTAGCTTAGTCAAAAATTGTTCTTAGATCAATTTCAGTGCGGGACGAGACCCGGTTGAACTTCATAATCTTGCAATAAGCTTCGGTGAAGGAAAACATCGTGATGCTACCACCCTACTCACTTGAGAGCTTATTTCCAACGTATTCTTAACGTAAACTTAAGATTCAAACTTTACCTACGTATTGCAGGCCGATATCTACTTGCTCGATGACCCACTGTCCGCCGTCGACGCTAACGTTGGAAGGCTGTTGTTTGAAGGATGCATCAAAGGCTACCTGCGCGATCGCACAATTGTTCTTGTTACTCACCAAGTTCACTATCTGAAATCAGCTGATCTGATTGTAGTTTTAAATGAGGTAATCATTAATAATTTCTATCCATCCAAAGAAAAAAGAAATAGCTTCAAGCGATAAGGCCACCTGATATTTTATTCTTTGTGCTTTATTATTTCATTATCATCATCAGCTTGATGACATCCACTGTTGAACATAGGCCTTCCCTATAGAGTGCCACTTTCAGCAACTGCGGTTTATTATTGTGAGTGTGGAAGAGTGTCAGCCTCAGCATAGATACGTTAGCCAAAAGGCTTTACAGATTAATTTAATGTAAGTAAAGAAAAAAGTTAATCATGTAGGTACGGAATGTGAACCAACATTGCAACGATTACTCAAAGCAGTCGATACTTCTATAAAGCATAAATACATAATCGTAAATACGATTAGGGTAGCATTTTGAAATAGTATTATTTTTTTGTTCTAATGACTTTGTTATATTTTAGGGTTCAATAGAAAATATGGGCGATTACGATGAATTGATGAAGACTGGTAAAGAGTTCTCTCAGCTATTGGCGCGGCAAGAGAGCAAAAATCCTGATGAAGAAGACCCTAAGGTATAATAATATCCCAATTTTCCATTACAGGTAGCCACTGAAGAATAAACAGAATTTGCTTTGAATTCAATGTGTAGCAACCTGCAGTCCAATTCTAATAATTCAAATTCAAATACCGATTTAGCCTAAATCTTACAAATGGTATTCTCCTAAATGATAAACATCACGTTATAAATATCTATCTATCTAGGTTTATAAAAAAATATTAATGTATCACGGCTCCAACTTCAGATTGAGATTTGATTTGTTGAGTTGGAATTAACAAAATTAGTTTGAATTAGGCTAACTTCTGGTGTTGGCACTAGAACGGCAATTCTAGTATTTCTAGTAATTGCTTATATAGTGATTGAACATTATTCATGCAATATAATGAACGAATAGGTAAGGTACTAAGCATTCGAATAGAGCATTCATTTAAAAAAATATACATAATTGTTTTTACAGGTATTGTGTATATCTCTAGCCCGAAAAGCAGGGTACATTCTAAACAAGCATTTTGAAAATTCCAAACTTTTACTCTAAACTGAAATAAGTAACGACGTGCTTGAGTTACCTTAATTTGAATTTTCGTTGTAATAGAAACGGTCATCGGTCCAACGCGGATTATCAAAAGTTTCCAACATTGATGAGGACACAGCAGGAATTGAAAAGAAGCAGATGCAGGAAGCAGAAGAGAGAGCTAAAGGCAACCTGAAGTTTGACATCATCTGGCAGTACTTGAAATCAGTGCAGTCCTGGTTCGCGGTTTTCTTGACGCTGCTTGCGCTGGCTCTCACTCAAGGAGCTGCCACCACAGCAGACTACTGGCTCAGTTATTGGTAAGTTACTGATATTGGACTTATTTAAGAATATTTAAGAAAGTTCCAGCAGTTGAGCATGAAGGTTGATATTGTAGTAGATTAATAGCCGAACGGTGCCATATTGTTCCATCTACGAACCTGCTCGGGCTCAGTTTGCTATACGGCTCCGTACAATTTGTTTTAAAAGAATACTTGAGTCCAATTATTGGAAACGAGGTGGCCGCTGGTGATGCACAATAAAAATTTCGGTACGGGATAAATGCTGATAGCTAGTAAACTGCTGGACTGCTGGCTGGACTACATAGACAAAATGCAGCAGGATACCTAGATGTAAAAAAATAGTACTATTAAAATGTTTAATCAACACATGGTTACCATTGTACTATGAAGGTACAGGTACTTTAGTAGGTAGGTAGTTTGACAAAATTATTTTGATTTCAGGACTAACGCAGTCGATCTCTATGAACAAAATTTGCCAGACGGAGAAATACTTGGTGAGATAAACAATATTTTGAATACCTCTTGAAATGTGTCTCATGAAAGACTTATCAGTCTTAAAACCTTGGGCAAATTTAGTGACGAGTTCCTTGCCTTTTCAGATACTGAGTTTGATACTCAAATGGGTGGACTCAATACAGGCCAGTACCTGTTGGTGTACGGCTGCGTGGTGCTTGGAGTTATTGTGTTCGCACAAATGAGGATTCTGTCTTTCGTGCGTATGTCCATACGTGCTTCAGCAAATCTTCACGATATTATCTATAAGAAACTCATTATCGCTGTCATGAGGTTCTTCGATACGAACCCTTCAGGTAAGCATATCAGTAAAAAAGTATACATGGCCTACACTTTTTGGTCATTTTCAATTTAACCCAAGACATGAATTGGACGCTCACCATGTGTGCAAATTTAATAATTCTAAATACCTACAGTGCTATGACTCAGCGCTATTTGCTGTTATGAATTCTGGTCTATTGCTGTTTATCATTCTAATTTGTCTTAACAGGTCGTGTTCTGAACAGATTCTCGAAAGACATGGGTGCTATGGACGAGTTCCTTCCCAGAAGTATGTTGGAGACTGTTCAGATGTACTTGTCTATGACGAGTATCCTTGTGCTGAATGCCGTGTCATTGCCCTGGACTTTAATACCAACGGCCTTCCTCATGATCATATTTATTTTCTTGCTGAAATGGTACCTGAATGCAGCTCAAGCTGTGAAACGATTGGAAGGAACGAGTAAGACAAAACAGAATTTCACTCACTATTCCATTTCTATAGGTTTTTTTTTATGGGATCTTTGACATTGATTGTCGATTTTCTTGTTTAGCTAAGAGTCCTGTGTTTGGAATGATCAATTCTACCATATCCGGGCTGTCAACGATCAGAAGTTCCAACTCTCAGGGAAGACTACTTACTAACTTCGATAATGCTCAGGTAATGAACTTGGCATACCTATTCCTAAAATAATTTGGTGGATAGCAAGATATTATATTAATAAATACATAAAATATTTTTCAGAATCTCCACTCGAGCGCTTTCTACACATTTATAGGAGCTTCTAACGCGTTCGGGTTATACTTAGACAGTCTCTGCTTGATTTACCTGGGCGTGATCATGGCGTTGTTCCTGGTGGTTGACTTTAGTAAGTGATCTATTTATGTTAACTCTTTTTGTATAAGTATTGATGACTAAAAAGCTATGGTATCTACTCGAAAATAGAATGTGTTTCCGGCGTCCACACTAGTTGTAGTGCTACTTCTTGGTTTAGTTAACTTTAGCAGAAATAGAAAGCGTGTAGGGTAAACCAAAATAATTTGATTACTTACCCGATAGGATAAAAATTACAACCAATGAAAATTAATAAAAAAATAATTTATTTTGTAACATGTGTTAGGGATTCTGTAGGTACATAGAGGTCATGTTTAACTATTTAGCAGTCATACGCAAACCATAATAGATTTTTATAGAATAAAATTGAGTGAATAAACGTGTAAATGCAATATTATGTATGAGTGCCTCCGCTCTTTAGGGGCCCTTCTGATCATTTTATGGTCCTCCAGCGTCAGTGATCCCGGTGGGTAGCGTGGGCCTGGCAGTCTCCCAGTCGATGGTACTGACGATGCTACTCCAGATGGCGGCGCGGTTCACCGCAGACTTCCTCGGCCAGATGACCGCAGTGGAGAGGGTGCTCGAGTACACGAACCTGCCTACTGAAGAAAATATCGATGACGGACGTGA
This sequence comes from Ennomos erosarius, assembly GCA_963580505.1. Lineage (NCBI taxonomy): Eukaryota > Metazoa > Arthropoda > Insecta > Lepidoptera > Geometridae > Ennomos > Ennomos erosarius. Next base: position 8,791,149 of record OY756978.1, read on the forward strand.
GTACACCTCTCTAAGCTAATACCTCTAATATATCTATAACAACATTTTTTGGGGCAACATTTATTTATTTATTTCTGTAACAAAATCCACAGCTCTTAAAAACAAATACATATAAAACTTATAACAAAACTAAAAGCCAATAATGGATTTACATTTTACGAGTTTATCTTTGTATAAGCAAAAACGACAATCACATTTTTCCTATCTTTCATTATTATTAGTTTATTGATAAAATAAACATAAAAATAAAAAAAAGGTTTCGTTACTGATGGATATCTGATGTTGATATCCATCAGTAACGAGATTATCTGGATATTTTCTATATCCAAATGTACGGAAAGCCCATTTATATCAATTTTAATTTACATATTAATTTCGTAGATCAAAGTATGTATAAAATGATAAATGCACCTCATTTAAAGAACCAAAACGCCTTTGTGTATACCGATCGGTCCTCTGACCAATAGATAATCCATTTCTTTTTAGTCAATTTATGAGCTTTCTCCTTTTTTTCTTTCATCTATTTATCTGCCTCTACATCTCTGTGCTGCAGCTCTAAACTTTTTACTTTTTAAAGTTATCAAAGTATACTTTTACAGAATCTCAAAAGAAAGGTGAAAAGCTTTAATAACGGATGCTGTAAAAAGAAAATAACCTCTAATGAAAGCCGTTGAACATTAAATTTCGGTTTATGTAAAGTAGCTCTTATAATAGAGCACCGGAAGGTAAAAACTATTCACAGGACTACCTATTTTGAAAAATCTAAAAGTTACTGTAATAGTTTATATCATAAAAACTTAAAATTTCCACAGTTTTAAGCATGCAAATTCGTAAACTTGGCTTTTAATTCTAATAAAATTAAATGTATATAGGCACTTCACTTTTTTACATTAACGTTCTTTTTTAACTAAAACATTGTGTTCATAAGTATAAAATTAAATGGAAAAAAGTGAAATGAAATCAAATCTTTTTCAGCCTGTGCAGTTAGGTTTTGGCTCGCGAGGTGGTTGCGAAGCCGCCGTCCATTCTACTCGAACATTTCTGAGTAACAGCTGTGGAGAAGTGCTTCTGAAGGTAGATTTAAAAAACGCGTTCAATTCCGTCGACAGGGGAGCTCTCTTAACGCAGGTGAAAGACCAAATTCCAAATTTATACAACTTTATTTGGCAATGCTATGGTACTTCCACAAATTTAACATATAATGGCAACAAAATTCTCTCAGCGGTCGGCTGTCAACAGGGCGATCCGCTCGGTTCAGCTATTTTCAGTCTCGCCATTTATCCCATCATCCAACGCTTGCAATCCAAGCTTAATGTTTGGTACCTGGATGATGGGACTTTAGGTGGTGACATAGCTACGGTATATAACGATCTACTTTTCTTAGTAGATGAATTCCGAGCGATTGGCCTTGAACTAAATTTTTCCAAATGTGAACTTTTTGTTTCAGACGATATCCCCGCAAAAGATTTGATACTACAAAAATTTAATAGTCTGGCCCCAAATATAAAAGTTATAAATAAGCATTCACTTCGTCTACTGGGTTCTCCCAGATTTTGAATCTTTCCCTCAATATTTTGAAGAAAAAATTCAAAATTTTTTACAATGTTCGGAACGCTTATCCAAAATTAATACCCACATGGCTTTTACCATAATACGGTATTGTCTTTTTGTTCCCAAATTTACTTATACTTAACGATGTTGTCAACTCTGGAAACACAGTGAACTTCTCCTCAGATTAGACAACATCGTAAAGAGCACTTTGGAAACTATTTTGAACATAAATTTACAAGATCGAGAGTGGTTACAGGCTTCACTTCCCGTGCGAATGGGAGGCCTTGGCATCCGGTCGATCTCTGGTGTCGCTCTTCCTGCGTTCCTGTCCTCAGTACATAGTACTCAAAATTTAACTAACAAAATTCTAGCCACATCACTAGACAACACAGAAATAACTTTTTTTTGGCGAGGCCAGGCACGCATGGTTGTTAGCCTGCCCTAACACAGAGGTCCCCAAATCCCTCTCCTCACAGAGGCTCTGGGACGGGCCGCTCTGTGAGCAAGCACGGAATCAACTTGTCCATACGTGCTCAAGCTTCGCAGATCGTGCCCGCCTCTTAGCCGCCGCCGAGTGGGAATCGGGTTTGTGGCTGCAGGCTCTCCCATCGCCAAATACTGGCACACTTATGGATTCGTCATCTTTCAGAATTGCAGCATCCCTTCGCTTGGGCGCATCTTGTTCTGCTCCACACCGCTGCCAGTGTGGCACTGCTGTCGGCCAGCTCGGTCACCATGGCCTTTCCTGCGTCCGAAGTGCCGGGAGGATTCCTCGCCACGCTATTCTTAATGATATAATCCGTCGGGCTTTTACCAGCGCCAATTGCGCGGCTATTTTGGAGCCTAGTGGCCTTTTACGCGATGATGGTAAAAGACCTGATGGAATGACTTTGGTTCCATGGAAGTTGGGGCGGCCGTTGGTGTGGGACGCTACGTGTGTAGACACCCTCGCGCCGTCACATCTTCCTGGAACACAAAATAAGGCTGGTGCGGCGGCGAATTCTGCTGAGCAACTAAAAAGGCGCAAATATAGTAACATTGATAGCGGTTATATATTTGCGCCTTTTGGAGTTGAGACGCTGGGGCCTTGGGGACCGAGTGCCCACCAAATCTTCAAAGACCTGTCCAAACGTCTGGTCGAGGCAACACGTGACCAAAATGCTGGCCTGTTCTTTGGGCAAAGGTTGAGCATTGCCATTCAACGTGGCAATGCTGCCAGCATTTTGGGCACTTTGCCTACTGGTAGTGGTTTGCTAGATTAGTTTTGTATTATAGGTATAGTTAGTTTTATAAATTAGTTTAGTTGTTTAGTGTAATAGTTTAATATCTGAGTGTTTTTTATATTATTTAAAGAAAAAAGTAACTTGGTATGCAAACATAATGTTATTTATAGAGTTATAGATTGTAACGTGGTAGCCGAGTTATCTACGTATAATAGCTATATAAGGTAATATAGGTAGGCAGATACCTAATACCATACTACCCAAGTAGACACAATGTAAATGGTTTTTGAAATCGTTTCATGTTAAGCCAGAAATATAAGTAAATATAAAACGTACTTACTTACATTTTAACAACTTTTATCATCAACAAGAATCGTTTCTTTATCTGAGCAGCAAGCAAACCACCGAAGGAGTGGCCATCGCAAGGCAACATCAAGTTCAGCGGCGTGTACTTGCAGTACGGCAGCGACGACCCGCCCGTGCTCAAGGACTTGCACATCGACATCAAAAGTGGTTGGAAGGTAAACAAACATGCAAGGATATGTCTTTGTGATAAGCCGCTAAGATTACGTTATAAATGCATAGTCTACAATGCACTGTATTTGTTACTAGGAGCTAGGAGTAGTAGTGTTCTGTGATTTGATACAAAAAGATTTAAAATTTATTAAATTCTCTAAATTAGAACACATAGTTTCAGTTCACACAGGATTTTGTTTCGAATTTTTCAATAGAAAAATATGCCTTAGTATAAAATAAAACATCTTTGATTATATTTTCAGGTTTTGTCGTAGTTATAGCTACATGTTATAGGTACTTTTGTTTCCACCAGAGAGCAGATGTGTAGCGAGGGATGTGTTGGTTAAAAACCAATAGAATAGCGCAAAAAAACAACAAACGATAAGCAATTCTTTTTTTTAATCGATTCTATTTGATCCTTAATAAACACATCCCTCGCCACACATCCTTGCACACCTATGGTGGAAACGCACCCTAAAAAGGTTACAACCACAGACATCTACTATACAGTATATACAACAATATTTTATTCTGGTTTGTCATGAACTCTACTTTGGTGTGAATAACTACCTACCTAAAGTTACCTGCACAATCATCATCATCATCATCATTAACAGCCTGAAGACGTCCACTGCTGAATATAGGCCTCCCCCCGGGAGCGCCACTTAGAGCGGCTGCTCGCCTCCTGCATCCATCAGCTCCCCGCGGCTTTCACCAGGTCGTCGGTCCACCTAGTCCCCCCGGCCGGCCTACGCTGCGTCTTCCAGTTCGTGGTCGCCACTCGAGAACCTTTCTTCCCTGCGAGATAAGATCCGTAATGAGGAGATCCGCAGGAGAACTAAAGTGACCGATGTAGCTCTTAGGATTAGCAAGTTGAAATGGCAATGGGCAGGCCACATCGCTCGTAGAACTGACCTGCACAATATTAGTTGTAAATTATTATCCTCCTTACTTAATTACGATCCAAATAATTAATGACAAATTATTTTTAATGTAGGTTGGCGTAGTCGGCAGAACCGGAGCTGGTAAATCGTCATTGATTTCGGCTCTCTTCCGACTCTACAATATCGATGGCAGTATCAAAATAGACGACGTGGATACAGAGGGCATCGCTAAAACGGTAGGAAAATTGTTAATTATTACTAAATGTAAATCGAAATGAAATCGAAAATTACAACTAAAAGTGCGAACTAGGATACTTACATAGGTACTTTGTTGCATCACGTTAACAACCTAATTAAGTGGGTTATGCTTTATCAGATAACATCCATACTCATGGCTACATATCGATAAAGTTATTAAAGTCTATTAACCTTTTTAGGATTTAAGATCGAAGATATCGATTATTCCTCAAGAGCCGGTTCTATTCTCAGCGACGTTGAGGTACAACTTGGATCCTTTCGACAGTTACAGCGATGATGAGATTTGGAGAGCTTTGGAACAGGTACCTACGATTTCTTTTACAGGGTTTTTTTTCTTTGTACAAAATATGACCCTCATGGAGGCATCTATTTGTGCTTTGTTAGTACTTTCATGCGGATAGTTAAATAAATATGCCGAGTTGAGGTTGTGTGTTCGGAGATACAGTAGCTAAATTAATTAACAAAACTGCTCCAAAACATTAAATTTTATATTTTTCGCGAACACTTTCTGACAACAACATGAATGAAAATTGAAACTGTTAAAAGTTGACAAACTGTACTTAAAAATACGAACATAGGACCATGGTCATTTCGTGGGTGATTGTTTTGGAACTTTCATGCACCGCTTTATAAAATACCTTAGTCTATAATAATAGGTACCGTAAGCGTTTTTCTAAATCTTTCATTATTCGAACAGCAGAGGAGTGGAATGCACTTCCTACTTCATTATTTCCGACAAGTTACAATCTGGGTCTCTTCAAATCAAGAGTGAATAGGCACCTCATGGGTAAGCGTGCTCTAACATAGACCGCATCATCACTTTCGATCAGGTGAGATGTTGTCAAACGTGAGCCCATTTAAGCATAAAAAACTATTTCGACAAGCTTTTAAGTAAATTATCCCTAACTCAAATAAGTTATTGATGGCCTACAAATTAACTATGTTTTGTGTGTTCACTTTAATCTCTGTTTTCACGTCAGATTAAACCACCTATTGCATAAAACTATCGCTTTTTTTTTGTAAACGGCTAACACACAAAACTAGCTAACTGATTCCAAACAGTTTGTGTGTTTTGTTGTGAACTTAACACCTACTGAAGTCAATAACGAAATCGTTTGATATTTATTTAACTTCACCTTAATCTTTTGGTTTGTGTAGGTAGTTATTTGACTGATTGAGATAGTTACTTGATTTTATTGCGTGATGTTTTATATGGGGTTCATCTATCTGAATGAGGTATAAAATAACGGTTCTACTCGTTATTACATACGGTTTTTATGAAATAAAATATTTGAATTGCCAAAGATCATAGTGCAATGGAGTACGAATAATCTTATTACGTTATAAAATAGATGTCACAACTTAAATTGAGATAAAAATGAGCATTTCCGTGATCCAGGTGGAGTTGAAAGACGCGGTGCCAGCGCTAGACTTCAAGGTGTCGGAAGGCGGCAGCAACTTCTCGATGGGACAGCGACAGCTCGTGTGCCTCGCCCGCGCCGTGCTGCGCTCCAACAAGATACTCGTCATGGACGAGGCCACCGCAAATGTAGACCCGCAGTCAGTATCCGTTGCTCTCACCCTTCATACAGTGAAATATTTTCCGGTTAACATTTTCATTTGAATTTTATGGGTGAATACACCCATTCCAAAACGATGCAAAATTCTGATTTTTACGCATCATTTTAATTTATTTTGTGTCAAATTAGTGCTTTCTTATGGTATCCCCTTGTACTGTTTTATTTCTCGGTGATCAACAGTCAGCAAGGGATGGCTTGAAAAACAGCGCAGCGTGCATGTGAAACCACCCTTTTTGCTTCAAATATTTTGTTCAATTCTTTGTTCTATTTATATTTGTAGGAATGTTAAAATGGCAATAAAATAACTTTTAATATTATTATTTATTAAAAAGTTCGATTATTTACTACCAAATAAAAAATTTCACGTTTTTTTTTCAGGACTGACGCGCTTATCCAAAAGACGATCCGCCGCGAGTTTTCCAATTGTACCGTCCTCACCATCGCCCACCGTCTCAACACGATCATGGACTCCGATCGCGTTCTTGTGATGGATAAGGGCGTGGCGGCCGAGTTCGACCACCCCTACATACTACTATCAAACCCCAACAGCATCTTTTCCTTCATGGTTAGAGAAACTGGAGAGAGTATGAGTAAACTGCTGTTTGAAGTAGCTAAAACTAAATATGAAAGTAGACGAGAGTAAATAGGTAGTTACGTATTATTTTTTAGATAAATTGTATTTTCATAATAAAATTCTTATTAGAATAATAAATTACTATGCAGTTTCATTGTTTAGGACGTAAGTACCAACATTTTTAAGATTTTTGAGATATATTTGAGACTAGCTTACCCGCCCCGTCTTAGCACTGGTTAATTAGTTTTAAGTCTTAACTATGTTTATGGATAAGAGAGAAGGGAAAGTTAAAAAATTGGGGAAAAGGATGAATGTTTGCGCCTAACCCTGCCTTCTGAACTAAGGGCTGTGGGTTCAATTCCTACCCAGGACAAACATTTGTGGGATGAATGAACATCGATGTTTGTTCTGTGTCTGGGTGTTATATTATATTCTATGTATGTATACAAACAAAAAGTATCTGAGTATTATGTCCGTTATCAGTACCCCTATCCCTAGTACGAGTTTTCTAATACGTGTTACGCGCGAATCCATTTAAACCTTGTACTGACATTTTTAGTTCATCAACGTGTCCGCTAGGGGCGCTGCAGAGAAATGTATGGGAGAAAAGGGAGAAAACGTAAACGCATCAAGTTTTAGTAAACTATCGAAACTCGTAGTAGGGGTCCTAGTTCCCATAGTACAAGCTATGCTTAATTTGGGGCTAGAATGAAATGTCCACACATATTATTCAAATTAGGTACAGAAGATTTTTGGGTATAATATTTTTGCATGGGATTGCATGGGACTGTGAACCTTATAAAATGATAGGAAATCGTTCAGATTACAGACCTAGGTTGAGATTAGAAAAAAAAACTCATCACTCAGGATCACATCCTTAAATTCTTAAATCATGGACGTATCATCATCCTTCACACAAAAAAGGCAGATTTAGGCCTGAAACTTAGTTGAACTTAGAAGTGGCCCGCGTTGAGCACCCGTAGCAGGTGCACGCGCTGGGACCTGCGCGTTGCGTTTTAGATAGGCCGCGTGGGCGCCTCCGTAACACGGTATAACGGTATAGGTCATCAACATAGTATTATATGGACGGTGGACATTCACAAAACGCCTGTCCATTTTCTGTTGGTGTGAGTATTTAAATATGCATTAGTATGCGTGAGTAGGGAAGTGACCCCTATTACACAATATATCGATATATAATAAACCTAACCAAACAGTGCTGCAGAATTTCGATACTTTTTAGTTTTAATACAATAAAGAAAATTAGATATTCGTAGAACCAGAAGACGCAGCTTAGGCCGGCCCCCACTTGGTGGACCGACGATCTGGTGAAAACTACGGGGAGCTGATTGATGCAGGAGGCGAGTGGCCGCTCAAGGTGGCACTCTATGGGGAAGGCCTATGTTCAGCAGTTGACGTCTTCGGGCTGTTAATGATGATAATGATGATGATGACCCTAGTAAAAGTATATTGAAACATTATATGAAATAACGTTTGTAAGTAACATTTTTATATGTGTGTTGCCAGTGATGACTTATGGAACTGAGACGTGGTCTCTAACTGTTGGCCTCATTACTAAGCTCAAAGTCGCGCAACGAGCTATGGAGAGAGCAATGCTCGGTGTTTCCCTGCGAGATAAGATCCGAAATGAGGAGATCCGCAGAAGAACTAAAGTGACCGATGTGGCTCTTAGGATTAACAAGTTGAAATGGCAATGGGCAGGCCACATCGCTCGTAGAGCTGACAACCGATGGGAAGAAAGGTTTTTGAGTGGCGACCACGAACTGAAAGACGCAGCGTAGGCCGGCCCCCCACTAGGTGGACCGACGACCTGGTGAAAGCCGCGGGGAGCCGATGGATGCAGGAGGCGAGCAGCCGCTCTAAGTGGCGCTCCCTGGGGGAGGCCTATGATCAGCAGTGGACGTCTTCAGGCTGTTCAAATAACATTGTTCCATAATAGTTAGTTTTTATTTTACATTCGCGTTTTCTTATTCTATTCATTAAAATGATGGTTAAATTTGTAAAAAGGGTTCCGTACCATTATCTATAAAAACGAGCAAAAAATCACGTTTGTTGTATTGAAGCCCCTATATTTATTTTAGGGAAAAATATAGGGGAAAATGATGAATGGATGGGACGGGTGCGCCTGTCTCCCTTCGCCGTCCCATCTATTCATCCTTTTCCCCTATATTTTTCACTTTTGCTTCTCTCTTACTCATAAACAGGGTAAGGCATAAAACTAATAAACCCGTGCGAAACCGGGGCGGGTCAGCTAGTTTATTATTAATTTCATAACTCATATTGAAGCCAGACGACACTGGCCTACCTATTGTATTTTATAAAAGTAGGTTAGGTGCCTATTTTTAAATTGCCAGATTTACACCTACTTTTTCATTCTGTTTGCACTTTGATCTAAATCCATTCAGCCACTTTTAAGGAAAGAGATTTTCTACTTTTTAATCTCCCCAAAACCAAAGTAATTTTGTGCAAATGTATGAAGATTTACGAATATCGACAAAATGTAATGGACAGTGTAGGTACATCACTATTCGAGAGGCGTAAAATCGCCCATCCCAAAAATATCAATTAAAGCATTTAATCTTTCAGTAATTGCAATCGCATGGTAACTATACGGTGGAAAAAACGTATATTCTTAATATGAAATGCATATTTACTTCGAAACTTCGATGTTTAACATAAAAATAGCCAGTAAACTTTAACGTATAAAATGATGATTCTGGTTTTCCTTCGACTCCTCGGGTTACTCTTGATGCACAAAACACAGCACAACACGACACAATTTCACTATTGATACAATATTTAGCCCTAATAACAATATAATCACTAAATTTTCACGTTTTATGCTCTCGCATTTAATATCATGACACACCAAACTGTCAGAACATGACACGCGGTGTCGGTAAGGCGACGTTGCCGTACCGACATTCGCTTTCTCGCATACTCATGCGACGATTCGTGTATTAGACAGAGATACAAGACAGTATGTTTACACGAAGGATGCGGAGCGGCAACGCCGCATTGGCAGATCGGCTCTCTCCATAGACCTCCATGGTATAGGTATTAATTATTATCTGTACATGGATATCTTGACATTGATAATTTATTCATTTATACTGACACGTCCCTGTCATCTTATGTCTGCTGTCAGCATCATGTCAGCACTTTGTTGTTTGTCACAGAGTAATTATTTTTAATTATTGTAAATTTAATATGATATTCTTTTGTTTTGTTTCAGTATTTTAGATTCATCACCACTCGTAGCTCATAGCTGTCTTCATACTCATTACCTACATGTGCCAAAATTTCTCACTGAACAATCTTCGTTTGATGTTCTATCTTAGTCCACGTGACACTGGCAAAATTGTGGTCACCTCTCCACAAAGGCCATTAACCAAGAGTTGAAGTTGAACTTTGCTATGACTTTGCTATATGTTGTTTGTCTCAGCGATGGCATTTAAATATTTTCGGTTTACTATCTTAATTTTTTAAACATTACGGCTAATTTGTTCCATCATTATGGCTATTACCACCAGACACAACACAATAGATAACTATCGCTTAATCTAAATTTACAAATCATGAGCTGTTGCGGTCAAGAAGGCTCCAAATGCTGTGATACCTCTCTATTCAAGGATCCTTATGTTTTGTACATCACAATCGTCCTGGGAATTGTCATTTTCTACTTACTTTGGAGCTTGTACCAGTGCCGAATGTGTGATAGGACCTAAATGGTATGAATAACTTGTATCGATTTTAGCTACGTAAGTATTAGTAAAGTTGCGTACTTAGTAGTATCGTGATAGAGATTATAATATTTATTTTCATTTTAATATAGATTTTAATAAGGTACGTAATAGTTCCTATTCATTATAGTTTTGCTACTTAATAGTATTTGTAAATTAGTATATAGAATACATTCGTTTATTTACCTAAGTTTTGTTTACAATATTTCTTAATAAAATATTGCGCTCATCTTCTATACTGGAGAGCCTCAACTTTACTACAAATGCCAGCTCTGTGGTCGTAACTCGTAACTGCCGCCAATACCGCATAGGGCCTTATAGTAGTCGCTTGAAAACGGCAGATACACTCTTCTTAACAGTTAACACGGCATCATCAATCAATTCATCACTGTCTCATCTCACGCAGATGTAGCAAGGCCTATTATGATGATTTCAAATAAGTACTATTGAGAACCTCTTGACAATACGTGCCGTGTAAAGGAGTAGGTACATATTTTTTGAATTCAGAAACATATATTATACTCTCGAGATCTAACATTATAATAAGGTAATGCTCGGTACACATTCTACACTAAGTACATATTTATTACGTGCATCTTTCAGATTTGGATGAATGCGTGCGAAGCCTGTCATAATAAGTATACCTATTGCTTATCGCAGTCACCTTCACGAAATATACTGCGACCACAGAGGCTACTTCGCAGCACGTAGAGGCCAAAGGTCATCTACTTCCTTTATAGTTTTCTATGTATAAATGCAATGTCAATTTAATATCCTAATTTATTACTTGTTGCTGATAAAACGATCTAGTTTGAACAGTTTGATATGCACACGATTTTATGAGAATAAAGTAACTAACTCATTCTGTTTTTATAAAACGGTTACCTATAGACCAGATAATATAATACCTACAGTACAGATGCCTCATCCGATACATCGTAATAACTTGGGCTATTTTACGAAACTTTTTATTTCTGCATAACGCGAGATTATCAAGCGACATTTATTGCGTGTTGACAAAGTATTGGGCCATGTGAATAGAGTCTTCATACTAATTACCTACATGTGCCAAAATTTATCACTGAACAATCTTCGTTTGATGTTCTATCTTAGTCCACGTGACACTGGCAAAATTGTGGTCACCTCTCACCTCACAAAGGCCATTAACCAAGAGTTGAAGTCAAGTGAATACACTGGACACTAAATTAGTAACGCTCACGACAGAACATTACATTTTTTCCCGTTCGGGCTATTTTCCATTTGTACCTGATACCCATGCCTATTATACCGAGCCTGAAAAATTAATAATAATAAACAAACAAAAAAATGCCTAACAACTAACATCTTGATTATTTAATTAAAAATATATTTGTCTGTAATTTATTGTAGCCAAGTATTTATATTATGTTTTATTCAATACTCCTAGCCTTACCTACATAAGACAGTGCTAATGCATTTACAGTCTTCCTCTTCACAACCGAATAACGAGGGATACAAAACAAACAGACAGCTGTACCTATATACCCTTCATTTAATCCAAGTGTCCTGAATAGCATCCCACGTCTTTCATACTCCCATGGCATCCCGTGACCGCAATGCGGCACGTCCGCCCGACGAACGGTGCGGTGCGCAATTAAAGCCACTGTTCAATTATGTAAACAGCCGGATCATACGTATTACATTCCGACTGTTTCGTGTCCTTCAGCCCTTGGGGTTGCTCTGATTAGGCCTCATGTTAGTAAGCCCCAAGTTTGGTTTATCTTTTCATACAAATATTATAAATTCGAAAGTAATTAACTCTATCTGAACTAACCTTAACGCCATAGTTTGGAAAAGGATATACCTTATTGTTAGGTGGTAGGACTTTTCTGCAAAGTTCGTCTAGGCAGGTACTACCGCTTTGCTAGTTATTCTGCCGCCAAGCAGTAGTGTGCAAGCACTATACTGTGTTCCGATTTGTAGGGCATTGTAGCTAGTGAAGTTACTGGGCAAATGAGTCTTTACGAACTGATTACACAGCGTAGTAATCTGATTACTATACTGTGTGATGTCTCAGGATGACGTGCACATGCAGTGTCACGCGAAACTGTATTATTTTAAAGTTCTGAGTAACACTGCAACTGTTATGGGCGGCCGTGTCGCTTAACATCAGGTGAACGACTAGCTCATCTTCATTCATTCTCATAACAAAAAAAAACTTGCCAACTAGCATGCTTTTTTTGCGACAAACTGTAAGTTACATTACATTGCTATTTAGCATTAAGTTCGCCTATGTACTTGATTTACTCTTGTGCAATAAAGCATTTTCTATCTATCTATCTACATTAGCTCCATGCTGTACAGTAAGGCCACGCGTGCGAAGCCGCGGGCACAGCGGGCAGCATAGGAAATAGTAATTTATATTTGTAATTATGTCATTTATCAATAAAATTATCCTTACTAAATTAAAAAAATGGCTTATTTTATAAAAATACAGAAATATTTAGCACGTAATTTACAAAACTAATGATTATTTGCATATTTGCATATTTTATTGTATCAAACAGAGATTCGGGGTCAAATTGAAATTATAGTTGTAGGCATGCTGAAGGGCTTCAAGGAAACCTTTAATAAGAATCTGTAATACAGTAAGGAAATTGTATATAAAACCTTCATGGTAAGTCACAATATGCATCTCTGAACCTGAATGTACCCGAACCTCCACAGAAGTAAACTTTAGGGAAGAAAGTATACGTGACATCTACTTCTATCAATCAGTCATTGTCAAAATTGTCACCCTTTGGTCAATATCATTTCTTTTTAATTAATATAGTGAAATAAACAAAAAATGTAATACTGAAAACCATTTAACGAAATAAATGATGGGTTAGACGCAAAGCACTTCACGCACCGAAACATTTGGTTGTTCATAAAATGAGTTGCTGCAAAGGGGGATGCACTAACGATAGCTGGGAGGTGTTCTTCGTAGATCACAAGGTCTCGGGCTTCCTGTTAGGTCTATGCATGGTCGCAGCTCTCCTCGCATACAAGGTGTACCGATGCTGGCATCCGAGGCGTCCCCTGCTTTGTTTTTTTTAGTAGGTAAGTAAACACACATTTTTGAAAAAATCATTTATTGTCGACTTCTTACAAATAAGTAACATTTGAAAGATACCTTATATTAATTAAAACAGAACACTGATTCGGCTAAAGACACAAACGTAATGCGGATTATGCACTGGTGGGTACCGTAAACGCGAGGTGGTAAGTACCTCCGAGTCATGTGTAGGAATTAACGAGGTGTGTCGAGGCAAAATAATACTATGCGTGCTGCTTTGCTTTTAGCTAGTCACATCACTGTATATTCCGCACGTTACTTTATCTGCATCACTGGTTTACATAAATATTTACTCGAATTTGGTTTTTGATTTAAAACAAGCAATCTCACTTAAACCTAAAAATAATTTTATTCGGTGGTTATTGGACTGCATTGCTTGACAAACTCGAATTAAAATAGCTTAGAAGCTTTCATCTAGCATTTTCTTTCAGGTTACTCTGGAAGTAAGCATCCTTAGCTATTCGGAAGAGTTTGCTGCTATTTTTATCGCCAGTTTCTCTGACCATCGAGGAAAGGGCGCTGTTGGGATCTGACAGTAAGATGTACGGGTGATCGAACTCTGCAACTTCGCCAAAGCTCATTACAAGTACTCGATCAGAGTCCATGATGGTATTAAGACGATGGGCGATAGTGAGGACCGTGCATTGGGCGAATTCACGACGTATTGTCTGCTGGATGAAGTTGTCCGTCCTGTGAAACAAAATGCATTAGAATACCGTCATGGAACAGCCTACTAAGTCCAGTGCATTATATGACAAGCTTTTAGAACATCAGTTAAAATTCAATAGCTATTGATAACTCACTGTGGGTCGACGTTAGCAGTCGCTTCATCCATGATCAGTATTCTGTTAGACCGGAGCACGGCGCGAGCCAAGCACATCAGTTGACGTTGCCCGATCGAGAAGTTTGCTCCACCCTCAGTGACTTTGAAGTCCAGTGACGGCACAGCTGATTTCATGTCCACCTAAAATGTACAAAGATAAAATAAAAATGCAAAACGGTTTAAGATTGGCTTCTATTATTTTTTTTAAAGTATCAAAGTTATCAAAGCGCGCTGCATAAATGGTAGTGCCCAATTCGTCAAACTTTTATGGATCAACATCTATCATAATAATTAATATCAGTAAGCGAGCATCGCGCCAATGCGGTCATCTTTTTTTTAATTTTATTTTTATTTATTTATTTTAATGTAGTCTAGCATAGTAAAAATGAGCCACAACACTTCACCAACGTATTGATCCTGCTAAGTATGATTGGATTTATATGTATTTTATTGTCTCTAACCATACGCCAACTTTGCTCAAAGAAGGTTGTCATTATAACCACAATTACGAGCTTTTTTTTTGTTGAAAGATATTTTTTTTCATTAAAATGTTTATAATAAATACGCAGTTCTGTCCAATTCTTTCAAGCTCATTATATTTTGTGTTTTTTCTAATAGTTAGCATTTGTTTCTGTGCTCAAAAGTAAGTAGGACCACGAGGACATGTATATCCTCGTGGTCCTACTAGTAAGACAAAATAGTTGGTCCACGAGGAAACAGCGTACCTATTTCTATGATAACTATATAATAGCTGCGCAAGAACCTTCAAGATTTCTTACTGCACTACTAAATGCTAATTTTTGCATAGAGATTAACAGCACTAGTACTATACTTTAGACGTACGTACTGCATACAAGCTTACGTAAACTACTGTTTAAAAATACTGTGTTACTGTGTAAAAATATTTATTTATTTATGTGTATGTTTTTTTTATTTTATTTATATTTATATTTTTTTTTTGTGTATTATTTTTGTGTTTTTTTTTTTTAATTTTTTTTTTGTATATTTTTTTTTATATTTAATTACGATTTTCAAATAGTGGCTTTCATGTAAAAGAGAAACTAAATATCACCAATAATAGTTACGATTTTAATGGAAAATGTATCCCCTCGCAATAGCTTTAAAGTCAATATCGAAAATCTACTAAATTAACCTAAAATATTGCTAAACAAGTTTAAAAGCAGGTGTTGTGTAGTTTTGTGGGCTGTTAAGTATACTGACCTGCTCGAGTGCTCTCCACAGTTCATCGTCACTGTAAATGTCGAAAGGATCCAAATTGTATCTGATTGTAGCCGAGAATAGTACTGGCTCTTGAGGAATGATTGATATTTTGGAACGGAGGCCCTGTAGACAAATAATTATTAAGATCGTCTGCAGTTTATAGTTCATGTGATTTTTGAGGTGGACCAAGGATTTGTTTTTATTTTTTTATTTAGTACAAAGACATTATAGGGAAAACGAAACTTCCCGTAGTCCACCCAGGTGAAAAAAGCAGATGGACAACGGGCAATACCCCGATCTGATATCGTTAGTGATATAGTTACAATCAGACAGCGTGGTGCTGACAAGGAGAGAAGATCAACGAAGGACGAAATTCTGTCTTATTCAACAAGTACCGTAAATATCGTCCTTCGAAGAAATCGTAGAAATTCTAGAAAAAAATAATAATTTTGATTTACTGTTACGTAATCTGACTGTAAATTAATGTTGAACTAAAAATATCTACTTACTTTTATAAAATGTTGTAAAACGAAAATAATATTTCTTAACATCGGTAATCGGCACTGACCTGTCTGGACACCTTAGACGTGTCCAAGCCATCAACAGTTAGTAGTCCATCTATGTACGCAAATCTGAACATAGCTGATATCAAGGACGACTTTCCAGCGCCAGTTCTTCCCACAATTCCAACCTGTTCATTTAAAAATAAAAGAGTCAACTTGCAAGTCTTTTTGAGTCATTTAAAATATTATGAAGGTAACGTACCTATGTGGGCTATTTCAACCAAAATTTTCAGTATGTAAAGAAATGAGAATGAGGTGTAGAGTAAAATGAAAGCTACCTTCCACCCGCTCTCGATCATAATATTGAGGTTCTTGAGTACAGGCGCCTCGTTGGGTGCATATCTCAGGTAAACGTTATTGAACACGATCCTGCCCTCGTGCGGCCACGTGGCCGGCATGGCCACCTCTGTAAATAAACAATCAGCAATAAAAAATGTGGCAACGAGCACATAAAAAAGATTAAATTTTTCAGCGCGATGAATTGTTGAAGCGCAATAACAGCCGCTGCCCGGCCCGAGGCGTGCATTTGGGATTGGATATTTTCTCGCCGCCAGTATTGCTTCGGTATTAGCCTAATGGAATGTTATTGTTTGCACCAGTTTCGAGCTCGTGACTGTAACATATTGAGGGTATTCATAAAACATAATATTGTCAATGTGGGATGCCTACGGATAAGGTTAATAAATCAGTCTGAGTTTACCGCTAATCGTGTTTCATTCAATACTTTACAAGTGGCGCAGTTATTTGGAATTTTAGTGGAAGATCTTCAATAAGCCGTACGGGAAGTTACATGAATTCGATATTCATGGTCGGGCGAATTGGGTTGCATATGTGCGACTCGTGGAACAGTTTAATTTACTAAATGAGATCAAACGCGAGTTACGAGTGGCCACGTTAGTGACGCATGTCGGGGCGCACACGTACGAGCTGATGTGCGACCTGTGTTCACCGAATCATCCAGAAACTAGGCAGTTTGAGGAGCTGGTGGCGTTAGTTCGCGACCATTTGGAACCCAAGCGGTCGGAGATCGCCGAACGGCATATATTTCCACAACGGCGTCAGGCGGAAAGTGAAAACATAGGCGTATTTCTTCAGAATCTCAAACATCTTGCGACGCATTGTAACTTTGGCACTCTGTTGGAGGAAAACATTAGGGATCAGTTTGTATCTGGCTTACGAAGCGAAGAAATGCGTTCCCGCCTATTCGCTGAACCTACGCTGGACTATAAAAAAGCGGTGGAGCTGGCGCTAGCAATGGAGGCGGCCGAGCGGCACGCGGAGACCGCAGCCGCGAGCGGCGCCGCGATCGGTGGGGCGCCGGGCTCGGCTAGCTCAGGACTCGGGCAGGGCGCGAACGGGATGCATCGGGTGGCGGCGGCTGGCGGCGGCGGCGGCGCCGGGGCGGTTGTGGTAAAAGTAATCACGCGCCTAATAAGTGCCGGTACAAGTTTTATTCGTGTAATAAGTGTAGTGAAAAAGGGCACTTAGCTCTCATGTGTTCAAAAGGGGGGAAAAGTGTTCAGTATAGATCGCAAAATTATATCGCACTCGCTCTGCTGAGTGCGTCGGAAAGTGATGCAAGTGATGGATTATATCATTTCTCAACAGGAGCAAGCCGTAAGGACGATCCATACTATTTAGATTTAATTGTAGAAAATAATAAATTTTCATTTGAAGTCGACACGGGCAGCAGGATATCGGCGGTGTCTAAACAGTTCTACGATACTCATTTGTCTCATTTACCCATCCTGATCCTGCTCTTAGGATTGGCAAGTTGAAATGGCAATGGGCAGGCCACATCGCTCGTAGAACTGACAACCGATGGGGAAGAAAGGTTCTCGAGTGGCGACCACGAACTGGAAGACGCAGCGTAGGCCGGCCCCCCACTAGGTGGACCGACGACCTGGTGAAAGCCGCGGGGAGCCGATGGATGCAGGAGGCGAGCAGCCGCTCTAAGTGGCGCTCCCTGGGGGAGGCCTATGTTCAGCAGTGGACGTCTTCAGGCTGTTAATGATGACCCATCCTGAAAGATGGTGTAAAGTTTCGGTCATACTCGGGGGGCGCGATAGTACCTCTCGGTCGCGTTGAAGTTAATGTAGTGCGCGGTAGCGAGACAGCTGTTTTGCCATTGTTTGTGATCGCAAATGGCGGCCCGCCGTTAATGGGTCGCCTCTGGTTACGTAAATTAAACTTAAAGTCAATCAATGTTTTGAATATAGGAGCGATGTGGTCAGTCAGGTCGCAGACGGCACCCAGTGCACACGTTCACCGCAAACCTACTCCCGCGGCGGACCATCTGATCGCGGTTCTCAAACTTTTTTATTGTGTCACTTAACTTTTCTAAATACTTTTTCACAAGTCGGAATATAAAGTCTGTCAGTGAGTATGTTTAACTGCAGCCGTTGTCAAGCTGAGTTTCGGGATGGAGTATGACTTTATTATACAAAAGTTAGACGCTATTAATTGGCAACAGGAGCTGTACCACAAACCATTAGAAAATGCCGTATCTTTGTTTTATGATACATTAGACAATCTCCAAAAAAACTATATACCTACTAAGACACTCTATCCTACACGCAAGTACCCTGTTTGGTTTAGAAAGCCACTCATTAAAATATTAAAAGAAAAACATAAATTCCACTCAAAGTATAAAAAATATGGTAACACGTCCGACCTCCAATCGTTCGTCACATTAAGGGATCGAGCAAAAACATTAGAATCTGAAATGTTTTCTGAATACATAACTAATATTGAACTTAATATCTCCAAAAACCCAAAGGCCTTTTGGTCTTATGTTAAGTCTAAAAGTCAAAACAACTCTTATCCTGCCGTGTTACGCTTTGGTCAGCGCTCTTCAGACTGTGGAGAGGATATTTGTAATATGTTTAGCGAATATTTTCATTCGACGTTTGTGAACAGCATCCCCTCAGATTGCTCCTCATTTGAAATTACTGATAGTAACTTAGCGATGTCAGACATAGGTAACGTAGAAGTTATGACCCACGAAATTTTAAAATTATTGCAGTCTCTTGACTTGAGCAAGTCACCTGGGCCTGATAACGTTCCAGCAATATTTATTGTCAGATGCGCCGAGAGTCTGTCAACCCCTCTCACTCTTTATCAGCGGTCTCTATCAGAGGGAGTGGTCCCCGCTATTTGGAAGACAGCATATATAACTCCGATTCATAAAAAAGGACCAAAAGATATGGTAGAAAATTATAGACCCATTTCTAAATTGTGTATATTTGCTAAAGTGTTAGAAAGAGTGGTCTACAGACAGCTTTATGCCTCTCTTAAGCATACACTTAGCACGCAGCAGCATGGGTTTCTAAAGGGTAGGTCTACTACATCAAACCTTATCTTGTGCAGTGATTTTTTGTCAGAACATATGTCGGAGCCGTCTCAAGTCGATGCTATCTACACAGATTATAGCAAATGTTTTGATAGAATTGATCATTTACTGTTATTGCGTAAACTTCAGTCAGTAGGCATAAGAGGTAACCTATACAGATGGTTTACTTCTTACGTTCAAAATAGGTGTCAGACGGTGGCACTTAATGGGTTTACATCTTCGACTATGCCTATTCCATCTGGTGTACCCCAAGGATCATTACTGGGTCCTTTACTCTTTAATATCTTTGTTAATGACGTTATGTCCTGCTTTTTAAATACAAAAATAATTTTGTATGCTGATGATATGAAGATTCTCTGTCCAATAACATCAGTTCAAAGCGCGCAAAGCCTCCAAGAAATTGAGCATGAAAAGCCGTACTTTAATCGCAAAGACACGTTGCAAGTGGATCATGGCTGTATAGTGTGGGGCTATCGGATAGTAATTCCGAGAAGCCTACACAAACGTATCTTGGAAGAAATCCACGAGGGTCACGTGGGGGTGGTCCGCATGAAGCAAATCGCTCGAAACTATGTATGGTGGCCGTTGCTGTACTCCGACATAGAACAGCGCGCGCGGTCGTGCCCGGCGTGCCGCCGCATGCGCCGCCCGCGCCCTACGTCTGGCCACAGGAGCCGTGGGCTAGACTGCATGCGGATTTTTTATATTACAAAGGGAAGTATTATTTCCTTGTAATAGACGCCCATTCAAAATGGATCAAGGTGGCCGCGATGACTTCAGGTACTTCGGCCACTTTGGTTATAGGTAAACTAAGAGACCTCTTCGCTAGATTTGGGGTGCCTACAGTATTTGAAACAAATTTTTATTGCAGTATCGCAATAGTTCACATTGCAGTACACAGAAGGAACCTGCGGTGGCTATGTTCGGCAGACGGCTACGCACGCGCTTGGACCAGTTGCGCGTGTAATATATTGAGGGTATTCATAAAACATAATATTGTCAATGTGGGATGCCTACCTACATAAGGTTAATAAATCAGTCTGAGTTTACCGCTAATCGTATTTCATTCAATACTTTACAGTGACTAAGTAAAAATACTCGATTGCATCAATCGAATTGAATGTTTACTTAAGGTCCTTATAAACAATATTCAAATTCAATAACGATCGCATAACAAATTCATATCAATAAAATTGGAAAAGTAGACCTAGACGAAATTAAACAGATATTTCTTCAATACTTAAACTGTCGTAAGACAATAGTCGTTAAGCCAAGTCAGAAGGCTTCGGGCGGCTTAAAAATTCTGACACCAGGGCTGACCACTTGCCTACACGAGAAGAAGAAGAAGACTACTTAAACTAACTTAGATTTTCACAAAAATTGAAACTAAGTTATTAAATAGGGGAAATAATAAATTAATCCGCAGAGGTTTTTATAAGCCACATGATCAAACTTTTAATTTTATAACTAAGTTACGGGCAAATGAAATGAAATGAACGATACCATTGTTTATTGATCTATAAGACTAAAATCATTGACTATAAATCCGGTTGACCAATGATACAACTTTTCCTTGTACGAAAATTAGTAGTGTATTTCAACTGCTAATCCTACGAGAGGACACCCAATGTGTCTTTTGTTCCAGCCTGATCTGTCCTTTGTAATTTCGTATGACTTTGTCTCGTTTTGTTACCTCGCCTCCTGCCCCCGTAGGTGAGTCGTGTTTGTATGAGAAATTATGTTCACGAGCTATCAACGGGCTTTATAATCTTTGACTAAAATACATTTAATTTACTTAATAATATTTCTTCAAATACTTCTTTTTTTTCAGGTAATATTTATCGTTCGCTGACTTGTCTTCGAACCTTTTTGTCCAGTCTTCAACAGAGTTTAAAGTCCTTGCTTCAACGACGGGTGTAGGCAGCCTCGTTCTTGTCAGCAAACCTTGAAGCGCTTGCAATAGAAATGATAGTAAGGACACAGAAACCATAATGTTTACAGGGTCGAACCCTATCGAGTGGTGATGGTATGTTGGTACTCCATAATTCGCGTTCCCACTTGCTCCGTAACTTGTAGTTTGATAATGGTTGTTGAAGCTCCTTGATTCAGCCGGGTAAAGATCTAAGCTAGTTTTTAATATGGGTGATTCCACCTGTCCGAGTTCATCATCGTTCTTCTTTTGGTAGGTGTCAGCGAGCTTTATTTTAGAGGTCTTAGAATCTTGTTTTATATTTTCTATCTTGCTAAGCACTGATTGAGCGTTGGTTTGTATTTTCTTCAGTAGCGATTGTATTTTAGTACTCTGCTCTTTTATCATGTTAGTGACATAATATTTGAAGTTTTTCACTGAAGACTGGCTTTGCCAATCAGCTTTGGCTCTAGATGATATAAGAAAAATTACGAACACTGTTATAGATATTAGTGACATTGCTACGGTAACAATTCTAAATTTGTCTTTCAAAGACATTCACTTTGTTAGCTTCAAGATAAGAATGAAAAGAACTTGTATTATTTGTGATATTTATAGTAACGAATACTAGGTCTGTTACACTCAATAATTAGGTGTCATACCATACGACATGCTGTTGGAAGACGCGTTTCAACCTTCACACTTGACCTATCTGATCACAGGCCATTTCACGTTGTATTCGAGAAAACAAGAAAGTTACTTAATTTGAAATGAATTGGTTCAACGATAATGAGCTCATTATTTACCTAGGTACTATTTCTTATAGCGTCTCATAGTTACCTATACAAAAGAAATCAGTTACAGTAAACTTACATACTTCTTTCGATTGGCGCTGACCATTACTCATCTAATAGTAAATAAGCAATACTCTTAACCTACCTAGTGTTTCTAAACTTGATTAGTCATGCAAGCAAGAACTTACCTTGACTTGCGTTGCGATCATCGAATACGTTATCTTTCGAGTTTCGCCTCGATCCTGGTACATGCTTAGTTGGCGCTACGCATTATTTGACAAACAATTAATTACAGATAATATACATCCATACAAACGAGCTATCATTGGCCTTCAGTTTCCACCTGATACTCAATATATTTGCATATATTAGTTCTGTACAATTTATCAAGTATAGACCACCAGTACCAGTAGTTACCAGTATAGTGTGGAGTATCTGTACTCACGTCCTTCAAACAGGTTGGCCTCGGTTTCTATCTTGGTGTACTCAAGCACGCGCTCGACGCTGGTGAGCTGCGCTAGGAACTCGACCAGCATGCGCGCGCCGTGCTGCAGCATTGCGGTCAGAGTGTTGCTCTGTGTCACTGCTAGACCCACGCTGCCTACTGCTATCACGTCACCTAAAACCAACACTAGGTTTTAATACTATACAATAGTTTTGTACCTAGTACTCTCTTTCTGCCGATGGATGCAGGGGGCGCTCAGAGTAGCGCTCCCTGGGGGGGGGGGGCTGGGCTATGTTCAGCAGTGGAAGTCGTCAGGCTGTTAATGATGATGACGATCATAACTCTTTTTCAGAAGAATTCCTACCACATAACAAATAATAGTCCTATTAAGTACGTAGTAATTTCCATCACAGTTCAAAAATCGGGCAATAACAGGCTTAGTGCCGCAATGTAATCACATTTGGAAACGATTATAGGTACTCGAAAACGAATTTTGCTGCCATTGGCTTTAAATATTTTATTTAGCGATATTTTTATGGTTCCTGCTATTGATTTTACAAGCTCAGCATGGGGGAAAGTAAAGGTAACGCACGGTATATGCATGTGTTAATTTTTTACTGACTGATTCCTTTGTTCTCTTTGATAAGAGAATGCAGCGTGCGATTTCCAATGAAAGTTTACTTATGGAAAAAAAAGAACTTGAGCTTTCTTGAAATAAGAACTTTAGGTAGAGCACTTGAACGTTCGTCCATAATAGAGCATTAAATTCCAATAAAAATTATTATTATTAAGTATGATCTTATCATCACCAAACATGGCGCAGCGTAGGCAGACCCCCCACTAGGTGGACCGACGACCTGGTGAAAACCGCGGGGAGCAGCCGCTCAAAGTGGCGCTCTCTGGGGGAGGCCTATGTTCAGCAGTAGACATCTACGGGCTGATGATGATGATGATAATGATGAATTTATCGAAACTGGTTTAACCTTTGAAGCTTTTTGGCTTAGGTAGTAACAAAATAATTATCCTTTTGCTATACCAAAGTGAACTCCTACTTCCTCAGATAGAAAAAATGGTAAAGTTTTGCAACTTCAAATTTTGTTTAGTGGTGCTTGTTTTTCTTTTACTATACGCAGTAGATACTACAGAAAAAAAATTGCATTTGACAATAGGTAAGTACTGAAAGTGCATAGCTTGGTAGTTGTTATCGCGCCATGGGTAATGAACGGATAAATCCCCATAAAGCTGATGGCAAAATGTCGAAAACATAGAGAACATTCCCTCAAATGTTTACGTACCGAAATCGATATACAGGAACACAAATATAACAGTAGTGAGGTACATCAAGCACATGGTATCCAAGTAGAAGCCAAAAGTGGATCCTCCACCTAGGTAGCCGTTCCAAGCTGATGTGTGCAAATCCTAAAAGAAAATCATTTCATATTTATCATCAAAAAATTATACTTAACTAAAATTTATTTTTTCCAAAGCAGAATGGCAATTTGCAGTCCAGACCCTTTGTTTTGCAGTTAAGCGGAACTTGTTTGAAATATGGGTGTTGTAGGTCGGGCTGGACGAGGCACTTGGTATAAATAAGCGAAGCTTACAAAGTAAAGGCCAAAGCTTTTATACAACTTATTACAACTATATTTTATATGATCATGGAAACATCGTTAAAACGATTGTTTATAGTTACTACCAACTCTACAAACCCCCATAGGTGTTTATTGTTGTGTTAGAAATGTATGAATGAATATTGTCATAAATATACCAGGTAAATTAAGATTTTAAACTGAACAAATGCACCCTAGCTAATGTAGATCTTCTTCACTCTGTAGTACTATGCTATTTTTTGATTTGTCACAAACTAAATTCCCATCTTATTTCCTATAGGTAAACTTACCTGATGCCTGTCAAATTCGTCTACAAGTCGTTCCTGGGCACCACACGATCTAATTGTCGCGATACCGTTCAATGATGAAGTAACCATTCCAAACACCGGGCTTTTTGCTAAAACAGAAAACAATTAGAGATACTATGTCACACTCTCTTTTTAAAATAAATTAGCTGGGGCTCGTCGTGGTTGCCTTACTTACCTCTTAATTGCCTACCCGTCCCCGCACCAAAGCTACAAACTTACTTTAAGAAATAAAATTAGGTATACTAAATACTCACTCGTGCCTTCAAGCCGCTTGACACCCTGGGCTGTTTTCAAATATATCTTGACCATAAAAAAGAATAGCAACAGTAGAACAGCCGATGGTATCAGGGTCCAGTAGAGGGCTATGGCGTTGAGAACCAAAATAGCACCTAGAGTTCCGTAGATTTGAAACACATCTAACAAAGTCCTGGGCAATATTTCGTCCAGTGCTCCCATATCCTTTGTAAAACGATTGAGAATGCGACCTGAAAGGTTTTTAAAAACTTATCAATAAAAGACAACAATGCTTCTGTTAGCTGATAAATCTAGAAGAGTATTTGATTGAGGTAACATGTTAATGATCGACAAACTGTGTAAATGTTTTGTTGAGGGAAAACTACAACTTGATTAACGTATTACACGTTTTCCAGATGCTCTTCAGCTATTATTAAGACAAGAACAAAATTATCAATCCAAAAACCTATTTACAAAGCGGGTTCGATGTACGACTGAAACGTAATTAATTTCTTGTGCGACACCGTGAAAATATGTTAAATAACCAGTTTGTTGATTAACATTTTTGTTAGTACCCACTAGACAACTGTAAAATGTCCTCATCACTACATTTTTTTATTTATTTATTTTATTTATTTATTTATTTATTTATTATTATATGTGTTTAATTGTCATAATGAAACTAACGTCCATGGGATTTAATCAATAAAAAAGATTTATGGTTCATGTGTTTTACTTATATATTTTTCCACGTGCTCGAAGATATTTGTTCCTTGAATAAAGTAAAATTACCTAATATTTTTGATACAACGTCGCTGGAATGGTCAGTGGTATTTAATTCATTTTGTTCAATTTCTAATTTCGTATTATCAGTTATTAGAATAAGCCAAATTAACTTTCAAATCACAGAGCCCGCAACTTTCATAACAAAAGTCAGTTCACCAATAATAATGTACCAGAAAAAAAAAACGGAAAAACAAAAGAGCAAAGGTTTTAATTCGGTAACTCCGAGCACATGTTTTTATGCCCGGGAATGGCGATATTAAAGGGGAATATGTTTTTACATCCAGCGAATGTCAACAGACGGATGTCATATTTCCCGCATATGTACCGGGGAGTGGTCATTTGTTTTTTGCATTGTTTTCCGCTTTTGCAGGTGTGCTTGAGCATTGTTATGGTCGTTTTCACAGTCATTTTGTATGGGGAAATGTTAAATAGGTACTGTTGAGTTATTTGGTTCAATGTTTGTAACGTGATCACGACATAAGCAATCAACTTAGGTGGATAAATATTATAGCTTTCTTACATGAATAGTAATAGTCAGCTATCGTGGAACATAGAATAATTCTAGAACAAACGAATATTTAAAATATATAATTAAGTACAAGATAAAATAATGCGCGGGTTGCTTCTCTTCGTACGGTACTACGGTACAGGAGTATAGATAACACCCATTGTACTTACCTATGGTAGGTACAATGGGTGGAGTACCCGTACCAGGGACGATAAATACAGAAAACATGCTAATATAATTACAATAAGTATGTTATCGTGAGCTTTGTATTAAAATTACCTGATGAGCTCGTGTCGAAAAACCTCATGATTCCTTTAATCATGGTGGAAAACATGGAGTTGTGCAGGTTATTAGAGGCGGAGACGCAGAGCGACGCAAACGGGAACACCCTGATGTTAGTGATGAGTATACACACGCCCACGATGCAGCCGTGGATGATCAGGTACTGGCCCGTCGTGAACTGGCCTACTTGTGTGTCCAAACCTGTTTCTGTAATTGAGCGTGTACGTGTCGATGATTGCGTGTGGTCCGGTGTGATAGTAGCACTCCATCTCTTCCTCTGGGTGCCGTAAGAGTCAGCCAGGTGATCCAGGGAATGCCGAGCTACATTCTCTAGTCATCTAGTTCCCTGCCAAGCGTAGTGAGTATGGCAAATCCGGGAGAGCTTTGCCATACTGCATGTTCAGCAGTAGATTCTTCCACCATGATGATGATCAATGATGTGAAGATAATGTTGAGTAGGTACCTATTTATTTAAATATCTTTTGTTATTGAAAAAAAATCGTTATAAAAGATCATAAAATATTGCGATCATGTTTTTTGAGCTTGTTTTTAAATATTGTAGCATAGATATGTAAACCTGTCCTTGTTCTACAAATTAATCTAATCTATCTATTATCTAATCCTGCACTTACCCATTTCAGCGCCCTGTAATCCTTCTTCGTATGTTGCCATTTCATTCGACCTTTAACAAATAATTGCCAGAGTTTAGATTAAACATCATTGTTTGAGGGTAATAGGATAACTATTAGATAGCTTAAGATAAACATCAGTTTTGTATTATACAGTAGCTGCAAACAGAGAAAGATGTAACGGATATTTGTTTAGGAAAGACGTGGAGACCCAAATCAATAAAACAATATTCATAAAGAAACTGTTAAGGCCCTGACAGGAGCCAATGCGAGCACGTTTATTACAGCAGACAAACTTGAAACTTATTTTGTACCTCATAGGGTCGCTTTATGCATTGCAAAAATATGGCGATTACGTTGCGTTGCACTTCGACTTTTCCATTTTTCGGTACAAATAATTAGTTATAAAAGAAATGCTTATTGTTATAAAAAAATAAGCTTATAGACGGATGCATTGAAACATAGCTTATCACTATAATTTATTACAATGAAGTGTCTTATTATAATGTAACATTTTAGAACGTTTGAATGATTTTTTAGAGGTCACTTCACAATTTTTTTCCATCGAGAAAACTTTTCGTAAACGTTTTTCGGTTTCAGCAGTCGGAAATAAAATATGACCAGTATTAACGTGCATTTTTTTCAATCCTGTAAATAGTATACGTTTTGAGATAATCACGTTCTAAATAGTCGATTTGGGAGCATTCTGCGCCTTAAATGCGGGGTTAAAACAGAACGGATATTAAAAAATATCCGTATGAATGATCCGCATGATACCATGAAAACTTATGGGTTTCTACCACTACACTTAACTACTGAAATAATTGGTTCACACATATTTTAGTAAAACATATTATAGTACCCTATTGTCCTGAATAAAACTAAAAAAGGAAGCACGCGATCTACCACGTACCCCCTATACTTTGCATAATAAGCCTAATAATAAGTTATTACTGGAACCTGCAAAAATTTACGTAAATCATAAAAGTTAACTTACCAGTAACTGACCCAGTAGTCGGCCCCAGCAGCGCTTGTAGTGGCCAGCACTACCAACCCCACAGTAAAGAGGATGAAAAAAATATTTCCTCCAGCGCGGAAGTATGCCGCGATGACTTCCCATCGAAGGTTGCCCGACTGTCTCTCTTCATCCGCAATCTTCTGAGCTTCAAATTGAGGCAACTCTTCACCTTCGGCCACGCTAGACTGGACACGAAGTAACGCTGGCTTGCCTTCTTTTTCTTCGGTGCTCTACAATAATTTGTTACATCACTTATTAATAGTTTCCGAAAAGAGTAGGAAACGTAGAGTGTACTGCTTTCTTCTCGGCACTGTATCTATAATCCTACTATACTAATACAGGCACTTCACTAAAATTTAGTCTCCGCGAGAAAATGGTTGTATGGCGGGCATGTACGTAAAGGATGATAAGCTAATGTTTGCGGGTGAAACTCAAAACGAACCTAATAATAATCTCTTATAGAAACGACAACCGTACCTCATACCTTACCGTTGCGAACAGTCTTGTCAGAGACGACTTTCTAATACTAAATCCATTGCGTCGCCGTTTCCTGGAATAAACTTCCAGGAATTCCATTAATATAGGACGATTTGCTAATATCAGATGCAGACTCATACGACCGTACCAGATGTTTAAAATATTACGTGAAAACAATGTCGGTAAAGAATGAGTAAGTAGTTGGATTAGGTATGGCCACTCAATATAGTCTAACATAATCATTATCAATGCTAATACAACTGAGCACATACGCACCATCAGTGTAAAAATACGCAGTATAAAATTGCACTGCATTTTGTTTCATCATACCGCCAATCAATCGATCCGTCTCAAAACAAAAACGTTATCAAGATAACAATTTGTTATCCTAACAATTTTACGCCAATTTATGACTTCCAAGGTTGCCTATAAAATTTACTACGTCATTGCAATAAATATTATAATATTTGAATCTAATTTTGCTTTAACGAATCAATGTTTCTACAACAAATAGATAGATACCTAAATACTGTATTGAAACACCAAAAGATAGGCAAGTAAAAAGAATTGTAGTCTCAATGGGTGGTCTTATTGCTCTGAGTAATAACCTTTGTTGACCCTTCCATACAATCTCAATCATCTTTGTCATCATTATAGACGTAGGTATCTCTCAAGCAATTTAATTATTGTGCTACATTCTTTGATGAGATGGCGAAACTTTAATTAACGACAATGGGTAATGATTTTCTAAGTAACTACAAATCAATCCGAAATCATAA
The DNA here is from genome assembly GCA_963580505.1 of Ennomos erosarius. Taxonomy (NCBI): domain Eukaryota; kingdom Metazoa; phylum Arthropoda; class Insecta; order Lepidoptera; family Geometridae; genus Ennomos; species Ennomos erosarius. The sequence continues at coordinate 8,820,334 of OY756978.1, forward strand.
GCTTCCTATTTACCGGTAAACTCATTACACCTCGAACCAAAGCCCTATTATAATAGCTATACACCAGCAACATTGGAAACACGCATCAAGGAAACAATGAATGATTTTAAATAATAAACTTAACCCAATTTCCCTCGAGGTCTTATCGAAAAATGAGTGTAACGAAAAAATTAAATAAACACCATGCTTGCCATGAATCTTGCAACTTTTAATCTAATCTCGAAAAAGCTTATCTCGAGTTAAAGTTTAAAGCCGATCTGTTGGGAGCGAAGTTCAGAACCAATTACACTTTGATCTGAAGCTACTTGTCCTGCACGAGTCTTGGTAAAGTAAACAGGTGATTAAGTGGAAGTGAAACTTTATTGACTGCATTTGAAATTAATTTGTCCTAAAATTTTTGGTGGTTTTTAGATGCAGCGGATGTTTTGGCAAATCACATGTTCAAATTAAATCCTAACATAGACAGTATATTAGAGAGAGGTTGCAAGAAAAGAACCGTTGATAAGAGGAAATAGAGGCGTAGAAAGATGTAAGTGTAGATTAGAGAATTTAGCCGCTTTTTGTCTGATTGTTAACACGTCGGAGAGGAATATAGATCTGTAATAGTTACGTAACGCAGTCTAATATGACTACTGTACAAACAATATGTTTTCGTGTACTTAACGTAGAAAGTATAACACAATAATAGAGACAAAAAGAAATAAGCCATCACTCTATGTATTAGCTAACTCACAATTTCGACAAAAGTGGCAATATTCAACATGTAATTTTCTGCACCATTTCACATGGTCTCTTTATAGCTGTAAATTAGTCCTTTTCAAAGTGTACCTATACAGAAAAGAGAAAGGCAAGGATGGAGAAAAAAGAGAGAGAATGTGAAGAAAGACATAAATATAAATATTCTACATGTTATTGGCTTACCTGAGCACTTAGTACATGTTAAGTACATGTTAAATACATGTTAAGTACATGTTAAGTACATGTTAAGTACATGTTAAGTACATGTTAAGTACATGTTAAGTACATGTTAAGTACATGTTAAGTACATGTTAAGTACATGTTAAGTACATGTTAAGTACATGTTAAGTACATGTTAAGTACATGTTAAGTACATGTTAAGTACATGTTTAGTACATGTTATTGGCTTACCTGAGCACTTAAGCTGTCTCCATCTTTATCTTTTTCTTGCAACATCATAGAGAATGCTTTACCCGAAGCAGCTAACTCGTCGTAGGACCCAATGTTTTCAATTCGGCCCTGTGTAAAAAAAGGAAATAGTACTTGTGACTAAGAACGTAATATTGCGGTGATAGGTATTTGTATCAAGTACCGTTCGGTAGAAGTGTTATATATTGAACTAAAGCTGCAGCTCTTCAATACAAGTGGTAAGATATGATTTCCACAACACTTTATAAAACTTAGTAAGTATAAAATCCGTTGCTCTGCTGTAAAATCGCTGATATATAATATTATCTCCGACATATTTTTCAGGACGACTCAGTAAAATCCCAGTACATAATATATGGACAGAATACAGACAATGCAGCATCTGTTTTCTGAACGTCTGCAATGCTCTCCAAAGCGTTCTAGTCTAGTTTGGTTCTAGCCTAGCCTAGCTTCCTACAAGTTCTAGTAAATATTTGATATAGCTAGAAGCAATTACAACATCGGAGATTACAGTAAAATTCAATAAAACTAAATAATATCAATTAATTATTACCTACAAAACATAAACTAGGCAAAAATTATTCGATAATAAGCAAAGGAGTACTTAACAGTTTCCGATAGCCTATCCTAATACATATAATAAAACTGTAACGCGTAAAAATAAAATAAATCTAAATCTATACATTGAATATTTCTCGTGATTAGGTACATTACACTTCTTAATCGATATTAGACATAGAAACAATATATGCCTGTCCCTTTTAACATGCATTAGGTAAGCTGGAACTACTGAACGTATTTCGCTAAAAGGTAGGTATGGCTATACCTAATTTTTCAGAATAGTATTTAGGATACCTCTTGTTTCCTAAAACGGCCAAGTGCAGGTTGCACGAAGCAATAAGGATGTAATTAATTATTTCATATGTAATTAGTTATTTAATTATTTACCTATTTATTTATATACACATCCGGTCGAAGGAAAGGGCCAGATAAGCAGGTTGAAATTCGTTCAAAGAAACATCGACCTTAACGTCTTAGACATAAGTATCAATTCAGTCTGAACTTCCACGTAGCGCGACAAAAGCAACGCACAAAATGACTGATTTTGGAGGTTTTTAATTAATGTCTATTATCGTATAGTATTTTTCAAAATTATTATTTCATCACATTATGTGAATGTTTGTTGGGCATACACTATTATTTCATTTGTAAAAATATATTCGATAGAAACTGTATAAAATAGGAACAACCAAATTTTATGGCGTATGGTTGCGATTTTTTTCTATGGAACTGAATATATTTATCTTGTATTTGCGTTCATTACAAACAAGTTAATGAACCAAATTACATGATAAAATATATTTAATTCAAAGCTCCACATGCTCTAATTTCATCAGAAAACTTGCAAAAATACCTTGTTGGTTCAACCCTTCACCTTAAACTAATTGACCAGTGCGAAGCCGAGGCGGGTCAAATAGTACATAAAATACTATACCTCGTTCAGTACTATGATGTAATCGGCTGCCTTCAAGAAGTGCACCTGGTGTGTGACCAGAATGCGAGTCTTGCCTCGCAGATACCCGTTGATACATCCCTCGAACAATTGACGGCCAACGTTGGCGTCCACGGCGGATAGAGGATCGTCTAGTAGATATATATCCGCCTAAAAAAAATTACATTGAGTAAGAGACAGAAAGAAATGAAAATCATCAGAGCTTTTGTAATTGTTCGCATATTTAATCAACGAAATGTGGTTTTTAATTTTCATATTGCTTCAATATGACCACTATCTTTGTGTGAAGTGATGTCAACCAGCATACAATAAGTAGGTTACTACAAAAATAGATCATCATCAAAAATTTAAAGATTCTATATTTCGACAACATAAAAAACACGTATTATAATAACATAATAAAAAAATATCATTCCTACAAAATCGAATTGACAAAGATTTCCTGCAATATTTGGGTTGTGGTATTGTTAGGCGGGATTGAAAACGCAGCTGAACGTTTGCCAGTAACCATAGAACCTATTTACATAAGCCGTAGGAAAACGGTAAACCAAACCAAAACACAGTCCGCTTTAAATTCAGATGTTCAAACCACTACAAAATAAAATAGAAAACTTATCGGCGTAAAGAGAATGAAACGTGACACTGTGAAACCTTTGCAGTGTTAGTTAAAGATTCCGCATAAGGTTATAGAAAAACTCGAAAGTTTAATTCTAGTTTTCTTACCTAGGTTACTGTTCACAGAATCTTAAAAACTCAACTTCATGTCCTACGTATATAAGTACCTATACATTTCTAAGACACCTATTCAGTTAGATGTATTTAGATAGATTTTGTCTCTACAAGTACTTAACAGTTAATTTGGTTAGAATAGAATAGAATAAATTAGAATTTTATTGACCTTATAACACATCAGTTACATTAGGCATGTCAAATATACAATGTTTATAAAATAAATTAAAAGAATGTAAACAGGCAGTAAAAGCGCAAAAACAAAAAAAAAAACAAAAAAAGTTACATTTGATTGATAAATAAATAAATTAAGTAAAATGAAGTAAACAAGCAGCAAATACGCAAAATAATCAAAACGTTGGTTGGTAAATAAATAAATTAAGCTTGTTACACAACCACATACGCAAGGAATCGCCGATGCAGCAGCCACCTAGTTACAACATGCAGGGTACATCGGTCATCGTATCTTGCATATTCAGCGCAACGTGACTGCAGTGGGGCAATGCATCGAACACGAGGCGCCTACACAGCGCTTTCCACCGGACACCGGACGAAGCACCGTGGGACCGCGTCACTCTTTGTTCTAGCATCGGACAATTGTCACGTTTTAACTTGTAATTTTTAATGAAATAAATTTAAGTTTTTGAAATAGTTTTTGTATTTTTTTGGATTCTCCGGCTGTGGCCTTCGTAATTGGCGCAGACGGTAGGATGTCAAATTAGAGTCAGTGAATCGATCAACGACTTTGGCATCCGAATCTACAAGAGTTGCGGCCGGGAGAAGTATCCAGACATTGACACGACCAGAGAAATACAAATGTATTGGTAAGTACCTAGATCTTACTAGAGTTGCTTTCCTTGTGTCCTTTTATGTGTCCTTTTGTGTCCTTTTTATGTGTCCTTTTTTTTCGTGTTTCTTATGTATGCCTATTTTTACCGTATCTCTTTTAAAGTGTTTATTTTAACGTGTCTATTATAAGTGTCCAAGATTTTTCATCCAAGAAATTCGCGGTCTCCTAGGTTAGATAATGTTCGTAGAGCATTGCAATTAGATGCTAGTAGAGATTTAGAAATAATTTTAGAAGATACAGAAGACATAGATTTGACCAATTCAGATTTAGATACCTCACTGGCGTCAGAATCTGTTAAAATGAGTGAGATACTTGTAGATCAGATATATAAAGCCTTGAGGCTGCTTCCCGAGTTCGATGGGAACCCGAACGTTCTCACTCGTTTTATTAATTTGTGTGACCAATTAGTAGCGCAGTATATGCAAACAGATGCCACTTTTGCACTGAGTAACTTGGCCCTGTTAAACGGGATCCTTAATAAAGTGACAGGGCCCGCCGCCCGAACCATCAATTCAAATGGTATCCCAGAGAACTGGCTCGGGATACGTAGCGCTCTCATTAACAATTTCGCAGACCAACGCGATGAGACCTCTCTATATAATGACTTGTCGCTCTTAACCCAGGGTTCCGCAACCCCGCAGGAATTTTACGAAAAATGCCAAAATCTTTTTAGCATAATTATGACCTATATCAGCTTGCATGAAAGTATACCGAGCACCATTGAAGCAAAACGAGAACTTTATAAAAAGTTAACCCTTCAGTCATACCTGCGCGGTCTACGCGACCCACTAGGTTCTCGTATACGTTGCATGCGACCTGATACAATAGAAAAGGCCTTAGAGTTCGTTCATGAGGAAATGAACACACTATATTTGCAGCAGCGTAATGATCACCTGCCTGAGAGAAAGATGCAGTCTACGTCTTCGTTTAATATGCATAAACCTTCTTTCAGCTTTCAACCACCAGTTGCATTACCACCCCCGCGCGCATTTACGTTTCCACCTGCGATTAATATGCCAGGCCCCTCTAAGCCTATAAACTATCAGCCACCGAGGCCAATGCCAATTTGGAGACCCCAAATGCCTCTGAACCGTGGCCCCACGCGAACTCAACAGATGTTTAGCGCACCTCCACCAAACTATAGACCCCAAAGTAACGTCTTTAGAATGCCTCAACAACGGCCAGGTTTTCAATCCGCACATAACACAGGCCCGCAGCCCATGAGCGGCGTAAGCCATTACGTAGCGAAACCCTTTCCATCAAGACCATTGACAGGACATGACTGGACTAAGCATGGCAACCCGCCTCCGTCTAACTATTTCAAGTCGCGAGAGATGAACTTTAACGAGTTTTATGACCAACAATACGACTATTACGATCCCTACGGTGACTATTACAATGACTATTACTACGTTGACTACGGCGAGCAGTCATACCCTGACCAGACTTACACGGGACAGACATACGAGCAACAGACTAACAATCCCGAGTACGTACCCGCGTATGTCGAAGAGACCCGCGACGAAGCCCCTACTGAAAATCAGGATTTTCAGGCGGCCCCGAAATCAGAAAGACGAAAATAGAAATTAACCTACAGACACAACGGCAACTACCTTTCATACAAATAGCAGATCCGCCACTAAAATTATTAATTGACACCGGCGCTAATCAGTCGTTCATTAGCCCCGAATCAGTAGATAAATTCTTTGCCCACATACCTTGTAATTACGACCCCTTTGAGGTAACGAACATTCACGCTACGACTCGGAACGACTACTCTATCACCTTACCGTGTTTTAAAGAATTTAATGAAGTCAGCGAGATAACTCTCTTCATATATAAATTCCATGACTACTTTGACGGTTTGATTGGTTATGATTTGTTAGAAAAGTTAGAGTCAAGTATCGATCTGAAAAATAAAGTATTAGTCACGCGGCAATCCACCAATCCCCTGCGTATGTACGACTCGCGGAATTGCAATCTATATGAAGAGATAATACCGGCTAATACATCTCAAATGATTCGAGTCCCGATTAATTTTCATGACGGCGACGCATTAGTGACAGAACAGACTATATCCAACTGCACTATACGTGATTGCGTCACCACAGTAAAGAATAGTCGCGGTATCGTCGAGGTCATTAACCCTACTAGACATGACATAGTGTTCTCTATGGACCGACCGATTAGCGCGGAGCTTTTTAACATAAATTGCACGCGCGCGGATCAACCAGTGGATCGCGCGGCCGAAGTACTTTCGCGTTTACGAACTGACCATCTGAATCCTGAAGAACGAGCCAATTTAGAATCTCTTTGCGCTCAATACGCTGATGTCTTTTATATCGAAGGTGAACCCCTAACATTCACCAATAAAGTTAAACATAGCATTCGTACCACTGATGAAGTACCTGTCTATACTAAAAGCTATAGGTACCCTTTCATTCACAGACAGGAGGTTCAGGAACAAATCTCAAAAATGTTAGATCAGGGAATTATTCGACCTTCCCAATCAGCATGGAGCTCACCCATCTGGGTAGTTCCCAAGAAGGGTGATGCCTCGGGAAAAGCCAAGTGGCGTATAGTCGTCGACTTTAGGAAAGTAAACGAAAAAACAGTAGATGACAAATACCCCATCCCTAACATCAGCGACGTACTAGACAAACTAGGTAACTGTCACTACTTTACAACGCTAGATCTTGCCAGCGGATTCCACCAAGTGGAGATGAATCCAGAGGACATCCACAAAACCGCTTTTACCATCGAGCATGGTCACTTTGAATTCTTAAGAATGCCGATGGGACTTAAGAATTCTCCGTCAACTTTCCAACGGGTTATGGACAACCTCCTTAGAGACCTTCAAAACGTGGTATGTCTAGTCTATCTCGATGACATCATCGTATTCAGCGTCTCATTACAAGAACATATGGTAAATTTAGAGAAAGTCTTTAAAAGATTGAGGGAATCAAACTTCAAGATTCAGATGAATAAGTCGGAGTTTCTTAAGCTAGAGACCGCCTATCTAGGTCACATCATTAGTAAAGACGGTATCAAACCAAACCCCGACAAAATAGCTGCCATTCAAAAATTCCCGCTGCCGAAAACCGCCACCGAGATAAAACGTTTTCTCGGCTTGTTGGGTTATTATAGGAAATTTATCCCGGACTTTGCTCGTATAACAAAACCAATGACGCAATGTTTGAAGAAAGGCTCCAAAATTACGTACGACGACACTACTTACATTAACTGCTTTGAAAAATGTAAAGTACTATTGACAAACGACCCAATACTGCAGTACCCTGACTTTACGAAGGACTTTATACTGACGACCGATGCATCCAATTTTGCCATAGGCGCCGTTCTATCACAAGGCACTATAGGTAGTGACAAACCAATCGCTTACGCGTCTAGGACTTTGAACTCGAGTGAGATAAATTACAGTACAATAGAAAAGGAACTTTTAGCTATCGTCTGGGCTACCAAATATTTCCGACCTTACTTATTTGGTAGAAAGTTTAAAATTGTCACGGACCATAAACCACTCCAGTGGGTTATGAACCTAAAAGAGCCAGGCTCTAGACTTACGCGTTGGAGGCTTAAATTGAGCGAATATAACTTCACCACAGTTTATAAGCAGGGTAAAAACAACACCAACGCTGATGCCTTGTCCCGCATCGAAATTAATAATGAGGACATAAGCTCTATCGTTGTTAATCCATCTGAACGACCTCCTTCAGAGGCAGGTTCTACAACTGTAACTGCTCATACGAATGTCGAGAACCCCGAGTCAGGTTCCTCTACTGCTACCGCCCATACTAGTGCTGAAAATCCAATTCTGGAAGTGCCCATCTCAGACGACCCCCTCAATAGGTTCAGTAGACAGATTTGCTTTGTACTAGTAGGTGACATTAAAAAACGACCGACTGTGACAAAGCCTTTCGAAACTCACACGAGAACGACTATCCAACTTACTGAATCAAACTTGACTAATGACGTCATCAACGCTATAAAAGAATTCGTGAATCCCAAAGTTAAAACCGGTATAATCATTCATCCACCTTTGGCCATGTATAAAATCATTCCGATTATTCAAGATAATTTCAAGAGCTCTTCTATGAACCTCACTTTAACTAAAGTCGAACTAGAAAATGTGAAAGAATACCTGCGTCAACAAGAAATTATACAAAAATACCACGAGGGCAAAACAAATCACCGTGGTATAACTGAATGCTACTTAGCTTTATCTTCCAAGTACTATTGGCCTAAAATGAAAGAATGTATTACAAAGTACATAAATGAATGTAATATATGCGGCCAGGCTAAATACGATCGTAGTCCTATCAAACAAAGATTCTCAGTTGTTCCACCGCCATCGAAACCATTCGAGATAGTGCATCTTGACCTTTTCACAGCCCAGAACGAAAAATACCTTACAATAGTAGACGCATTCTCTAAGTACGCCCAAGCATATCACCTCAGAGACGGCACCGCTCTCAGTGTCGTTCAAGCTCTTTTAATATTCTGTACTCATCACGGCGTCCCAATCACCATAGTAACTGACCAAGGCCCCGAATTCACCAATCAAATATTCTCCGAATTTACTAGACTTCACAAAGTTCAACATCATAAGATTCTCGCTCACTCTCCCAACGACAACGGCATAGTAGAGAGATTTCACTCTACAATCCTCGAGCACCTAAGAATATTAAAACTCGAGAAACGTAATGAGCCCGTAGTTAACTTAATGCCTTACGCGGTATTAGCGTACAATAGTTCCATTCATAGTTTTACCAAATGCCGACCTTTAGACTTAATAACCGGACACTTTGACCCACGTGACCCACTAGACATCGACTTATCCGAACACTTACTACAACAGTACCTACAAGACCATAGACAACGAATGAATCAAGTATACGACCTAATTAACGAGACATCTTTACACGACAGAACCCAACTGACCGAAAACCGAAATAAAGACAGAGAACCCGAAAAAGACTATGTCCCTGACCAACAAGTATTTGTACGGAACCCTATGGCGGCACGACAGAAGTTAGCCCCGCGTTACACACAAGACACCGTACTAGCCGATCTCCCAATCCACATTTATACTAAAAAGAAACGCGGCCCAGTCGCTAAGTCACGCCTTAAGCGAAGTCCTAAGAATCCCACATTGTTACAGGACACTATTGTTGGCGTTTCTACTGCAACCGACCCGCGGACAAGATGTAACGATTGACTCCCTCGACAATGGACCCGGACTACTACCCTTTAAACTAGGGGCGACGAAAATAATCACTCATTACCATTCCTTCCTGAACTACGTAGATTTAGACAGCATCCACTCGCAGATAGAATCTGTGGAATCTCAGATAAGTGACCTGCGGCCTCAATTGAACAATAAGACCTTGTTTCTTTTTGATCCTCATATCGAACATCTAAGTAATAAACTCGCGAAAATCTCAAGTCAAATAGAGACTTTCAAATCAAGTCGTAATAAGAGAGGACTCATTGACGGCCTCGGATCGGTAATCAAAAGCATATCCGGTAACTTAGATTACACCGACGCGATCAAATATGAAAACGCGATTAAAATATTGCAAAATAACGAACAAAAGATAGAGACAGAATTTAATAATCATGTCAGTTTAAATAAAGATTGGATTACGCATAGCTCCAAATTGATTGATAGTATAGTATCGAACCAAGATAAGATAGGTAAAGCATTAAATTTAATTATGAAAAGCGATACCGCTAGGGAAACCGATTTAATTAAATATGCTCATTTAGCACAGCATTTCCTCATTTTAGGAGATAATATAGAAGATTTATCTGAGGAATTAAATAACTTAGAAAATACGTTATCGTTTATTCGTGCATCGAGCACCCCATACTCGATAGTTAGTTTAGAAGAAATTAAGAATATAATAGGTAAACTGAATACGCTATATTCTAAGGAAGAAATCCTTGATATAGAATTCAGAAACTTTTACGAAATAATTAAGCTAGGTTATTTTTATTTAGATAAGCAGATAGTAATAGTTATAAAGGTCCCAATTATCAGCCCCGTAACCTACGAACTGTACAGACTAGCAATCGTTCCTAATAAGAAACACGAAGTCCTCATCCCTTCCTCACCTTTCGTAGCAATCTCTGGGACAGATTCTAGGTACATGGAGGCAGAATGCCCGAAGGTAAATTCATGGTTTCTCTGTGAGTCGAAGCCCAACTACAAGACGCAAGACAAGCCTGATTGCGTCCAGCATCTGATAGCCCAGCAAGAACTCCAACCACTCTGCAAACTGACTCAAGTGATCCTGACGAATGAAGCCCTGGAAGTACTGGACGAAAAACATTACACGCTTAACTTCCCTACTCCGACCAAAATTAGCACCTCCTGCGGACAAGAACAGTACCAGACGCTTCAGGGAAGCTACCTAATAATCATCCCACTTAACTGCAACCTGAAGACACCCAGATTCACCATATCCAACACAAACGACCGGATCAAAGGACGTGTACTAAGGATCATGGAAATGCCTCAGTATGACGAGTCGAGGCCCACAGATTATCCACCCACCGTCCTCAACGCACCAAACTTAGAAAATCTTCACTCACTAAATACAAGAATAACACTCGAGACTCCGGCTCACCTCCAGAAAATCACCGACCCAGCTATATACCACACCACTATTCCAGTTTACCTAATGATAGCAGGTGCAAGTGCCCTCGGTACTGTACTAGCGTACCGCCGACTACGAACGAGATTCGCAAAGAAAACGAGCCAAACTGCAGAAGTCGACAACGACGTGCCTGAAATACTGTATGCGACTCCATCGCCGAGACGTATAAACCCTAATCAAATAAAGGTTGACCACAAGAACATTTCAGCAACCCTCTCGAACAAGATTCTCGATTAGTCGCTGATCTACGGGGGGAGATGTTACACAACCACATACGCAAGGAATCGCCGATGCAGCAGCCACCTAGTTACAACATGCAGGGTACATCGGTCATCGTATCTTGCATATTCAGCGCAACGTGACTGCAGTGGGGCAATGCATCGAACACGAGGCGCCTACACAGCGCTTTCCACCGGACACCGGACGAAGCACCGTGGGACCGCGTCACTCTTTGTTCTAGCATCGGACAATTGTCACGTTTTAACTTGTAATTTTTAATGAAATAAATTTAAGTTTTTGAAATAGTTTTTGTATTTTTTTGGATTCTCCGGCTGTGGCCTTCGTAATTAGCTCAATGCACTAAATACACACAATAATTAAACAGTTGATTGACAAATAAATAGAATCATAGACATAATCATAATCACAATAACAATCATTCAATAAAATGTTTTTAAAAATTACTTAAAATTATGTAATAATCATTAAATACTCAACTTATATAAACATGATCTCTGTTCTCAAATAATTGCTACTTGCTCTACCTATCTAATACCAACACGACTTTATTATTCAAAAACTATACGCAGAACTCAAACTATTTCATTATAAAATAGTAGCTTTGAAGCTGCCTGCACGTAACTTAAACATTCATCGCATATAGGTAAGCTGGGAGCGAGGTACCGCGCCGTCTGCGGCGGGCGTATCTGCTGATGCTCGAGCGCTCGTTCGTATTATGTAAATCACACGCTCTCGACAAATTGTTAGTTATATAACTGAACTATAATATACGTGACAGATACCTACTTCCCTTTCTATCTTCCACAGTGAGATTTATATTCATGCATCACATGTAGTTCGAACGGACTATATTCATTGGACGTACAGTAATCAAACTTCTATGTTTATTTTAAATCTAAGTAAGTACATCGTAGCTGAGAGTTGTCAACAAATATCTGAAAAACCTTCATGAGAGCTGTTGAAATTCAACGAAGGTAGAATATTTAAGCGATAAAATTGTAAAGGCGCTTGTGATTGTGTACTCGAGCTGAGTATTTTAATGAGCAGCCCTATTGAAACGCTCATTTTGTGTTTTAAATATACTTAGGTGCATTTTTCGAATACTACTTCGAGGCATTTTTTTAACGAAACTTGGAACTTAAAATAGTTTTTCTACTCTACTACATCTATATATACCCAGCACAGTACAACCTCGTTAATTACAGAATTAAATAAATAATCTACAATCATTTAAGTGCAAAATACTTTGTAACTAAATGAAAAAAAAAACAAAGCCAATATTGCTGTAGTTTAACAATCGATAAAGAACTCATGGCCCATGCCTCAAGCAATCGAAACAGTAGTCTTTAGGGATGGTCCAACACGTTTGTATAGTAAATTAATGTGACTCCCCATAGACTGTGGCCAAATTGATCGCGACGCGTTTACCTCTAGGGATGCCTTTACTCTCTACTCTACTCTTAACTTGCTTAAGTTGTGTAGGTACTATTTGTATCATATGAGACCAGTAGAATGTTGTTTAAATAAAAGACGGCACTGTCCATTAATAAATATTATACCCCCTTCTGTTTCGTCTCGCATTCTCATGTCATGACATTTGTCATCAGCGACACACACGTAAATGACAATAATTTTAATTGCAACTAACTTGATGAACTTCCAGTTACGTAATTCGTTTGCTGAATAACGATCTGTAAGTTTATCTGTAAGTTTGTATAAATCAGGTTCTTAAAATAGGTATATATATTTTATGTTTATTTATATATTTTAAGTAATACGTGCATATCACGCCAAGACCGGAAACAACAAAGAGTCTGGATGGCTATATATGAAAATGGAAAAAGGGACTACTTTTTACACACATCAGTAACATATAGGAAAGGAACTCACCTCTCTGTAGACGGAACGCGCCAGATTGATCCTAGCTCGTTGACCCCCCGAGAGCGACACCCCGCGCTCGCCTACCAGCGTCTGGTCTCCATACGGGAACTGCTTGAAGTCCTTATCTAGCGCGCACACTCGGCACACCTGACAAGTTACTCTTACACGTTAATTTATCGTTTCTAGTTAGTTTATATCGCGCTGTAGTACCTCCTTGAAATGAAATACCTTTTTGTTTTCTTATGTTTTAAAATTTTCAATTGTAGAAAATATTTGTCTCTTTTTTTATATTTAAACTGAATATGGATATACTGCAAATACTGTACAGCTTTATAACCTAAGTTATAAATTATTTTATGTTTGGAATATAGATTTATTTTAAAGTACAACCGTACATGCATTATTGCAAAATTTTTGAAATGGAGATGTTAATTTTCAAAAATTGAAATAGGTAGGTAATCTTTTTTATTTTATTTAGTCTTTTCTTATTTCGTTATTCGATAAGTTAAACGTACTTAACTGATTTGTGTGACTCATTTTTATTAGATAGAGTAGCCTAACATCTTTGTGAAAACCTTGTGAAAAAATTCATTTAAAACTGTATTCGTTTTGTTGTATTTTCTTAGTATTTACTGTATATTTATAAACGCATTTTTGAACTAAATAGCTAATAATATTACAAGATCTTAGCAGAGAATATTGCATATTAGTAAGCTATGGGTAGAAAGGTACTTAGTAATGGATCCTACAAACCAAGCAAATTATAGTCACGCATTCAAGCGTTTATAATCGGCAATCGGCATTGCATGCAATATTAAACAATGCTTCTACAATAGAAATGGTATTAATTGTTCAGATTATGAATTGGAATATAAAATTGCGGCTGCATCATTGAATGTTGGGTTGGGTGAATCGATCTGCTGTGAACTCCTAAACACAAAATGCCTTTTTTTTAGTAGTCTTGAAGCTTTTGAATTAGTTATTTACAACCATTGAACCATTGAACAATAATAATTATAGAGTGCTGTTATAGGTACACCTACATACAGGCATAGGAAAACAGCGACGGTAAGCGACCGCTATTTTTAAACTAACTCTTTTATTTTATACACGCTTGCTAATGTATGCCTTTTTTTATATTGCGGATAAGTAATTGCACTATGAACACCGCATATTTTAAAATTGTATTACTCTGTAGACTCATCTTTAAATCTCTATCAGGGTAGTTTTTGATATCACGTCATCTGAAGGTAAAGATAAAGCAACTAATAATGTATATCGAGAAGACTTACTTTCTATTCCCTGCATATTCCTTTAGCTGGCTTTGGCTAACGGAAAAAGACGGGATATTTAATTCTTATGCCAGGACTATGCGGCGTTAACACAGCCACCATACATACCTGCTTATATTTTTCGGGATTATACGCCAGACCAAACAGTATGTTTTCTTTAACAGTACTCGGGAAGAGCCACGCCTCTTGGCAAGCATACGAAACTTGACCGAACACTGAGAACGTACCGCCCATCGCAGGCAGCTCTTTTAGAAGCAGTTGCAGGATCGACGACTGAAACAAACAATGTGAATTGTACCAAGGAAAAATTCATGGCGAGGGTGAAGCTGAAATATTGAGTCCATATCGAAACAAAGAACTTGTATTAGAAATTCGAGTTGCAAATCCCATCCCAGACTGAAATAATTCTGCACCCGAGGCAAATGCTCTGCTTGAATGAACTGTGTAATAATCAAATATAGAAATGTTTATTTCTAAACGAAACTATTCGGGCATCTTCAACCACGTAATTAGTTTCAGTCTGACATGTCTCGTGTTTGCTTTGCTTGCATGAGCAGGTCAATGACTCTTTTTAGAGTCGTCGGAGTAAAAACATGATGCTTGAAGTCCCCGTCTACATTTTCTACTAATTCTCTCCTAAGATTACTTGGAACTCTTTTTATTTCTCTGATATAACCAATAAAGTTCATGACGATGATGTTTTTATTCACAATGTTTTAACCTGAAAATTACCACTTCAAAGTATTGCTGCGGTTGCAATGTATTAGGATTTAGGAATGTATAAGTGCTCCGTCTACCTACTTTAGTCATGTTATTTCCTCGGGTGCTATTATATGGTTAATGTATTTAAACTGTTCCATATATAAGATCAAATAGTAGCTAACATTACAGATTTTCCGTTGAAAATCACAGTTCCTATTATCAAGTCAAAGGAATATTGGAAACAGGAATAACAAATATCGTACTTACTTTGAGCGTGTACTTTCATTGACAAATACGGCAAAATAAGGCCTTTGAGTTGAGTGCATACTGAAAATACTTCGAATATTCTGGGACGTAAAGACGCCAATGACGTAGCATAGTACCTTTACACAGTTGGAAAGAAATAAGTTCGAGTGCCAAGAAATTCAGGTCACCAGCCCAAGTGGCTTACCAGTCGCTTAATAATGTTATATAGAGTCATTGTAGCTATAGGCTTAGTGTTATGACTAAACTATACCTATACTCGCAAAATACAGTTTTGTGTTTATAATATTGAAGATCAAAAATTCATAGAAAAAATAAACACCTAAGTACTTAAATTTTTTTTAGAAATCGTTGTAACTTTTCTATAAGGAAAATTTTGCCAAATACTAAGTACTACAAAACTCAAATATATAATCTGCTAACTGTCAAAGTTCATCCTAACAAGTAGGTACACTTTAACATACATAGTCATTAATTTTCAAAAGTAGGTATAAATGCCAAGACAACGAGAATGTGAGGTCGTCGCTCTGCTGTGTTTTTTTAGCGTTAAGTATAAACGAGTATTTAACGCAAGTCTTTCTATGCAATTTTACTGAAGTTAAAAATAATTGTTTTTATTCCACGATTACAAGCCAACGATGTGTATGAACGTATAGCGATGTTTCTCCTACAAAAATTTTAATATTTTTCTAGTGCCAAGAAATCTCGGACGGTCGCCAGGCCAACTGCCTCACCCTGC
The DNA here is from genome assembly GCA_963580505.1 of Ennomos erosarius. Lineage (NCBI taxonomy): Eukaryota > Metazoa > Arthropoda > Insecta > Lepidoptera > Geometridae > Ennomos > Ennomos erosarius. Next base: position 8,836,391 of record OY756978.1, read on the forward strand.
CGCAACACCGCCTACCCTAGTATCGATAAGATACTATAACTGTTATTTTATTTTTTCGTACTTTGCAGCTATGTCATAACATCTATCTCTTACCTTTCCAGAGCCCACGGCGCCAATAATAGCGCAAAGCTTTCCTTTCCGCAGTTTAAAAGAAATGTTCTTTAACGCTAAGAAATCCGGATCTGCGGTCCAGCTAGCCGACACATCTCTCAGCACTAGTGCTGTGTCATCACCATGAGACAAACTTCTGCGGAACTTGTTGTTCCTAGGAGCTAAACTTCCTACGACAATACAAAAGCTTTAAAGAAATAGTATTTTGGTTGCTTATTCAAACACTGTTTATAAAAAATACATAGGTCCGGTATCGTGCGTTTAACTACTGATGAGGGACCGGGATTCCTGTGTCTTCTTACTCCGTGGTTTATATTTCTAAGTAAGGATTGATAGCTATAGCATTTTTTCTGAAAAGTTTTGTTTATTATATATATAATTATGATCAAAAATATTTATGAAACCTAATCAAAATTCCGGAATTAAACAATTTTTTTTTCTATCATGTCACTACAACAATAAATTAATATGGAGATGTTACACTCAAAGGTAACGTATTGTAAATATTGTAATCCCACCCTATACTACTACATAAAATTTAAACATTGTCAATATGTAAAAAGAAGTAGCTAGTCAATTATAAAATTACTTACAGTTACCTAATGTGAACTAAGTATAATACCTACCTTTAAAACTTAACCCACAGAAAAAGTAAGCACTAATACTTAACCACCAATCAATAGAGTTTTCCCTTGGTTATAGATTCCTTCTCCAATATAGAGGTAGAGAATAAATACTACCTCTGGATAACACTCACCATTAAATATAGAGCCGTTATGGAAATCATCTGACTTCCGATGGAAAGACACTGGTCGCACTGAATCTGTGTGCTCTTTGAACTCAGGATCATTAGCCATGTTTCTAAATAGATTACTGGAGGCTGGCGACAAATTCTGTTTTACTAAGTCTGGTCTGTCTTCTGTTAAAACCAAAAATAATAAATATTCATAAGTATACAAGAAATTCATTCGTAATTATTTTCGTGTAATACGAATACCATTAAGTATTCGGTGTCAATGACTTTCTTATATACCTACATAGATAAAGATACTACCAGTATTTTAATGACGTTAATGATATCTTAAGCAGGAGGCAAGCATCCGTTCAAAGTGGCGCTCTCTGGAGGAGGCCTATGTTCAGCGGTGTACGTCTTCAGGCTGATGATAATGATGGTGATGAATGATAGCATCATGTCATTTGCCTGATGTTAGCCGCCCATAACAGGTGCAGAACCACGGAGCTTTATAAAGTTTCACGTGACACTGCACTGCGCATTATTATACTATAGATTTATAGTACGACTAATGGGTGAATTTCTTTTTACCAATATTTTTGTATTTTCTACTATAGGTACATCCTGGATTTATTTGTCATATTAACTCATAATTACAAAATTTTAAAATAAGAACCACGATTCTAATATTGTAATTAAATTAACAACACAAATATTTGCGTTGTTGTTACAAAAATGTACATAAGTAAAGAGATAGCATCAATTACTATAGGTACATAACATTCATGCAATTTAATATCATATTATTGTCAGCGATATATTTGTAACATATTATGATATTATACTAATGCTCTATAAATACCTATCTAAGTATTTCCATCGTTAGCAATGTAATCCTTAGACATTTTATTTGAAGGTTGTTCGTCTAACTATTTTATTTCACTTTTTACTACAACTGTTTCAATTTACTAAAGGTCAGACGTTAATTTTGCAAGTATAGAGAGCTTGTAAAGAGTTTTTTGGCTCTTGCTTCTGGCATAGTCCTAGGTAGTGGATACTAAATGTTTGCATCATTAGTTTCAGTGCAATAAAAGCTAATGAGAAAGAGAAATGTCTCGGAAAGGCTAGAACGTATGAAAACATGTCAACTGGAAAACATTTTCCGTTTTCTTCCCTCGAGTACTCTTATCTATTCTGTGACTTAGTAGTACCTACCTAAGTTTGGAAGTATTGTAGTGGTAGTACCTTTGATAATGGTTATTTTCTTATTAAAGGGTGGTACGTGTTATTCTCTTTGGTAACATACGTATCTGTGCGTATCGCATTACTTGCTCTAGAGGTAGAGGTAAGAGGTTTGTCAAATTTTCTGGCTGAGAAAAAAGAGGTTTACTCAGCCTGAAAAATCAAGATGAAATTTATTTATTGGCATTTGTTGCTAAACTAGTGATATCTAGGTGATACTTTCAATCCTAATTTGTTGATACATTTCATTTACTTGCGCAAAATCAGTTGTCATGTAATCACGTTGAGTAATTAAGCTATGATTGGCAAAAAACCCAAGAAAATTTGAATTTGCCGCGCTAAGTGAAACGTTCCACCTTAACTGACCACGTGACGCGTTATATAACATACTGAGAAATACTTAGTTAGGTGATTATATCAACTACATATTTAATACAGTTATATATAATGTTATATTAAGCCTAGGCCGGTTCGTGGTTTCACTCGAAAACCTTTCTTCCTTATCAATCGTAAGAAATATGAGCGATGGGGCTTTTTGAATTCGGTTGAAAATTGTTATGGTTAATTCGGTTGTATTTATTAGTTATGCTTAATGTCACATACACTTACCTAGCACAAGAAATTCTTGAACTCGCTTTATGGACACAAATAACTCCGCTGTAAACGCTAAAACTAAGGGCAGCACCAATGTGATGTTAATCTGCGCTGCATTCATAAACTGCTGCAGGGGGTAGATCTGGAACGGATGTAGTAAAACAGCAAGTACTTGACGACACAGTAACATAACTTATCAATGTTTATTCTAGAATTTCTAGAGGATACATTTAGGGGTCCATGCACGCCTGAATCCTCTACCTCACTCGCGCTTGGTGGAATGTTAGAATATATTACACGTACTTACAAAAAAGCTGGCCAAAGTAGGCCTTTAAGATCATAAAAACGTTTTTAATCGTATTACGGGATATTTACCGTAATACGAACCATCTTTTCATAAAAAACGTTGAACCTAAATATGAGATTTTTCGTAAGTGAGTTTTAGTCATAAATCATTTCTTTAAAAACACAATGCATCAGCGAGAATGAGGATCCAGGTTTACAGAACCCTTAATGCGTCATCCCTTGACCCTCAATGTGCTGGTTCTGATGTATCATAAGTATTAATATTCATTCAAGCTGTATAAATTTAGTTATAGATTCGAATAACCGCAGCATAGCCTCACACACATGCCTTACATGCCTCGGTAAAGAAGCGTATCAAAAAATATTTCTATATTAAAACATCATTTTTTCTTATGTACTATAGGCAGATACACAATATTTACGTAGTATGTTGGTTATTGTATTACTTAAACCAACTACTACGCTAACTAGAACTTCTACTACCTACTACAAATAAAATTTGAACTGGAAACTAGCCAGGATGGTCTATAGACAGTCCAAATGCTCCAGCCCACTACTTGGTAGTTTAGACGAGTTCTGAGTACTTAGTGACATATTATGTATTCATTCAAGTTATCGATTGGCATTTATTTTTGTTCTGCTAAAAATCCACCAGTTTTTAAAAATTGCGTTAAACAAATCCTGACATTATTTGGCTGAAAATTAATAACTGTCTCACACAATAGCAAGTGCGTGTGCCAAGCGCCAAGAAGAAAGAATAATCTGGCGCCCAAGCAGTCAGGTCAGAATTCTAAAGGCTAGACAGGCTATATAAGTATTTATAGGCAAATATGATATGGGAGAATAAAAATAAATACAGGGGTAGGTATTATTGTTCCTAGAACATTTCTATACAAGTAAACTAACGAATTCGTTTCTAATCCCAAATTACGATACAATCGAGTAAACTAATATTTGATATAATATTAATATAATAATTAATAACCATATAGAAACTGACACAAAATATTAACCTTTAGTCGGTTTCAAAATGATATGAGGTTTTTTACTGATATTTAACTTAAGATGCCCATGATTTTTGTATTGTTAAGTATATCTTTTTAATTTTTAATGCGATTAAAAACGTAATATTGTATTAAATAATATAATTTCAGTGTTATCATGAAAAATATAGGGAAATTTGACCTATCTCTTGCAGAACAATATTTATCTTGGCATCGGTTGGCATATTTCCAAATTAAAATGTGTCTGGATCTCATGCAAATAATTCAATGAATGGCAGGTTAGTGTCTATTTGCCTATATATACTTAGATTTAAGTAAAAGCAAAATAATTTCTCAGTAATTTCCATTAGATAACTTATTATACAACATTGAGGAACCAATATGCTGTACATTAGTTTTAATAATATAATAATAATATGTGTGGACAATTCACACAGCGCCATCTAGCCCCAAACTAAGCATAGCTTGTACTATGAGAACCAGATAACTGATACAATACTTATATACTTTTTTGTTTGTAAATACATACATAGAATACTATATAACACCCAGACGCAGAACAAACATCTATGTTCATCACACAAATGTTTGTCCTGGGTAGGAACATAATAAAATGCTTCTAAAAAATACCCATATAAAAATTCAGTATTGCCCCATCAAAATAAAGCAGGAGAGGTCATATAAAATGGATTCGAAACACATTTTCATGGGCAAACGTACTCCAACATCTGTGTTGTTTTGTATGAAAAGATTAGGACATTGCAACCGATCGTTCTACTCTACGACCATGGTTCTACTCATTGACTTACAACATTGGCCGTCATCGCGTTCCCGAATAACACATAGGTGAGGATCGTGATGAAAAGCGCAGCTCTTTCGGTAAAAATCATGAAGCCGATGAATACTGTCCGCAGAATGGTCGCTGTTCTCACTTCCACCAATTCATCAGCGCGTTTCTGTCCTACAACCTTTTGGAAGGGTACTTCCCATGCATACATTTTTATGACCTAAAAAAAATTGGTTCATAGTTTAGTGTGTGTTTAAAGTATGTCCATTTCAGCATAAAAAATGTTAACCTAATGAAAAACTTAATAACTATTAATAATTTATTTTGAAAAATAAATTTAGTAATTGCAGTAATCAGAGATGTTAAAAACGAGAAATAAGTAGTTGGCAGCAGTTTGATTGCATAGTCCTCGATCAAGAACGAGGTTTCTAATTGATTTGATAAATCCTTAATTGTTGTAGTTTTTCATTGATCAACAATTTGTGTAACCTTTACAAATACTAAAAAATTGTTCTCGTCTTTAAACTATAATAGGCATAATGACTACAATTTTTTTTTTCTAAAATAATTATATTCCTCAAAAGATAAACATTTGTGAAAACAAATATTAATTATCTCAAAAAATGACCATGTTACAAGCATTTTAAAAACCGGAATAGAAAGAGACAGCTCAAACGGCCAGTGACGTTAGAGGAAGGTCGTTATAGTACCTCATTACTAAGCTGTGGTAGCTTTTCATACAATGTCTTTGGCATGTGACGTCACGAGTAGATTTTTCATAGTAACTATGGGGCCGCTCTGTTTCGCGAGAAAGGGACAGGAGATGCCTCCTGTAGAAACTTTATAAGCTTATTACTCCGTGATTTATTTACCAATTTTGCTTATTTTTTAATTATTGTATTCATTTTTAATCTTTTTTATGAAAGTAATATTTACTTGTTCATTTTTAATAGTAGTCATCATGCCTATGATGATAAAATTGATAACATACTTCCTATATGCGTAACAGTAGAATAGCCATAATGTTATACTCAGTACTTTCTTTTGTTTTATCGTCGCCTATTTAAAATTCAATAGAATGAAACAAATCACGGAACAACTACTCTTCCTCTACATAATACATATTTAGTACCCGTGGTTAAAAGTAAGAACTCTCTTTTTTATAATAAGTATCTTAGTAACCTGAAAGTACTTATACTTTCATACACACCTGAATTCCGTTGATAACTTCACTCATTGTTTTAATTCGGTCATCAGTTTTCTCAGCAATTTTAAACCTGATCTTACCTATAAGCCGCCCAAGTCCACCTACAAAGTAAATGAATGAATAATAATATTAATAATTGTTAGTGATGTTTCGAAAAGTGGTCAAGTGTTTACACTCTCCCTACTATAGGTATTATAATTCTATATCTAATCTGTGCTCTAAGCGTTGGCCAAAAAGTCCAAGCATGTACATGCTTGGACTTTTTGGCCAACGCTGGACATGTGTAACAGAATTGAAACTAAGTACTATGTATATATAGTTCTACTACTATATAAATAAATAATAAATAATAATAAATAAATGATAATATGTGTGGACATTTCACACAGCGCCATCTAGCCCCAAACTAAGCATATCTTGTACTATGGGAACCAGATAACGGATATAATACTTATATACATTTTTGTTTGTAAATACATACATAGAATACAATATAACACCCAGACGCAGAACAAACATCTATGTTCATCACACAAATGTTTGTCCTGGGTAGGAATCGAACCCACAGCCCTCAGTTCAGAAGGCAGGGATACTACCAACTGAACTATCGGGACCGTCATATAATACCTATCTACTCTTTTTAGCGCTACACTTACGCATCTACGGCTTAAATTCGTGCATACTATACAATTATGGTTGTATTTAACAACTACTCATAATTTGTATATTACATGGACGTTACTAATTAAACGGTGCATTATTTGCATTCTTAATAAGCCAATTATTAGATTAAGATATGACAGAAAACACGTGTAGGTTCATAAACGCACCTTGGATGCTAAAGTTTGTACCTTATAATAACAATGTAGGTAGGTACTATACGCTATTGTATATTTCTAGATTATTTTAGTACAATGGTAAGTCAATATAGATACCTACATAAGTTTATAGAATAGAATTTCATTTTGCACTTCTACTGAAACTTGAATCATCAATGTTCAGAAACAAAAAACAAATTATATCTTGACGCAAACTACTAGATCAATGACAATTTCGAAAACCTTGCTTCAAAGAATATTAGCAATTGAGTCAGGGTTAAAGATACACGGTACACCTAATTATAACACGATCATTGAAGATAATAAGTCGCTGATAGCACGCAGCTGGCATTATATTCATCTTTGTTTTTTAAGGTGCCCAATCTTATTGTCAAGTGTGATGCTGTAATGGTTGCTGTCCCCAAACAGGAAAATGTACATACGACCTTGCGTGTCATCGTCTTGACCTACGTTAGACATTTTTATGTAAAGAAAATAGGAAATAGAGGACTTTACAAAGTAGTATGCGTATATAGTTCTGTCAGAGGCATTTACAAAAATATTTTATAACGCGCAATGTTCCTTTTTAAAAATGATTATTTATTTATTAAGTATATTATTATTTCGAAAAATAGATATCAGCAAAAGTATTGGGGTTTCGTACTCGATATCGAATACTATTTTGTCGAAGCCCATTTCCTCACGGTCATTGATTATGGTTCGATGCTGTAATGATTCCACTTAATAGGATAAAGCTTCGATCGTCTCTGATCGAAGGGATAAAGGAAGCGGATGGAAATGATTGGTTTTGGTTGTCTGAAACAACCAAAACCAGTCATTTTCCTTCGGGTAAAGGTTTTTACCTTGAATAGGCAAAGCTATTATAATCAAAGCAGCTAGCCCTATCAGGGCCGCGAATCCTGCCTGCATGTAACCGAGGTAGCAGACGGCAGCCAGTTGTATTGGTATTATCCACACATAGTGTAGAAACAGGAACGCCATGTCAAATCTCTGGAGATCATTAGATAGGAGGTTCACTACTTTGCCGGCAGTAGTCTCGCCAAGAGCAGCATTACCCATGCGCATCACCTGAAATGATTTTATTCGATACAATATAGTGAGTGACCGTACCAAATAACTTGATAGTTGAAATTATGGAATTGTGCTACGAAATCCTAGTGCACATTTTTGGAATGCTACCAAAAATGTCTAATTAATAGGCTTTTATATTTTTTAATTGTTTCCAATATATTCACAATAGTTCCATCTAGTAAAAGAACATAATAATTAGATAAATTATTTAAGAACACTCGTGTTTAAAATTGCTTTTATTCTTAATAATCATTTCGTAGAATGAGATTGTAATGTCGTCGTACTTTTAAAAAAACCGTGAGCAGTTTGTAATTTAAAGTAGCATAAATTATCATACTCGTATAGTAGGTATACCCACTATATACGAACTGATAATGGTTTTATTTATTTATATAACGTATATTAAATTTATACACGTTAATTCTTATGTATCATCTCATTTGATAAGGCAAAGACGTATTTTTGGCTGTTTACCAATTAATTTATTTTCTACAGTTTCGTTGAAAATTGTTATCATGCTTTCGTATATCCAAAACGAAACGCTGTAAGTGAAAAATACACTTTTATTCCCTTACAGCGATGTTAGTAGTGCAATATGAAATTGCACTTTATTTGTAATATATGGTTAGCTACTCATGGACCACACGGCAGATAAGACATAGGTAGAAGTTACGCTGCAGACTTGGCATGAATTAGCCAAGGCACCACGCGACTTATGCATAGTAAAAATATAACGGAGTGCACCATAAACTATTGAAAATGAACAAGGGCTTACCTTAAAGCAGATTAAATTTAGTATTGCATTCTTCTTACTACCTAAGATTTTGGTGAAAAAAGGGTTTCATGAAAGGAGCAAATTAATAGGGAACCATTTTCCCTATAATAAGTATATATATTAGGCTTCTATGAAAACGCACTTGAAGCCGCGCAATAAGCTAGTAGATAGATAGATTCAACATGTTGTACTTACCTTTCTAAACATAAGCGAGCTAGTGGCGATCCTGAGCTTCATGCCGTATTGCTGGCAGTACAAGTTTCCGTGGTGGTTGAGGTACGCTGCCAGCCAATTGCACGCAATCATGCTTATTGCATAGTATGAAGCTGTTTCCCTCGACATTGTGGAGTCCACCGACCAGAACTGAAGAAGCTGTCCAAACAGCAAAGGTGTGGCCGTTCTGATACAAAGATACAGAAAAGTTCTTATAGCAGGTAGTTGAAGCTTATATTTAGCATTTCAATTCAAAATCTAAACTATCCTATATATATACCTTCCAAAAATACATGAAAGTTCCAGAGTATATTATTTATTGAATAAGTATTAATGCTTTCAGTCATTACAGTACCTCTCTTACCTACATTTCTTCATGTCAGATAAGTTTATAGTTTAAATTCAAATTAGTTGGAACCATTGTTTTTCTTTATTTAAGTAACTTACCTATGTATTTAAATTATAGGTAATTGTTTTATTAAACTCAACACGTGACCACAACTTTGGGCTTTGTTCTACCTACCTATATACACTATATATACAGGCTAAAGGTTGGGCAATGCCATTCAACACGGCAATGCTGCCAGCACTTTGGGCACGTTGCCTACTGGAAGTCCTCTGTTATTAGATTTGTATAACTGTACTGTGCTATAGTAGGTAGGTTTTTTAAGTTGATCTGAACCAATTAAGCTTAAAATATAAAATGAATAAAAAAAATTACCGCAATGAAACATATACAAATTGCATTAGGCCACCTGGCAGAAAGGACCATCCAAAGCTTTTCACAAGGACTCTTATGAAAGACGGGTCTCTGCCAGCCGCTTTTGCTGCTGCTTCCTCTGCCACCCAGTTTCTGAAACAGAACAAAAAATGTCGGATGTAAGTACATACTTAAGATTGCAGTAGACAGAGGAAGATTTCTGCACATGTGATATAGGTAAGAATTATTATGGTTCCCTGAAAATGACACCTGTAACAGCTTTTCCACCAGCTAGCACCATTGCTCGGGTTGACCAAGTGTCTACTTATTGAGAAAATACTTTAAAATATAGTAATATCTGCTTAAAAAATACGAGTCTATCCTATTTAATAATCAGCAGTCAAATAAAAGAATCTTTTGAAAAATTGGCAGAGTATTCGCCAATTAGAAACGGATTCAGCAAGGTACACATAATGTCTTCGCGCTTGACTGAGTTCTGTTCTAGGCACAGCCACACGTGCCAAGTTACAGAAAGTATAGCTAATAGAGTTATTTTAAAGATTCATGATTTATAGAAGTATCGCCTGCTTAGCGTGATCATCAGATATAATTTACGGTAAGCAGGCGACACTGCTATAAATCATGCATCTCTAGATTGGGGAAGCGTCATCATAACAGCATATTTTGTTTCGATGTAAGTACCTACTAAACATATTATTTGATGTTTGAGCCGGTTTTCCAAAATCTCTCGATAGATGATGCTAGCAACCAGAGTATTTAGCTGCTTGTAAAGCTGAAAGATAGGCCATAAGATCATTCATCATCGCAGCTTAAGAAAAGCATTTCAGGGACGGATGGATGATGCATGTGGGTTCAAACGCCGTCCGGATTCAAAATATTAGATTTAATTAATTCATTGACGGACCTGATAGCTCGTGTTGGTAGGTTAGCTGTACCTTCTGAACTGTAAGGCTGTGGGTTCGATTCCCACACGGGGCAATAATTTATATGATAAACATATAGGTTGTAAAAGAACCACGTGCCGATTAGAAAAGTATTAGAAAACCAGTAGCTAATTTAAATGAAGGAGTTTGTTCTGTGTTAGGGTGTTACATTGTATTCTATGTACTACGTATTTACAAAAAGTATTTAAGTATTCATCAGTTATTAGGTTCCCATAGTTGGAGTTAGACTTATTTTGGGGCTAGATGGTGGTGTGCGAGATATCCAGACACATTTTTATTTGTTTAAATGGGAATCACACACAATTTATCACTATCAATAAGCAGACACTCTTATCATAATATCGCATGCACGCATTGATTTTGCTCCCTGAGTGAGTAAACAAGCCAGTCGTTAAGCCAAGTCAGAAAGCCTGGGCGACCTGAAAATTCTGACACCAGGGCTGACCACTTGCCTACACGAGAAGAAGAGTGAGTTAACAGTTAAAGTGACTTCATTTTTATTATGGCCTTAGAAAAAATACTCCTTGACTTTAATCACCGATCTAGAGGTAGGTACCACAGATTATTATTTATAGTTACGATTTAAAAACTGCTAGCTACTGTATCTATTGCGGTGCACTGCTAACTTTGTAGATTTGTGGATAGATCTGTGATAGATTTATCTTGTACCAGCTTACCCGCCCCGGCTTCGCACGGGTTAATTAGTTTTAAGTCTTAAACTCTGTTTATGGGTAAGAGAGAAGGGAAAGGTAAAAAATAGAAGGAAGTAACGACGGAAGAGAAGGATCGCAGGCGCAGCCTGCCTTTCTTCGCCGTCCCATCCATTCATCCTTTTCCCCTATTTTTTTACCTTTCTTTTCTGTCTTCCTTTCGACAGGTTGAGTATAATTTTGTATGTTTTTTTTTGTTATTTTTTTTTATTGTTATTATAATTGATAAATAAAAATATTAATTATCAAAACAAACATTTTGAATAAAAATTACATCTTTATTGCTTGGGCAACCCGCACTTGGCCGTTTTAGAAAACAAAAAGTATACTAAATGTTATTCTGCATAATCAGCTATAACCATCCCAAATTTCAGCCAAATCCGTTCAATAGTTCCAGCGTGATGCCTGTTCAAAGGGACAGACAGACAAACAAAAAATTAAAAAAAAAATGTTTAAATATTTATATAGACTTAGGGCTTCGTTCTCTAGTAAAGTTCCGAGTTGGCTAGTCACCACGTAATGTCACTTGTAACTGCAGTAACGAATTTCAGAATGTCCGAGTAGCGCTAACCGACCCGTAAACCAGGGCGTTACTTACAGGTCACATCAGCTGCCAAGTAGTACGGTTAACCGACGGCTATAGCAAAACTTGTCGCAAGACACATGTGTTTGTAATTTATTATTAGGTATAGTTTGCATGCCACAAATACTGAGATCTACGGAACAGAAAACTACCAATCCTGTTGAATACGATAAGCAGCCGATTCTACTATACAAATACTATACAAATACAAATAATTTATTTATAACTCCAAGTTACAGGTCAATACGACTTATAATAAAATCAAAACGTAGAAATTATATAAGATAATAAATTGTAAAGATGATATTAAATTAAATTCATTTCTATTAATTATAATAATTCTGGCAGATTATAAAAAACTTTGACTACCATTCCTGTTTCTATTTCAGGATCAGATACTTATGAATATAGAAATCATTGTATTTAATTACTAAAACAGTCCGCTCAGAATCGTGGGGAGCCGATGGATACTGGAAGCTAGCAGCCACTCAAAGGGGTGCTCTTTGGAGGAGGCCTATGTTCAGCAGTGGAGGTCTTCAGGCTGATGATTATGACGATGATGACGACTAAAAAAGTTTTGTTCAATTATAATATGTTAAATACCTATATAATATTATGATATTTTTGTTTTGTGTTGTTTTTATCTTGATTATTCAATCAAATCAAGATAAAACCATATTTCAGGTACCTATAGGTATTACTTATTACATTTCCCGTTGAACTAAACAATGTTATCTAAATTTGTATTACATTCCTCATTATATTAATTTAATTAGTTGATACCCCTTTTTGTAAAGGCAAATCCTTACCTACTTACTGTTTTTAGGTAGGGAATAAATACCCTTTGAAGGGCACCTACCGCACCGCAGCATATAGCTGGCACATAAAAATGTCAAAAAAAAAAAAACGAACCCAAAATGGCGTCACTGACAGCAGTCAGAGTGACTATTGAACGAATGAAATGAACAGTTGACGTTGCTACAGATCGCCCGAAATTTTTACCCACTGAGTAGTTGATCGAAACTCTGTTTTCGTTCGTGAAACTGGGAAGAACCTCGCCGCCTTTACGTCCCGATCAGTATTACTCACAGGCTAGATAATCGTAAATTTAATCGAATATAGAGAACAAAGCCCTTAGAAGTGTAAAGCAGTGAAACTTTTCAAAAATATTCAATGTACAGATTTAGCCCAGTTACAGTTTTATTATGTGTATTGATTTTTGAACTCTTACGTTACTGGCTCAGAATGGAATTTTGAAAAACCTTGAGAAACATAAAGCAAAAAAAAACTATTTAACATGTGGTTTGTTGTGAACTAAACCAATCATCTAAATTACCTACCTAATGTTACTTTATACTTAAGTGCATATCTTTATCCAAAATAAAATTAAATGAAACCTTGTGCGTTATCTAGTTAATTATTTGAAGTGATCCATTAGATAAAAGTTATTCAAAGTTATCGTGACATTCGTACATGGATACGTTTTATCTGGCTATAACTTTAGACTAATAACATTATCTACAATTTTCGGCATAAACAAAATAAAACAGTATTAATCGCCCAGCAAACTGAGGAACCATTTGAGGGTAATTTATAAGATTAAATAATACTTAAAACTATTATACTGGGTGTAATTTAATTCATTGGCATCCTTTGAAACTAGGTACCTACTGATACCGGTCACGTGTGGACCAAAATTTTTGAATTCCAACACATTGGTATGGTAATAATAATAACTCCAAAAAATGGAATAACTTCCTTAATCCAATGCTACAATACAAAATTTAATTGGAACAATGGAGTACTGTTTTTACGTAATTAGTACGTACAAGGTCTAAAAACGTTTAAATGTATCAAAATCATCCGTGCCAACTACGTTAGGCGCCGCGGCAATCTTCATAATTTGCAATAAAAATTATTTCATCACTCTCTCTTTACTCTTTAATAATCATCTATAAATGATGTACTATCATGGGCTCAATTTATGCTAATGAGTTAAATTACATCCTGTATGTATTTGGGAATAATACGACAGTGAAGCAAAAGCGCCTAAGCCATGTTTAGCAGTGGACGTCTACAGGCTGTTGATGATGATGCTGATGATGATGAAGTATATGAGATCATTTACTCATTAATGTAGGTACGAGGAAAAGTCATGACAATCATCTATGTCATATATAAGTCATATATAAATACATGTTTTTGTTCGATAAGAAATACAGTCATGTTAACAAATACACATTCTGTGGTAAAGTAATTCTAAAACTTAAACAGGAAAAATTATTAACAATGTAGGTACAATTCTGGATTGTTCAAATAATAGATATTTTAATTTAATTTACCAAAATCTTATAAGGCATAACTCATGTTAAGAGCATATTATTCTGTTTCATTGTGTAGTGACCCTTAAGTTAGTTATCAAATAAATGTATTAATAAATGTATTTTCTTTCTTTTCCTTTTCTTTCTTTATCATACATTTTTGGGCAACACATTCTCTCCAAAGTCTTAAATGTTTGAACTTTCTTTGTTATTACGGAAACTATATACTCAAACCTATAAAATGAATTATCTGCTTAGCGTTATCAAGAGGTTAATTTTATTATTGCAAAGGAAAAGTTTTAATCATAAGCAGGATTTGAACCTGCATCCATTCGTCCCTAAATCTGGGACAAACTGACCTCGTATCCATAATTCCATATAAGTACTTATTATTAAGTTAGTTGTAAAACGTGAAGAATAAATTTCTTGTCATGCACGAGAGCTCCTCAAAATTTGCCCTGTTTACATAGGATAGCTTAAAAAAGCATGTGCCATGGCTTTAGGGATGCAAATCTCGCTAATGATTAAAATCCTAATTAACATGGAACTTTTTACAAAAGAAAACTTTAGTGTAGGTACTAATAAAGTGATTGCAGTTACTTACAGTTCCAGCGTATCACCGAGTTTCTTGGAATCATAATTACTTTTTGCGGGCACTAAATCACTTTCTTCTAAATCCCTAAAGTTTCCATTATAAAACAAAGGAAACATCCAACAGAAAAATAATCTAGATATCAGTCCTGGCACCTCCTTTTGTGGTGGTGTCATATTTTTATTTTTCGGTTTAGTCTCTTTGGTTTTCACGTTTTCGTTTTTTGAGCCCATTCTGAGATTATTACACTTTATATCAAGTCACGAACTTAAAAATTAATTATACTCAGTTGAATTTTAGTAATATATTTTTCACAACTACATAACAAAAACAACGAGATAAACTACAAATAAAAAATACAATTAGCGCGCTTGTGCGCACTAAACACGCTTCTTTCAGACTGGCCGATATCAGCACGGCAATACTACCTATACTTATAATGTTGCCCGCCACCTGATATTTATTTACTGCTTGACATCCATATCAGCTAAAATAACCTTTGTAAAAGACTAACCGTGCACCTACTCACTAAGTTCAGCCCTGGAATGAGGTAATTGATTCCGTAACTCCAGGACGATGATACGTCCATGCGTAATTCTGACATGAACAGGAAGTAGGTGCTGCAATTACGAGAAGCGATCTAAAAATATAGCGGTACTGAAGAAACGGTGTCCATGATCTTAATAAATGTTATTTTTAATACTTAATAGATTTATATTTTAATTAAGATATCCAATATTTTTTCAAGTTGTAGTCATCGAAATTTTTAGCAAATAGCGAGATTTAAACCCTCGCCCTCCAACTCACCGGATTGGACGCTCTTGTGGCTTACACTTTAAAATCATTCCCATAATATTCTTTCTTTTAGGAACTTACAACTTATAATCATTTTTCTGATTTTAATCTCAGTTTTTACATATATTAGCGTCTTAGAAATAGTTGTACTTATAATAGTATACTAAAACCATCATGGAACACGATATGAAATTCAAAATTTTACGGTTTATGTTTTTCTTTCACATGTATGTGTTCTATTGGGCCTTTATGGTGAAAGTACCTATTATGACTTTGATTCTTCGGCATTTTTCAGAAATCAGTCCATTTCAAGGTCTTAAGTTTCTTCGCAAATCGAATTCTTTTGTCAGTTCACAATAAGTAAATATATACAAGCGTAAGTACGGTCTCAGCTGCAACAATCTTAATTCACAATATTGTTATCAAATATCTATCACACGGAAACACATTAGACTCCATGCAGATTGGTTAATCTTATCTTCTCCTTGAATCAGTGACGTGTTGACAGGTCACCTAAGAGTTACTAACAGCTGATTTCTGAATTTAGTATTTGAAATTGAGACCGCCAGCTATGTATCTACGTATAATATCTATTCTAAACCAGTCGCTATGATGTAGGTAGGTATATATATTTACATAGTATTACTTAATCTTATTTTAATGACGTAGTGAACAATTAAAAAACAGGAGATCATAGAGCTAGAAAAAAAATCTAGGTGCGAAGCGTCATATCCTTCAAAGCTGTAAACAAGTCTGTAAAATTAAATAAGTAAATATTATTTTTTCCATCAAAGTAATAAACTAACATAATGACACTAAATGCCGTTATTATATTTTAAGTAGACTTTTTAGAAAAATTAATCCGGCCTGACGGTATCTATAAAAATGTGGTGTAATACGATAACATTATTCAAACGGTTTGCTTTAAACAATTATGCACTTAATGTGTTCACGCTTAAACCAATGTTTTGAATAGTTATCTACATGAGTACGGTATATAGAATTATCTTTCGATTAACGATATTATCAATTAGATAACTAGAAAGGCATGTCTTGCCACGAAAAGCTATCGCATAAATTGTCTTATCAAATAATCATACTTATCGGTAAAACCCTATAGTATATAATTATGACATTAAAATAGGAGGCAACAATCTGGTGTATATTTCATAATATAAAGTACGTAGCTTTGGTATGTTTAATTAGGTAGTTGATTATCAAATTCAGTAATTTTTTTTCAAGCTATGGTAAGTTGGTACCTACCTGTACCAAACATAAAACGCGACCCGCTATCTCACCATCACTGCAACTATACAGATGAGTAATAAGTATGTATACTATCCCTGCAAGTGATACTATTTTATTTGATTTAGACATCATCATCATCATCATCATCAGCCTACTCTCGTCCACTGCTGGACATAGGCCTCTCCAAGCATAGACATACAAGGCATAGACATACAAGTATATTATTATACTAATCTATTTATTAGAATTTGATAGCAATAAAAATTTTTTTGATCCCCGAGTGGACGGAGACGTACCAATATAATTTCAAGAATGCACTAAGTTAGGACATAGAGTCGTATCAAGAATGTTTGCAACGAGGTGATTGATCTTTTGTAAGAGTAAACTTATTAAATCTTTAACGATACGGACCACTTGAAATGATAAGAAAATTAACAAACAAAATAAGTATTTACTAACATTATTTAAACTGTGGTATATAAAGTAAATAGATATCTTCAATGTGTTCCATAGAGCTAGATAGTGCATGAAAGTTAGAATTCTAAAGACTTATTTTTCTTACGGGAACTGTAAATATTGTCCAAATTAAAAGTAGGACTTTTAACCCCATTAACATAACTTTTCTATGTGTTTCATCCAAATTAGTTCATCCGCTATGACGTGAAAGCCATACAAATGAGCCGACGACACTATCCCCCTTTTTTTGAGATAACTTCCATTTATACTTCCATCGAAATAAATATTATTAATTTGTGTTATTAACCTGAATAAGGTACAGAAATGCAACTGTGAGTAATTCACTTTTAAATCAGTCAATCCATATTTATATTAGACACGATTCGTCATATACACTTCAATATAATCAAACAAATATTTGCATTGATAGGATATGTGTATGGTGTATGAAAATAAGATTAAATGCAGGCAATAATAACCAACACCTGCAACACACCACGCAATTTACAATAAGCATGATGACTACTATTAAAAATGAACAAGTAAATATTACTTTCATAAAGAAGATTTAAAATGAATGCAATAATTGAAAAAATAAGTAAAATCGGTAAATAAATCACGGAGTAATAAGCTTTTAAAGTTTCTACAGGAGGCATCACCTGTCCCTTTCTCGCGAAACAGAGCGCCCCTACAGTTACTAAATGCTTGTAACTTGGTCATTTTTGAGATATTTAATTTTTGTTTTCACAAATGTTTATCTTTTGAGGAATACTATTAATTTATCCAAAAAAAAATTTTTAGTGATCATGCCTATTAAAAATGTGCAGGCAAATTAGGAGAACCACGCAATGAAATACCGAGTCGGCTACACAACTGTTTTTTTTTTTTCAATC
This sequence comes from Ennomos erosarius, assembly GCA_963580505.1. NCBI lineage: Eukaryota > Metazoa > Arthropoda > Insecta > Lepidoptera > Geometridae > Ennomos > Ennomos erosarius. Next base: position 8,854,536 of record OY756978.1, read on the forward strand.
TACATTTGATGGGTAGGTAATACTTAGAATGAAAGTAAAAATTTAATGTTAACGAATACAGCACAAAATAAAAAGGTAGACCTAGTTTATAGAATTAATGTAAACAACATGATTTCATAGGATATGTAGATTGTAGCTATAGACAATTGGGCACTCACTATTGCTCTTCATCATCATCATCATCATCATTAACAGCCTCCTGAACCACTGCTGAACATAGGCCTCCCCCCGGGAGCGCCACTCACAGCGGCCGCTCGCCTCCTGCATCCATCGGCTCCCGCGGCTTTCACCAGGTCGTCGGTCCACCTATTGCTCTTATCAACATTAAATTAAATTCGATCAGGACAATGCTTATCAAAAAATGTCTAATGTGCGTTGGTAATAGAATACCAACTTCGATGTAGTTTTTTCTAACAATATCAAACTTGCATGAGCTGGCATTCTATTTTGTTTAAGTGAGTAGGTACCTAATGTGTACACTGTATGCGGGTAAATACATATAACCTACACCTATAATATAATATACATTATGACATAGGCTTATAAGTCAATGCAGGTTCAGCGAAAAGTCGAGATGGCATTTCGTCGTTAATCAGTCCCGAAACCAATTGATCACGTAGGTTCTCTTCTAGATTACTGTGAAAATTGCTCGTACTATCCAAATTTTTAAGCACTTGTATATAAGTATATAAAATTACTCAAGCTTTCGCCGCCATTTTGACAAAGGAACACTATGCCGTTCTGCAATTTCGGAGCATTTTGGTTCGAGATGGTCGCCGACATCTTTACTAAATCCTTAAGGCTTATCTTCTGGATTTTGTGGTGCGTACAAGTCGCATATCAAATCATATGTGGCCTCTACAACTAAAATAACCAAGGTAGCCACTTGTCATTCTGCTTTGATTTCATTTAGCGTCATAATATGAATTGTTCCACGCGTCGTATGTATGCAGACCATTTTTTACTCGAAATGTCAAACTGTTCTATTTTTCCGATCGGTATTTTGTTATTTATCGCTTTAATCATTGAAACCACTCAATAACACGTAATTTACGAATTTACTTGTCACCAGTTATTATAAAGGCAAATTAGAAGAACCAATGTAATACCGAGTCGGCAATACAGCTGATTTATATTCAAACTACCGCCTATACAGTCCAATATCCCACATCCTATGACCTATGGTAGATTTAGTATAAGAGAAGTGAGCTAGTTTGGCGGAGCCCGTGCGACTTACAAACTGACGCTTCCTTGTTTGCATCATGCTCGGGCCTAATAACCTTTCAGATAAATATGTGCGGAGCTTTTACTCTGCTCTTAAAACGGTGAAGCAAGACATTTTAAGACATATTCAAGGATCACAAAATTTTAGACTAGTGTCATCCACCAATTATCACTTGGCCAACGTGGTGGAGAGTATGGGAAAGAAGTACCCCAATTCCACTGCAGGAACACGGGACCACGGGTGTGTCCCAGCAGTTGGAACGTAGATATTGGGTTAACGACTATTACTAAAGAGCAAATATAGGTACAGCACACAGAATCTGCCCTATTTAGAGGTGTATACACACAGAGCAAAAAAAAAGCTTCCTCTCTACGAAGCGTCATTTGTTTCATAGCTCTGTGTGTATACATAATAAGGCCAATTTCAGTTAACATCGTTCCCTTACTGATTTTAACGAGCATGACATTTGACCTTGTGCACATTATACATTTCATACGTTGTTACTTAAAGTGGAATTTTAACATAATAATATGTTTGAGGCATTTACAAAACAATACATTATTAACTTACATGCCCAAATATCTTAGCTGGCTGTCATTGACTTAATAAAACCCTTGCATAGGAAAATAAAATGTAGTCCAAGGCCGTCCGTCAATAGTAAACGATGGTGGGGGTATCGGGTACGGTTTGGGGGATCACTGAGCAAGTGCTGGTGGCTAGCTGGTGGGTGAGAGTGGTGAGCGAGGCCGGAGCTGTGATGGCGAGTGGGACTGAGTGCGGGCATATTGTGGTCTGCGGCGCGGCGGCGCGACGCTCGCGCGCCGCAGTATGACGCGGCCAGCGCGACGCCCGCTCGCGCCGCGCCGCCTCGCATCCAGCGCGCCTACCGACGACCACCCCCAAACTCCACGCGCGTCTCCACTCAAACAATAAAACAATATATCATAATTTTGTGACTTGTTCCAACCGTGCCTTCAAATGTAAACTATAGATTAATTGTCATAAATGACCACCAAAAGATGATATGCACTTTTCGAGTGCATGCAGAAGTGTTACAAACTTTACAACTGACTGAAACAATAACTATCGACCTTTACTGACGTAAACATCAAATAATAGACACGAAATATTCAAGTAAAAAAGTTGTTTGGAGGACAAAGAAATGTGTTTACAAAGAAAAGTAACGTAGCAACCAACACCAATTTATTGTTTTATCCAATTATATAACATGTCCTAATCAATAATTATCTCCATTTAACTAATTGGTCTATTATAATAAAGACGTAGAAAGCTCGTCAGTTACAGGGAGCCTTAGATCTGTTTATGAGACGAGATAGATTTCATACCTAACCGTCTTTCACACGATTCAGCTGGCTGGCGGTACAATGAATTGAGTCGCTGGTACAGTTTCTCTATAAAAGCATATAAGTAATTAATTTATAGGTTTCAAACATTTTCACTACACTTTATCCTGAATTCATTAAATAAAGTAAAATTACTGTATTTCTGTTACGTGTCACAATCAATAAAATATAATCAAAAGTTTCGGCATATAGCATCAATTGAAGTAACGGTACCTAATTAACGATTTTCAGAGGTATGGTGTAATGCTCTCCTTACCGCTTCAACATAGATAAAATAATGACATGAGCTGTGAAAATAGCGTGTTAAGTAATCTACGTTGTTGACATTTTAATAACGTTAAAGTTGTTTGTAAATTTAATTAGATGTGGATAAATAGTGTTAAAAACTTAATCAAAAACCCGACGGTCAGTTGTGGTCATGGAAAACGGTGCCTTAAAATATGGGAGCAACAACAACAATAATGATGCTGTGGAAGAAAAAGTGGTAAGTATAACTTGCAAATCTTAATAAGTAGTAGGTAGACATTCCGAAGATAGTATATGATTACCCAGGTGGTCATAGTGGAATAGACCTATTTATTTTTCTATGAGTAAGTACCTACTCTAGTTTTACTATAAATCAAAGGTCTGATAAGTTATTGTTAGTTTATCGAAAAAAGTAACTTAGCAACCGTACTTTTTACAGCAAGGGCATAAGACGATTGTACCAAGTTGGTATATAGACACCGTAACGAAAAAATTCTAGGTCTGGTAGATACGATACGTTATTTGATTTTCATTCATAATGAGCGTTAAGTACCAATTGAACACAAACGATCAAGAATAATTAAATTTGGAATTAAGTAATAATGAGATTTAAAAAAAACAGTACCCCTAGTACGAGATTCGATAGTTTACTAGTTTACTAAAACTTGATTCGTTTACGTTTTCTCCTCTTTCTCCCATACATTTCTCTGCAGCGCCCCTAGTGGACACGTTGATGAACTAAAAATGGCAGGTGCAAACGATCAAATTTTACGTTTTCCAATAAAATATGCTAAATTCCTCGTGATTTAAACTCAAAAGTTTAAGTACCTAAATCCATTTCTATTCTATTCTAATTATTGTTAGAACATATCGGATATGAAATACCTATGAACGTTGTAAATGTTTGTCATTAATTCCGTTAATACGAAAAGATTGCTACTTTTACATGGTATTTATTTATAGTATTATAAAAGTAAGAAAAGATTGTCTTCATTTGGCTTTACTTATTAGTAAGTATTACGCGCGGCTTATCAGTAAGCTTAAAGTCGCGCAACGAGCTATGTAGAGGGCTATGCGCTCGGTGTTATGCGAGATAAAATCCGAAATGAGGAGATCCGCAGAATTAAAATGACCGATAAGTATATATAGTACTTTTAGCAAGTTGAAATGGCAATAAGCAGTCCATATCGCTCGTAGAACTGACAACCGATGGGGAAGAAAGTTTGAACCGGACGAACAAGAACCGGAAGACGCAGCATAAGCAAGACTCCTGACGGACCAACGATCTGGTTAAAATCGCGGGAACCGATGGATGCATCAGGATGTAAGAAGCGGCACAAAGTGGCGCGCTGTGGGGGAGGTCTACCTACATGTTCAGCGTCTCCAGCTGTTATTGATTAATAGGACAGAATGCTGGGTTGTCTGGAAGAGATCTCTTGAAGCGATAAGACCGCCAATTTTGACACTTAGTTATAAGGTTCCCAGTACTTTTTTTCTGTAAAATGGTGTTTTCAATAAAGAGTTTATCTACCTATCTGTGTAATAAGATTGAAATCAAATAAGCGATGTTTCATTTTGTAATAGGTAGTAAATACATTCAAATGAATGAAGTAGGTGCTTTTATACTATGTTATGTTACGTCGACATAAATAAATAAAATTATTTAAGGAACCAAACTTTATGGCCGATAACGAAAACCGAGTAATCTAGGTTCCTATCACGCCAGTATCGCTCAGTGAACTAAGATTTTTGCTTACATATTAAGTAGTTAAGTACCACTATACATATCTAAAACATTTTCTTCAAAAAATGACACCACACATGTAACTTATTGTGGAAATAATTGCCAAAAAAAAACTCCCACTAGTGTCTTGTATGATACTATACTAAACATATACCTATAAAAATACTTACATTATACACTAACACATCACTTCATGATAGCACTTGCTCATAATGAAGGCAAAAACAGTAAAAACACCTTTCTCTGGCCCTTGCAAAATAATAGCTAGACTTATCCTACTCAAAATGCTTGGCATGATAGCGTTTATTAGGTAATCTATATGAAAGCAGTGAATAATATACGTGAAGACAACCTCGGTTTAAGTGCTCGGTATCTCAATCATCTGAAATTCATACAGCTGTGATTAAGGCTAAAGCTTTTTTGTTGTTATATACTGCGTACAAATGTTTAGTGTGATATTTACATTGGAAATCATTTAAAGACAAGGGTTTTAAAATTCCATTTAATGGCCCGATAGCTCAGTTGGTAGTAGGCCCTGCCTTCTGAACTGAGGGTTGTGGGTTCGATTCTTACCCAGGACAAACATTTGTGTGATGAGCATAGATGTTTGTTCTGCACCTGGGTGTGATATTGTATTCTATGTATGTATTTACAAACAAAAAAAAAGTATCTAAGTATTATATCAGTTATCAGCTAGGCGATTATGTAACTTGATTGCAACCAATAGAAACACAAAAATGTATGGAATTGACAGTTTAAATACGCAGTTTATGTGCATAGTTACTATGAAAATTTTCATATTCGGAATGAAATTTCTCCTGTTGCATTGCTGTCAAACTTAATCACCCCACTGGTTCCCATAGTACAAGCTTTGCTAAGTTTGGGGCTAGATGGCGCTGTATGAAATTTTCACACACACACATTTCCAAAATTGATTTGGAGCATTTATTTTTTCATTCATTTATTACTAGCTGGCATTGTCATTTCACGCACATCATGTATGTGCGCATGTCATCTATCATGTGAGCCGTGAAAGTACACGTGCACACACCAATGCATCACACAATTTTCCGAAATGAAAATACCAAGATTCATTAAAATAGGTTCAGCTGTTTCACTTCTTTGCGGTAGCAAACATATATATAAACATACAAACTTCTATATTGGTAAGATTAGTATAGGAATCAGGATCTATATTTCTAAAACTTTACAATTAACATACGTCTGGCATCGGCTACTAATGAGTGCCATCCGATAAACAACAAGCGCCGAGACCATTCAATATTCACCTGCACTCAAGCGACTGCATCGTCAATAATAAATTGGAAGACGTAGTATATATATTGAGTTCTGTATTGTGAATTTTAGTGATCACTGCCCATAGGTAGGTACATACTTCATGATTTAGGCATAAGTATTAGTTTAGTATTGATTACTAAGGCCAAGTTACATCTATCTAAAGACAATTACTGTAAAGTCGGCATTTAAAATTTCGATGGAAACTGATATCATAAAAGGACAAAAAGTACCTATTTGATTGCAACTTGATTTCGTACAAGCACTAAAAGTCAACTGAAAACAAAGGAAGAGTTAAAGAAACTAGTTACTAGAAGCTCCGAGCTTCTTTTTCTTTAACTCATTATAATATAGGCTTGCTATATTTAGCAAAAAGCAATTGGTGATTTCATATGGTTGGAATAATGTCATAAATTATGTAGGCACTTATTTTAGTTTTTTGACTTGCAAATGTGCAAAACTTATTAGCCTATTTGCAATAAATTGTTTGAGTTTGAGTTCCATCTAATTAGTGAGTTTCATCTAATTAGAGATCTTATTATTCAAATTAATTCCATACGGTTTTTCTTCTTAGAACCATCCAGATATAACAGACTATTGTAATCGTTTATTTATGCCTTCACGTCGTACCTATTTATTATTTTGTGGGTTTACCAACAAACTTTATTACTCCTAAGAAATTGCCGCACCAACGACGCACGTTTTGAGTTTTGTGACCTATAAACATTTTCAAACGAGTAAATTTGTAATCAATCATTCCGTTCGCTATAGAAAATTCTGTACTAACTTGTAAATGTAATACTACACTTATGGTAACGAAGAATTTACGCGTTATGTGCCTTAAAGGAAGCTTTATATTATTATATTGAGAAGTAGGCTGGTGTCAGTGTCAGGTGATAATAATGGTGATGATATAATATCCAGACTTTAGGCCTAGAAATAAAAATTCTACACGTGGTGAATAAACTTTAATAGAATATGTTCACAACTATGATAAAAACTTCAAACCGTCATTTGGTTTGCACATGCAATAAAACTGCATTGACATTCATCCAACAATTATTTTTCTGGCAGAAATGTCGAAAAGACAATTGCCATAGCAAAAAAAATAAAAAGAATAAAAAAACAAAGTTTTTTAGTTTCCAACAATCAAACAGTTTGAATGACGGTGCGTTTTAGTAATTAGTTACAAAAAAATACTTGAGAAACGAAATGTTTTTCGAAGGCACTGATATCAAGCGGACGATCTGGCATAGAAACCTTTACCTTGAAGAGAAAGTGGTGCAGTATTCAAAAGTATAACTTTTCGCAGGTAGATACGTGGCGTTAAGGAAGGTATCGGCGAGCCGGCTGCGAGACCGCGATTAGCACGCGATAGTTCAAGGCCTCCAGCTGGTTCTTCTTCGATGGACAGAGCTCGACCACACACCTTTACATAGAGTTACCATATGACCTCAATAAAAAAACCTTTCAAGTGGCTTTTAAAATCATTTTTTTCAAATTGAAATTCATTCTTTTCCAGAAGTTTAGTATGTCTGAAACTCTCAATAATTGAGATATTTTGAGAGTATAAATAAGTCAATGTACCTTGAAATCATTCACATGCAATATGGTTTGTCTATATACCTATTTCGATGCCGGATAGGCAGATTTTTTGAGCCTGAGTAGAGTCCTAGTTGTTTGGGTATATCATCCACCGCATTGAAAGAAACCCTCAACAGCCACTTACCTGAACCTATAAAACATCAAGTAAACCTATTTTATAATTTAAGAGGATTCTAAAGAGTCTCTGCGCTAAAAGAATCACAACTTAAGAGTTGTCCCAGTTTTCGAAATGATGGCAGCCCCACCTTATTGACGAACCCCTTACATTATTGCGTAACCGGCCCCCGACGCCGGTGACCTTGCCTTATTCACCAATGCGACCCCTTTCAAAGCTAATAGAAAACTATTTATTATAATCACGCAGATTGTTATGACGCTACTAAAATGTGTTGCTTAACGAAATAAGCGTGTCAGGATATTTGTTTATAATCGCTCACGTTACTAACATAATTTCACACAGTATAAAAGATTTTTCATCAATATTTGTGTTGTACTAATATGAAATCACCTTTATTTTTACGAAAGTTAACACAGCACGTAGTGCAAGTTATCTCTCAGAATGAAATAAATGTCAAATGCGAACATGCTACGCGCCGTAGCACTCTCGTAGCACCGTCGTAGAAGTGTCCTTATTAATAATGTCACGCGTTCAATATTCTATAATAATTATGTTACAATAAATTCATATATTTTCTATATAATAAAAAAAATATATGATTTTTTATTTGTTATAGTTCCAATCCAATTAGCTGGCTAGCAACCATTCATAGTGAAGCTCAATGGAAGTTGTTCTGCAGCTGACGTATGTTCTGGTTGATAAACAATGAAATCTAACTTATCCTTTGTTACAAATAAATGATGTACTTCGTTATTAATCTAAATGTACATTTTAATTGTTAGTACTGTAAAATTTTCTATGGCTTTCATGTCTGAAATGCTTGAAATGCTTTGAATGAAATGTTGCGCACAGGGTATACTGAGACCAAAATAAGGTATAGGTACGTATTTAGGCCAAAGAATTTTGGAGAACCGAATTACCCGTGTATGATAAAGCGGGGTACTTTTATAATTTTTTATTTTATTTAAGACTAGCTACTACCCGCGGCGTTGCCACGCGTGGACTACATTATATATGGCTATTACGCTAATTATTATCCTTGATATTCCTGGACCAATTTTGATGAAATCTCCACTCATGGCTACTTAAATATAGAATTTTCGATGATATTTCGATAAGTATCATCGAACTCATGATTAATTAAAACCTATATTAAATTAAAATCTAGGCTTTCAAAACATTTTTACAATAGGGCAAAGTCTTGCAAAGATACCAACCGCTAACGTTAACGCCAAATACTAACTCCAAAATGTACTGAAATGACGTTTCGGAAATCGCTAACTTTTGCGTAGCGAATGTCATTTCGATACATTTTTGGAGTTAGCGTGAGGCGTTAGCGTTAGTGATTGTGATCTTTGCTAGACCCCCAGGGCATTTTACATAACATGTTTCGTACACAGATTAGAGAAAAAATCCACTTCGTATCATTCCAAAGAGTATTATTATACTTCTGTATCATTCAAAGAGTATATAATTTATACGTAACGTAAGAGTATCATTGGCCTACTGCATTAGCCTATGGTGGTAATAGTATGCATTGGCCCTCAGACCTGTGGGCCAAACATAAACGTCATGTAATGACAAAAATAGGCGTAGCAAGGGTCAAGATTATACTCCCAAGGGTAAAGCTCTAACTATCACGGTTCATGAGATACAGCCTGGTGACAGACAGACAGACAGCCTGACAGACGTCGTCAGTCCGTTTTGGGTACGGAACCCTATTACTAAGGCTTCGCTGTCCGTCTGTCTGTCTGTCACCATCAGGCTGTATCTCATGAACCGTGATAGTTAGACAGCTGAAATCTTCACAGATGATATATTTTTGTTGCCGCTATTACAAAAAATACAGAATAAAATAAGTATTTAACCCCTTAAATACTTATTTTATTCTGTACTAGCTTTTGCCCGCGGCTTCGCACGCTTGTGTTATGTTATTTTTACGTTATAGTCTAATAATAGATCATGCATTTCGTACCAAACAACAAAATCCAATAAATCTTTTCGAAGCTGAGCAAAGTAACCTGTAGTAGCATAGGTATAGGTATAACGCAAACAAAGCCGTGAGTAAAAGCTATTTAAGCCAACCTAACCTAATTTTTTTTTACCTAAAATTAAATGTTTTGAGACTAATATAGATTTATAACAGTAAAAGAAGTTTCAAACAAAAAACTACAATTTTATAAGTACCTCTTCATATTACAACAAAAAGAAATCATCATCACTTCACTCAGGTTTTTAACAGAAGTTTCAGTAATTTTTGTTTTGGTAGTAGTTACCTAAGCAGGCAGGTACAGTTTAGAAAAATATGGAAGAATCACACACGATGATCCTGTTTTGTTCAGTTTTACATATTATCCGCGCGCTTTTTGTTCCATTTACCACTTTTTTTTTCCTTCTTAAGTTTGGTTCCATACGAATTGAGTACCTAACTACCTATACATAGCCAGTGTCAATAATAAGTTTATAAATTGCTGGAGATATGCATTTCAGGTAAACGACGCGTACATAATTAATTTTCTTAATACTAATTAGGAATTAAAACTACTAAACCACCACTCCTTAAAGAATCGACAGATATAATTATTATTATGTCCACTATTTTCCACGCTGTCTCATTCCCAACATACCTACCTAGTGATGAAGGAAGTAGAATTTGATGTGAATTACATAATTATTACTTACACCCAAAGATTATCTACTATAACTATAACCTTCTTGACGTAACTGAGTAATCAATCATTTTCTGCTCTCGTGGTTTATTTAAAAGCCCACAGATCAAAAATATGCAAGAAGAAGAAGAAGAAGAACAAATCAAAAACAGTCAAAAACGAACGTTACGCGCCATATTGTTAATCCGAGGATACAATTTTATTGCCTTTTTTTTTCTCTCTATATGTGCTAAACAATTGCCATAAAAAAAAATATTGAAATGAATACCTACATATTATTATATCTAAGTACCTACCCTTTTTAAACATTTTTCATCAAATATTTCGTATCATTGGCTAAATAATAGCACCTCCGGCTTACTTTAATGCCAAAATAAAAAAGGTTTAAAATGCGTAGCAATGATAAGGTAGTATATAACTTAAGTAGCTATAAGTACTACAGGGGGTCTAGCAAAGATACCAACCACTAACGCTAACGCCAAACGCTAACTCCGAAACTGTATTGAAATGACATTCGTTGTGGAAAAGTTAGCGATTTCCGAAATGTCATCCTAGTACATTTTGGAGTTAGCGTTAGTGGTTGGTTTCTTTGCTAGACCCCCAGGTACCTTAAAACTTCCTTGAGTCGATCAAGAATGTAGCAGTAGCGCATAAATAATTTTATCTACCTAATTAGAATGGTACGTGTAGTAAGTTCATGTAAATAATACATTTTATCAGATCGCCAATAAAGAACATTGCTCCCGCCAAAACCCTATAAATCGAAAACTTGAATAAAAATGTAAGCTGCAATATTGGCTAAGTATGATAATCGCGTGAAGCCTTATGAATAATTATAAAAAGTCTAAGTACCTACCCTTTTAAACAGTTTTCATAAAATACTTCCTATCATTGGCTAAATACAAATTTTGTCTAATGCCAAAATAAAAAAGGGTTTACAATGCGTAGCAAAAGCAAGGGTCAATAGGCACAGATTACTGAATATGTTACTACTAAAGGTTAAGCTATAGGTACTATAAATACAATTTTAAATACTTATTTCGAATGGTAACGCGTAGTAGATTTTTGAAAACCAATACATAATACCAGATCGCCAATAAAGAATTTTGCTCTCGCCAGAACCCAATAAATCGAAAACATGGATAATAATTTCGTATGTTTCAATATTGGCTAAATATGATATCGCGTGAAGCCTTAAAACTTATAAAAAAAGTCTAAGAAGTTTTTAGTTTTCTAAATTCCTTGTTCTCTGTGTCGTGCTCATATTCAAGAAGGTTCTTATACCTATCCTCTTTTTTAGTTTGGACCACAGATTAACGAAAAAACTTATCTATATGTAAATACATATGACTTCCTTGGGTATAGGTTCTTACATAATGAACACATTGTTTTTCTCTTATCTGCATTGCATCGAGCGCAGACGAAGTTATCGCGCGATTTATTTCGCCGTAGCCCGAAAAACGCTACTGCTTCCTCCATTTTATGGTCACGCAGCAGGCAAACAAATTGACTGTGTGTCCAGGTTGGGTCACTACAAAAACATCGAGGATAGTCAACAGAGATGTTTTTGCGCGCCAACTCAACAGCGAAGGTTTGAGCGTATATGCAGCCGCGCCATAATAGAAACAGAGTTTTTTTTCTTTAATCTGTGCATCCGGATAAACCCGAGATACAATTACCGTCAGTAGCAGTGTAGCAGAGTAATATTTTTTTTCTCATCTATGGTAAGTAGCCAAAATATAACTTACATTTTGACACTGGCTAAATACCTACACTATGTGTGGAGCCAAAATATAAGAAAAAAAACTTACCTTGAGGCCTTGAAGCAGCCATCTTGTTAAAATCCCGTTCCGTTTCATAATGAAATCTTAATCATTTTCACAAAAAATAAATTAACGATATATAAAATTTAATATATCCTATGTTTTGCACCGGGTTTTTCTAGGCTTATTAGTGAAAACCGCATGAAAATCCGTTCAGTATTTTCGGACTTGTGCCGTAACAAACAAACAAACAAACAAACAAACAAACAAACAAACAAACAAACAAACAAACAAACAAACAAACAAACAAACAAACAAACAGACAAAATGTCTAAAAAGTAGCTTAACGTGATCAGCGAAAAATTTCAAGCCAACCTGTGTCATTTTTTTTCGATTTCTTTCATTTACAGATTTTTTTATCTCTACAGTTTTATTATATGTATAGATTTTAGTATTTTTTCTCTCTCATACATCAAACTTATTTTGCTAGTTTTTATAGATAATGATACGGAACCCTTCGTGCGCGAGCCCAACTCGCACTTGGCCGGTTATTTCTCTAATCTGCGGGCACTAAGTATAATTAACATGTTTGTATCTTGAATGCAATCGGTTCATACTACTTACATATTATTTGATGGTATATCTATTTTACTCCAAAAACCCCAAACAACCTGCAAGGGCTTAAATAGAAAAACTAATAATGGTTAATCAAATCTAATAAATTGTAAAATTTCATTCTACTGTTTAATGCATATTACTACCGAAATTAACTTCTATTACTCTTTGTTCATGGCCTTACACACGTTTTTTTTCTTTAATTTGTGCCTCCAGATGGACTTTACGTGAAACATGTGAAATATTCAATAACAACACGACGAAAAATTACTATACTTAACACTGGCTAAATACACCATGTGTGGAGCCATAATACAACATAAAAAAAATTACTGTGACACAAACTAACCGTCAGTAGCCAAAAAAAATTCACCATGAAGCGGCCATGTTGTATAAAATTCCGTCCGGTTTCGTAATGATATTTAATAATTTTGACCAAATTTTTTTAATGATATTTGTATTTTAATATATCCTATGTTGTGCGCTGGTTATTTCTAAGCATATTAGTGCAACCCGCATGAAAATCAGTTCAGTATCTAGGGATTTGTTCAATAACAAACAAACAAACAAACAAACAGCTACAAATTATTGTCCCCAGATGGCGTTAGATACGATAAATTAGAAAATGTATGGAGAAGGGTAAAAAGCCTTGTAGTCCTGCATCGCGGTTACGATATTTTTTGAACAATAGAACCTATGGGATAAATTAGATTTGACATCATTATGTGTGTGTTCCATAGCGCATCAGAATTACACATTTATTATATGTAGGGATAGGGACAATTTATCGTTTGCTGGTATTCCAATAATAAATGACAAGACTGATGACGAGAACACGCTACGTTTGGATCAAGATCGGAAAACTATTCCATAAATTAAGCCCGTGGTTAGAGCACTCAACAAAGCTTAGTCAAAGTAAAAACATTCCATATTATGAAGATAAATACTCACTTACCTCGGTAACCTTACTTATTTCCGTTAAGTATCATGTCATGAAACTTTTTGAGTTATGGAGGAAAAGCTGTAAAACTACGTAACTCTGTATTGTGTGGTCTGACACGCACTTGGGCAGTTTATTTTACTGCATTTGTTTGTCTATTTCTTACTACTTAACCTACCTACGTTCCAAGTTGTAATAATTTCAGTTTATAAGTAATACTTACACTAAAATCTTTTGGAATCACTAAAGCGCAGCCTAGCAAGCGCAGTAATTACGGCAAATCTTCCTAATGAAAAGCGTTCGAATGGCGTTTTATGGGGGAAGGCTGTATATATCTTCCGGCTGTTGATGTGCTGATATGAACCACTGTAGAAAGTACTATGAAAATACGCAAATAAAAAAGGTCACAGTAATTGTAAATGCTAAGCATAATCTGTTGATTCGTAACTCAGGCACCTAGCTATGTATTCATCGTTTATTTGATAAAATTATTTATATAAGTAATGTGTTAGTAATGATTAAGCTATTTAGATTCATGCGACATTTCTGTGATTATTTTCTCTACTAGATTTATTGGGTCTTTTCGATCATCTAACGTGTTTCATCAGTGATAACAATCGTGCCTCATGTTATCATGAAGATATTGCGTACTGTCCTGGAAATAAACCTATAGGTATTAATGGAACGAGTTGACGGCAGTGCCTGAGCTGAGGTCGTAACACGAGCTGGTCACGAGGGTATCGGCAGCAGGCGCGGTGCTGCGGCGGTGTCGCCATCGCATGGCCCAGCTCAGATGTGCGGCGAGTAGCGGGGGTTGCGCGAGGTCACGCCTGCGTTCGGCCGCCTCCGTCACCGCTCGGGCTCCGCACGGTCTCGACGCGCGCAACCGCGACCTCATGCGTGCGCCGCTACAGTACTCCGTCAAGTTTACGTCCGGCGATCACGCTGCGGACTCTGCCGCTTCACACTGCCATCGAATTGTTATCTAAATATCGTTCCTAGGCCTCTCGCCTTCCCAAGAACAACGACGCGATACACACCCAAAAAACGTACAACCCAAATAATACATTTCAAACCGACCCTTTATTCAGTAAACGTGTAAACCAACTTTAAACGAGTCGAGCGTTCAATCGATCGACTGCATTAAAAACTATTATTATCGTTTTGCAGTCGTGTTTTGCATATTTTGTTGCGCTGTGATAAAAAATTGAGTTCATTTTTTACATTTTTACCAAAAAGTGGTTTTACGTCACTTGAACGATCCGTACATGTATAAAATATTGAATAAAGAGTGTGGTGCCGTCCTGTGCTTAGTTCGTTCAGTGAACAGTGCGTCAATTGTCCAGAGGTGTTTTTCTCCCTTCCTTTGGTTGCGAGCTTCGCTATTTCTATTTCCGTTTGGTTACTGCTTTGATTTAAGAACCTTGTGGAAAAGCGCGATCCATGCTTGGAGTTATGACAACCATGGTATGGTTTCCTTTGTCTACATTGTTTACCTAATTTATTTCTGTAGAAAAGGATGGTAGTTTGAAGTTATCACATTTGAATGAAATCATGTAGACAGGACTTGAAAAGGCATTCAAATTAACTCATAAATGGATTCTTGACATATTCACATAACTATGAACTTTCTCTTTATGTAGTAAATAGAATGTTAATGATTGTTCTTTATCTAGTAAGATATATCAATTGATAATAAGAATCACATAATGCTCGTCGCTTTTGAGCTTCCGTTTGGACTGTTTGTCACAAGTATACTTGGCGCTATATTGTTCTTGTCATTATTCATACTGTGGCGACCATTTACAGAGCATGAAGCCCCTCCCACCGGAACCGGCCACGTTCCAAGTTCTTCAGACATCTGGAACTATTCTGCCAAGTTCATATCATTGACAGAGCTTTCGCATTCCATTGGCAACGTGAAACACAGCTTTGCATTCGATGTAGATTGAATTCGTTATCCATCTAATTCTAACAGTGTCCAAAACTGTTGCATAATATTCACTGAATTCATTTTGAATGCCGATGAGGTAACTTTGTTAGCAAATATTGTTCTGTTTATTACTAATATACACATTGAACTTCATAATAACGGCGTTTATAATTTCTGTGAATCAAAAGGCTAATTAGTCAATGAGTAAAAACTATAATAGCTTTATTTGTTTACGAAAACAATACAAAGTAGTTACCAACATACTAAATATCGTTGATTCTAGTAATCGTAACTTAGAAGCTAGTCAATTAAATTATGAATATGGTTATCATAATAACAGTTATAGTATGTTAGTGTAGCAACAGCTAATTTTACAGTATCGATCTTTTTGTCAGCGGCACTGCTGTCTAGACAATACTACTGTCGTCGACCTCAATACTGGTTTTCATAGAATTCTGCTGCATATTTCAGAGCTTAAACCTTCTTCCACGACAGCTCATAGATTTACGAGTAACATGAAAAATATACACAAATATAATAGTCATTACTTAGGTCCCTGTTTAATATTAGTGAATATAAAGTTACCTTACTTTTACTATTCGTTAATTTATAATAACCCTATATTAAAAACGTTTTTATCATCGTTCTAATGTCAAACTAATATGCATACGTTTCATGACCTCATTGCTCTCTAAATAAGCTCCTATGAGTAATAGTTCGCCTACGGATAGTACGACAAAGCCAAAACTACTAAATATGGGCTTCCTAGGATGCAACTTGTATATTATAATTAGGCGGTTTGCTAGAGATTAGGGATCAGACCTTTAATTTTGAATAGTTAACGAAATAATGTTATTAGTTTATTACCAGCACATACATTGTTTAGAAAGTATCCACGCCATACTAATTTCGATCAACTTATTCAAAACATTTTACGGACTTTTTTTTACTTTACTTAATCATAATATCTAAAATAAAATAAAAATAACTTAATATAAAATTAACTTAAGTATATTTTTTAGTTATTGTTTCTCTTAATTATTATTAAAATATAAGTTCGCGTAATCTGAATCTATTTCATTTTTAAATAGAACGTTATTGTAAAAGTAACTCTTTAAGTAGCTGGCTTACTAGACATGGCTCGTATTACATCGATCGGTGCTCAAAGCGAGATTTTATTCACAAAACAATAAATTCGTGAATGAAATCTCGACTTGAGCATTGATTGACGACTGAGCATTGTTTTGTTATACGGGCCATGGAAACGTTATGGGTAATAAGAAGTCATTTCATTATTTTTCTGTGGTTTTAAGCAAAAGGAACTGATCCGGCACACTACCAGTTTGTTAGTTGTAAATTTAAAGTAAGAGATTTCTATTTACCTTTCAGACCTTTGAATCAATTATTCTCCATGTGCGCCTCCAGCTCCAGATTTATATTTCATAACCATTTATCCAAATAGTTACTTTTTATAGGTATCTTAGGGTCCATAACCATGGTTCTCATTTATCAACTGCTATCAGTAAACATTAACACAATATGAGAATAATATCAATCAAAAAAATAATTTATGAAACGTTTCTTCATTAATTTGTATTCATGTTTGAAATTCTGCTAATCATATTGTTCTGAATAATTTCTTTCCTTTAACTCTCATTTAGAACAAAATATAACCCGTTTCATGATATTTTACTTGTGTAAGCCACGAAGAGAAACGTCTCGCTCACATTGAATGTATGCATACAACGATGAAAAGAACCAACCACCTATTGACACACTGTCTTGAATGGAGCACGGCCTCGTTCTCCGCTTTCAGGCGCTCATAGCCCTTCGCCTATTAGTAGCGTACTTGCGATCATAGCCCTTACGCAGCCTTGCGCTGGTAACCACCGCTATACGTATACTTTCTTGACTCCAATTTGATTTATTCATTACTTACTTATTCAATCATTATCATCGCAACAAAATTATGTGAAAACAAATCACATTCATCAACACAAAGGTTATTTAATGCACACTAACGCGTAAATACGATTACCAAAATAGAGAGAAAGGAAGAATCGAAAGTGTGAGAGGAAATAAAACACGCATCTATGCAAAATACGGCGATTGCACTTTTGGAGACGGCGACGGCCTTCGAGCGAGCTGTGTTGGAATGTGAGCACTTCGAAGCATCAGAGCACGGCGGGTTTCGGTGAGAGCGTTGGCGCGGCAGCGATATGGCAGATCGCGGGCCGCCCGACGTGCCGCTGATCGTGACGCCGCCGTGCGCGGGCGGCGGCGGCGCGGCTCTTACCACGTCGCGGCGTGCCCTATCCGCGCGAGGCTCGCGCGACGACCAGCCGCCCTCCGCCTGGCGCTCCTCGGTGCGCGTGCATGACACCGGTTTCCGTGGCTCCCGCAAGAGCGTCGTACGCCTCGAACCACCCTGTAATGGCCTCAACGGGCTGCCAGCCATCGGCAAGGAGGTAACACATATGTCTGCATATGAATGTTAAATGTTGCAAAACGTGTATATATCTACAAATTGTTTAGCGATAATGTAGTATTGGCTAAATGTCAGGTGTTCGTGTCCAATCTTATTTTGTTCAATAAAATTTCAGCTTTTTGTCGGTTCATTAGTCGTAGTCATCGTATTCACTTAAACAGTTATTGTGATTCAACTTGCGGAAATAACTAAATTGCATATGTAAAAAGCACCAATTTATTTTTACTACTGTGCTTTGACTGTCGTTCACAACATGGCGACGGCCAGTCGTTAAATAATAAAAATTACAGAGCTGTGCTTGGGAATGAATGATTTATTAATCCAATCGAGTTGTGAACGTCCCTATAGTTGCGGCTGATAGAATCCAGGGCAATCTCGATAGACCTAATTAATTAATGAAGTATTTAAAGTCATATCGTCATATATACGTTCGTCCATTTTTGTTATTTCTTGGTCGTTAGTGCAAAATAAAATTGATGTAGACTTTCTTTTGTTATTAGAAGATTTTAAAAATAAAAAAATAACGAACTACATTAAATAATAAATACTAACATAAACTTTATCGACAGTTTATAAATAACCGCGTTTTTTTGAAAACAAACGATTCTTACAATAACAGTGACGGTGACATATACACTAGGGACTAGGCCAAAACAAATTGTGTATTAGCCAGAACTCTATGCGTTACTGTCTCTACTTAATTATATATTTCTACCTAAAATCCAATCTTCTTTCGCATGTAGGCATGCTGATAGGCACGTCAAAGATATTCGGAGCAGATTAAAATTTTCTGTTGATTTCTTTTGGAACTTAAAAAATTATAATGATATTATAAAAAATATCCTCGACTTCCACTTCAAAGACTTCGACTATAATACATAACCACAGCTATTATTGGTGACAAACAATATTATTATGCCTTACATCTAAATTATCTGTTTCATCATCATTAACAACCTGAAGACGTTCACTGCTGAACATAGGCCTCCCCCAGAGAGCGCCACTTTGAGCAGCTGCTCGTCTCCTGCATCCATCGGCTCTCCGCAGCTTTCACTTTATCTGTTTACTTTAACTTAAATCAATCTATTATTTCACTATTCATTTCATATAATTTAATACAACGCGTGCAAAATGTAATACGTTAAACCAAATGAGGTTTCTTGTAAGCAGACTAGCCTATTTTCTCTATTTTTCTTACCTTTACGGATAGCAAACAAAATAATAGTATTTTTACATCATCTATTAGTAAGTAAGCCGTGTTCACTTGCCTTACGTTTTTCAGCTTGATTCATTATTAGCAAATTGTATACCTTCTTTATTTCATAAGCAAGTTACGACGACATAAATCATTCTTGGGATATATATAACAAACCATATGGGAACAAAAGTCTGTTATAAACTAGGCTTCACGTCAATACAATCTGCTTTTTTACCGTAAAATATTCTAAGCTTTATTTAAAAAAGGCTTTTATCCTGAGTGACCTGACGGACAACATACCTATAGTCCTATACTAGAGATTATTGGAGATTAACTCCCTTATATTATAAGCGTAGCACGAACTAACAGGCGTAGCCATTTTTGAAAATTCAATGCTTTAAGGTCAAATGCAGTATTAAAAGTAGTATGAACGCAAGTGGAACTGCTAACGCTGCTAATCATCTTGTATAATGCTCTTAATGCTCATGCAATAATGCTCTTTTAAAAATAAACAAAAACCTGCAAAAAAGCCAAGAGGCAAGGCCGGAAACTATCACCAACCAATAAGTTTTAACGATAGGCGCAATACTTTTCAGTGAATAATGGTTTATTCTCAAAGTGTTTGCTACCTAAAGATATAAATAAAACGTTTCGAGTTATATACAAAGAATTGTCGTCTTTGTCCGCAGGTACTATCTCTGGGAGCCACGGGCGGCCACAAGGGAACCACGCAACCTTCCCATCCCTGCACTATCCTCCACCATTCTCCTTACAAGGTAAGCCACTCGTGTATTAGTAAATAAATAACACTTATTCGCCCACAATATACAGTAAAACTATCTTATTTTCCTGTAAGATTCTGTAAGACGGTAAATGGGTACTTCGGCCTCCATAATAAAGTCTGGTTTATGACACAAATTTCATAACTTTTAAGTTTTTATTGACTGCTACAGGGCAATTAATAAAGCTTATTTGGAACATCTGGCCAAGATTGTCACCATAAAACACGTTGTAGTTCGGCTGGGATTGAACTACGCGTAGGACTGTGGGTGATTGCATTGAGTAGGGTAATAAACCGACACTCTTGATAGGTACCTACTCTTTGGTACATGCTCTAAACAACGCGTTACTTTGTGTTTCAATAACCCTAAAGATTTTGGGCTGCTACGGCGACTAAACTCAAACCTACAAAACCCAAGTTTTCAGTCGCCTAGGAATAACCAGCGACACCTAGACACTTCGTAAAGTTTTAGCTAAATATTTAGTGTGGAAATTATATTTGAATAATTTTGCCGCACTGACCTCGCTCGGCATGGCACGCAAAAGCGTAACACACAAATATTTGTAGGCGAGCTCACTCCACCTTGTACATTAGTACTTACCATGTTGTTTACAACCCGGTGTTTTATTAAGGTAAATTGTTTCACTTTGCGTAAAACTTGAAGTTTATGTCCTATCTGTTTTCGTTTTCAGGCCGCTTGGGATTGGTTGATCCTAATATTGGTTATATACACCGCGATATTTACTCCTTACGTAGCTGCCTTTCAACTAAATGAGCCCGACTTCGATAAAAGATCCAAGGCCTTTGGTGAAGACCCAATAGTCGTCATCGACATGATCGGTAATGATGAGTTTCTATTTATGTATGTTAACAAAAATGAATGTTTCTTTAACACCAACAATTTTTTGTTTTCAGTGGATGTAACGTTCATAATAGACATTCTTATAAACTTCCGAACAACGTACGTGAATGTGGCAGATGAGGTTGAGTCTGACCCTGCAAAAATAGCTATGCACTACTTACGAGGATGGTTTCTTATCGACCTCGTTGCTGCGATCCCCTTCGACTTGCTGCTCTTCGGGACCGATACCGATGAAGTGAGCCGATTTTCTACTACTCTAATTTGAAATTCATATCACCAATAAATACACATATCTACCACTTAAATAATATTAGGAATCAAACCGAATGCTATTATAGAAAACTAATACACTATCCGGGTTCTCATGATTCACAAATGATTCGTGATTTACGAGAGACCAATTTAATCCTATCTTGTCGCGGGGCTCGATAGCGATGGATAGATTTTACGGATCGTCAATCAAGAGAATTTGTCTTTCTCAGTCGGTACCCAAACGATCAATTGTCCGAAAAGGAGCATCTGTTTGAATATAAAATAATAATCGCAAAGTTTGAATATAGATATAAAACCTATTTGTAAAGTTTAAAGTAGAAATCTGTAAAAAGTGCTAACGCGTCATAAGTAGAGGCCATACAATAGAAATATACATGATTAAGGTAGTGAACACTTTGTATATGATATTAGTTAAATATGTAGGTCATAAGAATAGGAAACTTAGCTAGGTCAAGCCAGGGGTCTGCGTTGGCAATTTCAAGATGAAACAATGCTTCTTCATACGACTCAGAATAAGTATTGTATAGATATTATAGATGTATATGTTTTTGGAATAATGGAATTTTTCGGACAAATGGGGTCTGGATATACAGTCTAGCATCATTTAGTAGTGGAATGCAGTCATAGCAACAGTCACGACAGACAAGGTTCGCCACCAATCACAAAAATATCCCACAATAACAATTATTAAAATTTAGCTATTTATCAATATTTTAAACATAAATCAGAAAATTAAAAAAATCATTCAGTAACTTACAATTTTACATTTTATTTTAAAGTTACCCTTGTTTGTTTTAATTTATTTGGGTCGGTAATTTTGATTCCGTGTTAATTTTGTTGATAAATAGAATAGATTTTGCCATTTTGATTTCATCATAGGTGTGCAATATGCCCAAAGGTGGGTGCGTATTGAACTTGTAATACCATTTCTTGTTACAGCAGGGGCTGGAAAGTGATGAGGTATACCATCTTTGTGAACTATTTTTATGTTGCTGCCACTCTATTTTATTACATTTTAGTTGACATGTTTTATTCATTAATTTCCACTAGCCATTTTGAATCCACTAAGTGAATGCGTTAATGGAAGATGTGGACGCTTCCCATGAGCAAATGTTATTCATTTTCGAATTTCACACCGTAATGAACATCTACAAAGCTCACCCGCTGCGTCACGAGCTTGCTGCAGGGTTAATGGCAAATTGCGATGAGACCTACTCCTACTTATAAAATATAATGATTGAACGCCCGCCCACGATTTTTGCGAGACCGATACTATTATTATTATTATTAAAATTCCGTTCTAATCACAAACTTCCAATAAATATGAATGCAATTTATATCTATGAGAATTCGCAAAGTATTTGTTGGAACTTTAATATGATAGCAACCAACGCTTAAGATGATTATGAAGACTATCATCTATTAAACAATAGATTTTAGAGTTATCGCAAAAAAGAGTACTGTGAACCAAGTACGTTAACAAAATAGGATTTAGATAATAATTAGTAAAATGTAGAAAAATGTTTATGTAAATTATTTTATAGTAACATTTTTTATGTACCCGATTAAAATTAGAAATCTTTAGAACTTAATGATAATTCTGATATACCGTTAGTGTTATTCCTTAGCGAAAATTGTCAAAATTTTGTCAGTGGCTTCATTTAGCAAAGGTGCCTTTAAAGGTCACGAAATGCACAGAGCTTGGTAGCAAATACGCTCACACTTCCCAGACGTACTATTATATACAATTTGATAAACTGCCTTTTCACATTCAAGAAGCACGAAGTATACTATGTCAATCAACCTCCAACATACATACAACCTATATAGCACCCACCTTAATTTTATTATGCAAATTGTTAATTTACAAAATTTTTCATCAGCCATACAAGGCGTATGCATTATCCAAACAAAATTCATCAGCAAAATTTACATCAATCAATGAGTACTCTCACATTTGAGATCAGCACTGTTGATTTTATTTTTTATCTACTTTAATTTTTTACACATTATATAATGTACTTACAAGCATAAATTACTTTTTTTATTCAATAAATTGATTATTTTTACGATTATTTTTTATTTATTTCTCATACCTATATTCCTGTTTAATGATATCCTTATCCTGCTAATCAAACTTAATTCAAATATTCCGAAGCGTACCTGATCAATTAATATCTCTTTGTCAAATCCTAAATCTAATTGACTTTTTAACTAGGATCATTGTATCTACATACTTATTTGTAAAGAAGAGCGCTATGTTAAAGTCAATTCAAATGTACTTAACATGAATTGAATGTTCATTTACGTGCAATTATAAAAGGCACCTACAATTGGCACAGTTTTATATTTTACTTTCTACTAAGGAAAGCACGCATTCGTTGTCTACATGCCATGCATTACATACCTATATAGTTATAAACGGTCTATATGGAACATACGAAACTAATTGATAGATTTCATTTACTTATTGTAAGTATACATTATCTCATTTTTAAGATTATTTTAGGTAAGTTTCATTATAATTATAATTTGTGGTGTTGCAACCTGTGTGTAAAATGTCTATTCCAAATTATTTGGAGTGTTCAAGCACTGTCTCACTAACTGAATACACGCATTAGTTCTGTAAATACATACATTACGTACTTATATACTTATATCATGCTGAATAACATTATAGACACGTCGTTTGTGTACTATGTTCAAACCAGCGTGGCGTTAAACAACTATCAGTACTATCGCAAAGGGTCACTATACTAACTTGCCAATTTAAAGGACAAAACAATATCTACCAAACAGTTATTATGCACCGCATTCTGTACGAAACCAGCTAATTATATTAGTTTGATATAATCGCTTGTAACTCTGCAAATTATTTTCTCTAAGTTTGAGAAAGCATAAGTCATAGGCAATCTGCTTAGTTAGAGTGATTTTTGCTGCGAGGCCTCGTTGATGCTAATTTAGTTCTGAGCGAATAATTCATATACCGCTTGAGTTGGGTTTGCGGCTAATCACGCGTTAGTTTCGTGGGTAGAGGTTTTGACCTATCATTCTGGTTGCAGACGACAACACTCATCGGGTTGTTGAAGACGGCACGCTTGCTACGGCTAGTGCGCGTGGCGCGCAAGATCGACAGATACTCCGAATATGGCACCGCCGTCCTTCTTCTCCTCATGGCAACATTCGTGCTCATTGCTCATTGGCTGGCTTGCTTATGGTGAGCACTTACGTTCAATACTACTACTCGTAGCTTCATTCAATTTTAAACCAAACTTACTACTTTTCAGGTATGCTATAGGCAGCTGGGAGCGTCCCCAACTTCACGCCCCTATTGGGTGGTTAGATGCTTTAGCGAATGATGTTCAGGCTACTTACGAAAACTCCACAGGGCCAACATTGAGGTGAGAATTACATTAAAGCATTGGTAAAAGTTAAACATGATCATTATGAAACTGTAACCATACTTTCAGATCACGTTACATCACAGCTTTGTACTTCACTTGCACCTCCTTAACAAGTGTCGGCTTTGGCAATGTGGCGCCAAACACTGATATGGAAAAAGGGTTCACGATATTTGTCATGCTTGTAGGATGTGAGTATATCTGATATTGGATTTTGCCAGAATGCACGTTTTGCTTTATGATACGGATGCCTAAAATACGCAATGTCATGTTACAGCTCTAATGTACGCTAGTATTTTTGGTAATGTATCGGCAATCATACAAAGACTGTATTCGGGTACGGCTCGTTATCATACACAAATTTTAAGAGTGCGAGAGTTTATCCGATTTCACCAGGTAAGTTATTTTCCGAATAGTTTATATTGCGTTTCTAATGGGCTTTTTTAAAGTTTATTCTATTTCATTTCAGATTGCAAACCCTCTTCGACAAAGACTGGAAGAATACTTTCAGCATGCATGGAGTTATACGAACGGAATCGATACGTCCAGTCTTCTTAAAGGTTTCCCAGAGTGCCTCCAGGCGGACATTTGTTTACATCTTAACCGCAATTTGCTTGCTAGCTGTTCTGCGTTTGAGGGTGCTAGTCCTGGTTGTTTAAGGTAAAAAAAAAACAACTAACCGTATCTTATGCAACACGTTATGTCCATGGTTAATGTTCTATTCCGCCATTACAGGGCTCTATCCCTGCGGTTCAAGACGACTCATGCCCCACCCGGAGAAACCTTGGTCCATCGCGGAGACGTCCTTACATCTCTTTTCTTCATATCCCGAGGATCTATTGAAATACTTAAGGATGACATCGTTATGGCTATTTTAGGTAGGTAAAACTATACTCATTATAGGTGTCAATCATAAACACGTAACAACGAGTGTACATTTTCATTGCTATGATGTTAGCATACCTACATAATATTTACTGTAGGTTATCGCAACGAGTGCGAAAGTTCAGCTGCAGCTACACGTTACTAATGGGAGCTTGTAAGCGGATAACCGTGTTTGGGGGGGTGAAGGTGTGTGATAAGTATTTGTGTATAATTTTCACTCACAGTTGAAACAAAGCAGATCAAAGTATACAGCAAATGGCTGATTAATTTATTAAGTACTAGCTTTTGCCCGCGGCTTCGCACGCTTGTGTTATGTTATTTTTACGTTATAGTCTAATAACAAACAAAAAACTACAATTTTATAAGTACCTCTGCATATTAGGTACAAAAAAAAGAAATCATCATCACTTCACTCAGGTCTTTAACAGAAGTTTCAGTAAGTTTTGTTTAGGTAGTAGTTACCTAAGCAGGCAGGTACAGTTTAGAAAAATATGGAAGAATCACACACGATGATCCTGTTTTGCTCAGTTTTACATAATTATTATCCGCGCGCTTTTTGTTCCATTTACCACATTTTTTTACCTTCTTAAGTTTGGTTCCATACGAATTGAGTACCTAACTACCTACACACAGCCAGTGGCAATAATAAGTTTATAAATTGCTGGAGATATGCATTTACCTGTACGACGCGTACATAATTAATTTTCTTAATACTAATTAGGAATTACTAATACTAAACCACCACTCCTTAAAGAAACGACAGTTATAATTATTATATTATGTCCACCATTTTCCACGCTGTCTCATTCCCAACATACCTACCTAGTGATGAAAGTGAGGAAGTAGGTTAAATCGTCATTACATAATTATTACTAACACCCAAAGTTACTAACCTACTATAACTATAACCTTCTTGAAGTAACCGAGTAATCAATCATTTTCTGCACCCGTGGCTTATTTAAAAGCCCACAGATCTAAAATATTTTAACTATTAAAAACTTATTTCAACATGCAAGAAGAAGAAGAAGAAGAACAAATCAAAAACGAACGAACGTTACGCGCCATGTTGTTAATTCGAGGATACAATTTTATTGCCATAATGAATACCTACATATTAATTATTATATCTAAGTACCTACCCTTTTTAAACATTTTTCATCAAATATTTCTAATCATTGGCTAAATACAAATAATAGCACCTCCGGCTTACTTTAATGCCAAAATAAAAAAGGTTTAAAATGCGTAGCAATGATAAGGGTATATAACTTAAGTAGCTATAAGTACTACAGGGGGTCTAGCAAAGATACCAACCACTAACGCTAACGCCAAACGCTAACTCCGAAACTGTATTGAAATGACATTCGCTGTGGAAAAGTTAGCGATTTCCGAAATGTCATCCTAGTACATTTGGGAGTTAGCGTTAGTGGTTGGTTTCTTTGCTAGACCCCCAGGTACCTTAAAACTTCCTTGGGGTTGATCAAGAATGTAGCAGCAGCGCAAAAATAATTTTATCTACCTAATTAGAATGGTAACGTGTAGTAAGTTCATGTAAATAATACATTTTACCAGATCGCCAATAAAGAACATTACTTCCGCCAAAACCTCGTACATCGAAAACTTGAATAAAAATGTATGCTTCAATATTGGCTAAGTATGATAATCGTGTGAAGCCTTATGAATAATTATAAAAAGTCTAAGTACCTACCCTTTTAAACAGTTTTTATAAAATACTTCCTATCATTGGCTAAATACAAATTTTGTCTAATGCCAAAATAAAAAAGGGTTTACAATGCGTAGCAAAAGCAAGGGTCAATGGGCACAGATTACTGAATATGTTACTACTAAAGGTTAAGCTATAGGTACTATAAATACAATTTTAAATACTTATTTCGAATGGTAAAGCGTAGTAGATTTTTGAAAACTAATACATAATACCAGATCGCCAATAAAGAATTTTGCCCTCTCCAGAACCCAATAAATCGAAAACATGAATAATAATTTAGTTGTGTTTCAATATTGGCTAAATATGATATCGCGTGAAGCCTTAAAACTTATAAAAAAAGTCTAAGAAGTTTTTAGTTTTCTAAACTCTTTGTTCTCTGTGTCGTGCTCATATTCAAGAAGGTTCTCATACCTATCCTCTTTTTTAAGTTTAGACCACAGATTAACGAAAAAACTTATCTATATGTAAATACATATGATTTTTTTGGGTATAGGTACTTACATAATGAACACATTGTTTTTCTCTAATCTGCATTGCATCGAAGATTGCAAGAAGTTATCGCGCGTTGTATTTCGCCGTAGCCCGAAATGTGTGATGCACTACCGGCAATGCAGGCGCACCAATTGTTATTTACTGTTGTAAAACATGCAGTAAATTACTTCCTTATTGCTTAGTGCAGTGGGATTGCTCAGAATGAAATACAAAAATATAAGAGTTCCGTACTCAAAGAGTAAATCCTTATTACTAAACCTCCGCTGTCCGTCTGTCTGTCCACCAGGATGTACTCATGAATCGTGATAGTTAGACTGTTGAATTTTTCACAGATGATATATTTCTGTTGCCACTATAATAACCGTGGTCCGTATTCAAAGGGACAGATAAACAGACAAATAA
Organism: Ennomos erosarius; assembly: GCA_963580505.1. Taxonomy (NCBI): domain Eukaryota; kingdom Metazoa; phylum Arthropoda; class Insecta; order Lepidoptera; family Geometridae; genus Ennomos; species Ennomos erosarius. The sequence continues at coordinate 8,882,559 of OY756978.1, forward strand.
AAAAAATTGGTTTTACTTCATATTAATAAGGAATTATAAATTAAATCTATTACAATTTATTTTTGTAATCACAAATAATACTCTCACAGTTTGTAAAACATATTTATTCGCCAACATGCAATATAACGCTACTGCTTCCTCCATTTTATTTAGCCCACGTCGGTCGCGCAGCAGGCAAACAAATTGACTGTGTGTCCAGGTTTTGGCGCTACAAAAACATCGAGGATAGTCAACAGAGACGCAACAGCGAAGGTTCGGGCGTATATGAAGCCGTGCCATAATAGTAACAGAGTTTTTTCTTTAATCTGTGCAACCGGATAAACCCGAGATAAAATTACCGTCAGTGGCAGTGTAGCAGAGTAACATTTTTTTTCTTTCATCTATGGTTAGTAGCCAAAATATAACTTACCTTTTGACACTGGCTAAATACCTCTACTATGTGTGAAGCCAAAATATAAGACAAAAAACTTACCTTGAGGCCTTGAAGCGGCCATCTTGTTAAAACCCCGTTCCGTTTCATAATGAAATCTTAATCATTTTCACAAAAAAAAAATTAACGATATATAAAATTTAATATATCCTATGTTTTGCGCCGGGTTTTTCTAAGCTTATTAGTGAAAACCGCATGAAAAACCGTTCAGTATTTTCGGACTTGTGCCGTAACAAACAAACAAACAAACAAACAAACAAACAAACAAACAAACAGACAAAATGTCTAAAAAGTAGCTTAACGTGATCAGCGAAAAATTTCAAGCCAACCTGTGTCATTTTTTTTCGATATCTTGCATTTACAGATTTTTTTATCTCTACAGTTTTATTATATGTATAGATATCATTGAAGATATAGATAGAGTTTTGGTGATGTCATTGATAATGAATTCAATGCTGAAGGAAAACTGAAAGTCATCGTGATTAATTAATAGACGATACTCAACATCCAACTAAATGACGTAGCATAAAATATTACTTCATAGTCATCATTATCAAGATAGAATTTATAACTAAATATAAATTTTAATTTTTTGTGCTTTTGACGATATTATTTCATTTGAAGGCCTAATCTCGTAATTTAAAACATTCAAATACCTACATGTATCATCTACTCCCATAAAATCACACATTTGAATATTGTAAATAAAACAAGAAAGAGCTAGTGTGACCAGACTTATTGTCCTTGCGGTGTTAAGTGACTTTTATGATAGTTTCAATTTGTAAGTGTACCGGTAACCTCACTACTAAAAATACACTCTATGATTATATAAATTCATTAAGTTTGCAACCTTTGGCAAAGAGAAATATGTTGTTCTCAGGCAAAGACGATATATTCGGTGAGAATCCATGCCTGCATTCAACGGTGGGGCGCAGCAATTGCCGCGTGCGGGCGCTGACCTATTGCGACTTGCACCGCGTGCACAGAGATGATTTACTCGACGTGCTCGACTTCTACCCCGAGTTTCGCCCCTCTTTCGTCAATAACCTCGAGATTACATACAACATGCGAGATGTGAGTAGCTCTCGAAGTATAATTGTTCGTCGGCTGATAGGTCTGATAGCGTATACAATCTAAGCGCCTGGTCGATGCGACGCGTGAACAAAATGGTTTCAGTTATTTTGATCAATGACTCAGCAATACAAAACAACGGGGCAATGCTGCTAGCATGTTGGGTACGCTGCCTACTGCCAGTGGGCTGGAGAATTTGGACAGTTAATAGGTCATCGCGGCTAGTATACAGTTCAAATGTTTTTTGTTGTAGGTAGTGTAACTGGTAGAATCTAATAGTACTTAGTTGGTATTATTGTAGCAGTTCATTTACCTAAGATTGATCCGTACATTTTTTTTTAAATAAAATGATTGAGGCTATGCTTGCAGCTTGTCTACAAGTTGTTATAACCTCCCTTGGAAATAATAATTTCTGATAATCCTACAAAAATTCACGAGTATTTTTGCATCCACTGCTGAACATAGGCCTCCCCAAAGAGCGTCACTTTGAGTGGCTTCTTGCATCTTGCATCCATTGGCTCCCCGCGGTTCTGACCGTCATCGGGGATATTGAGAGATGGGGAGGTTTAATTTGCAGTAAACCAATTACGCGATTACCTATAATATAAAATACTATAAGAAAAGAATTGGTCTCGCTATCCGAAAACTATTCAAAAACAAAGTGGGAGTGAGATAGCGATAGATATATCCACTTCTATCAAAAATTTCCTTGAATGGTTATTTGCAAGTATAGTAGAACTCATCTGACGAGTCAATCTACATTGTACCGTAGATGCGTAGAGGCTCTACGAGGCTACGCCGTAGCGTATCAAGAGACGGGTCAAACAGGAATTTTTAAAACGTGATAACAAAACTAGAAGGTCACGAGAATAAATATCTTTATGATATATTTATGAAACTAGTAGCCGCTAAATACTTAAATGTGCAAGTGCAAATTTGCATGTATGTTTCAGTGAGAAATCAGCTGCTAAGAGTGAGGCATAGAGTATTTTGAATTTCAAACTTCGCAAAAAAATGTATGCTGGATCTGAGTAACATGCGAAATATTTATTATTAATTTTTTTTTTTTTTTTTTTTTTTTTATTAACGCCCAACGATCACATACATAGATCCTGGACCCTAACTAGGATTCCCTGTATCTAGGGACCCAGGAACTACGAGGACCATGGTCCCACAACACCCAGACACAGAACAAGAATTTGCGCTTTTTTTTTTTCGGGCATAAATACTTGTCCTGTCGCGGGAATCGAACCCGCCACCTCCGGGTTATGAGCCGACTTGCTCAACCACCACACCACGGAGGCTGTCAAATTTGTATTTCATTTCCCTATATTTTATTTTTAAAAGCTAATTTAGATATAATACCAAACAGCAAAATAAGTTCAGTAGTTTCAGCGTGATGTTCAAAGGGACAGACAGACAGAAATGCAAAAAAAGTTGTTTCTATTTCTATATCGATTACAAAGCGCAATGCAGTCAAAACTTTCCAAAAATAATTAATGTACAGATTTAGCCCAGTTACAGTTTTATTATAATATGTATTGATATTGATGATGATTGATTGATATAAGGATGCCGAGTTTCTATTCGCGTTGATGTCAATTTCGTGATTTTTTAACTAAATGTTCGAAACGTGGTATGGAGCGACACTCACGCTCCTCTCCAAAGTGCACTCCAGAGTCAAATATCTAAACATTGCGTCTGGTCACCTAGGTGACTTTGATACGAAGTAAACAACGAAAACAATAAATAAGATATCGATTTTAACGGTATTTTATCGAGTGCAAGATAAACATTTACAAGTGATAAACAATAATCATTATTGTAATAAAATAAAATAAAAACACCTTTGCATTTCATATTATACTATTGTAATATGCTATTTGAGTGTAACGAAAAACTCTAGATCTGTGATTTCACTACATAAATAGACCTACCATGTAGATATGTTTGTAAAGTATGTTTACACTTGCCATTAATAGTGAGAGCTAAGGAATCTGTTGGTAATCGTGTTGCATTAGCTACGGCCCACCGTGTCACCCGCTTGGACATTGGACAGTGATTACACTATTTCCTCACCAATGTTTCCTAAGAACCTCATAACTTTCCGGGATAGAAGTATATCCCGTGTGTTACTCTAATTATTATCATTTTAAAACAGGTGTTAGATTACTTTTCACTTCCTGAGTTCTGTTGTGTGCATCAGAAGAGCTTTATCAGATCTTAGACACAAGATTACGGCAGGTTCTTCAACCAATAAAGAATCCCGCAAATAAGTTTAGAAATCCTCGAGAAATAGGTGAACATACATATGTGCATATACAGGATGTAATTTAATTCATTAGCATAAATTGAGCCCATAATAGTACATCATTTATAGATGATTATTAAAGAGTAAAAGTGTGTAAATGAAAATATTTTTATTGATAATTATGAAGATTGCCGCGGCGCCTAACGCAGTTGGCGCGGATGATTTTGATACATTTAAATGTTTTATACCTTGTATGTATTAATTAAAAACAGTACTACATTATTTTAATGAAATTTTGTATTGTAGCATTTGATTGAGTAAGTTATTCCATTTTTGGAGTTATTATTATTACTAAACCAATGTGTTAGAATTCAAAAATTTTGGTCCAGATGTAACCGGTATCAGGAGTAGGTACTTAGTTTCAAAGGATGCTAATGAATTCAATTACACCCAGTATATAAAAAGTATATATACAGTCGAACACAGAACCTTTTCATTTCTTGATGTCGGTTATAAATCTACGATCACTTTTGTGAAACTCACCCAGTTTTATTATGACAGGATGAGCTGTGTGGCATTGAGCCTCGTCGGCGCCTGCGCACGGAGAACACAACCTGCGACGCTCGTCTTCTCCGCGAGGCCTACGCACGCAACACACGCCGACCCCACACCGAGACCTTTGCTGAAAAAGTGGTACGTTATTGCTTTATTTGCCTTCAGAAGCTGTATACTATAGACATGAAAGTATTATATTTTTTAAATAACTATCGGTAATTCTTATTACCTACTACTGCACCTTGAGGTGTTTTACCAACTTTCCGTCTTTCTGTGGGACCTCCTGATTTTTACAAAATAAAAAGCTTCTTGATTTTCATAGCAATCTGCAAACATCAATAATCCAGGTCGCAGTTTTGGTGAGAAAGTCACATAAGGAAACAAAAAGCAAACAACTTTTATATCTACTTATTAATTATACCTATTAGCAGTGGTACGGATAGCGTATTTGCTAATAACAAACTGAAAAGAAGTTGAAAAGGGAGCAAATTGTTTTAATTGCGTTAATTTTGTTACAATTACCTTTTTTGACATATCATATCTATAACACACATTTATACATAAATTAAAATATCCGTTTCAGGATTCACAGTGTAGCGACGACGATACAGAGTCCCCAGCAAGCCGAGGTATTCTAGAATTTTCCACGGACAAAGCGGGTCAGGACGTCACTCCGCTAAACTTCAACTTTAGTAAACAACGCTCAACCACGCTTAACTCCATCACAGGTGTGAAAAATACCTACCTACCTACTAACTCTATGGAATGTTTCCTATCTTGACTTCTGCAGCATCTACCTGCGTGACGTCACGATACAAGACTCACGCAGGCGGCATGCTGTGTAAACCTTCTGTCTATATTATCTAGAGTAGAATACCTATAGGCTAAACACATAGAAATGAATGAAACGATATGCATTTCCCTTGATCGTTAATTTCTAATCATACTTCTCTATTTATTGTTTGAATTTATTACGGATAGTAGGTATCTAAAAGTTCATTTCACATACATTTCACATTTTGATCATACACAGAGAGCGAGAGAACAGAATGATATTGAATGGATCTCTCTCTATCAGATATCGAGTTTTATTTGCATGGCAATGTTTTAAAATACAAATCATTGTTATTTTGAATTGTTGAACGTTTACTTCTGGTTGCAGTTTTAAGTATATCTCATTTGGTTACGTTGTTCATAATATGTATATGATCACATAGTGATTATTGAGTAGGTAGTATCTATCTGACCTACCTATAGTTTACCTTCTTCATATGTATCTGAATCACCAGATTGAAATTACCTACAGTTTGATGTTTGATTGATCATACTGACAACAGCTACAACAAGAAATGGATTCACTTACTACATATTCCAGGGATAATGATGTCGGGGCCCATTGAGAGGTTTGAATGTTCTTTTAGTTGTCCTGAAATAACAGTTAGGTCGTATCCACTTTATTTATTCATGATTTCGTTATTTAAATATGTTCCCCAATAGTTATATTTGGTATATAGGTACTTTTCCTAGCAAAAAAATCACAAATGAATGTAACCTTTGAAAACTGTACTTTTTCCGAAACCGAAAACCATTTTATTTTTTTAAAGCAGCATGCATTATGCTTGTTACCTTACTTGTTTATTGTTTACTCCTACTGTATGGCGACGGGCACACGATGCTGGGGGTATCGACTGTATCCTATGAAGGTATATTTAGTACGTAGTTAACGAGCTTCAAATTAATTCAATTGACACAGTTGATTTGCTGTAATAAATATGTTGCCATTTCTGAGTCGATGCCCTCGCAAACGATGCCTTTTGCCACGCTCTGAGCGCGGCCCTTGTGTGCAGGCATGCTAGCGCAACTAAAAAGGAGCTTCCCAGACCTCTACCATCATAAAACACACCAGCCGCTGCACAACAAGTACTGTAAGTATGCTATTCCTTATTAGTGCATGATCCGAATAGAGAAATTTAACTTCATTTTATTCAATTAGATGAATGAATTGACTGCGCATATCGAGTTCTTTGTACATAAAAGTTAATGCAAATAATCCAGTATAAAATGTAAAACATCAATGTGTAAACATTTGTAAATCAATCATCAACAGCTACTGTTTACTTGGCTGATTAAAATTTTGTGTTACAGGCTACTTAGGCTGATTGCAAAAATACATTTTTAGTTTGTGGTATTATTAAAAAACAAAGTATTAACTACATAGCTCAGTAAATAAATAAGCATTAAATAATGTGATGTTACAGCTCAATCGACGCCACAAACGTACCGCAGCCGCGGCGGCGTACGGCGGCAGTCGTCGGTGGGTCCGCTACACGACACGTCCCCGCTGACGGGCGGCGGCGGCGACCCGGCCGTCAGCACGCCCGCGCACAGCGCCACGCTGCCCGTGTCTAGCCTCAGCACCAACCCTAGCTCGTACTACACGAACGCGACGCCGAGCCCGCCGGCCGCACCGCCCGCGCCCACGCATGTCTCCTGCGACGACATCCTGGCGCCTGCGCATGCACCCGCTACTCGCGCTCCTTCCTGTCGCTCAGCGCCGCACTCCGCCGTCAACCTGCACCAAACTGGCCGGCCTGTCGGCCTACCTTTCTCCGCCGAAAAGGTCCAGAACTCGTCCGCTCCGCAGGTAACCAAACTGGTTGGATTACAACAAGCAATCGCCGACTGATTTCTTAGCTGAAACATGACTGAAGCTATACTGCGACCTGTGTTATTAAAAGTTTCTTTTGATTCACAGGATTCTGTCTCGCCCCAGTACCAAAACGTAGGAACGGCCGCAACCGCCGCATCGGTGGCAACGGTTCTGACGCGACTGGAAGAGCTCAGCAGACGAGTAGCGGTCCTGGAAACGGGTCTAACTTCGGACGTGCGTCGTATTCTTCAACTTTTACAGCAGCGCGAGGTACCCGCCCACCACAACGCAGCTCCAGTGCACACTCCCTCTACGGTGCTGCCAAAAGCATCTCTCTCGGTGCCCCAAGCCAACGACGTAAGTTTTCAGAATCATCACAGTATATTAAGCTACCGTATATAGAAACAAGTTTAAGTTCTCATTTTGTCCGATGTCAGTGGGAGTGGAACTGGAACGGCGGTGGTGAGCGTGGTGCTGGCGCGGGTGGTGGGCGGTACGTGCGCGCTGAGCGGGCGCCGGGCGTGCAGCGATCTGCGTCGGAGCCGCACGCGCCCGTGCCGCCGGTGCTGCCGCCGCCGCCGCACTCGCACTCCTTCTACAGGTAGTGTGAGGCGCGCGAGACGAGCGCCCCCCGCTCGCGGCCCTCGACGCGCTCGCTCGCGGAGTCCGCCTCGTGCGGCTCGCTGGCTGCGGGGCCGGAGCCCAGCGGCGGCGAGGACGGCGGCGCGCGCACTCTGCCTCGGCTGCAGCGCGCGCGCTTCCACTTCTGCCGTCGCATCGCGCGCTTCCGACTCGACGACGCCCGGAGCTTTCTCTGACGCGGCCCCGACCCGGCGCATGGACCAATTTTATACTTGCGTTAACGCCTAAATTAACGTCCTCGCGATCTCGCGAACGGGTGCATCCGCCCGTGCCGAGTCCATTTGTATTAAAATATTGAATTTCAAGAATATGATCGCTTTATTAAAGGTTAAAATGTCCAGCAACCCAGATTCGGTGAAGGGACTCGCGACCGTATTCGTGTGTGGTAGCGTTAAATTACACGAGTGATCATAAACGCGATAAGTGGTGGTATAATTGGGTGCTTTAATTTATACAGGCTTTTATGACAAGTCATTCAAACATTATTGCGTATGAGTATAATGATTGTACAATGGCACTATCTGACGAATGATGTTCTTCGATCTTCTGCCCAGTTTTATGTTATCGAAATAGTTTATTGTGTGTATCTCCTAATGAATGTTTTAGGTAAATTAATATACCAGCTATTATTCAGAATGAGGCTTATAAGACTGAGAGACTACGTAAATACCGTGAACTGTATTTCCAGAAGAGAGTACTAAACGATAAACGCTTTCTACCCGTCCTTGCTCCTTGCCTTTACATAGTAGCTAGGTAATGTTAAACTCCCGTGAGAGTCTCTCGATTACTCCTTGTGGAAGTACGTTTATGAAGTTTCACTCTACGCATTATGCGCGCGCGCTTGTGCGATCATGCTAATATACATATATATACATATACCTGCCATACTTATGAATCAATATCTTATATTGGTACCTTATTAATAGATGTTGTTGTTCTAAGAGAAAATTAAGACAACAATTATCACGTGAACGTACATCATATTTACCTACTTATACCTGAAAAATTTCTATCCACTTATTTGTTTACGTACTTACTATTAATAAATGTGGCTCAAACTTTATGTTGTAAAATGTATCCTAATTACGGAATAGGACATTTCACCAACATGATAATATCATTGTAAGCAATAATGAAACCCACATTACTTTAAGGATCTAATAACGTGATTGTAATAATAATTAAATTTTTTAAGTTACTGTGACACCCAATTAATGGCATGCATAAAATTTTAAGTATTCAGATAGTGCTACATATAATGACTCTACTTCGTAACGTTCTTTCATAAATTAATGTGTGCTCGAAATATTTGTATGTGGGTGGTCATGAAGTTATGTGTAAATACCTACTCACAAGTCATGTTACACAATTTTGCTGTTAAACTTTCAGTTAAAGTGATCATCTTATCAACAATACAACTCTACTCCTCATTCAGCGTTTCGATATTAGCCTATACGTGTTTTCAGAGTATCATCACACCCACAATTCACACAATGATAAATGCAACGTTATGCCGTTATCACTTCAAAAAATATTTCCATACTTTGTTATAGAGACCATCGAAACCGACTGCAAAAACTGTCATCATTACCGATCGCACTATTTACCTACTTCCGTAGAAAAATCTTGATTAGTTCTTAGATTTTTTGTTCATAGTCTCAATTTCTTTTAACTCACGAAGTAGATAAATTATTGTAAATATTATCCTATTTAGAACTTATTGCGTAGTTTAGATTTGTAAATTGGTCAATTTCCAAATGTACACTTATCCTATTTAACTATGTAGTTTTACAATTTCATGGCTTTGCTTTTATATTAATACTATTACGGCCACAGCACTCTAGGTGTTACATATTGAATCAATATTTGCTTTTGTAGATTTAGGATTTCAAAATGCCTGAATGTTGGAAAATTGTGTGTATAAATATACAGTCATGTAACCGATACAAGATAAACTTTTAGAAGTTAATGTTCAGAAATTTACAGTTTGATGTTGCAAAGTATATGCACTCGTCATTATTAGATGATAGTGAAAGGCTTGAAGCGTTGCTACTTATCTGTTTTAACAGTTATAATAACAAAAACCAAACCAAGATTGCTTAATGTTACTTAAATCAATTCCCAACACGTTATGCCTCTTAAGAGAAGTAAAATAATGCTAGTCTATTATAATTTTTAAGGTCTAGTCTAGACAAATTATATTTGTTCCTGATTTTAATATTTCAAATTTGATATTAACTATTCAGCTGTGTCATAGACTGAAAAAAGTCGATGAACTTCTCTTTAAAATTAGTTGTTATTGGCAAAGCGCAAATGATTAATGATTTATTTGTTTTAGGAACAAACTGAACGAATCACACTTCAATGAAGTCTTGTTGAACACGCTAGATATAATTTAGTGGTTTGACTTATAGCGCTAAAGCACAGGGTGTATTTTGTTCGTAAGTCATTAAAATACCTACCTAAGATTCTAGTTGTATTTTATCTTTAAACGAACGCTTACCATGGATATCCAATCGTAGGTGTCTAATTTAAACTCTATTTATTGAATAAACTCCGTAAAACCGTAGTAATTTATAATCTTTTGATCTCGTATTATGGCTGGCACCATGCACCCATCCTATTTTAACTTTTAAACTTGTGATGTCCGCGCTTCATCCGAATTTGAGCAGCACAGGCTATTTGAGAATACAACCTTTTAGCCTTACAAAGACTCAGCCCTGGGGGTCTAGCAAAGATACCAACCACTAACGCTAACGCCTCACGCTAACTCCAAAAATGTATAATTGAAATGAAAAGTTAGTGTTAGTGGTTGGTATCTTTGCTAGATCCCATCCACAGTCCCAGATTAGAATGTGTAAGTGTTATGTTTACATTTAGGTATTATACTTGCCTAATAAGCAGATTAGATAATAAGTAAATTAATTCTTATGATGATCATGCATTTTGATCCGATCTAGTCTAAGAGTGTTTTACTATACTTCTCTAATCTATTTGAAATGCAAAACACGCTTTCATGAAACTTAAAGAGCATACACAACACACGGTCATTAGAGGTTAACTAAAAATTAACTGTTTTACTTTTTCGAAAAATCTTATTTCAAATGTGACAATTTTGAAAGATCTAAAGACGATGACTTACAAAAATACTGTTATTTATAACGTAACTATATATACTTTCGATCAAAGCAAATAATTGTTCAATACTCGACATGAAAAATACCATTTTAAATGTCATCGGCATAAAATAAAAAACATATTATTCTGTTGCGTTTTAGGTACCTACCTACCTGACATTTATTTTATTTTATTTATTTGGTTCACCAACAGTTGATACATAGTTTCGATTACACGGTTTCTAAGCTTAAAACATTTAGTGAACCTTCATGCAGGTCGAACGTTTAGCGGTAAGAGTTTAGATACTTTAATAAGTCGCCACCTAACAAAAAAATAATTAGGTATCAAAGATTTGAAAATTGTTACATTGAAATAAATTAGTCACAGAGAACTGGTTGTTCCAGCTTTGAATATTTTCACAGTTATTATAATAGAATATTGTAATGGTAAGTTAGTACCTATTTATATTTCAACGACATAAGCGCAAAGTTAACGCGTGCATTGTATTATGTAATTTTGTCTGTGATCGAAATTTTATATTGTTAAGCTGAAAAATTAAGCGCACTAAAATAATTGTTTTGGAATGCTCGCTGTAATATTTATACATTCTGTATGCTTTATGACTGACTTCAGCTTGACCTACCTTACAAAACTTTTTATTTATGTGTCTGTGTCTGGGTGTTGTGGGACTATTAGTCCTCGTAGTTTCTGGGTCCGATACAGGGAATCCCAGTTAGGGTCTAGAATCTATGTAGGTATGTGATCGTTGGGCGTTATTTATTTATTTGTTTTTTTTTAAGCCTGCTTTTTACCGCAGCCTCAACTGCAATGTCACGTTGAAACTGCGTGTATGACTGAAATGGATAAACATAAATAAACAATACATTGATTCTTTCGTTTATTTCCATTACAATTCCTATTACCACAGTACCAGTGACCAGTTTTGCTAAACTGTCTCTTTTATTATCACATATTATTGGGGCATACGTTTGGAAAAGTCAATCTATTTACGTATATGCGAGTTAGTCTGAAATTCTGAATACAGCAATATAATTAATACCTAGGCTAGGTTGTTTATCACATTTCTATTCTCCCTTCTATACTTAGGTACACGAACACACTGCGCAAAGCGTTACAGAATGTATGAATATATATTAAACTAAACTTCCCGTTGTATATATTATCACCTAAATTCCGTTACCTAATTATGGTTATAAATCACATTAAGTATTATAAAAAATGAGAATTTTGTTCTGTTCTCATCCGAATACCTATAAGTACCTAGTGTAACACACAAAATATTGTTCTAAAGCATGTTACGTGTTTCGAGTTGTAAGTACAGCTCTATTGATAAAAAAAACTTTAATTAATTTCTTTTGCAATAACTTAGAACAACGTACCTAATGCTTGAATCATATCTAAATTAAATATTGAATTAGATCGCTAAGTGTATTGCTTTAACAAACTAATTCTTAGAAGCTAAAGCTCCAAGGAGGTAAATACTTAACTCATGTCGCAGTTTATTTTTTACCCTACGAAACTTTTTGACGCCTCATAATTTTGATGTTCTATAAAAATTAATGTCTACAAAATTAAGATCTGTTCAGATATAGTACATTACTGCAGCGGCCAGCAACAAAGGCATTGATGGACGAACGTATAAATGTGGGCCGAGGCGAAGCCGAGGCACACATACGTAAGTCCATCAATGCCTAGTTGTGACCAAGGCTTGTATAGTGCTTTTCTCAAACAATGCGAGGAAATTAAAACTAAGTAGTACATAGGCAGAACTTTTTATTTGAAAATACAGTTGTTGAATGTACAATTTTTGAAATTTAAAGTGGACTTTCCGGGGATTATGTTGGTTTGGGACAATTCTAATGAGGTCGAAGTTTGTTGTATAGTGGTCTCTTCAGTGTGATTCGGTATTTCAAAGCTTTGATGGGAGGTCGATGGTCGAGATTGGATACTTTCGTTGATTTTACGTGTAATGTTACTTTTATTTTCGATTGAATCTTCTATGTAGCTTTCAGCTACCCGGTCAGATTTCCATCCGCCATGCCTTTTAAGTGTAATTAAATTCGCACCTGTGTCAGCAAGAAGAGTCGCTGATGTTCGACGGAAGCAATGCCCAGTATAATATTCCGGATTTGACAAGTTTAAATAGGTAGCAATCACTTTTGGCATTGCGGCAATTTTGTGTCTTCCAACTTGTTTTGTGCATTTGTTATTTTTGTTATATAGAAAAAATCGGTCTGATTTTACATCTGTGGGACGTAACGCTATGTACTTTTGTACGATTTCAGCTGATTGACCACACATTTGTTATCAGAGACGATAACAAATGTGCGGTCGATCTTGGTTTTAGTATCACGTAGAGTTACAATTATCACACCGTCGTGAATTTCTACATCTTACACAAATTACACTAACATTTGTAATTTCGTTACATCGGCATGCACCAAAAATGCCGAAAATAAGAATAACCTGCAACAAAAAAAAGGACGTTATAGCTTGGGTTCACCTAAGTAATTTTCCTAAAAAAAGCTGTTACCTGTCATTATCAAGATTGAAACTTACTTTGAGGTCCAGATACACACTGTCTGGTGCTTCAAACAAAAACATTTTTACGTTTGATGCGGTGAAAACTTTTGACTTTTTACATTTACATCCATCGGACCGTCTTTTGAGCATTGACGTCAGGTTTGCATAATGTTTTAAATTCACGTTATGTTTCATTATAACTGTGCACTTTAGCATTGAATAGATGACCCACAGCGTTGTCGGCTTAACGTTCTCGGCGAGTTCGCCGAAATAAGCCAGAAAAACGTTTTCGGATAAAGATTTCGATTTTCTTTCAATCTTCCATTGAACAAAATTTTCATAGGTTTTCAAATACTTTTCTTTCGATTTTGGCGGTAACGAGTTTTCTCTTGCAGCCTCTTGAATTTCAGGTGGCGTTAAAGTTAGTTGATCAAACTCTTCGTCTTCACTTGAACTCATTTTATCAAATCAAATATATAAGTACTTTTCAAAATCAATGACGAACAACAATCATCAATAATTTTTCTCACGTAAAAGTTTTGATGGGGTTTTGGCGGGAATGCGGAAAAGTTCACGTCGTTGCATTGTATTATTTTTCAAAACTTTTGCTTTTTCCAGTGTTAATGTTTAAAATTGGTGGCGTTTTACGCATTAAGTGCTGAATTACGAGCATGAGTGAGGGCAAGTGATATAATGTGGTGAAACGAGATTTTTCGTGTTGCTTCCAAAACTCCATAGAAGCTTCTAGTAAAGTTGCCACCACTTTGCTGGAGGATGACTTAGACTGGACTATGACTACCTGACTTAGACTGAACTATGACTATGACTAGGACATGACTTTTCGTGAAATATATTATAACACGATGAAAATATAATACTTGACACTGGCTAAATACACTATGTGTGGAGCCAAAATATAAGAAGAAAAAAAAAAAAAAGTTTTGATTTGTTTTTTTTTTCATTAATAACTGGCTCCAATTTACAAACCAGTGCGAAATTCAAATAGAACCTTTGAAAAGTTACCTCTTTGGTTGCCATGTTTCGGAGCAAGAGATCGTTCCATTTTTAAATTACACGACAAATATGAGTTTACTATGTAATTTATCTGGCCGCTAAACCACGACAGATATGGATGTTCATACAAACTTTGCCGGCCGCTGCCCGCCAGTACAACAAGTTCGATTTATCTCGAAGAAGGTTGTCAAAATAATGCTCAAATTTCCAAGCATGTTTGAGAAAAATTATATTGTACTAATTTACAATCATCTTAAAAGAGGTGCCGCGTGCTTTCGGATGTACGACTTAATAATAACAAAACACGATATAATCAGTTCTTAACTTGTTTTTTCAATTGTTTTATCCGCAATTTTATATTAGGTATTGAGAATAATAAAATTATTAAAAAAATAAACGTGTTGGCTGTTTCCGGATCAATACCCACCCATTGTTTAATAAATAAATACTCCATAGATATTATTTTGTTATTAAAGACAAGACCAATTCGATCACTATAGATACCTACCTGTATAAAATGTTACATATACCATAATGTTACAATAAGAACTGACTGGAAGCGTGACAACAAATCCAGTACAAAAATAAGACACTTTTTTGCATAATGTACTTTTTATACATACAAAAAAATATGATGAACGGTTGTTCGTTATTATCGTTGTAATGAATCTTACAATCAAATGTACATAACGAATACTAAGGTATATGTAATACCTACCTACCTACTTAGAACATTATAAACGAAGCACGTTAGTCACATAATAATAATTATTAGTTAAGAAACTTAAAATTGCATTCATTGGACAGCGCAAAATTCTCGTGGAATAAGTTCAGTGAAATAAAATATCACGCACATGCGATCTGTCGTTTTATTTACATAGTAATTTAAACTTACCTACTTATGTAGTTATGGCTAAAAAAATACCTATCGTTAAAATGATCACAGTGTAGGTACCTACGTAAGTACAATAGTTATTTACGATATTAGGGCGGTAAGTTGGTTTTTACTAACGAGTAGACAAATGTTATAGTCACGAGTTTGTAAAAACCAATATCCGCCCGTGTATCATACAACGTTTTTCAACACATTTGCGAGAAAACAGTACCACAGGTACTGAAGCAAACTTTGTTTATTAGTGGGAAAGTATAGCAACAAACAAGCATTGACGTTTCTAATCTAATGTGAAAATCTAGTAGGTACACTTACCACCACTCTACTAGAGCATAACTTAGACTGGACTATGACTATGACTAAGACTTGACTACGTGTAGGTATAATTCTATAACACGACGAAAAATTATATTGCAATACTTGAAACTAGCTAAATAAACTGATGTGTGGAGCCATAATATAAGAAGAAAAAATGGTCTAAAGTGGCGCGCATTTACAATGCAAATGGTGCCACCTGTGTGTGGTGAAAATTATAATATTAATTAGAATTATATAATTCTTATATAATTTTTTATGGAAATTAAAAAGAAAACCATACAGATTTTTCACAGATTAGAGAAAAAAAAACTACTTTTTCTCTTTAATCTGTGACCGTCATGGAAATCGCACGGCGCCATACAACGGAGGAGGCGGTAAAATAGGTACTTAGGTGAGAGTACCTATGTGTCCGCACGGTCCGTTGTATGGTGCGGCATAATAATTAACTTTCGAACATGTATAATAGGTACAGGCTTCGTAAAAACATTTTTGGAGCAAATGTGTTGAAAAATTAATTATGTTAACTTTCTAGTATTAGATCACAGATCCAATAAAAAAGTATTAGATGAAATTCATTTTGATTCATAAATCACTATTTAATAGTTTGAAAAGTTTTTGGCGGAAACGCGGAAAAGTTCACGTCATTGCATTGTATTATTTTTCAAAACTTATGCTTTTTCCAGTGCTAATATTTAAAATTGGTGGCGTTTTACGCATTAAGGGCTGAATTACGAGCATGAGTGAGGGCAAGTGATATTTAATAATGTGGTGACTTTGCGTGAAATAATTTTTAACACGATGAAATTATAATACTTGACACTGGCTAAATACACTATGTGTGGAGCCCAAACATATAACAAAATAAAAAAAAAACTCCTTTTCTAACCAAAGAGTATATAATTTACTAGTCCTGTCATGTGTAGGTCGTTCATTTTCGGAGATCTCGGTCGTTCGTGATTGACCAGCCAAGTGACCGAGTCAAAAGATTCGATCAAAACGTCGGTCATCGGTCTCGAGAACCAATGCAATGCGGAAAAGTACTTTATAAGTAAGCACTTAAGGTTGATTTCAGAATAATTGGTATTTAACCGAGTCAAAAGATTCAATCACGTCGATCGGTCATTGGTCTCGAAAACCAATGCATAGTACTTTATTTATAGGAATAGTACTTTATTTACCAGAGCTTAAGGTTGATTTCACAATAATTGTTATTTAACTTACGTCGTTTCAGTTTGAAGTGATACCGCGCCGCTGTGCCGGTCGTTCGGTCGGTCACGAATCGGTCTCCGTGCAGTCAGTCTCACTCACTCAGTCGGACCCGGGTCTTTAATGATTGAACGAATCGGTCAGTCACAAGAAGGCATGATTCGATCATTTTGATTCGATCAATCACGATCGACACAGGACTATAATTTACTACGTTTTCTAACCTACACTACACCACCACCAGCCAAAAGTTGTTTTTATTTTATTCCTTGTTTTATTCATTTTCATATTATTTTTCTCTATGTTCATTTTATATTCTTTAGACTTTGCACTTGCAGATAAGTACTTACATTTAAAACAAGTTCAGATATAAACAGCAGATAAATGGTACATATCAGAAGGATGTGGAAAAGTCATAGGTAAAATGTTGGAGAAAAAATAAGTACCATCCAAAGCCTTCTATGTATGTACCATCATATGATTACCTACCACCTACAGAATTTGGAAAAAATGGACCTACCAATATCAGGAATGATAAAATGCCGCAAGTGCCGGCATGTGTTAGTCGAAGATACAGCAATCATATGCAATCATAATACTGTTTGTGACACACAGAAATGTAACAGCTACAATATTAACAGTTTCATTTTCTTGACTGAGCTAAAACTACCTGCTTGGATAAAATCTAAAGTGGAAGAAAGTGCATGGACAAAAGGGAAACTGGCATGTGAGAAATGTGGATCCAAAGTGGGGTCTTTTAACTTTATTAGTGGAAAAAAGTGTGGTTGTCAAGAATCTATTCCACCCCCAGTGCATTTAGTTGCTAGTCAAGTGGATAGACCCATTTGTTCTTATGTAGGTGATAAATAAAATAAATATGTGTGGACATTTCACACAGCACCATCTAGCCCCAAACTAAGCAAAGCTTGTACTATGGGACAGGTGATAAACGCATATCTACCTAAATACATACCTAATTGTAATCCTAGCCCCGCATTGAAGACAAATGCACTATGTAGTATCTACGGGTATTGAGAATGTCTAACACTAATAGTAATGTTTAATACAAATTACTACATACTGAACTACACAGTTCTAAGAGTGTATTTGTAAATAAAATTACGTTAAGTTAAGATCTACAAATGATACAACTTAATAATATAACTGCATGTTTATTAAAGTTACATACATTTTTATTTCATAATTATTTTATTCAACTGCCATGGCATTTGATGCCCCTTCATTGACTTCAACATCCCTGCAGTTGGCTGCCTGTAATTCTCTTCGAATCTGGAAAAATATAATTAATAATGAAAAGTCTCACTAACAACTCTTACCTTGTTCATACTAATAGGGTATTGGTTAATTTTTTCTGAGATTTAAATTCTAAAGATTTGTGTTATGAATACTTTTAGTACCATAATTTAATTTACTATCACATCAACAGCTAGATGTCCACTGCTGAACATGGCTTCCCATATAACACTACTTTGGATGCTCACATAGAGAGGCTTTGAGGCTTGCCATAATCATGCTTGGCAGGTAGATTGGTGATCACAGAAGATATTAATCTACCGAGGATAACGCTGCTGCACTTGCTACCTAGCTAGCTCATTGACTTACCTCAGCTGTAATGGTTGGGTGTGACTGCTTTCTAAGCAACTCAAGAAGGGCATCACGTTGTTCAGTTGAGATGTCTGCTTTGTACCTCTGCACAAATGTCAGCAAGGCTTGATGCCAAAGTACTGGCAAATTACGAGATTCACTCTGGAACCTTAATAGAAAATAAAGGCACATTCATATTGTGTCAAGAAGATGGGACTATTTTTAAAACCAAACACATTCATTAATTTTTTCATGGTGTAACAATTTAGTGAGCATAAAAATAATAACTTTAATGTAAGATTTATTACCTTAGGAAGTGGAAGACTACTGAATCCACCACTCTGTATGGCAATGCATATTTTTTATCAAAGAGTATTCGCAGGAATATTGAGTTAGCACCAGTGTAGTCCATTTCAGCAATCTTGAGCAGTGCAGCACTGGAGTGTAGAACAGGCACCGAGTTACGAGCCAACACCGATCCAACAATGATTGCTTCACGGAGAGTGCAATCTCCAGACTGAAAACATGTTTCAATGGTTATCAGAAAATTCAGACTGCCATAATGATAATTATTTACTTGGTAAAGACAATACAAGGATTTAATTAATTTCCCTTACCTCCAGAAGTGGAAGCAAAATGCCCTTCATGAAGGCACCAGGCTTAAACAATGATTTACGTAGAGCTTGATACAAATGGAAATTTAACCTCTTGTATTCAGCAAGATCATCTCTTATGCGTGGCAGCAAGACCAAATTGTAGAAACGTTGGGCCATTTTCTCCTTGAGGTTTGATGCAAATATTCTTGTAGCCTGCAAGCAATTTGATGAAATGAAATACATAATTATATTATATCATTTAACTCACTACCTTGTCAGTTAATTCATTTTGTATGCAGGTACCTGATACATAGCAGCTGCAGACCATGTAGTAGGTTCTGTGATGTACAAGATTTGTTCCCAGTTTTGCAAATGTGGCACCATTTTGAATGCTTTTGGCAACTTTCCTGAACGGTATTTTTTTAACACATCTCTCACTCCTTCATACATTGTTTTGATTCTAGAATAAGAATTTATTTATTAAATTTTAAAGATAATTGCTATTTTTTTTAGTAGATTACTCTTTTATGATTAATAAAAAATCATTGATGTAAGTTGAAAATATGTTATGATGCACATAATATACAGATAAATAAGGTACAGATAGACAAACCTAGGATCAATATTCTGTAATTTTAAAGTTTCAACATCAGAAAACTGTGTATGCAGTTCAGTGTGCTTGTCTGTGATTTTCTCTTTAATAATATCAGCAAGAGTACGAGTTCTCTCTGGCCTAGAAGCCATAAACATCTTGAGAGCTTCTTCATCTTCTTCATCGATCTCAATATTATCGTAGAAAGTGTCAGGTTCCAAATCATCTTTTTCTGAATCTGAGCCAGCATCTGAATCATCTTCTAAAAGTAAAGAATTTATCAAAAAACATCTATGCTCTGATAGCAAACTAAGATAGCCATTCATGAATACAGCTGAGTGCATAAATAGGAAGTTATACCTCTCAATGCTGGTGGAAGAACCACATGTTTAGCTGGAGATGGTCCAACATCACCATCAAGCTCAGCTTGTTGCCTTCTGGCAGCCTTTAGAATTTTCTTGGAAAGGTCTGCATTGACAAACTAAAAAAGAAACTGATCTAGATAAAATCAAAAAGTATAGTATGTAACCTAACCTATGCAGGGATTTCATGAAAAGAGCTTATTAAATCCTACATCTATTTTAAATCTCTAGAACCATCGAAAATCATCTTACTTCGTCGTCATCATCATGTCTATTTCTTTCTTTATTTCTATTCTTAGCTTTCACTGACTGTGCTGATTCTATTTGATCAGCAAGCGCAACATTTTTGGCCACTTGTGAGGGCTTCAATTTCTTTGCTTTCCCCATTCGTAGTTCACACTTATTTTTGCTCTTCTAATTATAGTAAATATGCAATTTAAGTTTTAATAAATTTAGTATGTACATAAACTAAATAATTAATAATTTAATATTAATACAATACTATATAACACAGGCCAAAACCAAACACTTGTGTGGAATAGGGATGTGCCGATTCGATCAAATCTTTTCGATGATCGGGTCGTGGGCAAACGTCTAATCGATTTTTGTGGATTAGATCGAAACCATACAAATGTTCAAATATCGCATAGCGATTAAATCATTGTCGTTTGCACACAGTGTAATGTTGGTATATGTGTGGTGTGGCAATAAAAATATGATTTAGATCTTTAGCTGCATTATATTACAATTACTGTTGGTGACGACGGTCGGTAGGTAGAATATGATTTCTACTAAACAGGTAATGCGCTTTATGGATAAGATGCGAAATTGCAAATATTGTTTCATTATTTCTAAATTTAAGGTCAATCCTTAACCTAGGATATCCGTTGGATCTATCCATGAAGAAATCAAACGTTGTTAAACCATTCAATACTTATATTTAGGCACTCAAAAACATCTTAAGAAAATCTCTACATCGCAGCAACACATGACATTTTTGAATCTAAACCACAGACTACATAATCTTAAATATAGAGTTTCGTTTGGTTGGAGCAACACAAGAAGGTTTCTATACAAATCAGTTCCTATAGTTCAACACACCTCCTTGATTTTTATAGAAAAATTCCATTTATCCTACGTCGTAGCCATCTACCTAAGTACCTATATCTAAACATAATATACAACAATCTATAAACTTCGCAAGCTAAGTACCTAACTAGCTCCAACTCTATAACTCCAATCAACTTTAGAACAAACATAAACAAAAGCCGTTAAAAAAAGCCGTTACCGTCTGCATTTTGGGGAGTGTTCTCAGGAGGTCCATGATCTCATCCCATCCTCTCCTTTCCGTCATAGAACAGCTAGACGCGGTGAGGCCTTCCATCCTTATGTCGTTGACGTGCCCCATGTTCGTACTAATCGTTTTGGAAATTCTTTTATAATCCGCACTTTTAAGGAATGGAACTTGCTTCCTATAACGGTGTTTCCTTCCACATATAATCTGGGCGTAAGAGTGAATAGGTATCTTCTGGGTAAGCGTGTCCCACCTTAGGCTTCATCTGCACTTACCATCAGGTGAGATGTTGCCAAACGTAAACCCATTAACAATAAAAAAAAAAACAAAAAAAAACAAATATCATGGCATGACAACTCATTTACCTAACATGCCAAACTAAAGCTTATCATTTCAACATTCGCAATATGACAAATACATTGAAAAATCCTTCTTCTGATAATCATAATACAACAACAATATCCGCGTACATTAATTAAACTCCTGAAACATAGCTTTCGTTGTTGTCGTAACTATGCATGTTGAAAACCTCTGAACACTATAATAATCTACCATTTGAATTTATTGTAAAAATCCATTTCACCTCGTATCACATTTTATCTTATGGTTCATCAAAAATTCCCACGTTTCATTCTGTTCTAAGCTCTTTATTTCATTTTCCATCGCTTTCTTCCATTTCTTCGATTCTCCGCCATTTATCGCTTCATCATAAGTATTTGGTATCACAAAAATTGACATATACTACATGATCATTAAATCTTTCTGGTAATCTTCTTTCTCGTCTAGGACGCTGTAGTATCACCTCCTCAGTTTGAGCCTTTTCACTTTTATCTTCCTCATCTTGTACAGTATCATAAAATTCTTCACTTTCTTCGTCATTCTCTTTTCTCTCATTAATATCTCAAAGCTTTATAACGTTTTCTTTTTCAGCCTCAACAAAAGTTACATGGCGACTTATGACAATCTTGTCATCAATTAAAATTCTATACCCTGTGTCTGTCATCATCATCATCATCATTCATTTTTCATCATTAACAGCCTGAAGACGTCCACTGCTGAACATAGGCCTCCCCCAGGGAGCGCCACTTAGAGCGGCTGCTCGCCTCCTGCATCCATCGGCTCCCCGCGGCTTTCACCAGGTCGTCGGTCCACCTAGTGGGGGGCCGGCCTACGCTGCGTCTTCCAGTTCGTGGTCGCCACTCGAGAACCTTTCTTCCCCATCGGTTGTCAGTTCTACGAGCGATGTGGCCTGCCCATTGCCATTTCAACTTGCCAATCCTAAGAGCTACATCGGTCACTTTAGTTCTCCTGCGGATCTCCTCATTTCGGATCCTATCTCGCAGGGAAACACCGAGCATTGCTCTCTCCATAGCTCGTTGCGCGACTTTGAGCTTAGTAATGAGGCCAACAGTTAGAGACCACGTCTCAGTTCCATAAGTCATCACTGGCAACACACATTGATTGAAAACTTTTGTTTTCAGGCTTTGTGGTATTTTGGACGAAAAGATAGGTCGAAGCTTCCCGAACGCTGCCCAGCCGAGTTGGATTCTTCGGGCGACCTCTTTGTCGAAGTTGGACCTACCCAATTGGACAGTCTGCCCTAGATAGACGTATTTGTCGACAACTTCGAGAGTATCGTTCCCGACAATTACCGGTATAGGTGGAACATGGGCATTTGACATGATTTTCGTCTTGTCCATGTTCATCTTAAGACCAACCTGTCGGGAGACTCTACTGAGGTCGTTGAGCATGGTGCTGAGATCATCGAGCGACTCCGCCATTATGACTATATCATCGGCAAAACGAAGGTTAGTGATATACTCGCCATTTATGTTGATGCCACATCTTTTCCACTCCAAGAGCTTGAAAACATCCTCCAATGCGTTTGTGAACAGTTTCGGAGAAATAACGTCTCCCTGTCTCACGCCTCTCTGCAATGGGATCTGTTCCGTACTCTGGTCTTGTAGTCGGACTGACATAGTGGCCTTACTGTACAAACACTTCAGCACTTCGATATACCTATAGTCAATTTGGCATCGCTGTAAGGACTGCAGCACCGCCCAAGTCTCGATTGAATCGAAGGCTTTCTCATAGTCCACAAACGCTAGGCATAGCGGCCGATTATACTCTTCGGTCTTCTGTATAATCTGGCGTAGCGTATGGATGTGGTCTATGGTGCTAAAGCCTTTTCGGAAACCGGCTTGTTCGGGAGGCTGGAATTCATCAAACCTGCGTGCGAGACGATTCGTAATGACCCTCGAAAACAGCTTATACACATGACTCAAGAGCGAGATGGGCCTATAGTTCTTCAATAAGGTGTTATCACCTTTTTTGAAGAAGAGCACCACCACGCTCTTGTGCCATGCCTCCGGCGTTGTACCTTCAAGGATGACAGAATTGAATAACTTCTGGAGGACTATAAGTACCGGTCTACCACCCGCTCTCAGAAGTTCGGTCGTAATTCCATCCTCACCTGGCGCCTTGTTGTTTTTAAGCTGTTTGAGGGCCATTCTAATCTCGTACAGGCTGACGTCCGGGATATCTTCGGTATAGTGTCGGACTAACTTGGCTCTGGTGTCCTTAGCTGTGTTAGTAGCGGGCTCACGTGTCGATGTGTATAACTGTCCATAGAAGTTCTCAATCTCTCTCAGGATCTCAGGCTTGGATGAAATGACACTACCATTCTCGGTCTTCAGTTTTGTCATTTGGCTTTGCCCAATAGACGAATCTTTTGCGAACACCTTAGAGCCTTGGTTCCGCTCAATTGCGGCCTCAATACGTGAAGTACTAAAAGCACGCAAGTCGTGTCGCATGGAACTCCAGATACGTCTATTGAGTTCACCGTAGGCTGACATATCAACTGAAGACTGTAGTTTCATTTCGCTCCGGTCTGCCATTAATTTAAGAGTGTTTCCTGAGAGTTTCTGAGTCCTCTTTCGGCGTTGGGTCTTGAAGAACTCAGCTCCAACAGCTTGGACAGTTTCCACCAACCCGTTGTTCAACTCGTCCACTGTGTTGCAATCGGCAAGGCACTGGAAGCGATTTTGGAGTTCCAGCTGAAAGCCTTCGGGGTTTTGGATTTGGACAGGGTTTGGACGGAGCGTAGACCTCACCAGACGCGACCTTTCAAGCTTGACATTGATATTCAATGTGCCTCTTACAATACGGTGATCGCTACCGGTTTTCACCTTGCTGATCACAGAGACATCATCGAATATTCGCTTCTTGGTCGTCATCATGAAGTCTATCTCATTTTTCGTGGAACCGTCGGGGCTTATCCACGTCCACTTCCTGGATGGCCGCTTCTTGTAGAAGGAGTTCATCATAAAGAGGCCCTCCTTCTCCATGAAGTCAGCCAGCCTTTGTCCCCGAGGGTTCCGCTGCCCGTATCCAAATGGCCCCACTCTCAGCTCATCGCCATTCCTTGTGCCCAACTTCGCATTAAAGTCTCCCATCACAACGGTGAAGTATGTTTCGGAAGTATGCATGGCTTCGGATATATCCTCATACATAGCTTCTACTTCATCGTCGGAGTGTGCCGAGGTCGGTGCGTATACCTGGATGACCTTCAACGAATACCGTTTGGTTATTCTGAGTATCAGGTACGCTACCCTGGTCGACACACTGTCGACTTTGATCACGTTGTTGACGAGAGACTTGCGGACGAGGAACCCGACACCACCTTGGGAAAGTTGGTCTCCGTCCCGGTAGAAGAATAAGTTACCGGAATTTAGGATTATCGTGTCCTGTCCCTGTCTTCGGACTTCTGACAATCCCATTACATCCCAGCGTAACTTACTCATCTCCTCCTCCAATTCGACCATCCTTTCGTCAGCCCTCAACGTGCGCACGTTATAAGTTGCCAGGGCCAGGGGTCGTGTTTGGTGGGGTTGGTAGCCGGGCGTCTTCCGGTGATTTTTCGCACCCCCTGCCCTGCCGTTACCGTGACCGCTACCGGAGCCACGGGATAGCAGAGCCGCCGGGGACTGGGGGCCGTTATTGTTTGTGCTTGTCATTAGGGGGGGGGGGTTTGCCATAATCACCACGCTTGGCAGGCGGCTTGGTGATCGCAGTGGATTATGATGGTGGAGACCAAGGAGAATGCTGCAGCCCATTCCCTGGATGTTCCCTTAGCCGACTTTTACGGCACCCACGGGAAGAGATGGGGTGGTCCTATTCGTAACCGGGACCACACGGCGTATGTATATCCTACTATCCTGTGTCTGTATATCCTACCAATACACCTTTTCTTCCTTTTGGACTCAATTTCGACTGTCTGTTTACTTCAGGAACTCTAACGAAACATTGACTTCCATATATTTTCAAATTTTCAATAGTAGGCTTCCGACCCCACATAATTTCAAAAGGCGTCTTATTTTCAGCTGCAGTTGTCAATAATCTGTTGCCTAGATACGCTGCAGTTAGAACACATTCTGGCCAATACTTTTTATTAATGTTCGCTTCTGTCATTAAGCATCTCGCTCGATCCATTATTGTTCTATTCAATCTTTCAGCGACTCCATTAAGTTCATGCGCATAAACGGGAGCAGGCCTCAAA
Source organism: Ennomos erosarius (assembly GCA_963580505.1). Lineage (NCBI taxonomy): Eukaryota > Metazoa > Arthropoda > Insecta > Lepidoptera > Geometridae > Ennomos > Ennomos erosarius. The sequence continues at coordinate 8,908,256 of OY756978.1, forward strand.
AATATTCCTTCTTCTTTAGCAAATTGATAAAAATCTCTATTCAAGTACTCACGTCCGTTATCGCATCTGATCTCCTTTACTTTTCTGCCAGTTTGGTTACGCATCAACTTTACATATGTTCTAAAAACACTCAAAAACCTCACTTTTATTTTTAATTACACATATTTGCGCATGTCTGCTATAATCATCAATGAATGATACAAAATATCTTTGTCCATTATATCCTACCGGAGTGATTGGTCCATTCACATCTGTGTGCACAATCTCCAAAGGTTCAGTAGCACGACGTCTATTATTTTTAAATGGCAAGTTACACATTTTGTTCGCTATACATATTTCGCATTGAATGTACTCATCAGTTAGCTTTTCAGGTAAACCGTTAAGTGACTTGTGCTTACACATTTCTTTAATCTTAAAGAAGTTTGCATGTCCTAAAATCCTATGCAGTTTCTCTTTTTCTGACATTACCGTATTAGATACATTTACATTTTTACATTCATTCGAAACAACTTTTCCTACTAGCAAAAACAGTTTGTTCTTTTTGCTAGCTATAGCAACTAATCCTCTCTGCGCACTAAATATTTCCGCTTTATCCTGATAGAACTTTACCATGTTCTTTCTATTTACAATGCTCGACACGCTCAGTAAGTTTCGTTTCATGCTTGGTACATAATAAACATTATCTACATCTATTCTGACCGCTTTACTATCTGCTTTACAAATCATCACGACCTTGCCTATCTTTTCTGACTTCAAGCAAAAACCATCTCCTACTTTAATATTTACAGGACTATCTAAAGTTTTATACTCACAGAAGAATGAATCATTATTTACAATATGATCGCTACAGCCGCTGTCTAATAACCATGTGACATCTGTCATCTTTTCCGTTCCAACTGTCATTGCCTCGACCTCAACTTCTACCAGATCATCTAAGACTTCTACATTAAAACTAGTTGCAGGTCTGTCATAGCTGTCATAGCTTGCTGAATCATTTTCATTACCACCTCTTTGCTTGTATCTTCCATATCTTCCTCTGTGTCCACGTCTATATCCTCTGCCTCTTTGGTACTGACCACGATGACGATTTGCCAACTTCGGACAATTTCTTTTCATATGCCCTGGACGATTACACTCATAGCATTTATTATTTTCTCTGTCCGCATTGTCGTCTCTGTTTTGCTGTGTGCTGCTTGCAAATGAAAATTCTACCTTCTCTGTTTTCTTAAATTCCAGTAGTAACTTCGACTTTACATATTCCACTGTCTGATTTTCTTTAGGCATCGCGTCAACTATGTTCACTATCTGATTAAAGCTTTCGGGTAGTGCTAATAATAGGTAATTTAATCTGTCTTCTTCCGACATAGACTCACCTGCACCTTTCAATTCATTTATTTTCGTTTCAAATTGATGCAAAAACTCGACAGGATTTTCACCTTCCTTCAGTTTCATATCCAACAGGGATCTTTTCAACAATAGCTTGTTTGCACATCCTCTCATAACATAAATTTCATCAAACTTTTTTATCATATCAAACGCCGATGTCTCCGATATAATTATGTCCAACTGAGAGTTATTTATACCATTTGCAATACAGTTTCTGGCTTTCAAATCTATCCTCTTCCATTCGCTCTCAGATACATTTTCAACTTTAGCCTCTATCGCCGCAAGACAATTTTTCATTTCCAGGAACAACTTTAATCGGAATTTCCATTTCTCATAATCAGTGCCATCAAATATTTGCAATCGGAACTCATACTTACTTTCCATGGTTGTTTCACAGTTTTTTCACGACTACCGTCTGTCAATTGTTTTTCTGATCTTGTCAAAAATTTTCTTCAGTAACCACGAACTCTCGCTACCATCTAAATTTAAGGTCAATCCTCAACCTAGGATATCCGTTGGATCTATCCATGAAGAAATCAAACGTTGTTAAACCATTCAATACTTATATTTAGGCACTCAAAAACATCTTAAGAAAATCTCTACATCGCAGCAACACATGACATTTTTGAATCTAAACCACAGACTACATAATCTTAAATATAGAGTTTCGTTTGGTTGGAGCGACACAAGAAGGTTTCTATACAAATCACTTCCTATAGTTCAACAGTATCGTAGTTTTGCTTTAAACTGTAGTTCTATTCTTTAAAATGGCACCACCTTGAAATCAAGTGTGTGATCTAATTTCATAAAAACATTAGATAGAGAGAAGGGAAGTATTTCAATCTTGTTATTTCATACGATTTTTTGGATCAAGCTTTCAAAATCGGATCAAATGAATACGATCTGTCCGATCCATGGATCGGATCGAAACGTTACGATCCATATCGATCCACGAGATTGGACGCAACCCTCGAGTAGATTCTTTTTTCTTATATTTTGGCTCCACACATAGTGTATTTAGCCAGTGTCAAGTATTGAATATTTTCATTGAGTTTTAGAATATACCACCGCCACTTTTTTTTTTTTTACTAAAGCTTCTATGGAATTTTGAAAGCAACACGAAAAACCACGTTACACCACATTATATTACTTGAACACACTCATGCTCATAATTCAGCACTTAATGCGGAAAACGCCACCAATTTCAAACATTAACACTGGAAAAACTAGCTACTAGGATAGCTGGTTTCAAAATTTTTAACGCTCTTCCAGGCTTCATACGCAGTGTTAAATCTGTTCAGATTATTAAAAATAAATTAAAGGCTTTTTTAATGTGGCGCCTAACAGCGTCGATGAATTCATTCCGAAACTGATATAATTTTAATTTTATGTACTGGTGTATTTAATTAATTTTTATTCAATAAGTATTTACAATGTGATTATGTTTTGCGTACCCGCCGCCAAAACACCCCTCGACTCGAGGGGAGTTTTGGCTACTCGAGGCTCTCGGGGGCCTCGAGTAGCTTCTTCTTCTTCATCGTTAATGGCTTTCTATCACTGTTTAGCAATAATTCTGCCAATGTCAAGTGAGTAAAGATTTGTACGATTATGTCAAGTCAAAGTCATATTTTGTCAGGTTTCAGTCTTTACCAAAGTACTCTGTGGTTAGGTCAAAACACCATCAGTAAAATGGTGGATATTTTACTGAAGGCTCTAAAAAGCCGTTGAAGAGAAAAGGTAATGCATGGTCATGGCATGGTCTTATAAACTTGGAACCATTTGCCAACACGTGTACGTCCATGAACACTTAACGAATAATAATCCACCCTTATTACACATTCAAATTCAAAAATTCACAGGTTTTTTAAAAAAATTCAAATCGAGGGTCACACACGCAGCTATAATATATATTTTTGTGACGTCACTAACCAATACCGTCATATATATTTTCTCAAACATGCTTGGAAAGAGCATTATTTTGACAACCTTCTTCGAGATAAATCGAACTTGCTGTACTGGCGGGCAGCGGCCGGCAAAGTTTGTATGAAAATCCATATCTGCCGTGGTTTAGCGGCCAGATAAATTACATAGTAAACTCATATTTGTCGTGTAATTTAAAAATGAAACGATCTCTTGCTCCGAACCATGGCAACCAAAAAGGTAACTTTTCAAAGGTTCTATTTGAATTTCGAACTGGTTTGCAAATTGGAGCCAGTTATTAATGAAAAAAAAAACAAATGAAAACTTTTACGTGGGAAAAATTATTGATGTTTGTAGTTCGTCATTGATTTTGAAAAGTACTTATATATTTGATTTGATAAAATGAGTTCAAGTGAAGACGAAGAGTTTGATCAGCTAACTTTAACGCCACCTGAAATTCAAGAGGCTGCAAGAGCCGTTATAGAAAACTCGTTACCGTCAAAATCGAAAGAAAAGTATTTCAAAACCCATGGAACTATTAAAAGAAGAAGAAGGGAATCCCGTCTGATCCGTTCTGCACAGTTTTAATGAAACATAACGTGAATAGCAAAGACTTTTTATCTATCTGACCTATGTAATAGGGGGAATTCTGTGGTGAATAGGGAGAATTCTGTGAACGTGAATTTAAAACATTATGCAAACCTGACGTCAATGCTCAAAAGACAGTCCGATGGATATACCTAAATGTAAAAAGTCGAAGGTTTTCACCGCATCAAACGTAAAAATGTTTTTGTTTGAAGCACCAGACAGTGTGTATCTGGACCTCAAAGTAAGTTTCACTCTTGATAATAACAGGTAACCGCTTTTTTTAGGAAAATTACTTAGGTGAACCCAAGCTATAACGTCCTTTTTTTTGTTGCAGGTTATTCTTATTTTCGGCATTTTTGGTGCATGCCGATGTAACGAAATTACAAATGTTAGTGTAAAAGACATAGAAATTCACGACGGTGTGATAATTGTAACTCTACGTGATACTAAAACCAAGATCGACCGCACATTTATTATCAGAGACGAATCAGCTGAAATCGTACAAAAGTACATAGCGTTACGTCCCACAGATGTAAAATCAGACCGATTTTTTCTATATAACAAAAATAACAAATGCACAAAACAAGTAATTGGAAGACACAAAATTGCCGCAATGTCAAAAGTGATTGCTACCTATTTAAACTTGTCAAATCCGGAATATTATACTGGGCATTGCTTCCGTCGAACATCAGCGACTCTTCTTGCTGACACAGGTGCGAATTTAATTACACTTAAAAGGCATGGCGGATGGAAATCTGGCCGGGTAGCTGAAAGCTACATAAAAGAGTCGATCGAAAATATAAGTAACATTACACGTAAAATCAACGAAAGTATCCAATCTCGACCATCGACCTCCCATCAAAGCTTTGAAATACCGAATCACAATGAAGAGACCACTATACAACAAACTTCGACCTCATTAGAATTGTCCCAAACCAACATAATCTCCGGAAAGTCCACTTTAAATTTCAAAAATTGTACATTCAACAACTGTATTTTCAAATAAAAAGTTCTGCCTATGTACTAATTAGTTTTAATTTTCTCGCATTGTTTGATAAAAGCACTATACAAGCCTTGGCCACAACTAGGCATTGATGGACTTACGTATGTGTGCCTCGGCTTCGCCTCGGCCCACATTTACACGTTCATCCATCAATGCCTTTGTTGCTGGCCGCTGCAGTAATGTACTATATGGCATATTTTTATATTATTGTATATAAGTATATATTATGGTATAGCGAGACATATTTTGAATGTACAGCATGTCTCAACATATCCGACGCGCTCGTCGAACGCTTCTCCCCTCTCACCATTCCTGCCGCTTTGCCTGGGGGTCTAGGAAAGATCCCAAACGCTAACGCTATCTCCAAAAATGTATTAAAATGACATTAGCTGTGGGAAAAGTAAGCGATTTCCGAAATGTCATTCCAGTACATTTTGGAGTTAGCGTTTGGGATCTTTGCTAGGACCCAGGGGGTCTAGGGCGTCTCCAGTAATCCAGCTACTCGGAGATCTTTGCTAGACCCCTTGAGGGGTAGCAAAGATCAAAGATCCCTTTCCACTAGCGTTAACGCCAAACGCTAGCTCCAAATGTATGGCCGCTCAGGCGCTTCAACCACATGTGCGGCCGGCATCGCGCAACGTGGACCGCTCCCCACCACAATTGTGGCTTACAGCTGATTGCGCTACTAGGGATGGCAATCAATTTTTAGAGGTGTCACTCGTCATAAATCGACTAAAATTGAAACTAGTTGAACATCACTATCGAATAAAGTAAAAGTCTCTATAGTTCAGGAGAAAAAAAAAACGCCTCAGTCTAAATTGCATCTCGCGCCGAGCCGGCGCGCGACGGCGCACGGACGGGTATTTGCCCCAAAAAGCTGGCCAAAAGCATTTTTTCTCTAATCAGGTTTTTATGCTATCTAAGAATTCCACGTACTAGCTAAGGAACCCGTGCATCTACCCGCAAACTTGTTTTAGTTTTAACGAACAATGGTCGTGGCCCAGCTCATTCGCAAGTTGACTGTCGCAAACGCTTCACTCTAACTTTGTCGAAGCAATAAATTAGGTCCTTTTTGGTTCTGGTATATCAGTGAGCTAGTATATTATTATTATTAAAGAATTTTTTTATGATGGATTTTGAAGTTCATTGTATGTTCATATTTTGACATCGTTTAAAAGTTTTTATTTCAGCAATAGTCGCAATATTTTTGTGCTTGAAGTACCAGATGAAAAAGAGATTAAAAATATAATTTTTTTCTAAACATTCGTTAATTAGTTACACTTCCAAGCTCTTCCAAGCAACAACATGTAGGCAGATATTGTAGCCCAATCGGTAAGCTAATAATTAGCAAAAAATTTTTAGCAAAAGAGACCCAACCGGTTTTTAATGACGAAAGCAAAAAAGTGAATCAGAACACGAATGCAGCGACTAACAACTTTACTATTATATTAAAAGTGTTTATTTGGTAAAAAAAAATTTGAGTGATTTTCGTAATTTTTTTATATATTTTCATTTTTTTTCTTTTTAGAAAAAGAAAGTAAAGATTTATAATGTTATCGTAGGTACTCAAGATACTTAGTAGAAACACAAAAAACAATCAAATAATATTGACCAGCTTTTTGGGGCAAATACCCCTCCGTGCGGCGACGGAGTAATTTCCTTTAGGTACGGCGGAGCGTCAATTATTATGTGTAGTGTTGTTGTGTGTGTTTTTTATACTGCAACATACGTAAAAATGCATTTTTTTAGATAGCCAAGTAATGCTACTTATCAAACTAGTTTTGAAATTTAAAAACACGCCTACTTTTCCGCTGCTAATGTCATTCCCATAAAAAGATTATAAAGCCCGTTGATAGCTCGTGAACATAATTTCTCCCCAACACGACCCACTTGCACGGGCAGGGAGTGAAGTAACAAAACGAGGCAGTCATAATGCAATTACAAAGAACAGAGCAGGATGAAACAAAATACACATTGGTTGTCCAGTTTCCTCTCATAGGATTAGCGAAACACACCACCAATTTTCGTATGAGGGGAATTTGTATCATTGGTCAACTGGATTTATAGTCAATGTTTTTAAACATTTTGAACGCGTTTGGCGTTATAATGCTAATGGAAAGGGATCTTTGCTAGACTCCCAGCGGGTCTAGCAAAGATAGCAACCACTAACGCTAACGCCAAACGCTAACGCCAAACGCTAACTCCAAAAATGTATTGAAATGACAAAGCTGCGGAAAAGCCATACATATCGCCATTTAGTCTACTCGGGACTCGGCATCGGCGACGTAAAAATTTGATTGGCGACTGGTCACTTAGGCTACCTCAGGTACAAGTCATTTAAATTAGCCAAATCAATAATAAACTACTTTTCATAAAAACTGTATCCACCTTATTAAGAGTGTGTGATATTAATCGGAATCGTCGTCTAAAGAACTGTCAATTAAATCCAATAACAATGCACTTCTTGTTGAATTCATAGTTACCTACTGTTTTGAAATCACCTTTATTACAAAACACGTGCAAACGCTAGGCCGACCATCAATGAAATGAAGGAAAATATATATTACTAGCTACTGCCCGCGGCGTTGCCACGTGTGGGCTACATTACTTTTCAAGTTTCCGTTTGGGTAATGGCTTTATTTTTAAAAACTGATTTTCTATCAGCCACACTGAGTTTTCTGCTCGTATAATCACTTCCACGAAGTAAAAATGACATGTCTTAATCATGGATGAAATAATTAATTATAATATTTCCCACAGAGCTATGAAACAAATGACACTTCGCTGTAGAGGGGAAGCGTTTTTTTTTTGCTCTGTGATATTTTCCAAAACAGCGTAGGTACGCTAATTATTATCCTTGATATTCCTGGACCAATTTTGCTGAAATCTCCACTCATGGCTACTTAACTATAGAAAAATTTTAGATGATATTTCGATAAGTATAATCGAACTCATGATTAATTAAAACCTATATTATATGAAAATCTAGGCTTTCAAAACATTTTTACAATAGGGCAAAGTCTGGGGGTCTAGCAAAGATACCAACCGCTAACGCTAACGCCAAAATGTACTGAAATGACGTTTCGGAAATCGCCAACTTTTCCGTAGCGAATGTCATTTCGATACATTTTTGGAGTTAGCGTGAGGCGTTAGCGTTAGTGATTGTGATCTTTGCTAGACCCCCAGGGCATTTTACATAACATGTTTCGTACACAGATTAGAGAAAAAAATCTACTTCGTATCATTCCAAAGAGTATTATTATACTTCTGTATCATTCAAAGAGTATATAATTTATACGTAACGTAAGAGTATCATTGGCCCACTGTATTAGCCTATGGTGGTAATAGTATGCATTGGCCCTCAGACCTGTCGGCCAAACATAAACGTCATGTAATGCCAAAAATAGGCGTAGCAAGGGTCAAGATTATAATCCCAAGGGTAAAGCTCTAACTATCACGGTTCATGAGATACAGCCTGGTGACAGACGGACAGACAGCCTGACAGACGTCGTCAGTCCGTTTTGGGTACGGAACCCTATTACTAAGGCTTCGCTGTCCGTCTGTCCGTCTGTCACCATCAGGCTGTATCTCATGAACCGTGATAGTTAGACAGCTGAAATCTTCACAGATGATAAATATATTTTTGTTTCCGCTATTACAAAAAATACAGAATAAAATAAGTATTTAACCCTTTAAATACTTATTTTATTCTGTATTTTAGTATTTTTTCTCTCTCATACATCACGTTTTTTTGCTAGTTTTTATAGATAATGATACGGAACCCTTCGTGCGCGAGCCCAACTCGCACTTGGCCGGTTATTTCTCTAATCTGCGGGCACTTAAGTATAATTAACATGTTTGTATCTTGAATGCAATCGATTCATACTACTTACATATTATTTGATGGTATATCTATTTTACTCCAAAAACCTCAAACAACCTGCAAGGGCTTAAATAGAAAAACTAATAATGGTTAATCAAATCTAAGAAATTGTAAAATTTCATTTGCATATTTACTACCGAAATTAACTCATGGCCTGGCATGGCCTCATTTGTTCATGGCCTTACACCCGTTTTTTTTCTTCAATCTTCTTTAATTCTTTAACAAACAAACAGCTACAATCTATTGTCCCTAGATGGCGTTAGATACGATAAATTAGAAAACGTATGGAGAAGGGCAAAAAACCTTGTAGTCCTGCATCGCGGTTACGATATTTTTTGAACAATAGAACCTATGGGATAAATTAGATTTGACATTACTATGTGTGTGTTCCGTAGCGCATCAGAATTACACATTTATTATATGTAGGAAGGATAGGGATAGCATCGTCTCCGTGTGTGTGATAGCTTGCTATAATACTATATTATAGTACGGTATATTAATATATATTATAGCTACGTGTGTGACTGGCTTTGTGTCCCTCTTCGACGAGATTGGATGAATGCTCGAAGTTGTTCCTAGATTATTCGGTGTAGAATATGAACTCTTACGAGACTGCTACGACTCATGACATAAGTAACCCAATTATCTAGCATTTTATGTACTTGCTTAGTTAAATTTAGTTCGACCCCCTAAACGCCTCATGTCATGGACGCCTAATATATACATTGTATAGGTACTTACCTAACTAATTCAAAGTACAGGAACAGGAAACTCCATAATAAGTATCGAAAAAAGCTTCATCAATTATATCTTTTATTCCATAAAATATTCAAACGTAGATCGAGGTCTAATATAATTTTTCTTAATTCAGCGATTCAATAGCATTGATGATATCTTTCACGTTGGAGTTGATAAGTGTGATCGCGTCTTGCACGGCGGAGTTGATGTTGCTCTCGACAACCTTGATGATGATGGTGTCGAAAATGCGCACGAAGATGCCGATGACCGGGTTCACCAGCCAGTCCACCAGGATGTTGCCAGTCAGACGCACGCGGAGACGGCTGGATAAATGAAAAACAACTTTGCTTATAAATTTCAGAAACGTGTTTTGTCCTCATCATAACACAAAACGGCTTTCGATATCCCACATCCAAAACGATATATTATTATCATCCACTATTATTAGTTATCTGTAGGCCTAGCACGAATATTTACTCGCGCGTAAGTGTAACGTTAACGTAAAACTCCCCTATTACGATTGCGTCTGCCGCTCAACTGCTGTCAAAGTTCATACAATTTAGACAGCAATTGAGCGGCAGACGCTTGTCAGCAGTGCTGCTAGCTCAATCGTAATAGGGGGGCAGATCAAATGCCATACAACTGGCTTATGTTAACGTTACACTTACGCGCGCGTAAATATTCGTGCTAGGCCCACTGGTATGGTATTATTATTATCTGGGGAGTATCTGGACCTATACATATACTTTTTTATTTCTTATATTTTGGCTCCACACAGTGTATTTAGCCAGTGTCAAGTATACATATGTATAGTAGTAATAGAATACTGAATATTTCACGTAAAATTAAGTCTTAGACATAGTCATAGTCCAGTCTAAGTCATGGTCCAGTAAAGTGGTGGCAACTTTACTAGCAGCTTCTACGGAATTTTGGAAGCAACACGAATCACGTTTCACCACATTATATCACTTGCCTACACTCATGCTCGTAATTCAGCACATAATGCGTAAAGCGCCACCAATTTTAAACATTAACACTGGAAAAAGCACAAGTTTTGAGAAATAATACAATCCAACGACGTGAAATTTTCCGCGCTCCCGCCAAAACTATCATATGCATATACTTACTGAATCGAATAAGTATTTAACGTCAGAGTTTTCGAGAGGAAGTCAAAATGTGAAGTACCAAGGTACCGAATTAAAAACATATTCTGTAGATGCAACAAGTATAAGTAATCACACCTTCTTCAATTTGAGTTTGAAAAATATGGAAAAGTGGGACCTGGAACAATCAGATAACTAAGCATGCGATGCGAGTTGTGCAGGACCGATAGATACGGGTTCAAATCCCTCTCGTGATAGTATGAAATGAAAAGACATTAGTAGTAGACCCACCCAATATCAGTGAGCGAGAACTCCTGCAGCTGAACCTCGTCGTTGTTAAAGTCGATGATCAGGTCGACATTCACAACGAACCGGTTGAGTGAGCCGATGATGCCGCCGGTTGGCCCGATATTCATCACCTTCACAAGGTATCTGTACACGAACTGAAACAATACATTACAAATTATAGTACCTAAGTATAATATAATACAGTATACTTACCCAAATATTTTCCAGGACCCCCGAAGCTAACCGAATAAACATTTAAAAAAAATTATTCCAAACCACATGAAACTCTTCGGTCTTATTTCAAAACGTGGTCAAACCTTACTGTATAGTCATATGTGTAAAAATGTTTGTGGGTATAACGCTAGTTCCAAGTTTAAGTTTATCGTTTAGGTATGTTTTGTCTGTCTGTTTGGCGTTGTGTATTGTTAAAAACAATATTGCTATACCCAAGCAGGAGCATTATGTGACACATTCAAATGTGATAATTAAGAAATGCATATAAAACTATAAACTATAATGTTTGCTATAAATGTTTGAGAATTGAGTAGGTATTAAACGTGATTATGACGGTACTTAATAAAAAAACGCGGTAATTAATAAGTCAAAATTTTCCGCCCTGGGCCATCCGTAAAAGCCTATTAATCCTTTGTTAATGTTTAATTGCTGCGTATTGTTCTGTTATCTTATTGATTAAATCAATGTACGATTTCGTTACTAACATGAGGTTCTAATCTCATGATTGATGAAGAAAAACAACAATGACGTCTATTGTAGGTACGTACCTAGTACCTATCATAGGCAAGGTTAGTAATTACGTACCTATAATATTTTTGTTACCTACCTACAATAATATATGTATTGTAATGTGTATGTATATAATAGCACGTAATCCGGCTTACTTTACGTACAAATCACGTCGATTAACTCGACCGGTGTTCGGGCAATAAAGATGCCCATCCTCACGGAGTATGTGCTATTATGAGTTCTACTTACGTTACCTTGTATGCATATATAATATAGGTTTCCTATTTTATCTTTGTAGGAAGATTGTGATTAGATATTATTGAAAAAACTTTGATACTTTTCGCAAATTAGCTGACAATAACAAGATAATTTTAATAATATAAATGTTTACGTGAATAATAAATGAAATAAGACAGAACTAGCTAGCAAGTGAAATAACGACATAATAAATAATAATTCTGATCTCGCAGTATATGTGCGATTGATTTGTAATGTAGACCACGCCGTGTAACTCGTGTAAGACTTTACTCTGAGTGGCTGCAACAGTTATTGGGCTTTTTTTATATAACTACATTGAACGCTGAACGGGATAAGTACCTATACCCAACACAGGCACGCCCACGCCTAGACCTGGGTTGGTGCCTACTTTACGGTTAACCGTAAAGTAGGCACCAACTATAAGTCATATAACAACAGAGAATCCAAATAAAAATAAACCGCTTACTGCCAGGCAACGGCCAGCGTCGTGACGGGAGCTAAGTATACCTAAGTACCTATAAATTATAGTTAAAAGAGTAGGTATGAATATAAAATAAGGACATAATAATATTAAACAAACCTCAAGATTAGTAAACTGCAAACTGAGACGAATGCGGAGCATCTTAGCGAAGAAATGCACCATCTGGTCGCCGGAGGGTTGCACGTTCACCAGCCCCGACATGTATCCGTCATGGATACGCAGCCACGCGCTGTATGTGATCAGCACTGGTCTCTGAAATATTATTTATATTCAGGACCGACTAGTCCTAGTCATCGCACTTATTATCGCGTTTTTGGTAGTCACCCTCTTGTGGTGGTGGCGCCAAGTCCGAATTCCGATTTCCAATACAGGCGTAACTGTATTGGAAATCGCAATTCGGACTTACACCGAGTTTGACCCGAACCCTCGCCCTCACTACCATAAGGTCATAATAGGTACAGTATACTAGGTATACGCCAGATAACAAAAATTTCCAATGCTATGTTCACTTAAACTAGTACAATGGGCGGTCTTCACGCTTAAAGTGGTGTCTTCCAGTCAACCGTTGGATGGTGTGGAAAATCTTGGGGCTGAGAGCTAAATATTCATATCTTGTCCTCGCATTGAATTAATGTAGTCTATAATATTATAGAAGGGCTCAAAATGATTAGTTTCGTATAAGTAGGTACCTAACCAATACCTAGATGAATAGGTATTTATTTATTCTATATGAAATTGATCAAACTTCTACCTATATCTATGTGTAAATATCTACATATAGGTATACCTAAGTAGCTAAATGTTTGAAACACTCACCACTTCAAATCCTTCTTCAACGTCGGGCAATGGCATCGGATCAAGTCCATGGTGTTGTATGAATGGCACTAACATCTCAATTGTGTTTGTGACATATTCGTTTACATCTGCTGAAAGACCGAGATCGTTCCATTTAAGCCTAGAAAAAAAACGTATTTATTATTGGGTAAGTACTTAAATATTCAAAAGTGCAATACTGCATTACCTATAAATTAACATAGGTACCTACTTATTATATTAAACCGATTATGTTATAATTATGCGTAATCATCATCATCAACGGCCTATAGACTATCACCGCTGAACGTAGGCCTCCCCCACGGAGTGCCACTGAGCGGCTGCTTGCTTTTGGCATCTATCGGCTCCCGCGGTTTTGCCCATATCGTCGGTCCACGGTATAAATACTTAGAGGCGCCGCGTCATTGGCCTACGTAGAGTCTGTAGGTATATGTATAATTATTAATTACCAAAACTATACAGAATTTACTAATTTCAATATAATCACTTATTGGCGTTTTTCTCTATGTGTTCAATTTCAACTAAGAACAAATAGTGGAGGGTATTTATGTATCAGAATATGTAATGTCACCGTCTTTTTGTAAGAACCGTTTGTTTATAAACAAACGCGGTTATTTATAAACTGTCGATTTATTGCAAACGGGCAATGTGTCTCACAATAAAACGGTCGATACTTCGGTTATTCATAACTAATCGGCATCACTTCGTTTTAACGTAATTGTGTACTTCTAGTGTGGTCAAAACTAACCTAACACTCCTCCTCGCTTCGCTCGTCGTCGTAACCTACTGGTTAGCCACTAGTGACTCAGAAAAAACAATAAATTACAGGAAAAATTGGTGCATTGTTCACAATTAAACGCTACTAAAACACGTTTTATTATAAACTCACCGCTGGGCACTGACTGTTTATAAATAATCGAAAAATCATCCGTTTTATTGTAAGACAGCGTCAGTTTGCAATAATAGTTTGCACGGTGACATATGTAGAGGACCCTAGGTCCATTATTTTTCCCTATTCATGTTTACACAGTGGGTGTTACGTAGTAACATATTTAGTAATCTGCCTGTGATTAAACAACCGCTACATGGGTAACCTTGGTAAAAGCTGGCAGTCAAACAGAGGTACTTACTTAACAAGTGCCGAGCAGTGATTATACTCTGGTATCGACATAACACTCTTGCGATATCAACTCTACAATTACTTACGATTTCCCTAAATTAGGAAGCAGTAGCTGCGTCTTAGCTGCGACCGAGTTCGCTTCCGCTGCTGCCACCAGCACCGCCAGAACAACCGCTATGTATTTCTTATTCATCGTTCCACCCACAAACTCGAATCAACTATGACATATTTTACACGATCAATTAAATTTTATATGAACCCCATATTAATAGATAACGGTAATCAAATCCCCATTTTTATCGGAGTTATCATAGACTGCGAGTTACAAATCAATGCCGATTGGGAACCACAATATCCGATAGAGATCATAATTAATGTATTTGCGCAAATGGTGGTTTGTTTTATCTTAACATATTATAAAATTTGTTATTAAGTAGGTACAAACATCAATATGAATATATCTGTGTAGATAAGGGCGTAGTACATGTATTTATTATCTATATCTATCTAGCTTTTGTCCATATCCCCTCCCGCTCTAGGCGATTTCTATTATTTCTAGTACCTACTCATAACTCATACCAAACTAGCTATGTCGCTGTAGATTTGTTAATTTTCTTCTAATACACAGTTACACACCCAAATTAATTTTACCCGAACGAGTTTCGTGTTATCCGTGTTATTTGCTTTAAAACTCATAACCTTAAATAAATTAAACACAAATAAAGCTATTTCGTACATACGCTTAAAATGAAATACAATATTTTGTTATATAACTTTTATTATAAGTAATTGCAAATTTCCCATAGCCCATAACGTAAGTCAATCAAATATAAATAATATAAATTAATTAAATAATTGCACCCATTTACCGCTAATCTTATAATAATGAGTATAGAAATACCAATACAGTGACATCGATCTGCAAAATGGGAATGAAAAAGTTAACCACGTACTGTGACTTGAGCTTGCTACTCTTGAATACCACTTCAACCTGCCCCCCTGTTACGAACGAGCTAGCAGCGCTGCTGACTAGCGTCTGCCGCTCAACTCCTTCGAAATAAAGGGGCAGATATTAATTAAATTATATATATTTAATTATACATATGTGTATAACGTCATTAAATATACTAATCAGTAATCACATATTAATTAAATACTGCACTAAAGATGAAAAAACGCATGTTATGTCAAAGTATTGGCCACATTAATTACCAACTATGTTGAGTTTAAACAATATGTATTCACACTTTTCCCTTTATTATTATGCCTTGATTTCTTAGATTTTTAGTTTACACTTTACTTTTACACTTTTGCCTATCCCAAAAAGTCTTAAGCTTAATAGCATACAGCTAAATTCATCTTATTCTAATATTCGACAAACCACAGTCAAAAATGTTAAATTATTCAGATTTCTTAGTTTCTCTGCCGAGAATTTTCTTTCTTTGTGAGAGCATATGTCCGAATAGTACGGGAAACAGTGGAATGTATAGTTGCATGTAGAAAATAAGGAAGTAGTAGTAATTGAAGGCTACGTTCCATGTGTTTGGCATAGAATATGTAAGTAGCTGCTTTACGGCGATTTCG
The DNA here is from genome assembly GCA_963580505.1 of Ennomos erosarius. NCBI lineage: Eukaryota > Metazoa > Arthropoda > Insecta > Lepidoptera > Geometridae > Ennomos > Ennomos erosarius. Next base: position 8,924,186 of record OY756978.1, read on the forward strand.
TCAAGCGAGTGGTACATACATAGGAGCTCTCCGGTTATTCCCACGGGATACAGAACCAGGAATGTTGAGTATCTGTAACGGAAAAAGGACAACGGTTTCGTAAAATTTTACCTCTACTTTATGATATAAGGGACAATCTAGCCATGGGGTCCCATCGGGTACAAACGAAAAATAGCCGGAACTTGAATAAAATGTAGTAATCGTGTCTAGAGAGTTACTAGTTAGTGTCCAGTGTATTCATTTGGCCCAATACTTCGCCAACACGCAATAAATGTCGCTTGATAATCTTGCGTTATGCAGAAATAAAATAATTGGTAAAATAGCCCGCGGTATTCCGTTGTATGGGATGAGACATCTGTACTGTAGGTATTATATTATCTGGGATCTAGCTAATTATTCCTGCAATGTATATCTGTCAGTATGTGGTGCCTATTGTAGAGCTCTCAAGCAGATAGACTGATTGGTGGACCAAGGTGGTTTTTTTTACAATGAATTTGATTGGGGTGGTGCTTAATAGTTCATCACATCACAGCCATCATCATCATCTAATTTAGCTAGTATTTTTAACATTTACATAAGCTTTAATTGAAATCACACCAAGACACTATTATTATAAAAGCAATAGTTTGTGTGTGTGTTTGTTCTTTTGCCAGCTGGACGGATTTGGATGAAGTTTGGAATACAGACAGCTTAATTAAACTGGATTAACACATAGGCTACTTTTTATCGCGGGGGGGGGGGCGGGGGGGGGGGAATCTGTCCTATGACATACCTGCGACAAGTTATTAAGGTGCTGGCAATGAAGGCAAGATATTTTAGAATTTTAGAATAACTACCAAGATATAGTCAAAACGTACGTTATTATGGTCACCTATTACTATACCTACTCCGCGGGAAGCCTATGGATGCAGGAGGCAAACAGCCGCTGAAAGTGGCGCTCTGTGGGGAGGCCTATGTTCAGCAGTGGACGACTTCATCATACGACATACTTTCTACTTATACTAGTGACTACATTACTTACAACCGAACCGTGCTCCACGTTAGACAACACCATCACATCCCACCAGGTAAGTGAGATTCAATGTATGCCCCTTTTAGCATTAAAAAAACCGGTCATAGGCGACGGTGACTAGTTACAACCAGATGGCCTAGCATGCACACCGCGAGATAACTTCTCGTCGCTGTTAGAGTGAGACAAACATAGTCGTAGTCTTGTCACAGTCTCTCACGAGATAGTGCCGAGACGATTTTGCCCCTCTTAAAGAGATGGTCTAATAGCAACATACCTTAAAAAGGTTAGCATGTCGGGCACCCAATTAAGCAGATTGAGCGCGTAGTACGCATAGCGGATGATCTCCGTGATGGACCAGGCGAGCATACAGAGCGGGAGGCCGGGGCTGACCGTGGCTCCGTGCGCCAGGAGCAGCGACCCACATACTAGGAACACGCGCGAGTACACCTGCATCAGTACTAACAGCGCGCTAGACGGGACCAGCCCTATCGCTGCGTGGAGAATCTGACAATCACAACATTACAAATTGACCCCCTATTTTTGTTACATTTATGAAAAGTTTGCTGAAAAATATCACACACTTTTTTTAATTTTCTTTCTCATGTAATAGGTAGGTACGTATTCTGCAGATTATTTTTAAATTTTTGTAAAGCTATATGATGATTTTAATAGGACGGCAGAAGGAAAAAATGAACACCTTTGTTTCGGATTCGTTTTTAGGGTTCCGTACGTACCCAAAGGGTAATACAGATCCTAATACGAAGGCTCTGCTGTCCGCCTGTCATCAGGCCGTATCTCATAAACCGTCATAGTTAGACAGTTGAAATTCCACACATGATACATTTCTGTTGCCGCTATAACAACACATACTAAAAAACAGAATAAAATATATATTTAAATGAGTTTCCATGCAACAAAATGTAATTTTTTTTGTTCGTTTTTATAGGTAATGTTACTGAACCCTTCGTGCGCGAGTCCGACTCGCACTTGGCCGGATATTTATGGCCGCCATTGCCGCAAAGTAGGCTTCACCTAATCAAACTAATATTATAAATACGCAATAGTGTGTGTGAGTGTGTGTTTGTTCTCTCTACAACAGCTGAACGGATTTCAATGAAATCAGGAGTTGAGATAGCTTATACATTAGAATAACACAAAAACTTTTAATTAATGAGTGAAAACGCAGGGTGCAGCTAGTATAACATACAAATGGGTTTTTTATTATTGTATTATATTAACAACAATTTTACAAAGGCCATCAACCAAGAGTTGAAGTTGAAGTTGAACAACAATTTTATAGTTGGAAAACTTTAAAATTGATTAAGTAATCCACAAATCATACATTTTATGAATGACGGTCATTATGGAACTTAACTCTTTAAATACCTTCTAGTTAATATAATTCAGAGTTAATATTCACAAGCCAAGGTATCAACTTGGTCACCTTAACAATCTGATTTGAATACAAATGAATGAATGACAAACAGAATGTTACTCAGTGTAATAGTTGGGTCTAACTAATTTATGTCCAGAATAGTCAAGATGTTATTTAAAACACATTTTAACAACGAATTGTGTATTGAGCTAGGTAGCCACAATGAGTATTAGTTATAATTTACCACGTCAGAAGCCAGTACAAGAACAGAAGTGGGTAGGTATATCAATAACTATCCTCAAGTAGCAAGTACACACATAATCACATTATTACAGATTACTATAATCATAGCCAAGCACGACTAGCCATTCCTAACCGATCAGTAAAGTTAAGCAATGTTATGCGAACAACCTAAATTATCTACAAGAAAGGTTAGTCTATATTAATTTAGCCCTTAACCATTTTTTGCTATAGTCAACAATTTTTGAGTTATTCACGAAAAACTGAAAATACTGACCTTTACACCCCCATACACCTACACGAATTATTTCCACAAGCAATGTCTTTGTTGACTGGGCTAACAGGCAATAGAAACTGTATAAAATGGTAACAACCAAATTTTTAGAGGTATGTTTGCGATTTTTTTCTATAGAACTGAATTTATGTATCTTGTGTTTGTAGTCAACACAAACACAAAATGAAACGAATTACATGATATTATATTAAATTCAAAGCTCCACATGAGCTCTAATTTTGTAAGGAAACTTGCCAAAAAACAACTTGCTTGCTCTACCCTTCGCCTTAAAGTACTACTACTTAACACTCAGCAGTATTTAAGTATTTCAATCATTATAACTATATTGTTACCTCTAAAATTGCAGCATTTTGGAATATTACTACGGTCCATTTGATTTCAGGCCAAAAAGTATCTAAAGTACCTCGGTCCAAGAAATGTGATAAAGTTTGCCAGAGTAGATATGTCCATCTGAAATCAAGTATTTTACAAACTTTTAAATTGGTATCTTCAGAACTATTGGACATAAATCAACCACATAGCTAGTCACATCCAGGATTATAATACCTACTCTTTGTCTCCCTCTCCATCCTCCCCTACAACAGATGGTGGTACAAGTGTGGTTACAATTTAACCACCTCGATTACAAAATAGTAAGTTGTTCTTTGCTTTATTGAAGAAGTGGGGCTAAAGATAGTTATAAATAGAGTAGAAACCTGATTAATCGGACTAAATACTGTTGAATGCCATTCAGATAATCTAAAATCTGGATAATCCAATGTATGAAGAAAAGCAGGTTTGTGCATATTATGTAGTAGGTACATAATGTTATGTTTATTATAAACAACAAATATTTTAATCGTTGTTTTACATTTCACGTAGGACTAAATCGCCCTAAAACATTCTTTATTTACCTCAACGTTTCGTTTGGTTGGTGATTACATTATAATCAACCGAAATCAATTTTCAATTTCTTTGACTTAACACACAACACATGCATATTAAAATCCTGCAGCTTTAACCCTTATTCTTGTTGTAATAATAAATGTCGCGCAAACGCCACCATTAATGATTATTATCTACGTTAAATGTATGGTAGTTCAGATAATCGTGAATCCATATAACTGAAGGCCAGATAATCGAGTGTTTTGAGTTTATTGTAAAAGGTTGTTTTTTATCAAGTACCATATATAAATATGGTACTTGATAAAAATAAAATACTTATACTTAAAATACATTTTTGCTAATCCAACTTACCCTAAAGTTTGAATTCCATTGTAAGCTATAAGATACAACTTTCCAATTACCGAAGGTCCCGAATTTCTAACTTTTTCTGATGTTTTAACCTTTGAAGTATTACTGGCCATTTTTTAGGAAATGTGGGTATTGTCTATGTATCAACAAAAAACACTTATAAATGAATGAATTAAGTTCGTTAGGAAGCAAGCTAGCTAATAATGTATGTTACCAACTGAGTGGCTAGTGTACACTTTTTTCTAGAGAAACCAAAACGTATTACTAATAACAGTCAGTTTGTAATTAAATGTAAGGAAAGAACACAGATAATTATCTATAGTTCAGGAAAAAAAATACAAGGAAGTGCAATATATTTCTAACGTACAACTTTGAGAAATTAATAGAAACTTAGAAAGAAAAGAAATAATTAAATATACACTTTTTCGCTCTCTCTTCTTCTTCTTTGATAAATGAAGATCACAGATGACAGCATACTATTACTCCTATGAGCAGTGCTGCCAATAAAAAAAAATCCATTCCCCGCGTCAGTTTCGCCAATTCCCCGAAATTCCCCGCATCTTTATGATTAATTTACCGAAACGACATTTTTGGAACAAAATCACTTTACGTTTTATACATGACTTGTTTAATATACTACTTTATATACAACTTACCTAGACTTTACTACTTAACACGTTACTCACGTTACTTATCTAGACTAAATCCGTAGTCTTACTATTCACAGACTTGCCCCCTGCATTATAGTTTCAATTTCAATTAATTAATTGCAATTGTTTTTTTTTTGTTTTTGTCTATTGTTTGTTTGTTTGTTTGTTAGTTTACATACTCTTTGCCCTCCCTGGGCCAAATCCGGAATTTCTCATGCCGATGCCGGATCCATCTGATTATTTTTCCCTACAACTACACGACGCGACTTAGAGCCAAGTCCTAACTTAAGACAACTTTTCGGTGGCGCAGCGTGATGGTAGTATGGCGCTGCCAGCGGTGTTTTGTAAGCAGCAATGACGGTGTGATATCAAACCGCGAGCGAAGCGAGCGTGAAAATTTTCTGTATTTGCCACATTTTATAATCCAGAAAATAAGTATGGCCATTTGAGCAATTGATTCCACAGTGCCCATATGCAATTAAACGCCTCAAGTAATTTGTAATTTAAATTTTGGGTAAATTAATAATAATTACCAATTCTCGAATATAAATAAAATTCAATAGTTAAGGAATTTAATTTATACTGGCATTTAGGCTGAGCAGTGCTGCGCTGCTGGCACCAAACCAGTGTTATAAACAATTTTCCAGAATTATTATGTCAGTACAAGCGCGCTGGTTTCAGATTAAAATAATGTATGTATAGAAACAATAAAAGCGCGAGCGAAGCGAGCGCGAAACACTTTTTTTTCAACAAAAAAATATTTTTAACCACCAAAAACAAGGTCTGAATTCCCCAAAATTCCCCGATTTTGGTCATTCCCCGCGCTCTCCCCGCTGCAACCCTTAATTCCCCGCAAATCGGGGATTTTCCCCGCAATTGGCAGCACTGCCTATGAGGATAAATGACTAGGGATGTAAAAAGTCGATTGATACAAAAATCGATTATTTTTTTGGTAAAAACAATTTTTATTTTTTTAATAATCTATTTTATTATTTTGGTTTCCATTTTTTTTTTCAGAGAAGTTAGATGTAGTAAGTATACAATGAGGCGTTTTATTAAAAAAAAGCTGTAATTTTATAAAGACCCGATAGATGGCGGTAAAATGGGAATTTTAAGTTCTGTCATTGTAAAAATAATTATGTATCGAGTTTAATATCCTATCCATGGATGAAATAAAAAAAGAAGGATTGAGTTTTGAATGAGATCGAACTGAAGCCCAAAATGGCGGACATTATTACATATGTGTGTCAGATGAAAGTAGGGCGACCGGCTGCATATGTGAGTGTGTGCGTGTTCCGCTCGTACCTACGAAGCGTTCAGCTTCCTAAGGGTGCTTCAGTTTCGGATCAGACGGGATTCCCTCCTTCTTTTTTTAATAGCTCCATGGTCCTATCCTTATTTCATGGAAGACACATAATCTAATGGCTTTCTATCGACAAATCGACAACGTACTCTGTGATTCACTCAACTAAATTTGATATTTCCTTGTACTCTGTGTATTGAAACTACAAACATGTTTGAAATACGTCGTTACTACCACAGAGAACTTTGCTATATACTGAAAGTTAGTACTACAGAGCATATAAAGGAAGAGGTGGGACTTCATAGACAATGACGTGAAAAAATATATGTCAAAATCTGCGCAATTATATATTGGCAACATTCAGCAAATTTGACGGATTGTACAAGACTACCACCCTAATAAAAATAAAATAGTGCTGTACCCTGTATATTTTATCGATATCGACATTTTAACGAAACTGCAATCCATTAAATAATTTTGAAGAATAAAAATAATTACAGTTATCTGAAACTGAACCAAAATAATTAGGTATTGTTCGTTTTGCTATCAAAAATGGTTCTGTTTCAGATTGGGATTAAATAAAATATATTAATTTATAAGAAATGTTTTATTCAGTGAAGAGGTTTAACAAACACATCATTAGATTCCTAAAAAAATTAAACATTGGTGACTTACAACTAGGGCTTGTGAATATTCGAACATTTTAGATTATTGAATATTCATGTTTTTGTATTCGAATAATTCGAATATTATTCGAATAGTTTGGATTATTATAGAATTACACTCCAAGCCTTCTTATTAGATAGATCAGCTCCCTATTACGAACGAGCTAGCAACGCTGCTAACGAGCGTCTGCCGCTCAACTGCTGTCAATTTTCATTCAATTTTGACAGCAGTTGAGCGGCAGACGCGCGTCAGCAGCGCTGCTAACTCCTTCGTAATAGGGGGGCTGAAGTTCTAGAGACACGATTTGCGCGTGCCTTTAATACTTCATGGCCGCAACGCAATCGAGCGGGCTCAAGTATTCGCAAGTCTATGTGGAGTGTGGACAGCTCGTAAGTACGTAAACCTCGACCCATGAACCTACTACAAACAAAACTCAAGAGACCAATTAGTTCTACACTATACCGAAAATATCCGCACTTCATTAATCTTCTCATAATTCAATCAACTGATCCTATTGTAAGTTAATTTCACACTTATTACTGCATAAACTAAAAATTTAAATTCATTCACCACGTAGGTACTACTAGGCACGTGGCAAAATATCCAGTTTAAGCGCTGTCCGCCTTTTGACATAGCATTTAAAGTGTTCACACAGATAAGGGTACTCACGAGGCGGGTAAGGTGCCTAGAGAATATCGGTCACTGACAGGGGCGTATTTACCCTAGCTAGGGCCAAAAGCACCAAAGTCCGAGGCGGCAGACTGCAGACGGCGGCGCTTCGTGCTAGCTTTGAGCGCCAAAGAGCGGCAAAGTTTCGCTTAAAACTGACTTGGAGGGGACTAAAACGATTTACTCCTCGCAAGGTATGAACTTGTAAAGTAAGTTTGGTCCATACCCGGCAAAGTGTTTCATCTAGATTTATACATAAACGTAAAAATTTTAACGCTTGTTTCGCTCGCGCTCTTATTGGTTCTCTACTGTATCGTTCGTTGTTATTGGGTTCCTGCTTTAATTTGAAGTACAGAAGTTTTGCACTGGCTTCGCATGCGCTTTGATACATCATCAAGACGAGTTTTATCTAGATAATACACTTATTTATTACTACTACTACTTATTACTTATTTTATTTTATTTATTTAGCACAAGTAGGTACACTTACAAGATATAGTATGGATAAGTATAAGTATATAAAATGTGTATTACAAATCGCAAGGTAGGTACAACTTATGTAAGTATTACATAATTATACTTATAGGTGAACGAAAACATTTTGGCGCTCGCTTTGCTCGCGCTGTGTTTTTTTTATGAGAATGAATGACATGACGATTTAGTCGTTCCCTGATGTTAAGCGACACGGTTGCCCATAACATTGTTCGTTATCATCGGATTCCTGCTTCAATTATGAACATCGGAAGTTTTTGCGCTGCCTTTGCATGCATTTTCATGTACCAACAAGTTTCTTTAATTGTGGAAATGGCTGAATTTTAACGTGTTTTATCTAGATTCTAGATTTATAAATAAAAGGACAAAAAGGCGCTCACTTTGCTCGCGTTCAAAAAATAGCGTACTCTACCGTTCGTTGTAATCCAGTTCGTACTATCATTATGGAATATGTACTAATGTTTTTGCGCTGGCTTCACATGCAATGCATTGTCATTTGTAATCAATATTGGGAGCTTTAATAGTGAAAATAGCTGAAGTTTTACGTGTTTTATCTAAATTTATGAATAAAAAAACGTAAAAATTCTGGCGAAATTGTCTACTCGACCGTTCGTTGTAATCAAGTTTGTATTATAAATAAATGAACTACTGACGTGTGTTATTAAAGACTGAGAGCTCTAATAGTGAAAATAGCTGAAATTTGAAAAACAAAACGTAAAAGTCTGGTGCTCGCTTCGCTCGCGCATCGATCTTTCATGGCCTCCTAGACCGTTCTCTAGATTTATAAATAAACGAACAAAAAACGGCGTTCGTATCGCACGCGTTTTAAAAATTGTTTACTCCACCGTTAGTTGTAAATATTGTTATCCAGTTCGTACTATAATAAACGAGCTTCGGCCGTTATTGCACTAGCTCCGCATCATTGTCGTGTGTTATTAAGACTGAGAGCTCTAATAGTGAAATAGCTGAAATTTGACGTGTTTTATCTTGAATTAAAAAACCTAAAAATGTTAGCGCTTGCTTTGCTCGCGCACAGCTCAAAAACCTCATGTCCTGTTCATTTTAATTGGTTCCTACTTTAATTATTAAGTAAATACTGATGTTTTTTGGACTGAATTCGTATGCATTTTCATGTGTCATGAAGTGAGAGCTCTTATTCTGTAAACAAGTGAAATATCACTTTTTTATTTAATTTATTTACAAAAATGCAAAATAGTGGCGCTCGCTTCGCTCGCGCTTTGTGCACGTCTTTTTAGTGCATCTGAAATATTACGTATTTTATTTAGAATTACTTATCGTGCAACGTTTTGGCGCTCCCTTGTTATGATTACAAGCTAAGAAGGCGCAGGCTGACTTTCGCATCCCGGCGTCGAATATGCTTAAGACGGCCCTCAGTACAGCCACTGACAAGTTTATTACAATAATTTGATGCCTGCAGCAGCAGTACAGGGGGTCTAGCAAAGATACCAACCACTAACGCTAACGCCTCACGCTAACTCCAAAAATGTATCGAAATGACATTCGCTACGGAAAAGTTAGCGATTTCCGAAATGTCATTTCAGTACATTTTGGAGATAGCGTTTGGCGATAGCGTTAGCGTGAGGAAGTATAGCGGGAGGGAGCTAGACCCCCTGGGGATCTAGCAAAGATACCAACCACTAACGCTAACGCCAAACGCTAACGCTAACGCCAAACGCTAACTCTAAAACTGTATTGAAATGACATTCACTGCGGAAAATTAAGCGATTTAAGAAATTACATTTCGGGAAGCACAGAAAAATTAGCGAACTTTTCTGCAGCGAATGTCTGATTCTAATCTAATTCTAATTGGGGGCGGTGAGGCGTGTACTGACGTCCCGCATGGGGTGTATTGTGCATTACCCCCTGCCAGCCTCTACCCGAGCCAGCCCAGCTCCTTTATGTAGCGGAGCACGGCCTTGGGTCGCTGGCACAGCTGTTCCAATAATGTTTTCTCAGGTGTTATGGGTGGTTTAGGGACCGATCGCTGTTGATCCCATGGTATTGTTCTTGCTCGTTGAGTAAACGTGTCGTTTCTCTTGTCTCCTTTGTGGCTGTGCAATGTAGCAGCACATGTTCCACAGTCTCGTTTTCCTGCATGCAACCCTGACACAGCGGGCTATCAGTGGCACCAATTTTGTGCAGGCGATAATTTACGTTGCAGTGTCCCGTGATGATCCCCACCATAAGGCGGAGATCTTGCCTTGATAATTTCAGCAAATTATTAGTCAGACTTCCATTTAGGGATTGAAACATCACCTTGGCTTGCTTGCAGTCAGTTTTCCTGTCCCATAGAATTTTCTGCTCTTTCTCCGTAAATTTCTTACTTCCATTGCAGTGGGTTTGCATAGTTCCGCTATGCCAACTTCAACCTGCTTCGTCGTTCCTTCCTTTGCAAGAATGTCTGCTTTATTGTTTCCTGGACATGAGTCCTTCGTCCACTTTACCACTACTTTATACTTTTCTGTTAAGCTTTGCAAGGTCGTATGGCACTTTGCAAGGTCGTATGGCACAGCGAATGTCATTTCGATACATTTTTGGAGTTAGCGTTTGGTGGTAGCGTAGCGTTAATGATCCCAATCGCTAACGCTAACGTCTCACGCTAACTCCAAAATATACTAAAATGACATTTCGGAAATCGCTAACTTTTCCGTAGCGAATGTCATTTAGCTAAAGAAAAGTTAGCTATTTCCGAAATGTCATTTCAGTACTTTTTGCAGTTAGCGTTTGGCGTTAGCGTTAGTGGTTGGTATCTTTGCTAGACCCCCTGAGCCCGTGACGCTTACCACCAAGTGAACGACTAACTCGTAACGTCATTCATTTACATAAAATATAGTAAATGCTTTTTATCATAATAAGATGTTTATATTAAAACTAACCTTTACTGAAAAACACTGCATTTTGATGCAAATAAAAACATGACTCCCAAAAAAAGATGACAGTTAAAGTTGCGAGATTTAGTTGCCAAGACGACCGGTAGCGAAAGAAGTATCAAAACATGCTAATCCATTCATATCCGGTACTTCCTACTACAAATTTTATTTTCCCTATTTTTCATCAGATTTTGGTAGATCTATAGTATCCTCTACTTGGTCTACGGAACAAAAAACTGAAAGTATCAAAACAACGTGGTCAATTATTGTCAATGTCATTTGAAGTGTGACAATTTGCCGTATGAAAATACATTTGCTTTTTTTTTATTTTTTCGTGAGATTCTGGTAGACCTTGCTGGCAGCACTGGTGTTAGTACAGTTGAGACCAGTGTTGACCAGTGTGACCAATTCAGCTCTTTAAGAGCTAAATTTAGCTCTTTTTTCACAACGGCAGCTCTAAAAATTGTCTTTAGCTCCTTTTTTGGAAGGATTTTGACTCCTTTTTGTTTCATTAAGTACATACTTCTTTTAGGCAAGTATGCACCACCGCGGCACCGTAGGCCATGGCATCACTTACCTTCAGGCATTGAGCTAAAGGAGGCGCCGCTTTATTCTATACATACAGTTGCTTCTACAAATATGAGGGAAATACGATAAGGATTATGAAACATCGTTTTGTCTCATTCTTTCTAATGAAGTATGCAATATGACAAAAGAAACATCATTATGTAAGTTGTTGCTCATTATGGTAGCATATTGGTACGACGTAATGACAGTTGTAGGTATGTGCCATGTTTCGCCATCTTATGTCCCGAAAAACGGACTAGAGGTGGGTACTAGGTAAACCGACATACTAGGTAATTCTGCTACTATGGTTTAGAAATACCAGTGACAGATACCTGTAAAAAAATACTAACATGTATTTATAAATAGTAGCGAATCTAGGGCTGTGGTGGCAAAGTCACTGGTCATCGTAGTGCGGTGCGTTTTTCTCTATCTAACGTCCACCACCACCGTAATTAAATCGTTAAAAAAGAGAGTATACCTGCATAATTATAGTTTTTTCTTACCATTTTTCTTGTCCTATAATATGTAATATCTATATATTTATGACGGGCCTGATAACTTGTTGGTAGTAGCCCTGCCTTCTGAACCGAGAGCTGTGGGTTCAATTCTCACTCAGGACAAAAATTTGTGTGATGAACATAGATGTTTGTTCTGTGTCTGGGTATTATATTGTATTCTATGTAAGAAATGTCTTCGGTTGGTAGTTGGCCATTTTTCTTGATAATCCCGCCATAATAGATTTGACCCCAAAAGCTGGATGGATCTGCAACATGTGAAGTTCGAGAATTTATTTGTAAAATACCGGGATGCTGTTCAGATGACACTAAACCAATTATACGCTTCTTGATGGTTTCATGCATCATGGTGGCTGTCAATACATCTTCGAAATGTAACTTGAATCTGGTTCTCTGGTACAATGGACTTTAAGTATGTAACTACATACAAAATTAGTTTTTCAATCACATTATGGACCATAGTTTTATGTAGGTTCCTCAGCTAAATAAAGCTGTAATGTTTATGTGATCGGAGAATTAACTTTCTATTTAGAGACTAGCCCAGGGTTTCACTCCACTAATAGATTAGATTGATAGAGTATTTCAGATATTTAGTAGGATTCATATCGATACGTGTTATGGTAACATTATGTTCCCAGACTAGCTCAACCCTAGCTATGGCAGCCATTTTATGTCCCAGAATGAGTTTGACAAAAATACTCGTTAGTTTGCTCACACCATACAAAAGAAAGTAATGTGGGCAAAAAAGTGGCTGTCTTTAACACATCTTAATTTAGACAATAAATATAGATTTTAATATAGATATTCTCTATTCTTGATAGAGTTCTATTAAACGGGGAATTTTCTTAAAATTGTAGTCCGCCTAACTCGAATAGTTTAATCTCCTTTGATTGTAAGTTTTTCTTATACAACTTAAAAATTCTTTTCAACTTCTGAGCATTACCTGGGTGCTGTGGTGTAGATAATCATATTAATCGAAACGATTATTTATTTATGGCTTTTTAGTCGAAAACTTCGCAATGAATGGCTTTGAAGCGGCGCCATTTCAAAATTGGCTGACAGAAGCGAGTAATAATAAGCCCAAAGCATACTGTAGTCATTTTCGCTGCGAGTTAAACCCGAGAAGGCACACTTATTGAATCACATAAAGTGCAAAAAGCATGTATAAGCTACAGAATCGTTTTCATTGAGACAGAAATTGATATTTCCTTGGTTTAGCTCCTTTTTACTGTAAAGGACATCACCCAGCCTCCATACATTTTTGGGCTAGTTTTAAAAGTGCCGGCCACCTAAATTAAAATCAATATTATATTAGAGTAGGTATAGCAAAATAAACACTTTTTTATGACTAGACCAAAGTTATAAGTCAAGTCTGTGAGATAATATTCACACTCAAAACATCTATTCTTTCTTTGTTTTCTTTTTTCTTTGTTGAATCAAACGTGTTATAGTTATTTGTTTCTCAGAATTACTAAAAGTAGCAGTCACGGCACATGCTGTCTCACTTGCACTCGCTGCGCAGTGGCAGCAGCTTGCCTTTAATTCTCCATGCTTCCAAGCTTCTTATACATTGGACGGCTACTTTAGCTTTAGCTGTGCTCTCAGTTTTATTTTATCGTTTTTGTCATTGCTGCTTTTATATTTAGGTTTGAATATTTAGCCTTAAAGTATCAGTCAGCACAGCATAGGTGTAAAGTAGTTTTATTTTGTTAATAGTGTTAGTAAAGTAATGGCAGTCAACTGCGTTTAGGTCTTACGTGCATTTAAAAAAAACTCAGAGAAAATAAACAAAAAATATTAATATATTCTAACAAATAATATGTCCTCTAAGCCTTCAGCAGGAATGCTTATGTCAGATTAGGGAACAGCTCACAGCCAGCAGCAGTCTATACCTAAAATACTCTATACTAGAGATGCACCGAATATTCGGTAATTATTTGTTATGTTGCTGTGAGTATTCGGCATGTTTTTTCATGTTCGGTATTCGGCCAATTATTCGGTTGAGATGCCGAATTACCGAATATTATATAAAATACTTTCCTTTAAACACCTCCAAAATAATTTTTTATGGAAACTCATTCTAAGACAATCAGAACACTTAGCACTTTTTAATAGTTTAAAAAAAAAATGGTAACTTTTGTTTAACGGGCGCGCTACGGACCTATAGATCGGCAGATTTGGTTCGATTAAGTGTGATACTAATTACATTTACAATACATTAATCATAAAATACAGTGATCGCTTGTTTCTAAGAAATCTGTTATTTTTGTTTATTTTTTTGTTTTTTGTGTTTTTTTATTTTATCAATTTGTTAACAATTACATAAAAAAAAAATTTACACAAAAAATTAAATAACTAAATAATATTAGTTATTTAATTTTTTTGTGAAAAAATTAAATATTATTTATTATTATTTTTATTGCAGTGGAGTTTTTGTTGAAGTATTATTGACTAAATGTACGGGTAAGTTCGCGTAAAATGAACCGAATAGTTTGGCCGAATATTCGGTTTGGTAAGCACTGAACTGAATAATATTCGTTATTTGGTTTGGTTCCTATGTTCCCATGTTCGGCGCATCCGTACTCTTTACTATAATTATACTAAAATGGCAGAAAAATTATCAGCTGCTGCTCTCATGTGATGTACATTGTATGGTACATCTATGGTACATAGGGTATGCAAGGCACCTCTACCTGTCAGAAGCATTCTTGCTGAAGGCTTACAGGCCATATTTGTTAGAACAGGAGAGAAGCTCTTAAAATATTCAATATAATTACTATTTTTTTTTCCCCGAGTTTTTTTTTTAAATGCACGTGCATAGATCTATCAGGATATGCCCGAAGGAACATTTTATTTACTCAAAATGGTGTGGGGAAAAGTCAGCGCCATCTCTTAGATTACTCAGGAACTACGATGAGTTGGGAAATTAAACGCTGCCATTATGTCCGTCAATGTTTGTTTACAATGATTATCCCGAATATAAATTCGATTATTTTCGTACAAAACGGAGTGTAATATTGAAAATATTGACTTACTTGTGGTAAGAAACTTTGTATTTCTTTTTATTTCACTTTAGAGTGTAGTTTGTGCAACCCTTCACAACACAACTTGGCATATTTTCTTTGAGACACACGACCGATATCTTCTCACTTCCAACACAGACTGGGCGCTAGTGGATGTCAATCTGTGAACTTGACTCCCTCTTTGAAGCGACGGTTTAATCTGTCATTAGGCCTGTCCTTATATATATGTCTATGTGCACGTGAGACTAAAACGTAGTTGACTGCCGTTACTTCACTTAATATAACACTATTAACAAAACAAAACAACATCTACGCTGACTGATACTTTAAGGCTAAACATTCAAACCTAAATATAATCTCATGGAATCGACTTAGAACTATGGTATAGTATAAAAAAGTATTACATTGCTGGGTTGTATTTAAAAAACGCATTTATTTTTGTTGGCCGGCAAAATAAAAATTAGCCCAATCTGGGTGATCTCCTTTTAGCTCTTTTTTTATGACATAATAGCTCTCTTTGGCGAATCAGTGTTGGCAGCACTGGTTGACACGAAGTGGCAATGGCAACATTCATTGCTTCTTTCTTTCCTTTTTGACATTTTGGTTCTTTGAGTAAGGTGCGTGCATTTCCGCATTATTTCAAAAGATACACGAAAACTATAATTAAAGAAAAGCGATATATTAATACGATAATAACTCCTTTCTCTTAATTTTCTAGTACGTTGCTGTAATCCATCACAATGGTTGCTGCCAAGAAGCAGGTACGTTTTGACACATAGCACGTGTGGAATTCGGACTCGTGTCTTGGATAATTTGCTTTTAATCGAATGTCCTATATCACAGGGTCCAAGATAAAACGTGATGTTTGATAGGCTCGCTCATTTTGTAATGTGCGAGGTTGAAAAAGCATTAAACATTACTGGTCTGGAATTTTGTAGGTTATAATATTGGAAATTTGGAAGTGCTGCGTGCTACGATTTTATCATAGGTATAAATGTACTTACTATTTATCAAGCTTTTTATTTTTACAGAAAAAGACCATCGAGTCTATTAACTCGCGCCTCGCGCTTGTTATGAAGTCTGGAAAATACTGCCTTGGCTACAAACAGACTTTAAAAACGTTGCGTCAAGGAAAGGCGAAGTTGGTCATCATCGCCAAGAACGCTCCTCCTCTAAGGTGAGACTACTGAGAAGTAGGATTCCCAAGTCCTATTCTGTAAAGGGAAGCATATGGAGTCTTAGACAAAGAAGTATGGATTCCCAGAGTGAATCAAAAGCTAGTCATTTTATTAACTAAACAGTTGATCTGTAGGTTTGGAATTTGACTCTATATGCAGCTTTTACCTGGAATTTTGTAATGTCGAACTTAAAGAATCCAGTTGCGTGACTGTTGAGATTGGCTGCATACTGCCCAATCACTGCCAATAGATAGAATCACCTAACTATAGTTTTGCTGCTAACAATTGACTCTGAGCTCTGGTGTAATTTTGAGGTGACTGGTTTTTGATTTACTATTTATGGGAAACCTATGGAGTAGTCTGAGTGAATCTATGTGCTGATGTTGGCAGGTAAGAAACTAAAAAAATTGGACAACCATGTAGGTTTAATACACTGCATCTCTTTTACCATGTAACTTCTGATGCCCATTTAAACCGGCTGATGGTGCCGTATATGGTGCCTGGTTTTCCAACCTCTGTTATAGCCTTTGTTTAGTTTAATAATCATAGCACACTGCGCAATAATTAAGTTCTTGCATCATCACACATGGAAATTTTAAATCTTAGAATTTTGATAGTTTTACTAAAACAAACAGATACCGTGAACGGACCAATCAAATACAATTTTAATTTTGTGGTGTGGTTTTTCTAAAATAAAAACAGAATGACCCTAAAAAATACTTTGTCAACAAAGTGATCCTCATCAATAACATTGTTTACTATTAAGCAGTTATTTTAAACATGATCACTATTGATCACTGATAGGTTTTGTTATTTGATACACTCATTTTATTTAATCCACATAAAACCCACAAAAATAACACATTTTCAATTTGTTTTTGTTCGCCAATAGTTACGGTAACCAATGGTTAAACAGTAAACAAATTTTGACTTCCTTTCCTAAGTTTACCTTCTATTGTTGAAAAAGCCCACCCAAGTTTAACATCAAATGATCTGGAATTTTCCATTAACAATGTCCTGGGTGATGATAGAAATGGTACTGGAGAGTAACTGAATTAGGGTTTTTGCTATGTAAAATGTCTACACATATTTATTTATTGTTCAAGTGGTTAACATAATCTTAATTATTTTTTTTTAGTTCGCACATACCTAAGCACAATAAAATAATGAAATGTTTAATGCCTGTGCAGAAAACTTTGATTTGGAGCCCCAATTATACCAGTAAAAAAGAAGCAAAAAGATACTAATATTTGTTCCATTACTACATTACTAACTTCAAAAGCAAAAAATAATATTCATTTTATTACTTTGCAGGAAATCCGAGATTGAATACTATGCGCTATTGGCCAAGACCGGAGTCCACCACTACAGTGGTAACAATATTGAGCTCGGCACAGCTTGTGGAAAGTACTACCGAGTGTGCACCCTTGCAATCACTGACCCTGGAGATTCTGACATCATTACAACTCTTCCAGAAGCACAGCCTTAGATATAATATAATCATTTAAGAAAACCATACAGTATTTTTATTTAATGCTATATGTTTAGATTGTACATACATTTTTAGTTTATGTTAGCCTCTGTGGTGTGGTAGTTGAGCTGGTTGGTTAATACCCAGAGGCGGGTTCGATTCCCGCGACAGGACAAGTACCTATTTGAGCACAGGAAAAATCACAAATACTTGTTCTGTGTCTAGGTTGTGGGACCACTGTCTTCGATAGATCTTGGGGCCCTAGTCCATTAGACTATACAACCCCTCTATTCCATCATTAAGGACTCCCTTCAAATAATATACATTCATAGGGGGGACACCATGAATGGATATTATTTGACAGTGGGGAGAAAGTTCTACTATCTACCTACTTTGGAGCATGGAGAAACTGAAGTAGCCAATTTCAATGTCCCACTGGATGTTCCATAGTAGGGAGAAAAGGCGTTTATTTTTAAAAGGAACAAACCAACATTTTTTTGAAAGTACGGGTATTTTGCGACGGAAAGTTCTGAAAGGATGCTGTTTACTAATCGAGTGATTCTAGTGATAATGGTAACCTACTTTTCCGACTCATAGATTGCATGCAAGCAACAAGCGTTGAAACGACCAGGAAATAATAGGCATGATGACTACTATTAAAAATGGGCAAGTAAATATTACTTTCAAGATTAAAAATGAATGCAATCATTGAAAAAATCGGTAAATAAATCACGGAGTAATAAGCTTTTAAAGTTTCTACAGGAGGCATCTCCTGTCCCTTTCTCACGAAACAGAGCGCCAGTTACTATGAACCATCCACTCGTGACGTCACATGCCGAAAAAGATTGTATGAAATGCTACCACAGCTTAGTAATGAGGTACTGGAACGACCTTCCTCTGACGTCACTGGCCGTTTGAGCTCTCTTTCTATGCCGGTTTTTAAAATGCTTGTAACATGGTCATTTTTTGAGATATTTAATTTTTGTTTTCACAAATGTTTATCTTTTGAGGAATATTATTAATTTATCCAAAAAAGTCTTGCCTATTACGACCATAATATACGTAATTACGTATAGTACGCACT
Organism: Ennomos erosarius; assembly: GCA_963580505.1. NCBI lineage: Eukaryota > Metazoa > Arthropoda > Insecta > Lepidoptera > Geometridae > Ennomos > Ennomos erosarius. The sequence goes on from OY756978.1 coordinate 8,942,850, forward strand.
TTAGGTTGTAAAAAAACTCCTTATTGATTTATTTCTTGGTCATATTATACTTCTACCTTTTCTACACGTGATTATTAGTAAGTAAAACAAAAAAATATTATTGATTTTTATTATGTTACTTTGATAGTACATTTAGTTAATGAACATTTTCAATCGAGCGGTTTTACTTTAGATGCAGACCACCAGGCCTAGGTGCAGTCCTGGCACAGCTCGCCGTCTGTCGAACCTGTAAATAATATCAATTCATTAATAATCTAGTACCAAGGCCACTAGGGCGAGTTGACCGCGAATTTTGATACTAAAGAACGTACTTATAAACACGCGAGCATTTGGGGACAGTTATTTATTACACACAGCCACGAGGCGGAAGTCGCAACGTAGGCCAGCTCCCCACTAGGTGGACCAACGATCTGGTAAAAACTACGGGGAGCCGAGCCGATGGATACAGGAAGCGAGCAGCCGCTCAAAATGGCGCTACCTGGGGGAAGCCTATGTTCAGCAGTAGATGAGACTTTTCTAATAACTATTTTATCCTTCATATCGCATATCGATATTTTCTTGGTAGGGTGTAGATAAGAATTAAATTATTAACTATCTGTCTGCATATTGTGTGGCTCAGCCGCTAACATAAATGAACCGATATCCATATGGATGAAATAGGCTGGTGTCCTGCTATTAAAAATTAACAACATTAAATAATTGGATTAAAAAGTAGGTTAAAGATTAATGCAATAATTTAAAGAATTAGTAAAATCGGTAAATAAATCACGGAGTAATAAGCATTTAAAGTTTTATCGCCTGTCCCTTTCTCGCAGAACAAAGCATCCTCACAGCTACTATGTAATTTTGGGATATGACGTCACATGCCAACAAGATTGTATGTAAATCTACCACAGCGTAGTAATAAGGTACTATGAAAGTGGAAGAAGTGACGTCACTGCGCGTTTGAGCTGTCTCTTTCTATTCCTGTATTTTAAAATGCTTGTAACTATGTCTTTTATTGAGATATTTAATTTTTATTTTCACGGCTGTTCATTTTTTGAGGAATATTATTAATTTATGCAATAAAAAAAATAGCAGGACACAGGCCTACTTTGCACACAGATAGAACGACAAAGACCAACATAGTACTAACAATAGGATACTTTTTCTTTTTATCCCGAAAAATTAGTTTCTGTTATCTGTCGAATTATGAATAAATATGTCAGTCTTTTTATAAAAACGAGAAAAAAAATGTTATTAAAGGTTATTTATAAACTGTCGATTTATTGTAAACTAACAATTTGTCTTACATTAAAACGGATGTTTCTTCGATTATTTATAAATAGTCGGTGCCCAGCGGTAAGTTTATAAAAAAACGGTTTAATTGTGAACAAACCCGTATTAATTCACCAATTTTTGCTGTAATTTATTGTTTTTTTTGAGTTACTTGTGGCTAACCAGTAGATTACGACGACGTGCGAAGCGAGGAGGAGTGTTAGGTTAAATTTTGACCACAGTAGAAGTACCTACATAATTACAATAAAACGGAGGTGACGCCGATTAATTATACATACCGAAAAATCGGCCGCTTTATTGTGAGACACATTGTGTTTGCAATACATCGTCAGTTTATAAATAACCGCGTTTATTTTTATAAAAAAAACGGTTCTAACAAAAGACGGTGACAAATATATCATTGGCAAAGTCGAACATCGATTAAGACACACCCCACCCTACCCTATTTACACACGCAACACAAAATGTCTTGAACTCGGACACCCATCAACTGAGATAGGAGGCCAGACGCCTAGTGGAATGTTCAAATCCAAGTATTGATATAGTTCCAATAAGTATCACAAATGATACTCTCCTGCTCCAAATTTTCAGTTTATCTGGAAACTAACACATCGGCCCCAGTCTCAGAGCAGCGCCACTCGCCCAACTTGGAAATTATTACTCAGGGACCGCTATACCAATCCTACAATATACAGGCTGATTTGTTCGTAAACAGTATCCTTTCAGGGTATGCTTAAACAGGTTTTGGGATATCAATAGTTCAGCGATTTTTTTATTTTTGTGGTATTCAATATTTTGTGGAAATTAATTGGGAAAACTCCCCGTTTTCGACATTAAATCACTGATTTCTGTAAGTAGGGTACTAATAAGTTTTTGATTTTGATTGTATAAAAGAAGCCTCAATGACTCTACTGACACTTAAATTTCATCATAGTTAAACATAGTTTATAAAAACAGTGCTTAAACGGGAAACAATTTATTTCCTGGAAATTACGACCCTGGCAAAACCAACCTGGTAAATCAACTTTTATTTCAAAAAGTTGACTGAATCCTTTTTTCGGTAAGTACTTAGATTACTTTAAGAACATGTAATTTTCAACGGCTTTCTAACGAGACCATTTATTAAAAAATATTCATGGGTTCCAAAGATATTCACAACCAAATATTTCTACCCCCTCTTCGCAGAATCACCCTGGAAATTAGAATGGATAGCAACCTCGAACATACGGGTTTAGTTGCAATGTTGAAACTGCTATTATAAGTGGCTAAAACAGATCCTTTACAATAATGTTAGAAAATAATCACTTACCAAATTATACATAAGAAATTATTCTTGCATGAGTAGGTATTCGTCCGAAGTTTCATGCCTCGACAAATTCAGTTGCTGCTCATCTTGCACAGTAACTTTTTTTCATATTCGATCCTGGAAACATGGAAAACAGTTGAAATAATATCATACATAAATATAAATAGCAATTAAGACTCCATTTTATGAATGTTTAATATTTAACTCACAGATGGCTATGAAACTAATGACGCTTCGCAGGAAGCGTTTTTTTTGCTCTGTGATTTAACTGCATGTTAAATTCTACGCTTCTGTTAAGTTTTCGAACATAGAACATACATTTGGTATTTTTTTCTATCTGTAGTGTGTCTTACAATTACCCGTTTTCCTAATGACAGGTTCGCTATAGCCTCGTTTTATTCTAATCAATCATAGCTATGATTCATGATAACTTTATTAATTCTTTCGTTTTGCAATACCAGTTTTTGCTTATTAATATGATTTCTTCTACAATTAATATATTTCAGGTGTGATTTGCACTTTTTAGTCTGTATCAATACATATAATTATAAGTATCGATATAATAGTACATTTTAAAAAACTGCTTTACCGTGGTTCAGGTACGTTTACCCACCCTATTAGGGTTTGGTGGTGTTGTTAGTTTATTTAATTTTAAACTGACTAGACTGCTAAAATATCGCATATCATCGTGAAAAATCATACCTACTCTTTACACGTGAAACCACGTAAAACTTGCGAATTGCACTCAAGTGCCGTGGCTACGGGGGTTCATAGAGACCGTCTTCCTATTGCTACAATACAGAAATTGCTTCGAGTTTTATTTCTTGATGATTGCGGTGCTGTGACCAGTTATTGCCTTATTTAATTTAATTTCACCTGTTATAAGTATATTTTATCAGATTTACATAAATCCAACCTAACAAAGGGCGAGTTCTGGTCTAAGGGTAAAGCGAACCCTATTACTAAAGCTCCGCTGTCCATCTGCCTGCCTGTCTATCCGTCTCTCACCAGGCTGTATCTCATCAACCGTGTTAGCCATACAGTTGAAATTTTCACGGATGATGTAGGTATTTATGTAGCCGCTATAACAACAAATACTAAAAAACAATAAAATAAACATGAAAGGGGGCTCCCATACAATAAATGTGCTTTTTTTGCTCGTTTTTATAAATAATAATACGGAACCCTACGTGCGCGATTCCGACTCTCACTTGGCCGGTTTTTTTTGTTTGATGTTGGACAGGCTCATAAGATATAAAACGATGATACATCCAAACCATACGGATGTATGTATGGCTATGTCACCGTCTTATTGGTAAAAACCGTTTGTTTATAAAAAACAAAAATAACACTGGTTATTTATAAACTGTCGATTTACTTATTGCAAACTAGCAGTTTGTCTTACAATAAAACGGACGATTTTTCGATTAGTTATTTATAAACAGCCTGTGCCCAGCGGTGAGTTTATAAAAAAACTAGTTTTAGTAGCGTTTAATTGTGATCAATGCACCAATTTTAGCTGTAATCACCAGAACAGAATATCTGAATTATAGTATGGTTCAATTCCCACTCGTGATCCTAAATTTTCCTTTACAAATTATTCTGTAGGTAGACTAAGCACAGCTGTGAAAACGCGTACCGCAATACTGGCTCTATGGCAGAAATCTCCCGCACCCCACACGCGGGCCCTATCGTCTAATGAAAACAATTTCAGCATGTGGTCCATATGGCATGCGGGCACTGAAATCTCCCGCACCCCGATGCGGGCTCTAACGACCAATGAAAATGAGCCCTTACAGAGTTGCGTCCGCAAAACGGCGTTTTCCGCAGCAGGAATATGATTACCGTTACCGTTTGATTTTTTATTGCCGTCGCTCTGCTACCAGCCGCCCCGGCCGCAGCGCACTCACACGAACAATTCGCTACCTGTGCTGTCGCGTAACACTCGCGCTCGCACCACTGATCTCTATTATACTTACACGTACTAGTATAAAGTATAATGGAGATCTATGGCTCGCAGTCGCACACATTGACATTAAATATGTTTTGAAAATTTTGGATGCATTAGGTACACTTCTTAATCGATATAGATTTTTTTAAATTTTATGGCCGTTTGTCTGTCTGGCCCTTAGAACACGAATCACGAACAGAACCACTGAACGGATTTTGCTGAAATTTGGTGAAGGTAGTTATACTTAAGTTCTTTTATCCTAAATAACATTTAGGATACTTTGTTTCCTAAAACGGCCAAGTGCGGGTAGCACAAAGCAAAGGATGTACTTAATTTTTGTACAATATTTTTTGTTTGTATATTATTTATTTATACAACATGGAACTTGAATTCGTATATTATCCCGAAAAGGGGTAAGGCAAATCTACTCCCCAAAGTAGACAACATTTCTTAGACAACTTTTCTAAAAGTAATAGTTTTTCATTGAAGAAATGATATTTAGGTAATGTTTACTTTATTTACACAAACGGGTCAAAGACTGCCCTAGCGCAGATGCATGCAGCTGGGTGTAGTTGAATTTTGTCCTTGACCGAATTCCTTAAACGAGTTCATTGTCCTGCGCATGCGTTTAGAAGAGTTCGTTTAATTTATTTTAGTAATTCGTTTGCTCTTCGTGGATTAGGTTGTGCGTTAGGGTTACTATGCGCAGCGCTACGCTACATAGGTTAGTGGATTTCTCTTTTAGCATGGAGGGTCGGAAACACGCAGTTTCAAATAAGACTCTCACAACTTGTGGTGTATCAGGGTCCCAGTCCCCTGGTAGACCACAAGTTGTGAGAGTCTTATTATACATACAAGCATACATCATCATCATCATCAGCCCGTAGACGTCCACTGCTGAACATAGGCCTCCCCCAGTGAGCGCCACCTTGAGCGGCTGCTCGCCTCCTGCATCCATCGGCTCCCCGCGGTTCTCCCCAGGTCGTCGGTCTACCTAGTGGTTTTTGTTTGTGGTGAGTTTTTGGTGGAACCGTCGGGGCTTATCCACGTCCACTTCCTGGATGGCGCTTCTCGTAGAAGGAGTTCATCATAAAGAGTCCTTCCTTCTCCATGAAGTCAGCCAGCCTCTGTACCCGAGGGTTCCGCTGCCCGTATCCAAATGGCCCCACTCTCAGCTCATCGCTATTCCTCGTACCCAACTTCGCATTGAAGTCTCCCATCACAACGGTGAAGTGCGTTTCGGAAATATGCATGGCTTCGGATATATCCTCATACATAGTTTCTACTTCATCGTCTGAGTGTGCCGAGGTCGGTGGGTATACCTGGATGACCTTCAACGAATACCGTTTGGTTATTCTGAATATCAGGTACGCTACCCTGGTCGACATACTGTCGACTTTAACCACGTTGTTGACGAGAGACTTGCGGACAAGAAATCCGATACCACCTTGGGAGAGTTGGTCTCCCTCCCGGTAGAAGAATAAGTTGCCGGAATTAAGGATTATCCTGTCCCTGTCTTCGGACTTCTGATAATCCCATTACATCCCAGCGCAACTTACTCATCTCCTCTTCCAGTTCGACCATCCTTTCGTCAGCCGTTAGCGTGCGCACGTTATATGTTGCCAGGGCCAGGGGTCGTGTTTGGTGGGGTTGGTAGCCGGGCGTCTGCCGGGGATTCCCAGCACCCCCTGCCCTGCCGTTACCGCGACCGCTACCGGAGCCACGGGATAGCAGAGCCGCCGGGGACTGGGGGCCATCGTTATTTGTGCTTGTCATATGGGGGGGGGGGGGGGGGGGAGTTGCCATAACCACCACGCTTGGCAGGCGGCTTGGTGATCGCAGTAGATTTTAATGATGGAGACCAAGGAGAATGCTGCAGCCCATTCCCTGGCACGTATATATGATAAAAGAGAAATCTGCTGTTATGTTATCTTGAATATTTGCGACAAGTTTAACTGTAGTATTCGCTAAATGTTAAAACTGCCTATAAACTCCTATTGATTTTTATATAAAATGGCAGTCATTTTGTTTACGGAGATTCTTCAAACATTGGGGTAAAATTGCTAAATAAACTGAAACACTGAAATATTGCAATATATCGGAAGGAGCATTCCCGATCTACTAAATAAACATGTTTTACAGCCAGATACCACACCAAAATCAACACAATATGATTAGTAATAATGAAATAAAATTGCTGTGATACGTGTATTTGTTTGGATTAGTATGTTTTGTAACATCCCATTCACTCACGGAATAATATGTAAATGCTGCAAAAATTGTATTTTGCACTTTCATAATGGATAATGGTACATGATTACAATAATGTCTTCGTCGTGAAACAGATGGTTGTTATAGGTGGTGGTATTTGGCTAATATAGTGACAATCCGCCATTATCTCCCCTCTCTCTTTTCCTCTCGGGCAATGTGTACCTGTGCACTTACTTTATTTGTATTGCACGCTCGCTTGCGATTGTGGCTTTATTGATAGTAACGAGTTCTAGCTCTGTGCTACTACTGTATAGTAGTAATTTTGACTTTACAGTTTACACTCAACACATCAAACAAACGAGCAAAGCTAGCGCGAAAATTACCTTTCAACCATCCAAATAATATAATTTCCCAAGTACTTTTTGACTCAAAAGCGGAATTTATTTTTTGTAGAGTAGGAAAATAATTTGTATGGCAGTCATTGCACACAATATTTATTCATATATGGGATCAGCTAGGCGATCATGTAACTTGATTGCAACCTTTAAAAACAGTAAAATGTATGGATTTGACAGTTTCAATACTCAGTTTACTGTATAGTACATAGTTACTGTGGAAATTTTCAAATTTGGAATGAATTTTATCCTGGTTGCATTGCTGTCAATCTTTCCCAGGTGCACAAAATCGGTCGCTCGGATGACGATACCTACATGATATTTTATTTTTCTGACTTCATTGAAAAGCTTGATCACCACCCATTATTGAAAAATAAAGTACACATTACACATTTAGTTTTATAGATTTATTCTTAACTATATTCTTAGTTTCTAAGACATATACTAATGGTATTTATTCATTTAAGGTGAAAGTTACCTGAACAATAAATACTACTGTTACAAGAAAAAGTAAGTGAAACAATATTCCTGGAATAAAGTACGATATAAATTCATGCCACTGACTTAATATCATATACTTAAGAGTTAACATACTTTAGGATTACGAAACTGTACCTAGTGTTAGTCATAGTAAAATAAATATTGCTGCAGATATATGTCCATCTCAAAATTTCTTCAAAACATCTGATGTATAATCATTGTCATAATTATTATGAAATATGATGCATTCATTTTGTTTTTAACAAATTGCTTTTTCAGAAATCAAGACATTCAGATCGAGCCCTCTATCCATTAGCTTCATTGTAAGATCCATCATATACTTTAGTGTGTGTTAGAGAAATTATATTCTGATATACAGATCACCAACTGCCTGCAATACAAACAATTATAACATACAGTCACAAGCGCAACATTGCCTCCTTAACATGTCACGTAAAGGCTCCACCTAGGGTCCTAGGATCCTACCTAATCAGACCTTATTAGATAAATATTAGATTAGGTAGGATCAGGACCTCGTTAGGCATCCTAGGGCCCTGGGCGGAGCCATTACGTGACATATATTCTTATGTGCATAACTTGTAATTAGAATAATTTTGTTCCCCCCTTCAACAGTTTTGCATAGTGCCACAAGCACAATTACTGTCTTTATGACCGCAGAGGGTTTTAAGACTTTTTTTGAACGGGCTAATGCTGTTGGTCTCTACCGACCTTTACAGCGTCACCGGGCGGAAGCTTAAGGCGTCCAGCCGACAAAAGTGGAGGCAACTAGCTCAAGGGCTCCCTTGGGGTGTGAGCCTCGACTTGGGCTGTTGCCGGGATAAGAGGATCGAGAAGGCTACGTCCGCTAGAGGAGTGGATCCTATGGAAAGTCGCGACCATTCTAGCTAACCTACGGGGGGTACGTCGACCTCGCCGGCGGGGTCGGTGTCTGATTGTGTTACGCTGGTATCTTATACCGGTGCCGAAATCGGTACCTGAGTCAGAAAGGCTCGACTGATCCGGTGATCCTAGCGCAGCCAAAACAACGGCTGATATAGGATCTTCCGGGTCGCTCAAGACGTGTCTTGGGCGACGACGGGGTGAAGGTTTTAAGACGATTCTATGCTAATTGCAGAGGTTACCTTATGGAATAGAGATTTTATCATTGATATTTATGATTTTTATAGCAGTATCGCCTGCTCAGCGTAATCTACAGATTAATTTTTTGTAAAGGAAAAATTTGAATCACGAGCTGGGACGCTCCAGCCCCGTAAGTTGGTTGTAAAAGGTGAAGGAAAAATTCTGACATGAGACCACTTGTCACGGTAGCTTAAGGCGCTGAATGCTCCCAAATCGACTATTTTGAACGTGATTATCTCAAAACGTATACGATTTACAGGATTGAAAAAAATACACGTTAATACTGGTCATATCTTCTTTCCATCTGCCGAAACCGAAACACGTTTACGAAAAGTTTTCTCGATAGAAAAAAATCGTGAAGTAACCTCCTAAAAAATGATTCAAACGTCCTAAAATGTTACATTATAATAAGACACCCCATTGAAATAAATCATAGTGATAAGGTATGTTTCAATGCATCCGTCTATAAGCTTATTACATTTATAACAATAAGCATTTCTTTTATAACTAATTATTTGTACCGAAAAATGGAAAAGTCAAAGTGCAACGCAACGTAATCGCCATATTTTTGCTATGTAAAAAAACGACCCTATAAGGTACAAAATAAGTTTCAAGTTTGTCTGCTGTAATAAACGTTCTCGCATTGGGTCCTGTGGGGGCCTTAAGTAAAACATATTCCGGCTTGAGGGATGTATGGATGCGGGTTAAATCCCCGCTCGTGATTCTAGCTTTTCCTTTACAAATTAATCTATCTGTATTTTATCATTGATTTATAAACCTAATATTGGTAAATTTTATACGTTTCCACTATTAAAATATTGGCTTCCTTCTTAAAAGGAGTAAGGACTTTAATCCTTATTGGAATGTGCATGCATACCACCACCGAGCAAATTGGTTAATTTTTGATTAGGATAAGTAAGTAGGCTTAAGTATTGTCACAGCCATAATTCCGCAGCATGGGTTTCTTGTCACTTGGGTGAGCCTGATATTGTGGATAGTTTTGTTAACTATTCAAGTTCTTTTGCATTTGTGATTTGGCTTTGTTTCTACAATAAATATAGTAGAAATAATATTAGATTATGTATGATCTTATACCCTTAAATACTACTCATTTATGACAATGTATACAACATCATGATCTGCAATACTAGAAATACTACATTTAACCTGCCAGCACCAAAAATTCAATTAAAAAATGATGTCATTAACAAAAAGAGCTAATAAGTAATAATAATATTATTGAAAACTATTACAAAGTTTTCTGTGTATAAATAGATATGTCACAGTCTTATTGTAAAAAACGTTTTTTTATAAAAAACTAAAATAAAACCGGTTATAAACTGTCAATTTATTGCAAACTAACACTTTGTCTTACAATAAAACTGATGATTTTTCGATTATTTATAAACAGCCGGTGCCCAGCGGTGAGTTTATAAAAAAACGGGTTTTAGTAGCGTTTAATTGTGAACAATGCACCAATTTTTGCTGTAATTTATAGTTTTTTTAGAGTCACTGGTGGCTAACCAGATAGTTACGACGACGAGCAAAGCGAGGAGGAGTGTTAGGTTAGTTTTAACCACACTAGAAGTACACAATTACGAAAAAACGAAGTGATACCGATTAATTATAATAACCGAAATATTGTGTTTTATTGTGAGATGCATTGCCCATTTGCAATAAATCGACAGTTTATAAATAACCGCGTTTTCACGGACGGTGACAGATACATTTCTTCGCCTACTTACCCATTCTGTATGTTAATTGTTTATAATTTTATTTACATGTACAAGTACATGTATCATTTACATGTAAGTGATTTAATCACGTTGCACAAATTATAAAAGTTGCAGTAAAATGATAGAAAAACTACTTCAAAACACATCACATCATGACTGATGTAACTGCCATTTGGTGTTTGAAATGGAATGTTTGTAAAAACCATCATAATTATAAAATAAGTACTATTTCATGATCTAAAAAAGTAGGTGGCAATAATGCAATCAAAGGACTATGATATTGAAGTTATGTTGAAACTAAAGTTTTTAGGGATAGAAAGATGAATGGTTTGTTTACAACGATTATTCATTTCAATTTGGCACAAATGTAGATATAAATTCCCGAGTTGAATACTTGGAATACTTACCATAGTTAGTGTTGTTCTACTAGGGCTGTTGGTATGAGTTGTAAGAGGGCTGCGAGTACGAGTGATACGCGGGGGCCGAGCCTCCGTACGCGGGCTCGGCGGACCCGTACCCGGCGCAGCCCGCACAGCCACCACTAATGCAAGTAAAAAAAACCGAGATTCTACGCTCATTTTATTTGTAAATGTAAGTATCCAAATGATTTGTAGTTGTAAACAACTGAATACTTTAAAACTTGTGAATTTTTTTAAGGCATCAATGGTTATCATTGGCCCCATAGCTTTCAATTTTCAAGTTAAGTATGTGTACCTATTGTGTGGTTCAATAAAGAATATTTTATATTATTTTTAATTTTACAAATCAACGAAAAGTTACAGATGCCATTATACAACATGACCTTGAATTGGTATGTTATCTCGGAAGCGGGTGAATCTACTCCCCAAGGTTGACTACGTTCTACGAGCGTACGTACGGGTTCTACGACCTTTCTAAATTAATAGTTTTTCATTGAAGAAATAGCATGTAAAGTTTTCGTTATAATATTACCCAAACCCGTCGAATACAGCCCTAGCGCAGATGCACGCTGTGCACGCAGCTTGGTGTAAATAAACCTCGTCCTTGACTGAATTCCTTAAACGAGTTCGTAGTCCTGCGTTTAGAAATGAGTTTGTTTATTTATTTTAGTATTTTGTTACCTCTCGTAGTAATTGCACATGCATTTTTATGTCTCTAGCTCTTTCATGGAGTACGTCTATGCGCAGCGCTAGGTTAGTGGATTCATTTTTTAGTATGGAATTTCGGAAACACACAGTTTCAAGTAAGGCTCTCACACCTTGTGGGGTATCATGGTCCCAGACCCACCCCTTCGGGATAACATACGTATCCACGTTCATGTTGTATAGGCTACGGTGACCTCTTGACATCAGGAGGCTGAGTTTGCGGAGTGCAATTCAAATTCAATGGCGGCTGTGAAGTCGGCGTAAAACGCTGCGCAGTAGTAAACATTAGATGTGCTTGCAGAGCATTTCACTTCACAGCCGCTATTGAATTCCACCTTTACATAAAGCGTAAAAAATATTGCTTATATCTTTTTAGTAGCAGCTCCAAATGGTGTTAATCTTAATTATGGACTATTATGGTAATATTTAGGATTGCTTGTATTAACTCTGTTGTAGTTCATGTAAAAATTTAGTTGTAACCCAACCCAAGTAATAGCAGCATCATATTTTGTAACGGTAAGATTAAGTTTTCAGGTTTTTTCACTACTTCAAACTTAAAAACCGCATAGCTGCTTAGCAATCAAAACTCGGCGATTCTGGCCTCGTGTAGTATAACTACAGATTTAGTCCAGTCAATAAGGAGTTGTAGAGTGAATAAGGGGAAACCTAAGCGGTTCCGTCTGAAACTTGTTAAGGATACAAACACCCAGTTGCAAAAACGATAATTAACTTCTAATGTCGACTTTAAACCATAATCTTCCATTAACTGTTGTCCTCCCTACAATTTAAGGACTCCATTATCGTCATCCATTAAGGCAGGATGGCATCAACCAGAGAAATGAAACCTTACCACGACCCTCGGGGCCTAAGAGGATGCAATCATGAGTGAATATTTGATAAAAGTATTTTTTGTCAATTTTCAATTTTCCGGACAGTGTAGCTCAAAAACGCTTGAGAATTCGGAAAAGTGTTTTACAACTTTAGACAATTTTATGAGCTTTCATATAGTAGGAGGGTTTTTTGTTCTGGAACGCACCGTTTACGAGATATTGACGAAAAACCCAAAAGTGGCGCCTTTGCAACCCCCTCCCCCCTCCGGCTCACCCCTGGAGATCAGGACTTTTAGTATGTATATCTCCTGAGTATCCTTAACAAGTTTCAGAAGAAAACGCTTGGGTCTCCTCTCATTCACTCTACCTAGTAACCTACACCACCCCCTTTTGGCCATTCGTTGACTGGGCCCTTATTCCGTATGACCTAACGCGGCGCGTTACGATATCTTCGTGGAATGGTTTTGGGTTTAAAATGCTATTCTGTATGCCATTGTCAAATTTGACAAACACGACAACACACGTTACACGCACGTCAAAAAATAGAAAACACTGGGCACAAACAATCTAACGCGTGGCATACAGAATACAATTTTTGGATTCCATGTTAGTTCCATGTCGTGGCGCGTTAAAGCCCGCGTTTACGTTTGGAGCATGTTACACGTCACGCGTTATTGGCAAGGAATTTCATGTGTCATAGCGAATAACCCGCCTGGACTAATTGCGACAGGAGTTATTTTGGTCTTGTCGATGAAATCTATCATAGCCTAGTGTATCTTGTCTCTTTTACACAAAAATTACAAAATCAAAATAGGTTAAATTTATTAGAGGGTGAAAAACGTTTTCGCCCGAAACGCTAAAATGTAGGTAAATATACTCACAGGCTTTCTTGCCTCTTATCTATATATTTGGGATCATGCTGAATTTTGGAATAAAAAGTATACATTGTCTTTCCTCGTTATAGAAAATCCAATCATGTAAAGTTCGATTGGAATTCATTCGGTAGTTTCGGCGTGATGCTCCGCCAAGAATCCACTATATAGATGGAAGGACTTTTCTGCAAAGTTCGTCTAGGTAGGTACCACCGCTTTGCCAGTTATTGTGCCGCCAAGCAGTAGTGTGCAAGCACTACTGTGTTCCGGTTTGAAGGGCATTGTAGCTAGTGAAATTACTGGGCAAATGAGACTTTATGATCTGATTACACAGTCTAGTAGTCTGATTACTAGACTGTGTGATGTCTCTGGATGACGTGCGCAGTGTCACGCAAACTTTGTTATTGTAAAGTTCCGAGTGACACTGCAACTGTTATGGGCGGCCGTGTCGCCTAACATCCAGGTGAGCCACTAGCTCGACTCGTCCTTCATTCTCATACAAAAATCAATGTTTCCGCTAGATAACGGAACTTGCAAAATTTCGTTTTTAAATTCTCTATTTTTATGTATGAACCTTAGACTATCTGATGACTATTTTCCGCTTCTCGTATATTAAGAGCATGACTACGAACAACTAAATAAATAAATAATAATTTTACTGATAATGAATGTGTTTCTGACAACGTTACGGATTTATTATAAGTTTTAGGAGCTTTAGATCTGTCAACTAAAGCCTTTAAAATGGGCCCCATAGTACACCATAATAAGAACTTGTAAGAAAATCCAAACATTACCACAAAAATGCTCCGTTAGCGTGACATCTCTAAAAATACTGAGCTCCAAAACAATGCCTTCACGAACTTTTGTCTGCATCGATATTTCTATAATATTATGGTTTATTATCAGCCTTTTGTAGACTCCCTTCCCTTGGTACCTGTACCATTATTTTGCTGTGCCCTTAGTAGCCATACCACTTCTGATATTAGAAAGAAGTTAGAACATTCGTATGAACATTAGAACATTACCTGTAATTCAATATTCCAGCATTCCTCTTATACTTGTTTGATTTGATTATGTTCTGGTGTGGCAGTTGGTGTTTTACATTGTGACATCAAGTGACATATCACATGAAATGTGCTTTTCAATCTAATTATGTTGTAGAAATCTACCAAAATATACCTAAGTAAGTAAGCACAATAGTATAATGTCGTATTTCATAATAATGTAATGTATATCTTATCTTATACAATGTATGGGCTTACCATTTAAGCAATAAATCTAATGATTGTCTTTGTATCATTTTTGTACACATGCCTGTGCTGTATGTATTTGTGTTTTAAAATAAGACTATTCATTATGATCAGTCTATCCAACTACTCCCACCGTGTCCAATGATGGGAGAACATACACTATTTCATTAGATAAAACATCAGCATATTATGCTTATAATTATTTACATCAAGTTAAAATTACTTTCCAAACTACAATGTAATTTGATCATTGTCAAAGGTCTGCATCAGTAATAATTGGTATCATTGTTGCTTTGCTGAAATAATTATAACGGTTTCTGTATCATTAACATTGTCTACTTACTTGAGATTATTATAGAGCCTCTGCCATTCCAAGTAATAAGATATGTAGCCGCTTATTTTCTTACTGTCTAAATTTCGTCTATGAACTTGAATATGTACTTTATTAATATTTTTAGGCATAGCTTCATGCTTCATCCTAATAATATAATTATTCTCTGTCCTAACATTAATTCAAATTTTTTTTATTGAGAAAGGTATCTTTAAACACTCCATTATTTCAGATATACTCATATAATACGTTTTCTGTAACAATAAATTATTAACAACATTTCACCACCATATGACCTGAAAATTATTTTTCATTAGTACCTAATTAATACTTAAAATTAAGTTTCTTACAAAAGTACTTGAATGATGTGACACTATTTAGAGACATTAGGGACGGCTTGCTGAACCGTCATATGGCCAATTCGACTAATTACCTCGCTATAAATCGGCGCAATGTTGCCAGTATTATGGATATTGGACTTGTTACTTGTGTTATATAGGCATGGTACAAGCTTTGCTTAGTTTGGGACTAAATGGCGCTGTGTGAAATGTCCACACATATTTACATATTTATTTATTATTTAAAGTAGCCAACTATTTACTTCAATAATACATCAACTAAATAACTAAAATATACCCATTCAAGATGTTCATTGATGCATAAACTATAGCTATTATTAGCAACTATAAAATGTAAGCCAACTAGGTACCATTTTATTCATAGTTTTTTATTTGGGCTTGGTAATATTCTTTTCCTAAAATCTTACCTATTAAGTTCTATCGAGTAATTAACCCATATATGACACCTCAGTAATATTCATTCCCTAAAATTTTACTTCATTTGAGTAATTCATCTATGTCACAGCAACTACATTTTATGTAAATGACTTAATTGAAAAGCTTGATCCCCACTCGTTATTCAAAAATAAAGTGTACACATTTAGTTTTATAGCTTTATTCTAAATTAAATTCTTAGTTTCTAAGACATATACCAATGGTATTTATTAACTTATGGTGAAAATTATAACTTGAACAATAAATACTACTGTTACAAGAAAAAGAAAGTGAAACAATATTCCTGGAATAAAGTGCGATATAAATTCATGCCACTGACTTAATATCATATACTTAAGAGTTAACATACTTTAGGATTACGAAAATGTACCTAGTGTTAGTCATAGTAAAATAAATATTGCTGCAGATATATGTCCATCTCAAAATTTCTTCAAAACATCTGATGTATAATCATTGTCATAATTATTATGAAATATGATGCATTCATTTTGTTTATAACAAATTGCTTTTTCATAAATCAAGACATTCAGATCGAACCCTCTATCCATTAGCTTCATTGTAAGATCCATCATATACTTTAGTGTGGGTTAGAGAAATTATATTCTGATATACAGATCACCAACTGCCTGCAATACAAACAATTATTACATACAGTCACAAGCGCAACATTGCCTCCTAAGCATTCTTATATTAACTAGTGATTGGAATAAATTAGTTCCCCACTTTGAACCGATTATATGCTAAATGCTAAGTTTACCTCATGGTATTGATTATCATTAATTCATAAATAAACCTAATATATGTATAAATATTATGCTCCCACTATTAAATAAAATATTGACTTCCTTCTTAAAAGGAGTAAGGACTTTAATCCTTATTGGAGTGTGCATACCACAAAGCAAACTGGTTTATTTTTAATTAGGTATAGTCTTAAGTATTGTCACAGCCATAATTTCGCAGCATAGGTTTCTTGTCACTTGGGTGAGGCTGATATTATGCCTTATTTTGTTACCTACTCATGTTCTTTTGCATTTGTGATTTGGCTTTTTTTCTACAATAAATAAGTAGAAAATATTAGCTTATGTATGATATTTTCTATAGCTTGCCACTACATTGTTATAGTATGCCTATTTCCATACAAAATCATCCTCCAAATTGATTGTATTAAATATTATTTATTTATGACAATATATTATGTAAAACATCATGTTCTATACTAGAAAAACCTACATTTGACCTGCCTGCACCATAAATTTCAATTAAGAAATGATGTCATTAATAAATTGTAAGTTTTTCCGTCAATAATAATAATCATCGCATTGAATTTCTATGTATAAATAGTTATATCTTTTCACCTACCTATTTTATATTTTCATTTTTTATATTATGTACTTGATTTAATCACTTTGTACAAATTATGAGTGGCAGTAGAAATATAGAAAAACTATTTCAAAACACATCATAATGCTGACTCGATGCATTAATATGTGGTGATTTGATTACTACCTATCTAATTATAATAACTTCATCAACTGCTGCAACTGTAATTTGGTGTTTGAAATGGAATGTTTGTAAAAAACCATCAGGCTGTTTTATGTTGTAAAATCAGTACTATTTCATGTTCGAGCTGATCAAATTATTTATTGCAGTAATTAAATAAGCATTCCAATATTCGTTTTTATAACTTTAAGAAAAATGATTTTAATTTCATGTTCTAATAAAAGTAGGTGGCAGTAAAGCAATCATAAAATTATGATATTTAGATGATGTTCAAAATAAGACTAGAAGTTTTTAGTGTAATGGATGGTTTGTTTACAAAGATTCTGCACCTCAATTTGACACAAGTGTAGATAGAAATTCCTAAGTTGAATACTTGGAGTACTTACCATAGTTAGTGTTGTTGTAATGCGGCTGCGGCTGTTGGTACGAGTTGTTGTAAGAAGGCTGCGAGTACGAGTCGTACGCGGGCGCAGCGCCTCCGTACGCGGGCTCGGCGGACCCGTACCCGGCGTCGCCGGCGCCGCCCGCGCCGCCACCACTAATACAAGTAAAAAATTTAGCCGAGGTTCTATACTCATTTCTTTTTTAAACGTAAACGAATGTGTGTACTTTGTAAATAACACAGCACTTTAAAACTTGAGCTCAAGTAGTTATTATTCACATGTATCGTTGGAGAAGCGTTAATGAGAGCCTATCTATTCTATACCATAAAAATTTAAATTGAACAAATCAACATGTTATCAAGTTGATGTCTGAATAAAAATTTCTTTTCAGTGTCTCGAAATGTTAATTGTGGACTAGTATGCTCATTTTCAAGACTCCATGTAGTTTACTCTGTCGTAGTTTTTGAATTGATTTAGTCGCTCACCGAATTATAAAAGGATCCCATATTGTAATGTTGGATATAAGTTTTTCACTACTTGAAATCTACTTGACAAGCTTAGAACTACAGATTACGACAGTGTAATTTCGATGAAGACCTGTCATTATCACAGCCAGTGTATCTTGGTCTTGTTTACTGCCTGTGCAATAGCGAGGGTGCTATTTCTCGCAACTGCTATAAAATCGGATTTCATTTCAACCTATAAAATCCGAAGCCATATCACTCTTGAACTCCCCTATAGGCCTTTCATTATTCAATAATAACTAAATAGCAAACTATCCAAATTAAAACATTTTCGCTAAATAGAATGAAAGCATGGATGTAAAATAACAATTATTATGGTATATACTTACCCATAGCTATCGTTTTCGTAGCCCTGGCTGGTCGACGAATAGCCATAGCCACCAGAGCTGCCATATCCGCCTGTGTTGTATCCAGTGTTGGCCTGCACCGGCGGCGCTGGCGTCGCGTAGCTATCGTTCTGGTACGACCTGCTCAGAACAACAACACTCGTCACTCTTAACTTATTAACGGAGCAAACTATATTAATCACAAATAAATCAGAATCTAAATTATCTGCACGTGTGTATCAGACGGCAATTCCTATCTAGATAAGTTATCATCATTTTAATTTGTCTAATAGAATTATTGATCTAAAATGATTAACATACCCTGCATTGTAAGATGGCTGTGCATAAGGGTCTGCCTGAGGTTGTTCATACTGCTGCTGGTAACCAGTATTCCTGTGGAACAGAAAATTACAATGAAATACGATAATAACAGGTTTATCATATTTAAAATGTGTCACAAAATATCAGTTTTAATGGTGATCGTCATGTGTGTATCAGACGGCACATTCCTATCATGAATTGGGTTCATCATTATAAATGCTATAGAATCAAACAAAATACAAAATAGGCAATCACTTACGAGTAGCCATTTGATTGTGGTGGTGGATTGTGTTGAGGAGGCGCTTGGTAGCCTCCCTGTGGTGGTGGAGGTCGACCACCACCTCTTGGTCCATCAAATCTGTGAAATAAAAGCATTTTTACAACTTTGGTCACTTACTTTCAGGAACAGGCTTAAAACATGCACTGCCAAATGACCACCAAACAATATCTCCATAGATAGCCAAACGCCAAATATCACTTTTTAGCCTGATTCTAAGCTGTCTGAGCTGTGTGGATACTTTTCTCATGTCCAAACTCAGCCTTCACCTGTTTTAACCATAAATTGGTATCCAAACCCCAATCATATATAAAAAAATTGATTTATTGATGATGTCATGTAACGGTAGTCTGGTAAGCGTGACATACCTGCCCCGCTTGGGTGGTCCACCAGGTCCACCAGGCCCGCCATGCGGGGGCCCCGCGCCCCGTTTGAACCCTGAATGCGGAGGCCCCGCGGCGGGCTGGTGCACCGGCGCCGGGCGAGGCGCATCAGGCGGCGGGCCGCCCGCCCCACCCGCGTGGTGCCCACCCGACGGAGGCCCGCCGGGAGGACCGTGCCCGCGACCTCCACGACCTATAAAAAATTAACAAACACTCATATACACAAGAGATCACTGTATTCATATTTACAAGTTTAAGTAGAGTCATATCAGATATAAAGATTATCGCCATGCATGTATCAGACGGCACATTCCTATCATGAATTGGGTTCATCATGAATTTGGTTGCTTGATTACTAACTGATTACTTTGAATCTTCGGAGGTAATTTAAGTTTGCATATTTTGATTAGAAAGCTGTTGAATTCTGATTCAAATTATATTAATGTTGAGTTGTTTGTATTGGGACAAACACTTTCGAGGACCAGTTCTTGATATTACCTCTCATGTGCATGCCTCCACGGCCACCACCGCGATCACCCCTGGGTATGAAGTCACCACGGCCCCTGCCTCCTCGACCTCTCATACCTCCAGGGCCTCCTCTGTTATTAAATCCTCCCCCTGTACACATTACAAGATTATCTGAAAATAGTAATGGAAAACATACACATGATTAGTGTAATATGATTATGTCTTAAAGAGTGGACCAAATTCTTTGTTTTAATACCTATGCATATAATAAAGTATTTGTACATGGTGTCTAAAGCACACATACATGCATGCATTGCAGCACTTTGCCATTGGCAAATTGTCATTTATGTTGATGGCAACATGCAAATGTGTATTCACATAATTGCCCCACTACGCTAGGGAGGCCTGCCACTGCCACACATAATAATAATAATGATCAATATTTGAAGCACCTATAAGAGGTTTAATTAGAGCAGATATATATGCAAGCAAATAATTCAAAGGAATTAATTCCTTGATGAACTGGAGTTTGTGTTTGTAAACATTATGATAATATCCAGTTTAAGATGAATCAAGCCTGTACCAAACATGTGGCAATTTAACAAATTCTGTGAACCTGGAAAACAAGTTCATGTATTTGATAATCATCATGAAAGAATGCTAATATATGCGAAACATTAAAATTAGGTACCTAGCTTGGTATGTAGCTAGAACGCATTTGAGTAGCATGACATGTAATTAGGAGTCCTTACTGGGTGGTGGTGCAGATCTAGGCTCGATGGTGGGCACTGGGTGTGGGCCAGGGCCCTGAGGCCCTGGTGGGAAGCGGCCGCCTCTGTCGCCACCGCCGCCACGCATGGGACCGCCCCGGAACCCACGGGGTCCTCCACGGGGCGGCCCTCCGCGTGGCGGGCCACCGCGTCCTCTCATACCAGGACCGCCTCTATCAAATAACAGAGAAATAGGTCAAAGTGAGTTCTTCGTGATCATTCAAAGTCGTGAATATAAGTACTACAATGGGAAATAATAATTGTGTGGGTAATTTTTTCCACGCGGTTTCCCGCGTCCTCCATTTTAACCTAACTATATTTATTCTGAAAATTTGTTTTAATTAACATTAACTTATAAAGTCGTGTAGCTCACCGGCCTCGCATATCAAAACTGCCTCTTCCCCTTGGAATGTAGCCGGGTGGACCACCGCCGCGGCCTCCTCGAAAACCGCGATTGGGCGGTCCATCCATGATGCGTGGCCTGATTGAAGTCTTGAATGCGAACAGATCACAGAAGTGTTAGGGATCTATTGAAAAATGCGCTTTAACTTAAAATTGGACCAAATATATCACTTATTTTGTCCCAAACTATCACAATAGCGCGATTTATAATTCACTTCGCAAGAAGACCGAACCGACGCCCGCCATGCGCCCGCCGTTCGCTTCAGTTTCAGTTTATCAGTGTTGCCAGCACTGATTCGCAAAAAAGAGATAGTGTCGTAAAAAAAGAGCTAAAATTTTCAGTAAAATGGAGCTAAACCAAGGAAATACCAATTTCTGTTTCAATGAAAACGATTCTGCAGCTTTAACATGCTTTTTGCACTTTATGTGATTCAATAAGTCAGCCTTCTCGGGTTTAACTCGCAGCGATAATGACTACAATATGCTTTGAGCTTTTTATTACTCGCCTTTTTCAGCCAATCTTGAAATGGCGCCTCTTCGGAGTTTTTGACTAAAAAGCGATATAAATGATTGTTTCGATGAATATATTATCTACAACGCAACACCAGTAACACCACATCCAGGTGATACAGGCAATGCTCAGAAATTGAAATGAATTTAAGTTGTAAAAGAAAAACGTACAAACACAGACTAACGGAGTTCGGACTACAATTTTAGGAAAATATCCCGTTTAATAGAATTCAAACAAGAATAGAGAACATATAATTAACATAACATTTTAATGTCAAAATTAAGAAGGTGTCAAAGACAGCCACTTTTTTGGCCAGATCACTTTCTTTCGTGTGGTGTGAGTAAACTAATGAGTATTTTTATTTGTAATAACTTATAACTTATTTGACCACTTTCTCACCCTGAAGGTAAGTGATGACATGACCTACAGTGGTGCATTTGCCTAAAAAAAGTATGTACCTAATGAAACAAAAGGAGTCAAAATCCTACCAAAAAAGGAGCTAAGGAGCTAAAGACAGTTTTTTAGAGCTGCCGATGTGAAAATGGAGCTAAATTTAGCTCTAAAAGAGCTGAGTTGGCAACACTGCAGTCAATTCAGTCAGTCAGTCAGTCATCATCAGTCTTAAAAAAAAGACTATAGTCTATTGGTCAGCCCCCCTATTATGAAGAAGCTATTAGCGTGGCAGACTGCGTCTAACTGCTATTAAAATTGTATGAAAAGTGACAGCAGTTGAGCGGCGTTATCGCGACAGCTTCGCTCCTAGCTCGATCGTAATAGGGGGGCAGGAAGTGAACAGGCAGCCATATTTTTATTACTTACCAAAGAGAAAGTTGGGATGTTAAAACTATTATTAAAACATCGATTCATAAGAATCGATTATTATTTACTATAAAATAATTATATTATATTTTATTTTAATTTTATATATAAAATAATTATTTAAAAATCGATTTTATTATTTTGGCTTCGATTTTTTTAATGGTAATAAGGGAACAACGCTACCAAATTCATGGGTGTTCAGTGTAAATCATAGGTGTATATACAAAGACAGATTTAAGAATAATAAGCTTGTAATGGATAGTAATTTTGCTCAACCCGAAAAACAGGCAAAGTTCATAAAACGACAGTGCGAGCGCAGTGAGCGTAAAAATTCAGAGCGTTAGGACTGTAGAAATAAATGCCACTGCAATAGGAGGGCAGGGGTATAAACTTAAAAAGCTCACGCGAAGCAAGCGTGAAAATAAGTTTGTAATTAGGCATGGCTCATTCCACAGGGAGCAGGTGAAAAATCATACGATTTAATTTACAAAAGATGCTCCTGCTACATTTTGTTAGTCACTCTGCTACTGATCACAGTGTAAGAATCACACTTACAGTGGTATTCATAAACAAAGGTTGAACAAACCCCCAAAATCTATCATTCCACTTTTACCTAGACGTGAAATGTTGAATCATTCTTTTTTCACTTTCATAAACAATCGCTGGAGAAACCCCTAACTGCAAAGCATTTTAATTAAATACTCTACGATTTCAATCAAGTTGTCTTTAAAAATTCTGTCGAATGTCATTTTGACGCGACTTTTGAACTATCAAAAGTCGCGCCAAAATGTCACCCGTCACTCACCCGAAAAAAAGTTAAATATTATTCCTCAAAACTTGCGCTTTTTCCAGTGTTAATTTTTAAAATTGGTGGCGTTTTTTGTAAAGCGCCAAATTGTCGTGTCTCTATTTATCAAGTATAAATTAGATATCTAGGAATAAAAGATTATGTCAGTATAGGTAATTATGTAGGTATAATGGGTTCATGAAATGTAGCCCAGCCCACATCCTTCTCTAAGATTTTCCACCCTGCACCCAAAATGAAACCTATTATTAGCTTTTTATTTCATCCATGTTATTAGCCATATTTATATAGGTACGGTGCATTCGCAGCAAAAGAAATTACAAGTTAATATTTTTTTGTGATAATGGGCAGTGTTATCATTATCACTATGTAGTGAATATTTCTAGACTAACAGCTTACAAAATTGTTTACAGATAAAAGAAGTTGTGTTTGGTGGTAGAAGCTGATACTTTCAACACACTGGTTTCTACGAGGCTAGGAAAAACCCGATGAGCTGGCTAAGAGAATATGGAATGGTACTAAGTATGAATATACCTAACAGAGAAGAGAGGAGACTTGTTGGTGATCCAAAATTTTCTGTTGTGGTTAGAGCTGCACGCTCGCTCAGAGTTAATGACTGCAAATACGACGATGCCTTTGAAATGTGGTACTGGGCCTTTATTCTAACATAAAATATAACATAATTATTATAACTGTTGTTTCTATTTTATCCTTTTCTCCACGACTAAATAGGTAGCAAACTTTTGTATTTGTAGTATTATTAGGTAGCAGGAATCCAAAGAGGTCCTATGCGAATGAAAATCGATATCGATAGTTTTGCGCACGCTACATGACTAGTATCAAGTATCGATAACATCAACAGGATATGTTACTTCCCTAGATTCTATCATAGTAGTTTCTAGTTTATTTCGTGAACGTTAGCTTAACATTTCTAATTAATTCAACTTTTTATTATAATTGTTTTCTATGGAGTGATAACTCTTCTACGTAGTACATTATATACTCTTTGGCTGCCATTGTACAAGCATAGACGACCCACAGAGAACTTTGCTATAAGACGACCTATGTAATAGGGCAAATTCTGTGTGTACAAAGTTACAAACCACAAACTAAGTAGAGGATACAGTACAAACAAGGTACATGTCTGTTTTAATTTTTTTATTAGGTCCATTACAAGATACGTAGTATCTCTTAGTAGTCTGTGATTACAAGTACGTACTTAGCTGTCACAGACTATTTGTTAGCTGTCGAGCATGTAACCAAAATATTGTTTTACCAATTTATAAAATGTTCTAACTTAGAATAGGTAGTAATTCTATGTGCTCTAAGGTAGCCGCCACATAATTTAAATTGCACAACTAACCGCCTCCTCATGTTTTAACTTCATTCTATTGCAATCTCTGATGATTGTCTTCTCACTCATGGAAATTACCTGGTTGGCAGTGCTCAATCACGGAACTTTTATAAGGTGCCCTTGATTTGAATGTACCAGGCAGGCCAAACTTTGATCAAAAAAGTCTGGCACAAAACCAATGTTGCTCATGTGCCTTTTTGCATTTAAACTGCCCATCTACAATTATTAAAGAAAATAAATACATTTTGGTTTTACAGCTGATTGCCAAACTAATTGTGATATGGAAAGTAACAGCAGTCAAGCAAAACTTTTGCAGTACTTGGTGGAGGTTGAAAAATTAGCTCAAGATATACTTTCGGATAGAAGAGAAATTATTATGTTGGACAAAAGGAGAAATAACAACAGAGAAGCTCTGCGAGCTCTTAAAAACTCTGAACAAAGCAATTGTTTTATCACTGTGGGATCAGTTCTTATCAAAAATAATAAAGAAACATCAACTTCTTTATTAGAGGCTGATCAAAGACAATTGGACATCGATATAAACAAGATCCGTTCAGAGTTGAAGGTCAAAGTAAATGATTTGAGGGATTTGGAAATGCAGCCCCCTGTACCTGGGTTATCACTTGTGCCTATTACAGACAAAGAGAAATCTTCTTTGACACAGGTTGGAATAATTTAAAAGTATGTAATGGGGCTTATGCTATCTGCACTAGTTTGACAGCTCTAAGTTTGCACCTATCTGTCTAGTATGCATTTATAAAACTCATGTCAAGTCAACACACCAAATACTGCTGATGATCAACAGCCAACCAATGTGCATTCAGTATTTGGTGTGTGCTAAGTCGACATGAATTTAACAAACATGACAGAAAATCAGGGAGAAAGTGTTGCTTTGTATAAAACAAAACACTGAAGTAACCAAACTATGGAATCCTAAACAATTGGTCTGTTCACTAGTTATTATATAAAGGCCCAAGAAAAATAAAAATAACTTCGTCTTTTTTATAATGTTTAATGGGCTAAGTGTCCTCAAATAAAAAGTCATCAAATATATATTTTCAATATGCACAGTTACACCTTTATACATGTAAATAATATAGTACATAACAAATAAATAATAAATAGTACCAATTTTAGGATTTATCCATTAATAAAATTGTAGTTTGGTGTGATAACTATGATACAAGTGACTTGACTAAATGCCGATTTGGTTAATTTGGGCTTACTAAGTATGAATAGCAAATAATAACTTTACATTATCTCTAAATGTGTTTCATGATCGACAAGTAAGTATTTAAAAACCAGTCAGGCATGGCATCAAAATAATAATCATTTAACCAATTTATCACCCAACTATCTTAACATCATAATCAATATAATATGGCATTATGAATTAATAATGTAGTTTGATTTCATTACATTTTCATAAAGAAATAATCATTGCAACATAATAAAAACTAAGCACATTAACTTACTTATGAATAATTGTCAATATCAAAAACATTTATCCTAAAGGTTATTGCTTAATTAGGTATAATATAATGATCCTTAATAGCTTGTATTGAACCTACCATCAGTACAAAATGCCACATTTACTATTTAAATAAGGGTCCTCGAATACTTGAATGTATAATATTTTGTGGATTGTCTTTTGAGCATATAATACAATCTGTCACTATCACAAGTCTTTGAATTCCAAACGGCCAAAGCACATGTTTTGTAATGTAATTATACTGACTAAACTACTGGCATTTACTTGTACAAACGCTTGTACATGTTTAGAGGACGCCGTGCGTGTTCGATCACAGTTCACGGGCGCGCGAGTCGCCTGTCTCCAGCCATTACCAGTTGGCCATGCCGGGCTTGTTGAGCGTCATGAAGTATATCTGACACGAAGACCCACCTTTCGCTGAAGAAAAGAACACTTTGTCGTTACGTTCACATAAAAACTTAAGTCGTTGTGCTTTCTTGTGCATGAATACGCCATCAAGGTGTCCACTTTCTACTGAGCGGATTTCGATAGCTTTATTGCCCCATCCCATGATTTGTCCTGTGCCAATATACGCCACTGAAGTTGGCATCTCACCCCACTGAAACCAAGGAAATTATTTAATGTGTCATTTCATTAATATGCAGAAAACGAGTGTTGCATCAATAGGTTGATAGTAGGTAATTTTTTTTGTTGTAAACTTACCTGTAGAATAATGTTTTTGCTGACGCGGCCATATGTATTCACGTATACACCTTCATTATCGTAACACAGTAATAACTGAACACCATTTGAGTTTGGAAGAGGGACAATACAATGTGGAACAATTGCCCCCTGTGTCTGAAAAAATAAAACCTAATGAGCCTTCTCAGAGCAAGTTTATTTTGGACATAGAAGGGGGTTAATAAAAATTATACAATGATTGTTATTAAAATACTTATAAAATGTATATATTAAATAATAATACAGGTATATTTCGCTGAAACTCACGTGCTTTGGAATATAAATGTCGTAAACAGAGGCAGTATCTAAATCAACAGCGTGGAAACCATCTGCTGATCCATAGATTACTTTCAGTCTTGTTCCTTCTTCGATGGTAAGGTCAACTAATAATGGCCTGAGAAAAGAAATTAAACTATTTCTCAACAATTCTATACATACAATACAATAAATTTATATAACCAACTGAAGACCTGCTTTTGTAAAATATCTCTAAAAAATGTAATAATATAATCATGGAGCTAATAAAAAAACCTCAGGGCATCCCGTCGGTTCAGAAACTGAAGCACCCTTAGGAAGCCGGAACGCTTCGTACGTACGAGCGGAACACGCACACACTCACATCATATGCAGCCGGTCACCCTACTTTCATCTGACACACATATGTAATATGTCTGCCATTTTGGGCTTCAGTTCGATGTCAATCAAAACTCAATCCTTCTTTTTTTTATTTCATCCATGAATATAATAATAACTTGTGATGCAAAATATAAACGGATGAGTTGGTGATATTTCATTAAATGAAACTGATAATCTGTACCTATGTTGTAATTCACCGAAGTTTTTGAAGGCCATGAATTTGTGATATGGTTTGGGTGCCCAGGCGTAGATTTCGATCGAGTCTTTCAGTGCGATCACAAGGAATTTTATCCGTTCGTATTTAACGATGCGGAAGTGAACCGCGCCCTGTAGTTCGCCCACGTTTATCCATCCGTTCCTTCGTTCTGCTTGCTGCAAATTAAACAATCGTTTTCTAATTCACATAAAAAACAGGCTGTACATTTATTAACCACGTTTTAACCATGAAGCGTCAACCTGGAAAAGTATTATACTAACATCGCTAAGTCCATCAGTGCGTAGAATCTTGGATTTGAGCCAGCTAAGATAATAAACGCGAACACGGTTCTTCTTTCCGGAAACCGTCACAAGAATGTTCTGTCCTTCTAACACTTCCATCTGCTGGAAGCGGCGTCGTGAGATCAATTGGTAAACCTTTCCTTGGCCGGAACGGTCGAGGAGCATCAAACCGTTTTCAGTGCCAATCAGCAAATTAACACCTTAAAGAAAAGAAATAATCGAATAGATTAATGGATTTTCACTGATTTTTATTGCTTGTAGCCCAGATAATATAATACCTACGGTACTTTTAGTAAAGCGTGTCAAACATGTCATTGTCTGATAATGTTTCGACAAAGAACACTTCCTTTCCTTTATTACAAAGGATTCAGCATCATGAGCCCAATACATTCTCACTGCTGGCACATGAGACTTTCAAACGAAAATTGGTGATGCTCTAACATGCCAGTTTCCTCACCATGATAAATTCCCATGTCAATGTCCCCATTGTAAAAGCGAACACGGTTCTTCACGGCGAATGCAAATTCCACACACTTCATTCAGTCATTGGTGTGGAGCAGGCTGAAGGATTATAATAGCATGTTTTACCGCCAAGCGATGCTCTCACAACAATCACCATCATCATAAACATCCCGAAGACGTCCACTGCTGAGCACAGGCTTTCCCTACAGAGCGCTACCTTGAGCGGCTGCTCGGCTCTTGCATCCATCGGCTGGCCGCGGTTTTCACCAGATCGTCGGTCCACCTAGTTTTACAACAATGTCGACACAGAATTTAATAGCCCAGGATCAGAATGAACATGATTAATAACTCACCCCATAAAGCGGCGCACAATATCTCCGAGTTGAACCTCTTCTTATACTTCCGTATCTCCGGCGTGTCCGGCGAGCCGTCGTGTCCGGTGGGCGTGACGTTGACGTTGACGTGGCTCTCGCGGCGCGACGCGTTCCCGCCGGAGCCGGCGGTGCCGCTGCCCGTGGACCCGGCGCCGAACCCGAACGTGAGGAACGAGCGCTGCTTCTGTTGCAAGGGGAGGAACTGGTGGTGCGAGCCCACGGACGAGTTCGACGGCGAGTGCTGCAGCGGGTGTGGCGAGACCCCCGCGCCCGCTACGAACGACTTGGACGGCGTCGACTGCGCGGACGACGCCGACGCACCCGGCAAGTGCTGGTGGGATAGGGGCGTGCCGCCGGCGATCGCTTGCCTATACTGGAAAGGAAACAACACACCTGTACACAGCGTTCTAATTCTAAACCGCCTATACATGTTAGCCGAGTGCTATAGCGCAGCGCATTTGACGTTTGCTATCGAGTCTCGTCATAGTTAACCTGCGCTTGCGAAGATTGTAGCCCAGCTAACGTGCATCAGCAGCTTCACATCGTACATATAAAATATAGAATATTGCCTGACCGTTAATTATAATGGTGATCGGTTAGTCAATTCCATCTCCCAGTGATTAGTCATTCCAATACAATTGGAAAGTTATTTGCTTGATGGCTATTATTTTATATACAGTTCGTGGATGTGACATAACTTTGTGTTTGTTACACATGAATATGATGCAGGCAATGAATTTGTATGCATTCGCTTGACAGTAGCGTTTATTTCAGTTTTGTAAGTGCAGTGTATTGATTGTACATACACTGAGAGCACGATGTCATTGTGACATTTATTATGAAAATGAAAAACTTGTACCTCAAGAAAATATTTTTCACCTTTAAAGATACTTAATAATAAATATGTAAATATTTGGCCTTACAAAGTGACCGTTCGCGCTCTTAACGAACAATAAAAACATGGTAGTAGTAAATATTATAGTTACACTACCACCAGGCGGCGACTCAGGAGTACGGGATGTCCGGGAGTTGATTAGACCCATTGACCTCAATACATTACTGTTATTAAAGCTCTCAAAGTGACTGTACTGCCTATAGAAGCTGGGGTAATATCGATCTGCATTCTAAGATCAGTATAATAATTTTCTTTACATAATGAAAGCGGTCTAGAAAATGCATAAAAGAAGGATCTAACTTCAACAAACAACAATCTATGAACCTTTACATGTAAGGTATAAGCATAATGTTCTTGCTTGCATCAATTCATCGGTATACTTACGCAGAGGCGTCGCGGCGGCTGGGGGCGGGCTCCGGGATGTTTGCATGATTGACAACCATCATTACATTAATAGGATATACCAAAAGCTTGACACCACAATGGAGCGTTACAGAAGCTTCCAACACTTTAAAACTACAACTGGACCAAAAATTATGATTTTCGTTGAAAAAACTCTTATTATTGTTTTATGTTGGAAGCCTCCAAAGTTACTTATGGACTTAGGCAACTATATAATTCAATATAAATAAATCCCATGTAAGCACATGTTTATGTTTGGTGAATACCGCTAGGTTTTCTCATGGACAGTTAGGCAAAAACCACTGTAGCGTTACTGTATCTAATAAATAAAAATACGTCATCAGCTTACGGACGGAAAGCATTGTTTTATATGTAAAACTTACAGTAGATTGTGAAGCACCTAAATGAGTATGTATGAGTACCTAAGTATATTCTAAAGATTCTATTTTTATGTCAGGATACTTGAATAAATTTGGTAAAATAAGTGTCAGTAAAAAACAAAGTTGATAAAAATCATGTGATATTAAGACACGGCAGCAACTAATGCTTACGCCGACGATGATCAATGGAGTAAAATAGCTAATACGTTTACTGATACTGGTCAAGATGGCCGGTGGCGCCGTATGGCATGGCGTGTGTTTGCTGCACTGTGTTCCTACTCTACGGTGTTGTTTGGTGATGAGTGTAGACGAGCTTACCTCCTCACTGGTGGACTTGTCATGTCTCGGTGGCGTCGTCGGCTGCCCAGCCTGGCTCAACAGATCCGGGAGCACCGAGCTAGTGCGAGATCCACTGCCTTCGTTCACGCCACTCGATCGACCCTACGCCCACCAAATAAATTAACACTGAAACATTTCACGTTAAGTTATTTATTATTATTATGAACTGCAAACTAAATGCTGGTAGGCAACTGGAGATCAAATAATACATTACAATTATCGAATTCTAGATGACAATTTTTATACTAGAACAAAGTTTTTTATGGTTATGTTATATCTGTAACAGAACTCGAACAAACAACAACTAGCGATATTAATAAAAAATCGACATGAACAGAGCGCGACAAACATAAACGGCAGCCAAAACATGCAACACATTCACAATTCAGATGATTTCTTTTCAGCTTCTGTGATGTTTCGTTAGGCGGCATTCCTAATGTTGTTAATTTTCAAGTGTCGGTGGCACGTTATCGTTACTTTGGTCCATTTCTTGGCAGGAAGACGGTATCGCGCATATCTATGTGAACAGTTAGTTGGTTGGAAATGAATTGTTAATTGCTGTAGCGAAGATGTGGGTTAGACAACTAAGCTGAAACACTACAATACAAGTATAGGTAGCACTATGACGTTATGTAACTTATTAATACAGTCTTTATAAATTCTACTTTTTAACAAATACTTATTATATATTAAGTAACTAAAAGCGTATGTAACAAGTTATTTTACTTCACAAGATGCTACAAGATCGAACAACTTTGCTCCTGTTTATATACAACTACCATGTATTTATAAATACAATGTAAATGTGCCTAACACATTACACTAATGACCCAGAATATAGTTAATCACGCCAAAATGTAAGACGTGTGAGCAATATTTAGATATAAATAAAATACTTACAATAATAATACAAACTGCGTTACGCAAAACAGTAATTTAGTAGACAAAACTCAACAAAAACAAAAACCTTCAACCATTCCCACGCACATATAAGTAATATTAATAAGAGAGAACCATTACCGATTAGCTATTTTAACGTTGCGATACCATTCCTTCAAAACAAGCAAGTAAATAGTTACGTAGTGGTTAGTTTTATCTATGTTAGATGTAATAGATCCCTCATACCAGGTTGTGAGTATATAGAAATTAATCAAACTGTCCTGAGCAGGGAGCAATTTACCTGATCCTGAGCGAGTACCGCTTCCTGCCCACTTGCCAAAAGCTCCGTTTGCCGAATATATTGGGAACTTCTTCGGAATACTATATCGGATTCAGTCTTTTCTCTGCGAGGTTTCATGTTAGTCATAACTATGTTAGCTTCCGGCGTGGTATCGCCTTGCTTGCTCTCCAGCGTGTTAGCGGTCAAATCCGGAGTACCAGCTTTTTCGAAGGAGGCACCGCTCGAGAAACAAATACTCGTCGAGGGAGAGTCGCTGTTCACGCTGCTCTGTCGACTCGGTCCATTGCTTTCATTGTCCTGTCTGATTAACGCAGCCACGTTCTTTAGAGCATCGATCGGATTGTTGGCTTGCGTTTTCTTTTCGGCCGCTTTCCTATCGTTTTTTTTAACCTCACCCTGCGCGGACATTTTCAAGCTGTCATTCATTTTGATGAAATCGGTCAGAATAGGTTCGCCAGCAGCGGGTTTCACTTGCTTGCGGGAGTTGTTGAAGATGCCACTAGACCTCAGCTGTTTGTTGACGCCGATTTGTTCATGTTTCGGAATGTAGATAGCGGAGTGCCTCGTGCTGGGCAACGGGAATAGATCCGAGTTTTCTCTTCGAAATCCCCTAAAGAAACGATTTGGAGCATTCGAGTCCGCATCTTGTTCCTTCTTGGATTTTATCATCTCGGCCAACTTCTCCTGAGGCGTCTTTTCGTTCGGTTTGTGGAACAGTTGCTTGTGTCGCGAAGGCGGGGTGGCGATGGCCTTGTACTTGGACCAGGCGTCTTCCATCTCGAGGCGCGACTGTCGCTGCAGCTGCGCGCGCTTGTGCTCGGCCTCCCTAACTGATCTCAGCTTCTCGTCCTTCTCGGCGTTTCTCGACGGAAAAAACCTTGCAAAATCCCAGTCCTTGAGCAGAACCGCCTCGTCAACGTCCGACTGCCTTTTATCGGTTTCGACGTTCTCTCCCTGGCGTTTTTCAAGTCCGATACAAAAAGCACACATGAATAATGTATAAGTGGCACAAGTCAAATCGTGTAAAGCGTGACCTATAATGCTCACTGATCTTACTTTGGCGTGAAAAAGAAAAAACAACAGCTGAGCGATCAGCGGATTCGATCGGAGCGTGCGGGGCGTTGATGGAATGTCAGCTCGATCCGCACCACTGAACTGACGCCACCTTTCACACAAGCAAACACTAGTCAGCCAGTCGAGCGGCGCAAACCGAGCGCAGTTAGCACAAACAGCGTGTATGTATCATAGATGTAAACAAAAGTAGGAAGATATGTAGCTTCTCGATAATGATCCACTTAAATTATGGACACAGTTCGCTGTGCGATACAAATAAATAAAAATATGCGTCTTGAGCACCACGAGAGCTAGCTTTCACTTAACAATGTGAAGTCTCATCTTCCCTCTTTTAATTATATCTATGGCGTGTGTGCATGAAGCTGTAAGTAAAAATGGAGCCCACACTTCAAGTACCTATTTGATCATAACTGTTGCCATCGCTATTTCAATTTGATGCTTCTCTTTCCTACACTTACAGCAATTGCATACCTAGGAAATATTCAGCACTATCCCCGCTAATAATTTTACTACCCCAGTTTTGCCCACGTTTCTCGAAAGTGAGTATAACAAGTATTGTCTCCACTACATGCTGCTAACAAGATGTTTTTGTTGTATATTTAACTAATTTGGTATACAATAATAAAATAAAATAACGCCCAACGATCACATACATAGATCCTGGATCCTACGGACTAGGATTCCCTGTATCTAGGGACCCAGAAACTACGAGGACCATGGTCCCACAACACCCAGACACAGAACAAGTATAAGCGTATTTTTTTTTCGGGCACATATACTTGTCCTGTCGCGGGAATCGAACCCGCCACCTCCGGGTTATGAGCCGACCTGCTCAACCACCACACCACGAAGGCTGTCAACAACATACAAACAAACACAAATCAAGTATCTACAAATTAATCTCGGCTTTAGGGACGGATGGATGCGGGTTCAAACCCCACACGTGAACACCTTCAAATATTAAATTAATTTTTTTTTTTTTTAAATATGTGTGGACATTTCACACAGCGCCATCTAGCCCCAAACTAAGCATAGCTTGTACTATGGGAACCAGATAACTGATATAATACTTAGATACTTTTTTTTTTTGTTTGTAAATACATACATAGAATACAATATAACACCCAGACGCAGAACAAACATCTATGTTCATCACACAAATGTTTGTCCTGGGTAGGAATCGAACCCACAGCCCTCAGTTCAGAAGGCAGGGATACTACCAACTGAGCTATCGGGCCCGTCTTATTATCTTTACATTAAAAATTAATCTGTTGGTTACGCGATTACTGCTATATAGAGATAATAAATATTTATTTTCCAAAAAGTACAAGTAATTGTTAAATTTTTTAAAGCACGCAGATTGTACATTATAATATTTTGAAATTAAATTAATAGAATAATATACAGCGATGGTTAGGTATTTCAAAGTGCGGTCCACGTTTACGAACATATTCATATATGGGTGTCAAGTTATTATAGCCACTCACCCGCTTCATGACGAGCGTTCTGTCGGTGTGAGCTTCGTCGTCATCCGGCGTCGGCGGCAGCGGGCGAGTGGGCGCCCCGCCCGGCCCGCCGCCGGCCTCCGACACCGCGCCCAGCCCGCCCCTGTAGCAGAACTCGGGACTGACAAGCCAAACCAAGGAAACGAACGAAAGAAGGACCGAAACAAAACGAAATGCAAAACAAAATAAACAATACGCAAACGTTAGGATACGTGGAGGAAACAAAAAATGCGTGAGAATAATAATGAGATTAAAATTATCATAATAATTTGGGACCAATTTTAAAGGCTTTACTTGACAGTTCTAACAACACAAGGTACAAACAACAAAAAATAACTAATTATATTCTATGCTAATTATATTCCCCACTAGGTGGACCAACGACCTGGTCAGAACCGTGGGAGCCGATGGATGCAAGAGGCAAGCAGCCGCTTAAAGTGGCGCTGTTTGGAGGAGGCCTATGTTCAGCAGTGAACGTCTTCAGGCTGATGATGATGATGATGATGATGATGATGATGATATTCTATGCTAATATCAGTTATCTGATTCCCATCTTCTCATAGTACAAACTATGCTTACTTTGGGGCTAGATAGTAGATAGTGCTGTGTGAAATGTCTACACGTTATTATTTATTTATTTTATCCTAAAACTGTTGCTGTCCTTGCCAGATAGACGGTAATATAAAAGACAACTATATTTTTAGTAAGTTAAAGACTACCAACTCAAGCCTTCAAAATTGGGTCTAATGTAAATGACGTATGTTTACAACATGTGTTTATGTAGAGGTAAAATTTTTAAACGTAAAATGCTTTTTCTTTAGTGCCATGTATTTCTTGTTTTCATAAAACAATTGTTGTGAAGTTCTCCAACACTCCACGAGTTAAATGGAAGTTACGATGATGCAACATGCAAACGAGACTGATGATATTATTCTCTCCTGTTATTTATGTATATCAGGAATTGAGCTGAACTCTCACTATAAGGTAGTTAACAAACATTCGTTGTAATAAAAGGCAGCACCGACACGATGTGTAAAACCGTGTGGATGTGTCGTGCCTTTCCCACTTTACAATTTTTGTCCCAGTCAACTCAAGACTATAACCATATTATTAAAGTACACAATAGATTTTGATCATCATATCGGTACCCACTACAGAATTTAATTGTTCTCAAACATGTAATTACCACACAGATTGTTTATTAGCTACTAAGCTGCGTAAGTACTCACAGCGGCTTGGGCGGATCGCTAGCGAGAAGTGTTCCATCGTTTCTGACGCGGCCACCGCTTTCCTCTGCGTCCGAGTCGCTGTCAGACTCCACGAATGTCGGCTCCGGAGGGTTTCGCTCCACGGGAGGACCTGCTGTATATTACAAGCTTGCTATACTCACAGTCATACTATAACCCCTTTAATAATAAACATTGTATAGCAAATAAATAGTTATTTAGTGTTTTGTTTTTGTTTCGAAACACAACAGAAAACCCTGAATAGCTATTCCACAGTTATTAATTGTTCATTACCAAGGGGGAAAAATGTGAACTTTATCCTTCTTTAATGGAGAATCCGACGCAATTTTTTGGATAGAGTAAAATTATATTGTTTTCGGGAAAAATTATTCACGTGGCCGGTGACTCCTGAAAACACCAGAACCCTGGGCTAGTAAATCAAACGTTTACCTTGTCCATTTGTGGGAGCACGAGGCGGTCGGTTGGGCGGTTCGTTGCCGGACACTACACCTAATTCGTTGAGTTGCGCAGCCAATTTGTCCAGATCCTGAAATTAACCAATTTAAAATCCGATATAATATATTAAAAACACTGAAACCATTGAAATATTATAATTTAACTACATAATAATAAAAACACAAACCTCTGGTCTTCGCGGCGGAAGCTGCGTTTATCGCAAGTGCAAATAAAGTTAACAGCGTGACATGGAAATAAAAAGAAAAAAGCAGATCAATTAAACAATTCACACAGAAAACAAAAATTAACACAACAAATGTTTAACAACTTTGTGTATTTTAAACTGGTACATTAAAGTAGCGTCTGGCAACAGAATTATTTGTTGAAGAACATAAAATTGTGAGACGAGCCGTAGCTGAAGACAGTGTAGTAAGTCCATAAATGATCACTAGCGGCGTTGCGTTGCCGCACTTGCGGCAACAGCTTGTAGCACTACAACGTGTCTGTGTTGCGTAGTGCGTTTCTCAAACAGTGTGAGGAAATTCGAGCCTTTACCCGTGAACTGGGAAAGTTGACTCAATGACGGGACAACAAGGAATTGGTTAATTATTGAATTAACAGTGTCACTGTTTTTTTTTATTTGTTACAGTATAACTGAACCAGTGTTGCCAACCCTACTGTTTTAACAGTAGATTTGCTGTTTTTTGATTAGCAACCCTGTTTTCTGTTTTAGGTACAAATTCTACTGTTTTTCTATAATTTTAGGGCCATCTGATACAAATAAACTTACAACATAGCACATAGAAGAGTTGCTGCTACTTAATTACTTACTCTACATTATTATACGGGAAGATCCTGAGGGATCAATTATTTTGTTTATTACGTATTTTCGAAAGTGGTACCATTTTAAAACAATGAGTAGTGATTTATCTTATGCCAATTCCCCCTAAACAGAAATAAAGGGATTAAATACTAAAGTCCAAGAATCTTAAATCCAAAACAAATTGAAGGTAAAATGGCTTGCTTTATAACTGAACATAATATATCTTTGAATACCTATCACTGCTCACTTTCGGAAGAAGATTAAAAATGTGATTAATTTCTTTGAGCACTTTTTAAATTTTCTTTAGAATAAAAATAATGTATGTAAAATGTAGATTGTTTATACATTGTACATTAAACACCGTTTTTACGAATTTTGACGTGTTTTATTCAAACAGTAGATTTATTGTTTTGAATGAACATATTTACTGGTTTTTACTGTTTTTCTTAGGCTGTCATACTGTTTTTTTAGGCTGTTAGGGTTGACAACACTACCTTTATACGCACCAACATGGAGTAGTTACCATTTGGCGCCAATATTTTTGTTTCTTTTTTTACTATTGGTACCTTTCTATTTGCAAGCCAGTTCATTTAATGATATCTTTATATTATTCTAAGTCATCATGTACCATCGTCAACCGCACCGTTACTTTCCATCAGGTGAGATTGCGGACAAATGCAGGCCCATTAAGTTATAAAAAAATTTTAGGGTTTGCATTCATTCTCATAAAAAAACTAAGAAGTCCCGCGTGCGTTATGGTTACAGTAACGCACCATGGGTTTGAAGAGGTGATGCGAGCCGCGCTGCGGGGGCTGCGGTCCGCCGGCGGGCGGCGTGCCGTTGTTGGAGCCCGAGCTGTTAGACGAGCCCGACGACTTCGGCGTGGGGGGCAGAGGCCTGCGGTCCAGCGGTACAAATTATTATAGCAGACTATGCTTTTTGTAAAATTTAAATATTCTTGAAAGTTAGGTATTTTTAACATTAATATGCCTATGGGTATCATCAAAGGACTTTTGTCCAATCTATTTTTAATTTCTTTCTATAAAAAAATAGAAGTATCGGTAAAGATCAGTGCCATATTTTTGTGCAGAAAGATTTTTGCTGTATAAAAAATAATGTGAACTTGAATACCCTCAAATAGAATTATATTTATCTTTTGTTTACTATATTGCAAAAACAATAACTCCAATTATTTGAATTGATTTTTGTTGTAAATTTAAGGTAAACAAACAGCACCAAGCTACGCATGATATTATTACTATACACCCAATGTTTTATGGTTATTAATAATTAGCTGTGTTTTTTATATATTTGTTATTTAGCTGTATTATTAAGTATATTAAGTAAATGGTTTATAATACTAGTAGTAGTAGTAGTAGTTAGAAAATGTTACCTATATCTATTAGGCTGTTGCACCTGTGGGTCTGGCACAACAATCAGTCTTTGTGGTATGGAGGGTCGCGCCGGTGGCCCCGGCTCTAGAGGTAAACGTCACAGTTAGGTTATGACACAATCACAACATAAAAACAGTATGGATACTCACTCGCACATGAGGTAGACCATGGGCAAGGAAAAGTGCCCATATACCCAGATTCACTGAGGCGGACCATGGGCAATAAAGTGTTTGTCTTTTATGCATATATATAAGCTGAGGTTAGACCATGGCCAAGAAAAGCCCGTGGCCTATCTAAGTGAACTGAATAGGTGGACCACAGGCAATGTCCGATATAGCCATTTTAGAAGCTAATCCTTTCCACATTTTATTAATCCAATGAATGTCCGACGTATGACACTCATACACTCTTAAGTTCATCCTTTGTAATGCAAAACGTCAGCATTCAAGAAGCAGCAGCGAGCTCTCGTATATATACCACTTGCAATAATCTCTGGCAGTAGCATCCATACTGTTCGTATATGGTATCACAATATCACAATTGCAAAAGAAACCAAGTTAGATTGATATTACCTGGAATTTCCTCCTTCTCCTCGCGCTTACTGTTGCGTTTAGGCGGAGGCTGGGGCTGAGGTTCGGCCGGTCTGGTGTTAGGAAAACGTTAATCAATCACACGCGACACGACACTAAATCAACAAAGTTATTAAATAAATACCAAACCCTGTCTCAATAAAACACAAGATCATTTAGAAAACAGGCATTAATTATGGGGTTGGTTAACAGTACAACTTTTTTTTATTTGTTCAAGGAATTTTAGTGAGACAGGGCAGTTGTTATCGCAGCAGTGGGTTTAGTGTAGTTGTAGCGGGCATACCTCGGCCCCTCCTGTATCTGTTGGAAGTTCCGCCTCAGCGTGTCGCCGCCTTGTCCCGGCACATTGTGCACGATGGAGGAAGGCTCGCCGGGACCTTGCTCTTCCTCTTCGCCCTCCGACCCTGAGTACTTGTAGATCTCTTCCCGGACAGAGCTTTCTTGCTTTCTCTTTTTACACCGGTCTATGTGGTCCTTCAACTGTATCCTCACCTGCCTCTCTGTTGGTTGATCTCTGGAAATTTTAGTTTGTATTATGATTTTGTTGTTGTGTTATCATTGTAATTTTTGCTTCAAAATAGAACTACAGGAGAAAATAAAATATTAAGCTGTAAATTAAATCAATGCATTTCATAAAATTACCTAATGAATGAGTGCTTCAACAGCTGTTCAGTGTAAGGCCGTTGATGGTAATCTTTCACGAGAACGGTTTCAATGAAGCTGTGGAACTTTTTGGCCCACTTCTTAGACTTAAGGCGGGGCGGAGGATTTCTGCAAGAAAACAATATTATTATTACAGGTCCATATGATGATTATCATCAGATATCCAGATGATTCATAAAGTAGAAAAATAATTACAATTCATTTTGATAACTAATTCCCACAACTACCAAGTCCGAGATAAGGACACCCACCTTATCTGTGAATGCAGCAATAATTATGTGTCCAGCCAAACATTATCTAAGTTGTTCAATATGCAATGTTGAAAATGAATGATTCATGAATTATTTGATGTTAAAAGAACAAACATTGAAGTGGAACAAACCTTGGAATTAGGAATAAAGCTCTCATGGGATGAAGATCACATAGTGGTGGCTGACTCTCGGCCATCTCGAGTGCAGTGATACCGAGAGACCAGAGGTCAGAGCGATTGTCGTATGTTGCGTCGGGGTTCTCGTCACATGCGATTACTTCTGGTGCCATCCAATATGGGGTTCCAATGAATGTGTTTCTCCTACCTATGGTTCGATCTAACTGTGCTGATACTCCAAAATCAACTGAAATGTACAAGAAGCAGAACTATAAAATTATTATCAACAATGTTGGATATGTGCTTCGATGATATAGCTTTCAAGGATATGGCGTTTTGATGATATTGGTTTTCGAGGATATAGTGTTTGGAGGATGTGGGCTTTCGATGATATGGACTTCGATAAAATAACTTTCGATATCAAGTACAAAACCCGAATGGATATGGTACGCGGCTTCATTAGCTGCAGTCCCTTACCAAGTTTTACTTCAGCATTGTCTGTGAGTAAGACATTTTGTCCTTTGATGTCCCTGTGAATCACTTTGTTGGAGTGTAAATAACTGAGTCCTCTTAAAATTTCTCTGCATATGTATGAAATCCACTCTTCTTTAAGGGACTGTCCTTTAGTAGATTTTACTAAATCAGTCACAGATCCTAAAAAATATACAACAAATATCAATACCGATGTATTTGAATTATTGTGTACAACAAAAAACATAATAATTATAACATTGTTATCACTTTTCTAAATTAATATTACTTGGTTACTACACACTTAATAACTATATATAAAAGCATCATCTTAATGAGTAGCCTCATCAGAAGACAATCTTTATTTCCACTGACATTCAAACATACTGGTAAAAATAAAAACTTTAACCCTCACCAGCACCACAGTACTCCATAACCAACCAAAGTTGATCATCTTTCCCTGGAGGACTCTTCTTAATAAAAGCACCATAGTATGTGGCAATATTGCGATGATTTGAATACTTTTTCAGTACATTGATTTCAAGTTTTATCTCTTCTTCTTCGTCCTGTGTGACATCCATGACTTTGATGGCGGCGAGCTGCCCCGTTTTCGTATGCCGCCCCTAGGAATAATAGTCAGTAATGGAAACAGTATCCTGAATTGATCCAAAATGAGGAGATCCATAGAAGAGCTAAAGTGACTGATACAGCTCTTAGAATTAGCAAGTTGAAATGACAATGCGTTGGCTACATTACTTATATGTATAGAACTTACAATCGATGGATCAAGTTTACATTTTTCACATCTATTACTGTGGTGATAATGAAAGCATAACCACTATAGCACTTCTCAAGATAAAGGTGGTGAGCTTGGAGTAGGTATACAACACAGACATTTAATAGATTAGATGTCTGCAGTATACAACATAAGCAAGTGCTAATGTATACTCTAAGATAGTGAGTTAAACATTTTAAAACATTGTGTTAAATGTCGATGGAGGTTGCAATACTCTTTAAAAAATAAAAAAATATTCGGTTTGACAGTTTCCATTTTTAAAACTGAAGTTGTTTCCTGGGACATGAAACTTTTGTGGACATGTTGTGTTTTCTGAACCTGAATAAGTTTAGAAAGTGAATAATTATGTTTATATTAAAAGCTAATTATAACTCAATCAAACTGGTGTTAGTGTTGTTGGTGTCTTCAACTATGCGATCAAGAAATGCTACTTATGGATTCTATCAAGGCAAGCTTTATTAGAAAACTACTTATTATCATGGAGCTATTAAAAAAAGAAGGAGGGAATCCTGTCTGATCCGAAACTGAAGCACCCTTAGGAAGCCAGAACGCTTCGTACGTACGAGCGAAACACGCACACACTCGCATCATACGCAGCCGGTCGCCCTACTTTCATCTGACACACATATGTAATATGTCCGCCATTTTGGGCTTCAGTTCGATGTCAATCAAAACTCAATCCTTCTTTTTTTATTTCATCCATGCTTATTATGTAATGATACGTAAGTAATGAAAAATGTGTGTAACATAATAAAACAACCATTGTTAGTATGATGTCAATACCTAGAGTAGCTATTCTATGTGAATAGATTTCATAGCAGCTTCATCATCATCATCAACAACCTGAAGATGTCCACTGCTGAACTGTCTTAATAAAAAAAACATTGTACTGCTGAACTGTCTTAATAAAAAAAAACATTGTAAGGCCTACCCCAGAGAGTGCCACTTTGACCGGCTGCTCACCTCCTGCATCGGCTTACACTGCTTCTTCCAGTGTGTGGTTGCCAATCGAGAACCATTCATCCCCATCGATTGTCTGTGATTGATTGATGCGAGCGATGTGCCCATTGCCATTTAAACTTGCTAATTCTAAAGAGCTATATCGGTCACTTTAGCCTGCGGATCTTCCTCATTTGAGATTTTATCTTACAGACAGGGGCAAAAACATTTATAGATCTCTCAAAATATAATTAAGCATAACACCACTGTTATTTTTTGTAGGGCAAATTCTTTAGCAAAACACAGACCTAAATTGGTAAATATAGTTTTTGCCAATAAGTGCCTATTTAGCTTCAATATATATTTTATTAGATTTTGTGTCATTTAAATTAGATCACACTCACTGAAATTCCATTAAATAACGGTATTTAATTGAACCAATACCGGGTTGTTTCTGTATCACAATTTTGCCCATGTCATGTACTAAGATAGACCATCAAAGAAGGAGAATGAACCTCACACAGTGTAATTTTATTTTTATTTTTGAGTCATGTATAGAACATTTTATGATTACTTTATTCCTAAATTAAACCTTATTAAAATAATGTCTTAATACAAAAAAAACATTGCAAGGTCTACTCCTTAAGTGTGCATGACTAACCCACACTAACAATGAGGAAACAATTGAGTATTTAATAATTTTTATAGAAAAAATATCTAGTTGAACATTTAATTTCAACCTTATTTTTTGGTACTTCTGAATAGGTTCAGATTGCCTATAGCTGTATGCACCTCAGTTTACATCTCTTAAGTTTTCACTATCTCTCTAGCCGCAGGTTTCTCGTACATTGTATGTCAACCGCATGTCAAGTCAACACAAAATACTTAGACTGTGATGATCAGAATGTTTTGTTTTTGTAAGATCTCCAAGTTGTTACCCATTCTTTTACCAACCACTACTTGATACATGAAAGTTTATAGGTAGGTAGGTACTCACTCTCCATTCACTTGGCTCCCCTAACTTGGATCCCCTGGGGGATTCAATTGTAGTTTTTCTCCATGCAGATCCTCTGAGGGATTTACTAAGATATTTTTTGGGATTATAACAACTCAAACATGATTCCTAATCTCAAGTTAAAGGACATGTAGTTATAATTATTTGAAGATAGATGCAATGCCTAAATATTCTCCCCAGTAATAATAATTCATGTTATTACTTGAGGTTGTGATATAATTATATGCTCCCTCATTTCAGCTTATGATGTTAGAACCCACCTACTCAAAATCTTGTTCCCATTTAATTCCACTTGGATAAAATTAAGTTCATTGACATTAATCATCTCTAGGTATGAATGTGCCTACATACTCTTTAATTGTAATGTTTCATTAGAGCCTATTAAGATTAATTTTTCTTGATAAGTAGACAAATTTAAATGGAGCAAAGGTGTATTTATAGTATAATCTAGCAGAGAAAGGAAAAGTAGATATCCCAGTTGTACACAAAATTAATTATTGTTAGTTTGTAGGTAAAATAACATAATTGATTTGTTGCAATCATTTGATCATGCAGGACATACCTTGTACACCTGACCGTAGGTACCATTTCCGACTACTTCTATCAGTTCAAATATACCAGCAGGATCCTGAAAGCAAT
Organism: Ennomos erosarius; assembly: GCA_963580505.1. Taxonomy (NCBI): domain Eukaryota; kingdom Metazoa; phylum Arthropoda; class Insecta; order Lepidoptera; family Geometridae; genus Ennomos; species Ennomos erosarius. Next base: position 8,986,727 of record OY756978.1, read on the forward strand.
ACAAATATCCACTTAATAGGCTGTTCCAAGTGAACCTTCACTTTATGATTCACGCCCTGTGAGATCATTGCCCTTTCATCAGTTTCTTGTAATGAAATATAGAACGTTTGCAGCTGGATCCTCTAACACCTAACAGATATGCATACAGAACTTCAAAAGTTTACCTTTAGAGCGCTGAGGTCAATGTCGTCTAATGAACAATTTACAGACGGTGCTAGTTGATGCGCCATTTTGAGTATATTGTCACACACGAAGACAAAGCACGAGAACCTCACATCAATTTAAAAAACTTAGAAAATACTTATATTACGACATTAATATTGAGATTATTAAATATTCACAATTTTATGAATAAATACTTTAAAAAACTCATTGTTTACACCTAAAATCAAGTAAATTACAAACACAATTCGTACGTCGCTCTCACACAACCGGCAGTGATGCCAGATTGAAAAATGCACAGTGAATTTCAGTGAAAGGAAAAAAAAAGAGAATAGAACAGATTAAAAATAGATAACTTTCTAGAACTGGCAATAATAGAAAAAAAAGAATATAGAGTCTGGCAAAGCCATTTATCTCGTATTAGAACTTGATAGCGCACTTCGTAAAATGACAATTTATGAGTCATTCAAATTCATACTCGGAGTGCACAGAAAAAGGTACATTTTCATTTGCAATATGTCAGACGCAGAGTAGAAAATCGAGCCACGTGAGATAGCCTAGATAGATATCTATCTCTGTCTAGCATGTTGCCATTATGCAAAGAAATTTCTTTGGTGTTGGTTTGGTAGTTTTGGGAGATAATTAACGATTTTAATATTTCTGTAAGTTGTATAGTTTACTGCGATAATTGATTAGTAATAGCTGGGGTAATAGTGATTTAAATTTACTATTACATTACATGGATGTATTTAGTGCACTGGAAAATCGTAAATAAAATAGATGACTATATCAAAATGTTTCATTATTAGTAGTATTTAATTAATTATGTGACCACACTGCTTAGAAGAAAAAAAGAAAAAAAAACATGGAGGGATTTTCATCTGTGTTTCTCTTATCTTTTTGTATAAATTGTGACTGGAGTTTATTTTTATTGTTGAAATCGTGTGTTATTGTTATGTAAATAAATGCAGAAAGAAATGGTATCACAGTTACGAGAGGTGAGCTATTTTTCATGCTTTCAATATATTGTTGCATATTCCTTGCAGTCCAGTTGTGAGTCTTCTGGTTCAGAAGAACTAGCTTCTGGGTCTTCTGGTTCAGTTCCATACGTCATGTCATGACTGGCAACACACACTGATTGAAAACCTTTGTTTTCAGGCTCTGCGGTATTTCGGACGAAATGATAGGTAGAAGTAGTAGAAGTTTTCCGAACGCTGCCCAGCCGAGTTGGATTCTTCGTGCGACCTCTTTGTCGAAGTTGGACCTGCCCAATTGGACAATCTGTCCTAGGTACACATATTTTTCGACAACTGCGAGAATATCGTTCCCAAGTCTAAGAAGTTTTTAGTTTTCGAAATTCCTTGTTCTCTGTGTCGTGCTCATATTCAAGAAGGTTCTCATACCTATCCTCTTTTTTAGTTTGGACCACAGATTAACGAAAAAACTTATCTATAAGTAATACATATGACTTCCTTGAGTATAGGTGCTTACATAATGAACACATTGTTTTTCTGTAATCTGCATTACATCGAGCGCAGACGAAGTTATCGCGCGATGTGTTTCGCCGTAGCCCGAAAAGTGTGACACACTGCCGGTAATGCAGGCGCGCCAATTGTTATTTACGGTTTTTTTTTTTACTTTTGAGTTATAAATAAAAACATGCATTAAATTACTTCCTTATTGCTTAGTGGAGTGGGGCTTGTTCAGAATGAAATAAAAATGATTGGGGTTCCGTACTCAAAGGGTAAATCCTTATTACTAAACCTTCGCTGTCCGTCGGTCTGTCCTTCAGTCACCAGGATGTACTCATGAATCGTGATAGTTAGACAGTTGAGTTTTTCACAGATGATATATTTCTGTTGCCACTATAACAACCGTGATCCGTATTTAAGGGGACAGATAAACAGACAAATAGAAAGAAATTGGTTTTACTTCATATTGATAAGGAATTATAAATTAAAACTATTAAAATTTATTATTGTAATCGCAAATAATACTCTCACAGTTTTTAAAACATATTTATTCGTCGACATGCAATATGACGCTACTGCTTCCTCCATTTTATTTAGCCCACGTCGGTCGGTCGCGCAGCAGGGAGAAAAATTGACTGTGTGTCCGGGTTGGGCCGCTACAAAAACATCGAAGATAGTCAACTGAGATGTTTTCAACTCAACAGCGAAGGTTCGGGCGTATATGAAGCCGCGGCATTATAGTAACAGAGTTTTTTTTAATCTGTGCATCCGGATAATCCCCAGATAAAATTACCGTCAGCAGCATAGAGTAACATTTTTTTCTCTCATATATGATTAGTAGCCAAAATAAAACTTACCTTTCAGTTTTGGCGGGAACGCGGAAGAGTTCACGTCGTTGCGTTGTATTATTTTTCAAAACTTTTGCTTTTTCCAGTGTTAATGTTTAAAATAGGTGGCGTTTTACGTATTAAGTGCTGAATTACTAGCATAAGTGAGGGCAAGTGATATAATGAGGTGAAACGTGACTTTTCGTGTTGCTTCCAAAACTCCATAGAAGCTTCTAGTAAAGTTGCCACCACTTTGCTGGAGCATGACTTATACTGGACTATGACTACCTGACTTAGACTGGACTATGACTATGACATGACTTTGCGTGAAATATTTTATAACACGATGAAAATATAATACTTGACACTGGCTAAATACACTTTGTGTGAAGCCAAAATAAAAAAATAAATAAAAAAAAACTTACCTTTTGACACTGGCTAAATACCTACACTATGTGTGGAGCCAAAATATAAGAAAAAAACTTACCTTGTAGCCTTGAAGCGGCCATCGTTTAAAATCCCGTTTCGTTTCATAATGAAATCTTAATCATTTTCACCAAAAAAAAACTTACGATATTTAAAATTTAACATATCTTTTATTGTGCACCGGGTTTTTCTAAGCTTATTAGTGAAAACCGCATGAAAATCCGTTCAGTATTTTCGGAGTTGTGCCGTAACAAACAAACAAACAGACATAATTGTCTGAAAAGTAGCTTAACGTGATCAACGAAAAATTTCAAGCCAACCTGTGTCATTTTTTTTTCAATATCTTGCATTTACAGATTTTTTACCTCTACAGTTTTATTATATGTATAGATAGATTAAGAGATAAGATCCGTAATGAGGAGATCCGCAGGAGAACTAAAGTGACCGATGTAGCCCTTAGGATTAGCAAGTTGAAATGGCAATGGGTAGGCCACATCGCTCGTAGAACTGACAACCGATGGGGAAGAAAGGTTCTCGAGTGGCGACCACGAACTGGAAGACGCAGCGTAGGCCGGCCCCCCACTAGGTGGACCGACGAACTGGTGAATGCCGCGGGGAGCCGATGGATGCAGGAGGCGAGCAGCCGCTCTAAGGGGCGCTCCCGGGGGGAGGCCTATGTTCAGCAGTGGACGTTTTCAGGCTGTTAATGATGATGATGATGATAGATAGATTTATTCACGTTGTTGTTTTAAGTAACTTTACCCGTGATTCTGAATGAAACGTTAATTTTGGTTAGTTTATTAGGTAATGATGTAAGTAAATTACGTTAGGATAACGTTATTTTAGTTTAGGATTTTACTTTGCTATTGCACCAAATCTTAGTACCTACCTAAGATGATAACGGGCCCGATTGCTCAGTTGGTTGTAATACCAATGCCACGTCATGGCCTGAGTTCGACCAGGTGACCAAGTGGCATTGTCACACTTGTCTTGAATGATAGTCCACAGTTCTTGGACCAGCTTTTAACATTTTGGCAAAACTAAATAATTTCATTTGGCACAATATTTCTATATTTATGATTTTTAAAGCAGTATCGCCTGCTCAAGCGGGTTCAATCCCCGCTCGTGATTTTAATTTTTCCTATACAAATTAATCTACAATATTTCTAGTTCACAAGCCACTGTTTCAGCGTTTTACTTTCGTTGTTAACAGCCCGTTCCTTTTTTGTTCTATAGTTTCTTGTCATATAACGATAATATCTACTGATTTTAAATATCTGGACCATCACCTGCGGAACAACCAGCCCCAAAGGCATCGGAACTATGTGCCCCAAATCCCATTTTCCAGAAATGTCACGAATACTAATAAATTAATTTCACAGAGCAAATATTGATATTACATAAAAACGTTCTTTATTTTTTTTCAAACAGTTAATTGCTTGCCACGCTTAGAAAGCTATTAAATTGACCCAAATAGACCAAAAAGTTTGAATGCCAAAAAAGACACAAACCTGACATTTTGGCACTGCCATGTGATAACCACTACCGATCCTCAGGACTCGCCCGGGGACTCCGTCTGGACCAGGGGCCGTCATACAAATACGTCAAGGCTATCTTTAGATCGTTAGCTGACACTTAAACATGTAAAAAAATCAGGTCTTCCAATTCTGGTACTTCCAACAGGATGTGTACCTAATGGCAGACCAATTTTACTTTACGTAATTAGGTAATGCTTAACTGTTGCCAGGATTTTCATTCGGGTACCTTATGACGTAATTTTTAAAATAAAAAAAAATGTTCAACATTTTCTCGGATTTCTATGACCCGGCAGGATCGGAATTGGCAGACCTGATTTTTTTTACATGTTTATGTGTCGGTTAACGATCTACAGATAGCCTAATGAGGTACTCGATGACGTAGGTATTCCTACTGTGGGATCTCGCACTATTAGAAACAAGCGAAACGTTGTATTTATCACATTTTTGCATTGTAAATGCAATTAATTACCTAAAAAAAATTATTCAAATTAGATATTGGCCCAAATCGCACGCTTCACAGGTCGGTAGTGCCCGTTAGGCTCAAAATATCAATTTCCTAATAAAAGTTGCTTGGAAGAGATCGCTTTTGGCGATAAGGTCGCCCATTGTTATGTTATTTGTAAATAACTGTTTACATGTTCAATAAAGAGTTTATCTACCTATCTATCTGATTGTTCAATCAGCAACGGGATCTGAACCTGCTTTTCTTCCATTCCATGTCATATAGGTAAGTAACCAAGTATGTGTTTCCCTCAACTCCAAAAAATATTATAAAACCAATCAATACCTACCTAATTTTGTAACACATTTTAGGTATTTCTATTTAGAAACTGGCTTGGGGTAGTTCTCAGACCAAGGAGTAGGGCAGTCGACCGCTAATCTAGCGATCCAAATAGGATACCTATACCTACCTAATTCTGCATCATAATTATTAGGTATTCTTCTTGACCTAGAGCTCTAAAAGCAGCCAAGAAAATAACCAACCTTAACCAAATCAATTTTCTAAAATCAAAATTAATCATTTATCAAGTGAAGATACATTTTCCGACGGTGTTTCGTACCGGTTCCTAGCCTAGATAGCTCACGCGGCACGATGTGTGTTGTTGCACAAACCTAAACTTAAATTATTGAGTAGATATTATAGGTACCTAGGAAAGTAAGGTATAGCATGGTATAGCCACAGCGCTACGTGCGGCCGCGCGGCCGTGCATACCGAATCATAAGATCAAAGCACGCATAGGTAGTTACTTTACCTACTCCAACACCCACACGGGCACGGGGCATGGTATGCATAGCATTTGTGTGCCACATGAACAGCACACAGGCGCGAATGCAGCGCAACACCAATAAAGGTATAATAAATGTTACCAAGCATAAACGCGGCGTACGGTACTATGAGTCCGGGAGGGAGGTTCGAGGCACTCATACAAGCGAGGGAGAGGCTGTGTTGGCGCTGGCAGCCAGTTTACCGTTGCGAGGCGCGTAGTGCGGCCGGACGCTGGACCGCCACCCGCGCGCCGCCGGCACCCCGAAGCTCTCAGCAGCCTGCATCTACTACTACTACCAACCTGGACTGCACACATTTTAAGGACTTCTCAATCCCTTGTGCTTCCTTTAGGGAGTTTAGAACTTTCTTGTTCTTCGTCATACAGACAAAGTGCTCGTGCTTATTTCACTGCAGTGTTAATCCGATTTCTGACTTTATTGGATCGTTTCTTTATCAACAGAGGTAAGTAACACATATTTTTTATATTAACATAAGGATTCTTTTTTTCGAAAACATTTAGAGTACCTCCTTCAAATACAACTATGAAAAAAGTTTAGTGAGGTAAGCCCTAGTACCTAACCTACCTAATAAAGCTTTAAATAATAAGTTTAAGCAAGTTTAAGGTAGATTTTTCCTAAGCTGAGGAGACTATATAACAAATTATCTTTAAGACAATTGCTTTGCTATGTGGTGCCAAAACAAACCCGAAGAAAAATGTTCAAATCATGTTAACGTCATAATTATGAAACTACCACTTTTCATACTTTTCCTGCTACGAATACTCGTACTATACGTACGGCTCTGCTGTCAGGATTCTGCTAAATACGAAACTAGCTCTATTTTTCTCAAGTACACGTGGCAGGTCTACCTTATTCGCCAAACCTAACACAGTATGTACAATAAAGCTTAACGCTATAAAGTATCAAGTCTAACATAACAAAGCACTTATTTAACCTATAAACCTATACACGATTGCTTCATAAGTTTAAATATAAATACAGTCTGCCGAATACTTGAGCAGCCTTCATTGTAGAATTAACTTTATAGCTTGTACCGAAGGTTTAAAAATGTAAGGCTAGTTGTACTTCAAGTGGTACAAAACTAGTTATTATTTTTTTCGCAATTGAAAAGATCTAGATTATGTTAACTTTTATACTGAATAACTGCAAGCATAAGTGACACAAATACCGATAGATAGCAATAAAAGTTCAAATTAATTAAGCTTTTTCAATGTAATTTTTGGTTCAATGGAAATTGGTTATTAAACCAAAATTATTATTATTAAGAAAACAAAAGGTATTGGACTTGCCAGACATTAAAACCAACCTGACTTTTTTAAATTAAAGCAGCTTCCCCATATCCGAGTTTGTTACTAAACTGTTATTATAAGAAAATAACGAAGAAACCTGACTAAGAACTGCTTAAGTATATTATTGCCTAAGTGGTTATATATCCGGTTGGTGGTTGCAATAAACTCAATAACATTTTGTCTTGACGAAATGAGTGTCCATGTACAGATATAGTTTTATACTATCTTATTAGTAACGCTGTTGAATACATACACGTATATATAAGTACATGCTGATGCTGTACAACTATAAGTAAATTATTCACTTAAAGTACAATAAGTGTAACGCGATAAAGCAAGACAAAAAAATACTGATGTGTTGTATTTTAGGCAAAGTTTAATTTAAAATAAATTCATGCTTACATGATTATTACAATATTAAAACCTAATACGTCATTTCTGCAATCTTTCAAATCATTATGTTGACTATTGTTGCCTTGAATCGAAAATTGAATCAGACAAAGGCTGCCAGTGGCAGCCTTAGAAAAATTCGCCTTTAACCTAAACAATAAAGATGGCCCATAGTGGGGGATGCGGTAGGGGGCGTCACGCGCATTGTTCATAGCTCAGTTCGTTCGTAATACAGCCTTGCTTATAAACCAGGCAACTCATTGTTGTGGATTACAGTCTGTAATGCCAACGAGTATGATCATGATTTATCCAATACTTAACTATTTCAACTTTATAGAGCTCCATGTAGTTCTTAAAGTATATAGAGATCATCATCATCATCATCACCATCAGTCTGTATTATTTCTTTCTGGACATAGGTCTTCCGTAATTTACGTTACTTAGCTTCGATCCTCGGCTAAACAATAAGACTTCTTTTCGGAGAGATGGATGCAAATAAGAAGGCTGCGGAGGTTCATTACCGCTTATATCTTCAATACTGATTTGCAAGTGCATCACTTTTTGCATTGCATAGACGGGCCCGATAGCTCAGTTGGTAGTATCCCTGCCTTCTGAACTGAGGGCTGTGGGTTCGATTCCTACCAAGGACAAACATTTGTGTGATGAACGTAGATGTTTGTTCTGCGTCTGGGTGTTATATTGTATTCTATGTATGTATTTACAAACAAAAAAGTATATAAGTATTGTATCAGTTATCTGGTTCCCATAGTACAAGCTATGCTTAGTTTGGGGCTAGATGGCGCTGCGTGAAATGTCCACACATATTTATTTATTGTTATTTATTTATTATTTATTTATATATTTATTTATTACTGGTGCAATGAGTTGAGAACACACATTCAAAAATTCAACTCAAATGCAATTCAGTTCTATACCTACAAATTTTCTTATTAGCCTTGCAAAGAGATCTTTCACTGAGATATCTGTTTGTTTTTCTTACAAATCTCTATAAGTAGAACTTATCTTACGTTCGCAATAATAATACGTAATATAATCAAATATGAATAAAATAATACGAAAATAGAGCTTTTACCTAATAAATTACGCCTAAATAAGTATACTTATATAAGTTTTTTGTTATTAACGCCTCAAAAGAATACATATTTGGTTGAATTGTCTTTATAATGTGTATTTCCAGGGTTGTCCCATTGTCGTCAATTTGATGATAAAGTAACAAACGAAATAAATTAAATTGCACTGATCTCTTTTCAAAAAACATATTAGTAGTGCTCTGGCTTTCATAACGAGTATAAGTCAGAATAACAATTAAGTATGTAACACTTTCATATATTACTGACTTATAAAAAACTCCGGAGTTTTTTAGGGCTCTTGCCCTAAAGATATAGTAGACGTGACCTGTTCATGTTACGCAATCAAAGCACTCCATACGTTGGCAATTGCCATTACCGCAAAGAAATCCACTCAGTTCATGCTCGGCTATATGCAATGCGTCACGATTTGTCCTTTTAATTGTTCCAATTCTTAACGTCAGATAACATCCGAACTAGCGTAGTATTGTTATAATGTTACCGTTTAGATTGCTCTGTAGTTTTATTTGTTTCAAAACTTACATTGATTTGATGCTGATATCAGTTTATTGAGGAAGCAATCGTGGCGTTTACAGTCTTTTGATTTCCTAGATTGTAATAATGAAAGTAAACAAGAACAAAAAAGCTATAAATGTAAACCGAATAATATTGAGTTTTATTTATTACTTACATTATTTTGCAATCATATCCGGCGTTATGTGCCTTCAGTAAGTCGTATTGTCACGTAATATCAGGTGAAATGTGGTCAAACGTTACCGTGTCTAATTAAAGTATCAAAATATTTTGGTCAAATAATGTCGAGTTACTTATATTAATATTACTTAGAAAAGTCTTTTTTAATATTAATGTCATTCCATATTTTGCCTATTGAAATTATGAAATGTATTAAAATAACCATTTCTTAAAAATTTTAAGAATTTAAGATTCATAAGTAAAACCACTCAAAAATAATTCGTATTAATCACTTAGGTATTTGTTGATGAAATGGTGTTTAATAAAAAAAATATTTATTTATTTATTTAATTACGTACCGTTTTGTTTTGCAGAAATAATGAAACTGAAGAGGTTAGGATAAAAAAAAACAAAAACAGTTTTAAAATAGTAGGCAATGCAGTGCGTACAACATCGTAGCAAAACTCTCCGATCCAGTCACCCGGTATAGCGTAGCGCGGTAGCTCGTTGATGTCTTTTGTTCGGACGCCCGACTGACGTTCTGTAAAAGCAATATTTTTGATTTGATTGGTGAAAAATATACTCATATTGAAGAGTAAACGTCGACGTTGAACAAAAACATATTTTTATAATTATACTTAATAGAGTTTCAACTCCATAAGTAAGCGACTTCTTAATAACACAGACATAGACGCTTCTCAACTCGATAGTTTTATTTAGTGTACCGGATGTCTATGCCAATTATTGATAATATGTAATCAATGGTGGTGGAGGCAAACCTTTGGGTGATCGTATATCGATTTTGGCTTAGTAGACACGTTATAGAAGTTCTCAGAATTAAATGAGTGTAGAATGTAATAGAAGATATTCTAAAAACAATTTTTTAATATGAAGTAAATCTACGTCATAGTTTAGTAATGGTGGCACATTGAAGTACCTACACAATGAGAATCCAACAATTGCTTTTTGTTGCTTCTAAAATATCTTCTCATTATAAAGTAATTTCGCTTGGGCCTTTTAGGTTGGTAGGTAAATAAATTGGTTCAGAGCGGGCATCGTGAAACCTTGACCCTTCGCGTACAGCGGGCATGCTCTATGCGGAAGGCTGGGGCGCGCTCGACCATGACGCACTCCTGCGCAGAAAGCGCTGTCCTTGTGACATTACTACTTGCAACCTTTGCCCCTGAAACAAAAACAGACAATGAGGCATGCAGTTTAAGAAAAAAGTAGGTGATTAAGAATGTTGCTGAATGAAGTGATTTTTTTTTTATTATGCTTTTTATTTGTGACGCATATAGGTGACTGGTAGGCGCAGCGTAGGACTGACGACTAGGTGGACCGACGACCTGGTGAAACTGCGGGGAGCCGATGGATGCAGGAGGCGAGCAGCCACTCAAAGTCGCGCTCTTTGGGGGAGGCCTATGTTCAGCAGTCTACGGGCTGTTGATGATGATGAGGTGACCAAAAAATGTATGACCTACTTATGTTTGTATCGTTATCAATTTGCATCTAACGGGCATTTTACAAAATTACACTACTGCAGCAATAGAACGATTTAGAACGAACATGTGTCAATATGGGTCGAGGCTTATCACAAAAGCCCAAGTGTGCTTCTAACTATAGTACTTAGTTTCATACACAAATAATGCACAAAAATAACGTTATCATTGTATCAACCAAATTATCAGCTATAATAATTTTCCATGGCTCAAACTTAATCATTTGTTTCCTGTTTAACTATAAACCGCTTTATGATAAAATTACGAACCAGAAGGCTTTGATTATTAACCTCCTTGGTATATTTAGGACTATAAAGTTAGACAAGTTAAATTAATAATCGAATTCCAAGAATATTTGAGAAAATGTATGTATATTACTATTATTATTATTATTATTTATATGTTATTAACATTATTTGAAATAAGATTTCTTCCCATATAAATGTCATTTATATAAATTATTTTGATTTAATATTGCCAGGTCTAAGCATGAGGTTTTGCTTTTTTAAAAGGCCGAGGCGTGACTAATCTGCACATTAAGCTTAATATGTCGAAACACACTCAAAGCAAACATACGTAAAGATTTTTGTGTTGCATATACGTATAAAATAAGCACACATACACAAGGACGGTTGTTTTTGTCGAATGTTAGAGACGATGAAACCGCCAAATACCGCTACGAGTCCGTCGGTTATTGCTCTCAGATTCCGCAACAAATTAACATGTATTCGGTACGACTAAATTTTTATACCTAGTAATTTTACTTTACATAAGATTCTTTTATATTCTGCATAAATTCTTTAGTTAATTTTAAAAGAATAGAGACATAATTGTGTGATTTATTTTTTTAAATATATCATAGTTAAGACAAACATAAAATACTTAGTTAATCAATTAAGTTGGAAGGTATAGGTAGTTTACATAATGTAGGTACTTAACTAAAAGTAATGAGGCCAGTCTCATATTAAATATTTTATTTAATATTGTATTATGTACCTGGCTAGGTACATAATTAACTATTGGCCATATATCATGACATGTATTGGTCTAATTTCAACATTATGAAACTGCAAAAAGCCAGACTATTATGTGTACATCTTTAATACTTATGAAAGTCATTACGAGGATGTTGTTTATACACCTATAATTTGATATTTTCTATCATGTAAATTTAAATTTATTATGAACCTGTCAGTTTATTATAATTAAATCTAATTCAAACGCTATTAGCGTATTTCGGTATGATAAGCTAATTTGTGTTGTGCTTGCCAGCCGTGAAAAAAAAAAACAAAAATCATGTATCAAAAATTCTAACTTGTTTCGAAAAGAAAGAACTGGTTTGTTATATAGGAATATTCGATGATAGAGTGCAAGTGAAAGTCATGATCGACGTACACATAAACAGTTCCGGTTTATCTCAGTTTTAACGTTAATTAGTTATTTTTTATTGCACAAATATTAAATTTGACTATGAACATTATTTATAAATTTAAATTAGCAATTTTAGAATATGTCATTGTTTCAGACTTCTTGGCTAGAATATCAAACTTATAGACACTAGAAGACTTACTTACTTTATTGTTGCTGACCGTATGTTTGCCGGGTCTACCCAAGTTCTACCCGTAACTTTTATCCCGTAGATAATTAGCATTTTCAGGGATGGATATTTGTAGTTTTCGTTTACGTCAAGTTAGACATGGAATGCATTTTTTTATTACACAACTAGTTCTTTTCATGAGCGTTTCACACATTTAATAATCTCACAAGCTTTTACCCATGTTTACCCGTGTTCAGAACAAGTATTTGCGCTTTTTTTTTTTCGGGCACAAATACTTGTCCTGTCGCGGGAATCGAACCCGCCAACTCCGGGTTATGAGCCGACTTGCTCAACCACCACACCACGGAGGCTGTCAAATTTTGATACATTTAGACGTTTTATTACCTTGTATGTACTAATTAAAACCAGTAATTCATTATTTTAATGAAAATTTGTGCTGTAGGATTTGATTTAGTAAGTTATCTCATTTTTTGGAATTATTATTATTACCAAACCAATGCCTTAGAGTTCAAAAATGTTGGTCCACACGTGACCGGTATCAGGAGTAGGTATCTAGTTTCAAAGGATGCTAATGAATTCAATTACACCCCCCACACCTAGGTATATCTGTACAAATAATAAAACTGAAATAGGGCTAAATCTGTACAATGAGTATTTTATGAAGATTTTTTAAATTGCGACACAGTTTTTTATCGATATATAAACAGAAACTTTTGGATTTATTTTTTTGTATGTGCCTCTCTACCCCTTTGGTACTCCAAGCAATAAGGAATTAATTTTTATGCATTTTTTTTTGTTTATATATTATTTAAAAGACAGCCAAAGGCAATTAGCAATGTTATAATAATAACAACAATATATATATATATAAAATCAGGATATTATTCAAATTAATCCTTGCTGTGCATACGCCGCGGCCCGCGATAACATGATAAAACATAGTCGTCAACGGAGATGAAGCCACTAGACTCATCCTGTTGAAAGGAGGGCCATGGCCAAGCTATAGCTGTGGGCCTGCACAAAAAAAGGCAGGTTTCGCCTGCCTCCCTGCTATTGTCGTCCCTTCCACTCATAATTTCTCTCTATCTTTTCCCTTTTCGCTTCCGATTTCCCAAGAATAAGGTTAGGGTGTAAAATTAATTGACCCATGCAAACTTGGGGCGGGTCAGCTAGAGGATCATAAAGTCCAGCTAAATCTGTTGAAAAAATCAATTTAAGTATACCATAGTTATAATAGGTAGGTATGCTACGTTTAATAAACTTAGTTCTACTGGGCTTAATAATATAATAACTGAATCCACTCCTTTAAAAAATTTGTTTTATCAGCTGTATTTTTTATAGAAGCATATATTACTTATATTTAAAAAGCTTACGTGCCTTAGTTCAGAACGGCAGCAATAAATGCAAACCAATTGAAATAATGACAACAAACGTCCTTCAGCGTTACAGCGATGCGGAAATTAAACCGCCAAATTACTACCTATAATTGGAGTTCACTAACAAAGCTAGCTATGTCGTGGTATAGTTAAATATATACATTTAATAATCAATACAATATTAATGTAACAATGCGCCGAGCTGCTCACTTGCAAGTAGGTAATAGGTTAGTGAGGTCAGAACTATTTTAGACATCTCATCTGCCATCATTTGTTTTCAGGGGGCTAAGCTAGTACGTGATTTGAATTCTTTAGCAATTGGGAATTATTAAATCATGCCAACTGCGTCTCAGACGTCCTTGAAGACTACTTCCTTTATGTATTTTTGCCCATATTATGTGTCGTTTTATGTTGCTAAAATTATAATTTTATTACGCGAGCTCTACTCGCCGGGTTCTTGGAAATTTATCAGAATTCACATAATTTTAAAATAGATTGTAATAGCTGCATTTGCTTGAGGAGTGTTATGAATATTACACATTTAATTGTCATCAAAGTATAAACTTTCATAGTGCACAAAGGGTTAGGAGGTAATGAATACCTATGTATAAAATTTAGTTCAAGTTGAAGCATACTATTTGTGTTTCACCAGAACTGCGCCAACAGCACAAAAACTCCATTAATGTCATTTAATCGAGCTCTCGAGCGTGGGATTACGAGCAGAGTTTTAGGTATGAATTAAATTTTAATTTGTCTTGTACTTTTCCAGCAGCAGTTCAATCGGCCTTCAGGGTATTATCTAATCTGTGCTTCAGGTTAACTAATAAGTTGGGAGTAGGCATTTGTCATGGAAATCTACGTTATTTAAACCTTATTTTTTTGAGCAGATTGTTATTCACTCTGAGAATTCTAATAACGTAAAGAATGGAAAAAAAGTGGATTGCTTGGCGTTTGTGGATTCTCAATTATTTTTATTTTTGCTTACTTAGGAAATACGAGGTTTAATTTAAGCATCGTTTATAAGTAAGGCCCATATATATAATAATGATTTATCTGAGCACAAGCGGGCCACATACTTATTTTGAATACCATTGACATTGCAATAATATGTTCTTCCAACAACAGGACTAGAGTAGAACCGACTTAAAACTCACATCCTGATACTTCCAAACCCATCATCCGATATACGTAGGTACTGAAATTATTTTATATAGGTATTTACGGTTTTAAGATAATTGTGATTGTGATAATCCTAATTCAATAATGTTTGGATATTCTGCCTTTTTTGGGCTTTACAACTTTATTTAAAGTTTCAAGCTTGTAGGGTCTAGAATATAGATCAACGGAAAGTATATCAATTATTTTCCTAAGTATATACCGCTGATACCTATATGCTATACGATATTCCTATAATACACGCGTGAAACGACGCGTGAACTACGAACAAAATAGCCCTAAAATCTAAATTTCTCGTCAAATTTTCATTGCATTGTCAGGTATACAAAAAAGCTTGACTTTTGCACGATTGTGAGGAAACCTTAGTAATTGATACTAATTAAAACCTAACACCATTAGCCATTGGATATAACGGCCTTTTCTTGACGGTCAGACGCGGGAACAAAGTGCTCCTGTATGTAGAGTTCCGTTTATAAAAACGATTATGGATCCCTAAAAAGCGAGTCCCAGATGAATCTGCAAAATGAATAAAACCGCAGTGGTGTCCAATTAAGTGGATTGCTAATAAAAGTGAAATCGAAGCGAGTGCAGTGGCCGCGCTGCGGGCTGCCGGCGCGGCGATGCGATGGCACGGCGACCACGGGCATCTACCTACACATGTAGTGCTACCTTTCGTGCCTCTGAATGTCTAACCACACCATGAAATCTTACTCCCATATACTTACCTAAAATTATTATAATTATTTTCAAAATGCAAATGGATGAAAATTAATGCACGTTTAATGACGTTTATATAGAAACTCCGCTTATACATTTCAAGAAGCTATAAGTAGAACTATTTAAACAATTTCATTCCAATTAATGTTACTTTTGGATTGCTGTGTAAAGTATATTGCCATCGTCATCAATTGCAATCTATCATTCGTAAACATAATTTTTTATTTCTTATTTTATTGTACATAAAATGTTAATATTTTTTAGTTTTTAAATACTTAATATTCAAGTTACCCACCCCTTACTGTCACAGTTATAATCCTATAGAGAAACTGACATAATTTTTTTAAATGTCGAGAGAGTGAATTTTTGGATTCAGTACAGAGTCTCAGAAGTGTTCCCCCCTTGAATTAAAATTCTGCACCTTGCACCAAACTCAACGAAAACTAGAAAAAAATTGTACCAGCGAGTGATACATTATAATATGATCAGAAAAAAGGTTTGCGCCCCTCAAAGACTTTGATGTAATAGGGCGAATTCTGTGGCGCCCCTATTGATTGAAGAAGCAGTCATCGTTTTCAAATAGATGGGTTGAGTAGCTAGTTGATACAAATATAATTTAAAATAGACAAAATTACTACCTACTACCTCATTCATTACTGACTTATACCGCTTTATTCATAAATATATAAAACTGCAATGTTGGTTTTATATTATTCACGCGTTAAGGTTTCCCGTCAGCAAAAAGTGACAGACTATTTTAATAGCATAAACATTTATTTTATAGAGCATTTATAAATATGAGGGTAAGACTCAATTGTGGTAAGTAAGTACATATTATATTATAGACATAAAGATATGTTGAGTGATTAGCGTAAAACGGTCGCAGTAGGTCTCGTATTAAAATCGCTGTCGATGCCGAACGTTAGCGCATGCCTGAGCTGATTCAACCAAAACACCGTTTATTCAATTGTATCTCGAAATAGGCTAACTGAGCAAGA
The DNA here is from genome assembly GCA_963580505.1 of Ennomos erosarius. NCBI lineage: Eukaryota > Metazoa > Arthropoda > Insecta > Lepidoptera > Geometridae > Ennomos > Ennomos erosarius. The sequence goes on from OY756978.1 coordinate 9,003,223, forward strand.
TGATGTCTGCGCCGTGAGTAGACTACGCGGGGGGCGAGGGGGTGTCGGGCGGAGAGGGGGGAGCGAGGTTCGTTCGCAGCATGATTTATCTATGACTTAGATCCGGTTCGCGCAGGCACCGTGGTTGCGCCCACGCCTTATTTTGCTCTATTATCGTGCTAAAATTATCACTTGACATACTGTTCAATTTCATTATTATTCGACAGCTTTATGCCTCGCCAATCGAAATTTTGATTCTGTATTTTAATTATTGCGACCCTTTTTTCCTAATAATTTTCAAATTCCATCTCTAAATACCTACAATAAGTATTGTTATGCTTATATTATATACTTTTATCAAGTATGACTCTATAGCGCTTGGTTAGTTAAAGCTTTGTATAGTGCTTGGCAATATATTGTGGTTCTGCCTACCTAACTGTTAAAACCTCAGTAGAACCTAGTGACTTCATTCATTCCAAGTTTAATTATAGGTAGGTAGGTACCTAGACCAAAAAGTTTTTTCATGCATAATGTGAAACAGTACCTACAGTAAAGAAAGAAGAAAATAAAGAAAATACATTTATTCAGGACATCACATTACATTCTTACAGTAATGTGCCTACCTATATATTGTCCAACTTGCACTGTACCTACTGGTGTATGTATACAGACCTTCTTAGCGCCACTTTGTGGCAGACGCCTAGACTCTTAGACAAGTCCAAAAGTAGGTGGGTCAACCGCGCTATTCAGAGGTATTCATTGTTGTATTTGAATTCGTTGTGACGTGATCTTTGTTGTGACTTAGTAGGATTGTAGGCTGGTGATTCACAGCAGCAGTAGAATTTTGTCGTGAAGATTTCATCGTTGTCTTGGCATACCGTCACGTTGTCACCATCGCCATTTTCGATGCTACATTTTTATTTATGTTGCAATCAAGAAGTAATAGTTATTTACAGACATCCTATTACATAGTAATTTCTAAAGTGACTTACTTAAAAAAGAGCCTTATACGCTAGAATTTATATTAAGAAGGACGTAAAACTAAAACTTCTTTGTATTATGATGATAATGCCGTTATTGAAAAAGAAAGTTAAAACAACATCAAATCAACAGAATGGCTCATTAGAAATAAAATGGAGCTCCTGCTATTAAGTAGAGGCATCACGTTTTGTTTGATGTTGCTCTCACGCCAGAAGTGGAATGAAATCTCGGGTGGTAATGACTCACTCGGAGTAACATCGCAAAGGATGGCGCTGGCGCATGTCGTGCGTTTGGTATACGGCGCATTAGCGCATGTCAGAGTGAAGTCACAGAACATATACTAGTGACTACAGTGATGGCGTGTCTCGAGGCAACATTGCATTACCACATTACATATAATAATTTTATTGGCGCTACACTTAATATTAGCTTACATACACTCTCACACGATGGCGCTGAAAGAGACCACGTAGGAAACCCATGACGAAAGCCTCTTAATGCATATTGCGTCATTGCATTTTACAAAATCTCAGTTGCAAAAAAGCACTCTACTTTTAAGCCACTAATATTGACCTGAAATAATGTCGTTATTTCAAGTAAGTATTATAGAAATTATAAACAATACCATTGCATGCGCCTTATCTGGCCCCGCGTCTAATTATATGGGAGGCTTCATCAGCTTGTCCATCTTTTTATATAGACCATTTTGATTGTTTAAATAAAATTGGCACTAATAGTTTTTTGTAAAACATTAATTGGATTACAATAATACTAAAAGGTTCTTATTTCTGCCTTATGGATAACTTAAAACAGGCACTAATAAATAATTTTATTATAAAGGTACTCAGTAACTATTAGCACATAGGAGTACTGTACTATCTATATACGTCCTACTAGGTCATTTAAAGGGTCGTTTTAAATAGGGCTGCAGTTGTTACTAGAAAGTTACCCATCTCCATATCACCCACTAGTAAAAGGACGGAAATGGATATATTATTATGCTATCCCTTTAAAGCAGAGATATGTTATTTGCAAATAAGCAATACTACTTTCTTCACCATGTTGCTTCAGTTCCTCAACGCGTGCTGTTGAGTTTTAATCAACTTGCACTTACCTCTAAGACAAAATAGGCTATATTAACCATAATTGGAATCAGAGAGATACCTACATTTGACATTAAAAGCTTTCATGCAGACCTACGTTGGCTTCTAGAAAATTATTAAGATTTGCTTATTTGAAAATCTCTAGTGATGGGAGCTGTATTGAAAATTTTAACGACTAATATAATCAACTTGTATAACTTGTGTCGAGGCGGGTACGATGTTTATACATCTATTCTTTACGTTTTATGTCTAAAGATTACTAGGAAACAACATGTGAAATTCTGTAATGATTAACTCACTCGTAAATTTTCTATTGGCTATTAGTGGCTGCAACTTTCGAAGTTTATTAAGTTAGTTCTAGCTAACGACTTAAGAAACGAGCAACTCTCGCAGTCAATCCCAAAAATCTCATTAGACTAGACTTGTAATAATGTAATAGCATCTTCTGCTGGTCAGTAATTATCCATCGTTTGTTGTTGGTTGCTGTTATAGAAGTTGGTAGTAATGTAATAATCTGTGTAATAATGTAATGTGTTGTGTATAAGCGCCGGTGACGCCGGAGTAAAGAGGTCGACTCGGTAAGTCGGTATTGGTACCGCTCGTAGCCTCCACTTAAATTACTTCGCCGAAAAGAAAAAGTGTACCAATTGAGCTGTATAAGAGCTAGACGTTAAATCAAATTGAAGATGCCCGATAAAGTGGATAATAATTAGTGGAAGACGTGAAAGCGTTGGGAGAAAAATTCGTGAGAGTTTGTGTTAGTGTGATTGTGCATTTGGCGAGGGACATCCGGTTGTGGTTGGAGCTCTAGTATGTCTTATGCGGCGCCTAATATGATACCTATTTTTCTGATTTGATTGACGGTTAGTTGTTTGTGAATATCATTCACGGAAGAATAATCACACAATATCATATTAAATAACAAAGTTCAGCCAATTAAAATGTCAAAATGCGTAGAGTATTGTATAAATAAGTACCATTCAGACTGCAACGACAGTTTAAGGGTTGATACTAGGTCTAATACGCTCTCTTAAGAGAAATATATCTATAGCACAGATTAATTTGTAAAAGAAAAATTAGAATCACGAGCGGGGATTGAACCCGCATCCATCCATCCTTCAAGCCGGGATATGCTTTATCTGTAGATTACGCTGAGCAGGCGATACTGCTTTAAAAATCATAAATATATCTATAGCAGTTATGAAAGAAATAACTTAGATCCACAAATTCACAAAAAAATCATATAAACATTCAATTCAATATTTAAAAACGGTTTGGTTCTAATTCATGCCATACGTTTATATTATAATTATAAGGCAACATTTTATACGCACTTTTGGTTGTATAAAAGCCATCAACCGGTTTAATCTAATAATTGATTTATGCTTAATCTCATTCAGGTTTGGCAAAATACAGTAAAATCACATCCTAATAACCAGTGAATCATGCAGGTAACAAGGTTCCGAAGAGGTCTAAAAAGTGTAATGAAATTTCAATAACGGTGTTAAAAAGATCAATTAAGGCGTTGTGCACATAACAGCCTGCAAGCCTCGTAAGATGTGCGGCGTTTCCAAGATGGCGATGCCACGTAATTGGGCTTGAATCACTTTTTGCGAATACATTCATGAATATTCCATTTGAGCATCAACCAACGTTATGTCAAAGGCGCGTCTACGAACGCATAAAATTAACTTGCTTTATTGACATTTCGGCGAGCTTAAATTCTTTATTTAGTAGAGGCGAGACAATAATAATTTGATTATTAATTTAAAACAAGTTTGTCTGTATAATTATAAAACAGTAGATTTTATTTTCATATACTTGGGTAATTTCATTTACCAACTGTTATTAAAAATAAGCTCTCAGCTACTATGTAAAGGAAAAACATACCTAATGTGAGAGGCCATACAGCCAAAACCTATACCTAAGTAAGTAAAAAAATTAAGTATTGAAAATGTAATTATTTCTCTAAATTCATCAACCGGACATAAATAATATATCTTAAAGTTAACAATTCATTAAAGACGATTGTAAGTATAAATATTACCTAAGAAAACACTTTGAAAACAGGAGCACAGCGAGCGTGAGCAGTTATATTCTGCATATTATATACTGCTTATTATGCTGTCAGTGGCACTTGATTAATTAAATATAATTGATACAAGTGCTAACAGTTGTCGTCTAGAAAGCCAATTGCATGAATATCTCTAATTGTATTACTTAATGGATACCTACATTAATCTAACTCGCATCATAATCGAGTGAATTTTATGTGTAAATGATTGTTACTTCAAGACAAATTTTTATAAGTTCGTAGACGTTTGTATAATAAATAAAATGTAGCGAAGTAAAGCGGCTGCGTACACCTTATTAACTTAATTTTATCACTCTATGGAAAGTTTACAAAAGAACCGAAAAAGGACAAAACTAAATTAAATCTAAACTAAAATAAACTATCTAAAACTAAAGTAAATAAACTTAATCTAAGAAGCCGCTACCAGTGGGCAATTTCCCCAAAATGCTGGCGGCATTGCCCCGTTGTATGGCAATGCTTAATCTTTGCGCCATATATAGACCAGCATTACAGACCAGAAAGTTTACTAATTTTAAACTCGGTCGATATCAAAATGACTGACAATCAAAATACTCGTATCTCAGATAGAGTATCTATTAAATCTATAAATGCTGATAATAAAACTGTAACACGTCCAATTCTGTACATAAAAGATCATTTGAATTTTTCTTATTGAAGGGCGACTCTACTCTGAAGCCTAAACTGTTTTTTGTTTTTGTGTATCGGTCTGGCTGGCTATATTTGCAAGAAAAACAATATACCTACTAGTTTCGTCGTTCTAATTCCAATACAGAGTACACTTATACCACCTATACATTTATTAGGTTGATATCGTAGTATATCATCTCACGTCACTATAACACCTAAGTATAAAATGACCTATCAAATATTCAGTATATATTATAAATGATGTAGGTAGGACTCTTATTAATCAGGCAGGTACGTGATTATTCAAAGTAGAGAACTAGTTTTACTACGTCACCAGAATCAAAACAAATAAATTTAAGTACCTATTGAAATAAACTACCCATAGGGTCAAACAGTACCTACCCGTTGGATATGGTATACAAGGGCTATCAATTAGCTGAGGAAGTAGTATTATTTGCGAACAAAACATAATTTAGATCGAATACATCGGACAACTTTATACGAGCTACTCTCACTTACAGTGGAATTTACCATTATATACAGTATCGGCAGGTAAAGAAACGGGTTAGCCGATCAGGCACCCACTCGTGTCGGTCGCGAACATATGAAAGCATTGAATATAAATTAATGCAGCAAGGTGACAGCAAATGCTAGTCGATATATTATGCGATGTTTACGTCACCATAGGCACACAATTGCTAAATGAGGGAAAACTAACGTTATTTAAAAAAAAATATATGTTTTAAGGACTTTATGTGCGATGTTTTAGTCTTTATCAATGTAGGACAAAAACAACACAGGGGAAAGCAATCGGCGAATTGGTGATATAACAATCAATAATTACTCTATTTTTAAACAAAAAAATTTGGATTGAATTAACTTCAAAGTTTTCATAAAAACTTACACTTAGTTTTGAATGCATTTTAAGCAAGTGTCTAATAGAAAACGCGACTCAATACAATATTACACAATTATGTTTCTATGTCAAAACAGATCTTAAAAGATAACAAAGCACTTCGCACCTCAATAGAGTTTGCACAGCAAAGGAGTAAACGGTAAAGGAACTGCGAGCACATTTTGCGCTCCCTTGACCTTATAATGAGGAGCAATTATTATTTAATCCACGGTAGTAACGGCTAGGACGGCGACGTAACGCCCGCGTTGTTGTGGCAGGTTGATTATAATTGTGGCTGTGCCCACTGACTGCGTTTCTATAGACAAGGAGTACCTAGCCAGTTTTGCACTTATTGTTTTTCCCGTGTGCATTTAAAAATGTCGATGATTGATATTTACTTAATATTAGATAATCTTTTCAATAACACAAAAATTAACATTTTGTCTGTTTTTATGTATCACTTTAGCAGAAGATAAAATTAAGACACTAATATGATGACTAAGTATACGGTATTGAAAAATATGATAAAAATATATTCAACCGAACAATGAAAAATTCACAATCATAGAATCCAGAATAATAGTAATATACAAAAATATAAACAGTAGCTCTTTGTGTATTTGATCATACATACCAACGACGCCTATTATGCAAGAAGCCGGACACAGAACAATGTTAAGTGCATTATATTTATACTAAAGTGCGGTTTTGTTCGTGACTAGTCCGATACTGATCTATGAAACTATGGCGGATGTGTTTCGTTACCATGATCTTTGATAATTAGTATCAACTTAGAATATATTTGGTAACATCATAACGTACGTACAAACTGACTGTTTATATGATACGACGTACCCAGGCCTTGACAGGTAGAACAAAAACACTCGTTTGTTTGATAAATAAATACTTATGCGTTCTTTGAAAAACTATCTAAGTACGTCAATCATAATGATATCCTACAACGTTAAATAGGTAGGTTTTCATATTATATATCATCTATTGAGTTATTGAGACCTTGACAACGGTCCTTCAAATTTTTAAAGGTTCACAAAATCTAGTCAAAGCCCTGGGTTGCAGTATATATTTTATACGTTGTTGATTACTCTTTGAGTTTTACATTGTATTAAGGTTAGCTTTTGGTTATATTTCAAAGCCTGTTAAACTTTCTATAATCCGCTTAGCAGCCTCGTGTAGTAAATATCGAATAATAATCAATAAGATGCGATATTTAATAGCTATTAGCACCTATCTCACTGCATCGATAGTTCGGTTATTATATATGCCAATATCTTTATTATGCTAACTAACTTTTAAAGATAGCATTTATGTATCAGGTTACAACCAAAAACCTTATTTGGGTGTATTTACAACATATCAATTGGATAAACTAAAGTCTAAAGGGTTTTTGTAAGTAATTAATATAAGAATTTTATATTCATTAAGTTAAGTTTGTATTATTTTATACTCTATTACTTCCTTTTTATTTTTGTGTGTATGTTTGTTCCGTAAGTTGATACCTAAAATGATTCACCACATCAACAGAAAGGAATTATTTAAATTCAAAGCAGTTTTTGTCGTACCATGATTTAATTTTAAATGTTTTTTCTACATAGCACGGATAGTAAACACAGACCTTATATCCGGTATCCTTCGAAGGTTTCTTAAAATTAGAACAGTGGGAAAGCCCCAAACACGGAACTTGTGATAACTGTATCCTCTATTCGCACTCGACTCGGTGGCCCACTGCCGCTCTGTCTTATTAACTCTTATTCACACTTTAGTAACTTTCGATTAAGATGAATTGTAACTTAGGAGCTAATGGAGCTTTCCATATGGAAGTGTTTAAAAGTTCTTTATTTTTCCTATCAATTCATTCTTTTGTCAACATTATTTTATATTACTTACTTTAAATCGTAACTATTCTTGGTTGCTAATTTACCATTTTGGTGAGCATTGAGCAATTTATTTGTCTAGTACTTGACAAACTCATGCATAAATAACATACATAACTATTTGTGTTCTTTGGGGCACAATACGTATTAATTACGTACCTAGGTACTTATCTAACAATTTCGTAGCATGGAGTTTCATCTAATCTAGTAAATAGCCCCACTGTGTATAAACAACTCATACTATTTCGTCTAAAATATCTAACTACTTACTTACCATTATCTTGCTATTCCGCTTTGAAAACGAGCCTCGTGTATGTATCTCGGGCATTATTGATTCTGTTTAATATTTTGCAAGCCATATTGTTTTTTATAAGTGCTTTTTTCTACCCTATTCGAAAGACTCAAGGCTCTTACAGTATACGAAGCGCTAAATGCAAGTTCTATATTTACAGCAACTGTTTGGTGAAGCTACCGTCAACAGTGATGCTGCTGTTTAAATACTCGCTAGTGTGGCTTATAACATCTTGTGTGTGGTAATGACGAGCTAATATTTGTTTTATCATGTTGAATGTGTTATAGGTCCGATTTGACTACGTTTTGCCTAAAAAAATTAATACGTAATAACACTTAAACATTTTTATTTGGAGTATATTAAAGCATTGCACTAAAAAAACACCTAAAATAAATTATTATCTAATACCTTTACTATTACTAGGTGCTAGGATTTGATCTATTCTCAGTAGTTCAATTGATTTTCCACAGTTTTGCCAGCTATTCTATCACCAAGCAGTAGTATGCAAGCACTACTCATACTGTGTTTCAGTTTGAAGGGTTTTATAGCTAGTGAAATTACTGGCCAAATGAGCTTTATGATCTGATCTCGCAGTTTAGAAATCTTATTACTGTTCAGAAACTGTTTTGTTGTTATCTCACGATGATAGGCGCAGCGCAATGTATCATGTAAAACATTAATAATAAAAAAATAAATAAATATGTGTGGACATTTCACACAGCGCCATCTAGCCCCAAACTAAGCATAGCTTGTACTATGGGAACCAGATAACTGATACAATACTTATATACTTTTTTGTTTGTAAATACATACATAGATTTAAATAATAGATTAATTTAGAGTTCCGAGTGACACCGGACAATTAACACCAGACGGACTACTGGCGAGCTAGTGAATCTTCGTCATCATCATCATCATGAACAGCCTGAAGACGTCCACTACTGAACATAGGCCCCTCCGCAGAGCGCCACCTTCAGCAGCTGCTCGCCTTCTACATTCATCAGCTCCCAACGGCTTTCTCCAGATCGTCGGTCCACCTAGTGAAGGCCGCCCTACGCTGCGTCTTCCAGTTCGTGGTTGCCACTCAAGAACCTTACTTCCCCATCGGTTGTCAGTTCTACGAGTGATGTGGCCTGTCCACTAACATAATTATCAACTTAGCTATACTTATCAGTCACTTTAGTTCTTTTGCGGATTTCCTCATTTCGGTTCAATCATTTTCTCCTACATAAAAAAAACAAATGTTTAGAATTACTCAATGGTAAGCAAATAAAAATATAAGACAAGTGCGGATCCGTTTCTCCAGATGATTGGCATGAAGCTCGCTGGTTGGTTTTGATTGCATCGGCTCGTGAGACTCGTGAGACAAATATCTACGCCGACATAGAAATTATTTAGAATAGACTTGAAACAAACGATGTCGGCCTAATTGAATTTCACAATAAAGTAGTCTTTGAATACTGACAATTTAATATTATTATTATTATTTATTTTATGATTATAAATATCTGTAGTTTTTCTAAGGTTTATAAGAGTTTATCAGGATTGTATTCGTATTAGTTATAACAAGTCAATATATGCATTTTGATTTGAAATGAAACCATTTTTCATGCGTACCTACGGTTTGACCCTTAGTATTAAAAACTGACACAATAAAATTATGTAGGTCGCTTTTGTTGCCAATCTGTGATTGATTTAATCATTTTATGGCATCAAGTAAATGTTTTTTCAAAATATGAGTGGACAGAAATCTGCTGTCTGAAATCAGTTTTATGAGCCATTATGTTATAAAGTGCGCTCACAGACAATAAATCATGAAATGTATTCCAAGATTAAGAGCTAGAAAGGACGCAGTTGTGAAAGTCTCTTTCAGGTTTCGGCTCCGCGCATGTAATTGACGTGCAGTGCTCTGGAAATATCAGTCACGCTGTGCTTACCATTAACCCGGCTAATGAAGAACGCCCAATGAGAAAATACTTAAATAATAACGACAGAAATTGCTTACGCTTACGCGCACTGCACTCGAAGTGCAGCATCAGATCACATACTAGACACGCAAAATAAGCGGAAAGTTTTTGTAATCAATATAAATATATTTTTTGGTAATTAAACCGATATACGATCGTATTGTGTCTTAATTTGTTGATCGGTGGGATGCCGTGCATGATATTATTTACACAGAGAATGCACATGCAGATAACGTGACTCGTGACTATGATTATAGACCTGCATTATATCGGGCGCTTAATGCAACGCTAAGCTGCGTAATGTTCAGACAATGGCTCGCTTCTTACAGTGAAAACTGACATCGTATTACGGAAAAGAAATGTATCTATTCTTATACAAAAAGGGACCAGATACCAGTTTAAGCAAATAACGCATGTATGGAAACTTTAGTGTGCCACAGTGGTCACAATAGATTCGGTATGGTCTGTATCGAAAGTAAACGTGTGAGCGTCGTGGCGCGGTGCGGGCGGTCAGTCGTGAGGCTGAGCCTGCACGTCGTCGGAGGCTATTGCGGTCGGTTTCACCTCGCACTTGTATCTCGCGATCTCGTCGCAGGGGCGTTTCGCGCGCCTTTTTTGGAATAACTCGAGCAAATTTCGTCGGAAACTTTTATTTCGCTGCGCGCGAGTTGCACTCGAAAATCGAATTTTTATTTTAATGAGCCGGTTTCGCAGCAATGTCTCGCTCGCACTCAACGCTGTACTGAATAAATAAATAAGTTGTTCTACTTTCTATGAGATCGTTTATTTGGCCAGCTGAAGACGCATGCTACAACGCCAGTGACGAGGTGATCCCGGTCGCTTCCCGTGAGTGATGAAATGAGTGATCCTAGCCCCTTACCGTGATAGTTCCATGGCTCCCCTCTTTTCATATAACCAGTGTAATGTTTGTAACATAATTATTATAATCATCAATTTGTATCTATGTCACTACTATGTATTATAATTTTATCAAGTAGTAGTACGGTGCTACCTAAAACAGTTTAACAGACTTTGAGGACATCGTATAGATAAGTATACTTACCTCTGACTTGAAATATCACGTAAGACAATAATTTTCACCAGTAAATGATGTCCATATGAATTTATACAGATTAAAAAACCAGCCAAGTGCGAGTCGGACTCGCGCTGGTTCCGTATCATTATCTATAATATGAGCAAGAAAGTCACGTTTCTTATATGGGAGCCCTCTTCCATATATGTATTCCATATATTTTTTTTATAGCGGTAACAGAAATACATAGTCTATGAAAATTTCAACTGTCTAACTAAGTATAACGGTTCATGAGATACAGCCTGCTGACAGATGGAAATACAGGCAGACAGACATACAGGCAGACAGACATACAGAGAGACAGATGGATGGACAGTGGAGTCTTAGTAATAGGGCCCGTTTACTTTTTGGGTACGGAACCCTAAAAATGCAACAGCCTTGTTATGCCTATACAAGGGCTTCAGTACAGATTTAAATATTTACTTCTTTTCCATGTACTAGTACTCAAATAGAGTAGACGTGTGTTACCTACCGGACATGGAAAGGACTTGTTATTATTAGTGCAATGCACTTGCATGCGTCACTACGCGAAGGACACGCTTTGTCTGGATCAGGTGTTCGCGCGGGCTCAGAGGGGGAGTGACAGGTCCGCGGGGCGCCACCGAGGCCGCTTCCTGTCGCAGGACTGGTTTCTGCGGTTTGAACCATTTTGTTTTGCAGTTTGCGCCAGTTTCATGCAAAACGAACAACCTTTTAACTTAAAAGCACTCGTTTACACGCGATATAGGTATTTAGAGTTTTACGACTCAGTATTGAGATTCCTGCTTCTTGGTTGCTAATAAACGTGTAACTTGGAATGACGTCATCACAGTGCGGGTCTACCAAATTAAGATCGTACTCCTACCAAAATTATTTATTTTATTTTCTTTTTATTTATTCCACAGCTCTTATCTTAATAAACACAATAAACCAATTATTACTTAAATTTACAGCAAAAAAAAGGAATAACATTTTTTAAAACAGAATAACTTATAAATCCGAAATTGTGTGTACTAGGTACAAGTACATCTAGGATACTTTATGATCCCAAAAATTGTGTGGCTCCTGTGGGATAGTGTAATTAATGTAAATTGTTCACTTGCGTGTAACCGCGGCACGCAGCTAGTTTAACATAAAAATGTCATCAACATAAGTCTGAAGACTGAACGTGAATTTTCTTTGTGTACTTATTGGGTAGGTACTGTCACAGATTACTTTAACATGCTGTTGATTAAATAGATGCCCTTTCCACAACTCACATATTTTTTGAATATTAGAAAGCCACTAGTGGATGATGGTAGTGGCCCACACCGTCGGTAGGGCATCAACATTGTATGATGTGTACAATAATACATATCAGATTTCTTATACTCATAAGAAAACAACTGTTTTATATTTGGCAAATATGGAGCAACAACATAATACGAACCAATATCATACGCAATAACGAGTAGAAAGCAGACAACGAAGCGACACAGACTTCCCTTGAAGACCATATTTTGGTTAATAAAAAACCAATTTGCTCTCACAGCCGCAAATCAACTCTTTATAACTCTCATATAACCGTTGCAACACATTTTATTGTTTTAAATTTAATAGGCTAAAATATTGTGGTAGGTAGATATCAATCAGTTTAATAAGTTTAATGGTTATTTGGTCAGATTCATAATGAGCAACTTTATTTTACTTGAGTAAATTATTAATATTGAGGTACTTGTTAATAGGTAATTTTAGTAATTATTTTCCGCTGATACAGTATACGTCAGTTACTAATCTTTCTTCGCTGAACCAAAACGTTAGTTATTCAATATAGCTACATAATATAATACCCACTTCTTTGTTGCAGATAATAAACACCGCGCCTAAATTAAAATTTGACATCGCAAATAATTTACAGGTAAGAAAGAGCCTATATTTAATATGCTTTAATGTAAGTCTACACGCGAGGTATCACAATAGTATTGAGCTGTCAAGTCCGCATTCTATTACACAGTTTCTGCACATAATATGACGCGAGCATTGCATGATTTTTCCCCGAAGGTGAAAGTCACTTGCAGCAAGTCATCTCGTCTGTATGCACCCTTTGCTTCTGTTACTACCTGTTCTATTGAATGTTGAACAAATCGAATCAATGAATAGAGTAAATGGATTATTAACGCTAACTTAACCGTCTGCTTTCGAAGATAATCCGGACTGTCAGCCGCATACTTGTAGAAATCATGTAATGTTTTTTGCTAAGGCTTCGTGGTTTTCAATTCATTGAATATTAAACCTGTTTTAAATTTTATTTTGGAGTTCCAAAACTCTATTTTTCAGAGTACTTACTTACGTTATTAAAATATTTATTATCTTTACCTCTTTATAATTTTAGTATGGAAGGATAAATTATTACTGTATTATGCTCATCATCAGCCCATGAACCTTTTTTTTCTATGAGCTATTGCTGATTGATGGTCTCAACCAACATTTACAGCGTCACCGGGCAGTAGCCCTATAAAAACACGGAAAAATGGTAACGAAAAATTCTAGGTGTGTGTATTGAAAGGTGTTTATAGATTTATAAATAAAATTAGCACATGGTCGCGTCACTGTCCCAAAGTTAGGTAAGTAGCTTAGGTATTTCATATTCAGTCTTAAATTCTTAAATTGAAACCGTATTAACTACATTCATAAATGAGATGCACATCAACTTGGAAAATATTTTAAATAGGTCTATGATTAAGATCTGTCGTTTATAACAGCAATTGTGAACTTGATTTAACGAGATGAAATGTTTCATATAAGTCAAGGACGGGATTGTGGGTTAGACAATATTAGCTCATGTAAAAAACTTGTTGGTAGAACGACATCGCACAAGTGTGTTTAGCTCGCTTATGTATACTCTATAAGGTTAGCTGACTCTACATGAAATAGCATGCGTGCTCTTATTGATCTTTCCAACTTCGTTTTTTTTACGAGAATGAATGACGTGACGAGCTAGTCATTCGCCTGGTGTTAAGCGACATGGCCGCCCATAACAGTTGCAGTATCACTCGGAAATTTAAAACAAAAGTTTCGCGTGACACTGCACTGCGCACGTCATCCTGAGACATCACACAGTCTAGTAATCAGATTACTAAACGGCGAGATCAGGTCATAAGTCTCATAGCCCAGTAATTTCACTAGCTACAATGCCCTTCAAACCGGAACACAGTACTGCTTGCACACTAATGCTTGGCGGCAGAATAACTGGCAAAACGGTGGTACCTAGATGAACTTTGCAGAAAAGTCCTACCACCTAGTAGCGTTAGGAAACTACTTAGCATTTTATCATAAAAACAGCTCATTGCGATATTATATTATTTTTGTTTTTACAATTGCGATACATAGATGCATACATAGATGCATTTAATAATGAATATTACTCATAAAATACTGTTACTGCGATTCATTAAAAATCAAGTGCCCTAGCTACTAGGTGGTAGGACCTTTCTGCAAAGTTCGTCTAGGTACCACCGCTTTACCAGTTACTCTACCACCAAGCAGTAGTGTGCAAGTACTACTGTGTTCCGGTTTGAAAGGCATTGTTGCTAGTGAAATTACTGGGCAAAAGAGACTTTATGACCTGATTACACAGTGTGGTAATCTGATTACTAGACTGTGTGATGTCTCAGGATGACGTGCGCAATGACACGCGAAAGTTTATTATTTTAAAGTTCCGAGTGACACTGCAACTGTTATGGGCGGCCGTGTTGCTTAACATCAGGTGAAAGACTAGCTCGTCACGTCATTCATTCTCACAAAAAAAAAGAAAAAAAAAGTGCTATAGAAGCACTCTACTTTAAACCTAATTAAGCTTACATGGGAAGGCTTTGTACGACGTTGGCAACTTAATCAATCTATGTCCAATATTGATTATACAGCGACTTTATTTTACCACTATAGGTGCCTCCTATTTCAGCTTTATCTGTTTTCCCACGGGAACTCTTTATTTTTCCGGTATAAATAGTATCCTTGAGTTGATTCGTAGTAATGTACGGTAAGCTAGTTTTAAAAATTTGTGTTGTTAAATTTTCGAAAGCGTCTCTCACTCTCCCTCATGACCCTCATACCCTCTTAGATACAAACAAACAGGAAACTTACCATTTAAGTACATAATGGGGCAAATTTTAAAGGCTTTACCTGACAGATCTAAAGCTCCTAAATCTGTTGCTGTCCTTGTCAAATAGACGGCAATGTAAAAGACGGATATATTTTTAGCATTTTTAAAACTGTCAAGTAAAGCCTTCAAAATTAGGCCTAAATATTAGTAGATATGTTGAGATATTTTACCGTGATGCTAACGCTCTGGTTTTCAAAAGAATTAAGTTTACACTGTAAAGTAAGTAAGATTTATTATCATTAATTAATTAACAATGATAATAATTAAGATGGTTTCCTTTCATTAACATAAGAATGTTTGAAAAACAACCACCTATACTCCGATGGCTTAGATATTGTGTCTACGTTACACTTTTGCTCTTTTGCATAAGTAACTTTCGCTGCTAAAAACTTTCTTTCTTTTAATCACATTAAATTTGATGAAACTCCAGCGGAGATCATCGAATGCATTTCGATTAATCAGTCACAAACAAAAATTAATTATGAAGCCTGCGTCCTGTAATCCTGTTTACTTTAAGGAGTGCACATTTTGGATTAAGATTGACTTAAATAATTTTTTTATAACGTTTTAAATATGGAACCGCTTACGTATTCAAGTTCCTTATTAAATTAATAAATACACTATTGCATATTAAGTAAGAAGTAAGATTAGACTAAGAGAGAAAAATTTAGTTTCTCTTTTCTTAATTTTGCATTCACCCAATGTATTCAAATTCTTATATGTCTGTACTAAAACTTCCCATGATATGAATATAAAAGCTTTGTTAGGGGCAACTTTAAATTATATATCAGTTTACAGAATTTAATATATCAAATTGCATTTATGGCAAGTGCGTATTTATTAATAAAAATACAAGTGCGCCTGTCTGTTAAAAACTCAATGGCATGTTGCAAAACCAGTTTAAGATTTTATGATAGTGTTGCACATAGCCGGCCACTATTTTGTTAGTCCGCGAAGTATCATGTTCAACTACGTATTATCAATTAAACAGTAGCTTGCGGCTTTGCTTGCTTTTTGAGTGGTTTTTAGGTCTCTGTAGCAATCAAGAAAAGTAACTAATAATTTAATAAAATGGTTAAAGCGACGTCAATGCCTTAATTTAAACCTGACCATGTATTTTCCGTTTAAATATTTGGTTGATTTAATAACAAAACTACCAAATTGATTTTAATGAAATTACTATGGAATAATCTGAAAGTATACCGATTCAAATAAATATATTTGTATCAAATAACAGAAATACAACAAAATTATTTTTCACTAGAAGAAATCTGCTCTTTTATAAAACAAAATAGGTAAGAGTTTCTGCTTTTTTATGCAGCAAAATGTATTTATACCTTAATTTTTTATTAAGAAATGGATGGACGATGATGGTTGAGTATAATACACATTTAAGATATAGCTTTTCATAAAATAGTTTTATTAATATTAATGGTTCTCGTTAGTAACAGCTACATTGTAACTTGTTCTACAGCCGTAGATTCTGCTCGTAGACAGGAGTCAGTGCTACGCTTGCTACGAGCGCGCGTTGATGTTTTTAGTATGGAACGTAAAAACTTAATAATCTCGATCGCGGCCTATATAATTATTCTTAGCCCACCTCAGTTATCCTTTGTGTCTTGTTAACTGACATTTATTTTAATAACAAGTTATAATGATTGTGTTACAACTACGAACCATTTTATTACTCCAAGGAGTTATTACTGCACTAAACTCTATACCCAGCTCTCAAAAACCATTCGTTTGCAAGTTTTGAAATAACAAAAACCAAAGTTTTTGTTCTGTTGTAGTTTATATCCTTTATAGTTACATTCTTTGAAATAAAAATTAATGGCGATTTTAAATTACAGTGTTTTACGACGCGTCATTAATTATAATTAGGACACATTGCAATATAGTAAAATACAAGCAGTTGGAGTCACTCTATTCTCATAGAGAGTGAGAGAGTGAGTTCTCGTTTCTCTATTCCTTTCATCATTTGATTTTTCTTTCTCATTATGATTAATCGTTTGCGCACATGTGTAGTTAGTATAAGTAGGTATTTAAGTCAGGTACTTTGCACGTATCCATATTGGGTCGGTATAACCCAACTCGTCTCGCGATTAAAATAAGGACACGTATAAAAAGCTTTACTCGGAAACTCCATTGGAACAATAATAATATAGTGTCAGTGTTAAAGTGGAACAAGGAACTCGCGTAGTGGTGACTGGTACGTTGAACCTCCCGCGTGCGTGTGTGAGTAAACACACACAAACCGAGGGCTCTACGCACACAGAATAGTCGTGTCAAACGTTAATGTACGAATACGTTTTACCAGCTGCGTGTGCGTTTAATAAATGTGTATTTGTGTATTAATCTGATTCATGGTGCTACAAGTTAGCAAAGCGTATATTTTGTGCAACTCTCCTTGTCATATTTTGGTGGTAATTAATTTATAGTGTATACTGTAGGTGTATTTAGGTAATGTTAAGGGGTTGCGTAGATACCAATTTGAAGAAATAGAACCCTTTTATTCCTTTCTCTGTCTAGTTTGTTGGCCGGTTTAACTGTCAAAATTTTTTTCTCAGGAATGGTTAAAGATAGGTGAAAACAAACGTTTTCTTGGCGTATTATTCCTGTAAAAAGATATGTTCACGTATAATTCAACTATTTAATTTTATAGTCAGTTTGTATGTTATACATAGATAAAATCCAATATATAAGCTCACAGTGGCACGCAGTTGCGGCACCGCATGACCGCACGGTAGCCGCCGCTGCGCGCGCCGCACCGCCTCGGGGCGCCTGCGTGCGTCCTTGTCCATTGCCCAACGCACAAACCTGCCGCTATTTAAGCCTCATCGCATTAAAAGCTCTTTACAGCGTACATTAAAATAAAAACAAAATCCAATTAAGATCTCCAGTAATTGCGCGCTCAATTGCCCAAAGTGCTGAGTCTGAATCGAGAGCGCGAGATACTCTATCGATGATCGCTGACCTTTGCCGATTTTACGATTTCGAAATTTATTGTAAAACTTAACGAGCACACGGAATAACTTTGCAACATCTTCATAATGTGATGCCAAGAGGAAATCTTATCTGCTGTGTATAGTATTATAACATATATATTAATGTATATATTATATATTAATGTATAATGTTACTAAAATGATGAGTCGGTTTTGGTAGATTTTGAGCATTTTTTGTTATTTAAATAAAAGATAAGTACAAGATAATAAACGTTAAGTTTTCTTCCTGTACATAAAACAGCTCTTCGTGCATAATTATTATATCACAGATCAGGAAAAAATTACACCGATCCGATAGAGACGCCGTGCTTATCATTTAAAGCTTGTATGCGGTTTAAAGATAACATATTGTCTTGTGTAAGTAAGCGCCCAGGGCGCCTAAGGCTAATCTATGCTCGACAGGAAAAAATTTGTTATTGTCGACTTTGAATTTCTTTTTCTAGCATCACAGTCTTGTCCTACGAGTAGACGATGTCATCATCTAGTATATATTTCATTAAGTTTTAGCGTGGATACTAATGAAGTACTACATGACATAGTATACCTGGCTACATGATTTTTTTATAGTATTTGGTAGAGTATTGAAACCATTGATTTGTTTGATCTACTTTGATCTAGTTCCGGGTGTTCAACAAACAATAAAGATCTCCTTGGTTGGTAATAATTGCGTCTCGATTGTTCAGAATTAAACAAGTAATAATGTATGTCATTGTTCACTAACAGACATTACGCAAGGTCAAAAACCCAATTTATTGATAGTATTGCCACTGACGCAGCGGACATGATTTTAATTTCATTATTTAATTGATCTAGGTCATTCCCGGCTTTTTAATAGCTATGACAAATATAATTGGCCACGATATTCATGGATTCAGTAAGCTCTTTTATTTATTTATGTACTTACTTACCTAAAATACCTACCAATACTTTCATCATTTAAAATAAAAACCAGAACGAAGAACTTCCTTAAATTAAATAGAAAGAATCAATATTTAAAACCATCGCAGCTGGATAATATTTATGTATTATAATTTATAACTTTATCTCGTAACTATAAAATATATCCAGTAATTTTCTTCTGAATTTGAAGGATTTACCTAAAGTTCTGTAATATCCGTTAGGACTAATTAAACGTACCTACACAGTGATAGCGCACACATAGATTCACGCAATACGTATGGAGAGCAGAGAGCACACATAGATAGATATACTTACACAGAGATAGAGACACGTGCGCAGTGGCACCAACAGCGCGGAACGAGTTCGGAGCGACCTGCTGCGCCCGCGCAAGAAAGAACTCAGCCAAGGACGCCGGCGTAACGGTGCCTGGCGCTGGCGGCTGCCGCGGGACCCACGCTGGTCCCGTTACTCTCGCCTCACTCACCTGCAGGACCCGCGCCTGTCTAAACTCACACCCTAACTCCAGCTGACCAATGCTCAGGATGTATTAATTAAGCTTTAGTAGTTTCAAACTTTTCCACTACCAATAATCAATATAATCTTATTTTATTTTTTTCAAAAGAGGTCATTATATATTTAATTATTATATATAGTACTGGAACTTAAATAAAGATACATACATTCTAAACAACAATAAATATCGTCGCGGTACAGGCCAACGCGATTACTTGCTTGATTATGATAGACGTGTCCTCAATGAAACATTATTCGTAATAAAATCCAATTTTCAGTTCCTTCGTTCGGCCATCGACCCTATAAACCTTATTTTACATCTCACTCAAGCTCATTGCGTTTTGTAGTTTTGTCTCACAGTCACGAAAACCGCTGTTCTGTCTTTATTTTGTTCCATTACGGCCAAGAACAATGAATATTCGTCGATAGGAGCACGTTCCTATATCTATTCTTTTCACACTCGTGCGCGGTTGAGGTGCGATGAGCGAGAAGAGTAGCATTTTGAAGCGCTCGACCGATGTTAAATGCTTCGAATTCCTATTGGACCGCCGCTGCGCCGAGGCGCGAGAGCTTAAAGATGGCCACTCGAAGACTGTTTTCTCGTTACGATAACCTAATTTTATTCCATTACGCTGATAGTTGTTCTGCTTAAATTTCAATAAGGCAAGTCCATTAAGTTCGAATGTCAGGAGGTAAAGCGAGTAAAAAGACAGCGACCTCGCGGGCGTATGTTCGCACGCTGCGCCAGTGCCCGCCCCGCGCGCCCCTCTGCTGGCCACGCGGGTGATTCAACTATGTTTGTTCAGAAATATCGAAGGTTTGCCGGACGTCTACTGACGCGGAACTACCTTCGGCGCTTTTTTATTTCCAGGTATTATAGGAGTCAATTCTCTTACAGCTATGTATGTAGAGCACGGATTAAGGATCTACTACCTATCATGGAGGAACCATCCAAGCTATACATCAATTTCAAGCTAGTAGGTATAGTCAATAATAAAATAAATAACATTTTTCCAAGTTCTTATCTCATATGGAAATTGAAACATAATTAATGTAACGTATGAGTATTGTGAAAATAAAGAACCGTTTCCACCGATGTTGCGCCCTACAAAAGACTTCAACGCGCTACGCCTACACTACTGAGTGCCAATGTGCAATCAGAACGAAATATCATATAATAGTACCCAATTATTTGTTTATTTAATTTAACAATGTTTTCAATTCCTATTAGATTTTAATTTCACCACAGAATATAATTATTATAAAGGCCCATTCGAGCCGAGCATAGGCGTCTCTCTCACTCTTTGCCATACATAGCTGCTTATTAATCTATAAAAAACTGTAACCGAGCCAGTTCAGCTATGTGTAAAATTAACTGGGATTAACTTTAACTACAAGTATGTACCTAAACGAGGTATCCAAATCCTTAGAAATTTGTATTATTGTCAGTTTTTTACTTTACTTAATTCATAGGTTCAGAAACTACATAACATTTTGATTTGAATGCAGTATTCAATTGGAAAATAAAATAAAGTAGAGGAGTCGAAAGTACAATAGATTCTAATTTTTCCTTTACAAATTAATCTGTACAATAGTGTTGAGATATGGTGTAAAACCAGTAAAAAAGTCACGGTGAAATACTATTGCGAAGGCCTAGCGTATTTTACCTGTAGTCCATCCATGCTCACAGAGGTAGGCACCACAGGCAAACACTAGTTATTAAAAAATTGTTTTAATACCAAGCTGTTCTGTGACGTAGGACGCTAACCTTTACCTGTCTGTGGCATCTCAGAACATAAAGTCAATGCGGATTTCTCTTTCAATTTGTGAGATCCTGCATTAATACAATGAAACTACATAAAGTTATGCACCTCTCAGTCTCAGGATAACGTGCGCGATGCAGTGTCACGTGAATTTTTAATAATATTTTAGAGTTCTGGCATCTGCGTCTGTAACAGCTGTTAGGGGCACTAATCAATCAATATATATTTTGGTACCTACTATTTGTAAATAAGTAAGCCCGGAAGTGTGATATTGTTGCCCTCTGTTGGCACGCGTTCCGCCCGCGCTGCGCCGCGCCCGCCTCAAGCGCCAGTGACGATACTAAAAACTTTTTGCACGTGGACATTTGATGTTTTTGTCATTGGCATTTTTCCGTCTTAATTATATCGCGGATTATACTTCAAATCCTGTTTAAGTTTTTATGTGTGCCTAACTACTCGTAGGTACTAGTTCGGTAGCTAACTGGTTAGACAAGCGAACAATAACATACATAGAAAATTAATGTCACCATTAGTATGTTTCAATAAATATAAATTATGATAACGGATTATTTTTTCCGGCAGCTACATTAAAAGTTAAGAATTAAATAAAGAGCGCGAAATAATCGGCTACCTTATGATCGTATTAGACAATATTTATATATTCAATATGTGAAATAGTATTATATGTAGGTATCAATGTCATCTAACATAATCAAAAAATTTATTATTTCACCGGATTTATTAGGCATAGGGTTTACAAAGATTAGTTTTATTTCCTACTCTCTTGGCTAAACTCTAAAATATATTCTAATAAATAAATAAAATGCGATGGAGGACTTTAAATCATTTTAAAATTTAACTCTCGCAATCGATATAATTTTCAACTACAATAATAGCATACTCTGAAAACAACGTACCTACATGGAATGTGATTTAAAAGACTGGTGAGAAATGAATAAGTAGCAATCAAATAGCGCGGAAATTCACTTTCCCTTACGAATGCAAATGATGTGAACACGTGATTCTCATCGCGCGTTACGTCTAAATCCAATGTCAGATGATTCAAGCGGTCTTAAGTTTTTACGCCAGTAAAAACCAAATAAGATCGATTTTCCACTTAAAGTTAAAGCAAAGATTGGACGACGGATTCCTCGTCGTCTCTACATAGTTGCGTGCGCTGAGCCATCGCGTTCTAGCCACGAACGTCTATTCACCGCGACTCTCTTTAATTTGTTACGTGTTATTGGAACAACTAATCGATCGTATCAACGATCGTGATTTTGGCCTTTTTAATGTTTTTTTTTTAAAAAAACCGCTATATAATTTTGCCTCAATGTAGCCACAGATAACGACTAACTCTTCGAGATAATTTTGTATTTGCAAAAGTGCTTGAATGCACTAACTTTCGATTTTATTGAAGGCGAATAAATGGCACTCATCTTATTCACGCGAAGAGAAATTATTAAATGCTATGATCACACAATTACGAATATAAAAAAGTATTAAGTATGAATATAGCAATATTATGATTTATATCGCTGAGTTGAGATATATTTTTTTAATCGAGACGCTTAGTTGGGTGCTAGAGAAAGAGGTCCTGAGTTCAATCCTCAGGTCAAGTGAATCTTGTTTAGATTTTCTAATCACGGTTCGCATGGCATCAACACTCATGTTTCGCCGCGATAAATTGCGTGGGTGGGGTCTATAACATTTTTTGACCTTAATAATGCCATTTCCATGAGAAATACATGTCAGTATATAACGTATAAAATTATGTACATTTAGGAATAAGCGAAAAAGTGTTTTGTTTTAAATAACGTACCTATGACTGCAGTAAACAAATAAAAAGTGTTATTTGCCAGTGTTTTGTGATAGTTACTTTCATCATTCATCAGAGATGCTTATCTTGAGGCGTTAGAAGTTGACAAGTGCGCTTAAAATGAGATCGTCTACATTACGAAGCACGTTCAATCTTTGTCATTGTGTCACCACAAATTAATCATCTGACCAAGTGAAACTTTGCTTACTTATTGTTTATTTTTTTGCAGACAACTTCTGGTCTGGTTTATTTTATATTTCCCTCTTCGTGCTGCAAGCTATAGGTTAATAACATATATATTTTATATGATTTATTTTATTGCCTATATTTATGATAGGTGTTTCACACATTCGTTTCCAAACATTTAACTCGAGGTGGCCCGCATCTAGCCCCCGTATATTAGGCTTATAATAGTCCTGTTTACATGCGCGTATCACTATAAAAATTGGTGATATAAATAATCATCATCGTCATCACAAGCCAGCCGTCCCATCCATTCATCCTTTTTCCCTATATTTTTCCCTTTCTCTTCAATCTTCCTTTCGACACGATGATTATAAATAAATAGGTAAAAAAATACAAACGAAAAAGTTTTGTATAAAAATTACATCCTTATTAATTCATGCAACCCGTGCATGGCCATTTTAGAAAACAAAAAGTATTTTAAATATTATCCTGGAAAATTAGCTATTACCATTCCAAATTTCAGCAAAATCCGTTTAGTAGTTCCAGCGTGATGCGTGTTCAAAGGGACAGACAGACAGGTTTTAATTTTTGTCTGTCTCATACAGACAAAAATTAAAAAATAAATGTTTCAATTTTATATCGATATAGAAGTGTAAAGCAGTCAAAATTTTCAAAAAATATTCAATGTACCCGTTTAGCCCAGTTTCAGTTTTAATATATGTGACGGAGCGCGGGCGATTTTATTGCTGTGTGTCATTTATTATTCTTTAACTTTAACACAGTTTAGCTGCTAATCGAGTTGCAGTCTAATTTTGATTGGTTCAAAAGCGTGATGCACACGCACAAAACCATTGGCTCTAAATCAAGTTGTATTTGAGTAATCTTATGATATTTTGAGTAATTAAGTATCAGATTCGTTAAAACAGTGGTTGTTTCCAAGTTCCTTGGTGTTATTTTTAAGTTACCTACACCTGCACGCCCACCGTGGATAACTTACAACAAAAGATAACGGATACGCGTTCTGTGATATCACCTCGGCAATCCTAACGATCCGTTATATGTATTGATTTATTAGTATTATCTTAGCTCATCTGAACATAGGCGTTTGGTTTGTGGTCTAGATAATGCTCCGTGATAATGTCCGCAATTTTTTTTGTCATAATAATACTATTATTATTATAGACTCGTTGATAATAGATCGGTTTTCGCCTGAATGTTAAAAATGATCATCATGTAAGTAATATAAAACGAGTCGTGTGCGGTATCTGAGCCACTATATTTTGTAGCTTAATCCAGTAACTATTTACGATGAAACGTGTCGTGTTTCGCAAAACTGATTGCTGAGCCGAGCTCCGAGATTGGTTCTCGAGTAAACCGTGTCTAATTTATCACAAATAATGTGCATCAGTATACAATTTGAATCAGGACTGGTGCTCTGCGCATGTGCAGCAGGGTTGCAGGTGCCAGTGCTCGACGCATAAATAACACGCTCAACCTCGCCGCTATCCAATGAATAATGCTGCACGTAGCTACATTGACAATATTATGTGGTACCTATAAAAATATCAATAAACTAATCAAGAATTAAAGTATTTCCACTTCGTGAATATTTTGCGCAAACAAAGAAAAAGAAGCAATACCCTCTATTATTATGTGCATTAGCATTCCTTGTGGTTATGGAAGAGTTATTGTTGAAACTTTATTTTGTATTATTTTATTTAATGGGAGACGCTCATACAATACAAAATATGAGTTTTAATATATTTTCAGTACCTGAGGATTTAATGGGATACCAATCAAATCTTTATAGTGAGCTTCAAAATATGCATCACATTAATTGCACAAGATGTGAAAACTTTTAATTCATCATTAACAGCCCGAAGATGTCCACTGCTGAACATAGGCCTCCCCCAAAGAGCGCCACCTTGAGCGGCCACTCGCCTCCTGCATCCATCGGCTCCCCGCGGGTTTCACCAGATCGTTGGTCCACCGAGTGGGGGACCAGATTACGCTGCGTCTTCCGGTTCGTGGTCGCCACTCGAGAACCTTTCTTCTCCATTGGTTGTCAGTTCTGCGAGCGATGTGGCCGACCCATTGCCATTCAAACTTGCTAATTCTGAGAGCTATAGCGGTCATTTTAGCTCTCCTACGGATCTTCTCATTGCGGATCTTATCTCGCAGGGAAACACCTAGCAAAACTCTCTCCATAGCTCGTTGCGCGACTTTGAGCTTACTAATGAGGCCAATAGTAAAAGACCATGTCTCAGTTCCATAATTCATCACTGGCAACACACACTGATCGAAAACCTTTGTTTTCAGGCTCTGCGGTATTTTGATCAAAAAGATGGGTCGAAGCTTCCCGAACGCTGCCCAGCCGAGCTTTTAATTACCATAACTTAACTACAGTTTTATTGTACATATCGTATGTATTATATTTCTAGCCTGGTCATTGATTGAAAATTGAAGTAGTTACCCACTATTTTTATTTTGGTGTGTAGGTATCTCTTGAAAATCTAGCCGGGTATTTACATTAATCGATTTTTTGTAGCCTGAACAATCAAATCACAGTTGAGTCTTAAATAAATTTACACACCTAGTGACGTAAAACAAACGTAACTGTATGTTTACTTTGTTTCGTAAAATGGCATATAAAAATACGTAAAGCGTGGAATTTCCGCGTACAAGACAGAGTAGATACTCAAAGCCAGATGCACAATAAATGCAATTAATGAACACACCCGACCCAGCATGGAGGCGCACATCAAACGCTAGTTAAGTAAGAGTGCACGTTATGGTAAATCGTTCCATGATCTCTACAGCATGCTCACAACATTATTTACTCGCTATACGTTGTAGAGTACGTGCAGCAGTGTTTACTGATCATTAGTATGAGATTAGAATACAGACAGGTATTTACGAGTGCGTAGTAGTGTAAGTGGGCTGTAAACTAGGGGTCGCAGGTTCATCTCGTACTTATCGACTCGAGACATGTGCTGTATAAATTTATTTACTTTAACATATCATTTTCCTTTACATCTATTTTTCCTTTACCAGCCATTTAGAATGTGGTGTTAGAAGGGAAAAAAATATGCTGTTATATTATTGATTTCATTATAGTCGATAGCACACAACGCGTTTTAATACCAACATACTTAGTTCGTATCATGTTTATAATTGTGTATTGATAAATTAGTATATTTATTTAATGTAATGTGCAATATGAGCTTTGTAGCTGTTGGAACACATGATAAGCATAATTATTACGCCCAAATATAGTTGTCAGACTTTAGAGATCACTTCAGCGGTTGTTGAATGCAGTAAGTAAATGTCAATATATGGAGCACTTTAAAGAAAGTTAAACAAAAATTGTTTTCACTTAAAACCAGCCCCAAATTACCTTGATAAATGTACTGAGGAATCGAACCCTTCAATTAAAATCATTAAACGCATGAATCCGGTTTTTCCACAGCCGTACTTGTCTCAACGAACTTAACTGTCTTTTTTCGATAATGTTTGCTATATTAATTACGAAAGCTGTTTCGTGTCCGGTACCATTAACAATTGGTATTTTGAAACGTATCTACATGGTATTTCTATATACCTATTACACCGTTCTACAGCATTTTTGCGCACGGGTTATACATATGTTATTTTTATTGCTTTTATATCTAGAAATAAGAAAAACAACAAAAACAGTTCAGAATTTGCTTTTATGTAAAATATGGAAAAATAAAAATCTATGAAAGTACATAAATAGTGGACATAGAGATGATTTATTAAAGGATACTAAACATCAATTTATGATGAATTTATAAAAATGAATTCTTACAGTATAAGTTTTAAAATGAAGTCAAAATGTTTAAAAATGAACAGTTTTACTTTTCCTGTAAATTTTAGTAGAAGTTTCTCATTAACCCCCAAATATAGCCCCCCCATCATGCTATCAGTATACTGGACTTGGTAACGTTTCTCAAATTCCATTATATTTTTATGGAAGCGTCCCCCCTCTTCTTCCGAATAATCTCCCATACTATCTTTTAATTTATCCAAATGAGAATGTAACAATATGATCATTGCTTCCCATATAATATTTCATTTTTCCTATAACTACTGCCTATAACTTCTAAAAAAGCAAATATTATTGATTGTAATCTCATGTTTTTATATATATTTGCTTCTATAACCACTTGTAATATTATTTTATCAATAAACGTCTGTATCTATATCTGAATATATTAAAAAACCCATGAGCAAAAAAAATATTTTTTTTGTTGATCTATGTTATCAGCACAGAGCAAAAAAAAATGCTTCAAGCGACCGTCATATGTTTCAAAGTTCTGTGGTTATCAGCCATAAAAATCTGCACAATAGTTAAATGTAGGTATCATGTAGGTATGGCTATAATGCTACGCAATTCAATGCAACGGTCGTGAGCTGCTTTGATATATGTATATTATGTCTAATACGTAAAGCTCAACGCATTTCGCAGATTTCCTATACACCGATTTCTACCGCATTCCATTTAACATTTAAAATGTTATTGTCGCTGATGAATACAATTGCCTGTTATTATCAATATTCCCATACACAGCTTTATATCTAAGCTACTAAACTCACCTACATTCTGAGGAAGAAACCGCGAGTATCCAATTATCCAGAAGCCATTATCGACAAGAATAACGATCTTGATTTAAATTGCAAAACAGCTTCACTCACATCCCTCAGTTAGTTTCGGACGTCTTCGCGATTTAATTGGCGAACATGTCCGGTGTTTTAGTACAGTGTGTATACCTACTTGTGCGGCCGATGACGGCGGCGGCCTGGGACCGAGCTAACATTTACTCTCGCGAATATAGTTACAATAGGCTCGAGTTATAAACGTCAGTGCACACTAAATCTTTTAGCGGCAATCTATGTTAATCGATAGGACATTAACAACGGAGAGTCGGTAATGGTCACTCCTGACTCAAGGCTACGCGGTGAAAGGATTCGCGAATCTGGATCATCCCAGCATCCACGATCCGTTGCCGGTGTGCTGTATCGAGATAAACACATTAATGCTGCACTTCTGCAGTATTACTGATTCAGATAAGCAAATAAGGAGCTAGGTTTGATTTTATCTGGCAGGTTATAAAATATCATGGAGTCTTTGTATTCAATTATCTAACTTAGAAATAGTAGTTCGTAAGTATGTAGATTCAAATGAAGCTATCATGCATAACAATCCATAGCACATCTATTTAGTCAGGGGCTCATGAGGATTTTGTGGCTTGAGGCACGAACATCAGGTGGATGGATAACAAATTGATTCTATCAGAGCTTTAGTTTTGATACGGTATAAAAACCACAAAATATATTTCACCCATGACAGTACGATAATGTCACAGTCTTATTGTAAAAACCATTAGTTTATAAAAAACGCTGTTTTTTATAAACTGTCGGTTTATTGCAAACGACTCTAAAAACGCAATAAATTACCGGAAAAATTACGGGATTGTTCGCAATTAAACGCTACTAAAACCTGTTTTTTTATAAACTCACCGCTAGGCACCGACTGTTTATAAATAATCGAAATATCATCCGTGTTATTGTAAGACAGATTGACAGTTTGCAGTAAATCGACAGTTTTTAAATAACCGGTTTTATTTTCGTTTTTTATAATCAAACTGTTTTTACAATATGACGGTGACATATACATACCTTAGTTACAATTAAATTATACACATAAGGTCAGTACTAAAAAACACTGTTAAGCCCATTATAGCCTTTGACATAGAACATAAAAGCAATAAATTATAGGGGGGAAAATATTATTTTGTTATAAAGCAGTAGAAAAATACCAACATGACTGTAAGTAGGTACTTATACATATGCCTGCTTACTCTAGTATAAATAAATAAATTCGACGTTATCTTAAACATATAGAAGAAAATCATGTATAAATAGTAATGTTGTAATATTTTTAGGTGCATGTTAATGTTGACTAACGAATGTTAATTATCTATCTTTCTCTCTTCTAATGTTGCGTGCCCGACAGGGTCCATGATGAGCTGTAACTACGTAAACAAACATCTTTAAATAACATTGTGGAATGCAAATAAACAATTGAATTGAATTGAATTGGATGAACCGATTTTAATTATTATAATTTATTAGTTTGAAAAGTGAACTAATTGACAGTGTTAATAGCTTATATTATTCAAGAAAATCTGTTCAACATGTGAAGACATTCAGCTCTTTTTTTAGTTGATCAACAAAATACCGGAAATTTAAGAAATTTTGCGACATTGCGATCTTATCTGATTCTGATGGAACTTATGACATGGTTTACGATGGTATACTTGCATGCTTGCTTAAATAGGTACTGTGTGTAATAGTCATAGCCTTAAAACTGTACTAACATACAAAGAAATAGATATGTTAGATCCTAGATCAATAGTGAAATTTTCCCACAAAGTAGTGCAGCAACTGAACGTGGTCCAACCCAAGTCCATTTCTGTGAATTATAATTATTTGGCGAGCGCTCGATGTACAACATGGCCCCGCTTCGACACCGTCTCGGAATATGCAAACGACGCCAAATGCAAGCTCGGCCTACGAATAGCGACCGCGACGTTACGACACCCGCCGATACACGAGATAATACCGAGAAATAAGGACAAACTATTAACGGCAAAATAAATTGATGCGAGATCACGACTCGAAAATTATTAACCTGAAGTCATTTGCACCGTGAAAAGCAAACTAAAGTACCAAACGCAAATGTGTGAAAGTTATTTGCTCGCTCGGGTGGTAGGGTTGGTAGGTTTTAACGATTACACGTTTCCTGCGCACACGCAATGTTTACTTATTACAATTAGTGTGCTAACAACTTATCAATGTATATTTTCATCATCCTTCACATAATGGCAGCGTTTCTTTACGAATTATTAATTTTCCAAGTTCTAGTAATGTCTACACTACACCCACAAAGTTTAAGCATAGTTAAGATATCAGCTATTATCTAAAAGCTGCCCATACAACAAAGAAAAAATGTTTTCTAATAAATATCAGCTAAATTATCTTAGGTTATGTTTTGGTAATATTAGTATTAATTTTAAATGAACTTTTCATAATTATGTATAAAAGGTTTAAGCATGCCTATGAAACTACACTGGACAATAATGAGCCGTAAGCTTCTCATTTTTATGACAAAGTATGAGAATTTGACGAACAGAACTCTTATGCTATCTTCTACTAAAATAGTTGCATGATATTTTGACATACGGTTGTATATTATACATTAAGTTCTAACATAACTTACATATTCACTGATTATTACGTTCGCTTTACGAAGTCGTAAACTGTGAAACATGAAACATAACAAATTTTCTGAATAATCTGGTTAAAGTTTAAGTGGTCTTTAGCAGACATTGTTAATGAAATATTTCTAAATATTTAATTAGGATAGACGACACATTGCGATGTTGTTGTCAAGATACCCCATTGCAATTATAATGCCACTAATGCCAAAGAATATTTATAAAACTAATATGTTTCACAAACTCATCAGAGTTACATTAGCTCAAGACGTTGATATCTCGGAATATCCGGCGTAGGTACCTACCATTAAGCTTATGTAACTGATCTGATTAAAAGTTAAGTACTAAGTAGGTAGTATGTGACCCCCCACCAGGTGGACCGACGACCTGCTGAAAACCGCGGGGAGCCGATGAATGCAGGAGGCGAGCAGCCGCTCGAAGTATCGCTCTCTGGGGGAGGCCTATGTTCAGCAGTGGACATCTTCGGGCTGATGATGATGATGATGAGGTAGTATGTTCAAAACATTAAAATGAAGTAATAATCTTATGTTTTTTTTAATAAATAAATTACATGGATTCGTTCGTGACCGCAGTGAATTCGGTAAAAATGCTCTACATAAAGTAATATCTTATTGTCAGTTATTTTGCAAGCTCGTTTAACATTATACCTCGCATAGTTTAGTATTTATGCATGCTATAATTTTACTTCCCGAATGGCAACTAACAAACTGCAACTCGTAATGCTTGTTTATGACAGCTTTAATAGAGAACGAATAATTGCATTGACTCTTGTACTTTGCCGTTTTATGTATAACTCAAACCATTACTTAAGATAAATATTTAATATACATAAGATAATTAGATTATTGGATAGGATTCATTATTCCATTAAATGTGTATACGTAAAATTATTTCAAAAAAACAAATAGGTAAGTACACATCATATAAAAACAGATCACAAATATTGTTACAAGACGGCGGCATTACAAGTGAAACGTAAAAATAAATGTACTAGCAACTTTCGATTTCTTTTACCATTCCTCACTCGACTAATCTGCCTGTCAAAATGTTTAACCTCTGTTTACCTCTGCATTATATTACCAATCATCACATCTTATCGTCTAATGTCAGATGTTAACTGCCAATTAATAATTTCAATTTTTTTGTCGAACTTAAATGGAAGAATGATGGTAATGACGACGTGCTTGTTATTGCACTAACAATAGTTCTTTTGTTTGTTTTTTAGCTATAAAGTCATTCAATACTTCAATCGAACCATTCAATTTTACAATTAAGTCCAACTTGAATTGAATTAACGTTTTAAAATTGAATTAAAGAAAGGACGGTAGGTATTTCAATTATATTAAAGGCTATAAAAGTAAATCTATAGGAAAGCTATGGTCACTATACCAAACCAAACCAAACCAAACCACAAACGAACCAAAAACGCCGTTATCAAAACTTCTGTAGATTTATAATTTTTTTACTCTAGTGAAGACTATAATTGCAGTACATGGCTCTATCTATACTCGCATTAGCCGGTATAAAAGGTACTTAGAGCTAGATTTATTTATTCCAAAAGTACTAAACCCAACCTGCTTTATTCCTTGGCTGATTATTATACCTAACAAACTCTATAGGTAATATATTTATGCATTACTATGAACTTTCATATTTAATTAAAGTTAGTATGGGTAATATAATTAAGTGTATACGACATACGCCGTATATGCACAATGTCGTTTTAATGTAATCTTCCATAGTCATAATATTAATGTAACTTACGAGTATCGGCGAGTGTCGGACGGTACAAAATCAAACGGAAGCCGTTTAATTATGTTGACTTAACAATGTCAACTTGATCTCGATTATGCTTGTTAAGGTGCTTTAAATAACAGTGATTAAAACACCATGAAGAGTGAAGGTACACAGCTCGCATGAAACCAGACCAAACCGGATCCAAATCGGAGGGAGCGTTTTCTGTAACTGGAGCAGGTGGTCTCGAATATCGCCCCTTATGTCGATAATAAGATTTTCTTTCGAACGCCGCAACACCACAGTTTCTCTTTTTTGTGAACGCACCTGCGATGTAGGGCAATCTTGACTTATTTCGAAACGAAATTGTGATTGACGCATCTCGGGCAAATAATTGTGTTACCTGTCTGATAAAATTAACCATACCATAGCATAATGTACATAACTCTCAAATTCGTAAATAGAAAGTACTTGCCTACCGTTAGACAGCATCACACTGAGTTACTATAACACCGTCATTCACATTTAATTTCATAAATGCCTACATTAAATTTACAGCAGACCACTACATAACTACGTTCACTACAATTTACATTATATAAAAAATATATGTTAAAAACGTTCCGAATATTTACGTTTTATAGGACCAAATATCTAAGCACCATTAATCATATTACATATTATATTATTGCATAATACCAATTTTATTATATTATTAAAAGCCGTATATAATTCCATGCATCCGTACGTCCAACATTCCTTGTATCTAAAATTAGTTATAATCTTTGTACGTTATAAAAGTATCCTAATTTATATTTCGAAAGCTAAGTAGTACCTACATATAGAATCAGCGACCGCTAAAAAGCACTTTGTAAACGTCATTAACTATATATAACGTTTATTTTCTTTAAATCAGTCAACCTTAATCTATTTATTGGATTGGGCTCCACTTAGTCAGTGAATTGATGCTTACGTAACCTTCTTAACTAATGATGTGCCCAATTACAGAATTGTTGCTTATTTTAATAGGACAAAATGGTCATCGCTGTATAATTTTGGTGCCTAGACGAGCAAAACCTGTACGACGACTTGCATGCTTCACTCTCGTCTCGAAAAGCCGTAAAGAACATAATTTTGCCTGAATTCACGCAACACATCGGTAACGACCCTGGTGCTGCAGGTGTCTATAGGCAACAGCAACTACTTACCATCAGGCGGGCCGTCTGCTTATTTGTCTGTCAGTGTTTAAAAAAAAACAGATTTTTTTCGGTACTTACTTCATATATGATTCCTGTTAGAAAAACCCTAAGACGAAAACGGTTACTTACGGTTTCTTTTACTGCAGCAAATAACAATAATGTTTTTTAGTTTACGACATGTCATCAGCACAATCTAAGTACCTATGTAGTAAAGTTATACTGTCATTCCTATGGAATTAAGTCCATATTCCTGCATCAAAAACATCAAAAAGGGAATATTTAAATGGGTAAGAAAATACTTACATTATACGCATCAAATGCTAACAAACTTTGAGTACAATTTCTGTAGGTACCTATATCATAAGCATAATAAATACGTGACGATAGTTCGATTTTTTCAGTTCGTTTTATTCGCATGAGCAAACATTAATCTGGCTTAAAATACTACACATATTATATTATAAACCAGATTAACTTTTGCAGTTATTCTTCTTTACAGCTTAAACACCTGTGCCTACGCTACGTAGCCATTCTACGAAGGCGGAAGGGGGTCTTGAAAACATGTTTCGTTTTATGAAACAGTGAGCTTTTAAAAAATTGTGATACTACACGCAACTACAGCTTAAAATATTGTTGTAGGTAGATGTGTATTTGGTTTTAATTTCTCAAGTTAAAATTGTTACTTGAGTAATAAAATTAATATTGAGTTGAAGTGAATTTAAATTTTTACATGAAGTATCCACACAGAAGTTGCCCATTATTATTGTTATTCACATATTTAATAATTTTTCTTAAGTTTATTGTTATCATTATTATTAATTTATCCATTGGAAAAGTAATTCTTTTTAATACCTCCAACCGTTTCGACCCTACCTTTTTAATAAGAACTGCAAATCTGTGGAATGCCTTGCCCTAGTCGCTGATAAAAAATAAATAAATAATAAAACCGGTTACGAGGTATCCATTTGTGAAAAATAAATTTAAATGAACACACTAATATTTATAATAGGCTTGTGTCCTGCTATTTTTTATTAATAATATTCCACAAAAAATGACCAGTCGTGAAAACAAAAATTAAATATCTCAAAAAATCAGGACACAAGTGGTAGATATAGGAAAAGCGTAGGTACTTTTTTCTACCAATTTTATCATGAAATCCAAAATGCATTAAATATACGAGCTTTTTGCGTTTCTCTAACTTATGTCTTCATAAATATCTCAGACATTGAAACGATGAAACTGGATTTAACTATTGTTGAAAGTTGCCGTTGTCCACTAAAGCATAAAATCGTGTTAGATGTGGCTATATTTGCAGGTATTGAGGCATTATTCCGACGGCTACGTGCAGGCTCCGTGGGAACCTCTACTGAGCCAACTATGTTATGAGCCGGGCAATATATCATGCTAGAACTCAACGCACTCCTTGCGCGTAAGCGAGCAATCTGCCCCATTAATGTCACGAGTAGATTGTGCAATGTGCATCCTTGCGCAGCCTGCGCTCCTCTACCAGATATTTAATAGTCACCATGGTACCATAAATCAGTCTGCAAACCTCATCGGCCTATATTGCCGTATGAAACGGCCTCATGTTCGGTTGTTACTATATTAGAAACACTCTAATTATAACAACCACGTTTTGAATAGTTATAGTAATTGCTCTGGTAATTTAACTGCAAATTCGATTGCACTAATTCGCAGAGGATGCTTATATTAAGTTATGTTGTTAGTAGCAGTAAAATAGCTGTTTTATTAGCTGTTTCTTAAACTTAAATATTTGTTGGTTAAATGCAAGCGACGAGAACCGATAATAGGTATGATGACTACTATTAAAAATGAACAAGTAAATATTACTTTCATAAAGAAGATTAAAAACGAATGCAAAAATTGAAAAAATAAGCAAAGTCGGTAAATAAATCACGGAGTAATAAGCTTTTAAAATTTCTACAGGAGGCATCTCCTGTCCCTTTCTCGCGAAACAGAGCGCTCCCACAGTTACTATGAAAAATCTACTCGTGACGTTACATGCCAAAGAGATTGTATGTAAAGCTACCACAGCTTAGTAATGAGGTACTAAAACGACAAAAATTTTAGTCATCATGCCTATTGTAGGTATACATATTAGTAGTATTACCTATACATATAATGAATATCTATATCAGGTTGCACAAATATTGAAAGCTTACTCATATAGATACCTACTTAGATAAACTCGATGTCAGGGCAATATATAACCCATCTCAGTTTCTTGATTCTAAGACAAAATGATCTAATGGAACTGCAATTTCTCAAGATTATCTAAGCTACCACGAGCCCTTTAATTACATTAACCGCAATTAACCGCATGTCATTCGCAGTTTCAGAGGCTCGCTGCGAGTGCACTTTATGCTATTATAATTTTCACTTTTACTGTTATCTGTCCGGAATGCATAATAATCTGGCATAAAATTGCAACAGTCAGGTGTACAAGAGAGATCAAAGGCTGTGCGTAGCAAACGGTCATCTTCGGTGAAATGTCAGAGGTGAGCTCAAGGTAGTGCGGACGGCGCAGCGGCCGACCACGACCGATGGTCTGCTATGCGAACAACTTCCATTTACGGGTACACGGCAGATTCCAATCGATATGAAACAGATCGGCAATTACTAGAAATGTTCTTGCTTGTCTATGTACTTGTAAGTCGGGCACGGCAACGAAGCTCGGCGTAATTAAATCGGTATGTGCATGCAGTATACATTTTCCATGTTCAATCACCGTAATATATTGTGTGTGCAAGTTGACTGCGGCACCTGTCTGTCTGGTGACTGGTCTAGTCTCTGTTCGCTCCCACTATTTGTTTGATGAATGTTCGAGCTTTATTTACTAAAACATAGTGTAGAGTCAGGTACCTACCTACTGTTAGATGGTTAGACTCTCTAAATATTATTATTGTACTACTGTGTATAAATTTATGTGCATCAATGTCATATTTTTGGTATTTTGTAATTATTAAATTAAAAATGTTTCTTACTTTTTAGGCAGTTTGCATAAAATACAGCAAATTTGCAAAAAAAAACTGTCCAAAATATCAGAGAAATTTCATTATTATCTCTACATATAATAAATGTTGCACCGTAGAATTGTTATATTGTTAATCAGCATAACTAGTCGTAAATTAGATCACAAGCTAACATAATAAGAAGCTCTCATGACTTGGACCTATTTCGCTTTTACTGCTTTTTAATTATAAAATATAGCGTTAATTGATCGCTTATTTTCGTTGTAAATATATACAACGCAATTTGTAGACATCGTTCGATGGCTCTCAACGATAAAGTCGGGCATTGTAGTTGCGATATTGAGGCCGTTTACTTCACGTTAATTAAAGATAACGAGCTAAACCTATCTACCAGGCGATGGAGTTAAGATATTATGTTTGGCAGTGAGATCACGAAGTGGACATCAAATCTGCCTCCGCAAAATAGCTTGTATTGAACAAAATTAGTATTTATATTATATCTACACGTATTCAAAATATGCTCCAGATATCCGAGACGATGTTAGGAATTTATTAAAATGACAAGCATAGTATAAACCCAGATAATTAAATACGTATAAATAAGTTTTGATGTTTATTTTATTTGCACTAAAAATAGCATAGGAAAATTAAATCCGTCTATAAGTGTATAAGTACCAAGAAATATAAAGAAGTAATGTAACAGTGATCATGACACAGTCGTGATCCAATTGGTGGTGGTGCAGTCGGCACTGTGGTCCGTGGCGCAACCGCTCGTTAACCCACATGCGCGCTCCGCCGCTGCCATACCGCCGGTCTGCCGTCGTCAGCAGTGCTGACAGAAACATCAAATGAGTGCCCTCAAACTCTGGCTAGTGAACTGACACTTACAAATAATCGCATTCCTATATTAAACATGTGCCGTTAACGTGAAATATAAGAGCGTTCAAGTTCATGATACATTGATGTGCAGCATCTTTTTAAAGAAGCGTTCTAAAAATTCACTCTTGTTTTGGTATAGGTATGTTATTGTACTACGTGCATTAGTTATAATATAAGCAATACCTACATAACTTTATAAAAAGTCAATAATAATCTTGGTGTTAATGTTAACCCAATTTTTAAACATTTGACTTCTATTATTTTCTATGACTTCTATATTCTCTTATTTACACTAACAGGTATAGTATAATATTAATACTTTATCAGGGCTCTAGCCCTACTTACATTTAGTGTATATACATAATATATTCTTGGCTTAATTGGCTCTAATGTTGAGCTTTTGCTTCCCAAGAATATTGCTAATTTACGTTATTTTTATTTCAGCCTATTGCGGAGGCTATTCTGCATAAAAATGAAGCACATTCTTAATACTGATCAACGTCGACAATCAAGTGCTGATTTTAGTATTTCAATCACCCACCTATATACCTACCTACTTATTGTATCGGAACCAAGAACCAAATGCAATAATAGCCATTTATCGCTTAATAGCGTACAAAGCTATTACAACCAAGTTCTGAGAAAAACCACTGCAATGACCTTAGCAGGATATTGTGCCTATTTTTGTCTACCTACAGACTACCTACTTGGGATTACCAATAAAACCTGCTGCATACTTTGTGTTTTACCTTTACGTACCAAAATGCGTTCCGTAAAATAATACGAACAACTTGTTAAATGGTTTCCTACGAACCGACAATGGTTTCTTATTTTCAGAAACAATTTCCATTTCATGACAAGATGACGAAACATTCTTTTTCAAAATCCATAAAATCAATATCTTATTTACAACTACACTACAAGTATTTGGTAAATAAATAAGTAAGTACCTAAATATACAGAAATTAATAAATATACCCAGACATAGAACAAGTAATTGAGCTTTTCTTTGCTGTGCACAAATACTTGTCCTGTCACGGGAATCCAACCCGCTACCTCCGGGTTATAAGCCGGCCTGCTCAACCACCACATAAAGGAGTCGTAGCGTAAATATCTACGAGTTATACAACATGCCTTACTTATGTTAGATACTGTATTATGTACTTGCCATAATCACTAATGACATTACGGGTAGTCACTACACTGTGTTAACTTCAATTGAACTGAATCTTAGTTAGTGGCTTCTGCCATTTTTTTTTTCAATAAGTGGGGGTAAAGTAGCCGTGCAAACCCACACTACACAATTTCACCACGATTCTTCACTCTGTTAATAATATCTCCAATGATTGTGATTAACTCGTTTCATTGTTACCTAGGTACTTGCTTGCTCGCCATCAATGGGTTCATCTTGAAGATTGTCTATCTGTGATCTGTGTGGTGTAGGTCACATATCAGCAGGTGTAAGTACTGCAAGGTAGCATCTTATATACTCATATTTAAAAAAAATATTACTCCAAACCTATAACCTCAACGCTCTTTAGTATTTAGGTTAGGCCCAGGTAATGTTAGGTTAGTCCACCTAACAACTTTCATACTACATATGAGTATTTACAGTTGTTTAATACATAATACTTACACGATGGAAAATATGACCTTTTGTGTTCAGTAATAGCAAAAATTAGTTGCATAACCTATAAACTTTTCACGTCACCATTACAAATTGCGTACACTAACTTAACTTAATATTTCTGTGATGCAACTTAAACTATAAAGCACTGATTGGATTCACCGTTTTACGAGGCAAACGCATAGATTCCCTGTATTTTCACACATTACAGTTGATTAACTTTCCCCTTTAGTTAGTTATTGATTGTGTGTCAATTTAACTCAAGGAATTATATTGACACTAACGTTAATATTTCTGAACTTTGGTTGGACACCGCTGAGTGTTTAGATGACGACTAGTCTCCATCTCGCTCTGTCTAGTCTGGTATCAGGATATCTAGTATGGGTATCTCTAATTTATGAATGTATCATTGCATCCAAGTATGGAAACTTGTAAAGCATATGAAGTAAATAATATTTCGTCAAATATGAGCCGCGTTACCATTATATCAGCTGTCAGGTGTGGGCACGTAACTCTACACCGGGTGTTTCGCTCCCTCGCGCTTGCTCCAATTCATCGTGTCGTTTGACAAACCTTTCTCAGTTTACGTTTAGGTATCTGAGTGCATCATACCATGGAATTTTACTTACTTAATTATTATGCATGCTTTACAGAATGTTTAACACTAAATGGTAATGTAGAAAGTTACAGACACTCAACAAGCACTAGAGTTAATAACGCGCATGATGGTCTCTTTTTCATACATTTAATAAGATATTGTTAAAGAAGCCGAATTTAATAGAAACTGCGAAATAAAGTAATACGAAAATATATTCAATGGTTTTTTCTCAGCATGACATACTTGACATACATTGTTAGACATCACAAAATAATAGACAAAGCTAAACGTAGTTTCACTAAAGAGTCCAAGCTCTAACATCTTCTCTCTTTGTCTAATTTATCCTGTGGCTATCATTTTCATACCAATTTTATCACAAAGCACTGCCATTCGTGGCTTGAACAGAGGTTTTGTAAGCATATCTGCCAACTGAAACTCCGTTGGCACTTTCTTGACTTGAAGGCTTTCGTCAGCTACACATTCTCTGATAAAGAAGTGTCGGATTCTGATATGCTTCGTTCTCTGATGCAATTCATATGCAGGATTATGTGCTAATTTGATTGCAGATTCATTATCAATGTAGAGCACGGGTGTATTGTGTCGCGAAGACTTTTCTATGCTTCGTAACAGCCTGTTTAACCAAATTATTTCTCTTGCCGTCTCACTCGCTGCAACTATTTTGGACTCGGTACTCGAAATAGCAACTGATGTCTGTCTATGGCTTCTCCATGAGACTGCTTCTCCGGCATATAAGCACACCATGCCCGTCGTTGACCTGCTAGTCTCGATATCTCCACCATGATCGGCATCACTATAGCACTTCAACTCATGGCGGCAATTTCCTCCATATTGTAAGCCCCAATCTTTCGTGCCCTGTAAATAGTGCAGTATACGCTTTACTTTCACAATATCTGCTGCTGTAGGATTTTCCAGATGTCTCGAAACAACACTTATAGCGTAGGCAATATCTGGCCTGGTTCCCACCATAAGGTATGCTAATGCTCCTACTGCTTGTCTGTAAGGAAACTTAAACTCCGTATCTACAGCTGATACATCTTCTCTTAATCCTGCAGTATTATTATCTTTTAGGATAGGTGTTCCCACTGGTTTACAGTCCTGCATGTGAAATCTTTCTAGTAATTTCTTTGTGTAGGCAGCTTGAGTCACATTTATATGACCAGTATCGCTTCTCTCTATCTCTAAACCCAAAAAGTAAGATGCCGGTTTCGTCTTAATTTTAAACCGTCTTTTTAGCTCTTCCAGAAACTTCTGGGTTTCGTCTTTATGGGTCGAAGCCAGAAGACCATCGTCCACATACAAAGCCAATATAAGTCTCTTATCCCCTCTCTGCCTGACAAAAATGCAAGGATCTGCTTCACTTTTTTCAAATCCTGTTTGTTGTAGGAACTCAGTTACGCAGTTGTTCCAACAACGTGGCGCTTGTTTTAAACCATAAAGGCTTCTTTTCAGTTTACAAACTTTGCCCGTTAGCTCATCACTATACCCTTCTGGCAATTTCATGTATATCTCCTCCTTCAAACTGCCATATAAAAACGCTGTAGAGACATCAAACTGTGTTAAACTCATGTTGTCTCTGGCAGCGATGCTAAGTTTTAGCCTTATTGAGCTCATCTTGGCCACTGGGCTAAAAGTCTCATAAAAATCTACGCCTTTTTTCTGTGAGTAGCCCTTTATAACAAGTCTCGCCTTGTATCGCTCGACAGTACCGTCAGGATTTAACTTCACCTTATAGACCCATTTACATGGGATGGCTTTCTTGTCCTTCGGTAAAGGTACCAACTCCCATGTCTCATTTTCTTTCAGTGAGTTCATCTCATCATCCATAGCTCTCTTCCACTTATCACTGTCTTTACTGTGAATAGCTTGACGGTATGTTTGAGGTTCTCTAATTTCGTTGATATCATCTACTGCACTCATAACGAATTCATTAAACCTGTCTGGAGGCTTTAGTGTCGACCTGTCTCTGAGCGTCATCCTACCTTCTTCTTCGATTTCTCGAATGGGTAAAGCTTCTTCACTCTCAGGTTCTGCTTCAGTTATTCCCTCATTGGAATGAACAGATTCATGATCGCTTAAGTCAGGATCTACAACTATCTCTCTGTCTGCTAATGATTCCTCAATCACCTCTCTAATGGAAGGTGTCTCATTGGTATCGTTTCTGTCCGAAGAAGGTTCACTGTGTGAAGATGGTTCATCAATGAAACCTTCTGTGTGTGATGACACCGATGCTTCT
This sequence comes from Ennomos erosarius, assembly GCA_963580505.1. Lineage (NCBI taxonomy): Eukaryota > Metazoa > Arthropoda > Insecta > Lepidoptera > Geometridae > Ennomos > Ennomos erosarius. The sequence continues at coordinate 9,045,059 of OY756978.1, forward strand.
GTCTCATCTGATAATGGTGATTGCTGGACTAGTGCTCTCAGAGGTATTGGTTCATCAAAAGTCATTGGATCTGTCTCAATAGGTATCGGATCTTGATTTGTCGGTTTAAGTGTCTTCTCTTCAAAGATAACATCCCTCGAACGTACTATTCTGTTCGTTTCTTTTATCCACACCCTACAACCCTCATCATTATCGTATCCGATCAATATGCCCTTCACGGCCTTGCTGTCTAATTTTTTTCGGGTTATTTTTGGAATATGTGCATAGCAAGTACTTCCAATTATTTTTAAGTGTCGAATCCTTGGCTTCTTCCTACACCAGATCTCGTATGGAGTCATATCCATCTGTGTTGGCCCAGTTCGATTCAAAATGTAGACTGTAGCTTGGACGAGTTCAGCCCACAGTCCTTGAGGTAGTCCTTTTGCATGCATAATGGCTCTGGCAGCTTCAACTACAGTCCTGTTCTCCCTCTCTACACAGCCATTCTGCTGAGGTGTATATGGCATTGTAAGCCTCTGCCTGATGCCATTTTCCTGGAGTATCTTCTTAACTTCCGCGTTGTCAAATTCCCCTCCGTTGTCACTTAAAAGCTCTTTGACTGTATGTCAATTATGTCATGCTGAGAAAAACCATTGAATATATTTTCGTATTACTTTATTTCGCTGTTTCTATTAAATTCGGCTTCTTTAACAGTATCTGAAGGGTCCACACACATCAGCATGTATCAGTTCTCCAGCTGTTGTCGCCCTTTCTCTCGTACCAAACTTCTGTCTATGCGCCTTTCCATTTCCCCTTTCCATAGATGCACCCTTCGCAAATTTCGCTGTCAAGTTTCAGTTTGATCCCAAGTTCTCTCTCTATAAGTCTCTTTACATGTGATTTACTCTGGTGTCCTAACCTCTCGTGGTACAGCTGTAGTAAATCCTTCGAGTCGAGACTGTTGATTTCTACTGGTTGATCAGGCTTCACGTAAGTCAATCTTAGTTTGTACAGACCACCCTCTCTGTGCCTGTCTCCAATAAGTTTGACTGTTCCGTTATCTGATAACTTACAAGTCGTAGCTGTTGAAGTAAATGTACTTTTCGAGAGTTTATCTTGAGCGGCTAAAACTGAAAATAGATTTTTCTTTACGCTAGGAACGTACCAAACATTGGTTAGCGTAATCAAATATTTGACTCCTTCTACATCAGCTTCAACTATCAGCGTTCCCTTTCCAACTGCCTGAATCACGTCTCCGTTCGCAGTTGTTACAGTGTGTGACTCATCAAAATGCTCAAACGTCTCAAATAAATCTGATCTATTGGTCACGTGGCTAGTAGCTCCATTATCGACGTACCAATTATTTTGATCTTCATCTGTTTTTGCATTTATCGCCATAAGGGTCATGTTCACCTTCTGATTTGGAATACTTTTTGAAGTAGATGAATTCGACTTTGGCGGACGTTCATCAGTAATCCATTTCTTACATTGTTTGATCCTATGTCCGACCACTCCACAATAATGACATTTCTCTTTGTCATTTTTGTTTAAATTTCTAGTTTTCTTAGGATTCTAAACGTCTACATGAAGAACTCATCCTTACTAGATAATGCTCTTTCATGCGTACACAGGTTGCTAGTTTTTTCTACCGTTCTTTCTGTTTGTGACATCAACAACCAGCTAGCTTTAAACGAGAAATATTCTTCAGGTAAGGTGTCTAAAATTTTGCATATCAAAAACATTTCGGGTAATTCACCTTTCGCATCAGACTTCTTCATTTCTTGTGTTAGCTCGAACCATATATTCTTCATTTTTGACAAATGAGTCGACATATCATGGTCTGGTTGTTTCTTATAGCCAAAGAATTGTAGACACAGGTCATAGGCTCTATCTTTCGACTAGCCTGTAAAGAGTCGGTGTTATTCCAGCCATACCTCCCTTGCATTTGTGAATTGCATAACTTTCTGCAGATTTTCATCAGATAAATTCGTGGTAATCAATAGAAGAGCTGCGCTGTTGCCTCTATTAAATTCCTGCAACTCTCTTCTAAGCTTCTCTGACATCGCTTGTGTAGGATCCGACAGCACTGGATTGCTGACCCTTCCTTCCACTAAATCTAGCAGTCCAAGTCCATTCATGGCTGTAACCATCTTATATTTCCACGTCGCCCAGTTCGTTTTCTCTAGGAGACCAACCTTCATCTTTGCTGCTTCGAAAATAGCTTGGTCCATCTTGGTACCAGAAATTTTCTTCTCCTTTATGTTTCGAACTCTCGACTAGGATTACCTTTTTCACTCTGTTCTATCACGGACCGTATGCTAGAATAGCATTTTACAGCTCTGCTTCCATGTTAAACAAGCCGAATTTAATAGAAACTGCGAAATAAAGTAATACGAAAATATATTCAATGGTTTTTTCTCAGCATAGCTCCAATTCATCGTGTCGTTTGACAAACCTTTCTCAGTTTACGTTTAGGTATCTGAGTGCATCATACCATGGAATTTTACTTACTTAATTATTATGCATGCTTTACAGAATGTTGAACACTAAATGGTAATGTAGAAAGTTACAGACACTCAACAAGCACTAGAGTTAATAACGCGCATGATGGTCTCTTTTTCATACATTTAATAAGATATTTGGTTATGTAATTAACATTCACATCATTGAGAGTTGTTATTTTTGTTCGGTCACATAGTTTTATTTTATCGTTATTGATTCCACGAAATACCTATAACTTCATTGAGAATGAAATGGTTCATTTCACGATAATATATATAGGTAGATATATAAGACTTAATTAACATTCATTGCACCTCACATGTTTACCATAGTGCACTAAAATATAAAACAGAGTAATTATATAATTTCTCGCACGTTTTGAAAGAAATTATAAACTATTTATAAATCTAACAAGGTAGGAATTTAGTGTAAAACATATATTTTGATGAAACAATCCGAGAGCTACGAGTTACGAGGGCTGCGGAGACGCGATGCCTGATAGCTGCGCCGTGACTTGCCCGCCCTGGTTTGGTACAGGATCTACAGACACGAACTAACCGAGCTGATTATTAATTAAGCATTCAGATACAGGCGTACTTTGTTATTGCCATTATAAATAATGTGAAGATCGCTGTATGTAAAGTGTAAGATAGAGAGAGGCTTTAATATTTATTATTCTAATAAATAAATATAATGAACAAAAGTATTTTTACATTTAGGTAGTCTATGTTTAGGTGTTTGATTCGGTGTAACAATAATAATTATGACTAATAGAATTTTTCTTTTTTTCCAGAAAATCCGGCTGCCGCGTTCGTTGCAAGAAAACCATGGACAATAGTATTGCGTACAATACTAACCCAGACCAGAGCCTCGCGAACTAAGTTCTTGACGGGCGCGAAATCGGGTTTGGGGTGAATAATGGGAAAAAGGAACGTACGGATCAAGTTCGCACATTCGATTGGTCCGCCGAGAGACTCAAGTACGGGCGAGTCCGCGTAGCACCGGCACCGCCCGCTCTCACCCCGCCCCGCACTGCAATATCAGTTACCGACGCTCTAGCGACTGCCAATATAGTACAAGTCATATCGGTTATTCATATTTAAAATTAAGATATACCTATATTTATTGTAGTACAAACTCAATCAGAACACGAATACGCCAAGCTTGATGTAGCATACCTGACTAGAAAACAAGCCGAGTAGTCGTCCTCGGTTGAAATTGAAACGGTAGTCATGACGGCCACTGCCCCAGAACTGTCAAAGTCGGATTTCTTTGATTTCGTTACGTCGAACGAGGTTACTGACGCTCAGTACAAAGAACAGATGCGCTCAGTGAATGTGTTCATGGAATCACCAGACTCCAGGTCAAACCCTTTACTCTCAGAAGAGCCCAAGGAGCAGAACAACAACAGTTTACTGAACGCGTCGGGCGCTGCGGCTTCAGCCGTCACTCCCAGTGGCATGCCTGCCGCCACCGCCTCTACCACACTCGAGAGCTTCGACTCTATATGGAACGTGGACCGCGACCGCGACCGGCTGGACTCAGGTATGCTCGAAGATCTTAACAAGTTCTACTGGAATCAAGATAGTGAAATCAATGGCACGCATACGTGTGCAGACACCGCAATATCCAACAAGTTGATTAACAACAACACTGACGGACAAATATATACCCTGACTGTTCTTAATCATGACATGAGTGACACAAGCTCAAGCCGCTACTGGGGAAAGGAGGAGGACGTTTCAATCTCGAGTCCCACTGACATAGAACAACCTTCGTCTTTAGACCTTGAAGCTATTCTAAGTATTAACGGATTCACCAATGACTTTAGTCAAGACTTACCGAAAGTAGAAGGGTTTACTTATGATGATACAGAATCTGAAAGTCAACACACAGATCTTAGTACGAGTAATTTAATAAAAGTGGAACCCTTTAGTTACGACGATAATGAATACTCTAACACTGACAAAAAAGAAGATTCTAGAAGTCCATCTATAATTAGTACACCATCATTATTAGAAAGTCAAGAATATAACAACAACAATAATGATTGGAAAATAACCGATCAAAATACCGAAGATTCATTATTGCGGAACGCATTACAAGGAAAGGCTTTTATTAGATATACAAATATACAAAAAAACAAGATCGATACCAACGCTGATCTTAAAAGAGATATTCTCAATAACAATAACAACAAATCGGACGTCCCATCCATGTATCAGGATGGCAAAGAAATCGATCAAGAAGTGTTGATGATACCGCAGAGTGGTAACGTCAATATTTCTATACTCTTGGACAACCAAACTATTATCGCAAACGGCGAGAATCCGTCGTCAACACAAATCGTTGATGACATTCTCTCTACTTATCCCGACGACTATGAGAAGCTGAAGCGGATAGCGTCGGAGCTTGGAGAGTCTATGCAGCCGTACTGCACCGTGGAGGCGCTCGACCCCACGCGGAGCGTGTACAACATCCACCACGTGAACGGTGAGCTGGTAACCATGATCCCCGCCGGAGACGTGCAGCTGCCTCAACATCTACAAATAGTGACCGCATCGCCGACCGTCACGAGCACAAAAAGTGTCAACAAAAAATATAAAAGAATACAAAATAAAAATTCGCCTCCCTCGGCACAGTCTCAGTCAGGCACGAACATTCAGGCGGCCACGTCGACCTCAAACGGCGTGAGGAAAGAGAGATCGCTGCACTACTGCTCTATATGCTCGAAGGGATTTAAGGACAAGTACTCGGTGAACGTGCATGTGCGGACACACACGGGTGAGAAGCCGTTCGCATGCTCGCTGTGCGGGAAGAGCTTCCGGCAGAAGGCGCATCTCGCCAAGCACTACCAGACGCACATCGCGCAGAAAACCGCTGCTGCTAATGGCGCCGTCAAAACCAACAAACAGAGGTAACCGTGCCTCAAGCCCAGCTCCTCGTTCTTTATCATAGTCAAATAAACTTCGTCATGGTGATAAGTTATTTCATAATAAGGCTGAAATATCACAGATGAGTTTGGTAAGGTGCTAATTATAAAGTGGTGATTTTAGAAACGTAAGAATTACACAAATGAAAGATACGAAGGTTCTCGGCCGTTACTTTAATTGTTAATTTGTCTTTAATTCCGTCCGTTACCGTTCTTTTTACTAGCATAAGTGAACATGAAAATGCTTTTGATTGTAGTACAATACTCCGTATTCCATATTCATTAGTCATAAATTTTAATATTGTGTAAATATAACTACCTAATTATGTATTTACATGCATTTTCGTACCTGTTTGTAGGTGTTTTTGTTCCTGATTGTTATCGAGATTGACATTTCTATCTTTGCAGTTTAAGCCTCAAAACCTTCCACAGTAACAAAGCTATTTCTTAAAACTTTCGAGTATGCAATCCGTACTAGATAGGTGGCAGTTTTGTGTGGGTGTGGGAAATTAGTTAGCTCTCATTACCTACAATTTTAATAACTAAACGAAACATCAGATTAAATAGCCAACAATGATGAGCAGCGTTGGTTGGGATTACAGCTCGCCGCCGCCGTAATTTCTCCCGCAGCGCGAGACTAAACTTTCTAAAAATAATAAAAAAACAAGAGTAAAAGAACGAGCATTCAGAACCCAACATCTTTCACCGCTCAACTATCGAACCTCTGTCTTCCTCTCGGATTCGACCGCACTGACATTTTTTGCTCTATGAATGTCTATTTTCCCTATACGTGTTTAAAACTTACGTAACCATAGGTAAGCATGTAACGGTCTATAATAATATCTATTTAAAGTGTTCTTTTTTTGCAAGGAAAAGTTGCTACCATTATGTGTACTTACTAGAAATTTCAGCGTAATAACTTGTTTGGAACTGCCGCCACGCCGCGGCCGTAACCATTATTTGAGCATCCATATCAGACAACACAGTGAACGGTTTTTCATTTCCATTATTACATCTTTCGCTCGATACAGGGAGAGGCTTGATTGCCCTCAGATTGCTATAAATTAGAAACACAAGTGGTGTTCCAATCGTGGTCTTTAAAATTGTGCTCCCTTTCTCGTCTAACAAATTGGCCTTTCTTTGTTCGGAGTGTCTATAAACCGTGTTTACAAGTAGTGGCCGCGCCCAAGCATTAGGTACCTATTGTTTTAGTTGTTTGTGTTAGCACAATTCTCAACTTCTATTACTATAACACGTTGTTCGTCTCCTAGCTGAACCTGCTCATTTGATGACGAATGAATATTAGTTTTATTAGTGGGTGACATGGTAACATAGAAATGCTGAATTTTTATTGATATTAAAGTTTCATTTTATACAGTAAATTCAGAAGTACCGTAGAAGTAGTCTACCACTATCTTTGAGTAACATTGTTTATCGGGTATCGTCGTTAGTCATTTTTGGTATAAATTATACAAAGCAGTACAAACAAAGTACCATTTGAAAGTAACAAAAGAATATTCTGTAGTCAATTAGTGATCAGCATATAGTTATTTACGTACAAAAATAAATCGTGTGTGAACATTAATGTACATAAACATCAGAGGAGCGATGCCACTTGATTTGACTTCAGCATGCATGCTAAAACATATAGGTACTACAAAGAAACTATTGATGTGGGTTAAGCTTTTTATATTTTTTTAATCATGACAAAGCACACCGTGGGCGACTATTAACATCAAAAAATATATTCATACTCGATTGGAATTTTTATAGTTGCACACATGTAACACTAACTTTCCTAAGATGATAAACAGAAAAACTTTTATTTTTATAGCAGTCTACGGGCAAGATTCTTTTGCAATTTCTCTTCAAGCTTTGTCTCATTAAAATATTGTATCGTTTCTGGTTATTACTATCATAAACCCATTAACGACAGACCATTTTACATATAAATAAATAATTTTAGGTGTGTTAACAATAGCTAAATTAAGTTTTGTGATTGACATTAACGCACCGACTGTGTTAAGGTCAAACTGTCGATAACATTTCGGCCTCCGCACGTCAACTGTGGTATTGGTCCCCATCTATAGCAATGTCGTATAGATATGACCTAGCACTAATTCTATTGAAATTATTTCTGTTCAGCAAACAACACTAGCTTTTACACATTCCGTGATGTGTTCTCCAAAAAATACTTACAAAAAAATATAACCAAGTATTAAAAGAACTGTACCTACATTGATTTTGACAATTTAACCACGCGCGTATCTAATAAAAGACGCATTTCTAAAAGTGTGACCGAGCGGGCCTAGTTTTTTTTTGGACTTGTGACCGATCGGGACTACTCTTCTTAATATGCCATATAAAAGAAACAGATTTTGCATACGATACATCTGGTGCTGCGGTATATTCCCAGTTGCTTCCGCACGGATCGCCCCCAGTGGACACCCGGGGGCAACTGGGAAGCTTATTATCCCCACTTCAATCGTTGTACATTGATCCGTGTATCGCCAACCCGACGCGGACGACGCAACAGCTCTGCCAAAGCCACAGAATATTACCTATTTACATAGAATATTTTCGATGGCCAAAGCCATAAGTAACTGCCACTTACCTACTATCAATATCTTCTAAAAACTTATGAATAGGTAAGGTAACATTCTACCGACTACTGTTAACCGCATAACAACCGTCTACAAAGTCATGTATTTGTGGAGAGGCGGCGAACAATATACTTCCTTTTATGTTATACAGCATGCATCATCAATCACTACCACAACTCTCCTCAGTACTATACCTCCGGAATATTATATACCTGCTTAGGTACCTGCTATAGTTGCTACCTATTTAGTACGTTCATTGCAAACTCTACGCTCGTCTTGCCAGAACCTATATACTAAAAAAATGTATTTATAAAACTGAACACTGCCTCTGTCATAATGCTCTTATTTGACTGTTAGATAACAAGGTTAGGTTCTAAGTTATTAAAGTTTAATAATTTGCGTTAGGAGTGCCGCCACATCATGATATTTCAGAATGTAATACAATAATACTCTTTTACAATTTTACATACTATACCTACTTAGATCATTAAAACTTCCACTTAATATATAAGTGTATAGTTAGGATTAAAGTCTGAGGATTTTTCTTATCAATACTCATTAATTTGTAAATATTATGATTATAAAACAGATATTTGTGAAAACGTAATTTGAGAAATTTTATACTCTACCACTTGAATCTCATTAGATGGTATTTTATTTAAAAGTTAGCGAATTTATAGAATTGTAAGTAACTTTTAAGAGTCTTTGAGAGATTTACCAGTTTACCCTTTAAGATAAAATGGCTACCTTGTTAAGTTATTGTGAGTACATAAATGGTTGTTAATATATGAAATATGTTGAGAAAATAATTTTGATTGTACAAATCAATATTGGAAAAGGATTTATTACTTAATCCTAAAAAGTTATGTATTGAACGATTTTAATGCATTTGTTCCTGAGTTAATTAATAGATTTTATTGTGTCTCTGTTATAAGAATCTACGAAATAAAATAATTCATGCATGTGTAATTTTATATTTGCGTAGTAGGTGGAATTAAGGATGACGTGGACAACTTTCAATTTATTAACCTTACCCGAAAGTATTTATAAGTATGTATGTATGTACACAAAGATGCAAACAGAAAAATAAATTTAACCGTAGAAATCAAATTTATATTACATCGACAAATTAATTGTATAATAATTAATTAACGTAATAAATCTGTATAATTAGTATAAGGAGTCGTTCACATTGTCCTTAAATCTAAACCTGTACATTAGGTACCTACTTCATTATTTATTATAGAGATTTAATGTTAAGTTGACGAGGAAAACAAAAATATTGTATTTTGATTAACCGGAGCTGTGATTTTTGCTTATCTGTGTAACTATCAACCGTGTCACGAGCGTGCCTGTGGGTTGGCAATAAAGCCGCTAGCAAACTTACCTGCGACACTGATTCAGATGCTGAGAATATCAACAAATTGAACGCCTTTGCATCATTTATAGCAACTTTGTAAATGATATTGTGCAACACAAAGTTGTATAATCTAATTAAAAATTCTTGTTGTTACTTTGCATAGACATTTAATTATAAAATGCAAAAATATTGTTAGTAAGATCCGCTTGAGTTTTAAGAGTCGATTCAATGGATTAATAAATACAAGTAACCTATCCATTTCAAGTCACGCACGACCTACTGAAATGGCCAACCAAATCAGGATAGCATGTCATTTTTTAGTATATTATCAGTTATCAGTAAATTGATGCAAAAAGCACCGCAGTTTGAAAGATTTTCAGTGCATCATGAGATAGGTTATATCAAACGAGACGAATCGTTAACAGGAACTCACCTGTGGGCGTCATATATTATAAAAGTAGAGCACTGTATTTTAAAACCACTGACGTTCCAGAAGCGTTTTAAACCTGCACATGCGTTTCTGGTAAAATAATTTAACTTGATACACCTGACCCATAATGAGTTTCATAACTTTCAGAATAAAAACATTATTTCCACCATAGACTGATGTACCTTTGACTGTAGATTCGTTGACGACTCGTTTTGAAAACTATGAACTAACCTTGTTTCAGAATATCTAGATTTCTGGTAAATATCAGTATCGCCCGTATTAAGGCATGTGTAACATTATAATAACTATAATAGCTACCATAGTTTTTTAAACTTTACAGTTTTGTAATGAATTTCTTATATTTTTACTTTCCTATGTTAGTTTGCTAATAAAATGTTTTGAATATAAATTAATATTTTTTATTTCTGCACCGTATTAGGTAATTCTACTCTGTTTAATACGTTTTAATAAGGTTTCTGCATTCACTAAATTACCACACAATTACGTACCTATTATCTGGGCTATTATGCACCTCTATACCTACCTACCCAACATCTTGTAGGTAACTTTGAAGATGTAGGAATATTTTATTGTTAATTTTAATACCTATTATTACCAGAAAATGAATCAATAAAATGTTTTTATGTACAGCAAGGCAATGTACCAAACCACTTGCGTCACGTATTTATTGAATAGATTTCGATTAGGAAATATATATTAATACCTACTCTCTATTTAATTTGATTAATGCACAGATACGTTTTTGATTGGCGATAAATACGGCAAGTATTGAACAAAAGGCACACACGTCTCAGCGCGGCTGTCCGTGGGGCATTGTTTCCCGCGGTTCCGCCGACCTAGCTGGTAATTAGTTCCATTGTAAGCCGATCCTATCGATGCCAGAATACTTCCGATGGATTCTACCTACCTGCTTTCCACTCATTGTTTGAATGTTGTTTATTAATATCTCTCTGCAGTTGACCACAACGCCATATAGGTATATTTTTCGAGCCTATCGATTTCCATTCGTCCCTATCCTGCAGCAAGTAAGTTCTGAAACATTATAGTGATACTGTTATGTACCTAACTCTAAATAAATACATAATCATTTTTATTTAGTAAGATCCATTATGCATCAGGCGCTACATGGAATGTATCAGATTAACATGTATAGTAACAGGCGTAACATGTTTATGGGCATTCAAAGCCACCGACCTGCCGTACAACCTATGCATATCTAAAGCAGTAATTCATATTCAAAACTCGAGTTCTGATCTCAAGAAAGCGTGCAGACAAACGGAAGTATAGCAGTCAACCTTCCATTGCTATTGCAATCCACTATTACAGTTTATGCTACAACGGCTAATAAAAATAGTCGATTCCACATAAGTTCAAGATTACATTTTAAACCTGAATGTGGGGTATAAAAAGAAAACATGCAAGTGCTCGTAGCATACTTAATGTAAACAGACATGTGAATATTGTGAGGCACTTTAACTTTCTCCTTGTGATGGGCCGTCAATCATCATAAATTAGAGACGATTTTCCAGTTATCACTTCACTTCACTATATTCATCACATAATAGTCCACCATAAACTCGCATTATAATTTGGTAGAAAATAAACGCTAGCATTGCCTGCCAGTAATTAATCTCAGCCTTTGTACTATTGATTTATTGATGTACCGGAAAAGTCTTAAGTTAAACAGTCAAAGCGTCTCTCCAAGCAAATCTGTTTAACTAAATTGTTAGTTTTTACGTTCGAGGTAGCGCACATTTTAATGAGTGATAAATGATAGCCGAAGTGAAAACAACAAACGGAGTGTGCCGTAACCAGACATCATTAGTTGAACTACAGGAAATCGTACATTATGAGTGAAAACTACACATACACCGCATCTCCGGCTGGATCGCGAGGATCAGAATGTTGCATAAATAAAGCCTAGGTATTAGGTGTAGAGCTTGCTTGTTTCTATTTACATGAAGTATTAGGCAATTCTCTTAGAAACAAATGTAACAAGAAAAACCAGAGAAACATATTATTTTCAGCAATCCGTAATAGCCCGTGGAACATTCACTTTTCTGAAACCATCGGATGGTAGACGGTTGGAGGCCCCGTCCACTTAGACATGTGAAGAGGTCTACATCGGCAATGATACATTCGCCAAAGCCATATCTTAGCCCTAAATCTTAAATCGCGGAGTGATTGGCGCGTCGAGAGCGCACTCAGCTGCAATTATACTTCGGTAGGTATTTTCACGTTTTCCGGTAAGAGATGATTGACGGTCATGTTCATACCTATACGCCGCTGCTGCGGATTGCGATGGTAGTAGGTATCCGTTGGCTTACATAAGTAATGTGGTGGGTATCGATATCCGGTAATTTGTCTCATTTCTATGTTGGGACCGTCTCTGCGATATGATTAGTGATGAATATTCAAATGCTGGTAAGATGTATATTATGTTAGGTGTAGGGTAAGTGTTAAGTGTAGTGTACTTTTCGGTAGAGTAGCACGTAAAAATTTTGCTCCATTACCTTTTCTATCTACGGGATTAGGTATGTAGTGTAGGACCATAGGTGTATTTACTTTGTATAGATTTTAATTTGTAGATAGAGAAACTTATTAAATAAATAAATATCTGTGGACATTGCACACAGCGCCATCTAGCCCCAAACTAAGCATAGCTTGTACTATGGGAACCAGATAAGTGATACAATACTTATATACTTTTTTGTTTATAAATACATACATGGAATACAATTTACAATTACAATTACAATTACAATTTTTACAATTCTTTCATATTTATGTAAATGTATGCGTGCTTCCCAAGATTGTCTGAATCATAGAGATCGCTTCTATATAGCTATAAGGTGGCTAAATTTGCATCTCTGAAATCAATGTATTGGAAAATTTTATTATTTTGTATGTTCAATAGTGTTTATCTAGGTACCCTATAATCTAAATCTAAAACATATCATGAACCAACAATGGATATGCTTTGACTTAACTTTTATAGAATTTACCCAAATCTATAAATTTTTTTAGCGATTTTTTTGCTCTTTAAAATAACGAAATGCAAATAGTACCCTAAATTTTTGTGAGTAAAAACCAACGAGGCGTCTTTAAAATTTCTGAATACTTAAATCTTAAATGTATTGTGCTGTGCCTTTACTTCTATGATTCAAATAATTCTATGTACTTACTTATGTCATGTGTGTTCCTAGTAAATTAATAACACTATATAAGTATCACTAAATGTCTGAACAATGAAAATAAAAATGTTCATTCGTAGTGATAGAAGTTTATTTAGAAAGTTTTATGCGGTCCAAGTCGTGTGTTTTTATTATTTCCAAATAGAAATGACAGATTTATTGTGTTTCATCAAATAGTAATTAATTCAAGGTGTGGTAAATATATGAGAGCTTAGGTAATTTACTACTAAAATATGTATAATGTTATGAACTCACTAAACAAAATATTTGTACAAAATAATTCAATTTATAGAAAACAAAAAATTAAACGTCCACGATTACGACGACGACGCTTAATCGTTCACGGCGATTTTCGAGAATATAGGATAAACACCAAGTAGGTAAACCTAATGACGGGTCCGATAACTCAGTTGGTAGTATCCCTGCCTTCTGAACTGAGGGCTGTGGGTTCAATTCCTACCCGGGACAAACATTTGTGTGATGAACATAGATGTTTGTTCTGCATCTGAGTGTTATATTGTATTCTATGTATGTATTTACAAACAAAAAAGTATATAAGTATTGTATCAGTTATCTGGTTCCCATAGTACAAGCTATGCTTAGTTTGGGGCTAGATTGCTTTGTGTGAAATGTCCACACATATTTATTTTTATTTTATTATTATTAACATTTGTCCGACTCTACGAAAAACCAACCTAGCTAGTTGAGAACCCAAACCAACCAGGCCGTATTACTTGGACAAATCAATCCCTTCATATGCTACCCTGTCTGTATCTATTTATGTTATATTTTTAAGCTAATAAATTATTGCAAGTTATATGTATAAAACGTGTTTGTACTTAATAGTAAGTATGGTTTGTAATGATATGAAAATGTTATAAGTGAACTAGGTAGGTATAGTGTAATAATACATTCAGCTAATTGTGTAGGTACCTACCTAATTGCGCCTATTTAAAATTATTTATAGTTCCTAGTTACAAAAAATTGGTGGCGAGGTGGTGATGTTGGTATATATGGTGACTTTACCTATATCTATCTGTACAATAGTTGAAATATAAATATACTTAATTATAAATCGCGTAGTTATGTAAATGAAAATAATTTTTCACAACTTAGGTATTGTTTGCGTAACAAATCGTTAGCCTCGTTAGGCCCATCTGTTTGACTGTTATAGCACAGAATAGATATTATATAGTTATATGAGTTCCGAGGTGGTTCCCGTCACGGGAACTATATAAAGGTTTTAGATAAGAAAAGTATTTAATGAAAACTAAAAACACATTTATTGTTCACACAACTATAATTGAACTTGTCGTGAAGGTAAGTGTTCGGAATAATGATCACGAGACATAATAATCACTTAAGAAAAATTAAAATTTGACATAGGTAAAACCTATCTAATGCTTGGACAATTTGAATCTTTTACATTTTTTAGGTTTGAACAAAATGATTAAACTTAACTGGCCCTTTCGAAACATAACTAGATATAGTCACTATTGCTAATGGGTTTACGTTTTACTCACATGTTGACTTACATAACGTCGTATGACAAAGCATAGCAAGAATACAAATAGCTAAGTAACTTCTGTTAATTTTTCATTAGATATTATTGTTATTAAATAAACTAATTTTGAGTCAGAAATTTGATAAAACACGACAAAAATTAGGTACAACCATATAAAAATATTATTATTCACAATTTTTAATTATAACAGTTTTAACAGATAATATAATATCTTAAGTCACAAATGTAAATACTATAGGCACCTTTCCATCCAATAATCTCATTCATTCATGCAAACTTTTTTTTGTGAAATAGAAAAACTTAGTTTTTACTAAAATAACCTAGCTTATCATGTTCTTGCCTAGATTAATAAACCTATATCACTATTCTAATTAAAATCGAAACTTTCTACGCTACACTGATTGTAACACCTAACTAAAAATAAATAAATAGAAGCTTATTAGATATACAAAAAAACTGAATTGCATCTACATAATTACAGAATAATCTTCGTTCCAATCAGCGAGATTACATGTGAAGTTGGTACATACTGACTTATATAAAAACAATTTGAATTTCTTAATTGTTATGTAAATTGTCAGCTTCTTAGTGCCGACAGAAAGATTTACAGCGAGAGAATGCATTGAATTAGCTACTAATGATGTTTATTTTTATAAGTTTTGCATAAGTTATTCAGCGGAAAGTTTATTTACCCACCAATCTATTGTAGTAATTGGATGATTGAACGAAACTTGAATGAAGAACTTTTACTTACTTCAATAATTGTTCTCTTATAATCCGCAGTTGATATGGCTGAACTATTTTGAGTTGTATAAGAACGCAAAAATTAGGGATCTACTTCTAAACTATTTATACTAAGTACACGTTAGCTCGTACAGTACATAGGTAGGTACGGTTATTAGCACAGATATTAAAATAGTAGTTATCTAGTTATTAGTATTACTATTTTAATATCTGAGCTATAGTAAAATTCTTGGTGCAGCTTAACAAGCTGCATTTAGGCTTTATTACAGAACAATATAGCTCTCAGCAGAGCATAGTACAATTCTTAACGCAATACCATACTGTTTCTTATTACAGGAAAACTAGTACAGGACCGCTAGTACGAGTTTTTTGATATACATTACATTATTAGGCTTATCTTCGATATAGGGTATCGTAAAATATTCGTATGTAACTCTCAGTTATAGCTAGAGGAGCTGTGCTAGTGCTAAATATTTTACGATATTTGATATAGAAATAAAACAAGTTTTTTCAAATGTACATTCTAAAACCTCGTACTAAGCTAGGGATACAGTGCAGTTCTTAGTATAGAATAGAACAGTGCTTAGTAGAGTACAGTATAGTCCTTAATAGAGTATAGTTCTTATAGTACAGTTCTTAGGAGGGTAGAGTTTTTAATAAAGTACGGTACAGTTTCTATTAGATTACAGTACAGTTTTTAGTAGAGTACCGCACAGTTATCTTAATGAGTACAGTACTTGGTAGAGTTCTATACAGTTGTATAGTTCTTAGTAGAGTACGGTACGCTTACAGTTCTTAGTAGAGTACCATATAGTTTTTCGTAGAGTACAGTACCGTTCTTAGTAGAGTACAGTGCAGTACGTAATAGAGTACAGTTTACTTCTTAGGGTCCCTGTAGACGCCCATGAATAGGATGGAGTTGGTGGGCCGCTCATAGATGACGTACACGAACGGGAAGTTTGCGATGAAGCGGGTAGGCTCCGCCGGACGAGAAGACCGGAATCCGAAAATTGCAGTCGCTGCGGCCGCCACTGTACCTAAACGTACGAATGTAGTTGTTAGTATTTTCCTTCCAATGACATAAATAAATAATTTATTGCAAATAGGCTAATTTTTACCCTTTTACAAATAAACATTCAAATACTTAAAATAGGTAGGTAAGTAATTTAAGTTAAAAATAAATATATATGTATAAAATACGTGTTTTTTTATTAACATCGCAAGATCGCAGACCCTAACTAGGTCTCCCTGTATTTAGGGACCCAGGAACTACGTGGAGGAAAGTGTTGCTTAGCTAATTTGTATTTTAATAGACTTCAGTGCAGATGGACAATATTCTTTTTTATAATTATTACGTACCTTCTTCATCAACTTGTATTTTAGCCTTGTGGACTGCGTCGTCGAAGAGGATGCCGTGCTGAGCGGACAGCGTGCTGAAGTCAGCGGTCGCGTTGAAAAGATCTCCAACGTTAAGTCTCTCCAATACCTATTAAAAATGGTACGTATTATTTATGTGTTCTATAAATAGAATAAAACTGTAAATGGCAACGAAGATAAAGCCACTACTTGTTCTGTCGAAGGGAAGAGAGTAGGGAGAGGGAAAAGAAGACAGGCTGCGTCCCCATCCAACATCAATTCATCCGCTTCCCCTGTCGGTTTTCCTCTTGCTTCCCTATTCCCTTGGGCAGAGTTAAGCATGTTTGTTATTTTCTATCTCCGTGACTACTGAACCGATCTTGATCAAATTAGGAATGCGAATAGCTTATCCGCTGAATAGAGCAGGACACCTACTTTTTGAAATCGTGGGGTGGAACCTACTGATTAATTTGTAAAGGAAAAATCAGAATCACGAATGGGACTTGAACCTGCATCCCTCCATTCCTCAAGCCGGGATATTCTTTACTTAAGTACCTTACTGTCTCATGTCCGAATTTTTTCTTCTTCTTTTACAACCACCTTACGGGGTTGGATGCGGGTTCAAGTCCAGCTCGAGATTCTAATTTTTCCGTTACGTTTAATCTGTTAGATTACGCTGAGCGGGCGCTACTGCTATAAAAAGGGGGAATAAGTACTGTTTATAAATGATAGCCAGAACTTAAGAGACTTACTGATCTAAGCGGCAGCGAGCGCTCCATAGTAAACTTGGGTATTTCGACGACAACCTCGCGGCCCATGTAGCTCTCCTCTACGACGGACGCAAGCCGCTCCGGCGTCAAGTTCGCGATGATGTTGGTTACTCCTGTAATAGTCACAGTTGGTAGGTATAGTAATTTACACATTAATTTACAAAAAAATATTTGAATCCTGTTCGTAATGAATTTGTAAATAAATTCTACAAATAAATCTGTAAGTTATGTGGTACCAATGATATGGTGATACTGCTATAATAACAAAAATAATTAATTTTAGTGTGATTCAAACGTAATGACGTCGTAAAGTCGCCGCGAAACCCCGCGCGGTAGCCAAAAATACGATGTGTGCGGGTAGAGATAAGCAGCGTGCGGGGTGTTTGCAGCGCACTTCACAGCCGCCATCGCGTATTCATTGTCCAGAATTATTCTGTAATTTTTTCTAGTGAGTTGCAACGATCGTTGATATATCAAGAAATTAATAATAATAATTTAAAAAAATCCCGTGCTCTTCTTACCTCCTAGTTCTGGGGGAGAAACGTTATTCGTTACAAAAAAATATTATAAGTAAGTAATAAAAAATATTAATAAAAAAATATAATATTATTTTCTTGAAATACCATGACAGTGATTCTTCACTGTCTGCTGCTCTCGGAAAAAATTGGTTCAACATTATGAGTGTACTTATAATGAAAATGTAACTTACCCTCCTTCATGGAGTAAGGCGGCAATAGAATATACATGCTGATGTCTTCACCCTTGTACGGCAGCTCCAGGATCTGTGCACCGAGCTCTTCGCTCACCACTGGAAGCAAAATATTATCACAATTAGTGAAATGTAATATTTTTGTCTGCATGCAGGGCGTAGCGCTTGACCATACGTCAATTTCAGTATTTTTTTTCGAATTATTCATTTTCCACGTTCTATTAGTATTGTCTACTGTGACAGGATTATTAAGTTAAGATTTTCTGCATTAGTGTGGAATTTTTCCATAGCGAAGTATAACGGTGATAAAACGTAACCTTATAATATGGGTAGTAACAATAGTTTCTGAAGGCAGCACCAGTACGATACGCTCGGATTTATTCATATCATATTAGATCAAAGTTAAGGCAAGTTATATAAAGTCCAGAAGCTAATAAAGGATATCCAATAGATAATGAATACGCCCAGCAGCAGGTGCAGGCGCAAGAAGTGCATAAAGAGCTATAGGTAGGTAATTATAGTTAAGTGCCTACTAGAGATGTTCAAACCTTAGCATTGACATATTTTCTAGATATATTTTGTTCTGAGTAGGCATTGCGCCCCTGCAAGTGCCTACCGGATTATTCACCGGACACTCTGATCAGTTCTGAATGAAATACCTGTTTCATTGGTCACCGTGACCTGATGTATCAGAACTTCTGATACATCAGGTGGTGACAGCCTGTAAACTTGCCTAAACCTATACACGAATTTATTAATACTGAAAAATATTATTGAATCATACTTACTGTAGTGGAAGGTTCCTTTTTGCTTCATAAAAGGCACCAGCGTCTGTCGCGTCTCGGAAACGAAGAAAGCCTCTTTCTTGGTTCTCTCAGCCGGGAACTTGGATGACCACACGCCTTTGAAGTAGGCAGCGTTTGCGAGCACCAACTTAGTGGCTTGCGACACTCCATCTTCAGGAAGGAGATCGTTGATGTTGTTCTTGGTGACGCGGGAAACCCACTTGTTTATATACTCGCGGGCGAGCTCCGGACTTTCCCGGAAATTCTGTTACATAGATAAAGAAACGTGAGTTTATGGATAGTAAAACAACAATTAACTCTAATTATAGGTAATTTGTACATGAATGAAGTGATATCAACAAACATTAATAGTAATTACTATTAATTAGTAATAGGCATGATGACTACTATTAAAAATGAACATGTAAATAATACTTGCACAAAAAAGATTAAAAATGAATGCAATAATTGAAAAAAATAAGTAAAATCGGTAATTAAATCACAGAGTAATAAGCTTTTAAAGTTTCTATAGGAGGCATATCCTGTCCCTTTCTCGCGAAACAGAGCGCCTCCACAGTTACTATGAAAAATCTACCTGTGTCGTCACATGCCAAAGATATTGTATGTAAAGCTACCACAGCTTAGTAATGAGGTACTCTGACGACATTGCTCTGACGTCACTAGCCGTTTGAGCTATCTCTTTCTATTCCGGTTTTTAAAATGCTTGTAACTTTGTCGTTTTTTGAGATATTTTATTTTTGTTTTCACAAATGTTGTTGTTTTTGAGGAATATTTTTAATTCATGCAAAAAAAAATTTAGTCATCATGCCTATTACATCCACTACGCACGGGTATTGTACTGTTAAAAAAAAAAAACAAAAAAAAATCAAAAAAAATCATCATGGTAAATTCTTTCTGTGATACCTTGAACTCCATACTATAATCTTTGCATAGTAGGTAGCTAGGCCTGACTTACAAAAGGCTATCGTCGTAGCGGGTTTGATTCCCACGGCGCTTGGGAATTGCACGTATCTGCCTACCCCTTTCAATATCCCACTTACTCTATCTAGAATAATAACTGTCACTTATGAATTTGCCATGAATATCTGTATTATGTTATATACGCCTGTGATTAAGTATTTGTCGATTTGTCCTTACCAAAGCTTCGAGATCATCTCCGAAGATGTCGAGCACGCACTGTCGCACCTCCAGCTCGTTCGACACGAACATCTTGTTGGCGCTCGTGAACTCGTAGCTCTCGCTGTTGTTGTTGGTAGCGCGCGACCGCTTGTCCACCTTGTACGCTGTCATCAGGTTCACTTTATCCTGGAACCGGTAAGGTATAATATTGAAGGAAGTGAGACTAAAGTAGGCACTTTTCCAAAGACCCACAACAAAAGTGACTCTTCTTCTCGTGTAGGTTAAAGGACAACTTTATGGGAAATAGTTATTGTTCAGGAATTTTGTATAAAATATTTTAGAAAAAAAGCAATAATTAAGTAGTCCTTCTCATGTAGGCTGGTTAGCCATGTGCGAATTTTCACGTCACAAAAAGGCTTTACGATTATTATCTTATGAAAATAGCCGGGACCGACGGGTTAACTTGCTCTCCAAAGCACGGCAAATAATGATCACTAAGAAATTAAGAATAGAAATAACTGAAAAAGTCACTTTGGAGTCGTGCTCCTACTAAATTCGCCTAGGTAGCGGTAGGAGCACCCAATTGACATCTTTTTTTAAGTAAGTGCTTATATGATATATTATTTAAGTATAGTTAAGACACACAGAGACAGAGAGTTTCATACAGAGAGTCACAAAACGGTATGACAACTTAGACTATTGTATGATCATCTTCATTTCCATTTATGCTGGGTTGGCAATAACTTTTTATTTTAGCTCCATGATGTCAGTGTTTATTTCTAAGTACTTATGTTGTAGGTACTTACGTATTGACGTCGACATCAAATGACGTCATTATTTAATTTAAAATCTCTAGGCCATATTGAAACCGGTACAAACTCACCTTGCGAGACGGGATGTGACCGAACACGATGCGAACATGGTTTCTGACTTTAAAACTTAATTACTCCGATGCATCATGCAAAGACCATTCCTTGAAAACACATCCTTATAATATAGTATATTATGTACCTACCTACCTACTTGCACAGTTCTTTAATCTTGTTATCATAGAAATAGCAGTTGATTTTAAAATACTCATACATACCATATCTTCAGAAATTTGCAATGCTTTTTTCAACGAGTCCTCGGTCTGCTGGCCAGCTGAGAAGTAAGCCAGTAGCAGCGAGTGGTACACCGAGAACGGTGAGAAGAATATGTTGTCATTTGGAACGGCCTCATTGATTGCATTGAATAGGTTCAGCGTGAACTCCAGCTGTCCCTTGTATAAGGAGTTGCGGGCTTCGGGAGCTAACTTCTTGGAGGAGTCATCTTTGTAGAAACACTGGCTGTTCACCGTTGATAGCGCCACGAGTACAACCCCCGCTAGCTTCAACATATTGTCTGCAGAACACAAAAAATGCATGTAGTTTTACTGACTGATTACCTCTACGCATTTACAAAAAAATAACTGTACATAGTAGAGTTCCACAGTGGCGAGAATACAACATGGAAGTCCACACACGTGACTACATAGTTTAAAAACGAGGGAAGCAAACGTAAGGCGCAAGCATCAGCTTCAATGCGTTACGTAAAGTAAGCATGGAGTAAGGGGCAGAGAAACTACTACTTAAATGTAATAAATAGGCTATATTTATATTTTGACTCTACATTGAGGATACTTACAGAGTAATAAATAAATAATAATAAGACTACATTAGGTAGCATTCGAATAGCGACAAGTTCATCACAAAATTGGCATTTCACCGACGCGAGCGCCGCGCGGCACACCGCGCGGCGCTTTCTCTGCGGAGAAGGTTGCGAGGTAGGACGGTGCACCGACCTGCCCGCAGCGCACGGTTTACGTCGATGATTCTCATCACAGAATCTCATTCAAACCAAACATATATATTATTAGGACCAACAACAATAGCCAACGTCCGCATTTCCACTTTCAAACTTTCGACTCTATTGATTTCACGATGCAAAAGTCGTGATGTCGAAATCAAAAGCTTTATCAAAACACCAAATGCCGTACCAACCAAATTCGATTCACATTAAACTTTTTGTCAAACTGGTAGGTAGGTACTCCAATCTGATATTTGAACATTTTACTATGGATTTTATCCATTTATGCATCATTCACTAATAGAACATGCCCCTGACATTTAGCTCTCTAGGTGTTCTCCATTCATGAATTTCTAATCCACTCGCCTAACTTACTAACCCTGATTTGGTAAAAGAAGTATTTGACAGCAGATCAATCATGGTCCGTTGTTCGCGAGACATGACGCTAAAATGACTAATAAGCGCTGTTGACCTCGCCTCGACGGCAATTTGTTTAACGCGGACTGCCGATGCTGATTGCATTATTGTGTACACGGTAGGTACTCGATATCTTGATTGGGAAAACCCCATCATCTGGTACCTACCGACCACCTATAATACAAGTACGATGTGGCATTGGTGTGTGGACAAAGGGTCTCGTTTTATAATGTTGGAGTCGAGGATTTAGCGGATTTAACAGTGAGATAAATTATATTATTTTGTGCTCTTTTTTTACAACGGTAAAGGATAGTATTGAAAAGAAATTATCAAACTTTGAGGACATGCATCTTCCGCCAAGGTTAACAGCGTGGTGGATTACGGTATGGGCTTAGAATATTTCTAAAGGCACCTACTTATACGGCCTATACTCAGGCAGTGGGAATATTGTGGGGTCAATATATTATAATTACAAAATAATTCCGCTCTAATACTAAATCCTAGATATAATTTCTATAACCTATCCGGTCGGTTCTAGATGAGGACACAGCCTAGGTATGCGTCATAGAAAATTCCCAATCTCACTCGCTCTGACAGCTGTGACCGGCTTGCTGGGTTGTCATTGAGGCAGCATAATGCTCGGATTTCCCTTGGAATCCGCGTGGGGAGCTGCAGCGAAAGTAAGCTGGCACACACACGTCATCCTCGACACATTTGTTACACAAGAACCGGACTGCTAGCCGTGTCACTATACGATTTAATCCTTTTGGATGCCGTACAATGACATTTCTCAACTACAATGATATATATATAGTTGCATTTTTTTAATTTTAGTACCATAACATGATATCACACATAAATAGATAAGTACCTATAACAGTCTATTCTCTGGTAATTGTAGGTATTATGCCTATCTACCTAATTATGCGTAAAATAGCTCACCTACTAAATAACTTTGTTACAAATCGAATTCCATGTTATATAACAATTGGCAATGTAATTTCCACTGAGAAGCCACTTTTTTAATGATCGCTAGTTTTGACATGAGTACATTATTACTTGCCGTCAAAAATAGTTGATGGTATGGTTTTACGCTTTCGGTGGTATTTTATTAAATGATTTAACGTGACGTTATCTAAACTGCACTGTCTCTCCAAACTTACACTATTCTTACTTTTATTCAATGTATGGTTGGAGTAATAATGTAAGTATAAGAGGTGAATGGTAAGCTACCAGTCTAGTTCTAAGAACAATGTATTGATTTGATATAGGTACCAAGAAGTAAATTAGCATAATTATCATGTTTTATTTTTAAATGTTTTCCAGTTAGGAACGCAACATTTAACCATGCCGATGCCGCGCGCAGCGGTGCTGCAACAAATTGGTAACGGTTCATACACCAAAAGTAGGTAATCTTGCATAATTTTCTCGGCATCACACAAGGATGTTTACTCACAAAGCGATATTTCACAAAGAACTTATTTTATTCAAAAATGTTCCACGTTTGTTTGGTGGCATTGAGGTCGAAGTTTGGTTCGTTTTCAGAAGCACCGAGGTCGTACAATTAGGTACGTACGTAACGTTTGCATAAGATTCTCGCCGTGAGCGCTACCTCACTAGAATACCAAACATTGTGGATACGAACCGTTATAACAGAGGACCATCATTGACCTAAAAAATATAATGAGATTAGTTAGTTACGGAAACTGTAGCTTGCTTCATACCCGGTAAGTTCGCAGTCCGAGTAATGAGTAGTATCTGTATAAGAATAGGTAATACTAATAATTATGTTGCTTCATTGAGTAAGTGCATCATAACGTCGATCAAATAAATAAACGCAGGTTACCTACTTACCTATATAATTCCTAGCTACTTATACATATAAAATTTTACGGTTTAATAAATATGTACTTACATAATAGTAACTTTATAAGTAAATAATTAACAAATTAAATTATAGAACTATACTTCGGCCCCAAACTACAGTCCAAAATTTCATACAGCATTCGTAGATTCATAAACTACAAAATTCACCAGCAAAGCCCAATTAACAACTTATTAACATTTAATTCACTGCCTACTCAAAAGCCATTATTATAATAAAACACCATAGGTACATACTTGTTATGATGATAAAAATAATAAGAGAAATATTTTACAGAGTCTACGTAAAAAAACTGATTCGTTGGAAATGTTACCTATATTTTATTTATTCCAGGTGAAAATCCGATGCCACAAACTAAAACAAAATTAAAGTATTCAAACTGAAATGGGTAGGTGTAAGTCCAGGTGTAAGTAAGAATACAAAATTCAAATTCATTTGGCGTTCAATCAAAATATTAGGATTTCTGTGGTAGCAAATTGTGGCACATATTTAGTTAAAGGATGATACCTTTTAAAAAACAGTAACATATAAGTAATTTACATAGGTGCACTTATAATAATCGGCATTAAATTATTGCTTATGCATAATGTGAATGGACATAACTTTGGTATCCCAAATAGAAAATTTTAATAAGTGGTACTTAAGTGTTTTGAATAATAAATCTTGAGACGTGCCAATTTTTGGTACTAATCCCGGTACTAATAAAATCACATTCCTAGCATCAGCTGTACATATTGAATATTTTCATTTATAGGATCTGTGATTTTCAGTTCTTTAGATGCAGCTATGTATTTCTGCTAATAACAAACTGGTTCTTTCTAAACAATTCGCTTAACAGCTTGAGTTCTTAGTCTTAGACCTTTGTTGAGATCTTCTTTTAGAAAGAAAAGAAATGAGAATGCTCGAGTTACCAACACGCTTGTTCAATGTCCAGTGTAGTTTTGCAATTGGTGAATATTAGTTCCTTAAGGACCCAGATAATATAATACCTACACTATGCTTAAGGATAAGGGAAATAAAGGCCATTTCCAGCATGGTTATTTACCGTGAAATAATAGGTTAATTATTATCTCTTCAGACTGTGTAAATGCACACACAAAATGCGTCTTTAACCCTAAAAGTACCAAATTAATAATGTTGGTTTTCCCGGGTTCTGACTGTTTAATACTGATTTACTCGCTATATAATGTTAATAGGCATGTGCAGCAAATCACAACGACATGGTTATTGTTTATGTCATGCATCAACTCTAGTAAGGTTGCGAAAATTCGTCATAGTAAATTAGAAAGCGCGCGTTATGCCCAAACGATGACGGATTTTTTGTGAGTCAATGGATGTTATTCAACACAAAAGGTTTTAAAGTTATAAGTAAATATGCAGAGTCTCCGTTTGTCACCGCAAACAAGGTGCATTTTAAAACCCCAGACACTCAAAGCAGGTAAATAACTTGTTACCTCGTTGAACAAGTCTCTATCTAGTTTTGAAGCAGACAAAATAAACTTGTGCCGGAGACGGTAAATTAAAAACTGTGCAACTGATTTATAAGGTAGGTGGAGGCTCTACATATTCAAGTTTACAACACAAACAACTCACCGTTTGGGGTCCTGAGGATGCGTAAACTGTTCTCTTCAATTTATTAGTCAGTTGGAGAGTTATATTTAGCTGCGCGAGCTGTCACGAGATTGTTTTAATGTGGAATGTCGTGGTTGTGAAGTTGTTACGTAGCGTAGCGCCGGTTCGGCTCTCGCAGACGGACTGACTGAGGGCCGGTCGCTATCCTCTTTATGTTTGTATTGTAAACTGGTAAGCGTTTGCGTCGCCTCATGATGATACTTCCAAGCAAAATAAAAGATAACTTTCGTTAATACTACCACATGTTCACTTACCAAAAGTGATCGATATAGTGGACAAAATGAATCGTCTATTCAAACCGTTATCGGCTGTTCTAACTGTTTATATTCGGTAGAAACACCGCAGCTTGCATTGAAAGTAGGTAATTTATACAATCTATGAAGTAACACACTTAAATAGAAATACCTAATTGTAATTAAGTTGCAGAATAAATAAAAATGATGGAGTGCACACAGTGCAACTGCCTACTTAACTTATAGTAAAATTGGAATGTTATTAAGTGTGTTAGAATAAGTGATTATAGTTATACTTACATAGAAACTTATACCTATATAATTTGGCTAATTGAGTTTCGCCAAACATGTCTTCGTCTGCGTTTCAGCTTGGGCAAACATTATTTCGTATGTCTCTCCATCATTGAGTGTGTTATACCTCAACGCTCTCCATGCTGTCTGGCTGTTCTATCTCTACACTGCAGTAGAGTAAGGAGAACCGCCAGAAATCTCCATTCCGGGAGTTAAGGTGATGTTGTGTTCTGTTGACTCAGCTGCTTTTTGAATAGATTTTTTTAAATAGTAGGTAGGTAATAGGTTTATCAGCTTATTTATAAGTAGAAAATAGAGATATCTACCTACGTTATTAACACAATAAACTAGGTAATCACAATCTTTAAACTATCACAATAATCAATTAAATGATAAGGAAAGTCCTTCAATATGACTTGTTGTTAAAAACTAAAGGATAAACCTAACCAATTACTTAAATATAGTTACAGGTAAGTACCTATATATGTAGGTAGCATAGTTTAGCCATATCTGAAGCCTTCTAAAATTATCTTTAAGTACAATATAATTATACCTATAGGCTATATCATTTAGCAATTACGGATGATAGTAGAGGGTAGGTATGATTAAGTATGAAAGTTACTATCCAGCCAAACTAAAGCCCTAACAACAAGGTACTTAAATAAGTACAAAAAGCACCAACCTATCTACATTCCCTATGGTGTTTGTCACACACACGTAAGACGGGTGAGGTTCCCATAATATCCCGCGCTTAGCCGGCTTCTCGGTGATCGCAGTAGATTGAATGCAAGTTATTTCACTAAACTTATCGTTAATAGTATCCACAGTAAGAGATGAGGTGGTTCCTTTTGAGTCTTAAACCACGCAAGCGATTGGATTCAAGAGACAAAGTAGCCGTTCAAAGTGGCGTTCCATGGCTTATGTGCATTAGGTATCATTTTTCGGCTGATGATAATTTACAGATTAATTGTAAAGGAAAAATTAGAATCACGAGCGGGGATGATAATTTTATGAAGTGAAATAATATTCCAGTACTTTCTTCCAGTTCTATCCCCCGCTACGTCGTAGTACCCTCGTAGAGGGCCTCTACGAGAATAGGGCCCTTACGATGTTACTCTATGGAGGCAAGTGGTTGGTCACGGGGAGACACTGCTGCATTTATTTTATTTTGTGATTTGGAGAGCGTCTTATCTGTCACCCGGAGCACTAGAGGGACCAAACATCACATAATGTCGTGGCATAATGTCCAGATTGACATCGAGACCACGCTCATCATCATCATTAGCCTGAAGACATCCACTGCTAAACATAGGCATCCCCTAGAGAGCGCCACTTTGAGCGGATGCGCACTTCCTGCATCCATCGGCTCCCCGCGGTGTTCGCCTGATCGTCGGTCCACCTAGTAATCGTGTCTAGAGAGTTACTGGTTAGTGTCCAGTGTATTCATTTGGCCCAATACTTCGCCAACACGCAATAAATGTCGCTTGATAATTTTGCGTTATGCAGAAATAAAATAATTCATAAAATAGCCCGCGTTATTCCGTTGTATGGGATGAGGCACCAATGCTGTAGGATTATATTATCTGGGGTATTTCTATTGGTCTATATATACCTACCAAAGAGTATATAACGCTACGCTAACACCTACCTAAATAAAAAAAAATTTTAACCTATGTATAAACGTAATATTGTATATAATAGGCATGATGACTACTATTAAAAATGAACAAGTAAATATTACTTTCATAAAGAAGATTAAAAATGAATGCAATAATTGAAAAAAATAAGCAAAATCGGTAAATAAATCACGGAGTAATAAGTTAACTTACTTTTAAAGTTTCTACAGGAGGCATCTCCTGTCCCTTTCTCGTGAAACAGAGCGCCCCCACAGTTACTATGAAAAATCTACTCGTGACGTCACATGCCAGAGATTGTATGAAAAGCTACCACAGCTTAGTAATGAAGTACTATAACGACCTCCCTCTGACGTCACTGGCCGTTTGAGCTATCTCTTTCTATTTCGGTTTTCAAATGCTTGTAACTTGGTAATTTTTTGAGATATTTAATTTTGGTTTTCACAAATGTTTTTCTTTTGCGGAATATAATTAATTAATCAGAAAAAAAAAATAGTCATCATGCCTATTAAAAATGGACCAAGGCAGCATTTATTTGAGTTTATAGAAACTTTACATCGTGAGATAATCAGGAGTCAGGTAGGTTTAATGAAATCACTATTCTTAGAAACTCAATCATATTTTATTATAAAAGATTTAAAAAGAAGAATACAAAATGAATATCCCACAATACTTACGTTATAATACCAGCTATTTATTACGCTTTCAAATGTAATAGCTATTAGAATAACAATTAAATAATTTGATGACTGCAACATTGTAAATACATCATTTAGATTAAACTAAAGATGATAAAAATAACAGATAAAATAACAAGTAAATAAGGCACCGTACTTTAGTAATTATGTCGTTATTATGCACAGTATATACTTGTACTTAATAAAAGGAATGTTCCCTTACAAGTGCGAGGGAAATGTTTATCTTATTACATTGAGCTGTTTCCTCCTCGGCCTGTTTACTTCGGCAGTTTGCTGACTTCATACAGGTAAGCGGCGAACAGTTTTATCTAAAACAAAAGTTTTGATCATTAATATTCATTTATCATCGTTTATTAAAAATTTCCATGACTAGCTCAGGAATGTGGGAATTATCTACACTCATTACTTTTTCTTATAGATAACTGGAATGTCTGATTTTGATTTAGGACATAATGAGCTCACCACATTTAGGACATTCAGTATAGCAAAGTAATAAATGATGCAGGTGAAAATGCAAGAACAATTCAAGGAAATAAAATAGTAGTGAAATAATTGAAGCGTTTGGTGATGAGACCGTTTCCGTGGGAACCGGGAGCTCATCGTGTTTTCCTGAGTTTACCAGAACGCTTGGTCGATGCGACGCGTGACCAAAATGTTGGCAATTATTATATTCGGCACAACGAATGCATTGCGAGGCAATGCTGCCATCATGTTGGACACGCACCTACTGGAACATTTTGGTTTGTCTATCATTTATGCACGGCTAGTGTAGAGCCCAAACGTTTTTTGTAGTAAGGAAGGTAATGTAGCTAGTAGTATTGCAGTACAAAGCTAAATCGGTCAAAGAATGAAGTCGCTTTGCTCGTATAAGAAAAAGTAAACAATGAGGCCAGTATGAAATTACATCGCAATCAAAAAAGTTTACCGTTAGCAAGACAGTAACTGGAATGATGGTTATGGATGGCTTTATATCGGCGAGCGTCCGACCTCGCGGCTCGTGTCATCAAGTCGCAGTTTCAAACCAAACAATGTATGAAGCTTGTGCTGTTGAGCTTCTCAGAAAAAACAACATTATATAAAAGGTTTTTCAAAAGACCGGTTTGTTGACGAAATACAAAAGGAAAATTGTAAATGTGTTAATACAACATCAGAAGAAGGTCTCATTACAGATTCTCGTTAAAAACTATGTCAAGTGATTGAGTATTCCTTTAGCTGTTTATATTCATATTTTATAACTAGCTTCAGTCCGCGACTTCGATTGCACCTCTCTGAATTAAAAGATAGTATTTTCTGTCGTATAACTATTTACATATCTAGTATTATTATCATTACCAATTTACCGTTATTTATTTGCTTATTATTGGCGGACTTGAGTAGTACCTTACATAGCGCGGGCATTAGCTATACCTAATCACAATGAAACATTGCTTCATGAAATCGTGTAGTATTGAAAATCAACAAAAAGGTAGTACAATGGGTGGTCTTATCGCTTAAAGCGATCTCTCCCAGACAACCTTTGGATGGATAGACACAGATAATGAATTAGGGAGGTTGGCGATGTACTGTAAATACAAATATACATACATACAAACAATGTAATATTATAATATTAGTATAGGATGTTGGAATTACAATGAAAATAGCGATTCATTGCTGAATAATATGTAGTACAAGTACGAACTGTCAAAGACGCACCACAGACATCTGTTTCGTGAAGTTTGTATGGGTGGAGTAACACGCGAACAACCGTGACAAATCCAGCGATAAACTTGTCTTATTAAAATTGCGCAAGTAGATTACACAGCCAGTGTAAATGAAACTTATAGTCGTGTTTGGTTTCACAGAATCGATTAAGATATATCATGTAAGTAATGTAACCTCAGTAAACCAAAATAAGAAAGAAGCATGAAGCTAAAAGTGCTAAACACCATTTAATCCTCAGTGTTCTTAAAATAAATAACATAATGAGTAATCTGACGATGATAATAAGTAAAGCGAAGATGATGATAACAGGCAAAGCGACGAAAATAACGAGAAAAATGATTAATTTGTAAAGGAAAAATTAGAATAACGAGCGGGGATTGAACCCGAGAAAAATGATTATGATAACGAGTAAAATGACAATGATAATGAGTGTAACGGAATGATAATGAGTAAAGTGACCACCACGATGAACAAACCGACGATGCTAATGAATACGGTGACGATGATTATAGGTGACGATGATAATGAAAAAATGAATGATAATAATGTTTTTAATTAGCGCGATTAAGTCCTGTATGAAACGTAAAACTGTGTTCAAATCGCGAGACAGAAAGAGCAGAAAGAGCCTAATAATTTTAAGAGATCTCCTCGCTGGAGGATACACTCAAAATGCCACAACTCTCACAACAAATCTGCGGAAGGTGCACACACCGATTGTAGATGAAGACGAGCCCTACCCCTAGTACGAGTTTTCCAATACGTGAATACGCGCAAATCCATTTAAAACTTGTACCGACATTTTTAGTTCATCAACGTGTCCGCTAGGGGCGCTGCAGAGAAATGTATGGGAGAAAAGGGAGAAAACTTAAACGCATCAAGTTTTAGTAAACTATCGAAACTCGTACTAGGGGTGCTGAAAAAAAACGGGATAATCTAAGATATACTGATGACAATGAGTGCTTGTGTATGTAAGTAAAGTGTGTGTATTGTACTCACTCCGTCGATGTAGTTGCGCACGTTGATCTTCTCGTTCTGCGAGTGCGCCATGTCGTCGCCGGCGCCCATCGGCAGCAGCAGCACGTTCCGACCGGAAGCCTCCTGCAGCGTGATCGTCACCGGGATCGAGCCGCCCTCGCGCGTCATATCCGGGTCCGTCTGGAATTTTATAGTGCAATCAGTATCGGGTTTATTTTTTTATGTAATAAGTGACAAACAAGCAGGCGGCCCACCTGATGGTAAGTGGTCACCGCCGCCTATGGACATCTGCAACACAAAGGGCATTGCCGGTGCGTTGCCTACCCTTAGAGAGGACTCTTTTAACACTTTTCTTGAAGCTCCCCATACTGTAGTTATGCGGAATAACCTCAGGAGGAAGATCATTCCACATCTTGCAGGTTCGTGGAAGAAACGAACGCAATAATCGCGTCGTATGAGATTTCCACGTGTCTACAATATGTGGATGCGCTTTTTCACGCTGCCGAGAAGTTCGATAATAAAATCGGGAAGGCGGGATGAGGTTAAATATTTCTTCAGAGCATTCCCCATGATAGTAACGGTAGAAGAGACTCAAGAGAACCGATATCCCGTCGCAAACTTAAAGGCTCTAGCTTGTCGGTGAGTTTATTGAGTAACTGACACTGTAATCTGTAATCATCATCAGCCGAAAGACGTTTCTGTAGGCCTAGCACGAGTATTTACGCGCGCGTAAGTGTAACGTTAACGTAAGGCAGTTGTATGGCATTTGATCTGCCCCCCTATTACGATTGGGCTAGCAGCGCTGCTGACGCGCGTCTGCCGCTCAACTGCTGTCAAAATTGTACAAACTTTGACAGCAGTCGAGCGGCAGACGTAATCGTAATAGGGAGGCCTTACGTTAATGTTACACTTACGCGCACGTAAATATTCGTGCTAGGCCTACTAAACATAGGTCTCCCCCATTAAAAACAAAATACAGACACACAAGAGGAAGGGTTGCCATAATCACCACACTTGGCAGGCATCTTGATCACAGACTTTAATGTACCGAGTAGAAAGCTGCTGCCGGCTGCCCATTCCCTGGATATTCTCTTAACCGGCTCTTACGGCACCCACGGGAAGAGATAGGGTGATCATAATTCTCCTAACAATATACTTATTAAACTGTATAACATAAGATCGTCGTTAATATAATTATGTGTTATACAATTCCATGGTTTATTTGTGTGGTTATAATTATGTTTCTGTTATTTTCTTGTGTTTTACTGACCTGGTATACGAGCTTGGTGGCTCGCGCGGCGGCTTGATAATGCACGTGGTCCGGGTTCTCGGTCCAACAACGCCCGCTCTGCGCTGTGATGCGCATCTTGTTCGGAGACCCGCGCTCGGCCCACTACAAACAAATAGATAAGTATAGAAAGAAAGTAATTGTTTATTCAAGGCCAAAGTAACAATTACATTAAAAACATGACAATAGCTAAATATACAACTTGATTGTTAGCTGCTACTAATCTAGCATTAACATTATTACTGTGCATTAATCGTAGAAATCACGAGAAGCCGATGGACGCAGGAGGTGAGCAGCCGCTCAAAGTTGAGCTCTGTGGGAGAGACCTATGTTCGGCAGTGGACATCTGCGGGCTGTCTAAAGTCTGCCACCGACTCTTAATTTCAAATTGAGAAGTACTTGGATGAAGTATTTTCCCAATATTTTTTTAACGTTGGTTTGGACTAGCGAACCGATTTCTAGAAACTTCCATGGAACTAGTGTGAAAGTATGACATATCAATTCGAAATAAAATATATTAAATTTTAAATTAAGGGTTCTGAGGTAACAAACATTTTTATAAATACAACCGTTTGTGTGTTGTAAGTACAATTTAAGGAAGCTATTTACCTTCTTGTTGATGTAATCAAAAACAAGCTTCTCAACTTCTTCCGGTTCTTGGTTTGGCACGATTCGGATCGAGAACTTTCCTATCACTTTTCCAGGGATCACAGTCTTCGCGCCAGGCTGGAACGCAGCACCTGAAATAAATAAAAGCAGGAATTAAGTAAATCGTTAGTCATATTATACTTGAAGAGGTGCCCCGCGGTTACAACTGTCGATACCCCTAATATTTTCTGCGGAAACTAAAGGTGTTCGAACGTTTTTGTATGGAAGCTGAATGTGTTTACATATCCGCAGTTACTTCACTTTTAATGATTCTTATTGTGCTAACGTGGCGATCTTTACTGCAAATATATCGGGAATAGGACACTTTAGGGTACAACGTTACTTGACATATTTTGTTTGTTTTTTCTACCCATAATTATACTGTCATCCACACAGCCATTATATTTATTTTTATTTATAATTATATTATAGTAAGTAGAAACCAGATTAGTTGTGTTCATAAAAACCGTGCCCTATCGTTGTCGATTCTGTTATGCAAAATCTTATACTAAATTTTTTTTTTGGATAAATTAATAATATTTCTCAAAATAAACATTTGTGAAAACAAAAATTAAATATCTCAAAAAATGACCAAGTTACAAGCATTTTAAAAACCGGAATAGAAAGAGATATGTCAAACGGCCAGTGACGTCAGAGGAAGGTAGTTCATAGTACCTCACTACTAAGCTGTGGTAGCTTTTCATACAATCTCTTTGGCATGTGAAGTCACAAGTGGATTTTTCATAGTAACTGTGGGGGCGCTCTGTTTTGCGAGAAAAGGACAGGAGATGCCTCCTGTAGAAACTTTAAAAGCTTATTACTCCATGATTTATTTACCGATTTTACTTATTTTTCAATTATTGCATTCATTTTTAATCTTCTTTATGAAAGAATTATTTACTTTTTCATTTTTAACAGTAGTCATCATGCCTATTCTAAAAACGTTGCTCTCCCTTTCACATACAGGTCGAAATAACAAGGACGCCAACTTTTAGAGCTGTCAAATGGAACCATAGAACATTTACGTTACCTTCAATGCCGTGAAGAGACAGACTGGGGTATCTCCAACGGTGCATTAGGATTTGCTCCTTGTCCCCCTTGTGGGCAAGCGATTGCGCGCCAATACCGGTTCTGAGTACAAAATGAATTATAAGCTACAGTTTAATAAATGATTCTCGGTGTGTTGCTCGTTATTTTAGTAGTAAATGTTGTGAATATTACAATTTCCAGAACACCTTTTGGAAATTGGAACACTCATGCATCTCTTTCCTAAATTGCAGTCTATTCACTGAAATAATGGTGTCAACTGTCGAATTCTCTAAAGCTAAGGATAAGTCTTCACTTTGCCTTCTTTATTTTTTTTCTTTTACCTAAAGCTTAAGTTTACCTACAATAAAGTATGGCGGTACTCTTCTGATCTTTATCAGAAGGGTACCGCAAGGTTATGAAAAAGACGGAACCATTAATTTCAGTCAGTTTTAGAGAAAGCGACACAGAATCTATACCATTTTAATCGCTACAATACAATTCGCACTGTGTAGATATGCACATAGGGTCTTCAATTGAATCGCCCTAAAAGGTCTTGGTAAGATTGTATGTGCCTGTGCTTGCCTATTGATTGAGAAGAGGAGTTAATTTGTTAAAGTATTATTATCGTATCCATAATTAAGATCGGAACTCGTAAGAGGGCTAAAGATAGACGAGCCGCTGCCGCTATCGTACCTATCATATATTGTTTTTGCTTCGTGCTCAAATCTACTTCAATTGCGTATCACAGACAATTAAGTTTAATTGTGAGAACGTGGATAGAAGTATCCATAAAATGTTATATAACTATATATTTACGCCAATGTAGACTGATCAATTATCTGTTAATTAACATTAATAAAACTTAAATATATGAACACCCGAAATTGAAAACTTTATAATAATAACTGAATTACAAAGAATTATAAATATATATTAAGAGCACATTAGACAGGAACACTTTATTTTTAGTTCCCAAGTTAAACATAGCATATCACAAACCAATCCAAAAACTTGCGAGTTTTCGAAAACAAACTACAAACTACAAAAGATATTTTAGTATGTGATACCCACCTCTTGTTTGTGATACCTTCACTAAAAAAACGTAATGAATTCAGAAACTATGTAGATAGGTTATTTTTTAACATAGGTACTCAAAATGTCTGTGAGTGGAGTTTCTATTAAGTTTTTAAGATAAGATACATTGTATGATATTCTGATCACTCTGAAAAGTGTTCTACTTGTAAACTAGTACCCACAGAACAATAAAAATTCAATGATATCACCCAATAAGATAAAATCGATTTAGGTTTAAATCGATTCTATCACAGTATTGTAACCCAATTATATTTTATTGTAATTGTTCTATATTTCTATTAAGAATGTACTTACTTGTAAGCATGTGTATCAAAATCGATGGATGTGTACAATTTTTTTTCACTCTCAACTAATGGAGCCACGGACTTGTAAATATCTGTCACAAGAATTTTACCATTTTGGTCTACCAACTGGTTCATGAGATAAATCAAATCTGTCATAGCTGAAACAATAATAAGATATAATAATTGCTTAATGATAATTATTATTCTATTTTCTAGTCATTAGCAGCCTTATTAATAACGCTTAGTAGCTTTGGACTAGTTACTCCACCTTTTCTCCTTTTTGGTCATTGAAATATCGAACTCAATCGAAAAAGACAAAAGCCAGTTTAACTTATCCAAAACTACTCCACACTATACCTTTATTAATAAGGCCATAGTAGTCTAATCATTTATATCAGAGATGGGAGTTGTATACTAGCTCTGAACTTTTATTTAGTACATTCTATTATATAGAGAACTCTTTTATGTCTCACCAAAGAAATATGCAAGTATAAAGGAAACCTTATAAACTCGTGTGTACTGTGTATCAATAATGGAACATCGATTATTTAATATATTTAATGAGCATTGAATACAATGTAACATAAAAACATATGCATGAAATTGTTTTGCAAGCTGTGACTGAGTCACACTCATTATCACTAGGCAACAGGCATTGCATTGTGCCTACTTATGGCAGTGGTATGTGCCTTATCATCATTGAAATTGATAGCGTTATTTATCCAGATTAGTCAATAGGTTTATCAAACTGATGATATAACATTGAGTTACCTTCGTGCACGGTTCCTCCGTAAACTCCACTGTGCAGATCCATTTTTGCACACTCCACTTCCAAGAAGTAGTAGCTGATACCTCTCAAGCCATAGGTGATACAGGGCTTTGTAGTTCCCAGCCAGTAGTTGTCAGAAATACATACATAATCTACATCATCAAAGAATCCTTCGGGCTTGAGTTGCTTTAATAGGAGGTCATCGAGACCCTCCGAGCCAGACTCTTCCATGCATTCAAAGACAAACTTTAGGTTAACTGGCAGCTGTAAGTATGAATGTTATGTAACATCCTCATGGCAATTAACATCACAATAATTCAGTTAACAGGATGTACATATATTTTATATTCAACAATGATGAGTAAAAAGTAAAAAGAAACCTATGTCTACTTTCTTATTACATTAACAAACAGAATAAAATATGGATTTAGTTACTTGTTTTTAAAATAAAACAAACATAAGTAATTGTATAAATAACTTATCTAATTGTTTTAGCATTAAGCCTTGTAAATTGATTACCTATAATTGCTATTTAATTGTCTTATTATTTATTTGTGAAGTTATTTATAAATAGTATAGGTAAGGTATAAAAAATTATTAGTATGTTAAAACTAACTAATTATACTAGCAAATTAAAACCATAATTATGGATATTAAATTGAAGTAAACCCCAAATAATAATTATTATGTAATGTACCTCTTCACCAATTCCTTTGTAAGCATTAATAGCATGAAGCCAGCCAATAACAGGGCCCTTGTCATCAGTGGAGCCGCGGCCATACAGCTTCTCATTGCGTTCTACCAACACAAAAGGATCAGAGTCCCAGCCATCAGACTCCAGTGCAGGTTGGACATCTAAGTGGCCATATATGCAAATTGTATTCTTTTTGGGGTCCTTAAATAAAACAGTAATGCATAACATTTAAACAGTACAAAGTAAGGTAAATCGTAGACTGGCAATTTGCCAAAATCATTTCCAAACTGTTTGGGTAGGTAATATATTATGATTCCTTATTTATTTTTGATTTTTGAATAATGTTGACTTACTTTTCCTAAAACACCGACAAGGACAGGGGGTAATTTCACCTCCAGGCCATCAATACACTGGTGTCCAACATCTCTCAACTCTGTAGTGGCTCCAACCTCCTTCAACTTGTCTTGCATCCAGTGAACCATGCGTACACACTCATCGCGATATTTGATATCGCAAGACACAGAGGGAATAGCCACTGCTTCTTTAAGAAGGTCTTTGTAAGAAGCTATATTCTGGTCCACAAACTTAAAAACCTGAGGTAAAGTTGCCATCTTTTTTTGAACTTCTAATACACTGCTCGAATAAGTTCGGCAAAATGGACGATGGAAATAATATCTAGTTAAACAAGACGCTGCTGAATACGCTGTCGGTATTCGCTTATTATTGCAGTTTAAACAGAGGCGAACTGCACCGCATAGCAAAGGCAATGACCGATTCATTGTTTTTATAGTGTAGTGACGTGACGTGCTTTGGACTTTACAAAAATTGAATCGAAATTATAATGTACGTAAATCTAAAATCGATTCTTTAAACCACTTAACGCTTCAGTTGAGTGAGCCACACCAGCACGCAGTACAGTATATGAATGTGCCATCGCTTGAATCTGAGGAAGTAGCAGGTAAAAGTATCCAAGGGAAAGTGTCAACTCGATTCTGGTAACTACAAGCATAGTTTCCAATATGAAAAGTCGAAAGCTGAATGGCTCTCCGAAATCCAAGAATATGATATTTTTTGTTTCCATAACCCCATAATATTATTCTTATTATTTGAATATATATACAATACGTGTCTGTATTAGGTCACAGGCCTTTATTACAGCATGAGGCTCAGTCGTCGATCGATGCTCAAGTCAAGATTTCATTCACAAAAACATTACTTGTAGAATGAAAAGAGCGCCGTTTTACTTAATATCATTTTGACTTTTAAAAGAGTTGAAATTAGAATATTATTTTGCATTATTAGAGGTACAATAAAACACAGTAGTTCCTTATTGAACACCGATGAACAAAAATGCTCACATAGAATGCTAATTTATTTATTTACTAGCTTTTGCCCGCGGCTTCGCACGCTTGTGTTATGTTATTTTTACGTTATACTTAGTCGAATAATAGATCATGTATTTCGTACCAAACAACAAAATCCAATGAATCTTTCCGAAGCTGAGCACAGTAACCTGTATAAGCATAGGTATGATATAGGTATAACGCAAGCATAGCCGTGAGTGGAAGCTATTTAAGCCATTACCTAAAATTAAATGTTTTGAGTCTAACATAGATTTATAACAGTAAAAGAAGTTCCAAACAAAAAACTACAATTTTATAAGTACCTCTTCATATTACAACAAAAAGAAATCATCATCACTTCACTCAGGTCTTTAACAGATGTTTCAGTAAATTTTGTTTAGGTAGTAGTTACCTAAGCAGGCAGGTACAGTTTAGAAAAATATGGAAGAATCACACACGATGATCCTGTTTTGCTCAGTTTTACATATTACCCGCGCGCTTTTTTTTTTCCATTTACCACATTTTTTTACCTTCTTAAGTTGGTTCCTTACGAAATGAGTACCTAACTACCTACACATAAGACAGTTACTTACCTACTATAACTATAACCTTCTTGAAGTAACCGAGTAATCAATCATTTTCTGCTCCCGGTTTATTTAAAAGCCCACAGATCTAAAATATTTTAACTATTAAAAACTTATTTCAACATGCAAGAAGAAGAAGAACAAATCAAAAACAGTCAAAAACGAACGTTAAGTGCCATGTTGTTAATTCGAGGATACAATTTTATTGCTCTAATGAATACCTACATATTATTATATCTAAGTACCTACCCTTTTTAAACATTTTTCATCAAATATTTCGTATCATTGGCTAAATACAAATAATAGCACCTCTAGCGGCTTACTTTAATGCCAAAATAAAAAAGGTTTTAAAATGCGTAGCAATGGTAAGGGTCTATAACATAAGTAGCTATAAGTACTATAGCTGTATTGAAATGACATTAGCTGTGGAAGAGTAACCGATTTCCGAAATTTCATCCTAGTACATTTTGGAGTTAGCGTTTGGCATTAGCGTTAGTGGTTGGTATCTTTGCTAGACCCCCAGGTACCTTAAAACTTCCTTGGGGTCGATCAAGAATGTAGCAGTAGCGCAAAAATAATTTTATCTAACTAATTAGAATGGTAACGTGTAGTAAGTTTATGTAAATAATACACATCGCCAATAAAGAACATTGCTCCCGCCAAAACCCTATAAATCGAAAACTTGAATAAAAATGTAAGCTTCAATATTGGCAAAGTATGATAATCGCGTGAAGCCTTATGAATAATTATAAAAAGTCTAAGTACCTACCCTTTTTAAACAATTTTCATAAAATACTTCCTATCATTGGCTAAATACAAATTTTTTCTAATGCCAAAATAAAAAAGGATTTACAATGCGTAGCAAAACCAAGGGTCAATAGGCACAGATTACTGAATATGTTACTACTAAAGGTTAACATAGGTACTATAAATACAATTTTAAATACTTATTTCGAATGGTAACGCGTAGTAGATTTTTGAAAACTAATACATAATACCAGATCGCCAATAAAGAATTTTGCCCTTGCCAGAACCCAATAAATCGAAAACATAATAATAATTTAGTTATGTTTCAATATTGGCTAAATATGATATCGCGTGAAGCCTTAAAACTTATAGTAAAAATTCTAAGAAGTTTTTAGTTTTCTAAATTCCTAGTTGTGTCGTGCTCATATTCAAGAAGGTTCTCATACCTATCCTCTTTTTTAGTTTGGACCACAGATTAACGAAAAAACTTTTCTATATGTAAATACATATGACTTCCTTGGGTATAGGTACTTACATAATGAACACATTGTTTTTCTCTAATCTGCATTTCATCGAGCGCAGACGAAGTTATCGCGCGATGTATTTCGCCGTAGCCCGAAAAGTGTGATACACTGCCGGTAATGCAGGCGCGCCAATTGTTATTTACTGTTTTTTGTCTTTTAAGTTATAAATAAAAACATGCATTAAATTACTTCCTTATTGCTTAGTGCAGTGGGGATTGTTCAGTATAAAATAAAAATGACTGGAGTTCCGTACTCAAAGGGTAAATCCTTATTACTAAACCTCCGCTGTCCGTCTGTCTGTCTGTCTGTCCAACAGTCATCAGGATCTACTCATGAATCGTGATAGTTAGACTGTTGAATTTTTCACAGAAGATATATTTCTGTTGCCACTATAACAACCGTGATCCGTATTCAAAGGAACAGATAAACAGACAAATAAAAAAAATTGGTTTTACTTCATATTGATAAGGAATTATAAATTAAAACTATCACAATTTATTTTTGTAATCGCAAATAATACTCTCACAGTTTGTAAAACATATTTATTCGCCGACACGCAATATAACGTGCAGCAGGCAAACAAATTGACTGTGTGTCCAGGTTAGGGCGCTACAAAAACATCGAGGATAGTCAACAGAGATAGCAGTGTAGCAGAGTAACATATTTTTCTCTCATCTATGGTTAGTAGCCAAAATATAACTTTCTTTTTGACACTGGCTAAATACCTACACTACGTGTGGAGCCAAAATCAAATTTCATAATGAAACCTTAATAATTTTTACAAAAAAAAAAAATTAACGATATATAAAATTTAATATATCCTATGTTGTGCGCCGGGTTTTTTTAAGCTTATTAGTGAAAACCGCATGAAAATCCGTTCAGTATTTTCGGACTTGTGCCGTAACAAACAAACAAACAAACAAACAAACAAACAAACAAACAAACAAACAAACAAACAAACAGACAAAATGTCTAAATAGTAGCTTAACGTGATCAGCGAAAAATTTCAAGCCAACCTGTGTCATTTTTTTTTCGATATCTTGCATTTACAGATTTTTTTATCTCTACAGTTTTATTATATGTATAGATTATTTTATAGAACAACGGGCGGCCTTATCGCATTAAGCGACTTACTTTGTCCTTGAAATTGTTGAGAGTCCTAAAGTGGATCGAAAAGAATTAAAATAAACGTAATAGAAAAATATAGAGACGTGTTTTATTTACAACCGACATAAGAACCGTCACAAGCACAGAGTATATAAAATTGGTGTACAATAAAGTTTTCATTAAAAACCTTTAACATCCTCCCTTTTTGGGAAACTTTATTGCATTAACCCAATCATCTTAGATATAAGTACCATTCTTGGCTTATGAACAGGTTTCGTCAAAATATCTGCACATTGGTATTCTGTGGGAACATATTTCACTTCAAGTTCTTTATCAGTAACTTGTTCTCTGACATAAAAATGTCTTAGTGCAATGTGCTTTGTTCTGCGATGTAATTCTGGGTTTTGCGACAGCTTGATAGTTGCATCGTTATCTATTTGTAGCGTAGGGACTTCTTTCAATAGAGATACCTTATTGTATAGTCTCTTTAGCCAAACAATTTCACGAGCTGCTTCGCTGGCTGCAACGAGTTCTGCTTCCGTACTCGAGATCGCAACAGAGGACTGTTTGCGACTTGCCCAAGAGATTACTCCTCCCGAATATGCATAGAATTCCAGAAGTAGAACGACCTGTGGCTTGATCTCCACCGTGATCTGAGTCACTGTAGCATTCCAAAATCCCAGGTTTGTATCCTTTCTGGTATACAAACGCTGTGTCCAGAGTTCCTTTAAGGTAACGAAGAATGCGCTTTACCTTATGAACATCTTCCGTAGAAGGATTAGTAAGCGTTCTGGATACGACACTTATGGCATATGAGATGTCTGGTCTAGTCCCTGTCATGAGATACGCCAGTGCGCCAACGGCTTCACGATAAGGAAACTTAACTTCCTGTTCCTTTTCTGAGTCTCACTGC
The DNA here is from genome assembly GCA_963580505.1 of Ennomos erosarius. Taxonomy (NCBI): domain Eukaryota; kingdom Metazoa; phylum Arthropoda; class Insecta; order Lepidoptera; family Geometridae; genus Ennomos; species Ennomos erosarius. The sequence continues at coordinate 9,087,430 of OY756978.1, forward strand.
GCTTCTTTAATAATTGGAGTACTGACAGCTTTACAGTCACTCATTCCAAAGCGTTCCAGTAGCTTTTTAGCATAGTGTTTCTGAGACACTTTAATCGAAACATCTTTGTTGTTGAAGATTTCTAACCCAAGGAAGTATGAGACTGGCTTTGTCGTAATCTTGAACCTTCTTTTCAGTTCTGACATAAACTTCTCCGATTCCTTTGGATTTGTAGAAGCTATCAATCCGTCATCCACATAAAGACCCAGAATAATTTTGTTGCCGTTCCGATTCCGCATGAATAAACATGGATCTGTGTCACATTGTTTAAATCCAATTGTTTTCAGGTAGTCAACAATACATTTATTCCAACATCTTGGGGCTTGTTTGAGACCGTATAAACTTCTCTTCAACTTACAGACTTTATTTGTTCCATCACTAAACCCTTCTGGCTGATTCATGTAGATATCTTCATCTAGTAAACCATTCAAAAAGGCAGTGGTTACATCAAACTGGATGAGGGATAATCCTTCATTTGCAGCGATGCTAATAATTGCTCTTATTGTTGCCATCCTAGCAACAGGGCTGAATGTCTCACAGTAGTCAACTCCCTTCTCTTGTGTATAACCTCTCGCTACAAGTCGAGCTTTGTACTTATCGAGGCTTCCATCAGCATTGGTTTTTATCTTGTAGAGCCATTTACACGAAATCAGTTTTCTGTCTTTTGGTCGATCTTTACCTCCATTTCCATTGCTTTTACCCATTCAGCTTTTTGAGGACTTTCCATAGCTTCTTTGTATGTATTTGGTTCATCCAAATCAGTAACAATAGCTAACATGACAAAATCATCAAACCGAGTTGGCGGTCGCAATCTCGATCTGTCTCGGAGAGTTCTTCTTTCAGGAGTTACTTCTTCGTGATCTTCATCATCAGAATTACTTAGGGATGGTTCAGGTGTAACATAGGATTCATTTGATTCTTCTTCATCATGACTAGGAATATCATTTGACGTCGTAGGCAAATTTAGAGTTTCTTCACGTGGAAATGAAGCATCAGTCAATGTTTGAGGCATATTTGAAAGAGCTTCATCTTGTACTACATCCTCCCTTGCATCTAACATTGTATGATTTTCATCAGGAAGTGAATCTCTATCTCAGTCGTAGGACTATGTTCATCTGTTTCAGATACATCTGACTCTAATCCGATTGACCTGATGATCGATTCCTTAAACGTTACATCTCTTGACCTGATCAATGTTGGTTCTGATTTATTGTTAAAGCCCAGTAACCGATAACCATCATCACCATCATATCCAATGAGTATACATTTTTGAGCTTTCTTAGACAATTTTGTTCGCTTTTGTTTTGGGACATGGGCGTAACATTCAGTGCCAATTACTCTTAAATGTTTTATGGAAGGTTTCTTTCCAAACCATAACTCAAATGGCGACTTTCCTTTTATAGAAGTTGGTCCAGTTCTGTTTAGTATATAGGCAGTTGTGTTGACAAGCTCTGACCAACAGGCAAGTGGGAGTTCTTCGTGAGCGTGCATCATAGTACGAGCCGCTTCAACTAAAGTTCTGTTGTCTCTTTCACTGCACCCCGTTGTTCTGGTGTATAGGGCATTGTACAACGGTGTTGGATCCCATATGAATATAAAATTTTCTCAACAGCTTCGTTTTGGAATTCTCCTCCATTATCGCTGAGAATTGTTTTTATAACATGACCAGCAGTCGTTGTTTCTTTAATCATCTGTAGCAACTTATCCTTGACTTCAGACTTGTGCATGACGATATTTGCTGTAATCATCTTTAAACAGTACGAAATAGCGAAACTTTTTAAATGAATTTGGGAATGGACCACATACGTCAGTATGAATAATCTCTCCTGGTAATTTAGCTCTTTCTCTTGTTCCAAATTTATGTCTGTGTGTCTTGCCATATACACATCCTGTGCATAATTCAGAATCTAATTTCACCTTAATACAAGTTCCTCTTCAATTAGTTGTTTCACATGTCTTTTATTCTGGTGAGCAAATCTTTCATGATACAGTTGTAGAGTGTTTTCTGTTGACAAGATGTTCAGTTCAGGAGTTTGATTTCTAACAGCCTGTACTTTCAGCTTGTAGAGATCTCCATTTTTGACTCGTGTGCCAATCAAATTAACTTTTCCATTAACTGTCAGTTGACAAGATTCACTTTCAGATGTAAAGACACTATTTTCTAGTTTGTCTTGTGTAGCGAGTACAGAAAATAAGTTTTTCTTTATTGCAGGGACATACCATACATCACATAGTCTTATTCGTTCTTGTCGACCATGAACGTCAGCTATCATCTCAACTGTTCCTTTACCAATAGCTTGTGTTGTAGAACCATTTGCAGTTGTCACCGTTTGTTTATAATCGAAGTTTTGAAAGCTTGAGAATATGTCATTCCTACCGGTGACGTGACTTGTTGCACCGTTGTCAACATACCAATTATCAAGATCTCCTTCATTAACATTCGCTGCTGCGTTAGTCTCAACTTGCATTAGTGCTAGTGTCACATTTGTGTTGTTAGCTTGACTTTTTGATGGCTTAGGTGGCTTAGGAGGTTTACCATCCGATATCCACTTATGACATTGTTTGACTTTGTGTCCAAATAGTCCGCAATAATTACACTTTTTCTTTGTTTTACTCGTTTTGTTGTTGTTTTGTACAACTAGCGCTTGTGCTTCAGTGTTTCCTTCTTTATTTGTTAAAGATCTTTCGTAAGTGCAAATTTGTGCTGTCAAATTTTCAATGTTACGATCCTTTTTAGACATAAGCATCCAACTGGACTTGAACGGGAAGTAACTATCGTCAGGTAAAGTTTCTAAAATCTTGCAGATGAGTAAAATCTCTGGAAGTTCATATGTAGCTTCCCCTCTTTGTAGTTCCGCCTTTAATTCATGCCATATATTTTTCAGTTTGGATATATGCATAGACATGTCGTGTAAGGGATCTTTCCGATAACTGAAGAAACTGTAGCAAAGTGTATAGCTTTTATCCTCAGATGTACCATCAAACAGAGTGTGTAATTCATCCCATACCTGCTTTGCAGTCGATAATCTCATCACTTTTTGTAGAGTGGCATCTGATACATTAGCCATTAAAATAAGCATTGCTGTACTATCAGTCTCATTGTATACTTGTAGAGCTTTATGATAAATAGCATTAGCTTCTGCAGATGCGGTAGTACCTGGTTGGGTAGGTTCCTTTAGTTTGCCGTTTATTGCGTCCAAACTTCCTGGAGTACCTCTTAACATTAACAGTACCTTGCAGTGCCATGTAGACCAATTTTCTTTGCCTTCTAAACGACCAATATCAATTTTGCAGCTTGCAGACGAAGACGACATTTTGACAGGCCTTGTTAAAATTTTTCAGAAAAAATGTGTCCAACTATTTTATCACTCATGTACATTTATCACATTTATTTTTATAATTCTTCACGTGATATCAATCCATACGTTCGGCTACCATGCGAACCACGCTCTGCTACCATGTTGAGAGTCCTAAAGTGGATCGAAAAGAATTAAAATAAACGTAATAGAAAAATATAGAGACGTGTTTTATTTACAACCGACATAAGAACCGTCACAAGCACAGAGTATATAAAATTGGTGTACAATAAAGTTTTCATTAAAAACCTTCTTTAACAGAAATGACGTAAAATAATGGTCAAATGGGGTATTATTTAACTCGAGTTTTATACATAATCGATTTGTTCGAATAAATAATAATTATACACATCACTATAGTGATTTAGCATTGACAATTGACATTGACATTGACATTCAGATTTTTGTAATCCTTCTAATATTGGCTACAAGCAATTAGCGTATTTAGCCAGTGGTATTTTTTCAAAGCTGTGGTGCACATGGTGTCTACTGGTGTCCACCGTCCGTTCAAGCCACAGATTCTACGTAGTAAATTATATGCAAAGAGAATATAATATATATATATATACTCTTTGGAATAACCTAACTTATAGAGTTCTACAAGGATCTTTTGCACGTAGCGAAAATTGGAACTACCGCTGAAATCTTGTCAGTGTCATTGCTGACAAAACGCTCCGGTTGCCATCTACGTGAATCTAAAGTCCCACCCAAAATTGTTTTACTTGTATGTGCCTCAGCTTATTTAAGAGCGTTTCCCATTACGCGCAATATACATTTTAATCTAAATTATTGCGGACGAAATTGAAAATTTGATTCATTGTCGTTAATTTTAATTTCCACAAATCACATACCTAGGTATTCAATAGGAAGTAAGTACCTAATTCGTTTAAATGGAAAATAAAGAAAATATTAATTTCAGGGGAAAAAACAGCGAAACGTCAGAAACGAGTTTGAATGGGGCCATTGCATGCATGTGAATAAGTTGAAGAGGATTATCGAGCTCAAGATGGATATTTAAACAAATGTTTCATCCTAGAAGTATGCTCAAATTAAGAAAGCAGTGACAGTGAGGTTTTGATGATAATGATTGTTACAAAAATTCTGGCGACAGTGATTCCTGCAGAATACAATTATTTAGTATAAAAATCTAAATACTTGGTGTTTTTTTGAGTAGAATCTTTTAGTAGCATGCTATTCCCCTATATCATTAATTTATTATTTCCTATGAGAATACTACAAATTAAAAATGTAAATAAAAGACGCCCAAAAAGTGTATTATATTCATCGTAATATTTCCCTAAAAATCAAGGACAATTCATTAACTGGTAACCCCTAAAGCGCACCCACGCCCTCCTGACAATGTCATCCAGATGCCAAAAGATCACAGAGTACATTGGTAATGCAAAAGATCCTTGTACATCTGTACATCTGTACACAAAATTACTTACATTATGTACATTTAAATTCAAACACAAATAACGGTCACTTTTTTATTGGAAAATGATAAAAATGGTCTTAATATATCCTACAGTATAAGTTGTAGGTATTGGCAAGCATCTAAGTTGGTAAGATACAACCAAATAGTATATGGAGGCATGTCAGTTTTACTGCAGGTATTATATAATCTGGGGTTTCATGTACCTAAACTAAATACCTACCCTTTACTTACCTACCCAACTATAGCTACATACAGTCATACACCCATGTGGTGCGGCCAAATATGAAGAGATTAGGGTAACCCATGTCACCATTCACCGCAGCGACACGCCCACTTATCGGCAAAATTCGCAAGGCGTTCTCTTACAAACGTGGACTAAAGTTTAAATAATTGTTTAAGTATCGGTAACCTATTATTAATACATTATCTAATCCTGTGTACCTATGTGAAAAACTCAGAAAATAGATATCTAGCTGACACGCACAAACTATATTAGAGATAGGTGGGTATGTAGGTATTAGTATTAGCAAACACCTTTGTGAAAATATTATGAAGAACTTGTGTTGAAACCCTATTAGCATACTTCATCGTTTCAAACTGTATCGATCCACTGCTGGACTTAGGCTTTTTCTTTATCACATCACGGCATTCTTTTTCTGGGCCAATTTCGTCCGTCCTGATGTAAGCACTTCATTGGTGTTCCTTCCTCGCCAGATGCCAACAGCTAATAGTTTGCACAAGGCACGGATTGTATTTAACGTGCGGCGGGATCAAACTAAGATATTTTTTAACTCGGAAACCTAACAAGTTTGCTTGTGGAAAGGAGGAGGCCAGGCAATCTCATAGGGCCTCTAGTTAGCCATGTCAATGCAACACAACATAATAATACTCAGCTGCACTCTTTCGACCCGCAGTGATGGTGATGATTTGATGACTGGCCCATACAAAAATAGCTCGCGTACATTTTACGAGCACACTTCAACTTGCCGTAACTTTAGTCCATTTTAATACCTACTCAATAAACCTCATAATACATTATATTTTCAGAGCCTTTATAACATAAACATCATCACATTGTCTGATACCTATTAAACATTTTGAAGAAAATCAAGCTTTTCCAAGCCTGAAAATGCCTGAGAAACAAGATGAAAAGCGCAGTAATAAATATAATACTTCCTCGGCACCAATTATCAAACCGATAGCGTTATGTTACAAAAATCCCTGTCATCAATATATTTATAATGTAACATTTATTAACCATCTAAATATTAAAGCAAACGATTATGAAATAGCTTCCTATGATAAAACAATAAACAGTGAACATCATAGAAAATGCGATTCAATCATCGTCTCTAAAACAGAGGATAAGCTGTTACTTGAAAACATATTACTCAACGAATTGATGACGTCAATGAATTCAATTAACGAAATCAAAACAGTACAAAACCGAATTGAGATTATAGATAACGCAGCGCAACACCGAGGCACGTTAATAAGCAACTCTCAATTATTCATGTATGATGGCGCAGCTACGAATATAGACATTTATCAACTGCGCGAAATTATAGAAATCTCGTATAACTCAATACAAAATCTGTTGAATGGAAAAAATAAACAAATGCAAATAGAGAAAAAACAAGAATTCAATATAATAAATAACGTAGAAAGATGCAATAATAAGTTCATGACATTAGAAAGTTTAATGCGATCCAACAATATGTTCCTGAACAATCAGTATGAATCAGATCAAAACGAAATTATTTTCTATTCTAAAATACGATCATTAACCACAGAACTGCCTTGTAAATATCGCAATGCGTGCAAATCCTTTAATATCTTTTTTGTACGCAAATGCAGGAGTTGCAAGATAACAATATGCAAGTTCAACCCACTTTCTATAATGTTTTTCAAGATCTTGCCGTTATTGTATAAATCTGGCAGACTGTCTTTTTCGACAAACCAGACAAGCCATGCAATGTCTACTTATAAACGAGATTGGCATATTAGAAATATAACTCAAGGGCATTTCTTAACAATTTTTCTCAAAAATTGTAATTACCCATCATTGAATGTCATGCGAAAGCTATATTTTGTAATTATAACATGTGACAGACCAAATTTAACAATTAAATTGAAATTTATATCACGATTTGGTATTACATTTATGGAATACGACATTGGGGTTGTCATAAAATGTCCATTTGAACTGACAAAATGGAATAATAAGCACAGAAACGTTCTTGATGGATCCAAACTTCGAAATGGATGGTCAAGAAACCAGCTGCAAACTGATGATACAGATGCAAGAGAATCTGAAAGTAGTTCTTCATATTGTTATTCTAACTCTACACTTAAAAACGAAGCCACTGTGGCTGACGACGAGACCGATGATTTAAACACTAGTGTGTTTTATTCCGAATCTCACTCTAATTCTTTTGACATCAAGTCAAACAGCAGCTTTAATATAGACTTACAGAGCAGTGATAGTACGTTCATTGCCTTGACGTTATCCATTACCACAATAGCCAGCGCTCAAAGTGTATATGATATAAAAAAAGCAAGCGGTAATACGAAGTTTCCAAGGAGAGTTAAATTTGGTAAACATGAGTCAATAAAGCAACAGAGCATAGTTTGGTTTACGAAGATATTTGATAACTGTTTAACATTGAAAGCCACCTTGGGAATACCTCATTTGAGAAATTACCATTTCATAAACGAAACAATGTTTGATAACACATTATTGGATGAATATGTGGAAACGATTGCTCGGTTATGGACCCAGTTCACATCTCAAGAGTTTTCTTTTTTAGTATATTTTAAAAGTTTGGGACGAACTATCATCAATACACTATTGTAACAAAAAAATAGAACATTAAAATACATTGACTAATAAAAGTTGATCGTTTTATTTAGTAACTTTGTCTTAATATCTTAAATAAATAATAATATTTACAGGTACGCCAATTCTAAACATTCATTATATTTTCGATCATGAGCAAACTACTTTGAGATCACAACATAAAGAATACAGGATCAGATACACATGTAGTTGTGCACCGGTCTAGATATTAGGGTATTAGTACGCGAATTGAATAATATGCAGATGTTGATTGATGTGGCTGGTGGCTGCCCTGTGTCACTGGCAAATTTTTTTTTAGTGTGGTTTAGTGCTTAATACGATTCAATTCTGATTAAAACGTGAACTCGTGATCTCGTTATCAAGTTAATAAAAAAAAGCTACTATTACTGTTAACCCAGCTGTGAACATAATAATTAAATGATGGAATGTTTTTAAAGGTTACACTGCAACGGTCTTCTCTATCCAGTTCTCCGCACCACTTCAGCAGTTGACTGATCTTAGAATTCTGAAAAAGAAATAAGTGTGCTGGGTGAGTGCTATGCTCGTACACAAAACACGTGTGAATAACAAGTGACATGAACTGCACTATACTATGTTGAAACAAAAGTCGTTACTTTGAGAAGCGAAGCTATTGTAATTATAGTATTTTGGGTAAATTCCAGTAGCTGCTAAAACGACAAGAACATTATAGAATCATGCCACTTTTAAAGCTTTTTACCCAGACTAGGCGATGTCACATTATAGGATCGTTCCCAGGTAATGTGAAAGAAACAAACGAAAATAACGATATTTTTTTTTCATCACAGTTGCTCGTAAATTAGTTCTTATCCTACCGCTTTTAGGATCATAATCCAAGAAATTTCCAATTTGTGACTTTTAATTTTCATTACAGTACTAGTGGTTTACACCACAGACACAGATTAGAAAGGAAAAAAAATACCCACAGACCTGCACCCCTATTCTCAAATCCATCGACAACGTTTCGGTTCGAAACTTACGCTATCAGTTTCCTTCATCTACATTCAGAATGAAAGAGACAGAGAGTGTAGGTTTCGAGTCGAAACGTTTTCGATGCGTTCAGAATAGGGATCCTAGAATATTTTCATAACTGATATTATCACAGATTAGAGGAAAAAATAAATCTGACAGGTACCTTAGTAAACATTTAATTTTATGAATTATTCACAGTAGTTATGTTCTGAATACATTGTTATTCGCTTTATTATATTTGTCGACGCGAGAGCGTTTCCCACTCAATTATAATGAAAAATTACATTAAGACAATTATTATTAGCTATAATTTAGAAGTTACTTTATTATTTAAGAATGATTATTAGATTAATATATTTCATTTTTAGAGTCAGTATTGATTTTAAACAGTTAAAAGGATTTTAATTGGTCATTGTTCATTTCAGGCATAGTATATTGTTATTCCTAAATTTAAAAACGGTTTGATTTGTAATTAGAAGTCATTGAAAATTAATATTTCAATTAATATTAGCCAATCAAGTTATTGTCTGAATTTATAGTTGGGTTTTCAAAACAATTGCTAAAATAAATCATGTTTCCGAATGTTGGCGGAAACAGATGATTTAGCTAGTATTATTTAAATCAAATTTAAATGTTTCGTTGTTGTAAAATAATAGCAAGATTTAATTATGAATTATCATTAATATTTATTACGTGTAAGCAACCGTTTTGTTATTAAAGTTTGATTTTGTGAAGATGTCGCGAGTACTTTGAAATGGCGCGCCAGCGCCGCCGCCATATTGGAGAGGTGGAATATTGAAAGTGCTCGTGCGACAGTTCGTGATGATTTTAAAAATTCATTCTGGTGTTGTGCGTTGGTGCGAACGTTGCTCGGATCTTGTGAATACTTACTGAATTATAATTATCGTTAGAATAAGCTATTGTGATAGATTGAGAAGTGTTACAATTTTAGTTCGAATACATTTCTTAACGTTTAAAAGTGCTTTCATTTGCGATGAGTGAACCAGGTGATAGAAATCGTGACGTGAGCATTGCTGACGTCACTCTTTCTAAAAATTCGGATGGAACTGATGCCCCTTTATATTTATTCCAGATATTTATTAATTTATTATGGCTGTATCGATATTGTTCGTACCACTAAAACAAAACGTTTTTTCTCTAATCTGTGTCTGTGTTTTCTCATATAACCCTTAGCCACTACTAGGTTCACTAGGTAACTACGGCGCGGGAGAATAAGAAACTACACGTTTTTTAGCAATACAAGTCTGTTTTTCCTCGCATACTGTGATGAAAAACGTCGTATGACACTCGTGTGAGTTGATCATTGCACTCTCGGTTCTCATATTACCATCTCGAGTGCAATGATCAACTTTCCACACTTATATCATAATGTACTATTTCAACTGGAACCGGCTATTTTAGTCTTGTGTCAGGGGCAAGGACACCCTTTAAAATAAGCAGCTACAATACAATACCACAGACATACACACAGTCTCACATATACACACGTCAAGCTTATAAGAACGTTAAAGTTATAAAAAACAGCCGGTTCTCATAGTTGACCTAAATGGCGAGCATTAATTAGCTGGATGTGTAGGTAACTCACCCTGAAGTAGCATCGTCTGTCGGTACAGCAGTGCCAGCAGAGAACAGAGGTTCTTATGCCTGACCTAAGTGACGAGCATTAACTACAAGCTGGATGTCTAACTGGCTAAGGTAACTCACCTTGAAGTGGCATCGTCCCCGGTACAGCAGTGGCAGCCGAGAACATTGGGTCCTTATACCTGACCTTGGTGACGAGGACAAGCCTAATTATAAGCTGGATGTCTAAGATAACTCACCCTCAAGTAGCATCGTCTGCCCCTACAGCACTGCCTGTAGGTAAAAGTCTGGTTAGATGGAATATAAACGAGTACGGCAAGCAGTCCACTGTGTTTGTCAGCGTTGCAAACAGTATTCATTATGCTGGATATGTTTGGTAACTCACCCTGAAGTAGCATCGTCCCCGGTACAGCAGTGGCAGCAGGGAACAACAGATCTTTATACCTGACCTAGGTGACGAACATTAACTACAAGCTGAATGTCTAATTGTCTAAGATAACTCACCCTGAAGTAGCATCGTCCCCCGGTACAGCAGTGGCAGCGGGGAACAACAGATCCTTATACCTGACCTAGGTGACGAGCAGCTGGATGTCGAATTGTTTAAGGTAACTCACCCTGAAGTACCATCGGGTCCCGGTACAGCAGTGGCAGCAGGGAACAACTGATCCTTATATCTGACCTAGGTGACGAGCAGCTGGATGTCTAATTGTTTAAGGTAACTCACCCGGAAGTAGCATCGTCCCCCGGTACAGCAGTGGCAGCCAGAAACAGTGGGTCCTTATACCTGACCTTGGTGACGAGGACAAGCGTAACTATAAGCTGGATGCCTAAGATAACTCACCCTCAAGTAGCATCGTCTGCCCCTACAGCACTGCCTGTAGGTAAAAGTCTGACTAGATGGAATATAAACGAGTACGGCAAGCAGTGCACTGTGTTTGTCAGCGTTGCAAACAGTATTCATTGTTAGGGGAAGGGTTAGTTCCCTTGTAACACGAGGGGTGAAATCAAAATCTGTGATTTCAAAGCGATTGCAGAGCCCACACTTGTTCGTCGAATAAAAGAAATTAGACAACACAAGCAGACTTACCTAAATAGGTCCCAGCAGCGATGGATGCGTAGCTAACACCACGCAAAGAGTTCAAACACTTTTCTAATGTATTTTCTAGCTAATTCGATTTTTAATGATTTTTGGAACAGCACCGGCACAGTTGTTATTGTACAGCCACAGACTAGTATTGACTGAGATGCGTCCGCGCACAGACTAGGCGCGCGACACGATGTTGGCGCGAATCGATTATTGGCGGGCAATCGATTAGTGTTTGGTGATGAAGATTCCTCATCAGTGGTTTCTTGAGGTCCCTAAGCTCACCCCAGGAAGCCTGCTAGCACAAGTCTTTCATTGCGCTTGTCGTTCTTTCCATTACTTAACGAACAGAGCGTGTTTAATTTGCAATCGCTAAGAAATGTAACAGAGGAAAAATAATATCGATTTGAATAGTATAGAATATACGATTACGATACATTCATTATGCTGGATATGTTTGGTAACTCACCCTGAAGTAGCATCGTCCCCCGGTACAGCAGTGGCAGCAGGGAACAAAAGATCCTTATACCTGACCTAAGTGACGAGCAGCTGGATGTCTAGTTGTTTAAGGTAACTCACCCTGAAGTAGCATCGTCTGCCCCTACAGCACTGCTTGCAGGTAAAAGTCTGACTTTATGGACAAGCTAGATGGAATAAAAGAGTACGGCAAGCAGTGCACTGTGTGAAGTAGCATCGTCCCCCGGTACAGCAGTGGCAGCAGGGAACAACAGATCCTTATACCTGACCTAGGTGACGAGCAGCTGGATGTCTAGTTGTCTAAGGTAACTCACCCTAAAGTAGCATCGTCCCCCGGTACAGCAGTGGCAGCAGGGAACAACAGATCCTTATACCTGACCTAGGTGACGAGCATTAACTATAAGATGGATGTCTAATTGTTTAAGGTAACTCACCTTGAAGTGGCATTGTCCCCCGGTACAGCAGTGGCAGCAGGGAACAGCAGGTCCTTATACCTGATCTAGGTGGCGAGCATTAACTACAAGCTGTATGTCTAATTGTCTAAGGTAACTCACCATGAAGTGGCATCGTCCTCCGGTAGAGCCGTAGCAGCAGGGAACAACAGATCCTTATACCTGACCTAAGTGACGAGCAGCTGGATGTCTAATTGTTTAAGGTAACTCACCCTGAAGTGGCATTGTCCCCCGGTACAGCAGTGGCAGCAGGGAACAGCAGGTCCTTATACCTGACCTAGGTGGCGAGCAGCTGGATGTCTAATTGTTTAAGGTAACTCACCCTGAAGTGGCATCGTCCCCCGGTAGAGCCGTGGCAGCGGGGAACAGCAGGTCCCTGCGGGCGGCGAGGTGCGCGGCGGCGAGCGCGGCGAGCAGCGTGGCGGCGGCGCCGGCGGCGGCGGCCGCGCGCGCCCCGCCCCCGCCCGCCGACACGAACACGCGCGCCCACATCGCCGTCCACACAGACTCCGTCCACGTCGAGTACACGCCGGATGACATCTGGTAACCTACGGACAGGAGGAACATGTTGATAAAAAAATTATTGCAACTACACTATTTTTAACATTTACAGGTTAACATTTGATTAGGTACAATTTTTTTTTGTATTTTGGGCCCACATATTGTGTATTTAGCCAGTGTCAAGTATTGTAATTTTTCATCGTTTTAGAATATTTAACATAAAGTCAAGTCATAGTCCAGTCTAAGTCAGGTAGTCATAGGCCAGTCTAAATCATGCTCCAGTAAGGTGGTAGCAACTTTACCAGAAACTTCTATGAAATTTTGGAAGCAACACGAAAAACCACGTTTCACATTATATCACTTGCCCACACTCATGCTCGTAATTCAGCACTTAATGCGGAAAACGCCACCAATTTCAAACATTAACACTGGAAAATGCACAAGTTTTGAGAAATAATACAATGCAACGACGTGAACTTTTCCGAGTTCCCGCCAAAAACCTAAGTACTGGGTACTATTTAAAAAATACGTCTTGACGGATTCATCCAATATGCGTAACGTGTCATAAGAGCAGCGCTATAGCGGTAGAATGAGAGGCAACTTTTTAAGGTACGTTTGTACCGCAGTGCGAGCCAAACTACCGTTTAGATAGACACAAACAAAATAAACAGATAAGCGTAAAAACAACTAAGTAATCACTCGATATACGAACTCGGGAATTAAAAAAGAGAACAATGCTTCCCGACGCTTTATTGAGCGCAGATTCCAGATAACATTAAATTTTCCAAAACTCACCTGATATTATGAATGCAGGGCTGACAGCTTGACTGAAATTCATTGTTGTTTGGAAACATTCGCCGGTGTGGTTCCAACCCTTCAACCAGTAGTAGGAGAACCCCTGGAAAATAGAATGGCATGAATTCCGTACATCCATCCAGGCATTCATACCTCTCAAATATACATCTATGTAACAATCATTTGGAAAAAACTAATGTTCTAAAATTATAAATATCTACAAGATCATAACTTCACGATGCTCTCTTTTTTAACGTTTGTTTATATTGACGTCACGTACAGCGTCATGTGACACGCGATGTGTGACGCACGGTCCGAGCGCGCGTTGCACTGGTCCTTGTCCAGGTTCAGCTTGTCTCCAGCCAGCAGCGCCAGCATGTGTCCGGCGAGATGGTCACGAGTGACGTCACGTACAGCGTCATGTGACACGCGAGCGTGTGTGACGCACGGTACTCACGGGGTCCGAGCGCGCGTTGCACTGGTCCTTGTCCAGCTGCAGCTTGTCTCCAGCCAGCAGCGCCAGCATGTGTCCGGCGAGTAGAAGGTCACGAGTGACGTCACGTACACGCGAGCGTGTGTGACGCACGGTACTCACGGGGTCCGAGCGCGCGTTGCACTGGTCCTTGTCCAGGTTCAGCTTGTCTCCAGCCAGCAGCGCCAGCATGTGTCCGGCGAGATGGTCACGAGTGACGTCACGTACAGCGTCATGTGACACGCGAGCGTGTGTGACGCACGGTACTCACGGGTTCCGAGCGCGCGTTGCACTGGTCCTTGTCCAGCTGCAGCTTGTCTCCAGCCAGCAGCACCAGCATGTGTCCGGCGAGTAGAAGGTCACGAGTGACGTCACGTACACGCGAGCGTGTGTGACGCACGGTACTCACGGGGTCCGAGCGCGCGTTGCACTGGTCCTTGTCCAGCTGCAGCTTGTCTCCAGCCAGCAGCGCCAGCATGTGTCCGGCGAGTAGAAGGTCACGAGTGACGTCACGTACACGCGAGCGTGTGTGACGCACGGTACTCACGGGGTCCGAGCGCGCGTTGCACTGGTCCTTGTCCAGGTTCAGCTTGTCTCCAGCCAGCAGCGCCAGCATGTGTCCGGCGAGAAGGTCACGAGTGACGTCACGTACAGCGTCATGTGACACGCGAGAGTGTGTGACGCACGGTACTCACGGGGTCCGAGCGCGCGTTGCACTGGTCCTTGTCCAGCTGCAGCTTGTCTCCAGCCAGCAGCGCCAGCATGTGTCCGGCGAGTAGAAGGTCACGAGTGACGTCACGTACACGCGAGCGTGTGTGACGCACGGTACTCACGGGGTCCGAGCGCGCGTTGCACTGGTCCTTGTCCAGGTTCAGCTTGTCTCCAGCCAGCAGCGCCAGCATGTGTCCGGCGAGTAGAAGGTCACGAGTGACGTCATGTGACACGCGAGCGTGTGTGACGCACGGTACTCACGGGGTCCGAGCGCGCGTTGCACTGGTCCTTGTCCAGGTTCAGCTTGTCTCCAGCCAGCAGCGCCAGCATGTGACCAGCGAGTACTGGCGCGGTGGAAGGCCACGAGTGAACGCCCACGTATAGAGGCGCCGGTCGCGCCGCCACCGCCTCTTCATTCCCAGCCGCATAGTCAGCAGCTAGAAGTAGACGGCATGCTTGACTGCGGACGAAGCAGTATAGCATCTCGTCCACCTGAAATAGGCATGATGACAACTATTAAAAATGAACAAGTAAATAATACTTTCATAAAGAAGATTAAAAATAAATGCAATAATTGAAAAAATAAGTAAAATCGCGAAGTAATAAGCTTTTAATGTTTCTATACGAGGCATATCCTGTCCCTTTCTTACGAAACAGAGCGCCTCCACAGTTACTATGAAAAATCCACCTGTGACGTCACATGCCAAAGATATTGTATGTAAAGCTACCACAGCTTAGTAATGAGGTACTATGACGACATTGCTCTGACGTCACTGGCCGTTTGAGATAACTCTTTCTATTCCGGTTTTTAAAATGCTTGTAACTTTGTCGTTTTTTGAGGAACATTTTTAATTTATGCAAAAATTTTCATCATCATGCCTATTATGCAATATCGCTATTATTCCATGTCAATAAGTATCAATATATCGTAATCTATTTTAAGATCAATATCACACATCATCAGCCGGAAGACGTCCACTGCTGAACATAGGCCTCCCACATATATAGGCCGCTTATCATAGAGGGAAGGGGGTATGCCAAGCGTAGTGACTTGCCATAATCACCGTGCTTGGCAGGAAGCTTGGTGATCGCAGATTTAGGTAGCGAGAAAAATGCTGCTGCCCATTCCCTAGATAGATATGCAAACTATGCATATACATATGTGGAATTAATAAATGAGTATGAAGAGTGATATCGTTATAGAAGAAAAAATTTAAATTTTTATAAAAAAAATTGTCAAGTTCTTTTGTATTTGCAGTATTTATTGTCACCGCCATAGTAACTGAATACGCACCAAATGCGCCGAAGCTGTCACATCCCCCACGTATTTGGTGCCGGCGACTCGTTGGTACAATGTTCGCGCCAAGGCCGTCGCCAGCCGTGATATCTTCACTTGCGCTTCGGTGTTTTTCATCGTGCCGTTCTGTATCAGCTCTTCAGTGGTCCAAACTATTAAAAGAATTAAGAATTAAACCTAATCAGCTTTTCAATCACAGGAATACCTAAATTGGGAATTAAAGGAAAATGCGCAAAATGTATTAGGAGATGGCTCCAACCATCAATACGCTTGTGATGTATGGCATTCGATACAGATCTACGCTCAGCCCTAAAGCTCCATTTGTAAATGGAATCTCGGCTGAGTGTTGCGTCGTTCTGTAAAGCAAGCCAAAGACCGTTTTAAAATGTTGCACATATATGCGGTATGTTAGATAGGACCAATTTCACTACATTACTTTTAAAAAGTATATTTCCATACTTACATTTTCCATCACTCCCGACACTAATATTGTGATACGCAAAATCAATTTTCTCGTATTCATCCAAGGCGGAGTGGTAGAACATGTTAGTGAATGTTTTGTCATGGTCCGTGAGAAGCAACTCGGGTAGCGCTCCGCTCACTGTCAGATTGTTGAGGATCCTTCTGAAGGAGTGTAGCGACGACGGCGGTAAGTTACTGTCATTGTTAATATTTATGCTGATGTTATATGCTTCGGCGTTACTAGAAGTCAGGTTTAAGAATTCCCCTATCTGAAAATGTTACGATTATTAATATAATTGTTATCAATTATTTCTTCACACGGATTAATTAATTTTACGTCCCAACCTTGTCTAAAGTATACTATCATAAAATATGTGTCTAAGAGAAGAGAGAAGGGTAAAGAAAAAGGATAAATAGATGAACGAATGGCGAAGGAAGACACACCGACTCAATATTGAAAGCGGCTCCTACAGGGAAAGTGCGGATTTATTATAATTATAAATAGATTACTAAATTACTGAAACGCCCGCGTTTTCCGGAACAAAAAGTTGTCTATGTTGACCCGTTTTGGCGAGAAAGCTACAACCATAACATTTGTAGATAAGTATTACACATATTAAATTAATAGTTGCAAATAATAGTTTGAGATTTACATAGCATCTTCTATGATTTAGTCTATACTTCTAGGCATGCGACCTACTGGCTGGCCAAATAGCAGATGTGTAATAAATTGAATAGGCTTTCAAAATTATTATAATTGAGTACAATAAATGAGAAATTGAATACCGTAAACTAAACATGCTGTTACTTAAATTATAATTAGTTTATTGTTATCTTATCAATGTATTTTATTTTTTATGTACGTCATTATGCTATGCCAACAATTGAAAGAAATTGTCAGATGCGTTGGTGGTGTAATGGTCAGCATAGTTGCCTTCCAAGCAGTTGATCCGGGTTCGATTCCCGGCCAACGCATATTTTTATTTCAAGTTTTTTTTAATTCTTATAGTGATTGTAATTCATAATTCATAATTCATTCATTTATTGCTGCCACAGAGTTACAAAGCAGGTCTTATTGCTAAATTAAAATTAGTCCTATCTGTGACATGCCATTGTGGCATGCAAAATGTTGGGATGACTGGCTTGATTTTATTCAAGCCAGTATCGAACGTCATACATCGTTAATTAATAATTATGTCATTAGGTACTTAATAGTCTAAAGCAATATATTTCTACGTTTATTTACATTGTTCTATTATTACCTATCCAAAATTAGTCAATGTCTTTATAATACGATTATTTAGTTCATTTAGAATAATTATAATTGTACCTATATAATATTTGTTTAAATTTAAAACCTATATAAACTTACTATCAAAATATTCCTCCAGTGTATAAAAACAATTGCCAGTCAATAATTTAAATAAAAGTTTCTTAAAATGTTCATTTTGTACAGTTTTCATACGATTAGGCAAATGATTATATAATGTTGCTGGGACATACAAAGCGCTGTTAAGAAACTGTGTCGTTTTAGGTCGTCCCTTCCTAACATCACAAATAGCGGCGAGACAATGTTCTTTCCTTTTATTAATGCTACGTACTGGCCTATTATTGCTACAAATTACTGACGCGGTTCTATAATATTGCGGATTCTGCTTAATAAATATACAAGATTCATATATATATATAGAGAGCACAAAGTCATTAACTTATGTTTTTTGAAATATGGGCGGCAACTGTCATCCATTTTTATACCCGTTATAGCCCTTATGCACTTTTTTTGGTACGTGAAACATTTCTTTTTGTCTGTTGAATTGCCCCAGTACATTAGCCCATATCGGAGATTGGAATGTACATACGCATGATAAGCGGAGATAGCAGTCTTAATTGAAGTTACTTGTCTAAGTTTTTTAAGTGCGTATACGAATCTACTGATTTTGCTTATTACATGATCTATATGAGCCTTCCAATTGCAATGACAGTCAACTAAGATTCCGAGGAATTTATGATCTTGGACTTCTTCTATTGGAGTACCAAATATAGAAATGTTAAGTGGACTAAGTTTCTTTTGAGGAAAGTGAAAGTTAATTATTTTAGTTTTTTCTAGATTCAGTACAAGTTCATTGCTATTCATCCATGTGCTAATTGCCTGGAGAGTTTTTTCTACCTCTTGCTTAATAATAAATTGACTATCTGCTTTTATTAGAACTGTGCTATCATCCGCGAATAAAACAATTTGATGATTAGTGCAGTGTGGCAGATCGTTAATATATATCAAGAATAGCAGAGGGCCCAAGATACTACCTTGGGGCACTCCAGCTCTTACGGTTTTAGTTTTTGACCTGAAAATACATTTAAGCCTTGATTTGAAGTTGGTGCTACATACTTCAACATATTGCTTTCTATCTGTCAAGTATGATTCCAACCAATAATAAGCGTTGCCTCTAATACCATTTTGATAAAGTTTATTTAATAGAATACCATGGGAAACAAGATCGAAGGCCTTGGTCATGTCCGTAAAAATTGCTGATACATATACTCTGTCATTTAAGCATTCATAAATAGTTTTTAATAATTCATAAGCTGCTATTGATGTCGACTTATTTTTCCTAAACCCACACTGCTCAGGCGCAAGTATGGATTTTGCTTCTAAAAACTTCGTTAAACGGTTGTGCATCAACTTCTCAAAAATCTTAGACAATATCGGTATTAACGCTATGGGCCTATAGTTTTCTACAGAAGTACGCTTACCCTTTTTATAAAGTGGTTTAACAATTGTAAGTTTAAGTTTATCGGGAAATTTACCTTCACTGAAAGATTTATTAATAATGTAGGCTAACGGCGATGAGATAATATGAGCAACTTTTTCAAGACTTGTGTTTGTATGTTGTCGTAGCCTACAGAGGTTCTATTCTTCAAACATATTATGGTTTTAGTTACTTCGTCCACTGATGTAGGATTGAGAAATATTGTATCATTAATTATTTGTGAATTTTTGTTATCAAGCTGTGACACGTTCTTCCCCAATCCCTTAGAATTTGAATTACTTCGTGATTTACATAGTTTTGGGATATTTATATAATAATCATTGAACAAGTTTGCGATCCTATTCGGATTTGTGAATGATTTCCCGTCAATTTGTATTGATGCAACATCCTGACTATTGCTGTTTTTACGTATATTATTGTGGATAATATTCCACGTTGCTTTAGTTTTGTTGTCGGAATTAGTTACTTGTTTAATGTTGCTTTGTTTCTTCGATTCAAGCAAACACCTCTTCAGTAACTTTCTGTACTGAACATATTTAGCTTTTGCTTCACTTTTTGGAGATTTTCTATATGCTAGATACATAGTTCTTTTACGTTTTGTAGATACTTTTAACCCCTTCGTGATCCATTTATTACTCCTAGGGGATATTTTAACTTTTAATATCGGGAAGCAGAGATTATAAAGGAGTAGAAAACTATTGATGAACTCATTAAAAGCTTCATTGCTGGTACTTTGATTGTAAATATTTTCGAAACTAAGACTTTTTAATGACTCAACAAATTTATCCACATTACTTTTGGCATATATTCTTTTATTAACATAGTGATAAGGTAACTCAATTATTTTTGCGGGGACAGTAAGAACCTGAGCCGTGTGATCTGACAATGTTAAATTATGAACACTGCCTTTTGAACTTTTAATATTCGTTTTGTACTCTTGTTGTACTTGTTGTACTCTTACTATAAATATTATAACAAGGACAGGCTGATTTTGAAGAAGTGGACGAAAGAAATCTAAATCTGCACGAATTTACCAAAAACGCTGACACTTATTATAACACACACAACACACACTTGTTGCGTAATGCAGTGCACCCGGACAAAAAAAAATACTGTGTTCGTCCCTATGTTCTATTATTTTACTCCTGGTAGTACAAACAAAAGGGTTTTAGGCAATATGCTGCAGTGGCATTTTTCATTTTAGGCAACGCGCTCAAAACCCGACCGTTTCGTACAAAGACGAAAAATTCATCGATTGCCAACGCCAATGGACCTTCGGTTTTTTTATTAATACACGGACAAAGGAGAAATTGAAATTGAAAAATTGAAAAACCAACCTCTGGGACTGTGACGTTAGAATCATAAGGCACGAAGGCGTATAACGGCCATCCTGTGTCGTCGCTGTGAGAGGTCAGCGACCCCCCAATTTGTCCAATCTCCACGTGAAGTGTGATGTGAGAAGGCGCGAGCGGCGCCGGCGGAGGCCAAGCGCCTCGACTTAGGTCGTACGCTACGCGCTGCGACCCGATGTAGTCAAACGCTTCCCCGTTGAACAATGTAAACAGGACGTTGCTGTCTGAAAGTGTCAACTCATTGCAAATAGGCTCATTTTTTTAGCTCTGCTAGGTAAGTAATTGCAAGCAAATGAAATAATTACAGTGCTTAACGTCAAATATAAGTCGTCTCACAATATCAAAGTTTTTTCTACCCTTCTACAACGTATCCAAAAATAGCTTGAAATAACCAGCCAATTACGAGTCGGACTCGGACGGATCTACAAAAACGAGCAAACAAATCACGTTTGTTGTGAGGGAGCCCCCTTCAATATTTATATTGTTCTATTTCTTTAGTATTTGTCGTTATAGCGGCAACAGAAATACATCGTCTGCGAAAATTTCAACTGTCCATCACGGTTCATGTGGAGGACAGCCTGGTGACAGACGGACGGACAACGGAGCCTCAGTAACAGGGTTCGCTTTACCCTTTACGTACGGAACCCTAAAAACGAGGTTTTTTTTCCTGGCTGTTGCCTCATATTATATCCGTCATATATAAACATAAAAAATCTAATATTACAAGTGATCTTCACGGAATGATTGACAATATTGACCATACTAAACTGAGGCTAAACGATTGTTGCATATTGTATAGACTTACCATACAAGTTAACATCGGTCACAGGTATGAGCTGCGAAAGCGTTACAGCCGCCGACAGCAGGGTTACCATTCCAACTACAGAGCTGGCTGCTCCGGGCGATACACCTGCAAATACGGCCGGCACTTTTGATACAAGAACAAAAACAGACAGTACGCTTAAAACTGGACAGTCATCATCATCATCATCATCAGCCTGGAGACGTCCACTGCTGAACATAGGCCTCCCCCAAAGAGCGCCACTTTGAGCGGCTGCCTGCCTCTTGCATCCATCAGATCCCCACGGTTCTGACTTTTTTATTATAGCTTTTCGTGTTATTATCGGAGACCCTTTTCATTGAATATTGACATAAATAAATAACACGTAACGATCACATACCTAGATCCTGGACCCTAAATAGGATTTCCTGTATCTAGGGATCCAGGAACTACGAGGACAATAACCCTACAACATCGAGACACAGAACCAGTATTTGCACTTTTTTTGTAAATACACATCATGGGCGTGCACAAAAAAATTACTAGTCCGACATCTTGGACCGTCGGCCATCATACAACCTATACATAAAATCGAGCCCAATACATACAAACATAACAAACTCAAAAAATTAATGCCAACAAGGTTTGAAGCTATTTACATTTGTCGATAACATCACACTCGAGACTTTTGGAACACTTTCACTATTCCCTAATTAAATTTTAGAAATTCTCTATCCATACTAACCTAAATTTTAACCTTACCTTGAATAGATACATAGAACGTATTTAATAAGCCTTCAGCGCCACGATTTACGATTATTCATCTCGAAATTATTCCCTGGGAATCGAAAAAGGTCCCGATTCCAAAATATCTCCGTCTCCGTCATCCACATCCAGGATGAAAGAGACGAAGTATGCAGAATACAAATCCGGCTGCTGCTTTGGACTAAACAGACACAACTCACCATCAAACAGAGAAGCGGTGTCTATTCTCGCAGTAACAAGAGTTACACTCTCTTTCTTCCCTTCTTCCTATAACAATATAATAATTACTTAAATTAATATACACAACTCGATTTTATTTCATTGCAGTACAGTGTATGTACAGTTTACAATACGGTATTTATGTCTCAACAGTACTCCAATGAAGCTATTGGTGACAAATAAGTGTTTCACAACTTTCAAAATCAATACGTCTTTGATTCCTCTTGCTTGAATGCTTTTCTGTTGGTTTTGTTTATATTAGGTTTATTTGGTGTACTATTTTTTCCTAATGACTGGTTTTATACCTTGTAATAGAATAAAAGCTACACTAACCTGCTTTCGTGGGAATAGCGAATAGTAAACATTTTGATCACCCAGAGGATCGCACACTTTGGTAGATGTTGATATTTCCGAGCCTGCGGATCTAGAAAGAATAATAATTATTATGAGAACTTGTCATAATATTACTCACAACGACAGGGATGTACTGGAACTGTACTGGTGGTGGTGCAGCCATATCAATGGATTATGTGGTGTGATGTCTAGTAGTAGGTACCTAAGATTTTTTAATTTATACCTCTGAAGTTCGGATCCATAAATCACGTGACGGTTCGGAAAATAAGTGAGATATATATATTTATTTTTTTGTTGAACACACATTCTAAACCGAAAGGGGAGCGTAAGTTTGACTAGCAAGTAACCAGGACTTTAGGTTGTGGGTTCGATTCCCACACAGGACAAACATTTGTGTGATGAACATAGGCGTTTGTTCTGTGTCTGGGTGTCATTTTGTATTCTATGTGTGTATTTACAAACAAAAAGTATCTAAGTATTATATCAGTTATCACTAAGCTATGCTTAGTTTGGGGCTGGATGGCGCTGTGTGAAATGTCCACGCATATTTATTAAAATAAAACAAAAAAAAAATTATTAAACATACTTTACTGTACGACCCCTTAATGTCCGCCCGCTGAAAGAATGCAGCTGACAGCTACAATTCATTAGTAAAAAAAACTGTATTAAAACATTCAAATGTTTCATTATAGCTAATGTATAACCCACTACCACCCAACCCATAGAATAATTAGCAAGAATGATCCGAATTTTCAGTTTTCGTTCAGATTTTTACTATTTCATTATAGCTGTCAAACGCATTCTTGCATTAGACGGAGTGTAGTAACGTTTAACTTTTATAATGATAAGTAAAACTAGAAAGAAAACCTAGTTATACTGACCTTCTCAAGCAAACCTCGCTGTTAACAGCAGCAAACATGAATGAATTTAGCTGAACTGAACAAAGTGGTTTTCCTTTTTGATTGTTTCTGTCCAAGTTAAACCTGAAAATATAATGAAAAATAGCATTCTCTTTAATTTCATTGCTTTGTATGTTAGACTCTAACAACCTTACTATAGAATGTTCATTAAATTTTTATCAATGCTTAAATTCCGTTGTTTCGTTTATGGTCATAATATTTCACATCAACCGTGAAAAGTTGTTCATTGCAGCATTGGTTAAAATATACTATATACAGGGTGTAATTTAATTTATTAGCATAAATTGGGCCCATGATAGTACATCATTTACAGATGATTATTAAAGAGTAAAGAAAGTAAATGAAATAATTTTTATTGAAAATTATGAAGATTGCCGCGACGCCTAACGCAGTTGGCACGGATGATTTTGATACATTTAAACGTTTTTATACCTTGTCTGTACTAATTAAAAATATTAATTCATTATTTTAATTAAATTTTGTATTGTAGCATTTGATAAAGTAAGTTATTCCTTTTTTGGAGTTATTATTATTACCAAACCAATGTGTTAGAATTCAAAAATTTTGGTCCACACGTGACCGGTATCAGGAGTAGGTATCTAGTTTCAAAGGATGCTAATGTATTCAATTACACCCTGTATATAACTCGCTTTTAGCGATAAGGCCGCCCTTTGTTACACTGTTGTAAATCTAGATTTCCTTGTGAAAATTTATTATTTGGTGTGTGCAATAGAGTTTATCTATCTATCTATCTATAGTGTTACTATCTATCTAACTAGTGTTTTACTAATAAGGCTGAATATGCACTTATTGTAACAATCCAAAAATGAAATAAAGCGTAAATGTTTAACCATAATGGTTTTGATTTTCTTGGGCCAAATCTTATAGTAAATCCAAAATGAATAATTACTTGTTATAGCATTTCTCGATTTTATCAATTTCCTCAGCCCTTGACTGTGGTAAGAAAAATATTGGGAAAGGGATATCCCTTCTCAGTAAACCAGTGCCCTTCTCATTCCACACAAGTCCTCCAGCATGAGACGATGAGCACTGACTCTCGGGACCTGAATAATACTCATTGGGACACCTAGACTCCTGGGTAAAGGCACTTGCACTGTAAAAAAAATTGCAACATCAACAACAATTTTATTAGGTTATGTAACGATCCAGGGTGTCTCATGACGTCACATTTATTAGGAATGTTTATTCATCAATAAAAAAATATTTAAAGCATTAAACCTTATCAATTTTGCTTATAAGAATAATTCAAATTAAAGCAAATAGTCGTAGGCATTACGCTAATTACTGAAAAATATGAAGATAGGTGTTGGAGTAGTTACCTGAATATGAAATGAAGTGAAATTAGTAGAAATCAAACCTTCGTTATAATATTGCATACAGAGTTCATATCAAAGATTTGGGAGCTCTTAGTCGTAGAGCGGTCGATCATTGAATGTGTCAAAAATTTTCCTTGGATTCCAAATTTAAGCGTGACGGATTTTTTATGTTTCTTAATTAATTTCTGAAGTTTGCGCGGTGTAAGGAGGGATTAGGCGTGAAATTTTGTTAAGGGCCAGGGTATTTTTCATGAGCATTGACTGAAAGATGATTACTGAAGGATAAAGTACTTTATTACCCTTTTCACATAAAATTTTAATACTTAGGCATGTAGGGAAGGAGTTATTTTATGTGTTATTATCTATTTAGATGTGATTGTGCTTATGGATTCGGCTGAAAGCAATTTACTCTGTCACAGAGATTGTTCTGGAACTAAAAGGTCTTAGATTATTATTTTAATATATGACTTCAGTTATATTGATAGAGCTTTATGTTATTAATAACATTATCAAGTGGTATTGGAAAGTTGTATTGAATTATTTGTAAATATCTACATAAAAGTATGAAACACATAAGCGGAACATCTAGGATTCGGATAATTATGACTTTTATTGTCGATTTCGTATAGATTTGTGGAAGTTTGAAGGAATTTTTAGGAATACAAGTTATGTTTTAAAGTTTATATTAATTTTCGAAATTACGTTACATAATATTTAGATGATTATTACTATAGAACGAGTACGATGGGTACTTTGGAATTAGGTTTTCATGATATTTTCGAATTTTCCATCTAGATTGAACGATTTGCGATACCCACCCCTCTTAAATTTTCTCAAGCAGAAGAAATCGTGTGGCTAATATTGTAGATTTTCATTTGTTTAAGTGAAGTATCACAACCATATCAATATAGATTTTGACCATGTCGGCGCGCGCACTACAAAATGAAACCAGAAAAAAACTATAAAACAGAGCCGCGGAGCTGTCAAAGGGTTCATTCATTAAGCATTCGCGGGGATCACTACATGATACCTGTCAGTGCACATGAGATTTTCGGTTAACTTCAAGTTAGAGTCGTCCTCTCAAGTAATTCTGGTTTTGAGGAAGAATCCTTGGTTCCAGAAACCCCAGTCAGAAACAAGTTGAAACATGTGATATACGAAGCTTGTTTTCCTCCTACTTTTGCGTTAGGGCAGATCGCGTGTTCTGTGGAGACCTGCACCAGATTTTGCCTCCGTTATAGGATCTGGATCCACCTTTTTGGTTTGGTTTGCATTCTGGCTGAAAGGAGGGCTGAAAAGATTAGCTGACCCGTCTTCGTGTATACGATACCCGGATCCTAAATGTAAATCAAACTGAACTGTCCCACACAATAGGGTTTTGTCTTCTATGCACTTATGAGACTTCGGTCCGCATACAAGATAAAAAATAGGTGGCAATAGGATTTATTAGCTTTGGAGAGCTTTTGTCACAGCTCGTTTTCTTATAGGCTAGATTAGGTATGTTCTCATTGCACACTCGAGAACAGACATGCACGCTTAAAAGTAAATATGAGATTTGTAGCAATCTCTAGTTTTGGGGGTACACACCAGATGTTAGAAAAAGCTATAAGTTGAGGAACACACATGGGAGGGAAAGTTAGGGTTAAAATACTAAAATTTGCAGTAAAATAAATGTTTTAGGGAAATAGGTAAAAATCGATTGTACAAAGGTACATAAAAATAGATTCAAAATTATTATAAAATTGGTAGTAATATAAAACTGTGAGGGAAATAGGCAAAACTCGGTTTTATAAAAATGCTTAAGATTAGGGTTAAAATTATAAATCATGCGGTAAAATAAAATGGTTAGGAAAATAGGGAAAATCAAAATTCTAAAAAATAAAATAATGACAATATTCTACCAAAATAATAATTTCTTGGTGGTGTGCGGTTTGAGAGAAGTAGGTAGGATTTTCTCTAATCGGATCCTGAAGGAAAAGTCCTAATCAAGCGTATGTAATTGAATATCGTCCTGTTAGTTCAAAACAGGTAATGGATTAGTTGCGTTAGTTATGTAACAGTTGGGAAACTAGGTTTCGAATGATTGCATTTGCAAGTATAATAGCATCTTCCTGAATTAAGTTTAATTTCACTCTATTAGCTTCAAAATAAGTAGGGTTGATTATGTTGCGTTAGGTGCGTAAAAGTTAACGGAACGAGACTTAGGATATCAAATATCGATCTATAAGGTTCAAGATAGGTAAAGAAATGACGCAGAATTTATTTTAGATTGGGATCATTCTCGTAAAGCTTAATTATCAATATCTATTTATCTCAATTCTATGAATATGGTTCAGTTTGTTGAAATTCAGGTCTGACACTGTTCAAATGAACTTTCAATAAAAACATAAAATTTATTTTATAACAAAACGTTAGTAGGTATAATTCTTTAGGAAAATCGTTTGATAGTTAAAACTGGTACATTGACTAAAACGTGATAATTGAAGCTAAAGTAATATCGGCAATTTTTATGGCGGAAATTTAGGAAGGCTTTAGACTTTGGGCTGTATGAGATGAGACAGGGGGGGAAGTTCAGCTGGAAGGCTAACTTTAGGGTCTCTCATATACTGAATTTAGTACGTATTTGATAGACTCACAATGGTCTCACATTAGGTGATGAAGGATAAGTATGAGGTTTTGCTTTGCTAACAAATTAACGTAGAGTTCCCTTGAATGTATTGAGGACGTATGTTGTTAGGGCTTGCTAAAAGATCATGTCCTCTCTGTCCTTAGTTTTTTGAAGACAAAACTAGACATACTGACCTGGAATGAATAGTAACAAATAGTAAAATCAATTTCCCCAACAGTGTCTTGAAAACCTCAAGTGGAGGCAATTTCATACACAACATAGTGGAGGGCTGTCCCGTCAGGTGTCGAAGCTCACAGTTATGGAGCGGGGAGGTGCTCCGTAGCCGAATGTTATGATAAGCAGATAGATTATCATGACTTCGCTAATTTAAACAAACTTAACTTCAGAATGTATGACTTATTACAACATTTACGTGAAGCCTTAGTACTACTTACTAGGTTAATGTGAGTTGTTTTGGGGCAATCTACGTTTTCGATATTTCCAGCAAATATAGGATTAGCGCTCATCATAGGTTCAGATTGCAAAGCTTAGTAAAATAAAGAAATTACATTCTACTAAATTAATCTCGTATTGAGTCGGCGTCAGTTAGGAATTGTCTCATTACTTTAAAAGGAATTGGATTACTACATTATCACAACGTACGGGTTCTACCACTATTAGGAGACGATCACTTGGCCATATCAAATCTAAAACATACAACAAACTTAGGTTAATTTTAGGTTCTTTCCAACGGTATTAGATTGTTAGCGGTTATTTAAATTCAATTTATAGTTTATTTAAACTTAGATCTTTAGGTTCGGTAAATTAAAAACACAACTATAATTATAAGGGGAATAGGGGGGATAGGGGGGGGGGGGTTCTTACAGTTACTTATATTGCAAAGCTGTAATTATGGTAAAAATTGAATTTTTATCTGTTTTGGAAGAAAGGATTTTGAGTGACAATCAGTAACAGAAGATGAAAGCCTAGGACAGCTTAAAAGCCCTAAAGAATTGCGCCAAGTCATCAAGATTTGCAACCATTTGCTGTGGTAGTCAATGGCGGAGGTCTACATTACATTCATAGTATAAACTTATCTTCTGAATTTGGTATTGGTACCTTTTGGTTTTGGTAATAATGACGATGATGATGATGATGATGATAATGTCAGTTGTATATTTACAGCAGTTTCGCCTACCGAGTACTCAACAGATACAGAAAATGGGCACTATTAAAAACGAACAAGTATTACTTTCATAAAGAAGATTAAAAATGAATGCATTAATTGAAAAATAAGTAAAATCGGTAAATAAATCACGGAGTCTCCTGTCCCTTTCTCGCGAAACAGAGCACCTCCGCAGTTACTCTGAAAAATCCACTTGTGACGTCACATGCCAAAGAGATTGTATGTAAAGCTACCACAGCTTAGTAATGAGGTACTATGAACAACCTTACTCTGACGTCACCTGGCGGTTTGAGCTATCTCTTTCTATTCCGGTTTTTTAAATGCTTGTAATTTTGACACTTTTTAAGATATTTTATTATCGTTTTCACAAATGTTTATCCTTCGAGGAATATTATTAATTTATGCAAAAAAAATTTAAGTCATCATGCCTATTCTTTGTAATTGGGATGCATATCTGCTGTACATTTAACTATGTTGAATGAGGTGAACCTCTGATTAGATGGCTACACTAATGTGTGCAGCATCATTTGAGTGACTGGCTGACAAATGGTCTACTAGACAATGAAATGATGAACTTCAGCCATAAATAGTCACAGTCTGTATAGTTTTTTTTTGGCTAACTTAATACTTACACATTAGTTGCATTGTCATAGATTAGTACACCAGCAACATTGTCAGGCTGGCCCATCAACAGCTCAACAACATTGTAGAACACATCTGTACTGACTACAGCCATATACGGGCCTGCTGTGGCATTGTTCACAACCCACATTGCATCACTCACATTTCTGATCATTTGAACAACACCAACTGCTCCTTTATCCGTGGCTAAAAATACAAAGAAACTTCTTAACAGATAAATGGATAACTTAAAAATATAAATAAATAAATATGAAAGTCGAGGATAAAATCCTACTTAGATCCAAGAATTGTAAAATGGCTTAACTTTCAACACCTATAAACTCACACCATCACTCCAAACCAAACCTTTCAAAGTACCTGCTTGAAGTAGATCCAACTAATTATTAAATTATTTATATTCTCTGTCTGTGTTAATTAACTATTATAATAAATTAATTAATTGAATAGTTACAAAATTACATACATGAACACCCTGCCTGATGTGTCCCATTCAAACGTCTGAAGCATGCTGATCCACCTTCAATGGATGAATATATTTGCTCATGAAGACGCTCGCAATGTAAAGCTGAAACAAAGAGTACCTAATTATTAAAGAAGACTGGTGACTTCTGACCCAACATAAAAAGGCTGTCATGAATGTGATAAGTATGTTTAAATAGATAATTTTTTACCAATTATTCTTTAAAATAATAGTACTAAGTTCTATGGCCATGTCTCATGCTAGAACTGTGATGGGTACCTTTAGGTTATGTACTAATGAACCACAGTTATAATTTTTTTCCCAACTTCTGCACCCTACATTCAAGTTTTTTTTTTAAGTTCTACTACAGGGAATTTTAGATTTTATCCATGTTAATTGTTAACTTCAGGGCAGTAAAATTTTGTTGATGTCACTGATAATCATTTTTATTAATAAAGTCATCCACCTCATTTCAACTAGAAGAACTTTCAAATAGATGTTAGACATGATTTACGACCAGCATTGAGATATAACTATAGTACCTACCTAATTTCTAATAAACCTAGGCAAAAGTTTGTAGGTATACAGAAGAGAATTTATTAAAGAAATAGGTACTTACCGGATAAAGACACTAGCAGCAGGAAACTAAAAACTAACATTGTGACCATTTGGGTATAGGTAGTAGGGCTGTAGCTGCAAGTATTTGTATTATCTTTGGTGTGCTGTTTACCTGCGAGAGAAACGAGCAAGACATAAAAACATATTGTTTCAATTACAGAATCAACCAATGTTTATTTACATTCTAAAAAAATATTAGTAATAATACCATAATAATACCTTTGTCTGTAGCTATAATACAAAAACTAAGTAAGTAGAGGATTAAGTACCATATGTTAATTATCCCAATCCATTCAGCGACCGATTTTAATTTATTAGAGGCACAGAATTCGCCCCAATACAAGAAGTAAATTATTTATAATGTAAGTTCAGACAATAAATTCATTTCAACATATAGCAAAGTTCTCTGTGATTTCAACCCTCTATAATTTGTGATTCATTTAGGGATGTTAAAAAATCGATTATTAAAAAACCGATTATTTTTAATAATCGATTGGCTTTTATATAAAAAAAATCGATTATTTGATAATAGATTTTTTTATTTTCTATTCTATTTATCTATCAATCTATAAATATAGCGCTAATTATGTGAATATTTACGTTCAATACGCTCGCGCAAATTTCAAAAAAACATAGGCTTGAGCTCCATTCTGTCACAAAGTTGCACTGTACTCATTGGTCTCTGATATAGCGGTTAATTATACTCTATACTGTAAATAAAATGATTTAATAAGTTTTTGGTTATTGTTCCATAAAATGTACCAAAAATAAAAGATTTTTTACAATCGATTTTTTTATTTATTTATTTATTTATTTATTTATTAAGGTAATCCAACAGCGTTTACAATACAATATACATTAACAAATTTACAGACTTAAAAGAAGGCCAAACAGGATTACACAAATTAACCGCTATTAATAATTAACAAAAAGTGTGTTTACTAGCTTGTAATACAAATTACATGAAAGCTACGTGTGTAGGGGTGTGTATGTGTGTGTGTGTGTTGTGTAGGTATGTTTGTATGGGGCATGTGCAATTGTGCACTCAGCAAGGTGCGTGTGAGATTGTGAATGTGAGATTGTGAATGTGAATATTTGTGAATAAAAATAATAATAAATAAGTATCCTATTTAAATAAATTAGTGTATATTTTTACGATGTAATCAAATATAGGTTTTAATTTTTTTGTAAATATCATAGAGAAAAATAAATCAACTAGAGCGGTGCAACTTTTTTATTTCAAATTTAAGGGCTGTTTTAGATAAATGAAATAGGTCTAAGCCAGAATAATGTTTATTATATGTGCGGGCTGCCCGACAAAGAACCGAATTTTGAGCGTAGTTCGTGCTAGCGTGAGGGACGTGGAGTAGAGGTGTGTGTCTCGTTCGGTAAGATGGTACTGCCAGCGAGACATTGCTCAAGAGTTCAGTACAATCTATTTTCCCTGCTAATATGTCATGTAACAGAACAATATCATATTGCCTCCGCCTCCGCTCCAATGAATCTAAATCAAAATAACGACAGGCTTCAGAGTATGTATCAAATGATCTATGGTCTTTAAAGCTTAAGAATTTAACGAATTTATTTTGTAATGATTCTATCCTATTAATGTGAACAATATAACATGGTGACCAGATGCTACAGGCGTACTCCAAAACACTTCGCACGTAGGTAAAGTACAAAACTTTCATGCAATCTATGTGGGTAAAAAAGTTGCACACACGCTTTATGAACCCTAGCTGCTTGTAAGCTTTATCAACAATAGTATCTATGTGTTCAACTAGCATCATCTTTGAATCTAATGTGACCCCTAAATCCCGGACGGAATTAACTTTTTTAATGGATGAATTGTTTATGTAATATGTGTAATTGATAGGTTTAGATTTTCTCGTAAATGTAATTTGAAGACACTTGGTTGAGTTAACGGAAATTCTGTTTTTGACATAATATTCACTAAGCTTATTCAAATCAGTCTGAATTTTAATACAGTCTTGCATATTATTGATGGTTAAATAAACTTTTTTGTCATCAGCGAACATGCTGTACTTAGAGTTGGTGAACATACTATTAATATCAAAAAGATACGCGTTATATAGCAAAGGACCCAATATAGAACCTTGTGGGACTCCGGAGCTAATAGTAACGTAATCGCTACGCGCGCTACCGATTGCTACCGCTTGCCTTCTGTTAGTGATGTAAGAGCTGAACCATCTGTGAAGATCACCACGAATTCCCAACGCTTGAAGCTTGTGAAGAAGGATGATGTGATCCACTCTATCGAAAGCCTTCTCAAAATCAGTGTAGATCACATCAACCTGCCTCCCATCGTCCATACTTCGAAGAACATAGTTTGTAAAAACTGTTAGATTAGTAACTGTGGAGCGTTTATTCATGAAGCCGTGCTGCTCATCAGGGATTGATTTGAAAATAGTGGTACTAACAGTTTGATATATAATTTTTTCCAGAACCTTACCAAATACATTCAAAATTGATATGGGACGATAATGTTCAATACGGCTCCGTGAACCATTTTTGTGAATCGGCACAATTTTAGCCTCTTTCCAAATCTCAGGAAAAGTAGCAAAAACGTTGACAGATAGCATAAAAATCCTGTGTAACGGGTAACACATAGATATTGCACATTTACTAATAAAGATTGGAGGAATACCGTCTGTACCTGGACCTTTATTAACATCTAACGAATTCAGCTGTTTAAGAACAGCAGTGCTTGAAATATTAAAATTAGAAACTGTATCGTTAGGATCATTGTATGACTGCAAACAGTGGTTATATGAAGCAGCAGGCTTCTGAAACACGCTCTCGAAAAATTCATTAAAACCTGTGCAGGCATCGGATTCATTTCTGAACGTTTGGTCACCTAACGTGAGTGTATTTGGATAGCCCGAATTGTTACCTCGTAGAGACTTTAAATACGACCATAAATGTTTTGGGTCTTTTTTAAGCTGTCTTTGCATATTATCTTTAAACAAATTATAGCATTTCGATTGAATTTTTTTTTGCCTTGCCCTCAAAATTGAGAATTCGTCATAATCCCTTGGGTTTTTGTGCATTTTCCAACGAGCATGTGCATTAAATTTGTCTTTAATTATATGTATAAGTGACCTTGAATACCAGACAGGGTAACTGCCCGCAGGGGAGCAGTGTTTCTTCGGTACGTATTCATCGATCGCTCTACGAAGATGAGAATAAAACTTTTGAACGATTTCATTAATGGAATCTCCCACTAACAAAGTATACCAGTTAGTATTATTAAAAAATTGGTTGATAGCATCATAATCGGCTTTAAAAAATTGTAACTTACTTACTGAATGACGTTTGAAACAGGGAATCATAAGATCAGATGCATCAAGCTTTAAAGAGGGATGAAACGTGTCTTCTTTTACGAGTGCTGAACTGGAGAGGGAAACATCTATTGCAGTATCACTAAAGATTAGATCTAAAATGTTGTTACAATTATTGGAATGAAAGTTATGCTGATTAAGGCCGGACAGACTACACGCATCGATGAAATTTACCACTGCCTCCTGTAAGTCAACCGAACCCCGCTTGAGAAGGATCGGTCCCGCGGAGGACCATGTCCAGGACCATTAGTCCAATAAATAGACAATTATTAAAACATCGATTTGTGTGTGTGCGTACACTGATGAATCGGGCGCGGACGAAGTATTCGCGCGATGTATTTGCCTTAGCCCGAAAAGTGTGACACACAGCCGGTAAATCTGGCGCGCCGATTGTAATTTTTTACTGTTATTTTTTTTTCTTATATTTTGGCTCCACACATTGTGTATTTAGCCAGCGTCAAGTATTGTAATTTTTCATCATCTTAATAGAATATTTCACGTAGTTACACTTAGTCATAGTCCAGTCTAAGTCAGGTAAGTAGTCATATTCCAGTCTAAGTCATGCTACAGTAAAGTGGTGGCAACTTTACTAGAAGCTTCTATGGAATATTGGAAGCAACACGTAAAATCACGTTTCACCACATTATATCACTTGCCCACACTTATGCTCGTAATTCAGCACTTAATGCGTAAAACGCCATCAATTTTAAACATTAACACTGGAAAAAGCACAAGTATTGAGAAATAATACAATGGAACGACGTGAACTTTTCCGCGTTCCCGCCAAAACTCTACTGTTTTTATTGTATTTTAAGACATGGGACGTCATTGGACCTTTTTCCCAAAACGTACCTTGCGTTCGTTCTAGGACCGGTAGCATTTTTGGCATTTATAAAATTAGCGTTGATGTAAAGCGTTCGATTTGGACATTTTACCCATAATGCCAATTTTGATATTTTTGGCCGTTCACGATATCATTTATTTTTGACTGTTTTTGAGCTATCCGAACGGTGAACGAACACAGTTAAAAATGCAACTTTTGCTCACACATTTCCAAAGCGAACGCTGAATGTGATCATTTTTGGCATTTTTAACTGTTAATTTTGCCATCTGTTGCTATCCGAACGGGCCTATAGCAAACAATAAACATAGTGAAAAGTGATATATATTGTGGTCGCATCAACATAGAATCAGAATATACCTCCGTGCGTTATTTTTGCCATTTTCGTTAGTTTCAATCACAAAAGTCGTTCCATTAGCATTAAAAGTGACAATTTGGGAGTATTTGACAGTTTGAATGTGATCGTTTTTGGCGTTCTTGCTTTGATGAAGGATGTAAGAGGATCGGACGCATGGTCACGTGACATGCGGCACTTTTTCACCACAATATGGTGCTGACTCCGCCCCATTTTTTTACTGCGTTTGACAGTTGACGCTAGTTGAAGACTGACGTACTAGCTCAAAATACCACCTTGAAACGAATACGAACATGGCGGATTTTTTGCCGCAGGGCAGTCTCAAGTGACGCCAGCAACAAATTATTATCAAAAATGAAAGTTGAAACGGTATACTTGTCTCTTTTTAGCTCGTTCAAAATGGTATTTGCTAAAATGAAATGTGTCTATTTTTGTTCATTCTTTAACAAAGTCGACTAAGTAACTATAACATATTTTGTGTAGTTAGCTTTATGCCAAGTCCTCTTACTTCTCTCGTCAAAGCGTTCTTGGCATTCTTGTACTAGTGTACTGGAACGCACCCTTAGAAATAAATTAATTTAATTATATACTCTTTGAAGGACGCCATTTGTCTTATCGCCAGCTGTGCTACGTCGAATAATTTTAACTTGGAATTTGACTTTCGGTTATTGCTTAAAATATTAGCCATGACGGAAAATGCTGAAAATAAGGTATATAAAACATTTACATGCATATCTCTGATTTAAAATACAATTTTTATTTTTTGTAATTTACATGTAGGTGTCGTAGATGTCGTTGTTAATTCATTGTTCTTTTTCAAGTGATTTCTTTTGCTTTTGCTGTTTGGGATGCCTATTGTGATTTCCTAGATGTTTCCTAGTTATATGTAAGCACCTATTAATTATATATTGCACGTTGGGTAGCTTGATCTGGGGTAGGTAAATCAAGTCTACTGCCCTCTAAAATAAAGGCTAGGCCTGGGCTCCATCCACCATTTTTAACTGCCAAATTGAGTTGAAAGAAGGAAGGTAGTGCTATAAAAATTGTTGTTACATGCCTATCTACCCACATAAGTACCTACTGATTAAAAGATGCTATTTATTTAAATGGGAAGGACCTATAAAAAATAAACACATTCTGTCCTTGTAATGTTGTTTATTGATTTAATTCTTGCGGAAAACATGTACATAGGCGGACTTAATGCTAACAGCATTTTCTACCAGTCAGCAAAAGAAAAAGAAGTAGATTAGGCATGCATAAAAAGGGATGAGCAAAATTGTAGATCATACGAAATATGCAAGTATTATGTTCTGTTATGTTATGTGTTGTATTGTTTCAACTAGGCAGACTGCACTATTTCAAATAAAGATGATAGTAAAATCAGCTGAAGTGATTATATAAATTTAAATCGTACCTACTGACTGAGTGTGTTGCTGCCTTGCTAGCTACCTCGTGAGGCAAATGCTTGGTTGGTTAGTAAGTGCCTTGTCAGTACCAAATACTTCGGCTATTATTATGCTACTGACGAATCAAGCTGTATGGCTCGCTGACAGCTTCGAGATGCTGCTCTTTTATCCATAAACTTCAATACTATTAATCTCCCCCCTTTCCCTCCTTATTATGATGCCAATACTTCCAATAGATTGTACAGTAAGGATCTATTATTTTAAATCCTAAATGTTTTAATTTGAGATTAACAATCTCAACCTCCATTCTCATATATTCACCAGGTATAAGGCAGATACAACCACATGCTGTCTGAGTGTTCTGTGTTAAAGCCAGCTCTTGAACATTTCTTAAATCAGGGTGTCAAATAGGTGCTGGAAATATTAATCAGAACTGTGTTTATTGTTAACCCATTGTTTGGCATGCAGACTCCTTTCCACAACTAAGCCACTCAGCAACCCTTTTTGCATTAGTTAACCCATTTCATATATCCAAAAACTAAGTGAAGGTATGTAAAGGATTTGTTTAACCCCTAAAAGACCTCTAAACTCACATGTCTTTACTCCATCACTGAAATCGGGGTTTACATGAGCTAAAGTTATTAAGCTAAAATGTAGATCAAATACCAAGATCTGCAGCCGGAATTCTGTAGCATATATTATTACAAGCTTCTAGCCCATTACAAGATAATTTATTTTTAGAGTAATACATTTTAGTATTTTTTACATCAGCAAAATACTAGGTTGCTTCCCACTTCTTTACAACCTTGACATAAATGAGTGATAGTGGTATTTGGACAGTACAGCACAGTGATAATTATGTTGCCATTAAATTAGGGTGGGTTTTTTGATCCATAGTTAAGGTAAGCAATGGTCAAATATCCTAACAAATTCCAACCAATGGTCAAAATTTGTTAGTTTTTAACCTCAATTAGGTAAGGTTAACTATGGATTAAAAAACCCACTGTGACCTATATTAGATACCCCTGCTAACTATATTTAAATTACAATCATAAAAATCTACCACATTATATTTCTGAACTGGTAACATAATGTTTTTAATATTTCAGGTGGAAACATTGCCAGATTTAGATGACTTACTTCAATGTCCTGTATGCTATGAAATACCCTCCGGTCAGATATTTCAATGTAATGAAGGCCACCATGTTTGTGGCCGATGCAAGATGCGCCTGGACGTTTGCCCTGTGTGTAGGGCATTCTTTTTCGGCACCCGTAACTATGCAATGGAAGAACTTATTGCCAATGTCCGGAAGTTACGAGCTTTTGTAAGTCGATCATAAAAATAATCAATCAATCAATTTTTCCGTTTTTATTATTAGTGGCTGATGATGTTAACTGTGATAAATGTCATGTTTTTTCTTATGTTTCTATGTTCACTAAGGCACTCCACATATACTAGTGTTTATAAAAACCTCTGAAAGAGAGATCTGAAATTATTTGGGCCTTTGCCCATTATGTTGTAATTCGTATATGTAACAAAACCTGTTATAAATTCATGTTGATGTAGATTACCATGCATTTAAATTTGCAATATTTACACGCCAATCAATTATATAAATAGAAAATTAGGTTTTAATTAAATTGTTGTCCTCTAGAAATTGGGTGGTAAGGTGACAACTGGTTCACCGCCTGCTGAAGTAACAACTGACACAAGAGAGTCCAGCTCTGAAGAAAATGAATCTACACATGAAAATGTCAATGATGAGGATGATGATGACAGTGGTTCAGTTGTAAGTTTAATTTATATTTTAACTTAATTTATACATTTAACATATCAGAAAAGTAGTGCCAATCTACTAATCAAGTAAACCAAAAAGAACGAAACAAATCTAAAAACAAAATTAAATTCCTTGATGTAGTTATAAAAATACAAGGCTACATTATCAACTTTTATTCAAATTGTATGAAAAAACAGTTAAGTTTGTTCAATAATTACTCGTATTCTACAGACATTCTTTACGTCTCTATATCTTTATACTTAATATCAGAAATGCGGAAAAATTATGTTTATTTTTATAAAATTCGCGTTAGTGAAATGTGATTTATTTCAGCAAACCACAGTGAGGCCACCCACAGCTTGTAAAGGACTATTTCGGTGCCTCTGCTGCAAGAACAATCCTGAGAGGCTTCCTCTGGCACGATTGCTTAACCATCTGCGATACTACCATTCACCGGACCTCATAGAGGTGAGTAACCTGATTGTGTTTAGCTTTAGAACATGATATTAATTTAAAATTGCACAAGGCAAGCAGCCGCTCGAAGTGACGTTCTTTGGGGGAGACCTATGTTCAGCAGTGGGCGTCTTAATTTAAATATTCCAGACCATGATAGGAAACTATTTTTTTGTAATAAGCTAAAACTACAAATTATCCGTTTAATTACTTATTTTTCTTTATTTTCAATGTCAGGGTCGGTCGGACAATGGAGTGTATCTTCAAGCTTGGCAGTTTCCGACTGCGCCTGGAAGAATGGTGACTGCGGTGCGGGTCCATGATATGGGCATATTTTTCTTAGTTATTGAAATTACACGTAAGTTTGCCGTTTTACTATGACTGTTGCTGCTGGAATGTAATTTTTTATAGTATATTAATAAGAATTGTAAATGGTAATATGATTTTAATCCTGTCATATCCTTGCAAAAATGTAGATTGCGGGTTGATTCTGTTGTGTAAAATCCTAAACTATAATTATGTATTATTTAATTTGACATTTTAAATGTTACTATCTCTTTCATAACATTGGAAATGATAAGAACTGCAATATTTTTAGGATTTATCAAAATTAAAAATGTGCATTGTGTGGAGGTCTCTCTCTTGCATAAATAATGCATGTAACTTGGGTGGTTTTTGGGATATTTTTATTTATGTTATAAATAAATTATATTCCTCAAAGTTCCCATATCATATAGCTGTGTATCTCTTTCACATGTATTACAGTTTGGGCACCTACTTACTAAACGGGAGCTTCACTACCTCTCTGAATTCATTGACCTGATTTATCACTTCTGTTTGGCAACCCTAGGGGTACCAAGATACAGACCTAGCCTAGTTTGGACTCCACAGCTCAATTCTTTGTATTGGTATCTACATTAATTGTTAATATTTTATATGCATATGCATGAGTTGTGAAAACAACACTACTTGGAATATATAAATATATATAAATAAATTTTAAAAAGCAGTGAAAAATACCCTCAAACGCCAAGTCAGATATTTTTACCAATGCCTTAGGTTTAGGTAAATAAACTTTAATTGCGAGTTGTTCCTGTCTGTCCCCTGCCTCGAGACATTCGAATTCGGGGACAGACACGAATTTTTATTCATGCCTGTCTCCGTATTGTCAATGCATATTTATTTTTCAGATGAGTCTGTGCATGCTTGGATGTCGATGGCGGCGTCGCCTTGGGTTGCTCAACAATTTTCGTATTCTTTTACCTTATCTGGAAATGACCGTGAAGCTATATTTTCCGATTGTGTAAGTATTAAGATTGCACGTACGGATTTCTCGTTAATTCTTTGTATCACTATCATTATATTCCCTAAGCATTATCTGTATCCATGTGTGAGTGCTGTTGGTTGTATGATTGTTGGGTCCTTAGAGCCAGGGAACTCTAGTTGAGTCGTTCAAACTTGAGCCTTGATAAATGAGTCGACTGGCTCATTAATCAAGGTACAATGATATTAATTAGTGTGAACTAACCTATTCCATATAAACACTTGATAAAATCGCCGCTCCATAAAATGTGGCTAAACAATCGAAAGTGAAGATTGACTAAGATTCGAATCGACGACCGTCTTCCGTGAGATCACTCTTCCCTCTTCCGTAATGAATGGAGTCCCGTAAGGTGTGTGCGTGTTGTCGTCAGGTGTGGTCCGTGCGGGCGTGCGAGGGCTCCCTGAAGCGTCAGTCGCGGTGCCTGGCGGCGGGCGGCGCGGACGCGCGCGCGCTGGTCGCGGCGGCCGCCATGAGCGGCAAGCTGTCGGTGCGGCGCACGCCGCGCGAGCTGCAGCCCGCGGCCGCGCAGCCGCGCGCCGTGCTGCGCGTCGCCAACCGC
Source organism: Ennomos erosarius (assembly GCA_963580505.1). NCBI lineage: Eukaryota > Metazoa > Arthropoda > Insecta > Lepidoptera > Geometridae > Ennomos > Ennomos erosarius. Next base: position 9,128,054 of record OY756978.1, read on the forward strand.
AGCCACCCCGCCGCCGACCCGCCGCCGACCGACCGCGACGTCGCGCACGACCTCGAGCCCTTCCTGCAGGACCTGCAGAACGATGTCGCCCGCCTCTCGCGCGCGTTCGCCACGCTCGGCCGCGAAGCTAACGCTTTGGTGCGCTCTGAAGCGGAGATGCGAGCGCGGCTCGAGGGCGTCCCCACGCCGCCCTCCCCCAACCCCGAGCCCCTCGGCCCCGCCCCTGCGCCGCAACTCTCACGCAGCGCGCGACGTCGACTGAGGCAACGCATGCGCGAGGCGTTCCGCGAAACCGAACCGATGATGGCGGCGGCGGGAGACGCCCGCAACGACACAAGGGCGGCGGCCTCCGCCCCGAGACCGAACCCTAGCCGAATCGCTGACGATACCGCGAGATCTAGTCGCGCTCAGCCCGCGGCTGAAGTCGCCAGACCCGCCTTGAACAATAACAGACCTCAGAATAATCAGGTCGCCGGTAACGGCGCGAGAATAACTAACGGCCAACCGACTGTCAATGCTAGGGCCAACAACAACGCCAATGTAGGCGTAACGGCGAGAGCCAACAACAGCCAAAATTCAGGTGTTACTAGAGCCACCAGTGGCCAAACTGCGAGTAATGCCAATAGGCCTAACCAAAGGATGGCGTCACCACCGCTGGTTGTGTATACCGGGTACGCCGTAGTTTCTTCAGAGCCGGAACCGCCGGTGGCGCCACCTTCCACATTCGGCGGACCTTCGCAGGGACGTTCCACCAATGGAAATACGCGTAACAAAAAGAAACGTCGTCAACGTAAATAAAATTGACTTTATAGTCACCGAAAGAGTGGAATTTTGATATGCCAGATGATTCAAAACATTTCATTTTGCCGGTGCAATAAAAGAGACAAATAATCTCACTAACATTTAGTCATTTATCTTCTATTTACGTTTCATTTGCCAAATCAGAGTTTTTCTCTTAAAGCTGACTATGATTTTCAAAACTTACTAGTTATTTAAAAATGTATTGACTAACAATTTTAGCTATATTACGGCGATCATGGTGAATGTTATTATTTGACTGCTATTGACAGTGCTGCGATATTTTTCTCTGGGGTTGTTTTATATCATTTTGATGTGACATTTTAACATAAGACATGAAGTTTTAAATACAATAATTTATAATAATTAGACTTCGTCTTTTGACGTGCGCAATTTATTAAAGTGCTGTGCTGTGATAACTCCTGACAGATTACCAAAATTACAACTTGTTGTGGTATTAGTTGATTACTTGTAATATAATTATACCCAGAGAAGATGTTAATTATTTTTGTGATTCAATTCATTGTAAGGTTAATGAAATTTGTTAAGTTTAGTTATGATTATGATGTGCGTTTTGCACAGATTCTTTGACAATGGTATTCAATCTTTACCTACCAATTAAATGTTTTAGGAATACTGATATAGTATAGTATGCTTGTTTCAATGTAACCTTGAAATCTAGTATGTATGATTAAGTTAGTTACTTGTTAATCTTCAATATGAAAGATTTGTGTAATTAATTAAAATGTAAAGAATGATATTTTTAACAGTGTTTTACTAACAAGTGAAAACGACATACTACACAAATCTTGCAGCTGCTCAAGGCATGTGTTAGGGAGTGATACCATAGCTTTTCAACCCAGCTTTCCTACTGACCTTCATAAATTAGGTATGTAATCAATCCTAAGTCCTAACACAGAATAGATATATTTTACAGTACTAGGCAAAGTCTTCTATTTTAAACAGTTACGTTATAATAATAGGTTCAAAGGTGCCAATATATATTATTTTTGGGTTGTTCCTGTTGTCCCCCACGTTTTCGGCCCCATGGGGGATAACAGGATTTTTTTCCTCTTGGCCCCTACGCGGGGCCAACAGGAATAACTAGCAGAAATATATATTGTTGTTGGGGCCCACAAATATATTATAGTCAAATTAACGTGATTATACGCTGTAATATTCTAAAATACATGTTTATTATTGCAACTATAAAATTTTCAAATACCATTTATTACTAGACGAGTTATTTATATCTTCTTCTCATCCCTATGCATATATAAAAATCAATTGCAGTTCATTAGTATCGTTAAAACTCAAAAACGACTTGACCTTGTTGAATGATTCCGCAGGGGGTGGTTTAAAGAAAAAATATTATGAAAACAATATATATTATATACTCTAAATATTCCATCAATTCTAGTTTCCATAGTTCAAGATTTGCTTAGTTCGGGACTAGATGGCGCGGTGTGAAATGTCCACAAACATTTATTTATTTATTATTTTATTTATAGTTAACTTTGTGGATATCATTTTTAAAAATGGGTTTAAGGGTACTTTAAAAAAGCGACCATCAGTACCTAATCATAAAATATTAATAGTATTTTAAGTTTTAAAATTGCTATAATTAACATGTATTTTAAGATAATGTATCGTAATTATAAATCATCATCAATCAATACATATAATAAAACTGTAACTGGGCTAAATCTGAATATTGAATATTTTTTAAAAAGGTTGACTGCTTTACACTTCTAAGTCGATATAAAAGTATTATCAATTTTTTTTAATTTTTTGTCTGTCTCTTCCCTTTGAACACGCATCAGTATCACGCTGGAACTACTGAACGGATTTGGCAAAAATATTGTATGGTTATAGCTGATTATGCAGAACAACCTTGTTTTCCAAAACGGCCAAGTGCGGGTTGCTTAAGCAATAAGGATGTAATTTTTATCCAAGATTGTTTGTTGGTATATTATAATTATATTTGTTACCAACTTTAATTTCGAAAAAAAAAATTAAAACAAATACAATAAAATATTTAAAAAAAGTTCAAAATCATTTATACTTAGGTACCCTGTTGAAGGAAAGATAGAAGAAAAAGGTAAAAAAATAGGGGAAAAGGATGAATGGATGGGACGGCGAGGAAGGCAGGCTGCGCCTGCCAATTCCTTTTTCCCTATTTTTTACCTTTCCCTTCTCTACCACAGTACGTTCGCGAAATATAAGCCGATTAATTGGCGCCATATACTGTAGCACCAAAGAAACTAAATGACTAAAAATATAAACGAGCAAAAAAATCACGTTTGTTGTTTGGGAGCCTCCTTAAATATTTTGTTTATTCCGGTTTTTTAGTATTTGTTGTTATAGCGGCCTCAGAAATACATCATATGTGAAAATTTCAACTGTCTAACTATCTTGGCTATCATTCAAATTGATTATAATATAGCAAAAATGAAAATAAAGAAAGTAGACATAAATACTAAATATGCGCAAGCAAACGAGCGTGAAAAAAATACCCCAGTCCAATTAGTGTAATGCATGCTAATTGCTAATTTGCTCAAAATTAATGCGAATGATAATTGGTACCCGAAAAGTTCCGCGGTCATGCGCGGTGGTACGAGCGCCCGGCCGCTGGGGGTGCAGTTTGTGAGGCGTTTTATAAAAAAAAGATTTTTTTTTTAACTCCAGTCTACACATAGTGTATACAGCCAGTGTCAAGTTTTGTAATTTTTCATCATGTTAATAGAATATTTCACGTAAAGTCAAGTCTTAGTCATAGTTCACAAAAGAAGTCCCGAAGCCCCGTCGCCACATTCGCTCTACGGAATGTTGTTGACCTCTATATTTTAGACTCCCCATTTCAATATAAAGTAATTTGTGAATATCGATATTATATTTAGTAAATAAAGCACTGTATAGGTACATATATTATGTATTAACGTAAATGACTTACTTTCAAAATCAGTTCCACTTATTCCTGCGGGATATCGTTCGTGAGACGTAGCCAGCCTACCTATTTTCTGAAGGCGTTTTGTTAATATTGTAATTTTATTTCTATAAAGATCCGTTAGACGGCATTAAAATGGGGGTTTTACGTTCTGTCATTGTCAAGTTATCTATGTTTCAGGTTTAGTATCCTTTCCTCATTTTATGGAAGGCATATATTACTCTAAAAAAAAGAATGCAATGCTGCGTGGTGTCACGGAGAGGCTCCGACTCAGCATACAATTAAGGTCCTAAGGAACCCATTTGTGGCACCACGAACGCTAATGACTAATGGCTTTCTATCGCCACATCGACAATGTACCTACGCTGCGATCCACTTTAGTAAAAGTACATATAACTTCCTTGGATCCACTCAACTGAATTTGCCATTTCCTTGTACTCTATGGTATGAAAACTATAAAATACGTCGCTACTACGCCATCTAGTAACAGGGGGTCTAGCAAGTATCCCAAACGCTGATTGCTAACGCCAAACCCAAACGCTACCTCCAAAAATGTATTGAAATAATATTAGCTGCGGAAAAGTAAGCGATTTCCGAAATGTCACTTCAATACATTTTTGGCGTTAGCGTTAACATTTTGGATCATTGCTAGACCCCCACAAGCGGACCTAGTTTTTTTTTTAAATAAAACGTCTCATTGTCATTCTATTTAAGAAAAATACTAGAAGAAAATACTCATTGAATTCAATTTTTACTCTGTGAATTCACTCGAGGTACTTTGAAAGCCTCGTTCTGCGCCATCTAGCAGCAAGGGCGGAACTAGTTTTTTAAAAAATAAAACGCCTTACCGGGTGAGAAAGTTTTTTTTGTCCTATATTTTGGCTCCACACATAGTGTATTTAGCCAGTGTCAAGTATTGTATATTTTCATCGAGTTTTAGAATATTTTACGTAGTCAAGTCATAGTCAAGTCTAAGTCATGCTCTAGTAAAGTGGTGGCAACTTTACTAGAACCCTCTATGGAATTTTGGAAGTAACATGAAAAACCACGTTACACCCCATTATATCACTTAACACACTTATTATATAAACTTTGCTTAATTGTGGTGTGGCTAGATGGCGCTGTAATACAGTTCAGTTACCATGGGCAGTTACCATAGACATAGCAGTTACCTTGTGCCTTATTATAGTACGAGTTTATGTGGTAGGTACCTACTTACTGGCCTTACTCATTACTCACATTATAAGTACTAACTAGTACGCACAAGGAATGAGGCATTTTATGAAAGAAAAAGCTAGTTAGTAACCTAGTAGTTAAAACTTAGTTTCAGAGCCATCTGTTGGTTCCGTTAGTATTTATTCTGACGTAATTTATAGTTTTAGAAGAGTCATCTATTGGCTACATCAGAAACCTAAATTAAAATTAAGTAGTTATGCCACTCTCCGCAGGAGGGCGTTAGAACTGCACATAAGTTATGGAATGTTCTCGAACATATTTAGCGCCGATACTTTTCCGGTAGGTAATAGATTTGTTAATAAAAAAGCAATACACAACAATCTGATTATTTAAGTCTAATAACTAATAAAATATATTACTCATGTGTGTGTTTACTAAACTCATTAATAATATCAGTTTCAAAATATAACGTAAAAAAGTAAGAAAACCGTCAAAGTGGAATACATACTTCATTTTGCATTTGTCACAAAGATGGCATTGTATTTGTATTCGCCTTTGCCAATGAGACGTTTTATTTAAAAAAAACTAGTTCCTCTTCTGTTCCTAGATGATGAAGTAACGACGTATTTCAAACATGGTCGTAGTTTCAAAACCGCGGAGTACAAGGAAAAGTCAAATTCAGTTGAGTGGATAACTGAGTACGTTGTCGATATGTCGATAGAAAGCCATTAGAGTATATGCCTTCCATAAAATAAGGATAGAATAATAAACTCGATACATAATGAGGAGTTTTATTTTAAAAAAAAAGCCGTAATTTTATAAAAATCCGATAGTTGGCGGTAAAATGGGGGTTTTAAGTTCTGTCATTGTTAAGAATTATGTATGGAGTTTAATATCCTATCCTTATTTTATGGAAGACTTATACTCTAATGGCTTACTATCGACAAATCGACAACGTACTATGTGATTCACTCAACTGAATTTGACATTTCCTTGTACTCTGTGTATTGAAACTACAACCAGTTTGAAATACGTCGTTATTACGCCCTGACTGGGATTAAGGACGCGTATGAATTACAATAACGCGAGCGAAGCGAACGCGAATATTTTTGAAACACATTCTGGCCGATTTCAGGAAAACCAGTTTGCAATGGGTAGTAATTCAGCTCAATATAAAAAAGATAGAAAAATTGCAAACAACAGTAAGAGCGCAGCCAGCGCGAAAAATCAAAGCACTTGGACTGTACAATTGAACGTCACTGTAATAAATAAATAATAAATAAATATAAATATATGTGTGGACATTTCACACAGCGCCATCTAGCCCCAAACTAAGCAAAGCTTGTAATACGGGAACCAGATAACTGATACAACACTTAGATGCTTTTTTGTTTGTAAATACATAGGAAGAATATAATACAACACCCAGACACAGAACAAACATCTATGTCCATCACACAAATGTTTGTCCTGAACTCCTGGGTAAGAATCGGACCCACAGCCCTCCGTTCAGAAAGCAGGGGGGCTACTACCAACTGAGCTATCGGGCCCGTGTAATAAGAGAGGTATGCAAATGACAAAAGCGCGAGCGAAGCGAGCACGCAATTTTTTTAAACATGTCCTGACAGATTTGTAATGGATAGTATTCAGCTCAAACTGAAAGATAGAGAGAAGTTGTACACAACAGCGCGAGCGCAGCGAGCCCGAAAAATTTTAGCGTTTGGATTGCAGAAATGAACACCACTGTAACAGGAGGGACGTGTACCTACTAAGTAATAAGAAAAACGCGAGCGAAGCGAATGCGAAAATTTTGAAATATATCCTGGCAGATTTCCGCAATAGTACATTATGATACGAGAATACGAGTGTGGGAAGTTGATCATTGCACTTGAAGCGGTAAAATGCGCGCGAGCCGCAGGTGAGAGCGATAGTGCAATGATCAACCCACACGCGTGTCCTACGACATTTTTCATCACATTTGCGAGGAAAAAGACAGTTGTATTGTTAATAAACTTTTGTGAAAAACGTCGCGCAGGCTTCTGATTTTCACGCGCCGTATTGCATTGTGAAAGTAAGTATAAGTATTACTTAATATTATACTCTTTGAAGCCCGTGCTACGCTGCAGGGTGTGGAACACAGATTAGATAAAAGAAAACTCTTAGAGCATTTAGGAAAAGAGATAGTAAGGCAAGGCGTTCCCTTCTGCCGGTCATATGGTGCTGCTTGGTCATCTACAATATCATAATGTGCGAGTAGACACTGCATAACTACGCTAGTTTATATAACGGTGTACGTGTTTTAAGATGTTGTGCGGCGTGCGTTTCACGCGCGGTTTGCGCGTGTGGTATACGTGTTTACCTCGTCCTCCGTACAAATTGGCAGAAAAATGGTCATTGCGGATTATAACGTTAACATCTCCATTTATAGATGCTCTAAGGAAATAACTATGTTGATGGCGCGAACAAAATCGACATCGTATTCAGTTTTGTATTCGCATCCGTATCCGAAACTGAAACTGAAACTGAAACCAAAACGGAAACAGAAATGGGAACGGAAACTGAAACGGAATCGGAATGGAAACAGGAATTGGTATCGGAATCGGATGGATGCAGGAGGCGTGCAGCCGCTCAAAGTGGCTGTCACTGGGGGAGGCCTTTGTTCAGCAGTGGCCGTCTTCAGGATGTAATAATGATGATAATGATAAATTATGCGTATAACTTGTAGATACAAACTTCACTGAATCGGGTATCATCATGTACTTAATGTACAAAAAGCACACGTCAGAAATTTCTTGGATTTTCATCTAAAAAGCGGTGAGGATAGGAGCCACTTTACGAACAACTGTGATGAAAACGAAGTGTGAAAAATGGGGAAGATCGTAAAACGATGGAGCGAGTGCGAAAAATCAGAGCATTTGGACTTTAGAAATGAACGTCATTGTAATAGGAGGGGTACACTAATACAGAAAACCACTAGTGAAGCGAGTGTGAGACATATACATTTTGTAATGAGTAGTAATTTTGTATGCTGTGTAAAAGTGCACCTGAATTGACTCAAAATTATGGAATTATGGAGTATCCGCCAATGATTGAAATGCATAATTATCTTGGAAATGTGATGCTGGAGTTTATTTGGTTTATGATTATTTCAGTACAAACATGAGGTTATACCGGGTGTTGTTTTGTATTGTCTCCATATTTTTGGGATCCATTATGACGTGCACACCTACACATCTAAAAATAAAATTTTAAAGCTACATTTATTTAATAGCGGTAAAAACCGGTTTAAACGGTTATTTAGTTCGGAGCTAAAACCGTTAAAAGAACTTTATGAAAACCATTATAAACCTAATAAACCGGTTACGGTTTATTCTGCGTGAGTGAGAGTCGCATGCTCGTGTCGCGCGGCACTCTTCGATTTACGAGTGAGTGGGTAAGAAATACGTATCAACACGTTCCAAAACACGACTGACGGCTGTGTGCGTGAATGGAGGGGTGACAAAAACCGGTATAAACTGGTTTTGAACGAAAGGTTTATTACGAAATTTATCTAGCCAAAAACCTTTAAATAGCGGTTCCGGTAGGACGAAACCGAAAAGCCTAAAAATAAGCTAGGGTAGGTAGTTAGGTATTTTTGGCGTAGTTAAAAATTTGGAATCAGCTTATTTACAGTTTGATTAGTATTTACAAAATTATGTACAAATTTACACGTTACGTTACCCCAAGATACTGCTCGAAGTGTTCTCCTTCGTTTTCAATGCACAAATGAGCATGACGTCTCAGGTTTCTTGATAGTTTTATTAGCACGTTTACGTTTAGTCTTACATGATTAAATGCAGCAATGATTTTTTCTTTTAATTGCACAGCACTTGTAATTTCGTCCGTGTACACGAGTCTTTTTAATTCACCCCACGCCAATGCACTAGCTTCCAAATACTTCATTTAATCAATCGCGCACTAGGCGTCCATAGTGAGGTGGAGCTCCATCCTGTTGGAAAAACAGGTTTCGTTGAAAGGCCAGTGGTACGTCGTCAAGCATCTCATCATCAACGTGATGAAGAAGCTCCAAGTAATTGGAGCTGGTGAGACGATTATGTATGGACCTAACACATGCTCTCCAATAACGCCACCCCAGACATTAACACTAAAACGATGCTGAAATGAATCGTCCTTAATTTTATGCGGGTTGTGGTCGCGATGTGCCCACCAGTGCTCGTCGTGGATGTTGTAAATCCCCACGCGTGTAAACATGCATTCATCTGTCCACAAAATGTTCACACCCCTGTTTTCTAAGATCCAGTTGGAAAAAGCTACGCGTGAGGCATTGTCTTGGGTATGAAGTTGTTGCACTCTCTGAAAATGAAACAGATGCGGAAGCTCTCGTTTCAGTAGCCGCCAGACAGTGGTGTGGTGGACGTTGAAGCGCCGCCTAGCATCACGAGTGCTGGCTCGTAGGTTCTCTTCAAAAAAATCCAAGATATCTTCTTGAAGATTAGCGGAGAGCCTACGCTTCTACGAGCCTGAGGGTGACGAGGGCGTTGGAACTGTCCATTATCCCTTAATCTCTGTGCCCAGCATCACTTCACCTGTTGGAACTCGGCTGTTTGGAAATTGTCTGTGTTAAGCTGTTTCCGCTGATGGCGTACAAACGCACCATCTCCACAAGTTCAATATTCGTAAATTGTTCCATTTTTGATACGCGATCGCGATCGTAAACGTTGGCAACGTAGCGAGTACCTACGCAAATTCACCGCGAGCGACGGCGGGAAAACGACTGATCGCTCTACGCTACACTTGCACGACACCGGAGTGCTGCGCGGGCGCGGGTGGGTGGGAGCGGGTGCCACGCAGCCCGCAGCCCGCCCGCACGCAAAGCACAAACAAAGCGGCGGCACGGTGGCGCGGCGCGGCGGCGAGCCTTTGTCGAAAGCGGCGTGTGGCTCTTGCACGTCAGTGCGATTATTTACTATCTTACACTGGCGCGCGCGCACTGGGTGACTTTATAAAGTTATGTTGTTTGTTAAATGAGGTCGCACACACAGGCTGTTTTATTTTTAGGCAATTATTTTTTTATAATGTGTAATTTTCAGGTATTTATTTTTTCATTGATTGTTGTTCTATAGGTATAGCATAACTGGCTCTGTAAATATGGAGCCAATGCAAATCAACACCCGGTATGTAGATGAAAAAATAAGGTACAAAAGTGAAAGTGCGAGCGAAGAGAGCGGGGATAAAATTCTATATTTGCCACAAGTTATAATCCAGAAAATAAGTAAGTATGGCCATTTGGGCGACTGATTTAACAGGTGCGCATGAGCACATCACCTTATTTAAAACTTGTTTTTCAATGAGACGTTTTATTTAAAAAAAAAAACTATTAACTAGATGGCGTAGTAACGACATATTTCAAACATGGTCGTAGTTACAAACGGTGTAGTATATGAACACGCCCGACCTAATAGTTTAGCCGACGTAGCATTAAGTTAGTAATAAGTTAGGGTAGTCATCTTGTGGAAACCAGAGAATACACTTGTGCACGCAATACCATCTTTGATTGCCAACATGGCTCACCATCAACCTTAGGAGCTCAACCAAGAACCTGCATCTTCCTTAGAGAGCCTACTATATTACATGGCAACCTGCCAGAACTAATATGACTTCCATAAAATAAGGATAGGATACTAAACTCTATACATAATTATATCTTAATTATGACAAAACGTAAAACCCCCATTTTAACGCCATCTATCGGGGCTTTTTAAAATTACAGGTTTTTTTTATTAAAACTCCTCATTTTCGTTTTAAATCAATAATATTCCAATTCTCGAATAATGTAAAAAAGTCAATACTTATTTAATTTAATTTATAGAAGCCTCTAGGCTGCGCAGTGTTGCTGCTGCGGGCATACAATCATTGTTATAAGCCGTGATTATGTATGTATGTATTTACAAACACAAGTATCTAATTATTCATTTATCTGGTTCCCATGGTACAAACTTTGCTTAGTTTGGGGCTAGATGGCGCTGTGTAAAATGTCCTTATTAAATGGTAAGGAATGGTTGCACAAATGCAGTGATTCATTTCAAGGCAAACTATACAATATACATAAAAGGTAGTGCTAGCTTCAGCGGTTGACCAGTACCTAACCTAATTGGTTGTTAATGTTATAGCTACTCGTCCATAGATGGCAGTGATATAAATTATATTCTGTAATTCTACTACTGCTCAACAGATAGCGTTTTAATTTGATTGAACTATTAACTAACTACTTCACTTCCGCTCATGCCAGAGTATTTCTATTTTATTAATTCTTTTTTGCTTTGGTTGGGTTACCTAAACAGGCGAAAGAATGTTAAACGATTTATTATTTATATTTTACGGTTTTTTTTTATGAAATCAGATTTCTGACTTTCATTCGCTTTTATTTTGTAATGTAGTTCGCGTGTTCTTGTTGTTAAGGGTTGTTAAGAAAAAGATCTTGGTTTATAAAGAAATGAATGATGTTGTAAGGGATATATTGGGATAAATTGGGTAAGTAATCGTATCGTGTTGTTTTCTTTTTACAAGAGTGCATGTCCGATAACCCCTATGATTGTGGTGCATAGAATTGCCTAAATTTCGCGCATGTACTCAGATGTGCTGGGTTTCTTTATGTACTTATTTGTTGTGGTATTTTGGCGGGAACTCTGAAAATAACACTATGGGGTTCTTTTGTAATCTTTCAGCTTTGACCACAGAATTCGCTTTATTCTGCTAATAGTAAGGAATGGAAGATTTACCTACCCACTTTTATAAAAATCAGACAAAAAAATGCATAAGTATAGGCACAACTCTGTGAACTCTGCAGATTTGGGTATTATTAGTGGAAACAACTTACAAATTTGGACATATTTTTTATTTTTGTGCATTTTATTCCCATCACATGGTTTTTGTACTGTTTTAGTAAAGGGTTTTTGCGAGTAAACATGTTCAATATAAATTCCCCCAAAAACATTTTGATACATACCTAATCAATAAACACATTTGTTTTATTTCAGGTAGATAAATAAACCTACAACATGAACAAAATTCAAGTTGATCCCAGGTTGTTTATTACCTGTCGCCTGTGCTTAGAAGATTTAGGAATTTACCAAATAGACCCCGCTGTTAAGGACCAAATTTCATATTGCTTTGATATTAAAGTGAGTTGATTAAGTATGTGTAATCCTTATCAGCCTTATTTAATAAATCTGGAGTAGTTTTGGATTAGTTACTCCAACTTTTATCATTTGAAAATTACTTCAAAAGACATAGTTTAACTAGTCCAAAGCTACTCCACGTTTATTAATAAGGTAGTATGTGTTTACTTACCCTAAACATAAAAAAATCTATGAATAAAACTTCTAAAACATAACATAATAATCTATCTAGAACTGGGGTGGTTTTTCTCCACAGTTTAGTTAGAAATTATCCTGACATTACTTGATTAAAAACTATTGTTTAACCTTTATTTTATTATTAAATGCCTCATTTGATTATTGCCCTACTTCTGATTAGTATAACATGAATAAAAATAATTTCCTTTTCAGGTCGAACCATTTGATGGTTTACCACAGTTGATTTGCAAGAAATGTGAAGCAATACTCAATAACTATTCATTAATAAAGAAAACAATAGTGGACAAACAAAATGACCTTAAGAACAAGATACAAGGATCTCACAATGTAAGTCATTATCATTATGTATCAACATTTGAAAGCTTAGAAAGTGTTAATCTGTTGCCAAAAGAGTACTGAGTCCTGCTGACTGCTGATGAGGCTAACAGCTTAATGGAGCCCTTTAACACATAGATGTACTACTTTGGGAATACCACTTTTCTCTAGCGCCTCTAAATGTTGCCAAAATAAAAATAATTAGGTACTGTATTCAACAAAAAAGTCTTAGCTGTCAAACATAATTATATGTGGTCCTTACTCCTTACTGGTAAATTATTTATTATTGGGAACCACTACAAAGTTAGATAATATAATTGTACTAATCTAAATCATCTCCGTCCAAAGGGTGCTTAGATGGAAGAAATAGCTTTAAGCGATAACATCGCTACAAGGATTATTGCCCTCCTAGTTCACATCTACAAGCCGTTTTAAAGATTAATATCACGAATATTATTTTATATCATTTTAATTTTATTGCTATTGCTAAATATGAGTCAATCCCCCTTCAACCAAGCCAGAATACTAAGGCTTATTCAATAGTTTAAGATTTTTAAGGATATCTTAACCCTAGTACCTACCTATCTATGTACATATAGGTTCCTGTCATAATACTTCAATGAAAAAATCGGTAAGTTCTTTAGCAGGGTTCTAATTTGGATGGGGGCGGTAAGACCTGCACTGACGTCCCGCTTGTGCATTTCCCCCTCCAGCATCTACCCAAGCCAGCACAGCTCCTTAAAGTAACGGAGTGCGGCTTTGGGGTGCTGGCACAACTGCTCCAGTGTTGGCGTCGTAGATGGTGACGATGATGAGTGGGTACAAGGTTTATACGCTTGTTCACGCATTCCGGTTTTAATCCTTATCTCTTCCGTGGCCTCGCAGTGAAACATCACATGTTCCACAGCCTCATCCTCCTGCAGGCAGCCCCTACCCTACAAAGCGGACTTTCTGTTGCTCCAGTTTTATTCAAATGATAATTTAAGTTGCAATGACCCGTAATAAGGCCTGAGATTGGGCGGAGGTCCACCAGGGTTCTATCTCCAAACCAATGGCAAATTGATTGTGTGGCCCCGGTTTAGTAATAGGATTACAACAATACAATATCTTCCCATATCTCATATCTATCCCTTCCCATGGGTGCCCATGCTTACCGATACCGGTAATTGTTGTTGGGTATCATCCCCAACATTTACCTGTATAGGTGGGCCCTCAGAGTTGTTTAGTATCGACGAATATGTCCACCTAGGACAGACTGCACTTAGGTAGGTCCAACTTCGAAAAATAGGTCGCACTATGAATACAACAGCATTCAGGAAGCTTTGACCTATCTTTTGTCCAAAATAGTGCAGGGCCTGAAATGTGTAATCAGATCAAAATATGCTGAAAATAAAGATTTTCAATCAGCGTGTGTTGCCAGTTTGCACATAATGACTATTGACACAGACGAGTTTTTTTACTATTGGTCTCATTGGTAAGCTCAAAGTTGCGCAACGAGCTATGCTCGGAGGTCCTTGCGAGAACCCCGAAATGAGGTGATCCGTAGGAGAACTAAAGTTACCGATACAGCTTTTAGATTAGGGTGAATCTCCCAAAAATGGACAAAATCGGCATGAAAAAAATTATTGAAAAATCTGTTTGCATAATTGGTAAAATTATTGTGGAACAGCATATTTACTACAAGCGGCTACTGTTAAAACCCTTGGCCAGACAATTTAACCATTTTCCTAATACCCAGCCATTTGCCTCTCACTCGATTTCACAGGTTAATGACGGCAGGATAATGACGATTTCGTAATAAAACACTTACCTATTGTTGTATATTTACTGCACAGACTATCACTAGTTAATTATCACGCATTCGGTAAATAAATGTAGCCAGACTATATGATAATTTCTCTGGACCAGACACACCCTCCAGCTCTAAACAAGACTGTACGGACAATTGAGAGAATGGAGTGTGGAATTGAATGGATCATAGAAAAGAGCGTGAAACGGCCGCTTTATAGACAAATACTTGAGACTCAATGCATAACTCATTCCCGCCTTTTTTTTGAGTTTAATGTTTTGGCGGGGTTATGGTTGCGAAGTCCATTACACATAAAGTTGCGATATTTTCACAAAATCTATAAGTTATAGTAGTGCTCTATTAAAAATATTTAGTCATGTAATGTTTACACTATCAATTAAAACAATAAAACTAACAGTATTACCAATTTTAAGTAATCTTCTTAGAGTAAACAGTTGCAACATGGGGGCATTACATGTCAGGAATATGATTTTCAAGGTCAAATATTGCGAAAATAGTTTATTTCGGTTAATTCTATGCTGCGTGTGAGTTAGGATTATAAAAGTAGAGTAGTTTTAGATGTATGAAGGTAATAAATTCTGATATATTATAATTCTTATTTGGTCAAAATTTGTCAATACGTGAATTTGTCCATTTTTCTGAGATTGACCCATTAGCGAGTTGAAGAGGCAAGCTGTCGCTCACTTTGAGCAGGCCTTTGTTCAGCAATGGATCTCGTCAGGCTGTTGATGATGATTATGACATACCAAATAACATCAAGATCTGTTCAGCCGTTCTGTCGTGAAAAGATAACAGACTAAGTTAAATATAATATTAGCATTAATTATAATATCACTGCGTTTACTTTTGTTATGCCTATCTGTGTGGTGGAGGTTCCTTGTCTGGCTCATATCCAAGCAAGATGTCATACATTTTTATATGTTGTTGTTTTTGTATGGCTCTTTGTGATGTATTTTATTTCTGTATAATTCTTTGCAGAGTGTGCTGTTGCCAGGGAACTCAGAAACTGTAGGCTCAAGTAAACATCTTGAATTTGAAAGCAATAGCCAAAATTTATATACATCTGTTAAAAGAGGAGAATCTGTTCTTTCGCCTTCAAGTGATTCTGAAAATAACGAAGATTTTAATGAGAATAAGGCTGATGGTATTCCGACGTTACTGGAAAACTATACAAAGCATTATGTATGCAGAATGTGTAGTTCGCGATGGTTAGACGTTCAATCCTTGAGAACTCACATTAATTCGAGACATACCTCATTAAAGAAAAAGTATAGTCATATTTTTAAAAAGCATTGCAAAGTTAAATTACATATAGTTGACAGAAAACTTAATGTTATTGGTTCAAGAAGCAAAGTTATGCTTAGTACAGAAAAAATAATACAAAATGTTAATCCAGAATATTATATTTTATATACTACAAAGGATAACAAAGAAAATGAACGTCAGAACTACGAACGGAATAATCTAAGCTCTGCGACAGTAAAAAGTAATTGTGAAGACTCCGATTCCTCAGGAGAAATCATTGTAAGACGCAAAAGAGTAAGACGTATTTGTTCAAATGAAACGGTAGTGCTTGATTCAGCAAATAAATTAAATATGTCTGATAGCGAGAAGGAATCTCACAATGAGGAGTTCGATGAATGCATAAATATTGATGATTCATCAGAGAGTGAACCAGAAAATAGTCAAAGACAAATCAAATCCGAAAAACATTTAATATCTGAAATCAGTAACGAAAGGCAGCAACCAAATCAAACTACCATAAATGATGTTATCACTGCATGTCAAAATAGATATATTAAAAAGAATTATCATGAAAATTTGATAATGAAATCCAATAAAAGCCCCTCTGAAATAGCTACGCAATTGAAACGCAAAATACTTAGTATTGGACGAAAGATAATCAATAAAAAGAAAAGCGTCAACTGTACACCTTTATTAAGATTTATGGAACACAAAAATCTGGACATCGCTTGGATACCTCGATTATCGATCGCTTTTATAAACCAAGAATCAAACTATGTAAGGATTATGACGAGATTAAAAAATATTGGTGAAAATGTTGATACTGAAAGCGGGTGGACAGATTATACTTCAACACCAAACCTAAGTCAAGAACATATACTGAATGCTGTACCAAATCCAAGTAAACGACAACAACGTGACAATTTTGTTATAGCTTCTCCTAGAGAAATCAACAATTCTAGTGATGTATCTAATGCAATCGAAGCTCCAAGTGTTAGTTCAGAAATAGCAGATGCCGTTTTAAGCACTGATACGAATCCTATCGGAACCGATACGAAAAAACTTCTTAACAAAAATCCTGTTGCGAATCCAAAACAACTTCCAAAGAAGCCTATTAGTAACGATATGAAGATGTTGAAAGTTATTGCTCCAAAGGAAGCAGTAGCGAATATAGAAGATACTCCGCAGGAAAATAATGAGATCGACTTTGCTATGCCTATTATAACATCTACAACTTCTCTAGCTGTACCTTTATCAATACCAGAGAGCAATGATGATCTTAGCGTCATGTTTAGCTCAAAAGTTTACGATAAGAAGTCCGAGGCACCTAGAATAAAAGTAAAACCTGTATCAGAACTAATGTCTGTAGAGACATTGAACCGTATGCAAGAACCCAAAAAAGTAACATCTCTTTTAAATTACCCAATGACTGTACAAGAAAATAATGGAACAAGCATACTTCTACCTCAAACAACGACATCGCCGATGTTATCGCAGATGCTTACTTCAC
This sequence comes from Ennomos erosarius, assembly GCA_963580505.1. Lineage (NCBI taxonomy): Eukaryota > Metazoa > Arthropoda > Insecta > Lepidoptera > Geometridae > Ennomos > Ennomos erosarius. Next base: position 9,145,231 of record OY756978.1, read on the forward strand.
AGCCAAATGTGGCATTAAATGCTTCGGAACCAATTTGGAAAAATGAATTCATGATATTAAATACAACAGAGTTGCCTAATACGCGAACCAACTCACCTTTTAATTACTTTAGGAGGCTTTTGCAACTACATAACATAATTCTATTAGACACCGATGTTGAATTGACGACAGATTTTAATTGTTTAATTAAATTTAAAGTTATGTATAAGCAAGAAATTACTAATCAACCAGTGATATTGTGTCTGTCGTTGTTTTGTACGAAAAATATATTTTGTATGAAGGTAAAAGATCGCAACCAAGATAACATTAACTTATCGAAAATATCTCCGAATTGGCAATGGGAGGTCCTTAAAATTTATAAAGGCGAAGTAGTTAATAAATTACTAAACAATGCACAGAAAATCGGTCAAGAAGTCTATGATTTTACAAATAGTTTTATGTGCTTATTAAAGTCTATAACCCTTGTAAAAACCTAACAATAGCTATTATTGTGTTAAGCAAAGTATTAACTACTGCCTGCATCTCTGTACGCGCCTACGGATTGTCACGATAAAGTGTCTTATCAAGATAGACAGTAACTTACGAAGTTATTTTTTTTTTTTCAGTTGATTGGTTAGTGATCAATGTCTTAACCAATTAGCGTCCAACCATCAACAAGTATTGACGGTCACAGTGCAAGTGCAAACTATTGCTTGTATATTTACACTTTTTCATTGAATTTGGCTGGCATTACAGTATTTCAATCTGTGATGTCTTACACAGAAGAGAGCACCTGTGCACTACAAAATTATGCTCAGGAAGCTTACAAATGTTACATGTAGCAAAAAGTACCTACCTACTTGCCTCATAATTTCATAGAAATCCAATTTGGGTTTGAATCTTTGACGAGAGGTTTGAATCTTGTTTGAATAGAATACATAACAGTATAACATAGCTGCAGTCAACAATTAAAAAATAACACAAAAATGTCTTGATAACTTTGTATAATTTTTGTACATTACTTTAAAAATTCATTTGGAACATTACGAAATCTACGAAGTGACCATTTTGTTCACTTATGTAGCTAATACTTTATAAGTGTATTTTATGTAAATAATCATTCAGAGACTGTTACTATATAATTATTACAAGTAAGCCTATATAGTTTTTAGGTACCTAGTTATAAATTAGTTGACTAGCATGTTTTGTTTTAAATATGTTTGTAGAAATCTCATTTATGTTATACTTATACAATAAGTACATAATTTGATTACTTCGAGATACTAACAGTCGGAAATGTTGGAAAACGTATAAATAAATATTATTATAAAGTAGGATAATAAAGTTTTGTTACACAGTAATATGTAAATTTGTTTTTCGAAATATATATTTTTATCCAAGTGTCCATATTGTTTCAATGTCTAATAAAACTTCTTCTGGATGAGAATGTTTGTGGAACATGAAATATCCTTGTATCTGTGCAGGGCTGACAACTTTGTTCTTCTCGATTACCCTGAAAAAGAATTAATGCAAAAATTAGATCAGGAAATTTAATATATCTAGTGATGCTACAAAACCACTGGTGATATCACAAATACAGTGTGCTTGATAGCGATAAATGGAGTAATGTTATATCTCAACTAGAGACTTATTCCTCACCACTGGCGACAAATGTGAATGTATCCCAACGCACCATGTTTGAATCCCACTCAAACTGCCAATTAAAGTTTTGTGGGGAATTCACACTCGCTCTTTCTTACAACGTCGAAGGAAAGCATCGTAAGGAAACCGGCATCGGCAAGTCCAAGAACCACAAAATACCAACCCGAACTTGACCAGCGTGATGTGTTATGGTCTACACTGAAAGACCATGTTTCAGCAGTGGGAGGGAATGTATTGAGCCGATGATACACATTCAACAACACAACAGATACTTACTGTTTAGCAAAACTCTTTGCATGTTCAGCAGCTTTGTCTCCCTTGTAAAACCGTAGGAACATTAGTTCAACTTGAGCTTGGTCACAATGTCCAACATACTCCTTCATGTCCACTCGTCCTGGCCTTATTAATGCTGGATCTAGCCTGAAAAATTACAGTATGGATGGAATATCTTTCAATAGGTAGCAAAACAGAGGTACCTCATGTTACTTCGATATCAGTTCGCATGTATGCCTTGCGACATAATGAAACTTGTTATCTATCTTTATCCTGTGCAGTGGCAGACTCCTTACTATAGACCAAGATAATATAATACCTACAACTATAGATTACTAATGATTGTTCGTGTCTTTTAGCGCTCGCATCGCTTCTGCGCTTTTACATGTCTGTTGTTGTAATCAAATTGATAAGTTATTAAGAACTAATATTAGGGATAATAACATTTATGATGTCTACGTGTGTTACTTCGCACCCACCTCGACACATCTCGAATAAAAAATGTGCGCCAAAACTCAATATGTGCAAATGTGTAATAAGCTGTTTCACGACAGCAATAGGGATGTCTGCTCTCTTGAAATCTTAAGCAGGGTACTCAGAGGTATATTGTATTGTATCTGATACTGTATCAATCAGTGAGTATGTATTGTAGATGTGATTGCTACAAGTGGCTCGCTATTGGAGCGCAGTGTTCACAGCGACCTATTGCACAAGCACAAAAAAGTTTGTCAATATGACTTTTACAGACCATGCCATGGATGAGTTGTATGTACTTGTAGATTGATTCAATAGGAATCAGATACATTACATGCTGCAGCTCTAAATGAGTACCCAGCATTACAGATCTTTAATGGGGCGTGTTGTAAGGGTGTCTTATCCCTATGAAGGTGGCCCATCCCTATTCCCTAGCGGTTTGTGAGTGTGCCATCTGTAGGTGATTTGTAGTATTGATGTAGATTGACTGAAAAACGTAATAAAAGCTACATGTAAACTATATTTATCTGAGTTATCCATTAAGTATCCTCCACCAATACAGGGTGTGCAATTACCTTTCTAAATAGTTTGTGGTCATGAACACAATCCGTGCTTCAGTTGATGCCACACCATCGAGGCAGTTCAGTAATCCGCTGAATGTCACTCGGTTCAAGCCTTCGTATGCCGCCTTTTGAGCGGAAGATTCCTCTCTGGAGACGAAAGCTGCGTCGATATCTTCGAGTAATATGATTGACTGCTGCGGTGCTACACTGTAAGTAATTCAAAACAACCAATGTAGAAACGTTTTTTAGAGATGATGCCTTGGTAGAAAGTAAAGGATCCTTTATGGTAAAAAGACGTTTCACAGATAGACAGAATAGATAGACAGATAAACTCTTTATTGAAACACCACATCACAAATAATTAAAAGCTTACAACAACAAAATTAACAAAAGTGTATCAATTGGCGGTCTTATCGCTCAGAGCGATCTCTTCCAGACAACCTTGTACGGAAAGGAATGACATAGCAATACATGGATGGTGGTATTCATACAAAAAGAACGCTGTGTATAGTCATATATATATAAATAAATATACCTTAAATAAATACATAATTACATAAAAAATCCTACATAGACATAATACATAATAATATTCATAATAGATATACTACATTTAATTATAATAAATAAAATATATATAGATGATAATAAGATAAGATGAATTATCTGATAGCTACTTAGACGAAAGATAAAACTGTTTAACACGATCTTTAAAGACATTCAGCGATGGTGCTTGTTTAATATCAGTAGGTAAGGCATTCCATAGACGAACAGCTTCTACTGTAAATGAACAATCATAAAATTTTGTAGTGTGTACCGGCATGTTTAGCATCAGGTTCTCAGATGATCTTAAAGAACGTGAGTGGCAGGTACGAAGGAAATTAATTCGTTCATGAAGGTAGCGCGGGGAAGAAGGATTGAACAGAACACTGTAGAGAAGAGACAGTATATGAGCATTCCGGCGACGGCGAATTGGGAGCCACTTGAGCTTAGCACGAAAGTCAGAAACATGGTCATATTTGCGAAAACCAAATATGAACCTAATGCATACGTTTTGGAGACGCTCAAGCTTGCTTAGCTGGTCCTCCCTAAGGTCAAGATAGCAGGCGTCAGCATAATCAAGAATCGGAAGTAGGAGAGATTGTGCAAGCGCAATCTTAGTGGTAGTAGGAAGAAAGTTTCGTAGCCTGCGCAACGACGCAGTGGTAGCAAATATCTTGCGGCTAGTGACGGCAAGCTGGGGGTCCCAGGTTAAAGACCGATCTATGATTATACCGAGATTTCTAACAGTATCGCTGAAAGGTATCGTGACACCGTCAAAAACCACTTTTGGAATTAAGTTCCAATCGATTTTGGAAATATTCCGGGAGCTTCCTACAATGATGACCTGTGTTTTGAGAGGATTTACTTTTAGACCGTATGCTTTGCTCCACTCTTCGATTTGAAACAGATCATGGTTAGTGGCTTCAATAGCTTCAGCTAATTGGTTGAGAGGAGCATGGCGATATAGCTGTAGGTCATCTGCATAGAGGTGGTAGGAAGAAGTAAGGTTTTGTGAAATAGAATTTATAAATATGGCAAAAAGAAGAGGAGATAACACGCCACCCTGAGGTACACCAACTGACGTATTACACCATGAAGAAAAAGACTCCTCAAGGCGAATCCGCTGTCGGCGTCCGAACAGGTAAGTATGAAACCAGTCAATTACCGTTGGAGATATGTTAAGAGAGCGAAGTATAGCAAGAAGGATGTCAAAGTCGACAGTGTTAAAGGCGTTACTAAAGTCAAGGAGTGTCAGCACAGTTACTTGACTGTCTTCCATCCCGTGACGTATATCGTCAGTGATTTTGACTAGGGCAGTAACCGTGTTGTGCCCCGGACGAAAACCGGACTGAAAGGGATTAAGGAGGCCTTGTCAGGAATGAATTTATCTGGTTATGAACCAGTCGTTCCAGGACCTTGGAAAGGAAAGGAAGGATAGATATTGGACGGTATTCAGAAAAGGATTTAGGGTTTGTCTTTTTAGGTAAGGGGATAATTTGTGCTTCCTTCCATATAGAAGGAAACACAGCGCTGGAAATCCATTTCCACCAGAAATTGAGAATGTAACAAAGGATAGGAAGTATGTAGTCCATTATAGGGATCAGCATATTACGACTAATGCTGTCAAGTCCAACAGCGTTAGAAGTGATAGATAATATGCTATTCTTGACATCACAAGCGGTAAACTGACGAAAAACGAAAGGAGAACAGTCAGGAGTTGTAATATTAGAAAGATAATTTAAAGTACGAGTTTTAGCAGAGTCGTCAATATTGGACAATGCCGAAAAATGTTGATTTAAGGAATTGATATCTAAGTTATTTTGAATGGGACAGAATGGGACACTTTCATATATTTATTTATAATGAAATAAACTGTACCCCTAGTACGAGTTTTTCAATACGTGAATAGTGAATACGCGCAAGTCCATCGCGAGTCCATTTAAAATTTGTACTGCCATTTTTAGTCCATCAACGTGTCCGCTAGGGGCGCTGCAGAGATGTATGGGAGAAAGCGGAGAAAACGTAAACGAATCAAGTTTTAGTAAACTATCGAAACTCGTACTAGAGGTACTAGAGGAATTATTTTTCAGTAAGTATCTAGATCATTATTTTCATAATATTTTATCCTCTACTTGTAATGCACAAAATTACCTAAGTAGATGGTTGAGCCTATCGTCAGTGAGGCCTCGTTCGGATAGGTTAAGAACACATATGTTGTACTCAAGTTGGCCAGCCAATGCCATGATGAAAGAAGATTTTCCACATCCAGGGGGCCCATATAATAAGTATCCTGAAAATTAACAGATTTTATTTTTGTTGTTAACACATGTAACCTAAGGGATGTGTTCATTTATTATAAAACAATATGTGGAACAGGTGCACCAATACTATTTATGATAGATTTTAATAACAGGATAACACTTATGATTATTAGATAAGAGTTAATACAATATTATTATATTACATCTCCAGGAGTTTGCAACATTCACAAATTAAAGAGTGGTCTCTGTGTCAGAGATAAAACAAAACTATTTTTGTTTATTTTCAGTTGGATATAGGTAAGGCTGTGACCTACATCTGTTATAATTTTAATAGATATTCACTTACCTCGCCTGTATGGGATGCCTCTGTCTGTGTACCACTGTGGATTATTTATGAAGTCCAAGCAGTCTTCTACAATGCGATCTCCCAAGCCTGCTCGAAGCACTACACTATGCAGGGGCCGCCTCTTTCGAGGGTGACCAAATGGTCTCCATTCTGAGCCCATCGCAGTATACATTACTGTCATACCCTCATGTTGCTTAAGAGCCATTGTCCTAGCTGAAACGTTAATATGTAATTATTTAAAATACCATTTCATTTAGCAGAGAAGTAAAGCAGTTCATACACACACCTATGAATAACTGAATTCTTATATAATTTTTTCTCATGTGCAGCCACCAGCCTTCATCAAAATCATCAACAGCCTGAAGATGCTAAACATAGGCCCCACAAAGTGGCACTAGGAGTTGCAGCTTCTGCATCCATTGACTCCTGGTATCAACCAGATCACTAGTCCACCTAGTGGGCGGCTTGCCTCCACTGCATCAGCAGATCATTAAAACTGAATTGCTATGCTAGTTCTCATGTTATACTATATGATAATGAAGCTTTATATAACCTTCTTCAAGAATATCATAATAAAGTTGTTTGTTCCTTCCAAAAGATGTTAGTGTGACAGTTTCCCATGGAACTCCCATGTGTAAATCTAGAGTGTGTTGCTCTCTTATGCGGTCTACCTTTATCCATGCTCCAGCATATCTATAAAGTATAAATATTTCAATTTATAACTAGTGACCGCAAATGCCTGCTGCAAGTTCGGTAGGTAGGTTATGATAGGAATGAGGAACACTCTGCAAGAGGTTAAAGTTCTAGCATATTTAAACTATAGTAATTCAAGGCAAGGTTTATTGGCATCATAATCATTATGTAAAACTAACCTAAAAAAATGTTGCCCAACGCTTGGTATAAAGTCATATTTCGTTTTTATTTGACCAGTATCTCGCTGTTGAAAGGATGTTTCTACGCTTAAATGCTGTGTATGTTTAGCTCCTTTTTGTGTGATCCACTGCAGCAACCATTGGTACGATTTATCCCGGCAAGGAACTTCGAGTGTTATCATACAGTGCCTTCGAAAAAGTACCATAGAAGTTTGAAATCCTTTCCGTAATATAGCAGCTCCAGCCCCTACTCCAAATAAGCCGAAACCAGCGCCAAAGTAAGGGTTTTGCGATAACGATGCCATATAATCTGCGACTGACATGATCGTAAATTTTTCGGATAATTCAAACTTCTTCCTCTTGGTCTATATGACCAAGCAAGTGGTAGAACTATTCACAGGAATGAGGAACTATTTCAAACTTTCACTTTCAGCTCACCCGTCCAATTAATTATTAATTCTATGTTGATGCGTCCAATACTTGTATCACAGAGCCTAAACGAAGTGATTATATCCTCTTTGTCACAGAGCACATTGGTAAAAAGTTAAAAACTGAAAACCAGGGGGGGACGCTTCCATATTGTTCCCTTGGCACCACTTTTTTGTATGGAAAGTAACGCTATCTTTTATAATGCCCGGTAAAACTCAGCCTTAATGTACTTGGATTTCGAATAGATGTCGCTGTTCATAAATGTAACATGCGAAGTTGTCAAATTCATATTGACAGCTATATCGGTGATTGAAACATCTGGGGATCTAGCTAAGATTCGAAACGCTAACGCTAACTCCAAAAATGTATTGAAATGACATTCGCTGCGGAAAGTAAGCCATTTCCGAAATATCATTCCAATACATTGTGAAGTTAGCGTTAGCGATTGGGTTCTTTACTAGACCCCCTGGATAATCAAGAATTTAAAATCACAGACCTTGAGGTAAGCACCTATCTATAGGTATATAGATGTTTGATAGTTCCACGGATCTTCTAACAGAGGGCATTATAAACATTAAGTTATTTTGGGTGACAAAAATCTCCTCAAGAGGGCTCTCTATCTGAAAACTTGTATACTCTAATTAGTTTGACGGTTTGTGCACACTGCACACTACAGCTGGCTCATGATGATGCCATGGAGAAAAATAGGGATATTACTAAATAACCGATTTTAATTTGTCTTAAAATCGATTTTCTTATTTTGATATCGATTTTTTTCTATTGGTATCAAAACTCAAAAGACAAGTCCGCGAGTGCGAGTTAGAGAGCAAACGATTACGATGTCCATTAAACTTACGCGATAAGGGGGTCTAGCAATGATCCCAAACGCTAACTCCGAAATTGTATTGAATTGACATTAGCTGCGGAAAAGTTAGTGATTTCCGAAATGACATTTACGGGGGTTACGTTAACGCGCGCGTAAATATTGGTGCTAGGCCTAAAGAACATGTTAACGTTTATTGTATACCTCCATGGTGTGCCTCTATGCTTTGAATATATAATAATGGACTATATAATAATTTCTAATACAAAGAAGTTTCGATGTATTAGAAATACGTACAACTTCCTTGGGTTGAGTTTTTATTTGGCGGGAACGCGGATATGTTCACGTCGTTGCATTGTATTATTTCTCAAAACTTGTGCTTTTTCCAGTATTAATGTTTAAAATTGGTGGCGTTTTACGCATTAAGTGCTGAATTACGAGCTTGAGTGTGGGCAAGTGATATAATGTGGTGAAACGTGAGTTTTCGTGTTGCTTCCAAAATTCCATAGAAGCTTCTAGTAAAGTTGCCACGACTTTACTGCAGCATGACTTAGACTGGACTACGACTACCTGACTTAGACTGGACTATGACTATGACTAAGACTTAACTTTACGTGATATATTCTTTAACGATGAAAAATTACAATACTTGACACTGGCGAAATACACGACGTGTGGAGCCAAAATCTAAGAAAAAAAAAAAAAACTTCCTTGGTACTATACAAGGTGACCTTCAATTGGTATGTTATACCGAAAGGGGGTGAACAAGCATGATGACTACTATTAGAAATGAACAAGTAAATATTACTTTCATAAAGAAGATTAAAAATGAATGCAATAATTGAAAAAATAAGTAAAATCGGTAAATAAATCACGGAGTAGTAAGCTTTTAAAGTTTCTACAGAAGGCATCTCCTGTCCCTTTCTCGCAAAACAAAGCGCCCGCAGTTACTATGAAAAATCCACTCGTGACGTCACATGCCAAAGAGATTGTATGAAAAGCTACCACAGCTTAGTGGACGTCACTGGCCGTTTGAGCTATCTCTTTGTATTCCGGTTTTTAAAAAAAATGCTTGGAACTAGGTAATTTTTTTAGATATTTAATTTATGTTTTCGCAAATGTTTAACATTAAGTTATCCAAAAAAAAAAATGTAGTTTGCCTATTTACACCCCAAGGTAGACAATGTTTATTATACGACTTTACTAAATTAATAGTTTTTGATTGAAGAAATGCCATGTAAAGTCTACGACATGCCTTAAATAGCCTTAGCGCAGCTGGGTGGTTGAACGTCGTCCTTGACCGAGTGCACATAAATGAGTTTAACGACCTATTTACAAGAATTTATAGTATTTGGTTAACTCTCGTAGCGATCGCACGTGCAATTTTGCGAATGGATTTATTTTTATCATGGAGGTTTGGAAACACCCAGTTTCAAGTAACGCTCTCCAACTTGTAGGGTATCATGGTCCCCAGTCCCATTTCGGGATAACATACCAATTCAAGGTCACCTTGTAGATTTCATTCTCTCCATGGCCGCGGCAGTAAACGGATAAAGTAAAGGAGTTAAATACAAAGATTATAACGTAAATAAGATAATAAGGAGAAAAATAAAAATACACCTACTAAAACTATTCAATTATCCTCTAGACGTGTATGAAGATAAGTACCTATACATATACCAATAACTAGGTGTATGGTAGGTACTCCTATTATATGCGTGTGCCCTCGCCCTTTTCAAATACAGCATCATAAAATCCTCAATATGGTTGCCGACTGTGCGGGTCACGCGACCCGTATTGTCGGGCGGGGTTCTGCTTACTTTCTACTTCTATTGTCATCGTCAATAACTACATCAAAGAGTTTAGAGTACCTACATAAAATTTAGGTAGGTATATAGGTACCCCAAGTATTACGATTAATTTTTTCATTTATTCTTGTTTTATAATTTATCAGTGTGAATGTGAAGTGCAGGTAGATCTCTACCTCTGTGAATGCGGGGATACAAATCTACATCCGGTACTTACCTACCTACGTGACACTGCGCAGTCATCTGGCTGAGACATCAGAACAGTCTACTACAGTCTAGTAATAATATCAAGTCTCATTTGCCAAAAATTTCACTAGCCACAGTGCCATTCAAACCAAAACACAGTGCCTAGTCCTTGCACATTACTGGCGGCAGAATAACTGGCAAAGACGTGGTACCTAAATACCATGCCTAGACTTTGCAGAAACAGGGGGTCTAGCAATGATCCCAATTACTAACGCTAATGCCTCACGCTAACTCCAAAACCGTATTGAAATGACATTCGCTACGGAAAAGTTAGCGATTTCCGAAATGTCATTTCAGTATATTTTGGAGTTAGCGTGAGGCGATAGCGTTAGCGTGAGGCGATAGCCTTAGCGTGAGGGAGCTTTGCTAGACCCCCAGTCCTCCTACCACTTATCGTATAAAGTGCCCGGGGCACTGCCCCTAGGATAAAAAGTATCAAATTACGGTTTCACGTCTATGCAGCTACGCTTTATTCCAGGGTATAAAAATAATACTAATTATATACCTACACACATACCTACTACGAGCGATGTGGCCTGCCCATTGCCATTTCAACTTGCTAATCCTAAGAGCTACATCGGTCACTTTAGTTCCGTTCCGTTCCGTTAGTTTAGTTAGAACTGACAACCGATGGGGAAGAAAGGTTCTCGAGTGGCGACCATGAACTGGAAGATGCAGCGTAGGCCGGCCCCTCACTAGGTGGACCGATGACCTGGTGAAAGCCGCGGGGAGCCGATGGATGCAGGAGGCGAGCAGCCGCTCTAAGTGGCGCTCCCTGGGGGAGGCCTATATTCAGCAGTGGACGTCTTCAGGCTGTTAATGATGATGATGATGACACATACCTACTTGTGGCACAGAATAGATCTTCTCGTATAGGCAAGTGGTCAGCCCTGGTGTCAGAATTTTTAGGCCGCCCAAAGGCTTCTGACTTGGCTTAACGACTATTGTCATAACAGCCGGGACCGACGGCTGAACGTGCCCTCCGAAGCAGGGTAGCGCTCAGTTCTAAATACCAACTTTTTGCTGTAGCGGTCACCCATATCATTAGTAGTGACCGCAGCGAACGTTGCTTAACTTTACCGATCGGTTAGGAACAGCTAGTCGTGCTTCGCTATGTGCGCTACAGAATAGATATAAAATATGCTAGTACCTACCAATTTAATTAGGTAAGTACCTACTTATTTATTTTCACGGGATCTATTTGTTAAGTTCGTTTGTTTTGTATAGGTACCTACTCTATGTGCATACAGCATTGACATCTATATTACATCGTAATTTTTTGATTGTATGAAATTTGCATGTAGCTAGGTAGATATTTATCTAACCCGTATTATTAAACGTACCGTGTGGTCCCGGTTACGAATAGGACCAACCCCATCTCTTCCCGTGGGTGCCGTAAAAGTCGGCTAAGGGAATATCGAGGGAATGGGCTGCAGCATTCTCCTTGGTCTCCATCATTAAAATCTACTGCGATCACCAAGCCGCCTGCCAAGCGTGGTGATTATGGCAACCCCAGTTGGCCAAACGATGGCCCCCAGTTCCCGGCGGCTCTGCTATCCCGTGGCTCCGGTAGCGGTCACGGTAACGGCAGGGCAGGGGGTGCTGAGAATCCCCGGAAGACGCCCGGCTACCAACCCCACCAAACAAACGTGGTCTCTTACTGTTGGCCTCATTAGTAAGCTAGTATAGAAGTCGCGCAACGAGCTTTGGAGAGAGCTATGCTCGGTGTTTCCCTGCGAGATAAGATCCGGAACGAGGAAATCCGCAGAAGGACTAAAGTGACCGATATAGCCCTTAAAGTGAGCAAATTGAAATGGCAATGGGCAGGCCACATCGCTCGCAGAACTGACAACCGATGGGGAAGAAAGGTTCTCGAGTGGCGACCACGAACCGGAAGGCGCAGCGTAGGCAGACCCTCCACTAGGTGGACCGACGAACTGATCAGAACCGTGGGGAGCCGATGGATGCAAGAGGCAAGCAGCCGCTCAAAGTGGCGCTTTTGGGGGAGGCCTATGTTCAGCAGTGGACGTCTTCAGGCTGATGATGATGATGTTTCGTTGGGGGATACGAACTAAGTAAACGTTGATAATTAGGTAGAATAACTAATCCATGTCACGATCCATGCAAGTAGGTATGTAATAGGCACAGCACACTTATAGTATTAAATGTCTGTAGTGTGAACTGTGCATTTAATAGGTAGGTAAGTAATCTGTTTATCTTCACAGGAATAAATCGTGTTAAAAATGTATCTACTACATAGAATTACTATATTCTAAGATCTACTATGTATTTATAAAACTAAACGGTAGATAGGTAGCCTACCTAATGCAGTGGAAAAACTATATGGCCACGACAGTGTATCAAACATGAATTCCTTGAGAATACTTTTAGTACTACTGTTAGTGTTACAACAAAGCCTCAAATCAAATCAAGGATTAGTACATACGCAGAAGCTTATTTATCAAAAGGACATATCAGAGCAGTGCCGCCGACGCGTGGTGCCTTCGACCTTCATGGGGCGGCAGGTCATGGAAGCCAACTCGCAGATACTACTGTTCTCGCGCTTGGACCTTCCATATAGCTGCTTTATGAGTGTCAGGTAGAACTTTTGGAATTGTTTAACAATATTTTTTCTACTGATTGATGCTGTTAAATACGTCTGAAGCGCATTATTCCGTGCAAACAGACGGGTTATTTAATTTCACACCTTAATTCCTGCGGCCCCTTTCTATCATCCCAATCTATTTGCCCTTTCTCTACATTTTTCGTCACTTCTTCCTTCGCCCTTCAACTCGTTCTTACTCATTTCCTTTTCTTTCAAAAACATTATTCGTCCTTTGGTGGCACAATGCAGACACCCTTATCTAAAAATGCCTATCAACTTCATTTTGGATAAACCGATTTTGATGAAATAACCATACGAGCCAGCCCAGAATTTACTAGCTTTTTCATATGGCCAGAAAGAAATAAAATGAACTAAAAACACCATGAGCTACGCCACCGTCAACTTCGGGACAAATCGAATAGTTTGATATCACTAAAAACTATATTATAAGATTATAATATTACCTACCTACTTTAAAAATTATACTCTATGTGGTATTTACAGATTTTACCTCGGTTAAAGTTTTTTACCTGCTATAAATAAACTTAATACTGGAATATAGCGATATATACGTTTTAATGAGATTGCTTCAACACGTACTTACAGTGGTATTCATAGTCAAGGGGTGAAGAAAGCCCCAAAATCTATCATTCAACTTTCACATAGAGGTTGAATGTTGAATCATTCTTCTTTCACTTTCATAGCATCCTGCTTTTGACAATGTCAGAATGGTCAGATTGGGGGCTACTTCATTTTGTTTATGAAATGCATAAAACTAGACTTCGCCACACAGGCAGCGCCTGAATCATCCCCTAGAAGAGCCCCCACCTTGACTATGAATTCCAGTATAAGTAGTTTTATAATAGCGGTGTAAGTAGGTACCCAGTTTAATAAAATATAGCGCGTTCAGCTCTTTTGTTAGAGCTAGGTACGTATCGATTATATACCTACTCATTTAACTTATTAGGTAGGTTATAAAATGAAATGGTGAGATCTTGGCCATTCACTATTCATCATCACCATCACCCTGAAGACGTCCACTGTTGAACATAGGCCTCCCCCAAAGAGCGCCACTTTGAGTGCCTGCTTGTCTCTTGCATCCATCGGCTCCCCACGGTTCTGACCAGGTCGTCGGTCCACCTAGTGGGGGGCTGGCCTACGCTTTCAATTATCAAAGGGCCTATAATTATTCTAATTTCCCATATTTATTTATTTACCTTCATGTGTCATATCTTTCAAATAAACGAGTCAATAAATGAGTAGGAATGCATATATGGAAATTTCACGGAACGCCATCTAGCAAAAGTTGTACTTCTATGCCTATGGCAACCAGACTGATAGAATAGGTACATATTTTTTGTTGTTGTATAGGTACATCTACCTATCTATAGCTACCTACATCTATAGTAGGTAAGTACAATATTTATATAACACCCAGACGCACAGCTATGTTCATCACACAAATGTTTTTCTTCTGGGTGGGAATCGCACCCACAACTTAGTTCAGAAGGCGACTACAAACTAAACTATCAGGCCTGTCAATCTAGAGCTATTGTACATTTAAAAACATTCCAGTGATTTTTAGAACGGAGTCGGGCAGCAATATGGTCATGGTAATCCAGCTTGAAACAAATGAATTAAAAAGGCTTTGCAGTAACGACAATGAGCAGTTGCTGGTTTACGAGATGGGAGAGACCTTTGGCGGATACTGGGGCCCGATACCAAATTCAGTGATGAAGCAAGAGACACCGCAGCATCATCAAATCTATACGTTGAAGACTACGCTGCCTACTATTAGCACCACAGTTACAAGGTGAAAACGAATAAAATGATTATTAAAATAAATCTTGATGTTTTTATAATAGCATGTGATCTCATCCGCTACAAACGAAAAATAGTCCGAACGTGAAAACAATGTAGTGATCGTTACTAGTTAGTGTCCAGTGTATTCATTTGGCCCAATACTTCGAAAACACGCAATAAATGTCGCTTGCTAATCTTGCGTTATGCAGAAAAAAAATAATTTGTAAAATAGCCCGAGTTATTCCGTTGTATGGGATGAGGCAGATGCAGATGATGGTACAGATGTACTGTAGGTATTACATTATCTGGGACTAGCTTTTGCCCGCGGCGTCGCACGCTTGTGTTATGTTATTTTTACGTTATAGTCTAATAATAGATCATGCATTTCGTACCAAACAACAAAATCCACTAAATCTTTTCGAAGCTGAGCACAGTAACCTGTATTAGCATAGGTATAGGTATAACGCAAGCACAGCCGTGAGTGGAAGCTATTTAAGCCATTATCTAAAAATAAATGTTTTGAGTCTAATATAGATTTATAACAGTAAAAGAAGTTTCAAACAAAAAACTACATATTTATAAGTACCTCTTCATATTACAACAAAAAGAAATCATCATCACTTCACTCAGGTCTTTAACAGAAGTTTCAGTAAGTTTTGTTTAGGTAGTAGTTACCTAAGCAGGCAGGTACAGTTTAGAAAAATATGGAAGAATCACACACGACGATCCTGTTTTGCTCAGTTTTACATATTATCCGCGCGCTTTTTGTTCCATTGTATTATATTATCTGGGATAATAGGTAGGTACCAAAGCTTTCGTTCACAAATTGCAAGCACAGCTCATAATGTCACGCTCACTAGGATTTCTTATACTTAACCAAAGGAATTAAACGTGTGTTTTATGTTTTTATCCCAGATAATATAATACCTACAGTACAGATGCCTCATCCCATACAACGGAATAACGCGGGCTATTTTACGAATTATTTTATTTCTGGATAACGCAAGATTATCAAGCGACATTTATTGCGTGTTGGCGAAGTATTGGGCCAAATGAATACACTGGACACTGGACTAGTAACTCTCCAGACACGATTACTACATTTTTTTCACGTTCAGGCTATTTTTCATTTGTATCGGATGAGACCCCATGGTTTTTATGTTATTTCATTGATTAAGTTAGTTAGATAGTTAAACCGCGAATAGAAAATATAAATAATCAAACTAAATTAATCTCAATTAGGCACACCATAGTTTTTACTGTTTTTGTATAGGCACAATACCTACACAAGATACCCTAAGTAGGTAAATAAAAAGTGTTTTACTTTCAGTGCATCTACAGAAGGTGAAGACGAAAAAATCGTAGAGCAAACGTCTCCTACAAGTAAAACATCGCGTAATATTTCTACAGAGGACTACGTACAAGTGGAGGTCCCTATATTAAACGTATCTGTCCATTATGAACCAGGCGCAAGGCAGCCGATGGAAGTTCTAGAATTCGAAGAAGCTTTTGATCTCCGCAATGATGTCACGCCTATGTAGGTAAATGCTATATACTATACTATATGCTTCAATAGGCTTGTATTTTGTTAGTTGTCTTCAGTCTTACTCGATGGTACGACAACTATAGGTACGTGTTCGATGATAGGTCGATGGATGCAGGGGGCAAGCAGCCGCTTAAAATGGCGCTCTGTGGGAGGCCTATTAGTAGTCATCAGTCTACGTTTTCAGGCTGTTGTTGATGATGATGACCTTTGGTATCTCTTTAATACTTTTAGGACTTTTTAATACTTTTTTATTTCAGAGGTACTTACATAAAACGAGGGTTAAATAATATAATAAAATAACTGACACGTAATTAAATGTCAGGGGTAGCCACTGGCCATAAATAATTCTGCAGCTGGCTGTCACTTATTAGCAATTAATGAGTCGTAAAAAATTGTAGTAAAAGTAGACAGTAACACAGGTACTTACCCGATTCATAAAAAAAATTATGTTATAAATGTCTAAGTCAATAAATAAATATTTCGGAGTAACTTAGGTACTCCAGCTACAATATTTTACTTACCTACTTTCAATACTTACGTTACCTACGTATACTATTATAATAATCTGTGCCCTAAGTACAAACGCTTTTTTACTTCTGACTCTGGTCTATAGTCTCTGTTATTATTGTGCAAACCAACTACTTGATTTGGAATAATAGGCCAATCTCTTAGAGCATTTATGAATTTGTTAAATTGATTAAATGCTCTAAGGGCCAAACTACATACCGTAAATTTTTATATCTATCTTTAAGTTTCTATTAAGTAAGAATAATTGTTGGCCTAACAATAAATAAATAAATATCTGGTACTTATCTGGAAAATCCAGTCATAACAAGTATTTAGATACTGGTGCGTTTCGTTTTATGGTGCAATCATTTATTACCATCTACCTAACTACTTGGATCTAATAGAAACCGCGAGAGCCGATGGATGCAGGATGAGAGCAACTGTTCAAAGTGGTGTTCTCTGGGGGAGGCCTATGTTCAGCAGTGGACGTTTTCAGGCTGTTGATGATGAATTACTTAGTATACTTACTTTTTATAATTCCTATATGTCCAATGAAGGTAAGTACTTATTTTTGCCAGTCCCGGCGTGTCATATGATAGCAGCATACTGCCTTTGGTCCAGTTCCGTGTCGTGCAGGAGCAGCATCCTGAAGATCGAAGAAGTGGTGACGATGAACCTCCAAAGTATGAGATGGATATTGTAGAAAAGTTTACACCTGATATAAGGTGCGTAATAAGTTGGCATATGACAAACAAACCATTATAAATGTAGATGTAAGCATTTAAGAATTATCACTAATTAATTATTACCTAGAAAAGATTAGTAAGTCCTTATTAACACTCCTTATTCGAAGTCCATCGAGGTATAATTTAATGTTTGCATCAAAAGAAAAACTAAATTTTTAGTTTTAATTTTTTATGAAACAATTGGAATACCTACGTCGATTATTCTTATGATATTTGTATAATACAATACAATACAATAACTCTTTATTGACACCAATATCATAAAAACATGTAGATACATATAAAATAGGTACAATGGGCGGTCTTATCGCTAAGAGCGATCTCTTCCAGACAACCTTAGGATGGACATAGATGAATGAGACAATATGAGCATTGGACGGTGGTGCAAATAATATAATATATACACATATATATATATATATTTCAGTACTTACTTCTATAATGTATAATGTTTAACAAACTTATGTTTGGGAATGCAGTACTTATTTAAATAGAAAATATTACTTACCTTTATTGAATTAATACCTTTTACCGAAGTAAGTACTTATAATTATATTTAATAGGTACTAAAATGTAGAAATGTACTTAATATGGTGTCCCTGTGTAATTCTACTTAGAAATATAAAAATAAAACGACATTTTAGTACAATAAGTTTGGTATAATAATTGTAAATAAATAATAATTAATTACCTACTTATTTATGATATTACAACTATACAAATTTTAGGTTAACATTACCGCAATTTAATCCAATTTCTAAAAGAAGAAAGTCCCTTAACAAACAAAGAAACCAAAGTGCGAAGCACCTAAACCATAAGGCACACAGAACATTTTTAGAATCTGGAGCATCTGATAGGTAAGATACATTATAATAGATATTTTTATCCCTAGATAGGAATTTTTATCCCTTTGCTAAGATTTTCTCTAATTTGCACTGTGTCTTTGGAACTAAATACATCTCGTCATCATCTCATATTCACACAACCGCAAATTATAGTCTTTATTTTTAAATTACCTTCAGGCGCCTAAGTTCTCAGACGTTCTCAATTAGAATGAATGGTGTAACAAAGTATACATTCCCGACTTTAAAAGCACTAGTTACAGAAGCTAAAGTAAAAAGCACGCCAGACTCCTGGCATGTGATTAAAGATCTTATGGAAAAACTTGATAAAACAAAAGAAATATCAACCACACTGTCGATTGAAGATAGCATTCTTTTGGAACAGTTATTGAACACAAATCAAAGTTCAAGTGGTAAATATGATATTGCGGTTATAAGACTTTTAACTGCATTTTATCCTTTACGTTAGGTACATATTTAGTATTTACATAATAATACGCAATTTTTATACGGGTATTTTTACAGTATATTTGTTACCAAATCTAAGCTTACACAGTAGTAATTATGATGCCAACAGATTGGAACACATTTTTACAAATAAATCAATTGTATCAACAAGTGACTCAACGCCAATGTAAGTTTTCCTAGGATTTTTTATAATACTGCTGTGTTATGTCGTTATAGAATCCAAATTAATTACAAAAAAAATACACATAGGTTACATTTAAGGCCAGAAAAACACACAAACCAGAGTTCCACAGCAGAAATGCAGACAAAAATGATGTCAACTAAAATGACTGAAGATATAACAAAAAATCATGAGTTAATTATTAGTGTCAATGATAAAACAAATAAATTGAAACCTTCACCCGCATTTGTGATTCTTTCGATGTCCACTGCAACTGAAAGTCTGGTCGCAGAAGAAACTAAGATAGATCAATTAACTACAACTCTTGATACAAGGCATACGTCAGGTAATCCAATAAAGATGGATAAAGATTTGGAAAGCACTAGTGCCATTGGTAAGTTAAACGTTATTTTATTGAATTGTATTTCATCTGTAAATTACACTTTTTCTTGTGGGACATATTATAAACACGATTGAAGATTTACTGTTTATAGGCCACTGTTTCATCTGATGGAAAGTGATGATGCAGTCTATGATGGTGCATGCTTGCCTAGAAGATACCTGTTTACTTTTGACTTGAAGATTCCCCGCAGATTATACCCAATCAGATGACGGAAACAAAGGCAGCAAGGTGTTCCACTCATTATACTATGTAGACCCCACTTCGCAGGGGACTGTCGAAGGGGATTTAATAAGCCGTTAATATTAGCAACCCGTGTGCAATTTTTTCTAAGTTAGCTTATCCGTTTTAGCGAAATAGCTACACAAATAAAGATACTGACAAAACGTTTTACTTTTGTTTTACCTTCTAGTGTATACGAATTCATTTAAATTTTGCTCTATTCAGTTTCAGATACTGGATCGAGTACTTTTAACATCAAATCTGCAGTCTTTAAAGTATCAAGTGAAGGAAAGCCCTTAGACAATAAAGATGCGTGCGTTTAACGTTACTTATAACAGATAATAAATGGAAAACTAGTCTAAACCTAGTTTTAAATTAAACTTTAAATCTACGATTTCTAAATTTATTTGGTTTACAAGATATTTCAAAATGTTACAGCCAAAAAATTGTGGCAGGATCCATGGTCGGCCACGAGTCATGGGAAAACGTGGTTCAAGCGGCTCCAGAGATGGCCGTGCTTTTGAATCAAACAGTCGCTTACGACATCGTCCACGATACAAGTAACCAAAGTAAAGTGGATTCAAGTGAAACACTGGGGAGAAAAGTGTATGTAAATTCATTAACTTTTGTATAATTATAATTTTATTATTATTTATAACAAAATTGGAGTTTAGTAGGTAATAGGTACCTACAGTACGAAATGATCAAGGTCCGAGAGAGGCCAGATAATGACTAGTGTTGTTCTTATTAGTTATTAGATGAGTTATAATATTTACATTACAGGAGATGTAGCATTATACAGTAACGGTAGCTAATATAATAAATCATATCAATTCTAATGAACGATCTCTTAAAGTAGTGATTGTGGTACATATATTCTAGGTCCTATCTGGAACTCCCTGTATTTTGGGATCCAGAAACAACGAGGACCATGGTCCCACAATACCCAGACGCAGAACATGTAGGTATGTTCGAATATAGCTTTTCATAAACTTGTATTCAGATTAAAGCGCAAAAAAAGGGTAATCCACTCGATATCTATTGAAGACGCGCGTCCCCACAATTTGACGACGCAGAAAAAGTTGGTAACCTCCACTAAGACGTCGTTTGACATCTCTGACATGCAAGAATTCGCCCAATTAGTGGAATCACAAGACGATGAGGTAATTTTTTCTCCGAGTCATCGATGTTTCGCAGTGGGGAGAAAAGGTTTACTTTTTATTCTTCCTTTTCTCTCCACTGGTGGGACAGAGCTGGTGGGGAGAACAGGAATGACCCATAGAAATGACTACAATTGTTTCTCGATAAATGTAGTTCTATCCCGTAGACACTTTTGGGTAATGTAGAGTAACCTTTTTTTTAAACAAGCTCGTAGCGCTACGAAGTCGTTTACAATTTTATGTATAAAGAACAATGACCATTGCTGGTTATGCATGAACAGGATGGTCTTAAAATTAAATTTTGCCAACAAATTGATGATTTAGATCGTGGTCTTCACATGTAGAAAAATAGTCTTACTTTTTGATACAAAGTTATTATAATATTCTGCTGATATAAGCCTGTATAAAATTATGCCTATGTTCACTTTTCACTGTTAGCCATAATGCCCATACAAATTGGACATTTTGTTGACAAGGTTGAAGAGATCGCTCTGAGCGATAAGACCGCCAATTGATACACTTTTGTTAAATTTTTTGTTTGTTAGCTTTTAATTATTTGTGATGTGGTGTTTCAATAAAGAGTTTATCTATCTATCTATAATTTTTCTTTGATGACATTTGCTTACTGCGCTAACAACACCCATTACACTATATGCTAGGATCCTTGGGATTTTTAAATCAACATAAAGCTCTTTAAAATCAAGTTTTATTTCGTAGCTGCACGGCCGCGTAGCACTACGCTACCTACGGCAGTACGTAGGCCCAGCGCTTTTCAACTTGTGCGACCTCTCAGGGACTGCGAACCGACACGTACATCTATTCAACTCGTCTCGGATAGTTATGGCCATTACTAACTTTACGGTACGTGTAATACTAGTATACTTTCTACCATCTTAATTTCGTCAAAAACCTGTACTCAATGACGAAACTAATATTTTAGATAGTTTACTAATTTTTTTTACTTAGCTAGCTTAAAGCTTTTTACCTACGATCAAAAAGTATCCAATATGTTAATCCAAGTGCCTAAGTAACTCCATTGAAATTCGTTCAGCTGTTGTGGCGTGAAGAGGGAACAAACGTATGTACACACACAAACTTTCGCTTTTGCTTTACTTTAATATTGATGTAATGTCAGGGTGTGATACATTGCAGCTGAGCCGCATGGTAATCATGCTGACAGCTGCTCGGACGCTGCTGACCGGCGAGACGCGGTGTCCAAGCTCGCAGCTCGAGTGCCAGGTGGCCGGCGCGCGCGTCTGCCTCGACTCCATGGTGTCCTGCGACGGCGTGCCTAACTGTGGATCTTATGGTTCACATCAATTACCTACCTCCTACCATATCTGCTTTCATCATCTGTTACTCTACTGGCTCGATTCACAACCGATAGGAATCAACTGACATGGCATTCACTTTTTTGAACACAGAAATGCTAGTGTCGGTTCAGTAGTTGTACAACGTATATGAAGACTGCAAAGTTCATTCATATACAGCAATAGAAGTCCCCAAAGTTATGATTGTAAAATCGCTGCATGGCCGCCTTTGCTAGGCCTAGGCTAAAATTGGCGACTTTATTTGAACGTACTTATAATAATTATTTATGGATGCTTAGGTACATATTACCGTCTCAAATTAGCGTATTTTCTTTTGTAAACACCTAATTTTCACTCCAGATATATACGACGAGGATCGTGTACTGTGCGGCCAATCGGATGTTCTGAAATACAATGTGTATCTAGCAGCATTCACATTTCTGGCCGTTCTCCTGACCATATTTTACGCGGTGCACTACTGGCTCAAGCGATGCGTTCCTAACGTCGCAGATGCTTTCTTTGTATACACGAACGGAGTGGAGAACGTGTATGTTTCTACTTTTATGTTTCTACTGTTTCGACTAGAATTTTGTAAGAAAATGTATCCCCAAGCGATAAAAATATTGACTTCGACGAATAGATTAATTACTGTAAAATTATAATTGAATGTTGCTATGGACGAGTACCGAATCACTTGCGGTAGAATCGTAGGTACTCGTAAGTATCGTTAAGTACAAGTAAGAAAGTTTTGATAATAATGTTATAAAAATTCGTAATTTTCTTTTCAGCTTGTTTTTGGATACCATTATGCGGTCGCCAAATGACATGGATAACATATCAAAAATGGTTTACCAAAGTAATTTATATGGAGATGATAATATTTACGAGAATTATCTATCAGGATCTAAGAAAAACTTATGGCAAAGATTTCTCCAAAAAATATGTTTCTGTTGCCGAAAAAAGAAAAAGAAAAGTGAAGAAACAGAAAATGAGTTACCCACAGAACAATCATTACAGAAAAGGATCTACTCGTTTGCAGAATTAGAGATTCGCAAAATGTTACCAACCTCTACAGACACCGCAGTGCAAACCGGAAATAGCTTAGAAATGAAGTTTATAAATAGTACCAAAAGCAAAAATTACTACCCAGCATGTAGCATATCAGAGCAAAACAGTGCAACCGAATCTAACGACTACGGAATAATGCAACACGCCTCTATGCTTACTTTGGAAGAGCCCTTCCCCGAAGAACATAAGGATGAACTAAGCCTCTTGAAGTTTTTCAATGATGCGAGAACCAGCTTTATCGAAACGGTTCCAAAACGGACAAAAAATAAATCTGGAAAAAAAAATGTAACAGATAATAGAAGTGATTTGTCAAGTGAGAAAGAGATACGAAGCCATGCATACGATCACCAAGAACAGCCACAACCGGGACCTTCAAAGAAAAGAGAGACATCTCCAGGAATACGTTTAACTAGTAGTGGCAAACACTTGAGATTTGATGACGTAGCTATCGCTATTCCAACTGCACACAATGATGATGACGATGATGCGGGAGCAAATAACGATCACCGCCGCAGTGTACCACTAGGAGAGAGCAGGCGCTGGCGTGGTAATCGGCATTTGGACACAATCGAGGAAGGCAACGAACATAGCGGTGGTAAAGAACATCGTAGCTTTTGGGGAAGTAGCAAAACAAAGAAATCCAAAAAGAAGTTTCACCACCCTTAGTAATTCCACTTGTTACAGATTAAATTATAACATTAGCAAATTACGAAACATTATTTTTGTGATTGTAATCTAAATGAGTGGACTGGTGGTCGTCAGGTCTCCCGGACCGCGCCGCCATTTCCTAATTAAGCCCAATTGTACACCGGATAGGACACGTGCCAAAATGTGTCGTGTCTTTAACGATCATACCGCCCGCAAGTGGCGTCATGACATTGTGTACTCTTTCAATCAGGATAAATTGCTTCATTTACAAATGATGTGTTTCATTTTACTTTTTAAGAAAGACCAAGAAAGAACAATGTGCAGGTGGTTAGCAAGCATTGGCTGAGTTAGTATATTAAATAAATAAATATAAAAATAAAAAAGTGTGGACATTTCGCACAGCGCCATCTAGCTCCAAACTAAGCAAAGCTTGTACTATGGGCACAAGATAACTGATATAATACTTAAATACTTTTTTGTTTGTAAATACATACATAGAATACAATATAACACCCAGACACGGAACAAACATCTATGTTCATCACACGAATGTTTGTCCTGGGTAGGAATTGAACCCACAGCCCTTAGTTCAGACGGCAGGGCTAAGTACTACCAACTGAGTTATCGGGCCAGTCTATATTGTGTTGTACCATTCTGAAGTAGTCAGAACATATGATTTTCTCTAGTCTCTAGACTCTCTAGACTCTAGAGTATAGATTAATTTGTACAGGAAAAATTAGAATCACGATCTCTATAGTATTTTAGATCTTTTTCAACTGTTTTTTACTGGCGTAAGTTTGAGCACATAGAGCAAAAAAAGAAACGCTTCTAGGTACGAAGCGTCATTTATTCCAATGCTCTGTGTTTGAGCATGATAACAAAAATATTGTATTTAATTTTATATTAGACAGGGATTGTTCAATACAGTTTCGTATATTTATACTTGGGTAACACGAATTAAGACGAATTCAAAAAGTTTGCCGTTTTCATTTCTTGAGGAAAAATATTGATTTAACAAAGGCTATAAAAAAAGCTTTCATTGTAGGTATTACTCATCGCAGTTTTGAAAATGAAATAATTAGAGGATACTAAAACTCTTAGGATGTAGAAAAGTGGTAGCCAAGAAGACTTCTTCCGTTGTGCAAATGTTACACGAAAGAAAATAAATTATTTTTTGAGAACATAATTTTACCGTTCAATCTGTCTGATACTATGACATCATGTATTCTGTGGCCGCACAACATAAACTCCACAATTTACATGATACCTACACAACAGAGTCACCCAAACATTGCAGTGGGTAGTTTTATTAGGGGCAATGAAATTTATCTTAGCTTTTATGTCAGCTCCAAAAAAGATAGATGTAAAAGTGTCAGGCTAGAAGCGGGACCGTAGCCGGTGCGCGAGGTCATTTCAATTGAAGTCAATTAAAGGCAATTGAGTCCAATTGAGCGCGCGGCAGATTCTGCGTCGCCGGCCGTCGCCAGTGAGATTTTATGTGAAGCTCCTACGCCAGTCACATGACTCACTATGTACGTACTCATATTGTACATGGGAGGTATATGTATCAAATTCATAGAAGACGCAATAACGACACAAAAAACGCGGAAGATAGGTATGACAAAATGTTCATCATGTTTCAGGCGTAAATTAACCTTGTGTTCTATCGATTGTTTTAAAATGTACTTAAACTAATAGTCATTTTGCTTGGCATGGAGTTTGACTGGTAATAAGGTTGAGGACAAGTCGATGAAGATTGGTATACCATTCATTTTTGTGAAAACTTTCCAAAACTTCCTATTTCCATTTTTCCTATCATACCAATTCAGATTAAATTTATTGAATTACGATTTAAGTATCTATGGGGCTTCACAAATCTATCTAAATTTTTCTACCCAATAAGTATAGATATTATAATAGTATTACGCTATAAGTAATCATAAAACTATAATTAATTAAATCTGTAATGAATACTTATTATTTGCATTACATCTCTTTTTTTATATACAAGTATTTTTACAGATTAATTTGTAAAGGAAAAACTAGAATCACGAGCGGGGATTGAACCCGCATCCGTCCATCCCTCAAGCCGGGATATGCTTTTACCACAGATATTAAAATAGTAGCTGTTACTTAAGCTACCGTGGCAACAGCCGCCATCACCGCCGCTACCGTCTGTAGATTACGCTGAGCAGGCGATACTGCTATAAAAATCATAATATTAAGTTTTTTTGTTTGGCTGTCTCTTTGTCCCTTTGAACACGATTCAAAATGAAACTACTGAATGGATTTCGATGAAACTTGTGCCCTAATATTTGATTCAAACATCATACTGAGTACCTCATCAGTTGTAAAAAAAATTACTGGGGTTTATTGATCCGGCTATAACCAATACTGATGCGCCGAACAAGTTGGTAATCGAATTTCTTAACATCCTTGTGTTAATAATATATGATTGCTCATGTTGCACACACGGCCTATGCAATAGATGGAGTAAATATACCTATACCACGATTTTGCCCACTGAGCATTTACTGCACAGAATGATAATAGCTATCCTTTAAAAAAGGGTAATGGGGCGTTTCACACCACGAGTGGTTCGCACCTCGGTGTGAATCGCCCAAGTAACCTAAATGAATAGGCTCTTTCGCACCGCGGTGTGAATCGACCTCTGCTATAAGGGACTACAGTCACCTTAATTAATGTCATAGTGAAAACTACTTGGTGATTAAAAATACCTATATTTTTCAGTTATTTTGATTTAAAAACCAAATTACTAAACAGATTTTGAGTATCGGACCAATCCGAAATTTAACCAAAATAAGCCCAAAGAAAAAACTACCTAGGTAATAGAAAGTATAAATACGTAAGTGCATAAAATCTAAAAAACCCAAAAGGAACCTAACCTAAGGGCAAAAGTACCTAAGTAATAGTCAGCTGTTTCTTTTATAATCTGTGTACTTACTTACCTAAGTAACATGGATTCAAATAATTTAAAATCAAAACGGTCAAATAATTCTTAGATTAAGTTTATTTACTTTAGTTTTAGATAAGTAGTTCATTTTAGTTTAGATTTAATTTAGATTTAGTTTTTTTTTAAATAGGTATTATTAATCTTTTATGTTATTTATTATTTAAGTTGTTGAATAAATAATATTGTTATTTAAAAAAAAACGGTTAATAAATGTCAGAGTTCTGAAAAAAAGAAAATACATCCAAAAAGTGAACCTCCTCCTCCTCTTTGAAATCGGTTGAAAAAGCTTCAAAGAAAATTTTACAGCTGTATGAATAGCCATAAAATTGAAAGTGCGTTTAATCGTTGGGTAACTGGGAACAAATATAGTCGAAAAATAGTGGGAATATAATTGTTTTTTATAATTTGTTAGGCATTGCATTTGATCACTGTCTCAGTACTGTAAGTACCTAATCAATAATATTTTAACTTAAACATTGCCCTACAAACGTTCTGCTCGAAGCTTTAAGGAAAA
This sequence comes from Ennomos erosarius, assembly GCA_963580505.1. Lineage (NCBI taxonomy): Eukaryota > Metazoa > Arthropoda > Insecta > Lepidoptera > Geometridae > Ennomos > Ennomos erosarius. The sequence goes on from OY756978.1 coordinate 9,172,483, forward strand.
GACACGCTAGTTAGTTTGAAATGGAATAGTTTACTATAAGCCAATCTTGCATAGTCAATTAGGAATAGTTTTTACGAGATTAACCTAACCGTACTTACATCCTGCAATGGAAAGATTGGCCCAACGTATATTTCATAGCCAGGTTACATATGTATGAATCTTCTGCATGAATGGGTAGACTTAACAATATCCTATCAGTGTAAATGTATACTTACTATTCGAACTAATCATTATTCCTTGAAAGGCCAACTATTTGGTATGTATATCAGAAAGAGCGTTATATTCCGATTTTGCATTACTTGTTTATATTCGGACTTCTGCATGACGGTCGTCGAACGGGCAGATATTTTGTTGTAACACACCGTGAACGCTGCTCGATGGCTGTCGCTGACGCAATATTCTCACACACATCCGCGGAACTGTAGCACATGACATAACGTATTTCGTTTTACATCACTTCACTACGAGCACTAGAACTTCTCATCTGTATCCACTTGCTACACCACATCACTTCAAGAACTGTCCCTAAGATCGATCGTTATGCAGAATTCTTCCATGACATATTTCCAAAAGCCCCATAAACTGCAAATGCGACGAGAAGTGCATCAGCGAGTGCAATTCGTGTTGTCTGAAAGTCACCAATAAGCCCAATGAAGCAGAGATCCCGCTGGCGAGCCAGCACCAACCTAAATAGACTCTGATCATCTAAATTGACTTCAATTAAATAACAACCGAAATTGTTGAAATGCGCCATTACTCCCTCGACGCTAATCTAAGTGCCGATAGCCAGGGCGAATGTTTTATTAATAATCCCGGGCAATAACTGTTAATTAATAATTAAACGATCGTTGCGTCGATTGGCAGCATCAGTGCGAGTGCGCCGCTGCACGAGCCACTTGCTGCTCCATGATTTCTGCATCCAATACTCGCGGAGCGTTTGTTTTACTTTATTTACATGTCAAGTGTTATTGCTGTTGCCAGTGTTTTGTGTTTTATTATGAACGGGCGTGATGTAGTAAAATAAGACACTACAATAGTTTTTCAGAAAACCGCCTTTTTGTTTAGTTAGCTACTGTTAATTATGATACCTTTGATATTAGGTTTGTGAATTTGTAGTCCTTAACTAAGATTTTGCCATCTATAAGTACCTGTAAGTAGTTTGGTAAGTAATTCCATGAGATGAATAGTATTTTTGTGTCGAATGTTTATAGCTGTTTCCCACGGCTATAAAGCATGGAGTAGACATACGAGTGGTGTTGATACGGATTTACAATGACGCTTTATGGACTTTCACAATAATGATGTGGGCGTTTGGGGCATACAATACCATCGAAACAAACAAAATCGGGTGCGCTTGTGGGAATCCCGCATGGTGTGGCACGCGCGAGCCCGCAGCCCGCGCTCCGCGGCCGCCGGGGGAGTGGCATCCCGAAGCCGGTATTGGCTCGCGCGCCGCCCGGCTTCAACGTCCTAAGCGCCCGCCTCGCTCCATTCAATGTCTCTCCTCCGCTCGCCAGCTACGAGCCAAATTACCACTCTCAGTCCGACCGCCACCGATCTCACACACGCTGCTCATTGGCTCTACGACCACATCGACTCTCGTATTATGGTAATATAAATTGACCAACCGCGGAGCAAATTCGGTTAGTTCGTTAAAGCTGATTAAAGCCATTTAACCGGGACGGACACGAGGATACGAACGGGCGCGAACGTTCATCGATCCCGCGGGTTGAATGAGTTTGTGTCGTCGGGGCCGGTGGTGAGATTCCCGTGGTGGCGGCGGCAGCAGCAGCGACGGAGCCGAGCGCGGTGGAGGAGGTAGCGGGCGCGCGCCCGCCGCCCGCCGACCAATACATGTACGTGTGCGGAGAGGCGCCGGGGCCGCGGTACGAGTGCTTCGAGCCGGCCGGGATGGAGCAGCCGCCCTTCGAGGAGCATATGTTCGGCGAGTTCGGCAAGGAGCGGCACGTGGCGGTGGTGGTGGGTGCTGGGGACCTCTACCGCGACGACCTGCCGCCCTTCGACAAGCGCAAGGAGGAACCGCTGCTGCTGCAGCCGGCGGACGCGCCGCACCCTCCTCCCACCACAACAACCAAGAAGAGTGACAAGAAGAAGGGCGACAATAATGGCATTAAGAAGAAGAAAACCAGGTCAGTTCACTCAGTGCATGTGTAGTCTAAGCGTTTGTAGATTTGTCGCTGAATGTTATCCAGGGCTCTTCGGTAATAGAGATGAAATGCAGCCCATGTCTTATTTTAAAGTATTTTTAGTTATTTAGTCTTGATACATGACATCCAAATATTACCAGGCGCTACATATAAGCATTTCTAACAGACTCGCCCAGTGTATATATGTATAATTGTAATTTATTTAACTACGGACTATAAATTGATACAAAACGAAACCAGCATAATAATAATATAAGTATTTGATTAGAACTATAAAATATAATGAATGTTTGAAACTAAAGTAAAAGCTCTGTCTTAAAATTTGCTACGTATTCTGTACCATGACTACGAATACTGCGTAGCATGTGCTACGAAGAAATTCGTCTTTGTAGCAAAGTTCGTAGCCGGTAGGCGCGCTACGCAGTGGCGTAGAGCAATTTTATTGTAGGTTAGTTCTCGATTTATTTCAGCATATTAATTAGACACATTTTAGGCATACACAGCCTCACTTAATTAAGTGGCAGAAAGCTTGTGCTATTTACGACAGTCACCGTAATTCGGCAAGTTTGTATTTTATGTGATGAGATGAGCGACGAACAAGCATACGGCCCGCCTGATAGAGAGCAGCAACCGCAGCCTAAGATTATTTGATCCCATGCTATTTATACAGAATGTAATGAGATAAGCAGATCATCGGTGGCCAATTCCCTACTACCTAATTAAAGGGCAACCAGCATGTCGGACTTTATACCTATATTCAAAATATTACATATACATACCTCCATTTCTGTAAGTATATAACAGCACGCGAAATGGCACACTTTGCTACGAGAAAACAGTGTGTAAAATCGTATTTTGCTCACTGCGTGAGACAAAGTAATTTTTTGATAATATGACTTTGCGGTAATTGTATTTAGCCAGCTATAGGTTACATTTATATGGAGTTTTGTTGGTGTGAACATGTTTTTTCTTTTTTTTCTGTCATACTTACTTTTGGCGGGAACGCGATAGTGTTTCGTTACTAGGTAAGTGAGTTTTGGCGGGAACGCGGAAAAGTTCACGTCGTTGCATTGTATTATTTTTCAAAACTTGTGCTTTTGCCAGTGTTAATGTTTAAAATTGGTGGCGTTTTATGCATTAAGTGCTGAATTACGAGCATGAGTGACGGCAAGTGATATAATGTGGTGAAACGTGACTTTTCGTGTTGCTTCCAAAACTCCATAGAAGCTTCTAGTAAAGTTGCCACCACTTTGCTGGAGCATGACTTAGACTGGACTATGACTACCTGACTTAGACTGGACTTATCACTATGACTAGGACATGACTTTGCGTGAAATATTTTATAACACGATGAAAATATAATACTTGACACTGGCTAAATACACTATGTGTGGAGCCAAAATATAAGAAAAAAAAAAGATACTAGGTAAGTACCACAGAGCAAAAAAAAAAACGCTTCCTCTATAGTTGAAGCATTATTTGTTTCATAACTCTGTGGTAAGTACCTACCTGTAATGATGTTCTCACTGCTGAGGTGAAAAGTTGTATGTGCTACTCGAGAGCAAAGTTTTTGCATCTCGTGCCTTTGAATCCCTCGCTCGCTCAGGATTCTAACTTAGAATCCTTCGCTTACTCGGGATTCAACATCAACACTCGAAGCAAATATCAACTTTGCTCTCTTGTTGCACAAATAACTATTTCTGCCATAATAATTAAAAAAATCGAAATAAAAACCGTTAAATTGTTTTTCTTTCTGCCTTTAAACTAAAATATTCTTTAAGTCTAACTTTACAAAAAAAAAACTTCAAATTTATCTAATACAAGTAACTTTTAATTAAATTAATAAAAACTAGAAATCTAAAATTAGAAATGATGTCCATTCACAAACCATTTTTGTTTATAGGCACGTGCCACCCTTACCCGCGCTGCACAGGTGTTGTATAGGGGTCGCATCCCCTTTAATATCTGTATAGGAATTTTGATCGCCCCTACTTAATATTTGCATAGCTAATACGATGACGTTTAAATTGTTATTGCGACATACGGTGCGGAACGATTACTGATGTGATACGAGGTGGAGACAATAAGGCAATGGACAAGTATCTATGTGAAATAAATACCTAAATAAAATTTAATTAATCTCATCAATCATCAATCAAACATCGAGCTATGCGAGATAAGATCCGAAATAAGGAGAGCCGCAGGGGAACTAAAGTCACCAATATAGCTCTTAGAATTAGCAAATGGCAGTGGCAGTGGGCAGGCCACATCTGAACCGACAAACGATAGCGAAGATAGATCCTCGAGTAGCGACCACGAAACGAAAGACGTAGCGTAGGACTTAGTGGACCGACTACCTATACCCCTAGTACAAGTTTTCCAATACGTGAATACGCGCGGATCCATTCAAAAATTTGTACTGCCATTTTTAGTTCATCAACGTGTCCGCTAGGGGCGCTGCAGAGAAATGTATGGGAGAAAAGGGAGAAAACGTAAACGAATCCAGTTTTAGTAAACTATCGAAACTCGTACTAGGGGTACTGATCAGAACTGCGGGGTGCCGATGAACGAAAAGCGGCAAGCGGCCGCTCAGTGACGCTTTATGGAGGGAGGCCTATGTACAGCAGTTGAGGTTTACAGGCTGATGATGACGATGTTATGATGACTCTTATCATGAACTGATTACAGCTTTCAAATTTGTCATCATCATCATCATCAGCCTCAAGACGTCCACTGTTGAACATAGGCATAGTTTGTACTTTGCGATAAATTATAAATACCTTAAACTAAATCATTCTAGCTTACCAGTTTTTCAAAACACGGGATCCTGTCTATGTCCTATTTGGCCTAGATAACATATTATAAGTATGAAAAAAAACGAATCAGGCTGGAATACGGCGTATGTAAGTATTATTACATTTTAAAAAAGCATCGCGTTAAAATCCCCACTTCCATGTCGGTTAAAACCGCTTTCCAGCGCATAATTTAATCTATGAAGCTGTAACGGACGCTAGATAAAAATCAACATGGCCGTGCCAACGTCAGCTAAGGAACTCCGGGGCGTCTCAAGTACCACAAAACACTTGATGCAGGCGCTTTTGTAAACAAACTGCAAATTACAAAGAGTAATAAAAAATGTCAGCTACATGAAACCATATTTGATACATTAATGACCCGTATAACTCCGGGGAGTCAATTGCCTTATCGTCATATCTTCGCGTGCAGTGACCGAGGGTACTTATGGGAGCATCGGGCAACACCATCTCTTGATCGCTTGGATCCATCTCAATTGCTCTAGGAATTTTATTGTTCGCGTAGTGGTAGCAATTAGGCGTGCGCTATTTTCATATTATTGAATACAGTTTTCAAATCTATAGTACAATATTTATTTGAAGTACGGGAATCGGATTTTACGATTTTCGATAAACATTTTTAGCAAATAAATCATCAATCATATAAATAATTTTAATTTTTTTACGACTCAAATAGAAATCTCCTTAAATAACTACATTAAACAAAGCGTTACACAAAATAAACAATTGAAACATGATTTCCTATGGCAGGTTTTCTTTATCACATCGCATGCACTATCCAAACTTTACGCCACACCCTGTATACCCGTGGTGAGGCCACCTGCCTAGTACCACTGCCACATGCACCATACTAACTTATTTGTCAAGTGGAGTAAGACAGGGGAAAGACAACTTGTCTACCGTCCGTGCTAGGGCGAATTTATTTAGGCCACTTGATGATTTTTCTTGGTTTGACAATGAGGACTGTTGTCTTACAACAACCTACGGCTTAATGTGCTGCGCCGTACATTGGTACGGCGCAATCCTTTAAGCCGTCTTCTTCTTCCCATGCAATCATGAAAAATATAATCACTTAGCCTTCTAATTACTCATCCCTACATCTTGACAATTTGTTTAACAAATGATTGCGGTAAAATAAAAGTTAAATAAAATACCTCCATAGTTCACAATGCAGATTGGCAGGCAATTAAAGGTGGCAGGGCGCGACGGGGGTGAATTTAGTTTCACGCTCAATCAATTCGCGCGTGCGAGCACCCGCAGCCATATTGCACGCGTCAGATGGTAGATGCGTCCGCCAGTTAGCTGATAGCGAACGTTTGTTTGTGAAATTTTAATTTTAATACGAAATTTTAAACTTAAATCGAGCAGATATTGAAATAGTTGTATTAGCTTATTTTTATAGTAGGTACGTAAATTATTATCATGCTAGGCCGTTGAGCGCCATATCTCTTAACTCCATGTAGGGTAGGTAGGTTGGCCATTTGCCAATGCAAGACCTGGTAGATCGTCTTTTAAAGAAAAACCACTCTTCATCATCAGTCCAAGTCAGTGGACTCAGTGTTGAAAAGTAATCTACACCTTTTATTTTTTTTGTCCTCAGAACAACATTTACGGCGTATCAGCTAGAAGAGTTAGAGCGAGCATTCGAGCGTGCGCCTTACCCAGATGTATTCGCAAGGGAAGAGCTGGCTCTCAAACTCAATCTGTCAGAATCACGAGTACAAGTACGTATTTTGCGGCCATAAGGTTAATAATAATAATAATAATAATAAATTCCTTTATTTCAGGCAACTAGCGGCCCATATTTACATATACCTTACAGACTAACATACATATAATAAAAACAACTTAAATAAATGATTTGATATTTACTCTGTACGCTTTTAGACTTGGAGATCAATTTTGTCTTTTGTTGTAGGTGTGGTTTCAAAACAGAAGAGCGAAATGGCGCAAACGCGAACCTCCTAGAAAAACTGGCTACATAGGTTCCAGCTCACCAAGTTCCACAACTTTAGGGGGCGGATTCTCCGGCATCGGCGGTAATTTAACGTCCTTCCCACAGAATGGGCTGCCAGCCCCAGCCGATTCCTGGTCTTACCAACATTCGTACGAACTGTCGTCGCATCACTTGCTTTCGTCGAGCAGCGCCGGCGGTTATCCAGGTTTCAACGCTCAACCGGCCTACTCGTACACGACGGTGCTAAACGGCCACGATGGGCAGATGTTCGCTCCGAGGCATACCTACGAGTATGGAGAGGGCAGTCCACCACCGCTTGGCGTTCGAGACTATCCTATGATGGCCGCGCACTCACCGCAGATGGAAGCGCACGCTCACGACGAGAAGATAGAGTACAGATCACACGAGCATGAGGACAAGTACCCAGCCTGCGCACTCCAAGAGGAGCCCCCGCGTTACTCTGCGCCTCCGGAAGACTATGAGAAGTGTGGCATGGTCGCGCACGAGAAACATTACGATATGGAGCGCCACGCGGATCTCACCCAGCCTGTGGTCGTAAAGATGGAGCCGAGCACCGGACAGGCCTACACTACGCTGCCCCCTTTTTTGAACTGAAATACTCCTTTTCGAAATTATCATAGTGAAGGGTAATTTCGAAAAGGAGTATTATTAGCACGGAATAGATCATGCCACACGTTATGTTTGTGTCCGTTTCATGTATTGGTATATAGTTCGGAATATGTAGAGCTTTTATGAGCGTTTGAATGAAATTGACCACAGGCTATCTGGGAAATGTATTTCATAAAATACGATTCTAAGTTATGGTATAAAAGTAACGTATTCATAATGCAATAATAATTTATGTAAATAATTACTTATATTAATTATACTTATTTAGATACTTACATTTCATATTCAACGATTTTATGTAGGTAGATTTTCTAATTATTTTTATGTTTGTATTTTGATATTTGTAGTATAAGTTATAGGTACACGCCGTACACGTATAGGTTAATGGCGTCACAGTTTTTTTTTTACACTGGCATAGTTTTTTCAATCATCACTATAGAACTGATTCAATTTCTCGCCTAAATGAGTCTATATGTTTCCGCGTATTTTACCCACCTATCCTGGATAGTAATATCCCTTATGCTTTTAGAACAGCTTTAAAGGATGCCAAAGCAAACTAATTTTAAGGGAATAAAATGTTAATATTGCATATATTGCGCCTAGTGCATTCGTTGTGCCTTAAATTTGTAGTTTAGACTTTATGTAGACGTTTGTCTTTGTTGTTAATTTATGGAGTAAAAGAGACGGAACCATTTATTTTCATAAAACGGAAACATAGGTAAAGGAATACACCAATATGTATTACCTAACTAATTATAGTTAGTCAAGTCCACACCTGCCATAATCAATGCAAATATAAGAAAAGCAGTCACCCCCGCCACTGGCGCACCGTGTCTCTATGATGAAACGTTATTTTTCATTTGTATTAATAATATAATATGATATTATTGTTGTAATATTAATTACATGCGCATGCTTAAAACAACGCTTTTTGGATCAGTGCCTTATAAACGCGATTTTACGCGTAGTCTGAAAGTGCGCGAGCCATGGAACGTCATGAATATATAGATAGAGCCTTTTAGGTGATGGGCTTACGGTTTTCTCAGATGCACAGAATAGATAAATATAATTATAGTACTACGTAGGTACGTATTGCAAGCAAGCCGACGGACAGTAGATTGTAAGCCAATTATTAACAGTTAGATAATGTTCTTATTAAATAGTTTTTATTCAGAGATTATCTAACAGTTAACATTATCCTGCAGTTAAATGGTTGGCTCTATAACAAACTTACAAAAGCTTTCATATTCTTATGGAGGCTTTTACGTCCTTATTCTTATAGAGACATACTCATAAGTATAACCTAAAGCCTTCAAAATCACCCTCATTACATTTACATACATAATACATGTATAGATATTTCTAATGTATGTTTTTCTTGTAAATAAAAAAATCGTGAATGATTTGTGCCAAAAAATTATAGCTTAGTAAGTATTATAGGCATATTAAAACGCCAAGATAAGGCAATAAAAACTTATTTATGCGAAGTAATTTTGTTAAGTTAATTACCTACTGAATATAATTTATTTTAAGATAGAATAAACAAACGAAAACATTTAAGATGGCGCAAAAGTTGACACTAACTATTGTTTATTTATTTAGTAACTTATACTGTAATTATATTCATCTATGCATTTTCGATTTCCATTCCAAAGTGTTTAACCTGGGTCCAAAATATAGTATTTACCCTTTATATAAGTACGTTGAATTTAAGATCTTATAATTAAGTAGACATAGGGTTTATAATTATTGTCTAGCCAAAAGATTTGTGCAGCAGGGTGCGTTCGTAGTTACTATTATACTTTTTTACTTATTTTTACTGCATGACTTACTGTAAAATTATTTGGTATTTTATGTTAAGTTTCAAGCAATAAGCTTAATTATTAATAAACATTAAGGAGAGAAAATAATATACAGATGTGCTTAAATAAATATATCTTTTATTTTACTTTACATATACCTACCTCTAGCTAGATATACACAAGTTTGTGTGAAGTAATTGTTACGGTGACAGTATTAAGAGGTAATATGGCTTGAGCTTGAAGTTTACAACCATGGCTTGTTAATATCATTAACAGTACCCCTAGGATTGAATTCGAATGTAATCAAGTATCGATAAATGAAATCCCAGCAAAGCGCCTTATGAATTTCATACAAATATTTTACAATAGTACTCGATACGCACCCGGTACAGTAATATACATATACGACTAGCAGGTTATAATCTATAGTTGTGAGTTAAATGTCAATAAGTAATTACTTAAGTAAATACATGATATCGTTTATAATACTGTGTACTTTACTGTGTACTACTTTAAATATCTATTAAGAAAAATATTTTATAATAATTTAACACTACCATCAAAGTCAAAGGTCTTTACCACAGAGCTTTGAAAAATACGACGCTTTCAGGCGAAGCTTTTTATTTTTTTGCTCTGTTGCCTTTACCGTACTTGCACAATTGCAAATAGGTATAGATATAAAGATTTTTTAGATTTACATTATTTACAGCAAAATTCTGTAAATCGGTGCCATCTTTACTTAACATCAAGTGAAATGTGGTAAATCTTTACACACATAAATAAACATTTTGTACAACCAGCACAGTAATTTGCGGAACATTTTTAATGCGTCTTTAAGTTCCAAATACTGAGCATCCGTAGGAGATCGATTTACTGAAAATTTAACTCACCACAAGTCACATGCTTCTATCTTCTACATTCTAACCTACAGACTGCGTGTCAACTTTCACTCCGTCCAGTCGGGCCCATATACCGTCCCCACTAAAATGGTACTTCTTCTCGATTTCGTACAAAACTAAGCTTAAGATTTGATCATCAGTGAAGGCTTGATGCTTTAAGTTGTAGTTAATGTCGGTCTGGGAACTCGATTCATCTTTGTTGTCTTTACGAAGTCGCATCTTTAGAAGGATGTCAATGTAATGTTCCACTTCTGACCTAAAATAGTAATATGTATCACCAAACATTGCATTGGATTTATTTAAATAAATATTTTGACCTGGATTCCATCCAGATAAATCTGCTTGCGTGACGAGCTAGTCGTTCACATGATGTTAAGCGTCACGGCTGCCTAGAACAGTTGCAATGTCGCGTGACACTCACATCACAATGATCACATCATCCTGAGACATCACAGTCTAGTAATCAGAATACTTTGACTGTGAAATCAGATCATAGTCAAATTTGCCCAGTAATTCCATATCGGAACACAGCATTGCTTGCACACTACTGCTCGGCGGCGGAATAACTGGCAAAGCGGTGGTACCTACCTAGACGAACTTTGCAGATAAGTCGTACCACCTAGCAAAAATAGTCAGAGGGATAAGCTGTCGCACTTTAGTGCAGACAGGCATAACTGTCAATACCACAGAACATGAAGGAGAGGAGATGAAAAACATCGATCGAGTGAGACGGCGATATCGATGTTGGAGTGCAGCACGAGTCATGTATTGACTTCACCTTCATCATCTACAGCCTGGAGATGACCACAGAGCACCAGTTTGAACGCAACATCTGTCGGCTCCCCACGGTTTTAAATAGATCTTCAGTCTACCTAGTAGGGACTACACCCTACACCACTGGTTACTCTAGTAAATCTTCGTTTTTTTCTACTTACACAGGATATAGGAGCACCTGGCAATTATTGACAATAGCTTCATCATCAAATTTAGTTTTCAAGTACTGTATGTTTTCGTCTATAACACCGAGAGCAACATGAAGGCAGTATTTGTGCCTCTTCAATCGAGCTAATATTTCTCTGCCAAAACTCTTGCTAGTTGGGTCATCAGTTTCCTTAATTTTCAACGAGGATTTTATTAATGTTACTATGTCTCGGCCACAAGTTTTGCTCCCGAAACTAGTGATGTAGCTGGAAACAATTAATGGAGTTGGTAAATAAACATGTTTAAAAACGTTTAAACCTTAACCCACACCGGCGGGCGCGTCAATTGGCGTCAGTGAAGCGTCAAAATTGGGCATTCGGCACCCATCGCTGCCCGAAGACGGCCGCGACGCAATAGGCATGATGACTACTATTAAAAATGAACAAGTAAATATCACTTTTATCCCAGATAATATAATACCTACAGTACAGATGCCTTATCCCATACAACGGAATAACGCTTAGAAAGATTAAAAACGAATGCAATAATTGAAAAATTAAGTAAAGTCGTTAAATAAATCACGGACTAATAAGCATTTAAAGAATTTGGAGGGGGCATCACCAGTCCCTTTCTCGCGAAACAGAGCGCCTGTGGACAGTTCCTATGAAAAATCCACTTGTGACGTCACATGCCAAAAAGAGAGTTTATGTAAAGCTATCATAGCTTAGTACTATGAACAACGCAGCTCTGAACGTCGCTGGCCGTTTGAGCTATCTCTTTCTATTCCAGTGTTTAAAATGCTTGTAACTTAAGTCATTTTTTGAGGTATTTTAGTTTTGTTTTCACGAATGTTCATCTTTTGAGGAATATTTTTAATATATGCAAAAATAAATTCATCATGCCCGTTCCCGCGGGCAGCGATGGGTACCGAATAGTTTTGCGTCGCTGATGCCGGTGGAGCCGAAGCTTTAGTGTGACACTATTATTATGCATACTGTATCATCTTACTTATTGAAAATCTTGCTCGATGCAATGAGATGGTTCAAACTGAAGCACTGTTTTTTCGCTGCCTGTATTTTGTTGAGTCTATTCATAAATTTATTTTTATGTACCACCAATGATAGCACCTGTGAAAATAGAACAACACATTATTTTAACGATTTGGGTTCCACAATTTGTTTACTTCCAAATGTATTGTTATGAAGCTTGTAAATTACTGTTATTTTCTGGAATAAAAGTATCTTTTTACACCGGCCTCGGTAGTATATAACCATATTTTTTAATTTCGACGAAGTCAGTTTAACCGTTTGACGTGAACGCCGGCAAAACCCACCACAAACCAAGTAGAGGATACTAATGGGCAAACCGACATTGTTTCACATTCAGTAGCAATTGAGTTTTGCAAATGATTTTTCATTCTTTCTTTTACATTGAATAGTGGACAGCCCAATGACAACTCTTTGTACATTTTGCGATAATGTTGGCTAAATGTGAATAAGTTTTAGAACTCACCCTAGGATTGCTTGAAAGTATTCTGAATTCTTTCAATTCACTCAACTCATCCAGACGCTCTTTGACAGTATCAGCGCGCATACAAAATACTTTCAAACAGACAGCCTGGGCCTCCAGTGGTATTCTATAGCTCTGAAAATTAAAATACCCTTATATATGGGGTAAACATTGGATTGGACCCGCTAAATTACAAGTCATTTGTCTTCAAAAAAATATTATGATGGAATATTTTTCAATAGGCTTGATGACTAAATTTTTTTTTTGGTTTAATTAATAATATTCCTCAAAAGATAAACATTTGTGAAAACAAAAATTAAATAACTCAAAAAATGACCAAGTTACAAGCATTTTAAAAACCGGAATAGAAAGAGATAGTTCAAACAGCCAGTGACGTCAGAGGAAGGTCGTTCATAGTACCTCATTACTAAGCTGTGGTAGCTTTTCATACAATCTCTTTGGCATGTGACGTCACGAGTGGATTTTTCATAGTAACTGTAGGGAAGCTCTGTTTCGCGAGAAAGGGACAGGAGATGCCTCCTGTAGAAACTTTAAAAGCTTATTACTCCATGATTTATTTACCGATTTTGCTTATTTTTTTCAATTATTGCATTCATTTTTAATCTTCTTTGTGAAAGTAATATTTACTTGTTCATTTTTAATAGTAGTCATCATGCCTATTGCTTTGTTGATCAATTATTTCATTTATTAACATATTTACTTGCCTCTAATATATCTCTAATTTGTAATAATGCATTGTAGTTATTTTTTAATATAGCAGGTTCTATTTTTATGGCTTCTCTTATATCCATTCCTGCCAAAGATGGCACATTTTCCAAAATTAATTTTGTATTTAATGGGTCTGATGATATAACAAAACCATTTCTTCTTATACTCCCATTGTCAAACTTTATTTCATTTTCAGCCAAGTCTAATGCTTCCTGTATGTCGGCCATGGGTTTGTGTCGCAACGGTAAGTAATTTCGGCAGTATTTTTGGAACTCTTCTGTACTTATGGAGAGCCTCCATTTGAGGTATCTTTCTAGAACACTGGTGCGGATTGTTACTGAAACAAAACAAACAGATAATTTAAAAAAATTTAAATATCTTTTCTATGGTTTTATACTTTACTAGCTGCACCCCGCGGTTTCACCCGCAGATCAAAAGTAGACCATGCATAACATACCCATGTGTTAAACCAAATTTAATATTTAATTGAAATTTTTTTTGTTTAGTGGTTGCACCATCAAGCACAACCAAATACGCAACACTTTTTGTATTAATTGCCGTATTGTGTTTTAAAAATACACGTGTGGCTATTCAAACATGAATTACATGGCAGTCAGTAGGTACAAACGCGCTTGCTATATTGCAAACAAAATATAGAAGAAGTACCAAAAGCGCGAGCGAAAGCGAGTGTGAAAAATTTTTTGATAGCCGTATTGTATTTCAAAAACACGTGTGGTTTTGGTGAATTACATGTCAGTCAGTAGTCAGTAGGTACAAACGCGCTTGCTATATTACAAACAAAATATAGTAGAAGTACCAATAGCGCGAGCGTAATGTCAAAGTTAAGTTATAATGCTATCCCACAGGATCTATTTAAGTGTCCGGGATCATGTAGAAGATCATAAATTATATCTGTCAGTACATACTATAGACATAATTTAAATGCCTGTATGTAAAGTGATACTAAAATGTTTACACATAATTAAAACATACATAAAGTTGTAGTTACATCAGAAAACTGCATCAGTGTTTTCTTATCAGATGGCCATGTGCTGAAGCAATCCAATAACACTTGTTCTAGTACCACATCATCATTGATCAAGCCGGTTTTCTTCAGGCTGGCTATCGTTTTTGTTTTTGCGATTGTGTGATATCTGCAATAATACAAATCATGTTGTTAGGATTTGGAATGTAACTGAGTGAAGCATTTAATCATTGACATACTGCTCAAAGCTCATTTAAACCCTATTTTCTTATTAGACGGAGTACCAATGAACGATGTTACCAATTTCGTGATGTGGTATAAGTGATTAGTTCACTAAACCATTCTGTTTACAGATCTATTTTATGATTTTGTATTTTTCCAACCACTTCTTAAAATCGTAATTACTGCGTAATTTGTAATTAAAATTAATTGCTTGTCTGTAAATATTAAAATTAAAATTAGCAAGAGTAACAGTATATTGTCTCATCTCTCTCTCTAACATATGTGTGTAGAGCAGAGTGACGGTGATAACATTTTCAAATACCAGGATGGTCATCATAGTAAATCAATTTACATATCATTTAACATTTTCTAGCAATTTTTATTTATTTAATATAGATCTAATCCTTAGAACTATAAAGAGCTGATCAAGATCCATTACTACGATTTAGGAGCTGGCACATCAACATAGACCTCCATGAGCTGGCAGCATTATTTCGACAAGTGACATTACAATCTGTCAGTTTACTCCATCAAATTAAAAAATATAGTATAGTTAACACTGTTATTACGAGTATTCTGGTAATTGTTGTATTAGCAAAACCGAGCATGAGAATACAAACTCAGTCAAAACAAAGGTTATGTTCAACAATGGGCTATACTATTCATTAACCACTGGAATTCCAGCATTTAAGATGACAATATAATAACAATGCATGCATGTTCGTGTTGCTGGAGTTTAAGAGTTAAACACATGCAGATTATAATTAAATGGGATAAGAATAAACCATGGGATGGAATATTATTACAGCTAAGTACACATTAAAATAAAAGAAAAATGTCACACACTTGATAATATGTTTGGCAGTAATACTAAGGAATCCACACTCCTTCAGTATCTCTCCATAGTTATCCATGGTTATAGGATTCATGCTGAACACATGAAGGTTATTGCACGCATCTAATGCTGTGATCCCAAACTTCTGTAATATCTGTAAAGTGCATTGCAACCGATCCCAGCTGAGTTTGTCAATGTTGGGATGTCTCTTGCTTAGTGTGGGCAGCTGATCATTGTGTAATACGCGGCCTGCAACAAACAAGAACATATCTATAAAATTGTTCTATTGGCTATTTATTTTACGGTGTGTTGATGACTACGAGGATAAATTAGTGGTCGTACAGTTTTATTGTTGTATTGTACCTACATAAAATAAAAAAATGCTGAGAGATACAACCAAGTTCAAAGAATTACGACCAAACTAATGTTTCTTAGTAGGCAGTGTAGCAAGTACCAAGGTACTTTCATAATTTCACCGTTTGAAAAAACAAATTAACCTGTTGTTTGATGGTATAGGTCCACAATGGGTAAACTGTGATGTAAATTCCTGGAAGAATTTACACGTGGTAAATGCAGACGATTTCCTAAATATATAAAGGGTTTTTTGATAATTCCCATCTTATCTTATTTCATATTGAACATATACAATCACAGGAATATAATAAAATAAAGTAAAAATTGAAAAGGAAAAAAATAAACCCATAAAATGAAATTGTAAACATAAACCACAGAGAACTTTGCTATATACACGTAAACACTAGGGATGTAAGAAATAATCGATTATTATTTATCAAAAAAATTATTATAAATTATTTTTTAATTTTGGTCTCGATTTGTTTTCTACTGGTATTAAAAATAATATGGAAACATCGCTACCAAATTTATGGGTTCAGTGTAAATACAAAGACAGATTTCAGAACAATAAGCTTGTAATGGATAGTAATTTTGCTCAATCAGCAAGTTCATAAAACGACAGTGCGAGCGCTGAGAGCGTAAAAAATCTGAGCGCTAGGACTGTAGAAATAAATGCCACTGCAAAAGGAGGGCAGGTATAAACGTGAAAAGCGCGGGCGAAGCATGTTGGAATGGCAATGTCACATCACTAATAGTAGTAGGCTTGTTAGTCTGTGGTTTTATGTCGAAGAGTAAAGTAGTCTGATATCCTCATTGGTAGTCTGTAAAAGTGCTGAAGAATGGCTGAGACGTTGTAGAATTCAGGTTTTGAAATAAAATTCTCCCAATCAACTAGTCCTTGTTATTTCCTCTGACCCATAACCCTCAAGTGGTTATGGGCCCAGGAAACTCAAGAGACGTAGCGGTAAAGAAGTAGAATCTTAAAGAAAGTAGATGAAAATTTTCTTGTGAAAATCGAGTGGTGACAAGAGGTCACCAGCTTTTGTTTTTTCTTGAAAAAGTTGAAGAAGACGATTGTTGGAGTCTGCGGTGATTGCGAAGTTTATGATGATGGACGGCCGAATGGATCACAAGTATGTTGTATTGAACGGGAAAAACTGGGCGGCATGGAAGTTTCAGATGTCGGTAATTCTAAAGTCTAAGAAGTTGTATGGAATGGTAACCGGAGGCGAAACAATTTCGGAAACGGCTAGTCAAAAAGATATAGAAATTTGGGAAGACAAAGACAGCAGAGCGCAGGAGATTTTAGTGACAAGAGTCGATGAGCAAGTCATGTCGTATTTGTCACCCAAAGACTTTTTATCCAGACCACTAATACGAAATTAAAGCAGGGCAAAACCGTACACACCACTTTGGGTGTGATTGATTCTCAGCTGTCAAAATCAAAATCAGTCGTTACTTGGGTGTGCTATTGAATACATACCAAAAAAATGCCGTCTCGCGTGATAAAACTATGCCGAAATCACTCGAGACACAAATCACAGAAGCACACGATCACATTTCACTTGTAAGTGGCCTTAATCATGTATTTTTATAAGATTATTTTAATTATTTCTATTTGACGAAGAGTTAGAACCATTTCACAATAAAAAGTTGACATGTCAAAATCAGTATTGCCACACGACATCTGAATAATTACCCGATTTCTTTTGTATAGATTTCCAACAGATCCATGTCTAGCTGATCGTTGGATAAAAGTAGTTCGAAAAAGTCGAAATGAAGATTGGTGGAAACCTAATACTCGTTCATCAATTATTATGTTCAGCGCATTTCTATAGTAAAGAACACACAGAACACAGAAGTGCAATTACTGATAATAGTTTTATTGTCAACCATAAACGTTCCACGCGCCCACTGTTTTCCCATTTTTAAGGTTATTTTTTTTAATCCTAAAATATGAAACATTATTCTGGTTGAGGCCCAGGGGGTCTAGCAAAGATCACAATCGCTAACGCTAACGCCTCACGCTAACTCCAAAACAATATCGAAATGACATTCGTTACGGAAAAGTTAGCGATTTCCGAAATGTCATTTCAGTACATTTTGGAGTTAGCGTTTGGCGTTAGCGTTAGTGGTTGGTATCTTTGCTAGACCCCCTGTACCTACATAACTGTTGTTCTTTAATCCCTTTAACTTGGTAATATTGAAAAACTCGTGAGTTATTAAAAGAAATGTTGAATAAACTGCTGGTTATACTTAATTTGAATCCTTTTTATTAAAAGATTGCATATCCTATAAAATAAAAAAAATAAATAAAAATAAAAATCATTTAATGCAGGCAATAGACCCATAAAAATAAAATGAAGTGACATAAATATTAAAGTACAAATAATAACAAAACACAAAAGCACAAAATAAAAAAACAATAGAACAAAAAGAACTTTAGAAATACGACTTACGACGACGGCTACACACTAACGTGCTGCGTCATTTTTTGTTGTCATTCATGTGCACAGATATCCAATATGTAAATATTGGATCTTGGACATTGTCAGAGACAGCCTCGAGTATTTTGTTACCAGAGCGATGCAGTCGGCTCCAAAATGAGGCCACACGCGATCTAATTACCGCGAAAAAGTCGGGAACCCTCGCTTCAGCAAACATGTTCGACGCACTACAGCATCTCGGCAGCTTCATAAAGACTCGGTACGCGTCATTGTACTGGACCCTTATCGTGTTAATGGCTTTCCGAGTGAACGTTATCCACAGCTGACACGTATACATGCAAAGGCAATACGCTTTGAATAGAGTGGTCTTTACGTCCGCGCTGCAGTTAGCAAATCTGCGAGCAATCATGTTACTTCTGACCGCAAGGGCTCTCCGCTCGCGCTCAATATCCACGTCGTCATGCAGCCGCTCTGTTAACATGTGTCCTAAATACCTAAACTGCTTCACAACATTAATGGTTGTACCATTCAAATAAACCGCTGGTACCCTGTCCGGACCACTACCCGATCGAAACACCATCATCTCTGTTTTATAAACATTGTATTTCAGTCCGTGCTCATCAACATAATGCTCACAAATTGAAAGTAGTTTTCGCAACCCCTTGATCGAGGGACTGAGAAGTACCATGTCATCCACATAACTTAGATTGTTTACACACACATTACCTAGATGACAGCCAACCCTGGCACTTCTCAGTTTCCCGATCAGTCCATTTACGTACAGGTTAAAAAGGTCCGGAGAGGTTAGCCCCCCTTGACGAACGCCACATTCTAGTCTATAATTACTAGATGTTGTGTCGCCCCATTTCACATTATTAGTTTGATGTCCGTACCAGTATCTCAACAGATTGACCACCTGACTAGGAACTTGTGACGATAGTAATTTAGCACAGAGAATGTCATAATTAACTAGGTCAAATGCACGGCTTAGGTCTAAAAAGCAAGCATAAATAGTAGTATCACGTGACGTGTAGTACTTGATAGTACTTTTCAGGCTGACAATTGCAGCATCTGTTGAGAGACCGGCACGAAAACCAAACTGCGCATCATCAATCTCAATACGTTTTAGCAGTTCAGGGTGAATATGCCTTTCTAAAATTTTACCTATTATTGTACCCAACGATATAGGCCGGTAGTTTGACGAGGCACTAAGATCACCTGTCTTATTTTTAATAATTGGTACCACAGACGTTTTCATTAAAGCCTCAGGCAGATATCCGTACCTTATGCACAAGTTAAAAAGGTGACATAAATGATCCGCAATTTTATCGCTGGCCCACAGTATGTGCTCAATACTGAGACCATCATGACCCGGTGACTTGCCGTGCTTCATACTTCTAATGACTTTCGCAACATCATCACGCGTGAACTCAATTATTTGGTCGTTCGGACATGACTCAGTATCAAGCGCACACCGAGCGGACAATGGAGCTACTTTAAACCTCTGTGCAAACATCCGGGCTATCGCCACCGGCTCCTGCAGACCCTCCACGGATACAGGCAAACTCTGTTTATAATTTAACTTTTTAGTAGCATTCCAAAATTTGACAAAATTTTTATTCCTTCTGTGTAATGCCAATATATTCATTTTAATGCTTTCTTCATTTCTTTGACACCATCTAATTTTATTTTTAAATATAGTACGACTGTCACGCATATTATTAAACAGAGTACCGTTGGAGGGCCTACCAGCAGCCACCCAGCACCTAAAGTGTAGCCTCGCCTTCTCGTGGCTGTCTCTGACGTGGTAGTTCCACCCAACAACTTTTTTATGTCGTATCTGTGCACCTGAACAAGAACTTCCAATCGCCGCATTTTGTAACGTATTCACTATATGCTTATAGTGCTTATCTATGTATACATAATATTTATCAATATGGGCACAATTTACAATATCGACACAGTCACAAATATTAACATCAGTCATTAAGTTATTATCTAAAAACTTCAAACAATATTCACCATATTTGTTAATTTGGTGTGTGCTCCGCTCACCCCATCTCACATTCTTTAGCGAGTCACGGCTGCAGGACATAGCAGGACACACTGTAAGTCCCGATATATCACAGTCGATGCGCAGTGGGTAATGATCTGACCACACCACATCATAGATAACGCTCGCACCGACTACTGTCTCCCAGGCAGCTTTAGTTATTAAACAGTGGTCCAACCATCTCCTACAACCGTGAGCTTCACTTTGATAGGTATATGTATCTGAACTTATACCAAAAATATTGTAATCAGCACATTCCCATAGTACGTCCTCACAGAACCTAGACATCTCCCCACCAAAGTTCGCATTAGGGTGCGCATTAAAGTCGCCTATAATATACGCAACCTGAACGTCACACTCTTCAATAATCGCACTAACCTCGGCCAAGCAGTCAGTAAACTCGTTGATATTCTCGCTGTTGTCCACGGGCATGTATACGTTCACTATCAAAAATGAACCTGAACCCAGTGACACACGGATAGCCGCAATCCTATCATTCGAACAGTCCACTTGTGACACGTTAGGGAACTTGGCCTTGTTCCACATGATGGCCAGCCCACCGTAGGGCCTACCTTTGAGTATACCTACAGATGTGTCTACAGAAGATTTCGCCACGCAGCTAAAGTTGTCACTGATCTCGTGCACGAAGTTTAGGTCATGTGGCATCAGCCAAGTCTCCTGGAGTGCTATTATGTCAGAGTTCAAGGTCAAGTCACGCACACACTGTACAGATCTTTTAATAGACTTACAGTTAAAAGATGTTATTGATATTCTTGTAGTTGTACTATCCATAAAAAATATTATTATTTGGGTTTGTTTCCTCTCGCCGTGAATTCACGGAACAACCGAAATTTAATACCTTCTGGCCAAAACTCATTACTTAGAAAAGTGTCCAATTTTCTTCTTGGCACTAAAATCTTATAGGAGCAAAATTCAGTCTCGTGTCTCTGCGTTAACAATTCTACTTTTAAACATTGCTCCCCTTTATCCGTAATGTAGTCTTTTATATCTTCCACAGTAGTTGATTTCATTAATCGGGAAATGTATACAGTTGACGTTAATTCGGCAATTTGCAGTTTATTAGAGCTTTGTGCTGTACCAATATTATTAACTTTTTTACGTTTCTTATGCTCGAACACTATAAAACTATCCTCTGCTTTATCTTTACACTTTTGCGAGTGGTGCTCCTGAGCTAAGTTCGAGTGGTCCGAACTTATAACAATATCCCGATACCTGGGCGATTGCGCAATATCAACTGACGGCATACGGCTATAGGCGGGTGACCTTGACCGTGGCACACTCGGTACAAAAACAGCGCATCCAGTGCCACAGGACCTGTCAGATATTTTACTATCATCACACAACTCACGGGCCTGTAACGATGCCGTAGCCATTGATGCGTAGGAATGGGAAGGAGCATTTTCAGCTCTCTTCTTGTTTACAATGCCTCTGCTAGCATGATTTGAACGTGAGGGTAGGACAGCAGCATTCCTGGCATGCTGCTGCAGTTCTTTTAAAATAACTTTTACGTCTTCAAGCTCAGATTTAAGGCCGTCAATTTCTGTAGTCGCGGAGGTGTTCTCCGCCGTTGTCAGTTTATCAGCTTTAATTTTAGCTACGTCGTTTCTTAATAAAGCCATTTCTTTTAGAAATGTCGTAACGTCAATATGGTCAAAAGACACGGGGGGTAAGCGGTTCAAGTTCCTGGCCACAAAGATAGGTAAACAATCGGGTTCAAATTCTTTGATCAACTTTATTATATCCTGTAGACTCTTTTGTTCGGCGCCTTCCTTTCTTCTCATAACTTTCTTTGTCGGTGCAAGCAGCTGATATGCGATAGATCGAGCACATTCGATATCCTCGCTGGAATACGCACTTTGACATATTTGCAAGATCGCAGTTTCCGGTAATACGTCCACTTTATTGCTCACAAAAGCTAGTAATTCGTTTATCACCACTTTGCAATCCTTACATTGGTGCTCACTTGTTAATTCCGTATTATTTACGCGACTCAACGCATCTTTTGGACTCTTACGCGGGGAATGTCCTACCGTCGGCATCGTGCGGCGCATGGGACGTCAGGCGATGAACTGATAGACCTTTTTCTTGTCTACAGATAGTATTATGATGGTAATTAATTTAATTATTTTATATTTTTTTAATGTAGGCATTGTATAATTTTTATTATTTACATTTTACATCTAGCTAGATTTTTATTTAGGTACCCGACTAAATCGGGTAATACTATTTATATGGTATGTTGAAAGAGGAACTGACATTAGAAGAAAAAAAAACAATGTGCTCTATGGTTTGATTCATGTTCATATAAGGTTAAGTATGGAGATTTCGGTTCTGGACCTATGTAATAGGGGGAATTCTGTGTTGTCACCATGTACAACTAGCAGACAAATGTGGGACAGACTATGTACTCTCTACGAACCATCTTCACAAATAAGTGTTCACCTCGTGCAGCAGCAGTTCTTTAACCTTTCATTAGAGGAGCCAATGATGAAGTTTATATCTAAAGTAGAAGAAATCACAAATCAACTGAGAACCATGGGAGACGCACCATCTGATAAGATGGTAATAACGAAGATACTTATGTCGCTACCACAGAATTCCCCCTATTACATAGGTCCAGAATCGAAGTATCCATACTTAACCTTGTTTGACCATGAATCAAACCATAGAGCACATTTTTTTTTTCTTCTAATGTCAGATCCTCTTTCAACATACCATATAAATAGTATTACCCAATTTAGTCGGGTACCTAAATACAAATCTAGCTAGATGTAAAATGTAAATAATAAAAATTATATAACACCTACATTAAAAAAATATAAAATAATAAAATTAATTACCATCATACTACTATCTATAGACAAGAAAAAGGTCTATAGATAGCTCATGCAATCTTTTAATAAAAAGGATTCAAATTAAGTATAACCAGCAGTTTATTCAACATTTCTTTTAATAACTCACGAGTTTTTCAATATTACCAAGTTGAAGGGATTAAAGAACAACAGTTATGTAGGTACAGGGGGTCTAGCAAAGATACCAACCACTAACGCTAACTCCAAAATGTACTGAAATGACATTTCGGAAATTGCTAACTTTTCCGTAGCGAATGTCATTTCGATACATTTTTGGAGTTAGCGTGTGGCGTTAGCGTTAGCGATTGTGATCTTTGCTAGACCCCCTGGGCCTCAACCAAAATAATGTTTCATATTTTAGGGTAAAAAAATAACCTTAAAAATAGGAAAACAGCGGGCGCGTGGAACGCCTATAGTTAACAATAAAACTATTATCAGTATTTGCACTTCTGTGTTCTGCGTGTTCTTTACTATAGAAATGCCCTAAACATATTATTGAGCGAGTATTAGGTTTCCACCAATCTTCATTTCGACTTTTTCGAACTACTTTTATCCAACGATCAGGGCGGTTATTCTCTATGGAAACATAGATTCCACACGATATGAAACCACGTCGTTATCGTGTCTTGTTCAAATCGTGTTACAGCGTTAGATGTACCTTCGCTTTACATTAAAGTTATCTTTATTTTGAATAAAATATATTGACATAAGTGGTCATAATATTTTGATGTGTTGATGTTTCGGAACGCGTCTCGGTAAAACATATGATTTTTGGCAGTTCTAATCGCGCCAATTCCAAATTCATTTCGCGCGGTTTTGTTTTCGTTTCATAGAGAGTAGAGTTTTGCAGATTTCTTTTGTAAGACAAGGAATTCGCGTGGTTTCAAAGTAAGGAATCGATACGGAATAAGGGCCCAGCTAGACATGGGTGGATCTGTTGGAAATCTATACAAAAGAAATCGGGTAATTATTCAGATGTCGTGTGGCAATACTGATTTTGACATGTCAACTTTTTATTGTGAAATGTGAAATACTCTTCGTCAAATAGAAATAATTAAAATAATCTTATAATAATACATGATTAAGGCCACTTACAAGTGAATTGTGATCGTGTGCTTCTGTGAGTCGTGCCTCGAGTGATTTCGGCACAGTTTTATCACGCAAGACGGCATTTTTTTGGTATGTATTCAAAAGCACACCCAAGTAACGACTGATTTTGATTTTGACAGCTGAGAATCAATCACACCCAAAGTGGTGTGTACGGTTTTGCCCTGCTTTAATTTCGTATTAATGGTCTGGATAAAAAGTCTTTGGTCGCTACCTGAAAAATATCGTCACTTTGTAAGTGCATGGGAGTCTGTTCCGGAGACACATCAAAACATGAAGGAGTTGACCTCAAGACTTCTTATAGAAGAAGAACGCAGTGGTCAACATGAACCAGTAGCCCTACCGTGTAAGCACTCTGGTAATGAACATCGCCTGCCATCCTGCTTGTGCCAATGTACAAGCCCTTGAGTGCGAGCAAGAGAGCACACGATTACGATTGCCACCGGGCTTACGCGGTAAGGCCACTGGTCCGTCTACATCAGCTTTTGTGTCAAGAAGCAGGCATACTGGATCTGCAGCAGGTAATACAGGTACAAGGAAGTGTTTTGTATGCTACAAGCGTGAGTGTAAACAAAAAGAAGTGTTTTCGATGCAACAAAACAGGGCATTTGGCAGCTGAGTGTAACCAAATAAAATGTTATCAGTGTAATAAGACAGGGCATATGGCTAAAGACTGTAGGGAGTCTACTGATAATAAAGATAAGGTTTGTAAAAATGCATTTATTGTACAAGAGCTAATATGTAAGGAAAATAATAAACTAAATTTTATAATGGACTCAGGCGCTAGTGAACATATGACATTTAATAGAAGTTTGCTTTGTAATTACCATAGTATTGATAAAAAAGTAATAGTAGGAGATGGGAAGGGGTTAAAAGTTGAAGGAATAGGGGATATACATTTTTTAGCTTTTAATGGTTCAGATTATGTGCCTTCTGTGATGTCCAATGTGTTGTATGTTCCGGCTCTACAGGCAAATTTGTTTTCATTGACCAGTGCAGTTGATCATGGTTATACGGTTGTATCTGGAATAAATCAGTTTAAGTTTTTATGTAAAGGTTCAGTAGCAGCTTTGGCAAAACGAGTAGGCAACTTGTATGTAATGGATTTCAAAATTGAAAGTGATGTTGATAATAATAAAAATGGAATTACTTTACTTAGTCTGTGTACGTGGCATGAGAGACTGGCTCATCAAAACTTTAAACATGTAAAAGAAATATTAAACAAAAATAATATTAACTATGAAGGGCAGACTGATCAGTGTACATCATGTATTCAAGGGAAACAGCACAGGTTACCTTTTCCTAGCAGTAACAGTCGAGCAGGAAGTCCAGGCGAGCTGATTTATGCAGACTTGTGCGGTCTCGTTGGGTAAGTCTTCTTACTTTTTATTGCTGAAAGACGACTACAGTAATTACAGGTTTGTATATTTTCTTAAAAGGAAGTATGAGGTAAAGCGTAGAATTGCAGAGTTTTTGGAACTAGTTGAGAATCATCATTGTTATAAAGTGAGGAAGTTCAGGTCTGATGGAGGAGGGGAATTTATGAATAAAGATTTAGATACATTATTTAGAGAAAAAGGAATTGTGCATGAGAAAACCATTGCTTATACCCCGGAGCAGAATGGAAGAGCTGAAAGAGAAATGAGAACAATAGTGGAGTCAGCTAGTACTATGATAATTAACAGGGTTATGTAAAGAGTTTTGAGCGGAAGCTGTGAATAATGCGGTTTTTACTATAAATAGGACAGGTTCTAGTAGCCAGAAGGGGATGACACTATATGAACTGTTTTGTAAGAAAAGTTTTGATATTAATGTTTTAGAACATTTGGTACTGAAGTATATGCTCATATTCCCAAAAACAAGAGGTGCAAGTGGGACCCAAAAGGAAAGTTAGGAATATTTGTAGGATATGAAACAAATACAAAAGGTTATAGAATATGGTTAGAAAATACAAGAAGTATGGAAACACACAGAGATGTGGTATTTGTACAAGCATCAAGAAAGGAAGCAGAGAAGACATTACAAAGAAGTGAAGGTATGGAAGTAGAAAATCTAGAGGAAGCTACAGAGAGAGAAGAGGAACCAAATGAAGAAGAGGAAGCAGATGAAGTAGGTACTGAAATAAGACCTGAAATGGAACGACCTGAGGATGATGTAGATATGGAAGAAGAGCATCTCGAAGATGAGTGGTTTGGTCCAGAAGAAGAAGGGTTAGAGGAAGAGAGGACTAGCAGAGGGAGAAGAGTGAAGAAACCTGAATGGATGAAAGACTATGAAGTGGGACTGATGGCACAAGGAGAAGAAGAATTGAGTTATGAACAGGCAGTAAATGGCAAAGATAAAAATAGGTGGCTGGAGGCGAATAAATAAAGAGTTAGAAGCGCTGAAGAAAAATAACACATGGAAGAAAACAGATTTGCCCACAGGAAAGAAAACAATTGATACGAAGTGGGTCTTTAAGATTAAAAAGGATGGAGATAAAGAGATTTATAAGGCAAGACTTGTAGCAAGAAGCTTTAAGCAAGAAGATCAGCTTGATTATTCGGAAATATATGCTCCAGTGGCGAAGTTACCAACATTACGTATCTTATTAGCCGTAGCGAACAAGTTTAGTTTAGATATTCAAATGGATGTCAAAAGTGTCTTTTTGTATGGAAATATTAAAGAGGAGGTTTATTTAGAAAAGCCAAAAGGGATGGAGAAGGATGATAAGGTGTTAAGGTTAAATGACAGGTTTCATACGCTAATGATGCAGGTAAATTATTATTTCGATGTGATACATCACATCGAAATAATAATTACAGTACAATAAAAGTGATTCATTGTACTTGAGATGTCTCATTCTCTTCGCCTGCTATATCCACGCCCGTAGAACTATGTCTGATGCGTTACGGTCTGCCACTGTTCCGACATACTTTTTTGTTTGTAAATACATACATAAAATACAATATAACACCCAGACGCAGAACAAACATCTATGTTCATCACACAAATTCCTGGGTAGGAATCGAACCTACAGCCCTCAGCTCAGAAGGCAGGGATACTACCAACTGAGCTATCGGGCCCGCCGATTGTACCTAATACCTGTAATATGTTATCCTACAAAAATTGTATTATTATTTGGTGTGTACAATAAAGTGTTTATCTATCTAAAAACTTTTCCGAAGCATCATTATTATTCAAATTGATTATATTATTTGTCACCAGGCTGTATCTCATGAACCGTAATAGTTAGACAGTTGAAATTCACAGATGATGTATATCTGTTGCCGCTATAAAACAAATACTAAAAACCAGCATAAAATAAATATTTAAGGGGGCTCCGATACAAGAACACACACACACACACACACACACACACACACACACACACACACACACACACACACACACACACACACACACACACACACACACACATACACACACATACACATACACACACACACACACACACACACGCACTAGCATACGCCGTATACACACACCCCATACAATAGCACACCTTATGTCACCTCCATTCACCATCATTTTCACAACATCGTATCACATCTACTCACACTTAATTAGATTAGAATACTTATAATTTTTTATTTGCAGTCTATATTACTAACATTTTATTATAATATGTGTAAATTTTCAAATAGGCGTTTAAATAGTGTATCTCCGACGAAAGAGTCTGGTTCCTACCAGCACGGGTTTCGAGCCTAGTGTGGGAGCCAGGTGTTCCAACCCTCATTATGTAATTTTTACCTGTTATCAAATAAATATTTTTTTCATTTTCATTTTTCATTTCATTTAGCCAATTTTTGATATTATTCCATTAACTATATATAAAAAATCGATTATTTATATAAACAATTATTTTTCTATAAAAAACGTTTTTTGTGCAAAAAATGATAAATTATTAAAAAATCGATTTTGCCTCCCTTAGGCACATCCCTAATAAACACCATACCAAAGAGTAATCTTTATTACATGTATGCCTCCATGCATGTATGATTCTATGTTGATGACGCTCACGTTGATTATTCAGCGTTCCGATTCAAATATTGCACTCACGACTTTTAGCGCTGTCAATGTTTCTGAACAACCAATTACGGACGGCGATATCGCAAGATGGCGTCGGTCATGACGTTTACAAAAGATTTCGTTGCCGCGCTCACGGCCATTCGGTACGCGTTTTTAGCGCGATAATATCGATATTATCGATTTTAGCGTGTCTCGGAATACGGCCTAAATGTGCTAAAAAATTGCCATATAAAAAAAGAAGAAGAAGATACTGTCACATCATACTGTTACCACTTTACCAATGTACTCTGTGCACAGAATACTATTACTCCTAAACTTACCAATGTACTCTGTGTCCTAGACTCTGTGACTGTTACTGTGAGCCACAGAGTACATTGGTAGACTAGACACTGTGAGTGTGATTGATTTCAATTATTCGTTCGGAATATTTATAATAATTAATTAAATTCTATAAAATTGTAGAACAACTGTTTATGATACACACGATTCTTTCATGATGTGTTAGTGAGCTAAGAGTTTTGTTTGAGGTATGCTTGGTTTAGTTAAATTTTATAATATTCTATTCGTCCAATTCCAACCGGAGCTGCTTCATCAAACGTTTCAAACATTTATTCAACAATTAAAATCATACAATCAAGCGAAGAGTGTCTGAAAGACTAGCTGTACCTACTAGTAATACTAGATGTGTATTCACAAAACGCCTACGATTTTCCCTACAGATGGATTGGACATCTGTGAAACACCAATTTAAACAGACTTGGTTGACTACCATCCTCAGTGTAGTCTTGTTTTCAGGTGTTACCTATTTTCTAGTGTGGGCTGAGGTAAGTTTTTCAAAGGCTTTATTACTTATAAAAATGATTAAGATATCTGGTGGTGTGTAGATTTAGTATTACATTATTTGACTCACAGAGCAGTCAATGGATTTTTGTAAAATAGCCTAGGCCTTGAACAGGTACCTGTAGATTTATTTTTATTTTATTTATTTATTTAGGTCCGCCAACAGTTAAAACATGAACTTATGCTAATGAAAGTCACTTAAGATATCTAAACTACATGCTCAACCAATTACAGGCAGACACCGCATGCACCTATAATATAACTTGTATAAAGTGTGTAATAATACTGCACTACGTATTGTTAAACACTAAAGGTGAAAAGAAAATGAAACGTAATATTTTAACAAATAGAATTTTAATGCAAAGGAAAAAACACGAATCACAAGCGGGCTTGAACCCATCTTCATACACGGCCCTATGGCAGAACATGAATTGTTCAAACTTCTGACAAGCGATCTCATGTTCTTTATCCTTCGCACTTTACAAGCAACTTACAACAAAATACCTACCTACTTACAATTATGTAACAATATAACATGTATAACACAGCAGTCTGAAAGGCCTCGAGTTATTCCTACTTAGGGGGAACTTCAAAGTGCCTGCATACTAATATACTACTAAAAACCCGCAACCTCAGAACGCAATTGTGCCAAGCTGTCACAGAATATATCAATTTTATTTATCATGAAGATTTACAAGCTTGATTAAACGCGGGATGGTGGAGTTACTACCTAGAACTGTTTTTCTAAAAGTTGCAGAGGTTTTTTGGATTTCCATGGATTCTATTGTGATATTGACTGATGTTAGCCACTCCAATTATCTCCACAGTAAATCAATAGTACTGCTTAGAGCACAATATTCAAGAAAAAAAATAACTCAAAATGAATATATTATTTCTCATCCACGCTTTTACAGAGCACCTTTATTAATTTCCAGGGTAGAACTATAGAAAGTAACTTGATGCTGGAAGAGCTGGTGTCTGCAGCCAAAAGTATAGATGTGCACATGGGTGATGAGGCAACAAGGTATGAGGGCAGAGTGGTGCACATTGTTGGTCCTCTGCGTATCTTGGAGCCTATATCTGAGCCGGACTATAACATACAGGTGCAAGCTGTCAAGTTGAGAAAACGAGTTCAGATGTACCAATGGATTGAGGAATCTACGTAAGATTATTTTGATTGAGATTTTATTAAAATTTATTTTAACTATTAGCTTCTCACACATACACACACTGCACACTTTTATCTGTATTTACACAGTTTTCCAAAATAAAGAGTAGGTATCAGGGAGTCTAGCAAAGATCCCAAACGCTAACGCTAACTCCAAAAATGTATTGAAATGACATTAGCTGCGGAAAAGTTAGCGATTTCTGAAAAGTCACTAACATATTTTGGTGTGTGTTTGGCATCAGCATGAGCGTTTGGGATCTTTGCTAGACCCCCAGTTATGCTATGTGTTAGCCTAAGACTGAAATCTAATAAACTAAACTAAAAATTTATAAATTATTTATTACAGAGAAAATGAAAACTTCCTAAGTGAACCTGCTAAAGAGTCCCAAAAGACTTATTGGTACCATAAAGACTGGAGAGACTATGTGGTAGACTCGGAGCTGTTCTACATCAGGCCGGGTCACCACAACCCTACCTCCATGCCGATGTTTAGTGAAACTCATGTTGCTGACAGTGTCAAGATAGGATGGTTGTATTTAGGTAGGTAAAAGTATGGTTTTTTAACACATTTTTGTGGGTAATCAAGGCTCAAATGACCTTTGACAAATACATAAGACATAATAAAACAATGTGTACACACTAATATTCAATGTAAAAATTAGACACTCATAAAAGTAGCGTACCTACTATATGACCTAGGGTGGTAAGGCCTGCACTTATATTCCACATGGGGTGTATTGTGCATACTGGATGTCCTGTGAAAAGATCAAAAAAGTTTAGTTTTTATTATTGTGGCAATGAAATGTTACATTATTAGACTTTTTTTTCAACGGGCAATATGCCTTTATTACTCAAGCCAACTACTACAATAATAAAAACTAAACTAAAACTAACTACACTACACACTAACTAGCTACACTATACCTACTACAAAGAACATATGGACTGTATAATAGACTGCGATGGCCTATTAGACTGTATTTCTATTTACAATATAATTGTCACACTTTATATTTCAGGTTTAGATGTTAAGCGCAAAGTGAATGATTATTATGAAATCTGGTCTGATTCGAGGCCTGAGCGCAGTGACATTAAGCTGCATTCTGGCTTCTATTACCATGGAGAGAGTGCTCTACAGCATGAGATAGGAGATTTAAGGATACACTTCACTTATGCAGGCCGAGATGGTGATATTGTAAGTAGTTCCTAAAAATATTTCAAATAAATAATATTGTAAAATATTGTATTGTTTTATAAGTTTCAATTATCACCATAAACGATAATCTTAGAGTTTCCCACTTACAAAGCAGAAGTTCTAATTTTGCACTCATTTTAATTTATCTTCTTTTGGTTTTCACCATATTTCACATCTTTTTCTTATTCTGTATTTTTTACGGTTTTTTTTTTTCATTGTAAACCATTTCAGTTTTTTTTTATTGGTTGGTTTAGTTTCTAAATTCACTGTTTCTAATGCATATTTATTTTATATTCCAGTATACAGCAGTGGGTGTGGTAGAGAGTGGTACTCTCCAACCATACAGTCCTGAAACCTTCCCAACTGCAGATCCAATATCTTTGTTCCGCAAAGGGTCCTACAGTCTCAACCATTTGCATGAGTTAGAGAAGAGAGATGCTAATATTCACACATGGAAGTATAGGCTGCTGGGATTTGTGCAAGTGTTTGCTTCTGCCATGACATTGCATCCTGATTGGATTACTTTATGTAAGTTTAAACCTATATAGCTCTTAGAATTAGCAAGTTGAAGTGGCAGTGGGCCACATCGATCGTAGAACTGACAACCAATGGGGCTGAAAGGTTCACGAGTGGTGACTACGAACCGGACGACGCAGCGTAAGCCGACCCTCTACTAGATGGACCGATGATCTGGTTAAAATGGTGGAGAGCCGATGGATGCTGTAGGCAAGTAGCTGTTCAAAGTGGCGATATATGGGGGAGGCCTGTATTCAACAGTGGATGTCTTCAGGGGGATGATGATGATGATGTAAGTTTGTAGCAAGGTTAAGCTAAAAGTAACATGATAATAATTAAATATGTAACTTATGCGATGTAGCCTACAAGACATGTTTGTTCGTTCCAATTTGTGTGTTTTACCTACAATCTACCTTAGTTTCTAGCTTTTAAATATGTAATGTAAGAATACTAATGTATATGCCTATTCTGTATTTCTCAGGCAAGTGAATTGTTATTCAATTTGAGAAATTAAGTTCTTAAACCAGAAACCAGTTTTTCAATGAAATGTTTGTAATGTTACAGTTCTCCAAAGCCAATGGATATCAAACAACCTGAGAAGATGTACAAGAGTATGGGTCAACTTGGTCCTAGCATTTTCGTACACTCTATTCATAATTTCTGTTCCTTGGTGAGTTTAACTTGGGTATACTTTTGCTTGGCATAAAAATTTACCATACCATAATAATCCCTACATATAATAAATGTGTAATTCTGGCGCGCTACGGAACACACACATAATGATGTCAAATCTAATTTATCCCATAGGTTCTATTGTTCAGAAAATATCGTAACCGCGATGCAGGACTACAAGGCTTTTTGCCCTTCTCCATACATTTTCTAATTTATCGTATCTAACGCCATCTAGGGACAATAATTTGTAGCTGTTTGTTTGTTTGTTTGTTTGTTTGTTTGTTTGTTTGTTATTGAACAAAACCCTAGATACTGAACTGATTTTCATGTGGGTTGCACTAATATGCTTAGAAATAGCCGGCGCACAACATAGGATATATTAAAATACAAATATCATTAAAAATTTTTGGTCAAAATTATTAAAATATCATTACGAAACCGGACGGAATTTTATACAACATGGCCGCATCATGGTGAATTTTTTTTGGCTACTGACGGTTAGTTTATGTCACAGTAATTTTTTTTACGTTGTATTATGGCTCCACACATAGTGCATTTAGCCAGTGTTAAGTATAGTAATTTTTCGTTGTGTTGTTATTGAATATTTCACATGTTTCACGTAAAGTCCATCTGGAGGCACAGATTAAAGAAAAAAAAACGTGTGTAAGGCCATGAACAAAGAGTAATAGGAGTTAATTTCGGTAGTAAATATGCATTAAACAGTGGAATGAAATTTTACAATTTATTAGATTTGATTAACAATTATTAGTTTTTCTATTTAAGCCCTTGCAGGTTGTTTGGGGTTTTTGGAGTAAAATAGATATACCATCAAATAATATGTAAGTAGTATGAATCGATTGCATTTAAGATACAAACATGTTAATCATACTTAAGTGCCCGCAGATTAGAGAAATAACCGGCAGAGTGCGAGTTGGGCTCGCGCACGAAGGGTTCCGTATCATTATCTATAAAAACTAGCAAAAAACGTTTGTTGTATGAGAGAGAAAAAATACTAAAATACAGAATAAAATAAGTATTTTAGGGGTT
The DNA here is from genome assembly GCA_963580505.1 of Ennomos erosarius. Taxonomy (NCBI): domain Eukaryota; kingdom Metazoa; phylum Arthropoda; class Insecta; order Lepidoptera; family Geometridae; genus Ennomos; species Ennomos erosarius. Next base: position 9,206,257 of record OY756978.1, read on the forward strand.
AAATACTTATTTTATTCTGTATTTTTTGTAATAGCGGCAACAAAAATATATTTATCATCTGTGAAGATTTCAGCTATCTAACTATCACGGTTCATGAGATACAGGCTGATGGTGACAGACGGACAGACGGACGGCGGAGCCTTAGTAATATGGTTCCGTACCCAAAACGGACTGACGACGTCTGTTAGGCTGTCTGTCCTTCTGTCCTTCTGTCACCATGATCGGTTCATGTATCTCATGAACCGTGATAGTTAGAGCTTTACCCTTGGGAGTATAATCTTGACCCTTGCTACGCCTATTTTTGGCATTACATGACGTTTATGTTTGGCCCACAGGTCTGAGGGCCAATGCATACTATTACCACCATAGGCTAATGCAGTGGGCCAATGATACTCTTACGTTACGTAATAAATTATATACTCTTTGAATGATACAGAAGTATAATAATACTCTTTCGAATGATACGAAGTAGATTTTTTTCTCTAATCTGTGTACGAAACATGTTATGTAAAATCCCCTGGGGGTCTAGCAAAGATCACAATCACTAACGCTAACGCCTCACGGTAACTCCAAAAATGTATCGAAATGACATTCGCTACGGAAAAGTTAGCGATTTCCGAAACGTCATTTCAGTACATTTTGGAGTTAGCGTTTGGCGTTAGCGTTAGCGGTTGGTATCTCTGCTAGACCCCCAGACTTTGCCCTATTGTAAAAATTTTTCGAAAGCCTAAAAGTTAATATAACATAGGTTTTAATTAATCATGAGTTCGATGATACTTATCGAAATATCATCAAAAAAATTTTTATGGTTAAGTAGCCATGAGTGGAGATTTCATCAAAATTGGTCCAGGAATATCAAGAATAATAATTAGCGTACCTACGCTGTTTTGGAAAATATTATAATTAATTATTTCATCCATGATTAAGACATGTCATTTTTACTTCGTGGAAGTGATTATACGAGCAGAAAACTCAGTGTGACTGATAGAAAATCAGTTTTTAAAAATAAAGCCATTACCCAAACCGAAACCTGAAAAGTAATGTAGTCCACGCGTGGCAACGCCGCGGGCAGTAGCTAGTATATTATAAATGTAAAATTTTGTGCGTTTGCGTGTGCTTCACGCCGCCGCAATAGAATATGAATGGATTAGAATCACATATTAAATAGAAATATATTATCTTATAAGTTTGACACAGGATAATTTTATATTCAAATTATAAATGCTATATGTAAATATTCACCGTACATTAATTATTCGTCTTACAGGTTCAAGAAAGATATCAGCGTTTGCCGATGCAATAGTATACTGCGCGATAGGTCCTGTGCGTCAAAAGATGATGTCACGGTGTACATCTATTCATCCGGTCCACTAGGCTGACCGACGATCTGGTGAAAATCGCGGGGAACCGATGGATGGATGGATGCAGGAAGCAGCCGCTCTAAGTGGCGCTCTCGCCAGTGGGGGAGGCCTATGTTCAGCAGCGGATGTCTTCAGGCTGTTGAATTGTTGATGATGATGTTGAGGACTAATAATTATTATTTGTGTACATTTGAAAAAGAAAAATTAGAATGAAAATGAAATGAGAATGAAAATGAAATGAAAAAATGCTAAGGATTTAAATTAGTAAAGTGTTAGCTTTATGAAAATTGTATTGTAAGTTTGATAATTTCAGAGATTCCTGAGAGAGGGGCAGTAGGGTGGGGTATTTGGACTGTCTACTATAGGCCATCGTGGCTATTATACAGTCCATAATGTTCATTATAGTAGGTGTAGTGTAGCTAGTTTAGTTTTTATTATTGTGGTAGTTAGCTTGAGTAATAAAGGCATACAAAGCATAAGAGTTCTAATTTTGCCGGCTTGAGAGATGGATGGATGCGATTCAAATTCCGTTCGTGATCCTAATGTTTCCTTTACAAATGAATCTGTAGATTACGCTGAGCAAGAGATACTGCTATAAAAATCATGAAAATGTGTAGTTGATTGAGGCTGATGGAGTCATGGCTGTGTTGTCCATTGTTACAGGCTGGTCCACAAGCCGGCTATCGGAGCAGCGGTCCTTGTTGGCGCCATGCTTCCACTGCTGCACTACTCGACGTTACTGACGCGTCGCGCAGGTTCTCCGGACCCGCCGCCCTACACGCGGTGGACCGACCGCGACCGCTGACACGCGCCGACAGGATCGCTGGCCAATATCCTCTCCCTCCCTTGATCCCCGAACAGGTGAGGTCAAAGTTTGTAGCTACATTCACAAGTGGTTGTCCTTTGAAACCGGACAGGTGTAAAATTATAGCAGTTATTATATATTGTTTAATTCGGTTTTGAGCGCGTTGCCTAAAATGAAAGTAGACACTGCAGCATGTTGCCTAAAAGGCAAATTGACTAAGAAGCAGATTGCCTAATCGTCAATGCCTAAACTTCGTAATTGCCTAATTTCCGGTACCATCCAAAGGTAGCCTGGGAGAAATCGCTTGATCGGTGTTTATTAAAGTATTTTTGTATGGTATTGTTTTGGTATCCACAAGGTAGTAGTGGTCTGTATCCTAGCTCATTTGTTTCTCTCTGCGTAAAGGCGTGCTTAAGAATATGTTGTGGTGTAAAAAAATATAAGTACTTCTTTTTTATTTTCATTAATATCAATCGTAAAAGTAATTAGATTGATGCTTGCGCCTCGATGACGCCGAGATCCCGAAGTAAAATCAAGTCTCGTAAAGATTATACATAAGAACTAACTTTCCTATTATTACACTATTGAAAATGAAAATGAAAAATATATGTTATTATTCATGAGCGTGTTATCTAATGTAAAATACATTTAATAAAAAAATGGTATTATATTCCAATAAGAATTCTCAGTGGAAATGCTGCCAAATTGGCTCGTGGCTTCAAAAATATTTGATCATTGTTTTGCTACTTATAGCAAAGATTTGTAATGATTAATTGTTATTGACTCTTTCAAAACACAGTGAATAAATAGGCAAGTAGTACGTAAATATTTTTATAATATTACCTAACCCTACCTCATGTATTTGCCGGTTACAGATAGCGAGAAATTAAACAGAAAATAACCACTCTTTCGCCACACAATTTTTAGTAAAAGCCCAGATAATACCTACAGTAAGGGGCATTATTTATAACGTATGAAATCATATCATTGGTAAAAAGTACTAAATAGTTACAGAACTTATTTAAATATTAGATAATACTAATGTATATTTAAAATTATAAAATGCAGTTGTATGCCTACAAAAATGATATGAGGTATGACTGACTGCTGTTGAGGATGGTTTTGACGATATGACATATATTTCATTATATTGTAATGCATGTTGTATTATACGTTTGTCAACTCATTTCAATGTGTTATTATTATGTACACCACACTTTGAGCGCCTTACTTGCTACTTCCGCCTATTATTTATTGTGGGATATGTTTTAAAAATGTCTTTCTATTATAAATTAAAGGAGTTGGTCTAATGTTTACATTTTGACGGATTAAACGTAAACTCACATATAAAGGACGGTATATACGCGAAATGCAACCAATCTGCTGATTTCATTTTATATTCTAATTTAATTTTATATAAGAGTGAAATCGAAATATATTATAATGATCTAATTGTTCAACAACTATTCCTAAGTCCTGTGTGAAACGTAAAACTATTGTTCAAATCGCGAGAATCTAAGAAATACTACAACTATTCCAATATAGGTGTGATTTATTCTAACATAGTACTTAATTATGCACGTTTTTTTTTTTTTTTTATGGGAATTAATGACGTGACGAGCTGGTCGTTCACCTGATGTTAAGCAATACGGCCGCCCATAACAGTTGCAGTGTCACTCGGAACTTTAAAATAATAAAGTTTCGCGTGATGGCAACATTGTTTTTATTTGTACTTAAGCATCAATTATTCACATCAAGTTTAGTGTAGTCGAGGCCAAAGTCTGATCTCATTCGTAATTGATAATAATGTGTTTAAAATAAGAAGATCTACAACTTGCCTACTCATTTCATATGAGACTCATAGTATTTAGGTAAGTTACTGAAGAAACCTTTTATTTGTTCCTTACGCCGCTGTATAACTGTGGATTATACTAGTTCAAATGAGCATACTTCCAAATTGTTTATAAAACTAATACAAAAAGTAGGTACCTCTTGGTTGTGAAATAGCTCGGTTTATTACAAACCCGCTTTAATGATTTTTGGAAATAAATCGTATGTATCAATAAATATGTACGCAGTTTTATTTTACTTAACCTTTGATGAATAAAAATAAAGTACCTAATATAGAAAACTATGGTACCTAATATTAATAAAAAACCCCATGAAATGAAACAACCTACTCAATCAGTTTCATATTTAAATAGGTTAACTCAAGAAATACCTATAGGTACATAAGGTACGGGGCCGACCCGCTCCATAAAATAATTTCGGGATAATTGAGGGAAAAGTACAATTAAATATCTTAGGTACACACGTGAGGTTATTCCCAATAGCTCCGACCAAAACTGCCACCACTGGCGGCGGGTGCTACGAACTCTTTATCTTTTGGCTCCAGTAGCCAAGCCATCTATGTCAGAGAATATTTGTAATAATAACTCCAGCAGGGTTAGCACGGGCGGTAGACAAAATTATCTTTCCCCTGTTTTACTCCACTTGACAAGTAAATTGTATGAAGAATGTGACATAGCACGGGGAAAGACAATTTTTTCTGGGGCAATAAATCATTACTGTTCCAACGGATGCGGTAGGTCGTTGTGGAACAGCAAAACGTAAAACATAAGTATAATTAGAACAACATTAGTTCTGGTATTTCCCATTTTACGTGTTTCTTAATTCTTAAGTATTCAGAAGCAGGTACCAGGAGACCAGAATCACTGAGGTGGTTAACCCCTAACATATGGGATATAAATGTAGGTACCTACCTAGATTAGGTCAATTAATTTGTCTTCTGTTCTATATGAAAGGGTAAACCCAACAAATATGAATGCCTTCGGTAGCTTCGGTAGCCAGCATTCCACTGCTAATCCAAAGAATACTATATAGCTCATGTTCTACCTTCCCGTTTATGGAAGTGGTCAGCCCAAAGGGTGTGAAGTGAGAATTGAGACAACATACATCTATAAATCTATATACTTAGGTAAATAAGTTTTAAATCATTAAAATATACTGATTCAAATACGCACGAGTCTCTTGTGGTATACAAATTATTACTAGTGCGAGATCCCACAGTAGGGATACCTACGTCATCGAGTACCTCAATATGCTATCTGTAGATGTTAACCGACACATAAACGTAAAAAAATCAGGTCTGCCAATTCCGATCCTGCCGGGTCATAGAAATCCGAGAAATTTTTTGAAGTTTTTTTTTATTTTCAGAATTACGCCATAAGGTTCCCGAATGAAAATACTGGCAACAGTTAACGTAACATAAAATTATTCTGCCATCGCACATCCTGCCGGTAGTACCTGGCAGACCCTTACGAAGTGCCCTTCACACCATTTGCCTACCTCAATGAGTACCCCGATGAAACCTATGCCCATTAATAGCCAAGGTGTCCCTGAAAGGTCTGCCAGGTCTAAACTTGCCGGAACTTAGTGTTCAAAGCATTTGGTCATGGAAATCCAAGTTGGATTACCCGGCAGGACCGGAATTGGCAGACCTGTTTTTTTGCATGTTTAAGTGTCAGGTAACGATCTAAAGATAGCCTATTGTCGTACTCGATGACGTAGGTATTTGTATGGATTTGTGCTGTCGGATCTATACCAACAAACAAGTTCTTCAATAAAATATTTATGTATGTACCAACATAATCAAAATCACTGTATTACGGTAACGCATCGGTTCAAATATAATCTACTTCGAGGCGTCACATAAACAATACAATAAATGCTGTTTCCCATTCAGTACTAAAAATCACTATTTAGCTTGTCGGGTTGACAACAAAGAGCCGCGGCTCGCAGCATCCCACGCAGGCGCGGTGCCGCGGCGTTCACCAGCTGATCGCTCCACCCTATATTGTTTCCTTGGATCTCGCGCAAGGGATTTGTTACATTTATTTGCGGTTGTGATACTTTTACCTACTTTGCATCGCGTATTAATAAGCAACCTGTGTTCCTTCTGCTTTAAAGTGTACTTTTACGTCTATTTTATTAACTTACCCGCCAGAAAATGAAAGCAGCAGCGATGTCTGTTTGGGTATTTATAAACCTCTTGTGCTTTGGCATGTGCGGCTACCTTTATCTGATTTGGTCACAATATTGGATGTACATAGAGAAACAAAGATTGTTCAATAAAGAACCTGACGCGCATAAAACATCAGCGCTAACCTTGCCGGTTATTTCAGAGCAGTTTTCCAAGTCACCGTACAATTCCACGCTGTTCATTCATAAAAACCGAAGGTCCGCCGTCGGTGGCATATGGAACAGCGCTGTATTAACGCAAACTGGTAAGACTTCGGGATCTCAATTCCATCCGTCCAATAACATAATAGTGAGAAAAAGTCACGGCAGTCCACGGTTTCCAAACATTCATAAACCGCTCTTAGAATTTGACAGTGAAAAATACCAATGCGACGATTTAACCAGCTTAGAATGTGAAGCGAAGACAAAGGAATTCAGAGAATTATTGCTGAAAGAGTTTCATAGAGTACTAATGGGCGAGAGCAAAGTTTTCCGTTCGGGACTTGATTCGCAGAACATCTACGACGTTAAATACGAAGGAAGTCACAATAAGGAAACCTCTACTCAAGAAGTAATGTGCGCGCTGAAGGATGTAAAAATAAGCACTGTGACTGCAAGCGATGAGCCGTTTGCAAGACTCGGGTTCGAAATCCCTAAGTCTCCGCTGCAAGAAGGTCATACATACAATACTTGCGCTGTTGTAACCAGTGCCGGGGCATTGCTTGGGTCCAGGCTAGGAGAGTTAATAGGTAAGAGTCATGACACTAAGATTTTTACAACAGTATCTGTGTTTATGTTATAGAATGCGTAATCACACCTCGTACGATGCAATTTAAGCACATGCTTTTAACTCATCAAAGCTGCGAGACGAGCGTCGCAGAATAGGATGAATATTACGATCCACAGTGCATACTAGCGATGAATCACATGCACATGAGCTGGCAGCAGATACTATAACGTTCCGTGAATCGAGTTACTACCTACCTCGGTTACTTGTCTATTTACAGTTATCGTCCTAAATGTGCTTTTAGCTACAAGCTTTATTATATTTATTTTGTACGTTTACTTTTGTGTCATAGATCAATAACCCACAATGAGTGCGTTTGTAGCATACTTTTGAGACCTAGTCAGAGCCCGTGGGCGAGAGTAAAGCTTATTACAATTATGGTTTACGGTGTCCTGGATCTTTTCTATGAAATAAAGCGTAAGGAAATTAATATCCGTAAAGCAAATATTTCCAAAAGGTTTTTGTCACAAATACCTAAGTTAGATCCTGTAAAGAATATAGCGGTTATGCGTTATGCGGAGTCAATGTACAACAAGAAGTGGCATTATGGCGGTGTATCGGGTGATCGACCGAGTATTGTGCCAGTTATCGCATCGGATCTCTGCTTTGTGGGACGCATTGAAATGCGCGCACTGCCCTCTTCGTCGAACGTCCCAAATCGTATGCGGACAACGCGAATTATTGATCACCGCTGGACTTTACATAATACTTTATTACTCGCGAGGAAGCGAAATGCCCACAAGTTAGTGAATCAATAGGTTTAAAAATTAGTAATAGGTACAAGAGGTCTCTCTTTATTTCCTCGTCAATTTCCATGTGGTTTTCAAAGGAATACATTTTATTATTTCAAGTGAAATGTATGACTCGTTTTGAAAGTGCACCATATTTGTCGAAAATGTTACAAGCAGGTAAATGGGTTTTTTTCAGTGGATATTACCGTAGCAGCATGCTTTTTAACTACCTTCTATTATTATGACTGTATAAGCGTATAAGTAGGTACCTACTTGACCATAATCAAAAGCACCAAACTTCTGAGGTAACTGTATCTAAGTTTGCTGCTGTGATGTGTGATACCCTTTTTTAATTAAATATGCATAAATAGCAATTATTCATTGTTCACTATGAGTTTCGAATAATTTAACTATTGAAAACCTACTTTTAAAGAATTAATATCAAAGTGTCATGAGTATCACATGAGTCATACTTAGGTACATATTAATTCTTTATGCATAACCAAAGAATAATTACTATCTACATAAATAATAAATGTAATGTAGATCTGTATTCCTACATGTAAGGTAAATACACCACGGCAAGTTTTCATTTCAACATGCTGCATAGAGAGTGCATCCATTTGCTTATTCCATTCTAGCTGTCTTTCATGTGATTCTTCTTATTCATGTTTAGTCCAATAAAGCTCATTTTACACAGAAATAGCGCTACGTCTTGATATGCTGATAGTGCGCAGGCGACAAACACATTGGCGCCCGGCGTTCACACATACTTCGGTAAAACATGCGCGTGCGTGAAGGAAAATCCAACTTGTTTAATCTATGTTAATGTCAGAATAAAAGTCTTATCGCTGATCTATTACTATAATATATTTAAATTTTACTTTTCAAATAAAATGAATAACTCAAGTAGAGGCATTCCAGAGGCATATCATTACAATAAGACACTAAAATGCATTGATACGGCATTAAAGGCACATGCGCTTGAATGTGTTTTAAACATTCATGGACTCATGTATACTAACTTACTATAAAACGTAGTCTACAACTACATAAGTGACAAGATTGTGTAAAAATATTTAAATTCATCGTCATCATCATCATCACCATCATCGTCATCACCATCATCATCATCATCATTATCATCATCTTCACTGCTGAACAGACTTCCTGGCTGCTATTTAATAACGTAACGTATACCTACCTACATAGATCCTGAGCCCTAATTTGGATTCCGTATCTAGAGACCCATTGGAGAAACTTGAGGACCATGGTCATCAAAACACCCATATCCAGAACAATAAAGATGATCATAGACCTACATTTATGTATGCTTTTTTTTATTGTCCTGTTGCGAGAATCGAACTCGCAGCTTCCGGGTTATGAGTGGACACTCGACCTGCTCAACTACCACCCACACCACGCCATGGAAATTGACAAAAGGTTTTTCTTATAAATTAGATAAACCGATCGTAAGTTTCGTAACATAGAGGTCCGTATAGAGTCGATATACTTAACAAGATTTGCAAACAATGATATCCGCGCGTCTGTAAGTCTTACTTGAGCAATACGTTCTTATCAATTGGTTTAAGTCCGAAAATGCAAATGCGTGATTCATATTTTGTAAAATATTATTATTTTATTACTTGAGTTGCTATAGGCGTTAGTCATTGCAACCGCAGGACTTGTGTCTTGTCCTTTCTCGAGAACTCCATAAGTTTATTGCCCAGACGTGGGATAGACATGACACACGCTTCCGACTGAAGTCACTTGGAAGGACATTTAAGTGTTTTTATGAAAGCTTTGCGTTCTTTTCCTTTTAGATCGGTCGATTAGAGGGTTGTTGTTACAAAGTATAGAAATACGGATTTATGTTTTGAACATCGTAGAAGTTGATGTATCAAAAATTCTACGAACTAGCTAAGCTATAGTCATTTCTTGGTACCAATTCGACGTATTCCACGGCGAAACATTTTTTATTGGCTCACCTGCTGTGGCCACAGAAGTACCAGTGTAGTTGGCATTTCTGTCAATATGTCCTAAATCAATGTCTATTAAGTGCATAAGTACCTAATATTCTTAAGATCTAACGGTTTTTTAAACGCCTGAAAACTCCATCTCTTCTTATGGCGGTCCACATACCTAGTCGTATGTTTCGGACCTATTTCCTTCTTTCACAGCAGTCAATGTGGTTGTTATATTACTCGCTTCCATTCTTAAATGTTTGGCCTAACTGGCTAACTTAATACGTAGATTTAGGTAAAGAAAGGAATTTGACAAATGTATGTGGAACACCGTTAACTTTGAAGAGACCTAAGCTTTTGCTTGTTTTCCTCGGATTTTCAACATTACTCAATATTTTATGAATAAGTAAATATTATAATAGAAACTAATTCCCATTTGGCAAGTGGCTTAGATAATATCATTTGTATAAAAAACACGCTTCCTGCATCCCTTGCGTAGGCTTTCATCTGTACTTTATCTCAAAAAACTTGTTCGTACATCACAAAGGCGGCAGATTCTTTGCGTGTAATGACATTTCATGCTAATCAGAAACGAGTTCTTTAGATTTATCTCCTTTAGGCTTAAATGCACAACGGTACTCACTGGAAAGAAATAACAATATTACATCATGATACATTTTGGAGAAATTCCTTGTGGTTTGCGGTCATTAACACTAAAGAGTACAGTCGGAAATACTAGTTGACGAGTTTGCGAGACTGCCTCCAATTTATAATACTTCCTTCCTTTTTGTAAAGGTATTTTAAGGTAGGTAAGTGACTTGACTTCTTGGTTTATGGGTGGCCAGGCTTAGTGTCAGAATTTTTAGACCGCCCGATAGCTTCTGAATTTCTGATGGTGCTTAACGACTGTTGCCCTACGATAACAATCGAGACCAACGACTATCAAAAACCTAAGAGCAAGAATGCATTACTTACATTAGGTAGTGCAGCAAAATTACCGCGCACTTATGGAACTTAAAAACAGATGTCTGACTCAGGATGACGAGGGCGCAATACCATGTAGAACTTTGTCATTTAATTGTTATGGGCAGGCGTGATTTTACTATTAGGTACTTAACTATTCAGGTGAACGACTTGTTGGTCTTGTCATTAAACAGACCTTGTATAAAAACTAATAACCACTTAGTAGATGAGTAATAATGTAAGAAGTACCGCAAATTATTAGGGATGCGCCGAACATGAAATTTTGATCCGAACCGAATAACGAACATTATTCGGTATAGAGCTTACCGAACCAAATATTCGGCCGAACTATTCGGTTCATTTTACAAAAAAAACATAAATATAACAAATTCTTAGAAACAAGCGAAACGTTGCGCATTTTTGTATTGTAAATGCAATAACTTACTTACCTAAAAAAATATTCAAATATATTAGACCAAATCTCACACTCTATAGGTCGGTACTAGTGCCCGTTAGAAAGAAAATATCAGTTTTCTGGTGACCAAGCGCTTAGGGCCTAGATAGAGCATTTTATCAGTATCTCGAAAAACGACTAAAAAGTGCGAAGTGTTCTGATTATCTTAGAATGAGTTCCCATAATGATAATTTTGGAAGTATTTAACGGGAAGTATTTAATAAAATATCCGGTAATTATTCGGCACATAACCGAATTTTCGGCCGAATACCGAACATGGAAAATCATGCCGAATATTCGGTATACCGAATAATTACCGAATATTCGGCGCATCCCTACAAATTATCTACCCGCGTGTTCGTGCTAGAACTTTATCGCGATGAAAGTATCTGTGGTTTCAGTTAGTGTAGTAGGAATTGGTGGTCGGAAACTTATCCCAAACGCTGCAGCCATATTGCAGTGAAAACTGCACAATGAAACAGGCTACGTTTTCTGAACAGATAATGACTAAACCATTTTTCGTATGTAAATGTTTGTGTGTAACTTATTATGTCGTCTTACTTCCGTAACTGTTGATGCTTGCTCGGTGGAGCTCGAGCTGGCTTCATTGCGAGTATTTCAAAATATTGCGGAGGACACGTAGAGATACCTAGGTACCTAAGTCGTTAAAAATGAAGTGCCGTAAAATGTGCTTTTACTGCGAGTGAATACCTATCACAACAGTGTCAGGAGATTGTTTGAGCGTTGTGGCAGTGGTCCGAAAGCACACAATGGGGCATGAATAATGCAAGCCCTTGGGTTGTTGACACTGCAGCCTGCGCGAACAATACCTACCTCCCGCGGAACATCTCCCTGGATTTGCATAAATATGTATTTGTGTAGATATGCGCTGGAGTCTTTATTCGTCAGGTCCCTGTTGAGTTGGAGTATGTACATTGTACAATTGTACACAAGTGCCTACTGACTTGCTTTACATTTTTTTGGTTTCAAGATATTGGTAGCAATTCTTTTGGCACAAACTAAACTTCAAATTATGAAAAGAGTCACGATCAATATATAATTTGATTTATAATTTAATGGTCTGTCAATTTTGCTAGCTTGGACAGGGAGACTGAAATTAGCTAAGCAGATCCATATTGGACGGAATCTAGGTTTACGAGCTGTTTCGCTAAGTTGCATGGGTTCTCAACAAACACCTGAATTTAATGGAACAAATTGTCGTAACTTACAGTACCTGCGTCGTAAACAAAAGATCGAGTGAAGCTTCCACGGATACTGCGACACATACATTATTGAACAGTTTTATTTTCTGCTAAACTGTCTCTACATTTTCTTAGAGAAATTGTATTGTGGTAAGCGTAGAGGTATATGACATTAGTCTTACCTCTACGTTTACCACAATACAAATTCCAACTAGACTTTACATAGTATTTAATTACTTAATCAGTAGTGTGGAAAAACTGAAATGGAATCACAATCAGGGATTTTAATGTAGGTAGTAGGTACTTACGGTTAATAGAAAAGATTTTTTTTAATCAGGCGTTGAAGTTAGACGATCTGTAGATATTTCGGCTTGGGTATTATTCGTTTTGAAAATTCGTATTTAATAAAAGGTAAGGTAAGTACACATTGATTTTTAGATTTTTCTCCAATCAGACCTGTAAAATAACGACCACTACTTCCCCTCTGCAAAATGCCTTCGTTGCTAAATTATATACCTATTGTAGGCAAAAAGTTTTTATTGCGAAATGACTTACCAATATAACACTCCTAATGAGCTATTTAAGAGAGGAAATACGTGGGCTTATAGACTAATCGGTTTCATAATACTTCTTACACTGAATCTTCTCGATAAAATTTAGAAAATTAGAACATGCAGGCGGTGGCATCGTGGACCTAAGTACCGCAGTACCAGCTCATTCGTTTTGAAATTCTGAATCCAAGTCCATTGATTCTTAAGTCTGCACGTGTGAAGAATTGGCCGATTTACTGTGAAATAAAATAAACACTAACCGACGCAATTATCAAGCCTTTTATCTGCAATCAAGTTGTTTTGTTCCTATTGTTCCGCTACCCTATATTATGTGTGCCATCGTGCAGAAGATTACTTATTAATTACAAGAATTATACCACTTGATTAATTTGTAATATATTACATGTATTATGTAGTACATTTCCGAACAGCGATTTCGTATTTATTACAAAACAAATTGCAGTCGGAGTCCTCTCCAAAATATGCTGAATAAGTACTTAGATACTAATAAATTTTGGATGAAAACGCATAAGTACTAGCAGAAACTTAGAATACTTTTGAACATAAAATGGACTCTAAAAATTGCAGTGGAAACAGTAGGTATTACTTTATAGTTCACTAACTGACCCACCTCGGCTTCGTACCAGTTAGGTTCCTCCACCATCGCATTCGCCTGTTCTCTACACTTTCCCCACCTATCCTTTCTCCAAAGTCTGTACTTACAGTTATTGCTTTGAATTAAGTAATATTTTATAGGTAGATACGCATGGGTCACGTGTTATTACGATGTGTCGTTTCGCAACAACATGAAAAAAGATTTCACTTATTTAAAATATGTTTATTTCTAAATTATTGAAATGGAGCGGAAACATTGTGGTTTTCAAGGCCGTGCAATGTTTATTAGGTGAGTGATAGAGTTGGGCGTTGCAATACTTACCTATTGTTCCCAAGTTTGAGAGTCGTGAGGGCCTTGTACGAATTATAGCAATTATGACAATACTGAATCGTCACAATTGGTTTCTTTGTTAACTATAATAGTTCTACAAAAGATTTGGTTTTAGCATCAACTTATTGTTTATACATCGACAGATTCCCATGAAATGGTGCTAAGATTCAATAACGCACCAACTGAAAACTACACAGAGGATGTCGGGTCTAAAACCACAATTAGAATCCTGAATTCACAAGTAAGTTAGTATCTTCATCATATTATGCACGTTTACTTTTGCCCTTGGTTATTAATCGTGATTCTTTCGGCCTTCAGGTTATCTTTGCTTTTGTCATATTTGTGACTCATCTATCTGAAATTGTATTTAATTAAATCTATTTTTAGGTGGTAACAAAGCCTGAATTTAAGTTTTTAGAAGATCCTTTGTATCGAGGAATCTCTATTCTCATTTGGGACCCTTCGAACTATACATCGACGTTGGATGATTGGTATCATAACCCTGACTACCCATTATTTCCTGTCTATAAAAGGTAATTAATTAATTAAATTTTAACTTTAATATACAAACTAAGTTTACTTTTAGTTTTCCACAGGAGTACTAAAGTGACCGATATAGCTCTTAGAATTGGCAAGTTGAAATCGCAATGAGCAGGCCACACCACATCGCTCGTAGAACTGACAACCGATGAGGAAGAAAGGTTCTCGAGTGGCGACCACGAACTGGAAGACGCAGCGTGTAGTAGCGATGGAAATTAATGCGATTTTGCGTAAATTTCATAAACATGCTTATTCACGAGTCTTAGCATGCTAATTGCTATTGCTATGCTATTTGCTAAAATGAAATGAAATGGAAATGAAAAATGAAATGAAATATGAAATGAAAAATGATATGAAAAATTAAATGAACATTAAATTAAAAATTAAATGAAACTTAATACCAAAAAAATAAATTCAAAATCAACCAAATAAATTGAAATGAAATTTCATATTGCACAGAATTTCGCAACTACATTTCATTTGCTAAATGCTAATTGAGATTTCGCAGCTAAAAATTAATGCGAATGCTAATTAATCCATCACTAGCGTGTAGGCCGGCCCTCACTAGGTGGTCGGACAACCTGGTGAAAACCGCAGCGAGCCCATGGATGCAGGAGGCAAGCAGCTATTCAAAATGACGCACTGCGGGGGAATTATGTGGTCAGCAGTGGACGTCTTTAGACTGTTGATGATGATGATGATGATGATGATGATGAATTTACAGGAATATGAGTGATATGAGTTTACGCGAGAAGGCGGGTAAGATGCATATGGAACCGCAGCGTGGCTCTATATACGCAATACATTTTCACTTATTTTCAGGTTGTTGGAACAAAATCCGACTGCAGACGCACACCTCTTGAACCCCGGAGTGCTGTGGGGACTGTGGGCAGTTCTTCAGGACACTTCGCCGTACCGCCTACGAAGAAATCCACCTTCTTCGGGGTTTATTGGTTAGTACCTAGTTGATTAGTTTTATATAGGTACTTGCGCGATAATTTCACTGACTACATTGTTATTTATCATGTATATAAAAAGCGGTCAAATAAACATAAAACGTAATTTTCCAGGTCTATGGCTAGCTCTTCATCGTTGCCGTCGCGTGCGCATATTCGAGTACGTTCCTTCAACACACGCGTCCCGGCGCTGCCACTATTATATACCGTACGATGACGTCGCTTGCACACTTGGCTCCTGGCATCCTTTAGCGCAGGAGAAAGCACTAGCAGAAAGATTGAGGAATAATCGAGACGTGGATGTCTTCCAGAGAGGGTTCATAGAGATGCCTGGATTTTTGAGCGTCAATTGTTAAAACAAAACACTGATGTTGCAATACTTTCTAAACGAAAGACTAGGTCTACTATATTACCAATTTTAGAATCGTTTCATTGATTCCAAGGATTGTTAGTCGTGTTATAGTGTTCTTCAATCCGAAGTATGGAGCATAATATTAGTATTGGTATGAGACAAGTACCTATATTGTTATCAAGACGAGAGGTTGTGACCGTTAAAAAATATTGATGTAGAGGCATTCAGGTACGATACTTTAATGCGTAGATTGCTTAGAGGTTTTCCAGAGAATATTAGGGTAAGTCCCAACGGATCCCACAAAACGGATCCCACCTATTATTTTTTTGCAAGTAATACTATTCATACAGGTAATACCATGGATTTGTGAGCGTGAATTGTTAAAAAACAAAACACTGTCGATGGATACACTGTGATTTATGAAAGAGTGAGTGTATTTAACCTTGTTGTATTATGTATAGATAGAGCAGAGGCTTCACCACCATCCACCTTCGTATTGTACAATACAAGTTTATGACCTTCGTAATACTTCCGCAATATCTCGCAGTTGTGAGTATGAAAAAAAAAAACAAAAGCGGGTATTTTCCCGAACAAGGTTAAATCTTTTCCTCTTTAAGTAGGCACCTACGCTTTTTTGAATCTCTATAATGATACCTACACCTGCTGAAAATAGTATATCTTCGCTTATGTAAACAAGTAGTAAAAGTAAAAATGTGACCAATATGTTGAAACACATTCATGTTATAATTATAAGCTGCTAATATAATATGTAACGCAAAATTGATGTAAGTAGATACTTATTCGTGTCATTGATAATGACAAAAGGTAGTTTTGTTTTGTTATTATCAATGATTAACTGATTATGTCATGTCTTCCTAACCTAATTTTAAAATTAGTATTTACTGTAAGTACGTGGATACGTTATAGGCAATACAGTTTTAAATAAAGTTTGTTACATATTACAACGGCTATTCACTTATTTGTTCATGCGTATGTATTTTTAAGACATCTTTAAAATTCACCTTTATAGACTTTTTTTTTACCAATATATGTTTGAAATGATAGCTTGATTATGATAATAGTGAATGTAGCCGTAAACATCTTTAGATTTTATTCTTATAACTATAGGTTAGAGGAAACTCTCACCTTTTAAATTCCAAGCAAGGCAATACCTAACAAATACCTAACCTTGGGAACAATACCTAAAGTTTTTCAAGATATATTATGACTCCAGTTGAATTATAAATAGATTGAAGGGTGAAGTTTTAACAAAACATCATCTAATTAATAAAACTCCTGGTGTACCAGCCAGACTATTTAAATATGCAAATGTATCGCTATCTTCATTGGCATCAGTCTCTGCAGATGCTTGCTTAGACTAGTGTCAGCTTAAGAACAGTTCATGTAGGAAGTGAACATTTGATTCATCATCATCATTTTATGTGATTCAGGTAAGGTCATGTCGGCCATGGAGCGCCCGTGTAGTCGTTGTATTTTTAGCGATTTGCTCGTGTACAGTGGACAGCGGTGCCTCCTGAATACAGATGGTGTCGCGCCAACGTACTGATTACGGATTCCGAGCGAGCGCGCGGAATTAGCGCGACATCCGAGGTGCTGCGCGAGCGGCCCTACCGACCACAAACAAACCGGCTACCCGACCTTGGCCTGTCAACTATTCGGCACCGGTCAACACCGCTATTATGTTTATTTAACTTCATCGAGTGTTAAATGTTGTCCTGTCGATGCCCTAGAGCGGATATAGTGCAATGACTCGCGGTGGCGAAACGGCAACGGCTGTCCGCGACTCACGCGTGGTCATCCATCCGCTTTTTTATGTATTGCACGTGTCGCAGCCGCAGACTTCTCGCTTCCTTCTTCTTTGTAATCTCGTTGTCTGCAGGTTCATGAATTTTAAGGTAATCGTAATGCGAAGTTCGTATTTCCCTCACGTTGCATGCCTATTGGCACATAATTTGTCTCCATACTCACCTACGCGAGCTATTAGCCGGGCAATTAGAATGTTATCAACGCGGGCGGAACTGGTTTTCCTTATGGACTTTGAGATTGTTTTAGCAGCGCTTGATGTCAGTCAGTGCTCGGGTCATTACCCCTTGAGAAGATTCGTGGAATAGTGCAACAACGCGGCTGCATGTGGCAAGCGACGACTGATGGTACATTGCTAACTGTACCAAGGCACTAGGTATTCCGTAAACACTCGAAGGTAATGCAGTCAGTGGAGATACTAGGAAGCGCTGGATGCATGCCTACTGTAGCCCCTGGCTGATGTCCAGATAGTAAAAACATAAATAGGCGGTGACAGCGCAGGCATAGATCTTGTATCGGTTTATAATAACTTATGTGGTACCTTACCTATTTACTTATCTAGGTATAGGTACTAATGTTAGTACGATCTCTTCCTACTTATGATAAGTATGTTGAAGTCACAACTTGCACGTGCTTCAAGATTCAAGAGTTTCACAGCATATGTAAACGTGGAGCAGCATTAAAATTACCATTACTGCGTGGAAAACACATAGCACTTTGCCACTGAGAGGCACTTTCAAAGCCCAGCCAGGATACTGTCAAAGAATGAACTGTTGCGTATCGGTGTAATATTCAGTGTTAAATAGGCAAAGTTAGGCAAGCTACCTAAGTTATTTCGGGGCTGAAAATTCCACATTCACACATTATCTTCAGACCTCTCTGTATTAAAGCCTTACCCCTCTCTATACAAAGAAAACAAAAGGCATAATACTGAAAAAAAATTACCTATACCCATAGACTTAGTAGAATCACGAAAATATCCTAGGTCTGTTGTCTACAACACAAATAATGTGAGATCTTATATAGGGAACTTTAGTTCATTATAATGTGAGATTTACCTAATAGCGAGTGATCGGCAACTCATTAGCCTTGACTTACGCAACTAAGGACAGCTAATCCATAGTTTTATAGCTTGTTACGTAACAATAGGTTATGAGGATGAGCCTGGGAACCGAACTGCAGAACAGTTTTACGGCCTATTATAGCCTATACTTAACAGGTATTATAACAACTAGGCACTTGTAGTAATTGTTAATATTGTATCATAGATGTATGCTAAGGTTTACAATAGATAATAATTGTTGATGCGCTGCGGGCCGCGGAAATGACATTAATTATAATAATGCAACTTCAACTTATAATACATACGGAACCTCCTTACCTTTACTTAGGTACCCTTGGCAATATTATGTGAAGGTCCTCAAGCTTTGTTTTGCCAAAGCATCTCATTACAAATAAGTAGTTAGAATCATGTGGCATAAGTTAAGCATTACCAATCATATATACATACTGTGATTTTTTTACAGTTTTAATATTTAGGTAGGTACCTAACCTGTAGAAAAATAATGGGTGTGTAAGGTGTCTTATGAAATAATAGTACCTAAAGATCAAAATTAATCTGATGGTAGATGAGCCCAATGGCTACCTAAGTCATTTCCATTTATATGTCGTACTGTAGCTTTTCTTAGGTATTATTATAGTTTTATGCCCTAATCCTGTCGAAAGAGAAGAAAGTAGGCATAGGATGGATGGCGCAAGCAGGCAGGAGGCCACGTGCAACTTAATTAACATATTTAAATTATTTTTTTTTCGTTTCAATGTAGAAAATTAATCAACATAGCTCTGGAGTTAAATGGTGCGTCATCCGCATTAAAATGAGAAGATGGAAATCATTGCTTGTAAATTGTTTATTCATAATCTTATTTGGAAATCAATTACCAGCTTTATATATGCTCAAGGTAGGTAGCTATTATTATTTATTCTGTGGCCAAGTGTATATACTATGCTTGCAAATATTTATTATTCGTAAGAGAATTTAGCCACTATTTTAGGTCGTATTCACAGAGCAAGAAAATCAAAAATAAAGGTGGGGTTTTCACCAACAGTTAAGGTAACCAATGGTCATCCTCCGGTAAGCGCCATTGTTAAGGCTTCCGGGGAGGATGACAGTTTTTTTAAGTTTTTGTCTCATCCTCCCTGATAACGGGGCAGTGCCACCGGGGAAGATGAGACCAAGGCAAAATTTGTTAGACTTTTTAACCATGGTTACCTTAACTATTGGTGGAAAAACCCACCCTTAGGTACCTACTTATAAAATGGGTAGTAGAGGTAGTATCAACCCGCTCTTTTAGTGTACACCTACCTACCTACCTATAGGTAAGATTAATAAAATAATGTGTTAATAATCTTAGGTACTTGCTTAGGTATTACTCACTTAGTATTATTTTGGTGGACTTTACCTAAGTAAGTATTCAAATTGTTTATGCTATCAGTATCGTCTATTTTTGATTAGTACTTAGGTAGGTAATGAACGATATAGGTCACCCCGTCGTCGCCGCCCAAGACACGTCTTGAGCGACCCGAAAGATCTTATAGCAGCCGTTGTTTCGGCTGCGCTAGGATCACCGGACCAGTCGAGCTTTTCTGGCTCAGGTACCGATTTCGGCATCGGTATAGGATACCAGCGTAACACAATCAGACAGGTAGGTTAGCTAGAATGGTCGCTTTCCATAGGGTCCACTCCTCCAGCGAACGTAGCCTTCTCGATCCTCTTATCCCGGCAACAGCCCAAGCCGAGGCTCGCACCCCAGGGGTGCCCTTGAGCTAGTTGCCCCCCACTTTTGTCGGCTGGGTGCCTTAAGTGCCTGCCCTCCCGCCCGGTGACGCTGTAAAGGTCGGTAGAGACCAACAACATAAGCCCGTTCAAAAAAGAAAACGATATAGATGTATAAAATTCGATGCAGTTAATGCAACATAATGCACTAGGTGGACCGACGACGTGGTGAAAACTGCGGGGAGCCGATGGATGCAGGAGGCGAGCAGCCGCTCAAAGTGGCGCTCTCAGGGGGAGGCCTATGTTCAGCAGTGGACATCTACGGGCTGATGATGATGATGATGAATGCAACATAATTATAGGTAGGTATAGGTACCGACCTAATGACCTAATTATATTCTGTGACTCTTCAAATGGACGAAGTATATAGAAATTTCTTTTTTTGTTAAGTATAAAATGCATTTTATACTAATTCGCTTTCGACTTCGCTTTCGATCACGTTAGTAACGAGGTTGGTAGCAAATTGGGTTATCCTACCAGATGATTCATGCATGGTTTTAATAAATGCCTGATTCACTTCTCTAAAGACATGTCGTCTACATTGACGTAAGCAGGTATGCTTGTACTTACAATACAATATACAATATAGTTACCTAATGACCATATGTTTAAACTTGTAGTTGTAAGTTAGCAGCGTCATTATTTATTCTTGTTAATTTTATAAACCACAATATTTACCATGCTGAGTTTATTATATAGATCATAGTTAATTGTTAAATTATGAGAGGTTTTCCTGCATATAAATAGTAATAAAGCTTTCTTTACAAACGTTCCTACCTGTACCTACTCTTCGTATACTTACACGATGATACATTTATGACAAAACGGGCCTGTGACCGATTGAAACTAACTCTTAAATAATTAGGTAACAGATGAGCACCGCAGTTTTACCCGCAACCTATTTAATCCTTTCCTTGCGACCATATTTACTGCGATAAAAAATAGGTTTGCATATGTACTCGAACTATATGTTGAACTAGGTGCCTAATGTAAGCAATCAGTATGCAAAATTTCATGAGCATTCGGTGCAGGCCTTTTGGCGAGAATAGCACACACAAACAAACAAATCGATGTCTTAAATCAATTTTAAGTTTAGGTATATAGTATCATAGAAGAAGCGATAGTACCTAGTACTAGGTGGTAGGACTTTTCTGCAAAGTTCGTCTAGGTAGGTACCACCGCTTTGCCAGTTATTCTGCCGCCAAACAGTAGTGTGCAAGCACTACTGTGTTCCGGTTTGAAGGGCATTGTAGCTAGTGAAATTACTGGGCAAATGAGACTCTATGACCTGATTACACAGTGTAGTAATCTGATTACTAGACTGTGTGATGTCTCAGGATGACGTGCGCAGTGCAGTGTCACGCGAAACTTTATTATTTTAAAGTTCCGAGTGACACTGCAATTGTTATGGGCGGCCGTATTACTTAACATCAGGTGAACGACCAGCCCGTCACGTCATTCATTCTCATAAAAAAAAAAAAAAAAAAAAAAAAGTACCTACAAGATTCATAATGTTTAATACTAAACGTTGTTGATATACCTAAATGGAATAGGCGACAGTTATAACGGATGTAATCTGCCCAATTTAGATATTATTGAACCAGCCACAAGTACCTACGGAAAAGAAGAGCAGTTATTAGTTGACTCATAACTAAACTAGAGAGAGTAGGAGATGAATCATATTTGTTGCCTAAAAATGTTTAAGGATCAGGAAGCATTCAAAGCGTAGTTGCACGTATATTAATTATAGTATAATACCTAATGCTAAGTAGGTATAAAATCTTGTCAAAAATTTAAAATGGAACATTTTAGACAATTTATTTGGATCTAAATGGGCAAGATTGTTTACAGAATTAGGTAGGTACCTATTAGTTATGCGACTATTTGTAGGTAGGTATAATATTAGTAGTAGTACCTAATAGTAGTAGGTAGTTATAGAAATTTTAAATAATTATTATTGTATCCATTATAATTTCGGGGACGGATGATTCAATTGTTTACCTATATGTAAATATAAAGGAAAATATATAAGATAAATGTCGTACATTTTACATCTCTTGTAACTCTACCTACAGTTACAACTTCCACCCGTTTCTTTGTATTTGCGTAATTTACTCAGCGTATGGGTTTAATATGGAATAGGAGTTTGCACTTTGATCTTGTCTTGTCGAAGTACCAACCTACGTACGGTTTTCCTCAAAGTTGACCATAAACTCCATAGTCTCTATTTATCTACCGTCACTATTCCTGTAAGTCTGTAATTCAGGAATTCATTTGTGTCGAATGGGAATTAGGCCATTATGGTAGTATGAATCATTTTGTAACTATAAACACGTGATGTGACTGTTCTATGTATACCTACGCATTTTTACGATGCCCCTGAAGATAGGCGTAGTATCATACAAATATGATCGCTCAATTGATAACAATTCTTAAAATATCTTTATGAATCTTTACCGTCTTACCACAAAAGATTTAGACGGGCCTTAAACACTTGCTGAACAGTTGTTTCATGAATTCCATACTACAAATCCGCGCCTAACACTCGTTTAAGATAGACAGGCGTTAAACATGTGCTAAAATTTAAACATACTCAACCCTTAGTTTAAGAGGTGTTTAACTGTCGCTGTTGGGAGTTTTGGCGGGAACGTGAAAAAGTTCACGTCGTTGCATTGTATTATTTCTCAAAACGTGTGCTTTTTTCAGTGTTAATGTTTAAAATTGGTGGCGTTTTACGCATTAAGTGCTGAATTACGAGCATGAGTGTGGTCAAGTGATATAATGTGGTGTAACGTGGTTTTTCGTGTTGCTTCCAAAATTCCATAGAAGCTTCTTGTAAAGTTGCCACCACTTTACTTGAGCATGACTTAGACTGGACTATGACCCGACTTAGACTGGACTATGACTATGACTAAGACTTGACTACGTAAAATATTCTAAAACTCGATGAAAATATACAATACTTGACACTGGCTAAATACACTATGTGTGGAGCCAACATATAAAAAAAAAAAAAAACTGTCGCTGTCACCATAACACACACAGTCAAACTTCACGCTAATAACGTTCCGTTTTTTCTATGGTCACAGCTATGACGCTAACATGTATTGGATTTACAAAATGAGTTCTGCGCGGAATGAAACGTTTCGTATAATGTCACCTTATTTAAAAAATGTGGATCGAGTTAGACAGTGTTTAAGTAAACACGGTATAAACATGGTTTTGTAGTGACAAAAATAAAACATCCGTTTAAGGAGCATTTAACTTTTAGACGCTGTCTAACTAAACATGTATCTAAGCGAAGTTTAAAATTATTTTTGTGGTAAGACGGTTTAAGTTTAAACTTTTGTCAAGTAGGTAGGTAGGTACTTACCTAAATATTATTATTTTAAAAATGGAATATTAAAATAGTTAGTTGGTAGGTTAATGTTCCTTGAGTTGGGTGCGCGAAGATTGTTACCAAATAAAAATCTCAACATCATAATTCCGTTGAGTTGATCTCACAATATTTTGTCGTATCATCGCTAGCATGGTCTGTTTCCATAGTATGAAACAATAATCGAGATTAAATTAATCTTTAATTAGACCATGCATTAAAATTTTCCTATATTGGAGGCAATCTGTTAGGATTTACATTGTTTGTAAATACACAATAACTTTAAGCAAATCAAATTATTACTTATACTACAAGTTGATGTACCTTCGTTGGAGGCTGGTGGAGGACACGTAGAGATACATGTAAAACGTAATAATATGTACTTTTACAGTACTTTGACAGCCTCCGTGGTGTGGTGGTTGAGCAGGTCGGCTCATAACCCGGAGGCGGCGGGTTCAATTCCCGCGACAGGACAAGTATTTGTGCCCGGAAAAAAAAGCGCAGATACTTGTTCTGTGCCTGGGTGTTGTGGGACCATGGTCCTCGTAGTTTCTGGGTCCCTAGATACAGGGAATCCTAGTTAGGGTCCAGGATCCATGTATGTGATCGTTGGACGTTATTTATTTATTACTTCATGTGTGAACTAATAAAGTTTTTACTTATTTATTTATTTATTTCGAATCAGTGCATTGCATGCGGCCGTTTGAGTATGAAAGACATTAGGCGTTATTAATTTATGTTTGACGGACTATGACCACCAACCCACATGATGGTAAGCGACGGTGTGGCCGAAGATGGGGCACATCAATCTAGAAGGAATAGGTTTGGCACTAAGGAAGTTTTAAGTATACTATTATACTTTAAACTTCCTTGGTTGGCATCTATTCACTCTGGCTATGTGAAGGTTAAGGTTATTAACTTACCTATCATCATCATCATCAACAGCCTGTAGACGTCCACTGCTGAACATAGGCCTCCCGCAGAGAGCGCCACTTTGAGCGGCTACTCGCCTCCTGTATCCATCGGCTCCCCGCGGTTTTCACCAGGTCGTCAGTCCACCTAGTGGGGGGTCTGCCTACGCTGTGCCTTCTGGTTCGTGGTCGCCACTCGAGAACCTTTCTTCCCCATCGGTTGTCAGTTCTGCGAGCGATATGGCCTACCCATTACCATTTCAACTTGCTAACTTTAAGGGCTATATCGGTCACTTTAGTCCTTCTGCGAATTTCCTCGTTCCGGATCTTATCTCGTATAGCACTCTCCATAGCTCGTTGCGCGAATTTGAGCTTACTAATGAGGCCAATAGTAAGAGACCACGTTTCAGTTCCATATGTCATCACTGGCAACACACTGATTGAAAACCTTTAGGAGTACCTACTTACCTATAAGTTTCATTTCACAGAAAATGGCCTAGATATATTGAAGTCTGCGTTTGTATGAACAGAATATTGTTCTTGAACATTGTTTGTTCAAAACATTTCCCGTCCGCTGCGACTTTAAGCCGCGTCCGCTGGACCATGTTTTGAAGAAAACATTGTTCAAGAACAATATTCTGTTCAAAACATGGCACAGCGGTCACGCCTTAAAGCAAGCCTGTATTTAAAACTGTCATCGCTAGAGTGCGGTTCAAACTCAGTGGCGCGGCGCGGTAGCAAAAATTAGATGAGCACGGGAAGAGATAAGCGGTGAGCGCAGCGTGCGGGGGGCTTGCAACGCACTTCACAGCCGCCATTGAGTTGGTCTTACACTCTGTTATTGTTATTACGTTACAACAGAACCACTAAAACTACCTAGTCTAGAAACCTGCAAGAAAAACGAAAACTTTCTCTGTTATAGGTACAAAGAAATACCATACTAACAGTGTCACTTTTACTAGCGGTCAATGTTGCACAGAGTAGGATGTAGGATGTAAAGCTTTTTACTCCTTGCTTTATGTAATACAACAAAACTGTATTGACAACGTCTATGCAACAAAAATTTCTATCGATTGTCTTATGCATTTTTGACTTTAATCCTTTGTTAAGTTAAATGGGAGGAGAATTCTTTACGTTGGTGTAAACAAAGTTTCAGGATTTGTACAGGTGTTCTTGACTTGAGAGAAGGTGCCCTATATTATTTAATATGTTTATACTGTAGAAATAATAAGTATATCACCGTAAGGAGTTGTTTGTTTCAGGAGTGCGAGCGTAGAGTATCTGGAAATGGGTTGATGATGTTTCAGTAAAGTTTTCCAGGTCAGTGATGTTTTGGAATATTCTTAATTATCTAGCTATTATGCTTTCCTACGTAAATATCATCGATAGTACGTCGTTAAGTGGGGTTAAAGCTATTAAAAGTAAGTACCTACTTAATAAAATATATAAGTTAAAAAAGAAAAACAAAACGATTGCTATTGCGAGTTTGATGGTTAGAGATTCGCAAAACGAAATTCAGTTGAAGCAGCCTTCGACCTACTCTCTTTTTGTGAGAGAGTTTAAATTTTACAAGTGATGGTACCTCCCTAATCGTTGATAGACTAACGGACTGACATAAACTGGTGGTGTTCTAAGTAAATAGGTAACAATCTAAAATGATAAGTAATAAGAAATCAATAAGTGTATAAGTGTAATTGTGTAGTGTGACTATAAGCTGTATGCGGTAGGTACCTACTAACTACCTATTAAATGATATATTATTTTTTCTGTTCAACGAGGTAGGTACTTAGTACTTCTGTATTTTTTATTATGTTGCAATTTAAGTTCAATAACAATACATAACCTACACGTGCCGCAGAAAAAAGTGTCGCGTTGAACGATTAGCAAATTATGATAATGAAATAATTGCTCTGGAAACCCTTTGATTGGTTGTTGAATAGTACCTACTATGCTGGTTAGATCATCTTCGTTTATCATGTACCTATATCTACAGTCATCATATATTATTACATTTTTGCACATTTTGCATTTTGCCTGTGGCTTTTTGGCTAATATTTAGTTACCTACATGATAGCGTTCGTAGCGATTTCGTGGTTAATTTTTAGGGAAAGCTCATAGTAGGTATACACGTTAAAGGTACCTACCTAAAGCTATCTCACCACTTCGTTGTGACAGTTTGATGAGATAAACATTCGATTGTTTAAAAAACCTCATACTAATTAATTCAGTAGTTTACAGTCAGTATATTATAATGCCACCAAATGAATATAAGCAATATATGCTTATTTATTTAAACGAGACTAGAGATATGAGTTTAGCCGTATTTTTATTTCAAAGTTTTACCTACTAACAATAAAGCATCGCGGCCAAAGAACTCATGATATTCGTCGATTTAAATTCGAATCGTGGCTGCATTTACTACTATCGGCTTATAGCCTTTATGGACGCATCGAACGCGTTGTAACAAAACATTATTCTCTGATAGGGTTGCCGTGATAGAGCTCAACACATTAAACCAGACTTATTGTTCTTGTGTTCAGTGGACAGTTGGACACGTAGAATTGTGAAAGTATTACACGGTTATGTAAAAAAAGCGTAATCTAATTAAGTAAGTACTTACTTATATAATTAGGTACCTAAGTACCTATATTATGTACCCACCTTTATTTTTTATAATCGCAGAGACGCCAGTATAAAAATAAATTTAGAAGGGCCTTAGCGTTTGTAACCGTTTCCCGGTAATTTTCAAAATCAATTGATAAATAACAATCAAGTACTACCTATATCATTTAAATATTGTATCTACATGTGAATACCAAATTAAAATATTTGCCACCGTGAGATAGAGCAGCCCTGCAAAGCCCCTACCTTGCATTCGGAAAACGAAAGGAATGTTATAAAAGACGTGAGATCTTTCCGTAAAACATGCTTATTGGAGAATTTGTGTTGGTTTCATGTAATACCTACTTACTGAGATTATATTGGTAGGTAGATACTTTAAGATTTTTTGTCGTATAACTGATTGAAAACGTGCCCTTCATCTTTGGGATGGTGTACTTATGTTCCCGTCTGCGTATACAAACAACAAATATATTTATATAGTATTTTCTTTTTTACGAACTTCCAATACTAAGAACTCAAACATAAATTATAAGTAGGTAGGTAGGTACCTATTTCCTATACCCACCTATTATGCATTCCATCGATTTTGGTAATGCTTAACAACACACAACAGGAGGTACCTACTTTATGACCGAGCACAATGTTTACTAGGGAAGTAATAGACCATGCATATTCTAGGTCTATAGAAAGTTGTAATAAAGACTTTTTCAGTTCATAAAGTAATGAGTACAACATTGCAAAATTACGATACGTTTGGGTACACTTTTATCCAGCACGTATTGTTTCCATTCTTGCCGTAGAACCCTAAGAATTGAGATGATCTGCTTGAGCGTCTATAAGCGTTGAACGAAAGGTGTTCGCTTTGAAACTGCTCCAAACAGCATAGCTTATATTTACGAATGCACGTTGTGTATCTATTATTAGGAGACTAACCATAAGACAATCTTGAATTTGTATGAATATCTTTTGATATTCAGATAAATATTTATCATTTTATCAGGTCAAGAATAAGACGTTGATTGATTAAACGGACCATCGCTAAAGGAAAACAAGTGAATAAACAAGATAATTACTGTTGTGAACTTAATTGTCACACGTTATAAAAACATTAGAAGGTGACTATTATTCATTTTGATTCAATTACCCATGCAATTATCTAGTTGCGAAAGCCTAGAGGGAGGCTCCGATGGCGACTTGAGGTGGTGTGGCTTGCCTTGAGAACATCAGGTCACTTAGGAGATACCTATCATTATATCATTACCGGGAACTCAAAAATGATTCTAATCACGGTAAATATCCCGTAAGTACTATTAAAAACATACCTATCATTGTATCTCACGAAGAAGAAGAAACATGAGAAAGATAGCAATAACAGTGTTATTAATAGATGTTTTTGTAAAGTAACAGATCTACCTACTCAGTGCAGAGCCACCGTCGTCGACGCGCATACTCCTTGGGGATAAGGCATCTATATCAGAGATAAGTAAAAAAATGTATGGTTCTCTGCATAGCCTGAAAAGGTTGAAAAACTTTTTACCACATCATGCAAGAGTCACCTTAGTCAATTCTCTGCTACTTCCAATCTTAGACTATGCTGATGTGTGCTACTCTGATATCACTGAAGCGCAACTTAATAAGTTGGAACGCCTTCTGAATTTATGTATACGGTACATCTACGGTCTGCGTAAATACGACCACGTCTCGCAGTTCCGCCGTCAATTAAAATGGCTTGACATCCGTCATCGTAGGAACGCACACACCGTCTCTCTCCTATACAATATCCTTACAGATTCTCGTGCTCCCATCTATCTCAAAGACCGCTTCATTGCTAGTTCGTCCTTTGGTCGCCCGCAACGCTCCTTTTATCATTTACAACTAGTGACCCCTCAACACAGAACTGCACTGTACTCAGATTCTTTCACTGTAACGGCAATTCGCCTTTGGAATAGCCTTCCTACCCACATTCGTAAGGCATCATCGATTGGGGTGTTTAAATCCAAAGTGTATAACTTATACCTCACTCTCCAAAATTAAATCGTGAAAAGCAATCCATCTAATTATAAGTAAGTATATTATTATGTATGTATTATTATTATCATGTTGTATTATATGTGTATGATATTATTGTATGTATTTTATGTATTTCATGTATTTGTTATATTATTTATATACGTCCATCAGTTTAGAGATTTAGTTATAAGTTGTTGTTTTTCTTGTCTGTTGACATACATAAATATACTTTTTATATTGCTTCAATATTGCGCTACCGCACTAAACACTTCCACAATACACCGGGGTTAACTGGAAGATAATGCTCTATAGCATTAAGTTCGCCTATGTACCTACTATTGTTGTTTGTGCAATAAAGAATTTTCTATCTATCTATCTATCTATGTCGCCCGAACACCGGTCAAGGTTTTCGACTGCATTTTTCATGAGCCGTTGGTGTATTATAATCATTTTTCTCATTATAATAGGATCCGCTGTTAGTTAAGATAGCCGTCTGCCGACGTCATCGTTAACCCTTAAGAAATCTGGGTAATTGGCGGAGTAGGTAGTTGTACTTATTGGGTAGGTACTTACTCATAATTTTACCTTCACCTGGCTCTTACGATATCCACTGCACAGTAGAGATTACGAGTAGAGACGGGCAGTGCTATTCTTTAAGCCAGAACATGCTCGTTATAGGTATATTCATCATTATCGACCGCATAAATAGGCCTCCCATATAGAGCACCACCATGACCAGCTGACTTGTTTATTGCATTCAACAGCTCTTCACGCTGTTCTGACCAAGTCATCGGTCCGCCTGAGAACTGTCTTTTACGTCCAACAGCTCCCAGCGTGGTTCTAACCAGGACATTGGTCCCATTGGTTGTTTGGGGCCTATACACTGCGTCTTCCATTTCGCGGTTGCCATTCCAGAAGCTTTCTTCCCATTGGTTGACAATGACCATACATATATAAGTAAGTATAAGTAAACCTACATAATTAATGCATTAAAGCTTTACTATTCATATTCTAAAACAAATAAATACAAAAAAAATCTTTCCAGTATACTTAATTCCTTATTTATTTAATTTTTAGTTTATGGAACTTTATCCTTATATATCCAATAAAAGCCTTGTGTTGTTAAATAGGTAGGTAACCCTAGCACCGTTGAACAAAGAGTAGGCATTTAATGTGGAAGTAGAGCTCGGACTAAGCTACTAGTGATTACCATTCGACCTTCACCTACAGACTGGGTCGATGCCGTTAACCGGCAGGCAACGAAAGCTATGACTTCGGAGAAAAATCCACTTCATTTCATTTAGTGCTCCAGTCTGGTTCATGTTTGTGTTTCACGGTTATTGATATTAGTCACAATGTTACGTTTTCCACTGAATCAGATATCGATCAATCGAATGGTTGCCGGAATTTGGCCGTTGCTCATGAGGTTTTGGGTTGTCAAGCTTTTTTGAGCTTTTACTTCGTAGGGTAGAACATCCCTAGCACAATAAATATCATCAAAAATAATAATGCTTTTCTTCATTCAGTTTCAATTCATTTTATGAATTTATCTAAACTATCTTAGTTACCTACTTTATTGTGAGTTATAGGACAGAATAAAGTATAGCCACTATGATAGCATATTTATATTGTATTGGGTTTATTTGTTTTATAAACTGTGGGATACATATCTATTCGGTTGTGATACGTAGTTAAATTTTAATGATTTAAGCATAAGGGCATTTATAAAAATTCGATCGTTAAATGGTTTTTTGAGATAATTTATTTTTGTTTTCACGTTTTTTTATCTTTTGAAGAATATTATTAATTTATGCAAAAAAAGAATTTAAGTCCTCATGCCTATTTATGATGGTCACTAATAATAATTAATTATGTATAAATTAGGCAATACCTAAGCCAGGAATGCCAAAAAAATATGGCATTCCATCAAGTCAGGAACACATGGGTGGTCGATCCTGCGAAGGGCAGACGACTCATAAGCACAATACAATAATGACCTCGACCTCACGGTGACCTCACCACCTGCCTCCACCGACCTGCAGGGAAGCCTCCCCAGCTTTAGTCACCAGCACCGCAAACAATGGCTTTGTCATCCACGTTTCTGTGAAGGTTATAATGTCATGCCGCGGCATCCATGTACCGCAGTGTCTTGTTGGCCATCAATAACAATTTGATGTCGATTGACGACTGATTACGGGGAAGGGGTGAATACATGTGCCGGGTTTTTTTGCCTTAGTTTGTAAGCGGAAATGTCTGCATCGTCACATACACGATTTACCTTTTTTTACACCTGATGTTAAGCAATACGGCCGCCCATAACAGTTGTATTGTCACTCGGACTTTAAAATAATAAAGTTTCGCGTGACACTGCACTGCGCACGTCATCCTGAGACATCACACAGTCTAGTAATCAGATTACTACACAGTTTAAACAGGTCATAAAGTCTCATTTGCCCAGTAATTTCACTAGCTACAATGCCCTTCAAATCGGAACACAGTAGTGCTTGCACACTACTGCTTGGCGGCAGAATAACTGGCAAAGCGGTGGTACCTACCTAGACGAACTTTGCAGAAAAGTCCTGCCATCTAGTAAATACCTCACCTTCACCTCCATACGAGGTATATAATTTTATACCCAATATCACTACGTAGGACAAGTGGTGTCTTAGCCAGTAGTGAGGGCTCAACTTTTTAGCGGAAACTATCCCTTACCTTATGATCTGTTTCACTACGAAATTAAGTACATACATTGCATCACTCAAGATACCACGCACATCTAAGAGCTTTAAGTGCGATATCATAAATATAAATAAAATATACGACACGTGCGTGTAGTTTAAATAAAATTATTGTCAAGTAGAAGTCCTATTCAAGTATAAGTAAGTAGCTATATTATGACATAATATATTATATTAAAATTATATTTATTGAAAAATCTATGGTTCAGTTTCGCAGGTTCTAACGAACGAACCAACGAACAAGGTTCCAACGAACAGAAACAAGTGTTTGCAATTACAATATCACAGATACCGAGAAGCAGTCATTGCTTAATCTACATAAATAATAAGTTTGACAATACCGTATTATACTTGATGGGGTTTTTAAGAAATCCATTAGTTACTTAGACTAGCCAGATTGAGGTCAACAATTTTCCACACGGAAATTTATACAATAAGGAAACTTTAGTAGATGTATAGTATAATAGGCTATGTCTAATAATTTCCAACAACTAAATCAATTTGCTGCTATGAAGTAGGTAGATTATTAATAATCATTCCGCGATTCAATGGTCGTATACCTACTATATACCACATGGCGGAACAATCAGTTATTATATGCCTTTTCTATAGGTACCTACTATGAGAATAGGATTTCAGGATTTTGTAATATTAATATTATTTTTATAAATATAAGCCTGAGTAATTGCTTACCATTGAATATTTATAATAAAGTAGGAATATTCGCTTCGTTTACCTACTTTAGTAGTTTACATGTAAGTATTAAATTATAGTAAGTACTTACAAAGGGTCTTTTTTAGGGGATATCTTAAGATTATGGCTTAGGGGTCTACTGCGCTCTCAATTGATGCAAAAAGGCTGATGATGATATAATGTGAAACCCAATTACCTACCTTACCTTATCATTTACCTGGTAGGTCAGAGAGCCCCACCTCGAACCATCCGCAAGCCCACAAAAGCCCCTTTTAGTCGCCCTATACGACAAGTAGAGAATATCGCCAGGGGAAAAAGTATGTTGGCAATTGCGTCTTGGGGCCTTACTATTAGCGCGATTCAAACGAAGCCCTAAACTGAATCACAAATTAAACTTATTGTTTATGCAAATTGTATAAGTATATTATTTACTTATGCTTACTACTTTACATTAGATCGGTAGTTGTCTACCCTATAACAAAATGTTCTTCGGTTTATTATTTTTAGTCATTTTTATTTTAGATCAAAATACATATTTTCAAAGCTTTCTACTTAACTATTATTTAACGTGGTTTAGTTGAGAAAGTCTAGTATTATCCTGTAGGTATCTAAAACAGTCAACGCTATACCATGTTATTTTAAGTAAAGTTCAAAACGTTAAACGAAAGCTCGTAAAGTTTTGTTTGTGTAGTAGTGTGTGGCGTGAGTAAGGGCGGGCGGAGGCTTCGCCGGGCCGCGGCTGCGGCGGCTACGGGCGGGCGGAGAAGGTGGGGCGCACACATTATAAGCGCACGCGGGCGGCGCGGCGCACACTCAACCAAACACGCGCACTGCGATAGGTCGCGCCGCTCGGTGGCGCCACGATCGCAGTCCTTCCCGCCACGCGAAACCTCACACATTTTCTTTGAAAATTCGTGCTAATTGCAAAGAAAAGTGAACACGCGAGTCAATCGATGACACAAAAGTGACTGTGATTTTTTTTACGAACTCTATTTTTTTTATCGAGTTTTACCAAATTTCGGTAGTTGTAGAGATTCGAACGTGATCGCACTAGTGAGACGAAAACTCGACGTTTCAAGTAGTAAGGATTGCGTTAACTGTTAACTGGAATCCTTGAAAAGGTGAGTCTAATGGGATGAATTATTAGATTACAAAAACAATACTCGATTCACAAAAAAAAATATCCTATGTGGATAAAAAGTTAATGATGATAATGTACAAAAGTCATAAAAACCATTTATAAGTAATTATTCTATAATCTCCACAGTTTAAGTGACGTTTTTGCTACTTTTATGTTGTTTTTCTAGCATAAATAGCTTTTAAAACTTTTAATCAAGGTAAATTGCATAAAGGTACGCAATTAAACCTAATCTATACCACAACCTTTTCTTTAAAAAGTTGTCATTTCATGATAGATTAGTACCTATCTAAGTGCCTAAATCTAACGTAGACGAGCATAAGTATGAGTACCTACTTTTTCAGTTTTTTCCAGTTCATTTAGTTTAACTAGTTCAGAATAATTTATTTTAGACCAGTTGTATTAAATATTAATTTTGTCTTACAATCAAATTGAGTGGTTGCACAAAATACCATTCAGTGAAAATGCGCCAAGAATTAGTTTAGTGACGTTTTCGAATCTGTGCAATCAATCGAAATCTGTTGGAGTCAATTATTGCCGGTTTGGTGTCACGGTCAACATTATTCCGAATCTGACATTGTCGAAACCGCCACGGTACACTAATTTTGCGTACTATGCCTGAATTCAAGCATAAAACATATCATTAAAATAATAGCGTTTTCAAAGAAAGAGGCGATAATATGAACGCATCGTGAGACTGTTATCACTTATCAGATAGTAATGGATAAGGCTAAAACTGCTATCTTACTGATAGCAGCAGCTACGTGAACTCATTCTTTGTAAATTCTTCAATATCAACAAAGCCTTTTTTGATGCCGATGCGCGTAAGTTACAGTGCAAAAGATTTCCCTATTCGGAACTAGCGATATGTCATTGGTAAGGTGATGGTTTGCTAAGGTAGGCATAAACTGGCATATTTTTATTAGGCGGCAAATGTTAAGTAATTACGTAAACAAAACCAGCGTTTAGTGTCACGCGCGTGCCTCAGCCACTTACCTACTTGTGTTTGTATATGAGTCATGTTCGTTGTCGTCCCCGTCGAAAACCGCTGAACTTAACTCTAATCTAATTTAGTAGACGCATGTGATTTTGTACTCTTTAGTATTTACAGTTAGACTTTTAGGAGATGACTTTCATCGACACTTCATTGTAAATGCCACACACCACCATAGAAAAGTTAAGATCATCTATCTTAGCTCATGGCAGTGATGTGATTGCTGACATGTTTTTGAAAACCTTGCAAATAAATAAAAAAAACTTGATAACTATCTACCGATAGAATGCAATATTTATAATATTTTGAGAAAAAGTTATTTTCCGAATTATACATTATTCAATCCAATAAGTTGTTAAACTGTCGTCATAATATATTATATTACTGGTTTATATATTCGCAACTGCACATATAGCTAAGTACTATATTTACTTAAACGGTGGCAAAACAAGTTTAAGTTTAGAAACTAGCTAACCAGCTAAACAACGACATAATGGCCGCACATACAAGTGTCTGACAAGTCGATAATGGCAAGTGATTAGTATTGCCCGCGAGGATCCGGAAGCAGGAAGGGCGCCAGGGTCGCTGGCTGCCAGTCTGCACACGTAACCCTCGCGAGAGCAGCAGACATTGGGATGCGACTCGAATGCTTGCAGCTACAATGATATGATGTCAATCGCGAAGTTTAAGGGCATACGCGCTGATGAATAATTGTAAGCATGGAGGAATAAATCTTAATAAAGCTGGTATACTAATGAACCTCCGTTATTAAAAAAGATTTTGTATGAAACACTTGCTACATAAGCGAAAAAGTTGGTATGTGATTTTAAGATACCCATTAAGTGAAATATTAAAACAATCATTTGTAAAGTTGCTTAGTTATACTTATGTCTAAATGAATAATTTGAATAAGATACGTATGAAACCTAAAATAATACAGACCTATAGCCCTGGTTACTCAGTTAAACTACACGCCAATCTTAACTGGTCTGTAGTCCTACTGATAGAACCTAAAGCCCTTTGTACTATGATCTGCAGAACCCAAGCAATAGATTGAAAAGTTTAAAGGGCCCACACTCAGGGCGAGTGTGGACCCCCTAACAAGACCAAGAAAGTCAATATACCAGATAATTTTTTTATGTGTAAAATAAAAATATCAATCGCCAGCATGGTTTGAACCACACATCCGGGTCATGCTTTAGTTAAGCTACAAATGGTCGTATGTATTTACCTAATTTATCCTTCACCCTTAACTAGCCAACTTAAGAGGTTTGTAGCATTAGCCATTGTGAGATTCATGAGAATCACCCAACCAGCATGGCAGATATATCAACACAAATGCTGTGAAAATAGCACCTCCTGAATCTAAATACCCATTTACTGTTTATAGAGAATCGCCAGCTTCACGTAATTTAAAGTTAAAGTATCCATTTTCATCACACAAATGTTGGTCCTGGGTAGGAATCGAACCCACAGCCCTCAGTTCAGAAGGCAGGGATACTACCAACTGAGCTATCGGGCCCGTCAATTAAAATAGTTACTTACCTACACTTAAGTCGTTTGGTACCTGCCTACTCAATTATATTCTTGTTTGCAGTTATTAGCAAGTGCCAGGGGCAAACAAATATCAGATAATTAGTGTCAAAACCTTACACGGGTTTTATAATTTTAATTAAAAAATACGTTTAGCTGAATGGATCACGTAGGATTATAATGTGTTAAAATATTTATATCTGTTGTGTAGTATGTACTAGCCGTGCCCCGCGATTACACCCGCATGGAAAACGAACTCATCTATAAGTATATCTCACAGGAACCACACAATTCCCTAGGATACCCTATACCTACCCTAAAGTACTCTATATTATGTTACTTTCGGACCTAATAAAATTACACCAAAGTACCAAAGTTCATCGAAATCCATTCAGCCATTCAACGTTCAGTGCTAACAAACGTATATATTTACATCTGCATATCCTAACCTAAAAAAATTGAGCCCATGGTGCAATGAGGCACCATTTAATTACGAAATAAGAAATATGAAAATTGAGATTTATACTATAATTTACAACTCAGTATATTAATTATATGTATACTGCATTGTAATGATTTACCTAAATAAATTATAAACACACAATTTAAACCCCTAGTTTGACTAATTCCCACATTCACACAAAAAAGTCTAGAGAAACTATAGGATCTACGGTCCCAAAACACTCAAAATAAGAAGCAATTCTATAAAAATGATAATTAGTGTTAAGTAAGAGAGCCGCGACCAATGCCACCAGTGAAACTGGTGCCTACAGCTGCTGAGGCGCGCCACGCTTCAAAGAGCGTAAAAATTGTGGTGACTCTTTGTTTGATTTGCGCTTTCAGTTTTATTTTTATCTATTCAAATTCAATTTGTAGGTACACATCAATTAGATAAAGTTAAGAAATAAGAAAAGGCAATTCAGTTACAAGCTTAATCACAAATAAATGATGTACTTACCTACAAAGAATATTCTTTAATGTATTTGCATTTTGCAAAAAACGTTGAAATTAAGTTTTTTTTCGATAATAAAAGAGCACAGTGTATGGATGATGGATTCTCTAATTAATTACTTACTTTACTTTCAATTCTAAATTAACGCATACATAAACATAGAGCAGGTGCAAAGGATAGTATACAGTGCTATACTTTTTACTCGTAATTTATCGGTTTTTCTGCAGGTACTTTTTTGGGGATAAATTATTTGGTCTCGGTAGAGTAACCACCTGCGTACAAAACCAATTAAAACCAGTAGCCGTTGAACATGAAAGCCATAGAAACAATAGAAAACGCTTAGAAGTGTTTATTGGTTAATCACAACTAAACAAATGAAACCTATGACTCAACAAACAAAACACGGGTGAATTTAAACTTGAACTATAGATGACAGACGTGCACGATGCCGTAGGTAAACCACTTACGTGCTCTATCGTCATATCGTCGAGTCAGTTGAAACAGTTTATCATGTATTTATAGTAATAGTTGCTGTTGACATGCTGCCCGAGTGAGGTGCCGCACTTCGTAAATATTTAGGTCACTAGTCATTCAGCCCGTAATCGTCGTCTGTTTTATCGACTGTTATTGCCATTTGTACCTCTAAAAAAGATTAATAATTTTACGCAGTTTCGATAAATTCTTACAAATATAATATGCTTGGTTTGATAGAGCAACTTGTCATGTTAGTTCATAATGCAGCTCTTTTATTTTCTAAACGATAATACGTGCATGTGACTATCTACAACCAAGCCAAGTCTACATAACATAACATAACTGTGATCTTTTGCTGCTGGTTTTATCAAGTAATCTGACTCATCAGAATGCTTTTTGAAATCTTTTATTTTATAAGTAAGTTTACACATCCGAATGTGAAATTTGTTTGCCATATGAATACCAACCATTTCAGATTTTTGTAATCCCAGACACGAACATTGCGAATCTGCTGCGTGTTATATGAGCTTGGATGAATCAATGAGTCACCAAAACAAATGATATCGCGGATATACAGTGGTGACTAAGATGACCCCTTGCTTAAAAAATACATTTATAGTACCTATATCTATACCTACATCGTATTGGCACAGAAAAAAAATATACATATTGGGTAAAAGGCGTTAGCACCTGTCTATTTTTTATTTTCTATTTTAAAATATAACTACAGCGCATTGTATAAGCAAAATTCGTATAAGTATTTTTAAAAGTACCCAGAAATTTAACATAACATTAGTACCTCTACGTAAGTATATAAAAACTAGTTTGAATAATTTGAAATATATGCAAAACTAAAACTAGTATATTTTGTTTGTTACAGATCATTCGCCGACCCGGACGGTTGTGATAACATATCAACAAAATCGATGTTTATTTACCGAGATATTATTCGTCATTAGCACAAATATTAGCTTAGGTCAAGAGTAATGACTAATCCGTCCTATATATATTTTTGATAATATATTTGGGATAAATGAACTTAGTTAGGGGTAATTTTATATCATCATCAAGAAGAATGGCGTTCGGAAGCATAAGAAGTACGTTAAGGATATGGACGGCGACGGTGGCGCTGGTGTTGTTGACCAGAAGTAGCGCCGCGCCGGCCTTCGGTGGAACGGATAAAGCAATGGTAAGTAAAAAAAATTAAATCGTTTATTTACAAAAGAAGTGAAACTGACTTCAATCGCCGATAAATACTTGGAT
The DNA here is from genome assembly GCA_963580505.1 of Ennomos erosarius. NCBI lineage: Eukaryota > Metazoa > Arthropoda > Insecta > Lepidoptera > Geometridae > Ennomos > Ennomos erosarius. The sequence continues at coordinate 9,245,250 of OY756978.1, forward strand.
AAAATGATCAATGTTCATCCAGTTATTTTGATGTGAAAAACCTATCACTAAGCCAATTATGAAAAAAATCTATGGGATCAATCCGAATGTAAATTAAATGCAAAGGGATTTTCTCAATCGGTTAATAAATGACGCAGGTATTATAAATGAGGTAATCAACATTAAGAAACTATCTGAAATGAGAACCTCTTCATTGAAGTCGGTTAAAAGTATTATTTAGAAATAGATCACCTACAATTACCTAGTAGATATACTCACAACTTACAAGTAAACATCAAAAATACAGTGAGGATGAAAGTAGCCAATTTTAGCAGTAAATATTCACTCTAAGATAAATATCAATTAAAAAATTACTCAACAACTACACTGCTTTAGTATCAGCAGAAATATCAATCAATCGCAATCAACAGAATCGGAAATGACTTGGTTGCGTAACGCCTAGAGCTGACTCAATATTCCGAGAACCACTCACAGGCGCCAAACGGAACCAAATCCCAACTGATTGTATCCGTAGTAGGTTGTACACTCACTCGTAGATGCCGCACCATATCGTCCATTCATAAACCCACCTATACCCAACCAAGATAAGAAACACACTTTTCACAAGAGACCAAGAACATTTTGTTTGTCTTCTCAAATAGTTTGCGTAACCGTGACTCACGCTTATAATGAACATATGTGTAAAGGTGAAGTAGGTAGGATATTGGTCATTAAAGTGTTTCAATGAGCGTTTACGTCATTGATGTAGTATTTGTAAAATATGAAGCTGTTAACATTTGTATGAATCAGTGCATATTTAAGGTCAATCGAGAAAATACAGCCAAGTATGTATTCTAAAGTAATTTAGGGATTAAAAATTATATCAAACACGATTATTCGTTTACTGTGAAATCTATGAGAATTAGTATTGACCGGTTTTATTTCCACTTCCGTAGACAGAGGGAATAGGTCGAGATACCAAATTTTCAATACCATGAGTCACAGTTAATTTAGTAAGTAGGCAATCACTCTTCATGTTTGTCTTCTCCGAGGGTGTACGAAAGGACGCAAAAGCAATAAAACGTCATCGTTTCTTGGAATCCTTCGCTGAGTAACAAACCGGTCCGCAGGTTGCTTGCTGCCAAGTTCTAGATACTAGGTCACAGGGTACCTACTTACACCAACCAACAGGTGCTTGATGCGAGTAACTCATGAACCTTAAAATTTATTGATAAAATGCGCTGCCAAGGTTTAACATTTAAAAAAATCCGGCTAGGGTAGGATAATAGACTGTGATATAGGTATGTATGTAGATATAAGGAAAATATGTAAGATTTCTTTTAATATATTTTCAGAGTTTTTGTATCAGTCTAAAAACCGTAATACGTAATATGTCCTATTATAAATAAATTTTACTTTATTTACTCAGGATCATTGTGTAGTAAGAAATAACGCAAAGAGCGGTAAACTAAGTAGCATGTCTTCAAGGTAGATTTTATTATAGATGAGATGACAATCGCAAAGCAAATAATATCCGTGTAAACACATTGTAAAATGAACAATTTACATGTTAAACACTTTACGCATTTTATGGTGTCTTCAAACAGGCACTATCGTAGTTTTGTAAGGAAACTTCCGTTGTGGTAGGTACAATAACATACATGATTATAGTAGTATAGCAGAAGAAGAGAAGAGATCACTTTTTGCGATAAGTCCGCCCATTGTACCTACTGTGGCTTTAAGTATGTAACTTTCTGTACTGTATCTAATTTTAATGTCTGGCGTACAATAAAGAATTTTATATTGTATGTGGTCATATTACGTGGTTTGAAAAATAATATGACCACGTAATATGACCACCTAAATTTTGAAAACGCCTTAATGCATAATTTTTTGCCAAATAGTTAGGTAAATGTCAAGGTGAACCACAGAGCAAAAAAAAAAACGCTTTCTGAAGCGTCATTTGTTTCATAGCTCTGTGAGGTGAACGAAGCACTACTCTGGCCTATTTCCTTTCTATGGATCACATTTAAATATGTATAATGTAATCAGCCTTTAAATTTAATTTATTCTCATTTTTCAATTTTGAAGGCAACTAACACGATGAATATTATGAAGAAAAAGTTACATGTCAAGGCGAATTGAGCGCTACTGACCCATTTAACTTCTTTTGGAATCCTAAAAATAAACACTTGCTTTTTGCAGGGAGTTAATATTAGTTATATTATAGCAAAAAATGTGTGATCATTGTAATATTTGCGGTTAAAGAGGTGCCCTACATTACCCACTATATGTTCACCTCGGTGGGGCTTATGGCCACCCCGTGAAAAAAGCACCGTGTGCAGTGCTAGGAACGTATTGGATAGGCTGAGATGTTGTTATTAGTCTTAGATTTAATAATGCTCAGACATATTTCATAAAGGTTTTATTAAATTATACGTCTTAGATCAAAACCATAAAACAATATGAAAAAATAGATTTCCTTGATTATGGCCTTCAGAGCGTCTGAAGTTTGAACCGTGATAATACAGGTTTTTACATCTAGTACAGTTTTTACACCCGTTCACAATGCATTAGCGTCAGCAGAGAATAAAATCCGTAAAGACAAAACCAGTCACATTGGGATTACCACATTCGATGAAGACCGGTTCTAATCTATGATTAGGAAAATACAAACCAGTAGCGTTGTAACGTCATTTCTGATCACAATCCGACGCGACGGACGGGGTAACATAATTATTCATTTATGTGGGCGTCCTTCATTCGTAGAAAAATTTAGTAACATCGACTAACAAAATAAGCTGATGTGATAGGTATAGTAAAAATATCCGTAGGTTACCATTCAAAGTATTGAAATGCTGAAATCGTTACTAGGATACGCTTCAGTGCAGACGAATGTCGTGCGTAGCGCATTGGCTACGGTCACGAAATCGTACTCTGTGCCCGTAAAATGCAGGCATAAAGAACAAGTTTGTTGATACAGTTTTTTGGGTCATTGTACCTGAGAGTCACGTGACAAACATGTGTACAGGTTACATTGTCACGGGCCAGGCATTTCCTGCATTTAAAGCCACTGTTATGTTATGATTAACGCACCCTTTTACGGGGGGTCATTCTCCTCACAAATATCCGAACGGAGAACAATAGCCTAGCCAGAAAGCGCCGAGAAGCTCTTTGTTTTCATAATTCCTACCTGACTCGATAAGTATGATATAAAAATTCGAGGCGTGTCCCACACATCGAGCGGACATCTCTCGTAAAATTTCCTCTGGCTGTAGAAGAACAATGAACTTAGTGTGGACGTAGCCGTCGCACGGTGTGCTCAAGTTAAGTACTACGAAAACAATAATTCAAGCTCAAATATTTATTCGAAATGTCCGATTGTTGTTAAAGTTTTCAAAGGGTTATTATCATTTTATATGTTTAATGTGCACTGTAGTAGGTACTAGGGACAATTTTATCATTCAAGTTGCATAGCTAACTGTCAACAAGGTGTTAAGCGGCACCACATAAAATTGTTTTCGGAAAACATTAAGTATATCTTTGTATCTCAGGATCGTATCAGCCGCGGCCGTTACGAGCCCAGAGATGAACGTGATGAAAAACAAAATGTTGTGCCGCACGATGCTACCGCTCGCGAGTCTTTAACCCCGGTCACGCCCCGCCATCCTGGGAATGAATTTTTTTTTGGTTTTCGCAAAACATTACTTATTTACATACTTACTTCATGGTTTTATGCTAGATAAATAATTTTTTTATTAAAACGGTTTGCACTCTATGGTAAACTTACAGAAATATATTTGTTTTCAGACATATTTTCCAATAAATACCTATATTGGATGATTGGAATTTAATCGAAATGGTTTAAATTGGCAACTTCGAATTTGGCTTATTTTCTTATAGAGAAAGTGTATCATATTTTCCGAAAACAAGCGATGTGAAGCTTACGGGCTGCGGCATGGTGGTTGGAGATGGAGATACGTCCGCGTTACGTCGCTGGGCACGGCAGCATGCGCGTCACGCACGCAGGAAGCGCTGAGCGACCACGGCCGCTGTCCTGCCGATGCCGGCTCATTGTTCGCACCATGCTTGTGCCATTTGATCGTTACATATACACGCTCACAATACAAGTTAATGTATGGCAGTATTCTTGAACATGAGTATTTAAATAATTATAACTGAAGCTAGTCTATCGCGCTCAACGTAACATTGCACACCCACCACAGACCTAGAATTTTTTCCTTACTCTTAAATCTATGTTGCGAACAGAGGAATAGATTACTTTTAATTTTATTTCCTCAATGTGGTAGTTAGGCTAATAATTAACTCATTAGACAGCTAAAGTGCAAACAAAATATAGAATTTTAGAAGTCTGTAGACATCTTTATGAATAGTTGTGCAAATATCCACTGCACTGCATACAGTCATAATAGACTACATATTTATTGAATTCTGTGTATTACGCTATTACGCAATTACAACTGGCATAATCATAAAACTACCGCAATTTGCTACAACTACAATGTGAGGTCTATTGCATTATGATATATGGAGTTGGAGGACACTGTAATTTTCTGTGTAGTTTTGATGAATAGATGATAAAATAAATAATCTGAGATTGAGCCCCGAGGTACACGTGTACCCATAGATGATTGGCAGGTAATCAACAGATCAGAGTCCATTATAATAAAGGTTGGAGACAATGTGCCACGTGACAAACGTGAGATGGCGGACAAAGGGCAGGCTCGCTCCTTACTCTACAAAAAACATTCTCTACATTTTACTACGGAAAAGTGGAGCTTCACACGCGATAGATTCTATTAATCTTTTGACAATCACAACGCAATTGAAACTAATTACCTGAGGACAATTATTATCCAAGTGTTCATGAGGATGAATAAGTGCGGTTGCGTATTTGTAGGTACTAAGTGTTATTTATTCTGCGGTTGCGTCTAGCTCTCACTGCACTCACTACACATGGCTTACCTACGATATAACTTCATGGCTTCAAATTCATAAACGTACCTATACTTTATTTATCTTTCGCATGGACGGCAACAAACGGCTTAGCTGAACAGAGTTCGTTAGTTTAATTGGAACTGGAGACGCATCTTAATGCAAACATTACAATACAAAAATAGCAACCGGCTAATATACAAACAAACATGTCGACTGTTGATGCTTATAGTATAATAGCCATGGACGCCAGAGGCAATTAGATATTCGACTTGTGTTTATATTGAGGTAATTTATAACCTATTTTTATATTGAGCATGCGACGCTTTGCGCGATGTCGTATAGTGCCGCATTCCTGAAACGACTCACGTTCTAAGATATACATAATAGTAATTATCATGGCGACGGCACGGGGTGAAGCTCTCCGCCCTAATTAACTTGCTCATACATACGGCACAAACAACCTTATACATACCTTATATACACGTGCACTCTGTTAAAATAACAACACATCAATCTGAAGATCGTGCCTGTTCATCTTATCACGGTTTACATATGATGACCAGTATTACCTTTTTAGGATTTATCCAAGAGTTTACGTTCGTACATACCTGCTTACTGGTTGTATATTTAAATCATTACACGTTATGTAACATCTGATTTATTACCCATGTTTACGAAAATACTTATTGTACATAGCTGCCACACGTAATAGATTAATACGCAATATTGTGAAAAATAACATAGCATGTATGGAGAAATAGGATCAATATCCGTAGTACGCTAAGAAATTATGCATAAATGATCTAATTTATATTAATATATACTTAGGTAACGTAATCAAATCCACGAGGTGCGAGTGGCGCAGGAGCGAAATGGGCCATAGGTGGCCTACTCACCTAGTTCTAGTCATTCCATCGGCATTCAACTATCGAGAACGTGTCGATAATTTGTGGTGTTATATGCAACTGCGTGATACAGGTGCACAAACAAAACAATAACAACAATAACAATGCACACATGCTTTGGTATAGTAATGATAATAAATTAAAATATTTTAATTTACCTCAAGATCAAGACCCAGACGACAGATATTATAATAATATTACTACTACCCATACTAAGGTTTAACTACTGATGATGTCAAAAAATAAATGAATAAAACTGAAAATTAAAACTGCTAATACGATATCCCAATAAAAATAACAGTTAAAAGCGTTGCATGCCTAATATAACAGATTGATTGGTTATAATTACCATACCTTAAATCTTTATCAATTAATTATTATTCAATTTATAATTAAATGTTCTTTCGATTTAACAATTTCGGAAAAGCATTGTCGGGTATTGCTCTGGCTTTATAATTATTTTCATTTTATTTGTTTAGTTTCTTTACATAGGTGGCCTACAACACTCTATTAGCTATACGATTTTGACCGGTCTCCTCTTCTTTTGATCTTGCGATCGAAGTAGAGTACGAAAGAACAGTTAAGAAATCAAGTATTTTTATGTAGTGAAAATAAAACGTCCTTAATTGTAGAAATAGGTAGGTAAAACTTATAATTATGAATACTTTCAAGGAGTTTAAAAATGCGACTACGAATCTTCTGTATAGTTTTTTTGCGTGTAGTATATATATAAGCAGATGCATTTTAAATATTATTTAACCGACTGTACCCGCTCATGAGAATTTAAATACTAATATAAGCAGATGATTAGAAGTAGAGATGCGTTGCACGTCGCGTGGGTGGAGCAGGTCGTTAGCATTGTAACTAGTTTTAATGCAATCATTGATGTATTTACTTAGAGCAATTCTTAGAAACGTCTATTCATTGTTTAACGAAATTACAACAAGTGATTTTCTTTCACAGGTAGTTTTATTCCTATCTGCCGATACCAATTAGCAATTAAATCACGCTATCTTTCCATCAAATTAATGAATACCAAGCAAGTCGCATAGTGTTTAGATGGACTATGTTAGAAGTAGACACTAGAGATCACATTTTAATTCATCAATTTGTATGGCTGATTTATTTTTAGTAAGGTATAAAACAAATTAATATAAATTAATTCCAAAAAGGTAATGTTTGCGAATATTTGCACGTGTTCCCTTAGTTCCTAGTACAGCATATCGGAGGTAAAGCAAACTAGGACTGATGCATTTCCAGGAAGTTTGCGTGACACAGCTCCAATCTTGCAACAACTCCTATTAAGCGTAGTACATGATATGCAAGTGAATCTTCAATGATAAATAAGGTACAATTGAAACAGGTTTAGATCGATAACCATACCTACAAAGCCTATTACAGAAAATGTCTCACGTCACGTATGAATTAGAGAAAGGTAAACACGAAAAAGGAGACAATGGAATAATTTATTGGCGTTCTAACTACAACGTTTTAAGCTTTTATAACTGCCAGTATAAATGAATTATATAAGTACCCTGAAGAAAATAAAATAATTCTATAAAGTTATAAAAGATCTGAAATCAGTTCACAATAATTGGCAAAGATATCATGTAGGATTGGCAAAAGACATAATTCCTAACAAAGTCCTATTAGTATGTCCAGATAAAGGCAGCTACTGCTACTGCTAGCATTAGCTACATTGATGAGCAATTAAATGCATTTCGAGGGTGTCATTAAATGCTACATAGATTACAAATGTTACAATGTAATCGTTCCACAACCTATAAACTATAGATAATAACCCAACGTATATAACTTACATATGAACTTATTACGCTTTTATTTGTGACGCGTGGATGAATGAATATCAAATAACTATGGTAATTGATACCATTAAAATGAAGGTTGTCTATGTCACCTTACGTAACTATAATTATTATTGTGACATGCAAATCAAATTAAACAATCTACTACGTTATTGAATTGAGATTAATACTAAATTATTATTTAGTTATATACGCAACGAATTTTACCTACTATTTTATGTATAACGATTTCTATTTCATGAGAAGTAATAAAGAACTGCTAATGCAAGTGTGCTTTGTGTTGCAAGTGTTGCATTAGACTTCCATTACATTATTTTATAAGCACAATAGATAGGTAATATAGGTATGGATATGAGTTTCTTTGTAGCTGAATGAATTTACCTGGCCCTGAAAGCATTGAGTAAGTTCAATGACAGGCAAAGGGATCCATTATAAAACGCGATAAGTGCTCATACACACTACACTGATTCAGCGCTTGCGCACTAGTTAAACAAACAGGGCTTGCCAGGAACTTAAAAAAATTGTGTATTTGTTAAACAAATGCAAGGTTAAGTCGTTTGTTTTTTTTTTTTTTTCTTCGTGTGAGATCTTCGTGTTGCTTTCTTTATTATTGTTAATTCTTTTAAAATTCTTGCAAGTAGAGTACACACGAATACACAGAAAACGCTGTAAAATTAATGGGTAATTATTTTATATTTGAATACTATTTTAGATAATGAAATATTTCCAATATAAATAAATATGTGTGGACATTTCACACAGCGCCATCTAGCCCCAAACTAAGCATAGCTTGTACTATGGGAACCAGATAACTGATACAATACTTATATACTTTTTTGTTTGTAAATACATACATAGAATACAATGTAACAACCAGACGCAGAACAAACATCTATGTTCATCACACAAATGTTTGTCCCGGGCAGGAATCGAACCCACAGCCCTCAGTTCAGAAGGCAGGGGTACTACCAACTGAGCTATCGGGCCCGTCAATATAAGAAGCCTTCCTTTTATGATAAGAGGGAGGTTGTCCACACCTAAAACCTTCCAAAGTTCTTATTACCTTTGAGTGCCAAAGCATGTCATCGGTGCAAGTGCGTCAACTGTGACTCAACTGATACGTATGTATTGACCATTTGCTAAGTTTTGCAATGATTACCGTTACACCCGTTACTTTCTTGGTATCAAACTGTATTAATTATAATGATATCGAACATGTTTTATTTTATTTTCATTGCTCTTTATTGTCAAGTAGGTAAATACAACTTGATCTTGAGCAGACGCGTGGTTCTTGATTCGCCACACCAATCTGCGTTAGAATCACTTTCTGTTTTCGAGACACGTAAACTTACTCATCCTTTAAGAACTCGTTTTAGTTCTGCTTTCTCTTTTGTTTGCGAATGCATGTAGATTTAGTCGGAAATTGGCATGTGGCAAGGATATTTTTACCAATTAGCATTGTTGGTTTGCAATGATGCGTGATAATACGTTCTGTCGAATATCCCCCGAGGCGGTAAAATTTGCATGAGATAAGTAGGTTTGTGGAGCGCAGCATCTCGCGCCGCCGTCCGTCGCTCTGACAGACGCCCGTTACTCACAGCTCACGGGCACACTGACCTCGATCCGCGTGTACGAATTTATCACCTATCGCCCACCATGGCTTTTACCTTCATTGCTCATTAAACTTTCTCAATGCTCAACTGTCTTCAAGAATGCACAAGTAGGCTTAGGGTTTGACCTAACTCTGTCCAACTTATTATTCGTCAAATTTCATGGTTTTACAGCTAATGGTTTTAAGGCATAAATTTTGTGTGCCGTGAGACAACAAAGCAATGTGCATATTTGAAGAAGTCTCATCTCCTTATGGAAACATTGTTGTATCTACGGCCATATAGCTTGTCCTATATGTCTGATGTGCTACTACAGTAAGTAGACAAGACACGTCACTTCATCACTTGTGCAAACCTTCCCAATGTTAAGGCCGTTTTATTTTACAAACAATGGCCAGGCTCGAGGTGTCAATGCCCGACTCTCGACGTCGAATGGGCCTAAATTTCTGACACACCAAAAATGTGAATGATAATTTGGTTAGTCACATAATGGAGTTATAATATGTATTTATTAGTATTCAAAAAGCAGTGCAATACAATACACACGCTATCTTTAATCTTCTATAATAAAACTTTGATTCAGATTTTATTATATTTTTAAGCATTATTGTTACAAGTATAAAAAAGAAACAATAAATAAAATGAATTATAACTGGCATTTATATGCAAAGAGAAACTTTGTTAAAACTTAGCTTGAAGAGTCAGTTACAGTCATTGGCTTCAAATAAGCTCACTCGGCTCAAGTGCACATAATGAACGTTCACGGTTGAAGTATTGGCATCCCAGACGTGAGGTATACAGCAGCTAGAATAGAAGGAACAAAGAAGCGACTGCAAAGCGTGGCACTTTGCTGCTGGTGCCAGGTCGAGACCTGCGCCTGCGCATTACAAATTCTGAGCACGGCAGACAATGTCTCTGCTCAAGGTCGTCCATGTCTTCTTTTATATCCACACTCAGATATCTTTGCTAATATTTAACGGTTTCTCGGTGTGACGATGACTAATAAATTATACTATATCTACTATTCGTAAATTATCTTATTGATACGTTTTTTGCAAACAATGCATTAACCCAACATGATGTTTTAGCCAAGTATAGATAAATTAAATCTGACATCGCTTCTTCATTGTTTCATTAAGATTTTTTGAGTTCGATAAGAAATCATATGTATGTGTTAATGTTCTTGTGTTGTCTTCCAAGATATTCTTATCAGGTAGGTTGACAATAAACAATGGATGGGTTAACCTTGCGGTGACGCGAGATAATGTAACGTTAGCGGGGACTTCTGATGAGATAAACCGGAGCTCTATTATATGCGCATTAACGCCTGTTTAATAATGACATAAATCTCAGCAAATAGGGGGATGTATTTCAAGGGTCCCCTATATAATTCTCCTGAGGCTTACTTATTATTTCAACTTCTGTTTACATCTTATGAAGCTACTTTCTACCAAAACGAGATCGCTTCTATACGTGGGAGAAATTTTACTTTGTCACTGTTGGTTCCACTGTACACTATTTTTATGAGGTGCTAGGTTGAGGTATATGTGGTAGTTGACCATTACATTACTAGATGTTCATCATCAACAGCTTGAAGACGGTTACTGCTGAACATATACCTCCCTACATATAGAGCACCACTTAGAGCGGCTGCTCGGCTCCCCACCGACGCCGGTCTACCTAATAATAGCGAGGTGGTACTTATTCTAAGAGCGAGGTACAAATATTTTATATGCCTTTTTATATTGAAAATGACGAGTGGTGGAAAAGCACACCATATAATTTAACGGAAACCTAAAATCCCCATAGTTAGATAGGTATAAATTTCTATTAGATATACCTACCTAGTTCATAAAATTTTTGTAACTCATAGGTATTTGTTAATGCCCAAGATAGAATCAAAGTACCTACGTCTAGTATATGGAGTATGCTCTCGAACGGATTTCCTTTAAATTCTTAAATGTAGTTGAAGCTGTAGAGAGCTACATCGCTCACGAGATAAGTAGGATATAGTTTTATAGCTGGGAAAATCCACCTCAATGTCAATACAAACAAACTAAATTTAATATTTATAATGTCAATACAGATAACCTAGTAACAACATAATGTGTTTTGACCATAATAACAATATTGAAGGTAGGTATTGTACAGACGGAAGCGCTGAATTTAATATCAACACAACTCTATCTCTTATCCATTTCGGTAAGACTGGTTAAACTTACTTAACACATATTCTGGTCATTAAAGTTATTGATGTAAACTTTCAGCTCAAGTAGTTTCTAGCACAATATTCTCAATAAAAAACATTCACTTAAATTTATGTCTTCAGCAGACTAATGATATTGCTTATTTCCAGATGTACCTGGCCCAGTATGGTTACCTTAGTCCTTCAGTACGAAACCCCTCAAGTGGACATATCATGGATGAGAGTTCGTGGAGACGAGCTATCGCAGAATTCCAGAGCTTCGCCGGTCTTAATTCTACAGGTATGTCTTACTTGACTCTTGAGCTTAAGCGGGGCTCCCAAGATACAGGCTATGCCTAGTTTGGGGCCCGTAGCAAATTGTCTCAGCTATTTAATAATACAACTGCCTATTGTGCCATTGCCTATAATACTAGAGTATTATAAGCTATGGAAATAATAATTAAATAAAATTGTCACTTTGTTGTAATATTTTTTGGATAATAAAAATTATTTATTTATTTATTTATTTAACTAACCTCTGGATAGTACCAACTAACATGTCTCTCATCAAGTACAAAGTTATATTGTGGAAAAACTGAAAGTAGTGTAATTACCCTTACTTCAAGAGGCTCAGTTCATAGACCCGAGATGTAAAATGTAGTTCCGTATATGTCTGCATTACGTTGATTGTTTTTCTTATCATGAAGGATATAAAATTATATTGCATATGTTTCAACACTAATCTTATAGGCTTTATCGGTCATTTGACGTATTTTAATAATAGATTGGTATGTGGTTGTCGCTACTGAGGATTTCTTGGGAATGTGTACTAAAATGAACTTGTAATGGAAATTAGTTAGTTATATTTGTGTAACAATAAGAAACAACTCCAGATACAAGAATTTTGTTTTACTGGGAAGTAAAATACACGGAACATTCAGAAAATTATTTGCGGTTAGTGAAAGTCGTGACAATTTGTTTCGTGATCGATATAATTTCAAATGGTTGTCATAGATACTGCGGCGATTACTTAACCAGCATGGTTGAGATTGCGACTTACGGGATACAGATATTTATATACCTATACTGACTTTATTGAATCCCCAAAGCCATAAGACTAAAAACTGATACTGGATTTGCAGCCATTCCTGTCAATAAAACAATTAAATTAATTGCACATATAAGTCTTCTCGATGAGTAACTTAAGAGATGGTGCATTTCTTGGATTACATGAATCGACGTAATTTATAGCAAAGCGTAAGACTCACCCGACCGTACCTATACTGACTGGCCTTGCATTGCAAGTTGGTCAGTTATTAACTTACTATAAGATGGTTGCTGGTAACAATCATGTTATAATAATATACGTATGTATGTATATCTACTTAATTAATGACGTAAAGCGACTGATTGGGCCCGTATAACGCAACAGTAATGAGATGGTTGTTATCCGCTGTCTTCAAACAATCTAACACTGACAGAGAATTCGGCCTATTGACTAAGTAAATAGTACATATTCTATTATCTAAGGTAATAGAATTGGAACTATGCACGGCCAACGGCTAAGTTTTCAGGCGCGTCTCCTTTAAATCGTTGATCTAAAAACTATTTTGATTGTTATTATCGTATGCACGAACCAAATTTTTTCAAAACGCATTTTTGCTACTTATACAATTCTATATTTATATCCGGGTTTTATCACCAGATATCAAGTTGTTTCGATCCGATCATATAAACTAGGCATCTGGGACTATGATTCAATATTACGTTTTAATAACAGGTACTTAGTTGATATGGTGACCGGTTGCTAGCCGTACACGCTCTGCAATTTAGTAACCTTGATGAGTTCTCATCACAGCTATTATAAAGCACACATTGACAAAGCAATTTATAAGTGTGCACGAACGTAGGTATTCGAACTATATAGAGCTATGTGAGTAGAGCCTGAACTCACTCCCGCACTTGTACGTGCCTTGACAGGAGAAGTAGTTTATTGGACTCCAGTATGAGTGGAGCCGATGCGATTATGTAAGCAAATAACGCATCGGTGTACACGCATAAATACATTATTCATTGCCGGTCACTGCACGAGTTCGGTCGAAGTTGCGACCGGATCGTCTTACGACTCGATTAAGCTTTTAATGACAAAATTAACGTCACTTATATTAACATCACGTGCAGTTTAGCTACACATAAAGTGGAATAGAACAAAACGTTGTCACAGCTGCTCACTCCTTCCTGCTAAATAAATACCAGAGAGTCCATGATCGAGGTTAGTTTTCCTCATTGTTACTGATTTATACCTATCTACCTTTTTGTGATTCTTCGTTAGATTTACTTTAAAGTGGTTCAAATTTTTAACAGTTGAATTTTGACCATTATGCTCACCATTGGTATGGTTAAACCGTTGTTCCTGTTTATTCAGAGTTTTCCGCGTGCGGTTTTGGTCGATGTGATTGTGTAATTACTTCCTCGTCATCAAAATCAGTCGTCACAAAAAGTAGCAGTTGTATTGTTGCTTGAATTTTAATCACGTTTAGCGACTGTAAGAATCGTTGGGTGGCTGTTAAACCAAAAGCAACTAGTAGTTTTGTATTAGGTACTGATAGTTGTATATTTTGGTTTGCAGGAGAGTTGGATGATGATACAACAAAAATGATGTCACTGCCAAGATGTGGAGTGCGGGATAAAGTCGGCTTCGGAGAAAGCCGTGCCAAAAGATACGCTCTTCAGGGTAAGATTATTTCCTTCCTATAAATTGCTTATTGGGAACTTTTTAAGGTGTTGTTGACGTCATGACTCACATAAAAAAACTAGTTTGTGGCAATTTGCTTTCCGCGTTAACTTCGGTTACACCTACTGTACCCTGTATTTGTGTGTATAAAAGTATTTTTGAACCAGATGTCACCTTTATATTGTATTTAAAATGTCTATAGGTACTGTGCATTAGGGTGTTCGATTTATAGAGCGATCTAAAAGTCAGGTGACTTTATGTTTTCATTACCAATTTCAACGTACTTTATACAGCGAACTTAATTATACTTAGATAGGCACCTACTTACCTATACCTTTCAACTAATAAAGTGCGATAGCGTGTACAAACGCCGTATAAAGCTAGTAAAATATAGATACGGTTCAGTTCTCTAGTACAATTCATAATATGAGTGTGACACTATTATTATCTAATGTCACCTACTTTCACACGCCACCTTTTTATAAGATTTATTTTAAACTTTTTTAACCAAAAGCTTAAACGTCTTAACCTTTAAAGTTGGGTACAAGTTAAAGTATAATGTAGGTCAACTTATATATATACCTTTTTGTGTGTGATGCCACATTTAACGGCCGTGATTGTTTACTGATTGTTTTAACTCAGGTTCAAGATGGCGCGTAAAGAACCTAACATACAAGATCTCAAAGTACCCGTCGAAACTGAACCGCGCCGAGGTAGACGCCGAGCTTGCCAAAGCCTTCTCAGTGTGGTCCGACTATACCGATCTCACCTTCACGCAGAAGAGATCCGGACAGGTCCATATTGAAGTCAGGTAATTATACCATAGGAGTACTTAGTTTTTACACCTTCTATAACGAGTGTCCAAAGAGGCGTTTATGGGGAGGCCTATATGTTTACTAGTGGAGGCCTTCCTGCTGATGATGTGATATGATAGGAGCTACTAAGTATTTGCTACTACCCCAGATAATATAATAATACCTACAGTACAGATGCCTCATCCCATACAACGGAATAACGGCTAAGTTCGGGCTATTTTTCTTTTGTACCTGATGGGACCCCATGCTACTACGTAATTCAACTGAGTTGTGTAAAGCATAAATGTGTGCATGTAATAGATGCAAAATTAATAGTTATTTGCCATACAAGGGTGCAAAGTTGGGTTTGGGTGCGAGTACTTGAATTGAAACCTGAGCAAGCAAAGGAGTCTAGGATTAGTTCAAATGAAGAATCCTGAGCGTAGCGAAGGTTTCAAGGGTACGAGACGCAAAAAATCTTTGCAGCCGAGTGAAACACACAACTTTTCACCTCACTACAGCGAGGAAAAACCAAGGAGGAACCGAGGAGAAACTGCTTAAAAAGCTAAGAAAATCTTAGCTTATTCATAGTTATGGGTGGCCGTAACGCTTAACATCAGGTAAAAGACTAGCTCGTCCCGTCATTCTTTGAACATTAAAGAAAAAGCGTTATTAATCCATTTTCATGCAGTTATCGTGTTTGATAGCATTTTATAAATACTATTTGGTACTAGACATGGGATTATTCTAAAAATGAGGTTGGCGAATGAGAAAACGAAGAAGTATTATATAGGTATATTTTAGTCGATATTAATGAATTTTCAGTGGACTGGCAGTATCAACAAGTTTAAATCAATACTTGACTGGCTAAATACACCGTGTGTGTGGAGCCATTATATAAGAATAAAAAAAAGAATAATGCAGATCTGTGGTCAACCACAGTCTGTGGTTAAATCCTCAATTATTATTGGCGAAGTAACGAATTCTAGCTCTATGATTGGCGAGAATATTATTAAATAGAAACGTTCGAATTTTAAAAACACTGCTCGCTAGCGATTTAAATGCGTTTTTGCGCCCAGATTTCGAATGCCAAAGAGAATCTTTCCGAGCCAGTGAGGTGAAAATAATATTGCCACTGTGATCTGCGTATATAAACGTCTAGGAAGAACGGAGGCTGGCCGTTTTGAATGTAGTATTAATTAACCCTTACCTAAAAAATAATATTTATAACTGAACTCATCCACCCTGCATGGTTTTCTATCAGTATATCATTAATGTTTATTTAGTTAAATACTCATATAATAATTATTATCCCACTTATATTCGTGAACTGTATTTTGGTGGCCATTAAAAAATATTTGTATTGCATTGGTAAAGATGATCAAAACTCATCAATCTTTTAATGTTTATTCTTTTTTTTTATTTATTTATTATTTAATTCGCACGACAGACATGTAACAGTGATGTCGGCAGTGTGGAACACACTGCTGATATATTTTATATTTTGATTCATACAGAGGATTAGACTTAATGGTACACGAAGCAGCCCAAACGCTATTGTGCAGTTAATTCGGGCTGGCAATAATAGGGCTTTTCGTCACAATTCACGGTAATCTGCGTTGCGTAACCGACCGACGATTGTCATTGAAAACGTATTATTTGGTACATGATCATGAAACCACTTACTTAATACACTCGAACTTATGACATGCAATAGTGCAGGTATGATGACGCGTGTTCTCTTGAAATAATTGTGTTTTAACTTAGGAAACATCGCATAAACAACAAAAAATTCAAGCGCATTAATTACATGGGTAAATTTTTTTTATTCATTTGTTTAGATTTGAGAAAGGAGAGCATGGAGACGGTGATCCTTTCGACGGTCCTGGAGGCACCCTTGCCCACGCCTACTTTCCTGTAAGTACTTTTATAATTATGATATATATAAATAAAAATATGTGTGGACATTTCACACAGCGCCATAATATGAAGTATGAAATCGATAGACTCACCAAACTGACCCCTTGTACTGCTTTGTTTGGTCGGCTCACTGCTATGTTAAACAATATTCCTAGTCAAGTGGCTATGTTTTTACACATGTTAAATCAACAAAGCTAAAGTAACACTGTTAAATCCACCTAACCATTGAAAATAATATTACAAAATATTTATTCAAAGTAATGACAGCGGAAGTAACCCATTGACATGTAAATAGTGAAAGCATGGCTATAGTAATACGATATTCACACATTTCATGGTACATGAAATATTATAATTTTGGTCCTGGTGGCATCTCTCGCAACTTACAAGTATTGTACAACTATTGTGTAATATTTTTCATACAATAGTTCTTACAAACAGCATTATCTTGTAATACTGAAGTCACACTTGTAACGCTTTCTTACACCTGATTACAGTTTATCTTACGTAACAATTAGATACAGAAGATGATTGTGGTTAAGTGGCAACGATCAATTAAATAAATATGTAAAATGCAAAGCAAATACCAGCTTACATTTCTACTACCACATTAGTGATTGAAGCCGTATAAGGTACTTAACTAAATCAATATAATCGACATCAATTTCTTTCAAGGAAGTGTAATTTTATATCTGTTCTTACTCTATCAGAGTATGGTTTACATGACCGTAATAAAATAGGTAGATTAGATAGAAGCGCAGCCTTGAATATCAAGTTCAAAGCTACAAATACTTTGCAAAGCGTCCGAAGGTGCTTTCTATGTCACTGGATATTCTCTGCTGTAATGGTGCTCTAACATTGAGAACCGACACGCAAACTTGACGTGAATGCTACTTTATTGCTATTGCGGCTCCTCAGGAGAATATTTTGGTTTGACATTGAATGTAATTTTATGTTGATATTTAGTATGAATAATAGCTGGTCAAAATATCACTCTGTGTGGGGCACGTGGTCAGCAGTGGACGCCTTCCAGCTAAGGATGATGATGATGATAATAAATAAATAAGATCGAAATATCTCTCGATGCTAGGTAATTTTAGTTCAAGAGTTTCTAATACCAACTGCAGTTGCTTCATCGTTCACTGAACCGATTTCAAATGACCGTGGAATGGAAATCTCGGGAACGAATTATAGAGTAGCGAATCGGACAATTTTAAAGGCTGTCCCCAAACTCTATCAAAGATAGTAGGTATTAACTGTTTTTTTCTAAATGAAGTGGCAATTGTTATTTGAAAAATATCCGCCAGAGATATTGAACTTCGTTAATCAGCTCTCTACTTCTGCATAACAAGTATATAGTATTATATACTAGTACAATAGGCTCCCTATATTACGGAAAAGTATTGAGCTCCAGATAACAAAAAAGTCAAGTGAATATGACGCATGAGTGAACATAGGAGGTGTACCTGGTGCGTGGCACATAATTGTGTGCAAGACGTGCAAGTAATGACCGCTATCATTTTACATGCCTTAACATTGCAATATTTTGGATTTTTAGGTTCTAACGGATGTAAGTTTTGTAACTGATATTTGCTATAGGTGTACGGAGGTGATGCCCACTTCGATGACGCCGAGCAATGGTCGATCAACTCACGGCGAGGGACCAATCTCTTCCAGGTAACTGCGACTTTATAAACCGCAAATTAATGCAATGAAGCAGTGTTTACTGTTTACCCAACTACTGTTTGTTTAGCAAAGTTTATTGACAGCAGTGTCTTCATAGCGACGTCACGAAGTATTCTCAGATGAATCTGATTCATTAAGAAGTACCCATTTATTTAAGATTAATAAATAAATAGCACAGTTTTATAAGCTTTCTCGTTCCTACTTTTAGGTCTAATGAATTACTAATTAAAGTTCTTAAAATCCGTTACTTTAATTCCAGGTGGCAGCACACGAGTTTGGCCACTCGTTAGGGTTATCTCATAGTGACGTACGTTCGGCGCTTATGGCTCCCTTCTACCGTGGCTTCGACCCTGCCTTCCAGTTAGACCAGGACGACATTCAAGGAATACAGGTAACCCTAAGCTTACTTATTCCCGTAAGCTTGTAACAGTGAACGGAGTCTCGCAAAACCGAAGCCGAGCGGTGGCCTAGCCGGATACCTAGTCTGGTAATACTATTTTTCAATAATGTGTCATTGGGTGTACATATCCCCGGGGAACTGGGAATGAACGGAAAGATCGTCCCTTACTTATGTTTTCCAGTACCTACTATGACCTCTATTATACATGTAGGTATGTATATATAGTGCCCCATAAATAAGGTGAGCCCCAGATGAGGCACCCCGTTGACTTATACGCAGCAGTAAAAACCCAAGGCCAGGGTGAAATTTGTTTGCCGGGAACATTAATTAACTTGGCGATGTTTCCAGGCTCTGTATGGGCACAAGAGTCAGACGGACATCGGTGGAGGCGCTGTGGCGCCCTCTGTCCCTCGAGTCACGACGCAAGCGCCCTCTGCAGAGGATGCCGCGCTCTGCGCTGACAGCAAGATCGATACCATCTTCAACTCTGCGGACGGAGGCACTTTCATATTCAAAGGTAACGGTTACTTGCTATTTTTTTACATTGCATTGCGAAATATCGCCCTTGGTATTAAAATTAACATTATCTTCTCGTTATTTATTTACCAGGCGAGCATTACTGGCGGCTGACAGAGGATGGCGTTGCCTCTGGATACCCAAAGTTAATCTCCCGCGCCTGGCCCGGCCTGCCTGGAAACATCGATGCTGCCTTCACATACAAAAACGGCAAGACTTACTTCTTCAAAGGATCTAAGTACTGGAGGTACAACGGCCAGAAGGTGGACGGCGACTATCCTAAGGATATTAGCGAAGGTTTGTTTTGCTTTTGTTACTATTGCTAGCTTCACTTATAGTGCTGCGGTTCTAGCTTTAATTAGGTAGGTACCTACATGCTGAGGTTTGCCCTTAAATATCGATGGGAAGTTTTCTTTTTTGGATGAATGTCTATTATAATCGATTTAAAAGGTTGTTTTCATTTAGCATAACATGATTCTTTATTATCTATTCGAAGCATACTTTTTAATTGAGATTTTAGAGTAGAGACCTTGAAGGAAAAATCAAACAAAAAATTATTATTTTTTCGTGCCTTTTAATATTATGATAACATAAACTGATGATGAAAGTAAAAACGATAAAACACATGGACCGATATATGAGAAGAGTAATAAACTGAACGGAAATGAAGTGAACTGACAATTAAATTATAGAATCGACTTCTTCAATTCTGAGATTTTTCAAATCCGGTTTGCAAAAAAGTGAACACCAGTCCCATCTTTACCAATTTTCACATACATTTCAGCGCTATCACTAATCACCTAAAACATATCTCAATTGTTCATAGTTTATAAGCAAAAATTAAGACGTCAAACATAACCAAACTATTTTTCTACTTGCAGGGTTCACCGGCATCCCAGACAACATCGACGCGGCTTTGGTGTGGTCAGGCAATGGCAAGATCTACTTCTACAAAGGGTCCAAGTTCTGGCGGTTCGACCCCGCGCAGCGTCCCCCAGTCAAGGCCACATATCCTAAGCCCCTGTCTAACTGGGAGGGCATCCCTGATAGTATAGACGCTGCCTTGCAATATACCAATGGATACACGTATTTCTTCAAGGGCGGCTCGTACTGGCGGTTTAATGATAGGACGTTTAGTGTAAGTATGATTCCATCATTCATACACTTCGATCGCTTCGATCGCTTTTTACTATCGAAAGCGGAATTTTAAACCCCGAGAATAGCTATAGCATATCTTTAATGGCTATTTACTGCTATTTATAGCGTAATCAACACATACATTTTGAATGTAAAGGAATCCAGTTTGTACGATATAAAATATAACGCTATTAAACAATAAATTTATTTGTAAACTTGAATCCACCACCCCCTCTTTCTAATGAGACCATTCACTCCAACTCCGCAAAGGAAATAAGTTATCTTGACCATAATTTTCAATTATATAAACATTACAATCTGCTACTAAATCATTAAATCATTTAGACGATAGTACCTACTTAAAAATAAAATTATTGTATAACCAAGAAAAAAATAAATTACAGGAAAACAACTTATGATCAGCTTATGGGTGGTCTTAAATCTAAAAAACTAGATACCTCTATCTCTTAATATTTAGATGGACAAAGATAGAGATTTAAGGTGATCGCACACTGTGCAGGTGGACACGGATACGCCTGCGTTCCCGCGCTCGATCGCGTACTGGTGGCTCGGGTGCAGCAGCGCGCCGCGCGGCACTATCGGAGGTAACGCGCGGCTCGCCGCACCGCTCGGCGCTCAACTCTCAGATGACGACGTCGGCGACATCGTGTTCGACGCAGGTAGGCCGGCGCCCCGCCGTACGAAAAGCGCGGTTCAGGTGGTAACCTCACCCTCTAGCACGGACTGGAGACAAAATATTAAACCCTGGTTACTCACTTTTTGTTTCTCGGAGGTGGATAAAATTGAAGATAAAAACTTTGTTTTTTGTTCGTGCTAAATGGGCGGATAGTGCTTGGTTGATGGATTTCGGTACCTGAAGTAAACTGAGAAATAGCTCTGTGGAGCGGGAAACAGGTTTTCAATGATTCAATGACTTGAGACTTTGTACTTGAGGTTTATTAGATGGGATCGCCACGAGAGTTTGGTTTGACTACCTAATTAATAATGGCGCCAAATGAACTTAAGACTTACATGACTGTATTTAATAGAAAATTTTGCCACTAATAGTTAGTGTAGTGTAGGTCTTAAAGCTTATCTACACATACCTTATAACATTGATTCTAAGGTAACTTTAATGGAGATAATAGTATTCATGTCAGGCGATCAGCGTACCTTTTCACACTGACCACATTTTACCTGATGTCAAGTGATAGCATTAGTTTGTGACACACTTTTAAGGTTTCACAGTAATTAGCAGTCCTATGTAGAGCATATTTTTTGAACTTTGCGTTCAGTGTTTATATAGAGCTCTTTCTATATACGAGCGAGCTTGCTATCAAAATCCATCTATCAAGTAATCTGTCACAAGATACAAAAACATCCTTGTAATAAATGTATTTTATTTGGTCACAAGCGTGACTGAATGAGTATATCTTACCACCTGAACAAAACCGGGTAGCTCTCTTTTTATGATTATTATGAAAAATTAATAATGTTCTAATTATAATTTGTCTTCCTTGTGCAATGTACCGTAGGTAATAATTACCGAGAGAGCTTACCCAAATCAGTACAACAGAAGGGATTTACCACCTGTCGACAGCTCTACCTTTGATTGTTACTCTTGTCTGTATTGTTTTGTTTGTCTTGTAATTCTATTAGTTTGTATTCTGTTCTGTCCATCTTTTCTTAAAAAAACTTTTGGTCTATTAGATTAGTACTGTCATTTTTTTCTTTGATTCATGTGTTATTGTTATTTTCATTCTAATTTGTTTTATTGTATCTGATGATTTGATGTGATATTGTTGTTGTTTCGTGTTACCTAATATCGTTAACCCATACCTTTTCAATTACTAACAGATAATAAAAAGATAAAATAATAAGCTAACATTGAGAAATGATTTGATTGCAACTAACATTACTAAAATGAAGAAGGGTGCTATTATTAACAATTTATATTTTAACATCAAACGCCTGCCGCTAACATGTAACCCAGGGGTCGTTGGATGAATGTTTGCTGTGATGGCTTGAGCGGGGAAAGGCTTATGAGTTGTGGCTTTTGCGTAAACGAGCGCGCCAGATGGTGGTCGGTCCCTTACAACGATATCGCTGCGGCTTGGGGCGCCACCCTACCTGCTGCGGGGGAAATGTGACAACCCTTTATTGAACATAAAAATACATTTTCATCAAATCCCTTGTCACATTTTCTCTGCAACAAAGACAACAAAAATATATTAGTATTTCAATATGTGTTTTTTTTTTTCAAAATCTAATTCACATAATTTAAATGTTGATTTAAAGCACTGGCACTCAGTCGTTAATGTTAAATTTCAATTGGTGTTTTCTAATATAATAAAACCACAATAACTTTGGCTACAACTTTCTACATATTCAAATTTGGTACCTACACGTAATACTTTAAAAATCGCAGTTAAGCTCATTCGTGAAAATAACATATCGCTACAAGTTTTGGCCAAATTATTTGTTCCTAACTAAAAAAATTGATTACCTTGACGTGTAACATTCACTTGTTTTACTTTATGTTGCACCTTTTAACGTTACAATAATTTGTAACTATGTGTACTTATGCCATTTCACATCAGAACAATTTGTGTGTTTTGCGACACGCCTTGCGTGGAGCACGGTGCCTGGGATAATCACATCTCGATGTTTGTTTGTGTTTTGTTTCTAGGTGTAAAATCATCCGCACCCAGATCATTCTTCTGGTTCAGGAAATAGCCTCGATGGAGAGAGTTCCTGAATGTTGTACATAGAAAATTATTAAAGAACAAAGACTCAATTAGTTAAATAAACAATATTTAAGAGAATACCAGTGAGATTAAAGCATAAGCGGTGATTTTAGTACCGGCGAGCTTGACACACGCTACCTGTACGTTTTTCTTCATTTCACGTTTGCATGATGCATGTTGCTTTATCGCTTAGTTCTGGTTGGTGGTTACACTTTGGACCGCTTGCTACTTGGCATGCTTCTGGTAGTTAACACAATGTAGTACACGAACCAATATATTTTTGATATAAGTTATTATGTACTCAACGGCGAACTAGCATGAACCCAACAATTTTGTTGCAAATACTTATAACAAAAAACCGTTTTGTTCGCTTTTGAGTTCTAATATTTTTAGTTGAAATTCCTCAATGGTATCATTAATTCATTTCATTTGCCACCACAATCTAAAGATCTTATTTATATTAACAATAGATAGGTTTTGAATTGAATTAATTAAACTTTGTTGAGCCACATCACGTCACTTAATATGGTGCTGGTGACTGACCACAAGTATAATAATTTAGAGCTGCCTCAATTTGTAGGTAAACTGAAGCGTAAAATAAGAGTTTTCCTGATGAATATTTAACACTTGACGTCTACAGCTTTCTAAATTTGTCGACGAGCTGCCTCGACGTAAGCTGAAT
Organism: Ennomos erosarius; assembly: GCA_963580505.1. Taxonomy (NCBI): domain Eukaryota; kingdom Metazoa; phylum Arthropoda; class Insecta; order Lepidoptera; family Geometridae; genus Ennomos; species Ennomos erosarius. The sequence continues at coordinate 9,269,330 of OY756978.1, forward strand.
ATTTATTTATATTCTGCACGGTTTCTCTGATATCATGAACCCACAAATAGTAATTGTAGATATTTTAAAAGGTGGATGTTTTACAATAAATAATAATAAACCAGTATTTAGTCACAGGTTATTAGTATTCGTCAAAGTAGTAGTAGATTTGTTACTAACAATTTTGCATGATCGTGTATTATTTCATCTTAGAAATAACAATGCCAGCCTTAATATTTGATATAGGATTTAGAGTCGAATACTAACCACGCCCAAGTAACTATAACGGCCCATGCATGCAACGTTCGCGTATTTAGTAGGTAAAATTAATGTAAATATGAGTGTGTAGTAGCGTAGTTTGCACCTTGGTTCGGTTGCAGTTCTGTAGACGAGTGGAACTAAAGAAGAGTTAATGTTTCAGTGGTCAGCGTTCAGTCAGACGGAGCTAGACTGTAGTGTGTAGTCTCGTGGCTCCGAGCCGCTTCATACGTAAGGAGGCTCCCGGCCTCCGCCGCGTCACCTCTCACCCGCATCTGTAGGTTTCTTTTATTTCATTTTTATTTTACAACGTGAATTTTATTTTACTCTTACCGATTTTTTCCTAAATGTGGTCTAGCAAGATAACTTAAATATCTGCATCTCAATAAACTTCACGGTGTTTTCATTTACCTATATTAATGATTTTTCATTTGGTTATGCTTAGTTACCTTATCACATGTCACTGCTATTTATGTTTTAGGTACACCTTAATTGCGTTAGCAGAAACACGTTAGAACTGAAAAACCTTGCAAATAACGTACAATTTTAATTAAATAAAGTAACGTGTCTCTTCTAACACGTATTCTGTAACGTACACTATCACTTTTGTGAATGTCCGTGCACAGTGCACCGTGTGCTCACACTAGTCCGGTTAAGCAACCGCGTGTGCTTGCAGACGGGCCGGAGAGCGGCGCGGGCGGCAGCGGCGGCGCGCGCACGCGGCCCGCGGTGCCGGGGCTCCTGGCGGCCGCCGCCGCGCTCGCCGTGCTGTGGCCGCGCTAGCCGCCACCACCTGCCCAGTGTATAGTGTGCCTAACTTTATGCGCCCGGTATACTGTGTATAGCGTGCGCGCACCTGTGATCACGACTTTTATGCTGTTGCGAGAACGATTATTTAAATCGAAGTCATAGTTTTTATACCTAATATAATATAAATAGATGATGTAAGTTCGAGTGTGATATTGACGTAAGCGATGATTTTTATATTAAAATATTTAATATGACTGTAATTAATTCTTTTATTTTATGCCTTACATGGAAATCTATTTTTCTAATTGTTGAATAAGGTTAAGGAAAATGATACTCACATTTGTATTTTTTATCGGTTTATTCAACGTCTTTTTTGTTCTCCAATAATTCTTCTTAAGTTAATTACATGTTTATAAGACAATATTTTTCGTTTTTATTTCATTTTCATAAACGTATTTTTAATAAACATCTCCACAATTCATCATAACACGGTCGTGTGACCTACTTACTGTCTCAATCTTTCTAACTCTTAGGAAAATGCAAACAATATTAAAATTCAAAATCTGTCTACGAATTTTAGAACGTGATTATTCTTACTTTGAGTGTAGAACGACGTCTACGTGCGGAAACGGCCGGTACGACGGCGTTGCTACGCGCTCGCTACGCAGCTCCTACGCCGTAGGCCGGCGTAGCGGCGCCGCCTATCTAGCCCGCCCGCCCGTTGCGCTCTACGGTTTCCTCGTTTAGAAGGCGTAACATAAGACTTATTAGACGACCACTACTCGAGAAACACCTACGACACATCCTAGATCATATCAATATAAATATGCGCTGCGGTGTGGCAGTGTTCGCCGGCGCGCTCGCCGATTGCTTACGCTCGTAATTATCAGATAACATTTTACTCTACGCTACCTCTCTCACTATCAATTAGGCATTTTAATGATATTATTTTAAGTATATTAAAATTTATCAAGCGTACCTGTACACAGGTCAAAACTTATTATATTCATATTTCTTCCGACGGTGCCATATAACTATTTATATATCGCAACGATATTTAAAATATAAAATACGTTAACTTCAGATAGTGCTTTTGAATTCGTAATTATAAATATATTTATATGATCTAGAACTTATAAGGAATAATGAATCGACGCGACGTTTAGGAGAATCACGGTTCGGAATAAAACCCCCTTCGATGACACATGACTTAAGGGTAAACAGTAAAAAATATTCTAACTAATCGAGTTTACGCGGAACTTAATGTAACTCGTGAACAAAATTATCTACAACTCGTATCTAGATCAAAATAACGCTAGTAGAACTCAAACATTTATATATTAATGAAAAACACTAATTATACATACATTACATTAATTACTAATTTATGAACATTTATGTAAAAATTAAAATACCTACTAGTAATATGGGACCTACCAATGGGGTATTAAATATTAAAAAAATATAAAAAACACAAGAATCCTAAGGAAGCCGTTCATTCATGTGTAACCGCAAGCAGAAACAAATGGTCACAATTCCACATGTGTATTGCAGATGTTCATAAAAATACACATTAATCGGCGACTCGTCGTTTAGGATTTAAAAAATATCAAAATTGCTGTTTTTACATTGGTTTAGTATTATTTTAACGTGAGGCTACCTACTTAAAAGAGACGCCCACAATTTACAAGTGCCAACAACTTTCCCGCAAGATCAAATTCCAAACAATTTGCACCTACTTATAGTTACGTACCTTACTATTACGGAAGTGGCATTCTCGACTCATATTCTCTAATCCCATCTTATAAAGAAAATCTTTCGGGGTTGCAAACAAACGTGGACCGCATATAACATGGCGTATCGAATAACGTACAAATTAGTACAAATCTAGTAATTATTATTTTAATTCTTCATAAGATTCTTTTTTTAACATCAATTGTAGTCTTAACTTCACTAACTTGTTCGTCTATAAAATTGAAGGCCATGACGTATCCGTACCGTACGTACTAATACCGTACTAACCTCACACAGATCACGTAAAACAAAACGAACTTACTTGAGAAGACGAAGTTATAATTAAGCAAAACATTACTTGTGTGGTATCCACTAGCCCAATATTAAAGTTACAATAAGAAATGGCATTCGTTGACTTATTGACGCCATTAAAACTTTTTAATCACAAGATAATCAAACGGTGTTGGTGTACGCGCGTGTGGATATTGCATTCGTTGTTATATTAGGTAACTGGTATTTATACTGGTCAGTTTCCCTTTTATAGTATACATTATGTTTATTCTAAATTATGTATTTTAATTTAGAACAACACACTGTCGTAGCATTGTGAAGTATTATTATTGTATTTAAACATAATTTTATAGCTTAAATTGACTTCAAACATCAAAATGGACAAACTATAAAATAATAATTGTGTATAATTTATATTTATTGATTTTGACATTTTCCCATAATCAAGACGCATTCTTACGTTAATACTCGTACTCCTAAACATAAGAACTCTATTGGCAATGATGAGTAAATATTTTATTTATTTGACCATATAAACCGTTAATACAAAATGATCTCAAACATAATAATTTATTTCTATAATTAGTTATTAATGCTTAAAATATATGAAAATATACCAACAACTACATATACACAACATAACTTTAAATGATATTGATGTATGTACTATATAATGGATACTTATTGCATATTTAACATTTTTAAGTTTTGTACTAAATTCTATCGACAGGCATCATTGCATTTGTTTACTATTAAATACGTTATCTATTATTATCAAAAACATAGAAAATTATACTCTCTAGCTATCTAGCATCTGAATTCCATAATAATAATCCATCTAACGGTATTACAAGTAAATGTATAAATTGTTTATTTTAGAATGAACATTGAACACTATCTTAATTAGAACACTGTTTTGCACGCCTATTATTTTACCGACAAACACATTTCGTTATTAACGTACCTAACATTACTTTATTTTTAAATACAAAGTTGCTGGTATATTCTCATTCATCATTGTACGTACGTATCAGTAAAGGCTACATTTTGGTGTTCTGCTTACATTAATCTATTTGAAGTTAAACAGTGAATAGATGGATAGGTTCTTTATTGAAATTTGATGTGTCTGCGTGGTGGATGACCCCGAAAGCAACATCTTACTTCTTTTGTGCATGTGTGTGACAGCCAAGTATTGCTTGCCGCGGAGCAAAACATGATGGACCGTGGAGGTGGGATCAGTTCAACGTGTCTCTGTACCCAAATAATACAACAAAACTATATGTATATTCGAGACTATCTTGAGACTAAAGCGAGCAGATCATGTACAAATGATTACGAGTAACAATTAGAAATACAAAACAAGTCGCACCAGGTAAAATAGATCAAACCGAGAAAGGACTCGTCAGACGGAGCATAAAATTATCTACGTTCATAATCCTAATCAATCACTTTCCAGTTTACAGCTAAATACATAATTTTTCGTACACAGCTTTACATAATCAGCATTTTTGGTTCATAATTAGGTATTTGTGCGTTAAACATTTATACTTTATTTATGTACATCAAAACATACAGTATATTATTCAAAAACATAATATACCCACTATCACCGAACAATTAACAAAACATCAAAACATACCCATTAATGTTATACTAAGTCTATAAAGAGTGCACCTCGCTGTTGCCACTTGATTTGCTAACACTGACAGTTCGAAACACTCATGGATAATCTTGGCATATTTATATGAATTTAAAACTACGAATTATTATTGCTAGTCTGGCACTATAAAAGCGTTTTGTTCGACGGTTATGTAATAGCAAGACGTGGTCCCGCTCTGTTCCATTAAATGTTTTGCATTCTATCGTGTGCTGAATTGGTTTTATACTAAGGTATAAATATGATGCTGTTCTAGGGCTTACTTTCTCTCTCTCTTTCACCATCTCTTGTTCAGAGAAGTTCTATCAATAGGTACTTGATTGACTATGATTGATCATTATGTACATCTACTGAGTTCGCATGCACGACTCTTGTAGCAACAAAGAGCGTACACAAAGAGCGCACTAAAACAGATACTTGATGCGAGTCCGATGTCTAATGAATATTGAAACAGTAAACTCGTGCTAGTCAACAACATTCAAACAGAACTTGTTCCTTTTGGTCTTTAACTATCTAGTTAGAATAGCGAACAAGATTCAATAGCGTAGAGTAGCGACATTCAAGAAGAAATGCACGGTCAATGTGTAAGTTTTAACGAGTGCTCAAAATTGTTCAATTAATTAGGTTCTAGTAATTCAATCATTATTCCTAAAGTTTACCTCATAGTTAATTTACATAAGTACATTTAGACATCTTGAAGAGCTCTATGTGGTAGAGCAACGAAATAAACGTTTACGCGTTTTTTTATTGATTTTTTTTATGTGTTTCTTAAGTTTATATTAGGTTTAAAATGACAATTTTATATCAAATTTTATCTGATTCAACAGTAAGTTTATCCATGAGTTTAATGGTAGCTAATTATTATTATAAAATGGTACGATTAAAAGTAAATTAAAATGATCTGTATATTTTCACGCAAAATTCTAAATTTTAAAAATAAATGTAAGTCATGTAATTTTTTAAAGAATGTGCTTTAATAATAATACAGTTAAACCTTTAAATTGTATTACTAGATTATTGCATTCCATCGGTTATAGAGGTAAAATCATTTTGGTTTCATGACGCAGTTCACTTAAAAGCAAAGGCACTAGGGATTATGAGTGAATTACATGTCGAATCGATACACTCAGGGGGTGGGGCGTTCATTAATTATTACGCGCGCATTTAATTATCAAACCAGATCTCACACAATTTCACGAGGGGTAGAAGTGGGGTCTACCCAAAATATATCCCGTAATTTTTTATTTTTACAGTAACTGTATAATGGTGAGAAAACTGGATTAAATTAAGTAAATAATGTGTCTCCATATAAAACAAATGGCTATGTCCTACACTCGTCGCGGTTACGCGAACACATTGAAATAGTACATCAGCACCTCGACTTTTTAACTGCCACCACTAGCCGAAGAAAAAAATCTCACATGAGATTAGGGTGGAGGTAAGAGGGTCGAGCCAAATCTCGCGATATCTCAATAAAGGGGAGGCAAAAATCGTCAAAATTGTCGCATGTAATTAATGACGCCCCTATTGGTAAATCATATTGCCGTTCAATTGCTTTTTAACAAATTATTTTCTTTTTTAGATATATACCTATAGTAGTGAAGGTTAGACACGTCCAGGATTATTGCTGGTAGTTATTAGAAAAGACAAGGAACACACGTCCACAAGAAGAGGCCGCTTCGAGCGGATTTTTGTTCGTAACTTTACATCTATCACACATCAGACAAACAGGCCAAACCGTATTGAAAGATAGCTACAAAATAAGCACTAAGAAGCAGTAATAGACCTTTAGCACCTTCGGTGGCTTTAATCAAACATGAAAGTGGAAACAACGAATTGGTTTTGACATTATTATATATACACGTTAAAAACGTAAAAAATAACTTACTTAATATTATTATCTTTCGAATACAACAACTACATCCTCGACCGAGGACAATATTCAACAAACGTCCGTTAATAAAGTCTTAATGACCATTTGTGGATTTTGATCACAAAATGCTTAACGACCGACGCCACAACAGTTTTTTAAAACAAAACCAACACTAACGAATTCATTTGTTACCTACAGTGAATATGACCTCACCCTTGTGACGGCTGTAGTTAATCATTTATCAATCATCATCATCATCATTAACAGCCTGAAGACGTCCACTGCTGAACATAGGCCTCCCCCAGGGAGCGCCACTTAGAGCGGCTGCTCGCCTCCTGCATCCATCGGCTCCCCGCGGCTTTCACCAGGTCGTCGGTCCACCTAGTGGGGGGCCGGCCTACGCTGCGTCTTCCAGTTCGTGGTCGCCACTCGAGAACCTTTCTTCCCCATCGGTTGTCAATTCTACGAGCGATGTGAGCTATGGAGAGAGCAATGCTCGGTGTTTCCCTGCGAGATAGGATCCGAAATGAGGAGATCCGCAGGAGAACTAAAGTGACCGATGTAGCTCTTAGGATTGGCAAGTTGAAATGGCAATGGGCAGGCCACATCGCTCGTAGAATTTATCAATATTCATATACATTCACTTCATAAATATAAAAAAACAATTTATATAAAAATCATTTTCAATCATGTTACAACTGCATATACACGTTCATAAGACGGATATATTACATACAATTTTCATTATATGCTTTATTTTCTTATAAAACAACAACTAGGTACTATTATTTAGCTCTATATCTGTACCAATTTATATATTGTATAATAGTAGACCAATATTTAGGCATTGCTTAAACGGACGGAGGACATCGCGACCTACACCATAAATCATTTAAAAGGTAACAATATACTTCAACATGTTAATAAATAATATATAATATACCTACTAGGCTATTCATTCAAGGAATGTGAGATGAGTGGACCTCAGTACAGTTTTTAATTATTCGTCTAATAAGACGTCTATTACTGAACATATAGGCCGCTGGGGCCGCTGGGGCCACGTCTTCCAGTTCGTGGTTCTTTAATCCCCATCGGTTGTCGTTTCTGCGAGCAATGTGGTCTGCCCACTGCCACTTTAAGTTGCTAATACTACCTAAGTAAGTATATGAGCTATATATATCAGTGACTTATTTCTTCTAATGCATGTTCTAATGTATGATCTTTTCATTTCGGATCTTATCTCGCAAAAAACTGAGTATATAGCTATAGCTCTCTCCATAACTCGTGACGTGGTTTTGGTTTGTTAATCAATTATTATGCAGCATTCGACCGGTTAAAATTGGCAATGGCTCTATACTCACCACTTACTGAAAATACTTCATATTATTAGATGAAAAAGTAATAGATGCGTCTCAATGTTTAACGTCGTCTAGAAACGTTTCTGTGTTAAGATGTATTGTATCATTATTTCAATAACTCAAAAACCAATGTACAAAAATGCAAACCAGCACTACAGGTTTATCTTCATAGTACATGTTATGGACAAGTGTACCATGTCCAAATTATTAAATTACCGTCGACTTGCATGTTTTCTAGTGCTAATTTGACTATATTATTACGAGCTAGGAAAGGAGATTAGGTATGTACCAAAGTGAGTGATTGTTACCAGAGGTAGTTTTATTCAAATAGCGAGCAAGCAACCAGTTGTTCGTCCCGTTGCCTCTCCGTCCGTGCCATATTATGAAAATTTATAAAAATAACAATCTAGGAAACGATCCCAATATAAACATATAATTCCAATATATCCATACAACTATTGTCAACATGATCAAAAGAAAAAAGACTTCAGATCATAGTTAAGTAAAATTTGTTTGACCAGATTGGGAAAAGCTGACATTATTTAGTCTAGCTTATCGATATGAAGTCTTTTCTTTATCACATACCTAATAGTAGTCTGGTTTAGGTACCTACATACATTCAATAGTTATTGCATGGTGTGTTAGTGTCTACAATAGGTTATCATTACTTATGTAATGTATCCTCACACAATCCCAAAGTACACTTCGTATGTAGGTAATACACTTGTAAAATATTGAACGGTTACGTTTGTCGTAATATTGATCTAAAATATTGTTTCTATGTAATCTAGTCAGCAAAAATAAGTCAAATGTGTGGGCCTTATGAATAGTATAACTGTAAAACACTATTTAAAATATAAATACATATAACATCTTTAGTTTTTTAACATAATATGCCACTTTTATATTCTGTGATTTCGTTTACGATGCAAGCCGAGTTTATTAGGTACAATTCGTACTATTACATACTGGACAGAACCTCGTCGGCTAGCAGCGCTTACGATATAAAGTTAAAGTATTGTTTCCGGAACATCTTGGTGTTTTTATTTTGTAGCTGCATCAAACAATCAGCCACAAGTATCAACTTACAGTCTAAATCGGCGCACGCTCGCGGTGCCGCCGAACACCGATGGAACCGCGAGCGTGGGGATCTTCGAACTCGCAAACTCGCGTAATTTATTATCATAAGTACTAATAGAAGTTCTGATCGCGGCACGGCGATCGCGGGTCTTGGGAGTTGTCACCCGTTAACGTAAAACTATAACCATGAGTCGCGCACATTCACTAGAGGCATGGAGGCTGTCCAGTGGGTCCGTGATCCCGCGGCGAGTGCGAGCACTAGTAGTGTGAAGGGGGCGCGGTGCGCGGGCGCGGCGCGGGCGGTGGCGGCGGCCTGGTGCGGCGCGGAGCAGGCCGGCACGCGCTCCTCCACCGGCGCGCACGGCTCCGCGTCCGGCCGCGCCGCCTCCTCCAGCCGCGCCGAGCACTGGTAGCACAGCCGCCCCTCGCAGTACCAGTAGCAGCACTCCTCCCACCCGTAGTTGGACTTGTTGGCCTGCCCGCCGGTCTCAGGGATGCGGGGGTCTGCAATGGGGTTTATCATATATTTCTTTAGCAAAATCTTTAAAAAATATTAATTTTATTGTGCCTACTTAAAAAAATCATGAAACGGGAACTTCAAGAAAATTAAAATAATAACCCTGAGCTAAGATATTTGAATATCTTATATTGGTCGTTTGTTTTTGTATATTATTATGTATTTAAGCAACACTAACATCAACATGAGTATAGATGAAAAGAAAATTGGTTTACCTAATACGTAGCCGAAAATTAAATATACAAGGTGACCTTGAAGTGGTATGTTATCCCGAAATGGGGGAGGGGGGGAACTGGGACCATGATACCCAATAAATTGTGAGAGTCTTACTTGAAACTGGGTGTTCCAAAACCTCTATATTAAAAAATAAATCCACTCACAAAATTGCACGTGTGATCGATACGAGAGTTAACAAGATACCATAAATTCAATTCTAAGCACAGTCATTAAATCATTTATGTGCACTCGGTCAAGGACGAAGTTCAACCACTCAGCTGCGCTAAGGCTATTTTCGAACGTAAACTGTACGTGGTATTTCTTCAATAAAAAACTATTAATTTTATTAAAATCGTGGAAGAAACATTATCTACCTTGGGGTGTAGATTTACCCCTTTTCGGAATAACATACTAATTCAAGGTCACCTTGTATACAATAATTATTATCTACCCTAGTTCCATAAATAATATTATATAAAATTCTACACATTATTTCTTTGAATAATTGCCAGATCCAGATAATGATCGCTAAAAACAAAAGTTAAATCAAAAGGTGCGAACCAACAATAATAATAATAATAATTGGTCTAAGCGAAGAGATGCCTAAAATAAGAAAATAACAGTGGAATTTTGTCATTGCAGCAAGCAGGCTTTGAATGTCTTTCTTGTAAGTATCAGATATTAAAAGAAACGATATTTCAGCCATCGCATTGCAAAAGCGTATCACATTTTATTTCATTTTTTAATAAAATTTTGTGAAAAACCGAATACAAGAATCTGTTATTTTTATATGAGCGATTTTAAGGATAATCCTGAAATGGCTTTAGAATTTCATTACGACTTAAAAATGAAAAATTCTTACCGAGACACAGGAAAGTGGGTTCGCCGGCATACTGTGTGGGGTAGGCGGGCGCGCGGTCCGCCGGTAGGAAGTATGGGCAGTGCTGCTCAACGAGCTGGCAGACGGAGAGGCATGGCTTGAGGCGGGCCAGCGGCCGGCCGGGCCCGGCAGCGGCGGCGCGCACCCAGCGGCCGACCACGCCGGCCGCACCGCGCCGCCGGTCCAGGTGCCCCACGCGCTCGAGGTGCCGCGCGTGCCAGCGCGCCGCGTGCTCTCCGCCCGGCGCACGACGCGCACGCGCGCCCGCCTCCTCCTCCTCCGCTCCTTCCTCCACCCACAGTGGCACCATCGTGCTGCACGCCCACCGTCTGTATGTTTCCTGTAAAACCATAAGTGGACTTCTTTACATTCCCTTTCGTAGCTCTGAGAGAAAGCTGAGCTTTCAGTTTCCAGCCAAACACAAGCAAGTCAAGGCTTACTCGTAATAGTAAATGTCAAAGAAATTGAGCTCTAGTGAGTAGCTGCAATAATAAGTAACCAATCGTACACTGAGGCGAGGGTCACGGATTTCATATAGGCACGCCAGAACTAAACTTTATTACCCCTTACTAAGACTAGTTTTGTTTTTCTGTAACTAATGCTAGACTTGGATGAAAATTGCTACAGACTGGCGCATAACGTGCCCTGCGATCATCGAGGAACCCACCCACGATTTACTGACAGCCGTGGTGGCAACTGCTTTGAATCACATCCACAGGCCGAGGCCGAGGTAGTTTGATGCAACCTCAAGTCTACTATTGCATGATTCCACATAATAATATATAAATAACTAGCATACGCTTGCGATACATAGAAATGGTACCTAGTTAAAGGGGTGTTCTATAAAAATGTGAACCGAATTTGTAAACAAAATCCATGTATGTAAATAGGCACAAATGGTTCAGTAGTTTTTGGATCAGTCTGATGGTTCTAATAAAAATATTTTTCTATGATATCATTTGATGTTCTACTTGCTGTACTAATACAAAAGTTCCTTTAGCGGCAGCTGGTTTGACCCTTCTCACTTTTATCGTTATTCAGCATTTTTCACTGTGGGCGGAAATTACGCCGCTAACCGAGGCAGTGATTAATTAGTTATCAAGCTCCCGCCCAAGCTGTGAAACTCGGCACCCGCACGGTACTTAAATGCAAAAAGGATAAGACATATACGAAACGAAAATGAAATGAACGCCACCCATTTACTCATCAGCTTTTTTTCTGTCATATTCTCAAAGCTAAACCAATTCAAAAGCGTTCATACCAAAACCTAATACGGATATTATGAAACGTTATTTTAATGCAATTAAAAAGAGCATTCACACCACATTAGCATGGGAAACACCATTAATTAAAACAGAATACACATCCATTGAGTCATACGTTGTATATCTACCGGGAGGGGTATAAAGCCATAATATCCCTTGTCTACCGCATATTGGACGGCACGGGACAAGGGGTGGCCTAATTAACGCGATCGTTTAATAACCAATACATTGTCTTTTACGAGCATTCGTTCTAATCACTTACTGACCAGTTTACTAACTATTATTTGTTTTCCGATCGATTGACAAATTAAAGGCGGACGTAGTTAGTAGGTTATATATGTAGCTTTATCATAGTGCTTGAAGCTATACTGCATAGTTAAGATGAAATGATAAGATGATAATGATAGAATTAAGATGAGTTGGAAATGAAAGCTAGAAACATAGATCATTCTTTTGTAGCAAAAGAAAACGGTGGTTCATTTCTTCGTCTCTATTTTTATATTATAAGTGCCAATTCGCAAGTACGTACATTACTCAATAAGTGTATTATTAATGGAACTCGGTGTCAACATAAACACAAAACGTAACTACCATATCATGTAGCGGCAATAAACCAGATGGGCATTTATATTAGTGGTAACAGCCACTACCCATAACAAGTTCATACCAACTAATGTTTTCTAATCACGTAATGTTGGCAGTTGCGGGTGGTCGGTGTCTAACAAATCAGAACAAATGAACATCATGTCAAGCTACGCTGTCTCAGCGGGCTACCTTGGAGCAGACGGCGAGCGTCTTAGCAGCCGATACGATTATAATTATATAGATACTAAACGTACTTATTATGCGCGATAAAAAAAACATCCTGTTTGTTATACCAAGGTCTCTTAGCCTGACGCATAGGACTAATTAGATTTTTTTTACACCAAATAATAAGAGACTCTCTCCAAAAAAAAAATACCAGGCCAAAAAAAATACCAGGATCCCGGTAATTTAATTCAGGTTGTTTTGGTTTAATGTTTTTCTGGTGCTATGATGACACCTGAACCTGAACACCCTTTAGGTTTTCAAGATGCATGAAACACTAGAAAATTGGTTCAAAAATCAAAACTCTTAGTCATAACCCTTTATAATTCAATATTATTGACTTTTTAGCTTGAATTTATTATTGAAGACGATTTCAAAGGTCAAAAACTTCATGCTATAAGCCGCCTAAAAAAACAAGGGTCTTGACTATTAAAGGCAAACAGACAGGATGGCCCACAACGCGATGATAAAAGTTTCGTTTTTAACAGTTAGGGAACCTAAAAATATTTCGTTAATAACTCGGTAATAGTATATTATTATTTATTTTTCAGTTGGAATCTTGTCGGTGTCGTGTCGGTTACAGTAAATACATACTCATCACAGCTATACCTAATATATACTCAATCAATCATCGTAGGTGCGCTGTTTTTCCCTGACAGGGCACCTCATCCACGATTTGGTTACGCTCACCTTTATAGCTTACATCATGTGATCAAATTCATTGACTGTAAATAACACTTTTCATAGATAGCTCATGTTGAAATATATCAATGGCATGAAGGTAAGTGTAGACTGTAGGTAGTATAATTATGAAGATAATGGAAACTAATAGGCATTGCTGAACCAAATACACTCTAACAAATGTACGTCATTTAATAGAGCCTAAATATGGTTATGAGGATGAACGTAATTATGAATCCCAAAGAAATATCATCGCAAAAGTCATTGTCATCCCATAAGATAAAATAAATGTTGACATACTTAGACTCATACGTAAAATAAACTACACTACTGAATGTGATTTTTATTTCTAATTATCCTCGAGTTGATTTTCAAGAATTTATGATAATCCCCTATATAATGTAACAAGGAACATTAACGCATGAGTCACAGTATAAGCACTAATACAGTTGACACCAGTGGTGAGGTCACCAGGCCAAGCCGGCTCCATATTACGCATTCGCAGCAACTGTAATGGACTATCAAACAATTATTATTCCAACATTCGAACAATATCACAGAATAGGTACCTACCTAATTTACAGTATATTCTTAGAAAATTTAATTGTACAAACCATAGAGATATGAACGAATTCTAGCTCTGTTAGTACAAACGATAAACTTATAATTCTTATACAAGATGACCTTGAGTTGGTATGTTATCCCGAAATGGATGAATAAAAACTATTAATTTAGTAAAGTCGTAGAAGAAACATTGTCTACCTCGGGGTGTAGATTTACCCCGGGATTTTCGGGATAACATACTAATTCAAGGTCACCATGTATTCATGGGTTTATTAAGGTTCATGATTTATTTTACGAGTAGGTCTAAAAGGTAAATTCTTTGGAATCTTAATTATATCGTATACATATAAGTAGGTATACCTATAATCGAAACATAATATTGGGAATGTTTTATTTGATGATTTCGCTTAGCAACGACAGGCGTAGTCATACCTATTGAAGCCCTTGGTAGCAAGTTTTCCTTACTCATTGTTGGGAATAACATCAGACGGAGTATCAATCACGCGGTATGCGGCAAAGGAAACCTTACAAGTTACAACCAAGTTACAGAAAATCTATGGGGTGGAAATGTTCAGCGCTACTCCCGACATAAAAATTAACTCGTGCACGGCACGTGCCCTAGACATGGAAAGGAAGGTTATTGATTATTGAACATCTTTAGAAGTTTTAATTTAATTTAAAAAACTGTAATGTATTTCGAAACTATTCGATAAACATAGAATATATTTTTCAATTATTCCTTTCTGAAAATTCTAAGATCTTTTACAAAAAAGGGTTAAACTATGAGCACAGCACAGCCATGGGATCCTAGTATTATTTTATATAATGTATAATAATAATTATGCACGTTTGGCAACTTTAGCTGCAGGATGTGTTGTATGTATATCATTATCAGCTGTTTCCTCGGAAATTACACCGCTTTTGTGATGCCTTCTGATGGATGAAGGTTAAACCTGTAATGTTGACTCACGACGATCAAATTATCGATGAGTGCCTCATCTTTGGATGAGAGATAGGCGGTGGGCCTATTGTTATCATTAACTCTGATATTTTCTTTAGGCATAAAACCATCGACGGATATTGGATCTGATTTTCTTTGTACCTACTATTTGCAAATAAATATTCAAGACGATCGGATAAAATAACTACAATATTATAAACAAATAATAATAATAATAATATACGAATATTGTAAGTTTTTCAGCCACATAAATAAATAGTCTTAATCCTAAATATTTTAAATCTATTCTGGTTTGCTAATACGATTACCATTGTTGGGCAGTTTTTCCTTATCAAGTAGTAACAAAATCAAAAATAACTGCCTATTTATGGAAAACTCAAACAATAAAACCAGACGAATGCCAGTCAAACCATTTCGTATTCCGTACTTCAAAGCTCTTTGCAAATAAGGATTAACCTTACTTACAAAGGGCGAACCACACAGTTTGGCTAGTTGTATGAAGTCTACACATCAAATAGTATTTTAATACCTAGAATTTACATTTACTTTCAGTGGCAGTAGATTCGCGATCATTTAAAACATACAATTTAGGAGCTAAATGACCCTGTGTGAATTGTCTACAGATATTTAGAACTCTCGCACTATTCTAAATTATATATTTGCATCTAGGATAAAAAGCTGATACTACTATACTGTAATTATTAAAAATTGGGTTTATGTTTCAACCATTTGTATGATGATTCACAAACATCGCTGTTTGTTCTGTGGCTGGGTGTAAGATAGATAGATAGAAAATGCTCTATTGCACAATCAACAAAAATGCAGGTATAAAGGCGCACTTAATGCTAGAAACCATTATATTGGTGTTATATTGCATTCGATGTATATATTTACAAAAGAAAAACTCTATCAGTTATCTGGTTCCCTTGCTTAGTTTGGGCATTACTTAGATAGAATTTTGTGCAATGTCCACATTATATTTATTTATCTAATTAATTCTTACTTAATACTTTGTAAATCGTTTCGGTTTTACGCCACACACTTCAAGTCTCGCATTTTGCTACGGAATTGTACTATAGCAAAGGAGAATATAATATATTATGCTAATTTTATTGTGCTATAATATAATAATATAATATGTGTGGACAATTCACACAGCGCCATCTAGCCCCAAACTAAGCATAGCTTGTACTATGGGAACCAGATAACTGATACAATACTTATATACTTTTTTGTTTGTAAATACATACATAGAATACTATATAACACCCAGACGCAGAACAAACATCTATGTTCATCACACAAATGTTTGTCCTGGGTAGGAATCGAACCCACAGCCCTCAAGTCAGACGGCAGGGATACTACCAACTGAGCTATCGGGCCCGTCAAAATAATAAAAATAATAAATAATATTTATTCCAGTAACACGAACGGTCATACCTAATATTTAAAAGCATATACTATTCCATGGGCTTTCCGCGTAAAGAAAGGTATTTTAACATAGTTTCCCAAGTAATATTATTTTAAAATAAAAATAAATGAATAAAAACATTTTGAGATACGCAAATACGACAGGCCCTCTCGATTTACTTTTAAACGGCGAGTCATACCTGTCCCTTCGTTAGCATAATGAGAGCTAATCTAACTTTGTCCATGGCTTACAGCTCTAGGCTTTGCGTAAACTAAGTACTGTTTAGATAAATGCAGCGTAAAAGGTGGTTGGTAAGCCTCTTATCGCGTTATCCCGCTCGCGACGATCGCGCTCCGGCGCGCCGTGCCGCCACCGTCGCCGGAACAGATAAGCCTGTTACAATAAATACACACGTTCATTTGGCTGATTGTAATCTATTAAACTTTATTTGCTCTCATAATTCACAATATTATTATGTTTGATATGATGGTTTTTTATATGTGGGACTTTATTCGAGTCAGTAACTTCTTTACACTTACTTAGGTACCGGTTTGCTATTTTAAAGAACTTGGTATTGTATATTATTTTATTTAGAAATAAATCTACTTTTTTTATTTCGCTTGGCCTGAGCTCGAGCAGTAGGGTTACTCATGAATCCAATCCCAATTTCACTAAAATTCTAATCCGAATCAATCTCAATTCCAATGTTAAATAATTTGGTACCCTTGAACAAAATCGAGCTGGAAATTGAAATCGCATATGCGATCGACTTAACATTGTGACTCACAAAATAACAACACTATGTAAGTGCTGCCATACTCAACATAATAGAAAATACTAATACCAAAATTGGTTGAAAACATTTCATTTATTTATTTATTTATTTATTTATTTATTTATTTATTTATTTATTTATTTATTTATTTATTTATTTATTTATTTATTTATTTACTTATTTATTTACTTATTTACTTAAATTTAAAATACTTTACCAAAAACCATCACTTTTGATGATATTTAGTCACTTTCAAGAAAATAAAAGCGCATAGGAATGATTTTTGAAGGGTAAACCACACTTTAGGTATATCTATAAAGATATTATAGTCCTCAAAATTTTAGCAACCAGCGGGATTTGAACCCGCGCCCTCCAACTCTCTAGTTGGTAGAACGTCCAATCCGGTGAGTTGGAGGGCACGGGTTCAAATCCCGCTGGTTGCTAAAATTTTGAGGACTATAATATCTTTAGGCCAACCTACCAACAGCTGGAGGATCTAGCGGATTTTTTACAAGATAATCCAGGGATAGCAAAAGGTTGTTGCGCTCCGCCCATGGGAATTATCATGTGTTTGTGTTTGTGTCATCAACAAGACTGAGTGTATATTTTGTGTATAAATTTGTCCAAAATATTAAAAATAAGAGACAAACGTGCCATTTTACTTCCGAACACAACACAATCGAACGCAAAAAAGTTAACTTTTGAAAACTGTAAAAATTCTATCGCAAACTCGACTTCAAGCTCAATTTGTCAACGTCAAATCGCGTCAAGAGTACCGAAAAAACGTATGGTATAAAAATGAGTCGATTCCATTATGTTCATAAAATTCCACGGACAAAGATTCCAATCGTGCGCTAGTATCGGATTCAAGAGTACCAAATACCACGATTTCGTTCCAAATCCCAAATTACGATTGAAATCGAGTGTCAAGAGTAACCCTGCTGGTCCTTATTTTTCTAAGGAATTCTAGCTCTGTGTTATTTTTTAAAATAAGCAAGATTTCAAATGCCACCTACAGGCGTAGAGAGCGCTACGACTGCTACGAACTACGAGCCTACGAAAGAGAAAATCCCAGCTTTAGTAATATTATTATAACTTGTTTTATAATAGCACACGCAATATTCCATAAGTAACAAGTTTTCGTACATACATATAAAAGCAAGAGGAAGAGAAAAAAAATTGATTATGTTATATTTATGAAATTAAGTAAATATATTTAAATGTGATTTTTTTGTTGAATATTTCAAATGTTATTCACGAGAACATAGTTAAACCAGATTTTTCGTAAGCCAATTCAGTTATTTAATAGCTTCAAAACATTGACCTATATAATAGGCATGATGACTAAAATTTTTTTTGGATAAATTAATTATATTCCTCAAAAAATAAACACTTGTGAAAACAAAAATTAAATATCTCAAAAAATGACCAAGTTACAAGCATTTTAAAAACCGGAACAGAAAGAGATAGCTTAAACGGCCAGTGACGTCAGAGGAAGGTCGTTCATAGTACTAAAGTAATATTTACTTGTTCATTTTTAATAGTAGTCATCATGCCTATTATTATAGCGGTCAGTGCTTCAAAATATCACAATGCGAGAGTGAGACACAGAATTCCGATATACAGGACCCTTACGCTTATTTCCTTCTAAGTATCTTATTGATTTTTAACTGTACCATGTTCTTGATATTCATGAGTGAAGACTACACAAAAATGTCACTGAGACACAGATCGTGTTATTCTTTACAGTCTATAAAGTAGGAAACAGACCACTGATCAAATACAATGAGAAATGTAATTTGAATTCTCGCCGGCACAAACCTAGGCGGCCAGTGTGAAGACCAGACAATGCAACCGGGCAACCCATTTAGATCTTACAAATGGCTGAGACTCTACGTTTACCAAGAAATAGGTCTCTGGGATCTATTTCTTAGCCTAGATGCCCAGCAATTTGTAAGATCTGAATGGGTTACACGGTTGCATTGTCTGGTCTTCACACTGCCACCCTAGGTCTGTGCCAGTGGAAATTCCATTTGAACAATGGACGCAGGACGTCGTAGTTAACAAGCATTAAGCATTAATCCTTCCTTTTACTTCGATAAAAAGATGTAAAAGCTTTGTCAGAAATGACTGAAGAGCGGTGAAAGATGGTTTAAAAATGAGTCTATTTATCTATCATCTTTTCTAATGAGTATTTTGAGTGGAGTCAAGGACAGTTTACCTACTGGACTTTATCTCCAAAACCCCAGAAAAGTTTTTGGTCTATACTCAAAGCTTCGGAAACACCTTGCTAGTATGTCAGACCAGTTAATGAAAATATTGTAGGTCTGCGATTATTATGCCTAACTCTGCCATAAAACTGAAAATATTTGAGGAAATTGAAACTTAAAATAAGTATCTGTGAGACGAAAGCGTTAAATAAGTAAGAAGGTAAAATAAAACATAACGTAGCTCTAACTGTACGTTTGGTCCACTCGGAACGGCACCGGCCCAACTTGAGAGTTCCCTGAATTAATTATAAAGAAAAGCTGGGAAACTGGGTCCTTTGTAGAGTACATGTTTATGCGACGAACAATTTCAAGGTGTACTATGATAAAGAGTGTCAAAACTCGTAGCAGTGAGACTTTATTAAAATTTCTTGTCAATGTTCAACTTCAGGCGATGAAACTTAACAATGCATGCCAGGAAATTGTTTATAAAGTACAAAAGCTCCTGCAAAATAAATTTACTAGCGAGAAGATAAATAATTACGTAAATATAGACATTTATTTATAAAAAATTTAGTCCATACGAATTTTAGTAGTAATATTGGACTCAGTTGGTCTCAAATGTTGTAAACAATCGAGGTCCATTTCATCCATACCGGTTGACCACTTCGAACCTTTTTGATGAAAACCCGCACAAAAAACATTTGCTTGTGAAAGTCTTTAATCTATTTATAATAACTCATAATATTATATGGGATTGCTGTCCTATTCATTCACTTTTTCAACCAAAAGGCCAACATTTCTGCCTGACACTCGCCACGGGACGGGGGTCGGGACGCCAATCGTGTAAAATTGTTGTGAATTTAAAGATATTGTTTTCAGCTGATTATCGTTGTGCTAAGAATTTCAATGTTTTGAATGCACCTGTTCGCTGCGGTTGGATGTATATTGACGACATGTTGACTTTCCATAAATTGGCCCAATGCGCCTCAAAAATGTTTCTGGTGAAGTTCTCTGGCAATATACTGTGCCTGATTGGAAACCCTACTCATCCATTTCGGGACACAACCCCTGTTTATTCACGCAACTCCCTCAAGAGACTGAATTAGCTAATCGAAATTAAACGTAAACTCAGCAGGCCTTTTAAATTGCGGATGTGCTTGACGAATTAATCACATGCCATGATATTGCAAGCGGTCCCCAAAGTGGTGAAACAATGCGCTGGGTAGTTGATCGAGGTGGCTTAATCCTGATTTAAACGGCAACATCGATCGCTAGGTTAGGCGTCGAGCAGTTAAGCGTTGCCTTGGGCCTTTAGGTAAGCGATAGCGTAAATTGTTGATGCGCTGGCCTCGTCAGATCGCATCAAATATGCAGCAGACTTCAAGTTCGAGTAGGCTATTCGCTCTCAACTCCCTCGCTACCACACTAACACTGAAATGTAATCTTTATACTTGCTTTGACAGTCTGACACGGTTTGTCTACCGGGCAGACACAACGTAACATGACAGCAACTCTGGACTATTCTCGCCATCGCCATATCGATCAAGAGATTAGCTTCACAAAATTTTTGCCGGCTATACCTTTAAAATCTTATGATTTGGCTATCACATATATTATTAAGTTTCATTACATAATTACATAATATGAAATAAATTTATATAAACAATCCTTACTATGAGTCTCGTAATAACTATAGTAAGTATATGCCATAGTTGAGGTAGTTTTTGGTTGTATTTGACTTCATAAGAGGCATATGAAAAAAACAAGCGTGTTTAGCTTATTGGTCTTATTACTGAAGCTTTTAATTTTTGTGATATTGGTATTTGTTGCCATTATAAACTGTTTAAATATATTTAATATATAAAGCAATCGTATTATAACAAGTTCAATGTTATTCGTTACTTCTAGAACAGCGAAAGCATAATATATTATATTTATATACGATTTTATGTACATTTTCTATTATACCTTGTCACGTTACATCCGTTCCTTTCGTGAAAAAGGTAGAATGGAACGCTACAAGTTAATGAGCAGCTCCTCCCCTACCTAAACAGTGCCTAGGTTGACAGGATCCTAAGAGCTGAAGAGAAAGAAAGGAATTGGTAACAGATATTTATTTTCGTAAATTTTACAAGCTTTGTAGAAAGCAAAAAAAAGAGTCTCTAGATGATGCGGAAGAACGCGAAATTTAAGTTGTTTACGGCCTACAAGGTATCACGGTAGAATTAGAATGTTATTGGATCCAAACAAGGCCCACTTCCGGGTCTTCAGATAAACAAAGCCCGCTTCCGGTCTTTAACGAGGCCCACTTCCGGGTCTTCAAACAAACAAGGCCCACTGTCGTTATAGAGACTGAGGAATTCGTTGCCTTTAGTTTGTCCGACTTCCAGAGTTCAGCGGCTGGCTCATTCAGTTATTAGCTTCTGGATCCAGAAGAAGATTCTCGTCCTTCCACCGTCGATGAAGTATTATTACGCAGCTCAGATTCAAGATGCAGGAGCAGGAGACACGCAGGTATTACTCGTCAAAGCTTTGACGGACGACGGGCCGGAACATGGTGATGAAGTTATATTGCCACTCAATGTTTGAAAAAGGCAAGCCGGTCGTCTCACTGGTTGACGCTCGGCGATAGATTCGTCGTGGTAGATACGGCGGCCGACGGTGACAACAGATGTAGTTTCGGCGATCAGCTCTCGGCGATAGATTCGTCGTAGTTTCGCGACTGGCTGTAGCGGATGTAGCTCGGCGATCGGCGATTTGACAATGGATATGTCGTGGCGCAGCGATTGACGTAGATGGAGATTCACTTCACAATTTTGGTGTTGGATAGCCAAAGATGGTTTTTGAAGGCGTTCTTGAGTTCCCGGGCCTTGCCTGGCCCGGGAATGGCCTTATATCAATTTAGTGTTCCTCGTTCGAGGAGTAAATTGAGACTGCCATTCCATAGCGACAGCTTTTCTAAAGAAACCTCGCTAGCATTCCAAGGTTCTAGATTTTTGCAGTTTTCAAAATTTTGAATACAGAATAGTAAAAAAATAAATCTAGAGTCAAAATACATACAATCATGGCCAAACTATAAAATACCTCACTGAAATTGACAGTAGAAAAAGAAAAATATGAATTTGAAGAGAAACTAAATTCGAAACAAAAAAAAACAGTTTCAAAACAACTGCCATCCGAGCAGTCGTGTCTAGAAATCGGGCCCGTGACCCGCGCGCAAAATCGATAAAGTGATGTAAAATTTTGAGAAAAATCAAGTTTTTTTGTGCTTAAATTACTGTGAAAAGGACTGTCAAGTGCTGTGATGTGAAAGTTGTGAATGAATAATAGAAACCAGGTAATATATTTTATAATATATAAAGTTCGTTACCCACTCACTCACTGACTGACATTTTTGTTCCCGAGCTCCTGGAAGTGGTGGAGAAAAACCGAGTATGAGGTTGTATAGAGATTGGTCACGTGACAACCAGAAAAATCTGACATCAGCAAAAAATCGTCTCCTTGATGGAACCGGTCAACGGCTCTCGGAAACTACAAGTCGGATGGGTGACCTGTTCTAACTAAAGTTGTAGTAAACCCTGGGACGCTTGGAGAGAAATAAAAAAAAATAGGGGTTGCCATACAAAAAAATAAAAATTCCATACAAAATTGAAACGCTTATAAATCGGAAACGGTAAGAGGTAGGTGGGGTGTGTTCGACCAAATGTCATAGAGGAGAATGGGCGCTTTCGGATGGTCGTCATGAAAATCCAAGATGGCGGATCCAAGATGGCGGCCATTTTGAAAGTTGGTCCGATCCGGCTGATTTTTTGCATCGGGGGGTTTTTGGGGTCCCTGATTCGATATTTGAAAAAATATTTTGGATCCCGCCATTTTTAAAGATGGCTGCCATACAAATTTTTTTTTTCATTTTTGGCTCATTGTTTCTCGATACCTATGGGAAATTTTGAACTTTTTTTTTTAAATTTGTATGAAAGTGGACAATCGAAATTCAAAATATTTCATGAACTGGTCTTCCGACCTTCCATCATCGTGACCATCAACGGCCTGGCTAAACGATGTGAGATGGGTCATATGCGTTCTCAGGAATGTCATAACAAACCTTGGGACGATTTTAGAGAATATAAAAAAAAATCAAAATGGCGGAAAAAAAAATCACCCATACAAATTTAAACCGGAAATGACGCCGCAACCATGATACTTTAGTATAAAGAGCTCGAACTAATATTGTTTGGAGGCCGGAATGGAAGATATGACAAAAAATTTTTTTTCAAAATGGCTGAAATTTCGGTCTTGGCGGGAAAAAAAGTTTCTCCGATCCGGATGAAAATCGATGTCTGAAGGTCCCCAAGGATGCTGAACAACATTCTAAAATCAAATTTTGACATGCGCCATTTTTCAATAGGGTTGCCATACAAAGGTGATTTTAACGAAACATGAACTTTCCTTTTTTACGCCTCCAATATGAATATAATAGAAAAGTTGTTTATAGGGATGGAGTAACGATGTACAAAGGAACAAAACAGAATACTAATGAAATTGTTTTTTTTGATGATGGCGGATGGAGACGTATTGACTTACAAAAAAAGTTATTCGATCCGGATGAAAATCGATATCTAAGACTCCCCTTAGACACTCAGTAAGAATATGGGAAAAAAATTTGATTCCGCCATTTTGAAAAATTTCATACATTTTACTGAACTTTTTTATGGATCTCCAATCCGTATGAAAATTGATATCTGAGTGTCCCTAAGGATACTGATTAACATGCTTTAGCTTCTTTTAGACATCCACCGGTTTTCAAAATGGCTGCCATACATACTGACAAAACCACCAACGCGACGACGAGCGAAGCGAGGAGGAGCTTTAAACCACCTACCGCGACGACGAGCGAAGCGAGGAGGAGCTTCAAACTACCTATCGCGACGACGAGCGAAGCGAGGAGGAGCTTCAAACTACCTACCGCGACGACGAGCGAAGCGAGGAGGAGCTTCAATTTATCCATCGCGACGACGAGCGAAGCGAGGAGGAGCTTCAAACTACTTACCGCGACGACGAGCAAAGCGAGGAGGAGCTTCAAACTACCCATCGCGACGACGAGCGAAGCGAGGAGGAGCTTCATACTACCTACCGCGACGACGAGCGAAGCGAGGAGGAGCATCAAACTACCTATCGCGACGACGAGCGAAGCGAGGAGGAGCTTCAAACTATCGACCGCGACGACGAGCGAAGCGAGGAGGAGCTTCAAACTATCTACCGCGACGACGAGCGAAGCGAGGAGGAGCTTCAAACTACCCATCGCTACATTTACTATGTTTTACTAATGCGACCTTTTTAATTGATTTTAGCTTATCTAACTAACCTGTCTTACCTAAGATCTAAATATTTTCAGGATCCTTGATTCAAATTGACATATAATTGATAAACAAAACAAAATGACCGCCATACAAAATTAAAACACGCACACAATCGGAACTTATAGAAGCCGACAAGGCGTGTTTGGACTCATAACAAAGGAACAACGGAGGCTTTCTCATAGACTTAAAATAATTCCAAGATGGCAGATTCAAAATGGCGTCCGATTTTATAGTAACTCAGATCCTGATATTTTATATTTGGGGATTTTAAAAAAGGCTGATTTCAAATTTTGACCTTTTACATGACTGACAGCATTTTTCCAGATGGCCGCCATGCAAAAGTCAGATCAATTATCATTTTCTTTGAAAAATACCGCTGTTTTGTACTAATTCTTGCAAAATTACAAGTTTAAACTAAAGTATAACATTTTTATAAATACAACAGCCACGAAAACGTCCTCGCGGGCCGCACGCGGCCCGCGCACGGAGGAAAATACTAGTCATAATATATAAAGTTCGTTACCCACTCACTCACTCACTCACTGACTGACATTTTTGATCTCAGCTCCTGGAAGTGGTGGAAAAAAACCGAGTATGAGGTTGTATAGAGATGGGTCACGTGACCACCAGAAAAAGCTGACATCAGCAAAAAGTCGTCTCCTTGATGGAACTGGTCAACGGCTCTCGGAAACTATAAGTCGGATGGGTGACCTGTTCTAACTAAAGTTGTAGTAAACCTTGGGACGCTTGGAGAGAAATAAAAAAAAATGGGGGTTGCCATACAAAAAAATAAAAATTCCATACAAAATTGAAACGCTTATAAATCGGAAACGGTAAGAGGTAGGTGGGGTGTGTTCGACCAAATGTCATAGAGGAGGATAGGCGCTTTCGGATGGTCGTCATGAAAATCCAAGATGGCGGATCCAAGATGGCGGCCATTTTGAAAGTTGGTCCGATCCGGCTGATTTTTTGCATCGGGGGGTTTTTGGGGTCCCTGATTCGATATTTGAAAAAATATTTTGGATCCCGCCATTTTTAAAGATGGCTGCCATACAAATTTTTTTTTTCATTTTTGGCTCATTGTTTCTCGATACCTATGGGAAATTTTGAACTTTTTTTTTTAAATTTGTATGAATGTGGACAATCGAAATTCAAAACATTTCATGACCTGGTCTTCCGACCTTCCATCATCGTGACCATCAACTGCCTGGCTAAACGATGTGAGATGGGTCATATGCGTTCTCAGGAATGTCATAGCAAACCCTGGGACGATTTTAGAGAAAATAAAAAAAATTCAAAATGGCGGAAAAAAAAATCACCCATACAAATTTAAACCGGAAATGACGCCGAAACCATGATACTTTAGTATAAAGAGCTCGAACTAATATTGTTTGGAGGCCGGAAGGGAAGATATCAAAAAAAAATTTTTTTCAAAATGGCGGAAATTTCGGTCATGGCGGAAAAAAAAGTTTCTCCGATCCGGATGAAAATCGATATCTGAGGGTCCCCAAGGATGCTGATCAACATTCTAAAATCAAATTTTGACATTCGCCATTTTTCAATAGGGTTGCCATACAAAGGTGATTTTATCGAAATATGAACTTTCCTTTTTTACGCCTCCAATATGAATGTCATAAAAAAGTTGTTTCTAGGGATAGAGTAACGATGTACAAAGGAACAAAACAGTATACTAATGAAATTGTTTTTTTTGAAGATGGCGGATGGAGATGTATTGACTTACAGAAAAAGTTATCCGATCCGGATGAAAATCGATATCTAAGACTCCCCTTAGATACTCAGTAAGAATATGGGAAAAAATTTTGATTCCGCCATTTTGAAAAATTTCATACATTTTACCGAACTTTTTTATGGATCTCCAATCCGTATGAAAATTGATATCTGAGTGTCCCCAAGGATACTGATTAACATGCTTTAGATTCTTTTAGAAATCCACCGTTTTTCAAAATGGCTGCCATACATATTGTCAAAACCACCAATGCGACGACGAGCGAAGCGAGGAGGAGCTTCAAACTACCTATCGCGACGACGAGCGAAGCGAGGAGGAGCTTCAAACTATCTACCGCGACGACGAGCGAAGCGAGGAGGAGCTTCAAACTACCTATCGCGACGACGAGCGAAGCGAGGAGGAGCTTCAAACTACCTACAGCGACGACGAGCGAAGCGAGGAGGAGCTTCAAACTACCTACTGCGACGACGAGCGAAGCGAGGAGGAGCTTCAAACTACCTATCGCGACGACGAGCGAAGCGAGGAGGAGCTTCTTTACGCGACGACGAGCGAAGCGAAAGGAGCTTCAAACTACCTATTGCGATGACGAGTGAAGCGAGGAGGAGCTTCAAACTACCTATCGCGACGGCGGTCAAACTACCCATTGCTACGTTTACAATGTTTTACTAATGCGACGTTTTTTAATTGGCTTTAGCTAATCTAACCTAACTTCAACACTAACCTTTTTTTACCTAACAACTGAATATTTTCGGGAACCTTGAATAAAATAGACACTCTTTGAAGAAACATAACAAAATGGCCGCCATGCAAAATTAAAAGGCGCACACTATCGAAACTAATAGAGGCAAGCATAGCGTGTTTGGACTCATGTTACAGAGAACAACGGAGGCTTTCTTACAGTCTTAAAATAATTCAAAGATGGCGGATTCAAAATGGCGCCCGATTTTATAGTAACTCGGATTCGGCTGATATTTTATATTTGGGGGTTTTAAAGGATGCTGATTTCAAATTTTGACCTTTTACTTGACTGACAGCATTTTTCAAGATGGCCGCCATGCAAAGTCAAGCGCATTATCATTTTCTTTGAAAAATACCGTCGTTTTGTACTTGTACTTGCAAAATTTAAAGTTTAGCACAAAGTATAACATTTTTATAAATACAACAGCCACGAAAACGTCCTCGCGGGCCGCACGCGGCCCGCGCACGGAGGAAAATACTAGTTTATAATATATAAAGTTCCTCACCCACTCACTCACTCACTCACTGACTGACTGACATTTTTGATCTCAGCTCCTGGAAGCGGTGGAAAAAAACCGAGTATGAGGTTGTATAGAGATGGGTCACGTGACCACCAGAAAAAGCTGACATCAGCAAAAAGTCGTCTCCTTGATGGAACTGGTCAACGGCTCTCGGAAACTACAAGTCGGATGGGTGACCTCTTTTAACTAAAGTTGTAGTAAACCTTGGGACGCTTGGAGAGAAATAAAAAAAAATGGGGGTTGCCATACAAAAAAATAAAAATTCCATACAAAATTGAAACGCTTATAAATCGGAAACGGTAAGAGGTAGGTGGGGTGTGTTCGACCAAATGTCATAGAGGAGGATGGGCGCTTTCGGATGGTCATCATGAAAATCCAAGATGGCGGATCCAAGATGGCGGCCATTTTGAAAGTTGGTCCGATCGGGCTGATTTTTTGCATCGGGGGGTTTTTGGGGTCCCTGATTCGATATTTGAAAAAATATTTTGGATCCCGCCATTTTTAAAGATGGCTGCCATACAATTTTTTTTTTTCATTTTTGGCTCATTGTTTCTCGATACCTATGGGAAATTTTGAACTTTTTTTTTTAAATTTGTATGAAAGTGGTTAATCGAAATTCAAAATATTTCATGAACTGGTCTTCCGACGTTCCATCATAGTGACCATCAACGGCCTGGCTAAACGATGTGAGATGGGTCATATGCGTTCTCAGGAATGTCATAGCAAACCCTGGGACGATTTTAGAGAAAATAAAAAAAATCCAAAATGGCGGAAAAAAAAATCTTCCATACAAATTTAAACCGGAAATGACGTCGAAACCATGATACTTTAGTATAAAGAGCTAGAACTAATATTGTTTGGAGGCCAAAAGGGAAAAGAACACCAAATTTTTTTTTTCAAAATGGCGGAAATTTTGGTCATGGCGGAAAAAAAAAATTCTCCGATCCGGATCAAAATCGATATCTGACGGTCCCCAAGGATGCTGATCAACATTCTAAAATCAAATTTTGACATGCGCCATTTTTCAATAGGGTTGCCATACAAAGGTGATTTTAACGAAATATGAACTTTCCTTTTTTACGCCTCCAATATGAATGTAATGGAAAAGGTGTTTCTGGGGATCGAGTAAAGATGTATAAAGGAACAAAACAGAACACAAATGAAATTGATTTTTTCAAGATGGCGGATGGAGACGTATCGACTTATAGAAAAAGTTATCCGATCCGGATGAAAATCGATATCTAAGACTCCCCCTAGATACTTAGCAAGAATATGGGGAAAAAATTTTGATTCCGCCATTTTGAAAAAATTCATTCATTTTACCGAACTTTTTTATGGATCTCCAATCCGTATGAAAATTGATATCTGAGTGTCCCCAAGGATACTGATTAACATGCTTTCGCTTCTTTTAGACATCCACCGTTTTTCAAAATGGCTGCCATACATATTTTCAAAACCACCAATGCGACGACGAGCGAAGCGAGGAGGAGCTTCAAACTACCTATCGCGACGACGAGCGAAGCGAGGAGGAGCTTCAAACTACCTACCGCGACGACGAGCGAAGCGAGGAGGAGCTTCAAACTACCTACCGCGACGACGAGCGAAGCGAGGAGGAGCTTCAAACTACCTACCGCGACGACGAGCGAAGCGAGGAGGAGCTTCAAACTACCTACCGCGACGACGAGCGAAGCGAGGAGGAGCTTCAAACTACCTATCGCGACGACGAGCGAAGCGAGGAGGAGCTACAAACTACCTATTGCGATGACGAGTGAAGCGAGGAGGAGCTTCAAACTACCTATCGCGACGACGATCAAACTACCCATTGCTACGTTTACAATGTTTTACTAATGCGACGTTTTTTAATTGGCTTTAGCTAATCTAACCTAACTTCAACACCACTAACCTTTTTTTACCTAACAACTGAATATTTTCGGGAAACTTGAATAAAATAGACACTCTTTGAAGAAACATAACAAAATGGCCGCCATGCAAAATTAAAAGGCGCACACTATCGAAACTAATAAAGGCAAGCATAGCGTGTTTGGACTCATGTTACAGAGAACAACGGAGGCTTTCTTACAGTCTTAAAATAATTCAAAGATGGCGGATTCAAAATGGCGCCCGATTTTATAGTAACTCGGATTCGGCTGATATTTTATATTTGGGGGTTTTAAAGGATGCTGATTTCAAATTTCGACCTTTTACTTGACTGACAGCATTTTTCAAGATGGCCGCCATGCAAAAGTCAGATAAATTATCATTTTCTTTGAAAAATACTGCTGTTTTGTACTAATTCTTGCAAAATTTAAAGTTTAGCAACAAGTATAACATTTTTATAAATACAACAGCCACGAAAACGTCCTCGCGGGCCGCACGCGGCCCGCGCACGGAGGAAAATACTAGTCTTAACAGATATATAAAGCTAAAAAACGGTGACAGATGATTTATTGACATGAATGTTTTCGTAAGAAGGAGCCATCGGACGACCTTACAATCTATGAGAGATATGTACGGAAAAATCCCGAGGCCAAAAATTAAATATGTCAGCATCAGAAAGTGGTACCAGGAAGAAGTTCCAGATGGGATCTCGGAAACGGTAAGAGATAAAGATAAACTAATTGAACAAAAATGTAGTAAACCTTGGGACGATTCTAAATAAACAATAAAAAAAGGTACCTCTTATACAAAAAAACATATTTTTCATACAAAAACCGAAAAATACTTACTCAGAAAGTCATATATTCCTGTCCTGTCATCCAGTAAGAAACTCTATAGGCCCTTGAATAAGGTCGATAATCGTATGAAACAAGATGGCCGCATACGGCTAACTTCTGTTCGGTGCTGGTAAATAATAATGTGATCTATGGTCTATGGTGGATGGAGTGCGACCACTTGGGCAGATTTCTGCCATTTGGGCAGATTTCAAATTTACACTGTAATGATAAATAGTGTAAACGTATTAAAAAATGTGTCTAAATACTTAATAAGATATTTTATGGAAAAAATGATGATCCGCCATTTTGATAAATGTTATTCATACAACTGAACCGTTATTACGCTGAAACCATTACATAATAATAATTCCTTGATTGAATCTTAGGTCATGATGTTTTTCCTGAATCTTGAATTAATAATGTGTATGGTATTAGTATGTAGTATTATGTATAACTGTAGTTATGTATTATTTTTAGTAGGTAAGAGTATAAATTTTTGTTTTATATTTACGCAATCATGCACTTTTTTATTTCATTGTTGTTCTTGGATGTAATTTGTAACTGTTGCAACACCACCCGTAATTTTTGTTTTAATTCCTGTCCATACAAAAGTAGCCTGGAAGAAATCGCTTAATGCGATAAGGCCGCCGTTCTACCATTCTTTTATAAATTTGTATCTGTGTGCATTCTTGTTTATTGGTGTTCAATAAAGTATTATTGTATTGTATTGTATTGTAATAAAATACCTGTTCTTGAAAAACTTCATGTCATAAAAAGTTTGGCAGATTTAGGCTAATTTGTGGCCTATATTTAAGGTTAGGATTGAGGAGTTTTTGCGGGAACGTGAAAAAGTTCACGTCGTTGCATTGTATTATTTCTCAAAACTTGTGCTTTTTCCAGTGTTAATGTTTAAAATTGGTGGCGTTTTACGCATTAAGTGCTGAATTACGAGCATGAGTGTGGTCAAGTGATATAATGTGGTTTTTTGTGTTGCTTCCAAAATTCCATAGAAGCTTCTTGTAAAGTTGCAACCACTTTACTTTGACTGGACTATGACCCGACTTAGACTGGACTATGACTAAGACTAAGACTTACTACGTAAAATATTCTAAAACTCGATGAAAATATACAATACTTGACACTGGCTAAATACACTATGTGTGGAGCCAACATATAAAAAAAAAAAAAGGTTAGGGCAGAATCTGTAGTTTATAGATATAGTAATACAGATTTGTTTTGTTTTGTTACATTTGTGCTTTTCTTTTATTAATTTAAATTATCCATACAGTTTTTAGTATTTAATCCTCTAAGCCTGTCGGAGAAGCATTGTGAATAAAAGCTTAGTAAATTAGTAAGCGATGGAATGTACTTCCATGAAAGTACTATCATTATCAATGTGGAATTTATGACAATAAAAAGGAGCACCACAAACATTGAGATTGGGTGTGTGGTTCCGGTTGTGTGAGAATAGGCCAGCCCATCTCTTCCCATGGGTATCATTAGCATGTAACACGTAAGTCTTTTAAATGACCTACTATTTGAAAATCACCAACTAAGACATAGGTACTACTTTAACTAACATATTGTGAGAAACCGGAGTTACTATAGATACATTTTTTATTATTTAATCTTCTAAGCCTATGGGAAAACTGTGGATAATAGCTTAATAGAGATTTAGAGTGGGTATTTTCACCAATAGTTGAGGTAACCAATGGAAATGGTCAAAATTTGTTAGAGCTATTAACTGTTGGTTACCTTAGTAAGCTAAAAGTAGCCCAGCAAGCAGAACTAAAATGACCAGTTTAGTACTTAGGTTAGAATTGGCAGGTTGAAATAGCAACGGGCAGGTCATATTGCTTGTACAAATGAAAACTAACGGGGAAGATTATTTTTTATATAAACAAGTTACATACTTGTTTGGAAATAAACATCAAACTTGCAAATGGTATCATGGTATTTTACATAATATATGAATATTCAAAGGCCATTACAATGTTGTCACCAAATTATATTACACAAGAAAGAGATCAACTTAGGTGGACCGACCGGCGACCTGGTCCGAACCGTGGGGAGCTGATGGATGCAAGAGGCAAGCAGCCGCTCAAAGTGGCGCTCTTTGGGGGAGACCTATATTAAGCAGTGGACGTCTTCAGGCTGATGATGATGATGACACAAGAGAAACCAATCCCAAGATTTAATCCATAAAGCATACATTCTAACAAATACTTACTTCTATTTATTTTCAGGACCTAAAAAAGAGAGATATGGCTAAGCTCAGTGTAGTGTGTGCTACATGTTGAGCTGATGGATGCAGAAAGCAAGCAGCCTCTTAAAGTGGCGCTCTCACGGGAGGCCTGGACGTCTTCAGACTTATGATGAGACAAATGCAGTTATTATTCGAAAAAGCGTACAAAATCAATTTAGTTATATAGGTATAAAAAAGTAGTCTGGAAGAGACCGCTTTAGTTTCCCTCAAAGTTGAGTTGAAGTCAAGTGAAGGATTATTGGTGAAATGTTTTGGAATACGGGGGTCAGTTTCAAGCTTGTGTGTATATTGATTATTTTTTTTATAAGTGTGGTGTTTCAATAAAGTGTTTTATCTATCTGTAAAATTATGAGGTGCTACCTACGTCATGTAAAGATAAGTCGCTCTTTTTTGTAAACTGTATCTTACCTAAATAAAGAAATGTATCTATGAGTTTTTTTTGTGTCCCAGTATAAGGTAATGGTGGTGGATCATCAACTGTTATATTATTCAAATTTAAAATCATTAGGGCAGGATTTATATATCTAGCTACCTAGAACTTTATTCATTTCGGTGGATTTTTCATACTATTATCTGAACCTGACTGAAAAAAATAGAGGATTTTTTTTATATCTTATATAGATAGGTAGGTACCTATAACTATTCCCACCATCAATGATACCTACCCAATTCATCAGTTCTGCAGCTATTTATTCTATCAGTTATCTGCTTCCCATACCACAGTGACACTTTTTTAAGAAATTCTTTGTTCTAATTGCTAAATATAACAATTTATTTGTCATCATAGGTGCCTACTTTACAAGCAATTCTTAAAAAAAAGGATATATAAAAGTGTTACACACAGTAATGTCAATTATTGTAATAAATTACCTATTAACTCAATTCTATGGCCGGGGTTTACATCAGCAAGAATCTTTTGCAAGTAGTGTCTTAACTGTAGGTAGTTTACATTGATTAACACTTGCAAGCTACAGTCTGATATATTGTGTTTAGATTCTTCTTGCAGGTGGAAACTCACCCTATGTAGGTAAACTTAACGAAAAAGTATTCTTGTCTTCTCATTCTCGAGGTAATGGTTGTTATTGTATGCAATTCAGTAGATAGGTAGGTATTTAAGGTATTCTTGTCTTACCTCTTACCCCTACCAAATGTATAAGAGCTAACTTTGTTTCAGAAACAGTGTAACCAGTAGCTTTTAGTACATAGTATAGTTTCTATTATTGTAGTAGTTTGAGGAATAAATATAAAAAATATAAGAGTTATATTGACATTTAATAAATAGAATACCATTTTTGCTAAGGTTGTATTTGGAACATCTGTGAATAAGTGAATTCTTCTGTGGTAGAAATAATTTTATTAATTGTTAATCCTGTTGCAGCTAAACTCTTTTGTGTTCACATCGGCGCAACAGCAAACAATGGAGGGCTGCAAATAGTCACATAAGTACACTTCACATAGTTTCAATATTGGTAGGTATATAGGATATAATCAGCTATGTTAAAAAGAATCTGTTGACTTGATGTGTATAAGTGACCTATTCAATGAGAATAAGTTTTATTAGGTCATGGCTGATTTCTGAAAGGGTAATTTTTTATTTATAGGTAGGTACTAAATATTGAATAGGTATTTGAAGTAAACCTCTTAGGAATTGGATAATAACTGTGTAATAATGGTTTGTTTGTATGAGTCCAACTTTTATTATTGTATAATATAACTTTTATCAAATCTTCACATGTATCCAACTTTTTAATGCATGGTTCTTCTGAGTCAGTAAATTTTTTACCATCATATTGTTTGTCCTGGTGCTGAATTCTCCACTACAAACTCCAATCAGACTTTTACAGTCATGGCCATAACAGAAATGAACATACAGCATAAATGAAGTCTTCCTCATCTATAAAAAAATAGGTCTTAATATACTTGACACAGATGACAAGACTGAAGGGATCTAGCCATGAATCAGGACTATTTTACATCTTTCTACTATATATTTTGTTGTCACATAAAATTATAGCACATCAAACCAAGACTTTTAATATAGGTATTCAAACATAATAGCAGCTACATAGGTGAGGTGTGAATGCTGCGTTTTATATTATCTACTAAATCACTTAAACATCCACAGCTTCCTTATCTCACTGCTGGGTATTTAAATCTCTTGCACTTATGATAAATAAGATTGTACTCAAACATAAACAAGAAAGAAAACAAAGGTAATATCATGGAGCTAATAAAAAAAGAGGAGGGAATTCCGTCTGATCCAAAACTGAAGCACCCATAGGAAGCCGGAACGCTTTGTACGTACGAGCGGGGCACGCACACACTCACATCATATGCAGCCGGTCGCCATACTTTCATCTGACACATCACCCCCGTATTACGAGTCACGCTAAAATCGCTCATAACGCTCCCAGCGCTCACGTTGATTTTTCAGCGTTCCGATTAAGATATTGCGCTCAATGACTTTGACCGCTGTTAATGACTCGGGACAACCAATCACGGACGGCGATATCGCAAGATGGCGTCGGTCATGACGTTTGCAAGAGATTTCATTGTCGCGCTCACGGCAATTCGGTACGCGTTTTTAGCGCGATAATGTCGATATTATCGATTTTAGCGTGAATCGGAATAGGGCCATGTAATATGTCCGCCATTTTGGGCTTCAGTTCTATGTCAATCAAAACTCAATCCTTTCTTTTTTTATTTCATCCATGGATAATATAATCACTTCGAAGATTTTGACATTTTTGACAATAGGTGTCTTTACTTTCAAACACAGAAGCGTTTTATTTAAAAAAAAAGGTTCCGCCACAGATTAGAGAAAAAAAAAATCTACTAGGTTCCGCTCTTTTTTTTTTCTTATATTTTGACTCCACACATAGTGTATTTAGCCAGTGTCAAGTATTGTAATTTTTCATCATGTTAATTGAATAGTCAAGTCTTAGTCATAGTCCAGTCTAAGTCAGGTAAGTGGTGGCAACTTTACTAGAAGCTTCTATGGAATTTTGGAAGCAACACGAAAAATCACGTTTCATCACTTGCCCACACTGATGCTCGTAATTCAGCGCTTAATGCGTAAAACGCCACGAATTTTAAACACTAACACTGGAAAAAGCACAAGATTTGAGAAATAATACAATGCAACGACGTGAACTTTTCCGCGTTCCCGCAAAAACTGCAATATTTATTTTCCTGTCTGTCTGCCGTCAAGCGTTAGCGTATAATAGTCTGTGGCTCCTCTATCCACAGAGTAAGTATAGTAGATTTATTTTCTCTAATCTGTGCCTCTATCTTAGTTTGTGGTACTTTTTTCTTTAGGCCAAATTTAAGTAAAGAGTATATAGTTTACTAACTTCAACTCTTAGTTAAAGGCAAAGAGTATCACTTCGTTTTAGAAAAAGGTGGAGTGGAGTCTTTTTGTTTTCGACGCTGTTTAGCATTTTCTGCAAGTTTCAATGCCAATATCGAGCGGAGAAAATGACAGCTGATAACGGCATATTGTGCTGTCAAAGTCATTTGTTATCTGACAAATTATTTTGATATGAAATAATTGTACAAATGTATTTTTTTTAAGACTTTTGACTTTTGACTCATCGACTAAACGCTACTTAACCGGTAGGTATCAAGTAAGGTACTTTTTAGGGTTCCGTACCCAAAGGGTAAAGCGGCAAAAATAACGATCTAATATTGTTTGGAGGCCGGAAGGGAAGATATCACAATTTTCTTTTTCAAAATCGAGGAAATTTTGGTCATGGCGGAAAAAAAAATCTCCGATCCGAATGAAAATTGATATCTGGGGGTCCTCAAGAATGTTGATCAACATTCTAAAATCAAATTTTGACATGCGCCATTTTTCAATAGGGTTTCCATACAAAGGTACTTTTATCAAAATATAAACTTTCCTTTATTACCCTCCTAATACGAATGTTATAGAAAAGCTGTTTCTGGGGATCGAGTAGAGATGTAGTAATGGACAAAACGAAATATTAATGACATCGATTATTTCAAGATGGCAGATATAAGCATATCGACATAGAGAAAAAGTGATTCGATCCGGATGAAAATTTATATCTGAGAATCCCCCTAAATACTCAGTAATAATATTGGAAAAAAATTTTGATCCCGCCATTTTGAAAAGATTCATACATACAACTGAACTTTTTTATGGATCTCCAATCCGTATGAAAATTGATATCTGAGTGTCCCCAAGGATACTGATTAACATGCTATGTCTTCTTTTAGACATCCACCGTTTTTCAAAATGGCTGCCCTACATACTGGCAAAGCCACCAACGCGAAGACGAGCGAAGCGGGAAGGAGCTTCAAACTACCTATCGCGACGACGAGCGGAGCGAGGAGGAGCTTCAAACTACCTACCGCGACGACGAGCGAAGCGAGGAGGAGCTTTAAACTACCCATCGCGACGACGAGCGAAGCGAGGAGGAGCTTCAAACTACCTACCGCGACGACGAGCGAAGCGAGGAGGAGCTTCAAACTACCTAGCGCGACGACGAGCGAAGCGAGGAGGAGCTTCAAACTACCTACCGCGACGACGAGCGGAGCGAGGAGGAGCTTCAAACTACCTACCGCGACGACGAGCGAAGCGAGGAGGAGCTTTAAACTACCCATCGCGACGACGAGCGAAGCGAGGAGGAGCTTCAAACTACCTACCGCGACGACGAGCGAAGCGAGGAGGAGCTTTAAACTACCCATCGCGACGACGAGCGAAGCGAGGAGGAGCTTCAAACTACCTACCGCGACGACGAGCGAAGCGAGGAGGAGCTTCAAACTACCTAGCGCGACGACGAGCGAAGCGAGGAGGAGCTTCAAACTACCTACCGCGACGACGAGCGAAGCGAGGCGGAGCTTCAAACTACCTCTTTGGAGAAATAAAACAAAATGGCCGCCATGCAAAATCAAAAGGCGCAACGGAGGCTTTCTAACAGTCTTAACATAATTCAAAGTTGGCGGATTCAAAATGGCGCCCGATTTTATAAGTAACTCTGATTCGGCTGATATTTTATATTTGGGAGTTTTAAAGGACGCTGATTTCAAATTTTGACCTTTTACTCGACTGACAGCATTTTTCAAGATGGCCGCCATGCAAAGTCAAGCGCATTATCATTTTCTTTGAAAAATACCGCTGTTTTGTACTTTTTCTTGCAAAATTTAAAGTTTAGCACCAAGTATAACATTTTTATAAATACAACAGCCACGAAAACGTCCTCGCGGGCCGCACGCGGCCCGCGCACGGAGCAAAATACTAGTAACAGATATATAAAGCTAAAAAACGGTGACAGATGATTTATTGACATGAATGTTTTCGTAAGAAGGAGCCATCGGACGACCTTACAATCTATGAGAGATATGTACGGAAAAATCCCGAGGCCAAAAATTAAATATGTCAGCATCAGAAAGTGGTACCAGGAAGAAGTTCCAGATGGGATCTCGGAAACGGTAAGAGATAAAGATAAACTAATTGAACAAAAATGTAGTAAACCTTGGGACGATTCTAAATAAACAATAAAAAAAGGTACCTCTTATACAAAAAAACATATTTTTCATACAAAAACCGAAAAATACTTACTCAGAAAGTCATATATTCCTGTCCTGTCATCCAGTAAGGAACTTTATCGGCTCTCAAATAAGGTCGTTAATCGTATGAAATAAGATGGCCGCATACGGCTAACTTCTGTTCGGTGCTGGTAAATAATAATGTGGTCTATGGTCTATGGTGGATGGAGTGCGACCACTTGGGCAGATTTCTCCCATTTGGGCAGATTTCAAATTTACACTGTAATGATAAATAGTGTAAACGTATTAAAAAATGTGTCTAAATACTTAATAAGATATTTTATGGAAAAAATGATGATCCGCCATTTTGAAAAATGTTATTCATACAACTGAACCGTTATTACGCTGAAACCATTACATAATAATAATTCTTTGATTGAATGGTCATGATGTTTTTCCTGAATCTTGAATTAATAATGTGTATGGTATTAGTATGTAGTATTATGTATAACTGTAGTTATGTATTATTTTTAGTAGGTAAGAGCATAAATTTTTGTTTTATATTTACGCAATCATGCACTTTTTTATTTCATTGTTGTTCTTGGATGTAATTTGTAACTGTTGCAACACCACCCGCAATTTTTGTTTTAATTCCTGTCCATACAAAAGTAGCCTGGAAGAAATCGCTTAATGCGATAAGGCCGCCGTTCTACCATTCTTTTATAAATTTGTATCTGTGTGCATTCTTGTTTATTGGTGTTCAATAAAGTATTATTGTATTGTATTGTATTGTAATAAAATACCTGTTCTTGAAAAACTTCATGTCATAAAAAGTTTGGCAGATTTAGGCTAATTTGTGGCGTATATTTAAGGTTAGGATTGAGGAGTTTTTGCGGGAACGGGAAAAAGTTCACGTCGTTGCATTGTATTATTTCTCAAAACTTGTGCTTTTTCCAGTGTTAATGTTTAAAATTGGTGGCGTTTTACGCATTAAGTGCTGAATTACGAGCATGAGTGTGGTCAAGTGATATAATGTGGTTTTTTGTGTTGCTTCCAAAATTCCATAGAAGCTTCTTGTAAAGTTGCCACCACTTTACTTTGACTGGACTATGATCCGACTTAGACTGGACTATGACTAAGACTAAGACTTGACTACGTAAAATATTCTAAAACTCGATGAAAATATACAATACTTGACACTGGCTAAATACACTATGTGTGGAGCCAAAATATAAAAAAAAAAAAATAAGGTTAGGGCAGAATCTGTAGTTTATAGATATAGTAATACAGATTTGTTTTGTTTTGTTACATTTGTGCTTTTCTTTTATTAATTTAAATTATCCATACAGTTTTTAGTATTTAATCCTCTAAGCCTGTCGGAGAAGCATTGTGAATAAAAGCTTAGTAAATTGGTAAGCGATGAAATGTACTATTTTCAAGATTCCATGAAAGTACTATCATTATCAATGTGGAATTTATGACAATAAAAAGGAGCACCACAAACATTGAGATTGGGTGTGTGGTTCCGGTTGTGTGAGAATAGGCTAGCCCATCTCTTCCCATGGGTATCATTTGCATGTAACACGTAAGTCTTTTAAATGACCTACTATTTGAAAATCACCAACTAAGACATAGGTACTACTTTAACTAACATATTGTGAGAAACCGGAGTTACTATAGATACATTTTTTATTATTTAATCTTCTAAGCCTATGGGAAAACTGTGGATAATAGCTTAATAGAGATTTAGAGT
Organism: Ennomos erosarius; assembly: GCA_963580505.1. NCBI lineage: Eukaryota > Metazoa > Arthropoda > Insecta > Lepidoptera > Geometridae > Ennomos > Ennomos erosarius. The sequence goes on from OY756978.1 coordinate 9,309,207, forward strand.
GGGTATTTTCACCAATAGTTGAGGTAACCAATGGAAATGGTCAAAATTTGTTAGAGCTATTAACTGTTGGTTACCTTAGTAAGCTAAAAGTAGCCCAGCAAGCAGAACTAAAATGACCAGTTTAGTACTTAGGTTAGAATTGGCAGGTTGAAATAGCAACGGGCAGGTCATATTGCTTGTACAAATGAAAACTAACGGGGAAGATTATTTTTTATATAAACAAGTTACATACTTGTTTGGAAATAAACATCAAACTTGCAAATGGTATCATGGTATTTTACATAATATATGAATATTCAAAGGCCATTACAATGTTGTCACCAAATTATATTACACAAGAAAGAGATCAACTTAGGTGGACCGACCGGCGACCTGGTCAGAACCGTGGGAGCTGATGGATGCAAGAGGCAAGCAGCCGCTCAAAGTGGCGCTCTTTGGGGGAGACCTATATTAAGCAGTGGACGTCTTCAGGCTGATGATGATGATGACACAAGAGAAACCAATCCCAAGATTTAATCCATAAAGCATACATTCTAACAAATACTTACTTCTATTTATTTTCAGGACCTAAAAAAGAGAGATATGGCTAAGCTCAGTGTAGTGTGTGCTACATGTTGAGCTGATGGATGCAGAAAGCAAGCAGCCTCTTAAAGTGGCGCACTCACGGGAGGCCTGGACGTCTTCAGACTTATGATGAGACAAATGCAGTTATTATTCGAAGAAAGCGTACAAAATCAATTTAGTTATATAGGTATAAGAAAGTAGTCTGGAAGAGACCGCTTTAGTTTCCCTCAAAGTTGAGTTGAATGTTTTGGAATACGGGGGTCAGTTTCAAGCTTGTGTGTATATTGATTATTTTTTTTATAAGTGTGGTGTTTCAATAAAGTGTTTTATCTATCTGTAAAATTATGAGGTGCTACCTACGTCATGTAAAGATAAGTTGCTCTTTTTTGTAAACTGTATCTTACCTAAATAAAGAAATGTATCTATGAGTTTTTTTTGTGTCCCAGTATAAGGTAATGGTGGTGGATCATCAACTGTTATATTATTCAAATTTAAAATCATTAGGGCAGGATTTATATATCTAGCTACCTAGAACTTTATTCATTTTGGTGGATTTTTCATACTATTATCTGAACCTGACTGAAAAAAATAGAGGATTTTTTTAATATCTTATATAGATAGGTAGGTACCTATAACTATTCCCACCATCAATGATACCTACCCAATTCATCAGTTCTGCAGCTATTTATTCTATCAGTTATCTGCTTCCCATACCACAGTGACACTTTTTTAAGAAATCCTTAGTTCTAATTGCTAAATATAACAATTCATTTGTCATCATAGGTGCCTACTTTACAAGCAATTCTTTAAAAAAAGGATATATAAAAGTGTTACACACAGTAATGTCAATTATTGTAATAAATCTACCCATTAACTCAATTCTATGGCCGGGGTTTACATCAGCAAGAATCTTTTGCAAGTAGTGTCTCAACTGTAGGTAGTTTACATTGATTAACACTTGCAAGCTACAGTCTGATATATTGTGTTTAGATTCTTCTTGCAGGTGGAAACTCACCCTATGTAGGTAAACTTAACGAAAAAGTATTCTTGTCTTCTCATTCTCGAGGTAATGGTTGTTATTGTATGCAATTCAGTAGATAGGTAGGTATTTAAGGTATTCTTGTCTTACCTCTTACCCCTACCAAATGTATAAGAGCTAACTTTGTTTCAGAAACAGTGTAACCAGTAGCTTTTAGTACATAGTATAGTTTCTATTATTGTAGTAGTTTGAGGAATAAATATAAGAGTTATATTGACATTTAATAAATAGAATACCATTTTTGCTAAGGTTGTATTTGGAACTTCTGTGGTAGGAATAATTTTATTAATTGTTAATCCTGTTGCAGCTAAACTCTTTTGTGTTCACATCAGCGCAACAGCAAACAATGGAGGGCTGCAAATAGTCACATAAGTACACTTCACATAGTTTCAATATTGGTAGGTATATAGGATATAATTAGCTATGTTAAAAAGAATCTGTTGACTTGATGTGTATAAGTGACCTATTCAATGAGAATAAGTTTTATTAAGTCATGGCTGATTTCTGAAAGGGTAATTTTTTATTTATAGGTAGGTACTAAATATTGAATAGGTATTTGAAGTAAACCTCTTAGGAATTGGATAATAACTGTGTAATAATGGTTTGCTTGTATGAGTCCAACTTTTATTATTGTATAATATAACTTTTATCAAATCTTCACATGTATCCAACTTTTTAATGCATGGTTCTTCTGAGTCAGTAAATTTTATACCATCATATTGTTTGTCCTGGTGCTGAATTCTCCACTACAAACTCCAATCAGACTTTTACAGTCATGGCCATAACAGAAATGAACATACAGCATAAATGAAGTCTTCCTCATCTGTAAAAAAATAGGTCTTAATATACTTGACACAGATGACAAGACTGAAGGGATTTAGCTATGAATCAGGACTATTTTACATCTTTCTACTTATTATATATTTTGTTGTCACATAAAATTATAGCACATCAAACCAAGACTTTTGATATAGGTATTCAAACATAATAGCAGCTACATAGGTGAGTAAATAGTGAATGCTGCGTTTTATATTATCTACTAAATCACTTAAACATCCACAGCTTCCTTATCTCACTGCTGGGTATTTAAATCTCTTGCACTTATGATAAATAAGATTGTACTCAAACATAAACAAGAAAGAAAACAAAGATAATATCATGGAGCTAATAAAAAAAGAGGAGGGAATTCCGTCTGATCCAAAACTGAAGCACCCATAGGAAGCCGGAACGCTTTGTACGTACGAGCGGGGCACGCACACACTCACATCATATGCAGCCGGTCGCCATACTTTCATCTGACACATCACCCCCGTATTACGAGTCACGCTAAAATCGCTCATAACGCTCCCAGCGCTCACGTTGATTTTTCAGCGTTCCGATTAAGATATTGCGCTCAATGACTTTGACCGCTGTTAATGACTCGGGACAACCAATCACGGACGGCGATATCGCAAGATGGCGTCGATCATGACGTTTGCAAGAGATTTCATTGTCGCGCTCACGGCAATTCGGTACGCGTTTTTAGCGCGATAATGTCGATATTATCGATTTTAGCGTGAATCGGAATAGGGCCATGTAATATGTCCGCCATTTTGGGCTTCAGTTCGATGTCAATCAAAACTCAATCCTTCTTTTTTTTATTTCATCCATGGATAATATAATCACTTCGAAGATTTTGACATTTTTGACAATAGGTGTCTTTACTTTCAAACACAGAGGCGTTTTATTTAAAAAAAAAAAAGGTATCGCCACAGATTAGAGAAAAAAAAATCTACTAGGTTCCGCTCTTTTTTTTTTCTTATATTTTGACTTCACACATAGTGTATTTAGCCAGTGTCAAGTATTGTAATTTTTCATCATGTTAATTGAATAGTCAAGTCTTAGTCATAGTTCAGTCTAAGTCAGGTAAGTGGTGGCAACTTTACTAGAAGCTTCTATGGAATTTTGGAAGCAACACGAAAAATCACGTTTCATCACTTGCCCACACTCATGCTCGTAATTCAGCGCTTAATGCGTAAAACGCCACGAATTTTAAACATTAACACTGGAAAAAGCACAAGATTTGAGAAATAATACAATGCAACGACGTGAACTTTTCCGCGTTCCCGCAAAAACTGCAATATTTATTTTCCTGACTGTCTGCCGTCAAGCGTTAGCGTATAATAGTCTGTGGCTCCTCTATCCACAGAGTAAGTATAGTAGATTTTTTTTCTCTAATCTGTGCCTCTATCTTAGTTTGTGGTACTTTTTTCTTTAGGCCAAATTTAAGTAAAGAGTATATAGTTTACTAACTTCAACTCTTAGTTAAAGGCAAAGAGTATCACTTCGTTTTAGAAAAAGGTGGAGTGGAGTCTTTTTGTTTTCGACGCTGTTTAGCATTTTCTGCAAGTTTCAATGCCAATATCGAGCGGAGAAAATGACAGCTGATAACGGCATATTGTGCTGTCAAAGTCATTTGTTATCTGACAAATTATTTTGATATGAAATAATTGTACAAATGTATTTTTTTTAAGACTTTTGACTCATCGACTAAACGCTATTTAACCGGTAGGTATCAAGTTAGGTACTTTTTAGGGTTCCGTACCCAAAGGGTAAAGCGGCAAAAATAACGATCTAATATTGTTTGGAGGCCGGAAGGGAAGATATCACAATTTTCTTTTTCAAAATCGAGGAAATTTTGGTCATGGCGGAAAAAAAAATCTCCGATCCGAATTAAAATTGATATCTGGAGGTCCTCAAGAATGTTGATCAACATTCTAAAATCAAATTTTGACATGCGCCATTTTTCAATAGGGTTTCCATACAAAGGTACTTTTATCAAAATATAAACTTTCCTTTATTACCCTCCTAATACGAATGTTATAGAAAAGCTGTTTCTGGGGATCGAGTAGAGATGTAGTAAGGGACAAAACGAAATATTAATGACATCGATTATTTCAAGATGGCAGATATATGCATATCGACATAGAGAAAAAGTGATTCGATCCGGATGAAAATTTATATCTGAGAATCCCCCTAGATACTCAGTAATAATATTGGAAAAAAATTTTGATCCCGCCATTTTGAAAAGATTCATACATACAATTGAACTTTTTTATGGATCTCCAATCCGTATGAAAATTGATATCTGAGTGTCCCCAAGGATACTGATTAACATGCTATAGCTTCTTTTAGATATCCACCGTTTTTCAAAATGGCTGCCCTACATACTGGCAAAGCCACCAACGCGAAGACGAGCGAAGCGGGAAGGAGCTTCAAACTACCTATCGCGACGACGAGCGGAGCGAGGAGGAGCTTCAAACTACCTACCGCGACGATGAGCGAAGTGAGGAGGAGCTTTAAACTACCCTTCGCGACGACGAGCGAAGCGAGGAGGAGCTTCAAACTACCTACCGCGACGACGAGCGAAGCGAGGAGGAGCTTCAAACTACCTAGCGCGACGACGAGCGAAGCGAGGAGGAGCTTCAAACTACCTACCGCGACAACGAGCGGAGCGGGGAGGAGCTTCAAACTACCTACCGCGACGACGAGCGAAGCGAGGAGGAGCTTCAAACTACCTACCGCGACGACGAGCGAAGCGAGGAGGAGCTTTAAACTACCCATCGCGACGACGAGCGAAGCGAAGAGGAGCTTCAAACTACCTACCGCGACGACGAGCGAAGCGAGGAGGAGCTTCAAACTACCTACCGCGACGACGAGCGAAGCGAGGAGAAGCTTCAAACTACCTACCGCGACGACGAGCGAAGCGAGGCGGAGCTTCAAACTACCTCTTTGGAGAAATAAAACAAAATGGCCGCCATGCAAAATTAAAAGGCGCAACGGAGGCTTTCTAACAGTCTTAACATAATTCAAAGTTGGCGGATTCAAAATGGCGCCCGATTTTATAAGTAATTCAGATTCGGCTGATATTTTATATTTGGGAGTTTTAAAGGACGCTGATTTCAAATTTTGACCTTTTACTTGACTGACAGCATTTTTCAAGATGGCCGCCATGCAAAGTCAAGCGCATTATCATTTTCTTTGAAAAATACCGCTGTTTTGTACTTTTTCTTGCAAAATTTAAAGTTTAGCACCAAGTATAGCGTTTTGAAATAATGATACGCCACAAAAAAACACCCACGCGGCCCGCATGCGGGCCGCGAACAGAGCACCCTAGTTATAATATATAAAGTTCGTTACCCACTCACTCACTCACTGACTGACATTTTTGTTCCCGAGCTCCTGGAAGTGGTGAAAAAAAACCGAGTATGAGGTTGTATAGAGATCGGTCACGTGACAACCAGAAAAATCTGACATCAGCAAAAAGTCGTCTCCTTGATGGAACCGGTCAACGGCTCTCGGAAACTACAAGTCGGATGGGTGACCTGTTCTAACTAAAGTTGTAGTAAACCCTGGGACGCTTGGAGAGAAATAAAAAAAAATAGGGGTTGCCATACAAAAAAATAAAAATTCCATACAAAATTGAAACGCTTATAAATCGGAAACGGTAAGAGGTAGATGGGGTGTGTTCGACCAAATGTCATAGAGGAGGATGGGCGCTTTCGGATGGTCGTCATGAAAATCCAAGATGGCGGATCCAAGATGGCGGCCATTTTGAAAGTTGGTCCGATCGGGCTGATTTTTTGCATCGGGGGGTTTTTGGGGTCCCTGATTTGATATTTGAAAAAATATTTTGGATCCCGCCATTTTTAAAGATGGCTGCCATACAAATTTTTTTTTTCATTTTTGGCTCATTGTTTCTCGATACCTATGGGAAATTTTGATCCTTTTTTTATTGATTCGTATAAAAATAGACGTTCTTAATTCAAAACATTTGATGACCTGGTCTTCCGACCTTCCATCATAGTGACCATCAACGGCCTGGCTAAACGATGTAAGATGGGTCATATGCGTTCTCAGGAATGTCATAGAAAACCCTGGGACGATTTTAGAGAAAATAAAAAAAATCCAAAATGGCGGAAAAAAAAAACTTCCATACAAATTTAAACCGGAAATGACGTCGAAACCATGATACTTTAGTATAAAAAGCTCGAACTAATATTGTTTGGAGGCCAAAAGAGAAAAGAACACCAATTTTTTTTTTTCAAAATGGCGGAAATTTTGGTCATGGCGGAAAAAAAAAATTCTCCGATCCGGATCAAAATCGATATCTGACGGTCCCCAAGAATGCTGATCAACATTCTAAAATCAAATTTTGACATGCGCCATTTTTCAATAGGGTTGCCATACAAAGGTGATTTTAACGAAATATGAACTTTCCTTTTTTACGCCTCCAATATGAATGTAATAGAAAAGTTGTTTCTGAGGATCAAGTAAAGATGAATAAAGGAACAAAACAAAATACAAATGAAATTGATTTTTTCAAGATGGCGCATGGAGACGTATCGACTTATAGAAAAAAATATCCGATCCGGATGAAAATCGATATCTAAGACTCCCCCTAGATACTTAGCAAGAATATGGCGAAAAAATTTTGATTCCGCCATATTGAAAAATTTCATTCATTTTACCGAACTTTTTTATGGATCTCCAATCCGTATGAAAATTGATATCTGAGTGTCCCTAAGGATACTGATTAACATGCTTTAGCTTCTTTTAGACATCCACCGTTTTTCAAAATGGCTGCCATACATATTTTCAAAACCACCAATGCGACGACGAGCGAAGCGAGGAGGAGCTTCAAACTACCTATCGCGACGACGAGCGAAGCGAGGAGGAGCTTCAAACTACCTACCGCGACGACGAGCGAAGCGAGGAGGAGCTTCAAACTACCTACCGCGACGACGAGCGAAGCGAGGAGGAGCTTCAAACTACCTACCGCGACGACGAGCGAAGCGAGGAGGAGCTTTAAACTACCTACCGCGACGACGAGCGTAGCGAGGAGGAGCTTCAAACTACCTATCGCGACGACGAGCGAAGCGAGGAGGAGCTTCAAACTACCTATCGCGACGACGAGCGAAGCGAGGAGGAGCTTCAAACTACCTACCGCGACGACGAGCGTAGCGAGGAGGAGCTTCAAACTACCTATCGCGACGACGAGCGAAGCGAGGAGGAGCTTCAAACTACCTATCGCGACGACGAGCGAAGCGAGGAGGAGCTACAAACTACCTACCGCGACGACGAGCGAAGCGAGGAGGAGCTTCAAACTACCTACCGCGACGACGAGCGTAGCGAGGAGGAGCTTCAAACTACCTATCGCGACGACGAGCGAAGCGAGGAGGAGCTACAAACTACCTATTGCGATGACGAGTGAAGCGAGGAGGAGCTTCAATCTACCTATCGCGACGACGATCAAACTACCCATTGCTACGTTTACAATGTTTTACTAATGCGACGTTTTTTAATTGGCTTTAGCTAATCTAACCTAACTTCAACACCACTAACCTTTTTTTACTTAACAACTGAATATTTTCGGGAACCTTGAATAAAATAGACACTCTTTGAAGAAACATAACAAAATGGCCGCCATGCAAAATTAAAAGGCGCACACTATCGAAACTAATAGAGGCAAGCATAGCGTGTTTGGACTCATGTTACAGAGAACAACGGAGGCTTTCTTACAGTCTTAAAATAATTCAAAGATGGCGGATTCAAAATGGCGCCCGATTTTATAGTAACTCGGATTCGGCTGATATTTTATATTTGGGGGTTTTAAAGGATGCTGATTTCAAATTTCGACCTTTTACTTGACTGACAGCATTTTTCAAGACGGCCGCCATGCAAAGTCAAGCGCATTATCATTTTCTTTGAAAAATACCGTCGTTTTGTACTTTTACTTGCAAAATTTAAAGTTTAGCACAAAGTATAACATTTTTATAAATACAACAGCCACGAAAACGTCCTCGCGGGCCGCACGCGGCCCGCGCACGGAGGAAAATACTAGTTATAATATATAAAGTTCCTCACCCACTCACTGACTGACACTTTTGATCTCAGCTCCTGGAAGTGGTGGAAAAAAACCGAGTATGAGGTTGTATAGAGATGGGTCACGTGACCACCAGAAAAAGCTGACATCAGCAAAAAGTCGTCTCCTTGATGGAACTGGTCAACGGTTCTCGGAAACTACAAGTCGGATGGGTGACCTGTTTTAACTAAAGTTGTAGTAAACCTTGGGACGCTTGGAGAGAAATAAAAAAAAATGGGGGTTGCCATACAAAAAAATAAAAATTCCATACAAAATTGAAACGCTTATAAATCGGAAACGGTAAGAGGTAGGTGGGGTGTGTTCGACCAAATGTCATAGAGGAGGATGGGCGCTTTTGGATGGTCGTCATGAAAATCCAAGATGGCGGATCCAAGATGGCGGCCATTATGAAAGTTGGTCCGATCCGGCTGATTTTTTGCATCGGGGGGTTTTTGGGGTCCCTGATTCGATATTTGAAAAAATATTTTGGATCCCGCCATTTTTAAAGATGGCTGCCATACAATTTTTTTTTTTCATTTTTGGCTCATTGTTTCTCGATACCTATGAAAAATTTTGATCCTATTTTTATAAATTTGTATGAAAGTGGACAATCAAAATTCAAAACATTTCATGACCTGGTCTTCCGACCTTCCATCATCGTGACTATCAACGGCCTGGCTTAAGGATGTGAGATGGGTCATATGCGTTCTCAGGAATGTTATAGCAAACCCTGGGACGATTTTAGAGAAAATAAAAAAAATCCAAAATGGCGGAAAAAAAAATCTTCCATACAAATTTAAACCGGAATTGACGTCGAAACCATTATACTTTAGTATAAAGAGCTCGAACTAATATTGTTTGGAGGCCAAAAGGGAAAAGAACACCAAATTTTTTTTTTCAAAATGGCGGAAATTTTGGTCATGGCGGAAAAAAAAAATTCTCCGATCCGGATCAAAATCGATATCTGACGGTCCCCAAGGATGCTGATCAACATTCTAAAATCAAATTTTGACATGCGCCATTTTTCAATAGGGTTGCCATACAAAGGTGATTTTAACGAAATATGAACTTTCCTTTTTTACGCCTCCAATATGAATGTAATACAAAAGTTGTTTCTGGGGATCGAGTAAAGATATGTAAAGGAACAAAACAGGATACTAAAAAAATTGATTTAATTCAAGATGGCGGACGAAGACGTATCGACTTAGAGAAAAAGTAATCCGATCCGGATGAAAATCGATATCTAAGACTCCCCTTAGATACTTAGCAAGAATATGGGGAAAAATTTTTGATTCCGCCATTTTGAAAAATTTCATACATTTTACCGATTATTTTATGGATCACCAATCCGTATGAAAATTGATATCTGAGTGTCCCCAAGGATACTGATTAACATGCTTTAGCTTCTTTTAGAAATCCACCGTTTTTCAAAATGGCTGCCATACATGTTGTCAAAACCACCAATGCGACGACGAGCGAAGCGAGGAGGAGCTTCAAACTACCCATCGCGACGACGAGCGAAGCGAGGAGGAGCTTCAAACTACCTACCGCGACGACGAGCGAAGCGAGGAGGAGCTTCAAACTACCTACCGCGACGACGAGCGAAGCGAGGAGGAGCTTCAAACTACCTATCGCGACGACGAGCGAAGCGAGGAGGAGCTCCAAACTACCTACAGCGACGACGAGCGAAGCGAGGAGGAGCTTCAATTCACCTACCGCGACGACGAGCGAAGCGAGGAGGAGCTTCAAACTACCTACCGCGACGACGAGCGAAGCGAGGAGGAGCTTCAAACTACCTATCGCGACGACGAGCGAAGCGAGGAGGAGCTTCAAACTACCTATCGCGACGACGAGCGTAGCGAGGAGGAGCTTCAAACTACCTATCGCGACGACGAGCGAAGCGAGGAGGAGCTTCCAACTACCTATTGCGATGACGAGTGAAGCGAGGAGGAGCTTCAAACTACCAATCGCGACGACGATCAAACTATCCATTGCTACGTTTACAATGTTTTACTAATGCGACGTTTTTTAATTGGCTTTAGCTAATCTAACCTAACTTCAACACCAACCATTTTTTACCTAACAACTGAATATTTTCGGGAACCTTGAATAAAATAGACACTCTTTGAAGAAACATAACAAAAACGCCGCCATGCAAAATTAAAAGGCGCACACTATCGAAACTAATAGAGGCAAGCATAGCGTGTTTGGACTCATGTTACAGAGGGCAACGGAGGCTTTCTTACAGTCTTAAAATAATTCAAAGATGGCGGATTCAAAATGGCGCCCGATTTTATAGTAACTCGGATTCGGCTGATATTTTATATTTGGGGGTTTTAAAGGATGCTGATTTCAAATTTTGACTTTTTACTTGACTGACAGCATTTTTCAAGATGGCCGCCATGAAAAAGTCAGATCAATTATCATTTTCTTTGAAAAATACCGCTGTTTTGTACTAATTCTTGCAAAATTACAAGTTTAAACTAAGGTATAACATTTTTATAAATACAACAGCCACGATAACGTCCTCGCGGGCCGCACGCGGCCCGCGCACGGAGGAAAATACTAGTTATGATATATACATACATGTAGCATTACATATTTCCCCCACGACCCCAGAAAATTTTCAACTCCATTGAAAATTTTGAAGGTTAGGAATAAAACCTTGCTCTTTCATACTTAAATCTTGCACTTCTTCTTTTACTCGCTCACAAACATACTTAGGGGATATGGTTCACATATTTGATGACGCATACTCCACAAGGAACTATTCATTATACATAACGAAGGCTTATTTTTTTTAATTAGGTGTCGTTATCCGCACCTTTTTGAAAACCCGAGTAAAGATAATAAGTATTTACAATTAAGAAAATGTACAACACAAAGGCTTATTTAACGAGTTGTGTACCGCTCTTTAAGAATATTACACACACCCTTGGGTATTGAAGATTTCAAGGAAATTAATATTCAAGAACCTTGTATTTAAGAAATTGCAAGGAAATTAAGATTAGAGTAACAACATGTGCAACTAAGAAAGTATAAAAAAAAATGAGTAAACACAATGGCTTCTTACCCACACGACTCGTGTTAAAGGATAAAACAAAAAGAGTGAAAAAAAATAACGTTTGTAAAATGGATTTAAAACAAATAAGCCGAAAGGGTCTAGTTTCCTTGTACAATACAAAAATAATATACGCTAAAGCTATTTACAGAATAAGTATACAATTTAGAGAAAAAAACAGAATACAACCGCTACACTATTTACACTTTAAAATCTTTTACATGCCACTTTCCTCTTAAGCCGTTAGGATCCTCTAAAATAAAGACGAGAGGTGAGAGCTTCTCAACAACTGTGCATTTGACATATTTGGGAGCCAACTTTGAACTGAAATATGCACCAGCGTTACTCTGGACGTAATTTTTACGCCAGACTGTGTCGCCAACGTTGAACTCTTTAAAGGTGTGTCTCGTGTTGTAATGAGCAGCATTTTTTGTGTGTGCAGTGTGTAATGCAACCTGTACTTTATCGAAGATGTTAGATAATAATCCTAAATTAGCGGCGTAGATGTCACGAGGAAGAAAAATGAAATTATCAAGGTTGGAGCAGTTAGTGTATAGTGAACCACATGGTATGGTTTCACGTCCAAAGACCAGAAAGGATGGAGAGAACCCAGTTGTAGAATTTACAGAACTGTTGAGTGCATATTGGATTTTCTGCAAATGTTTGTCCCATGAACGGTGATCATCTCCGACCAACTGTGAAAGTGCGGTGATAATTGTTCTATTATACCGTTCTGTGGGGTTTACATGATGATATTGGAAGATGTAGCGCGCTTGATAGGGAAAATAAGGCAATACTTTGAAAAAGAACATGTAACCACTAGTATGAATTGATTACGTTGTCTTGTGAGTGGAAAAGGGCCCATTAGATCTAATGAGAGGCTTTGAAAAGGTCTTGAACAAATTTTTGGTTTACCCATAGGACCATATGGAGAATGATTCGAATGCTTATAAGAGAGGCATGTTTCACAAGAAGAACACATTTTAGCCACATCTTTAAACATACCAGACCAATAGTATCTTAAAGAAAGCTTCTTGTATGTTTTGAAAATGCCAGTATGGGGATTACTTTCTGAGTCACCATGGCAAGTTTTGATGAGATTCATTCTCTCAGAGGGAAGTGGAACTTCTTTCCAAGCAAAATCTTCATTTAGATAATCAGGTGAGTTATTAAAACGGTATAAATTATTGTTGAGAATTTTGTAATTTGGATAAGCATCAGGATTATCTCGACAGTTAGTAAAAAGTCTATTATATAGTTCCAATTGTGATGCATTGTCTCTAGATATGGGTTCAACACCACCAATAATAGCAGTATCGGGTATTTTATGACGCGACAGAAGGTCTGGGACAACATTTTCTTTTCCTTTTTTATGTTTTAGGTCGAAGTTAAAACAAGACAGACGAAGACTCCATCGTGCCAATCTGCCAGAAGGATTAGACAAATTTTGGAACCACTTTAATGCTGCATGGTCAGTGTATACTGTAAATCGTTTACCGTTATCAAGATAACAACGCCAATGCTCAAGTGCAGTAATGACAGCTAAAGTCTCACGTTCTGTGGTTGAATAATTCTGCTCATGCTTGTTTAGAGATCTACTCATATATGCAATAACAACTTCTTTATTGTCTTTTCCCTGAGTCAGCATAGCACCTATCCCAAAGTTAGAAGCGTCGCAGTGAACGGAAAATGGATAGTCAAAGTCAGGGCAAGATAGTATTGGTGTTGTAGTCAAGCATTCTTTTAATTTAGCAAAAGCAGAGTCAGCCTCAGCATTCCAGACAAATTTTTTTGGAGATTTTTTTCCAGATGACGTTAATTTACAGAGTGGTGAAGCAATAGTACTGAAATTAGGTATGAATCGGCGAAACCAACTGCATGTACCTAAAAATTTTCTTACTTCTTTTTTAGAGGTAGGAGCAGCGTAAGCTAGAATCGCTTCAATTTTACTGGGATCAGCCCGCAATCCTTGCTCATCTACTATGTAGCCAAGATATTTCAGTTCTTTGCGAAAGAATTGACTCTTTTCAAAGTTAATGGTTAGACCAGCATAAGAAAGTTTCTGATGAACTTTAAGTAGGAGTGAAATATGTTCCTCAAATGTCGCACCTATGATTATTATGTCATCTAAGTAACAGAACACTTTATTCTCAAACTCTGGAGTGAATAAACTGTCCATGAGTCTTTGTTGAGTTGCTGGAGCGTTTGTCAATCCGAAGGGCATAACAGTGAATCTATACATTCCTCTACCAGGTACGTAAAAACCAGTTTTATCTCTGTCTTTGGGATGTAATGGAATTTCCCAAAAAGCCTTTGCTATATCGATACTAGACAAATATTTAGCATTTTTGAGGTTATCTAGTATCTCAGAAACAAAAGGGAGGCTGTAGGCATCTTTACGAGTAATTGCATTCAGCTTTCTGCTGTCGACGCAGAAACGCCATTCTCCGTTCTTTTTTGGAGTGATAAGTACTGGAGATAACCAAGGACTCTCACATTTTTCTATAACTTTTAATTCTAGCATTTTATCGACCTCATTGATGAGTGCTTTTTGCTTTTCTGGAGAGAGACGATAACAACGTTGTTTTATAGGTAAAGCATCACCAGTATTGATCCGATGACTAACTAAACTAGTACGGCCTAATTTACCTCGTTGTTCAAAAGAAATACTTTTGAAACGCTTGATTATGTCATTAGCAATTTCTACTTGATTCCCAGACAGATGATCAAATGTTGATATTTGATTTTCAACAGCACAAGTTGTATGATCTTTAGATTCGAGATTGAGTTCAAGAGAAAGTATCTTTGGGGAGAGTTCGAATTCTTTCCAGAAATCCCACCCAAGTATCAAAGAAGGATAAATATCAGGGAAAACATAAGCTTTGATAACATGTGTCTGATTATGAAATCTCAATGGCAAATGAAAATAACCAGAAGACATTGCTTTTTGTTTATTAGCAACCATAACTTGAGTTGGAGACTTGAATAGTTTAAAGCCTAACTTTTGGATATCTTTATGAGAGTTATTACCTAAAATAGTTATACAACTTCCACTATCTAAAAGACCGGAAAAAGGTATATTGTTTATAGACACGTTAATAAAAGGTCTGTTAAAGTCTTTTTCTTTGTCGTAGAAAACAGAAGTTGTTTTGTAGCAAAACATAAAATTTCGAATAGTATTTAACCATTGATTCCAGTCGTTAAGATCAAAATTATTGTTATGTGATTTAGTGAAACCATTCAAGTCGTCAGCTAGTTTTTTTGTTGATTTGATGGAGCACATTTTGGACATTCGCTGATTCTCACGCCTTTACGACCACATTTAAAACAAATGAGGTATCTAGGCTTAGTACAAGTTTGTAAAGAATGGCCTGTGATACGACAGCGATAACAGAATTCTTCTTTAGAAATGTCATTAGTTTGAGATGACGAGCGTGGATGTTTATCTTCCTGCACTGCATTAGTGTACCTTACGTTTGGAGACGCTTTAGGAAATAAAGCTTTAGAAAATGAAGGAAGATAGGCAAATTCAGCAGCACAAGAAGTGTCTTCAGATCTAGGCTCATGAAAATTTTTGTCTCGTTCAGAAATGCGTTCGTAACTTTGACAAGTAGAAATTAAAGAATCTACCGTTTTAATATCTTTAAGTGCAACAAAAACTGAATAGCACGGTCTTATATTATGGAGTAAAATCTCTAATTGTTCGCTCTCGCTAAGTTTCTTTGAAAGACGAGCAAACATACCGAACATAATTGAGACGTAAACGATAATGGTCTCAGTTGCTCCTTGCGTTCTATTCCTTATAGCTTCCAACAGCTTATAGTCGTAATCATGTATACCAAAATCTCGAATCAGCAATGTGCAAATATCTTTCCACGATAAGGTAGGATTTCGATTATACTGAAAACGAAACCAATGAAGGGCATCACCTGTGAAAATCTCAAAGGCGTGCTTGCAAAGCATACCTTCCGGAATGTTTCGAGAAATCCTAAACTCGTCCAATCTTTGAAGAAATGATCTAGGGCACGATTTTCCATTGAAAGAAAACGTTTTGAGCTCCTTCACAAAATTATCCGAAGTGTGATAGTTTTGTACAGACTCGGAAGCCAGTGGTATACTAGTCAGAATGCTTGAAGGTAAAGTGGGTTGAGGAGTACTCAGTACTTCCAAAGTTTGATTGGTTCCAGTCATAGGTAGTAATTGATAAATCGAGGGAGGGCTAGGCTGAGTCTGAGGACAAGGATTGTGAATGTCAACTAACACTTCTTCAGAAGATCCTGAATAATCTGAAGTTAAGACTTCAAACCGTTTTTGGAGCGTGAAGAAGCGAGATCGTATGTTTGAGCATGACTCAACAAATGGTGGAACGGCGTTAAAGCGTTCGAGGCGATAATGAAGATGATTTACGAAAGATTCAACTTTCCTCAGGTTACTTTTATCATCCGTGGCTTCGAGGTGCGAGATTTTACCCTCGACGTAATTAAACGTGATCTCTGCTTGGGAGAGGTCATGTTTGAGAGGTATTGGAGAAGATTTTATGTCCTCAGGTTGAATGTGACTCAATTTTGCCAGCTGCTCCTTAAGAGTTGTCAAAGTGTCAGCTGGTTTTTCACCTCTGATAGTCACTTCATATTCCAGTTCAAGTTTGTTTAGAAACGAGTATTTAATTGGTCTCGCCATAGTCACAAGTTGAAGTCAATAGTCAAGGATAAATTCAAGTCAAGTTTAAGTTCGTTTAAGTATTAAGTACTATGCGAGTGTTGTAGAATGTAAGTGTGATGTTCCGCGTGTCCTGCCTGTATAAAAATAAATTAAGCAAGTACCTAAGATATTACGTTAGAGCCAAAAGTCAATATCAAATTTTAGCTTACTTGAGTAAGTATTATTTTAGAATTTAGAAGAATGTTTTAGAGGGTTCATTTTAGTTGGGCGCCAAACTGTCACGTTACATCCGTTCCTTTCGTGAAAAAGGTAGAATGGAACGCTACAAGTTAATGAGCAGCTCCTCCCCTACCTAAACAGTGCCTAGGTTGACAGGATCCTAAGAGCTGAAGAGAAAAAAAGGAATTGGTAACAGATATTTATTTTCGTAAATTTTACAAGCTTTGTAGAAAGCAAAAAAAGAGTCTCTAGATGATGCGGAAGAACGCGAAATTTAAGTTGTTTACGGCCTACAAGGTATCACGGTAGAATTAGAATGTTATTGGATCCAAACAAGGCCCACTTCCGGGTCTTCAGATAAACAAAGCCCGCTTCCGGTCTTTAACGAGGCCCACTTCCGGGTCTTCAAACAAACAAGGCCCACTGTCGTTATAGAGACTGAGGAATTCGTTGCCTTTAGTTTGTCCGACTTCCAGAGTTCAGCGGCTGGCTCATTCAGTTATTAGCTTCTGGATCCAGAAGAAGATTCTCGTCCTTCCACCGTCGATGAAGTATTATTACGCAGCTCAGATTCAAGATGCAGGAGCAGGAGACACGCAGGTATTACTCGTCAAAGCTTTGACGGACGACGGGCCGGAACATGGTGATGAAGTTATATTGCCACTCAATGTTTGAAAAAGGCAAGCCGGTCGTCTCACTGGTTGACGCTCGGCGATAGATTCGTCGTGGTAGATACGGCGGCCGACGGTGACAACAGATGTAGTTTCGGCGATCAGCTCTCGGCGATAGATTCGTCGTAGTTTCGCGACTGGCTGTAGCGGATGTAGCTCGGCGATCGGCGATTTGACAATGGATATGTCGTGGCGCAGCGATTGACGTAGATGGAGATTCACTTCACAATTTTGGTGTTGGATAGCCAAAGATGGTTTTTGAAGGCGTTCTTGAGTTCCCGGGCCTTGCCTGGCCCGGGAATGGCCTTATATCAATTTAGTGTTCCTCGTTCGAGGAGTAAATTGAGACTGCCATTCCATAGCGACAGCTTTTCTAAAGAAACCTCGCTAGCATTCCAAGGTTCTAGATTTTTGCAGTTTTCAAAATTTTGAATACAGAATAGTAAAAAAATAAATCTAGAGTCAAAATACATACAATCATGGCCAAAC
This sequence comes from Ennomos erosarius, assembly GCA_963580505.1. Taxonomy (NCBI): domain Eukaryota; kingdom Metazoa; phylum Arthropoda; class Insecta; order Lepidoptera; family Geometridae; genus Ennomos; species Ennomos erosarius. The sequence goes on from OY756978.1 coordinate 9,326,816, forward strand.
TATAAAATACCTCACTGAAATTGACAGTAGAAAAAGAAAAATATGAATTTGAAGAGAAACTAAATTCGAAACAAAAAAAAACAGTTTCAAAACAACTGCCATCCGAGCAGTCGTGTCTAGAAATCGGGCCCGTGACCCGCGCGCAAAATCGATAAAGTGATGTAAAATTTTGAGAAAAATCAAGTTTTTTTGTGCTTAAATTACTGTGAAAAGGACTGTCAAGTGCTGTGATGTGAAAGTTGTGAATGAATAATAGAAACCAGGTAATATATTATGATATATACATACATGTAGCATTACAACCTTGACCCAATTATCCGAATGTAGGCTACAACCCTTTGACCGTCGCGTAACTATCGAACCTACAAAACTAGCACAAAAGAAGCCTATGGAGTAGATGAATACTGAAGCCATAATTCACGTGGCCGGCACTCGTCACGTTGCGGGTCACGGTGCGGGGCGGGCGGTGCAGGGTGCACGTGGCCGTCCATCGATCCACGGTATGCCATTACAAGCCTTATTGTTTATTGTATTAAGTATATATTTATGTCTATCTTACATTGAACTCTATCAGGTCAGAACCAAAATGTTCTCCCTACTACGAAAACTCTTTGATAGCTACCACGTGACAAGACCAAACTTGTACATTTTTCTCACAGTACTTTGAAAGTTTAACAATGAGACAGCATAGTACCTACCTGCTAATAATTTTTAAACAATTAAACATTTTATTAACTTGCGAAATAGGTAATAAAATAGGGAATTTTATGATTGGGTTTCATCATCATCATTAACAGCCCGAAGACGTCCACTACTGAACATAGGCCTCCCCAAAGAGCACCACTATGAGCGGCTGCTCGCCTCCTGCATCCATCGGCTCCCCGCGGTTTTACCCAGGTCGTCGGTCCACCTAGTGGGGGGGTCTGCCTACGCTGCGCCTTCCGGTTCGTGGTCGCCACTCGAGAACCTTTCTTCCCCATCGGTTGTCAGTTCTGCGAGCGATGTGGCCTGCCCATTGCCATTTCAACTTGCTTACTTTAAGGACTATATCGGCCACTTTAGTCCTTCTGCGGGTTTCCTCGTTCCGGATCTTATCTTGCAGGGAAACACCGAAAATAGCTCGTTGCGCGAATTTGAGCTTACTAATGAGGCCAACAGTAAGAGACCGCGTTTTAGTTCCATATGTCATCACTGGCAACACACATTGAGTTTTAAATACTTAATTGAAATAAAGAAACACGTGACACCTTGGGGTACCATTTCACCTAACATTTTTAGTTTTATAAAGTGTCCTCTGCCTTCTACGTAAACCGAGTGCGGCAACATTAATTAATAGTTTGTGATATCCTTGTCATTACTTACTTACTGCAATTTTTTATTTCTTTTCCTTTATAGGTATCAATCAACACCACACATGGGCAAACAGCACAAACACAGTACGCAAATAGTGAATAGTAGAAACAGTAGTTGAAATGGCAATGGTCCTTGCGCGAAAGAAAGGTTCACACAATTCTATTCGGATTAGCTGACAATAGATAAAAAGGCACGTCAGCGACAGTTTATATTACAACAATAATAGCACAATATTTTGCTGGCATGGCAGTGCCGAGATAAGCCTGTTATAATTCCGAGTATATTTCAATATAATAACTTCCGTATAAAATGGCAGTCTGCCAAACGGAGTGCAAGTATGTATTGCAGTGCAGTGCAAATTCCGACAGATCGTGGCCAGGGCGAATGTATTATAGGCTGTAGCGGGTGCCACCAGTTATAAATAAACCAATTTGTCACTCGTTTGTGTTAGTAGTGGACTATTATAAAATCTGTGCTTATGTTAGCTCATTATATATCTAACTGTACTGTTATGTGTATTAGGGCTGAATTTCCAATGTAATGTGGTGATACCTCCATATTGTGAAAAAGTCGAAAGACGAATGGGTCCTCTTATTTTATTAATAATTATGATAAAAAAATTGTCCAAATAATATTTCAAAATTAATAATAACTTATCAAAATATTAAAGTAAAATATTAATATTATAATAATGAATAATTAGGGTAAGCAAAACTATGTCATATGTAATTATATTCAATTTTATGCCAGTGACTCATTAGTACACCATAGACATTGAACTATAAAATTAAAGCTGTAATCAAGCTTGCATTAATCACGCAAGGTGTGATGGTAGGTAATACATAATTCAAGTGGATGCGGCTATTCCTCGGCTCTACATCGCGCCGTTAATGCTATGTCAGCCGTCACAAAACCTAATTTTTATCACTTCCTTAATGGAAACCCTTAACACGTATCGTTATTAAACATTCATATTAGAAAGAGCGCAATAAAAGTAACCATAGTCCGCAATTTATCCTGAGCCAGCTTCTAACTGAAACAATTTACACCAAATTCACTTGAAATACGATTGCGAATGGCTCAGACCAATTTTCTCGGCAAGACATGAGTGAAGGAATCGAGTAAAGAAAATGACATCGCACTGTTTGGAGTTAAGGTCGGTTTCAGCGGATGTGTTTCAGGATTTGTGTGGAGGTGTAGGGTAAGGGACGAAGGGCAGGTCAACGGCCCGTCCCCCGCGCCCCGCGCCCCGCACCCCGTCGCCGGGCGAGTGTCGCAGCCTCGGACGGGCGCGGGCGGGACTCGGCCTCGGGACCCTGTGTTGAGACATATTTATTGAAAACTCCGAGATAACAGTTTCCCACTGATATAGAATTTACATTCCTGAAACATTTTATCATCACGGAACGAAACTGTCGATACTGCCTTAGGAAATTTGTAAGGTTTTATTGACAGGGGCGCGTAAAAAGACGCCGAATATTGGGGTAATATTTTATGTGCCGATATCCGGGGCTTCGAAGAAACTGTGCGAATATACAAATTTTATTCAATCGTAGTCACGGTAATATGGAAATTAGTCACAACACGACATAACATTACATTACGATATAACCTGCATTATACTATGAATACTAGGTAGGTAATAGTATTCTTGCATAGACCAAGACAAGAAATTGTCTGTACGATATAATTATACCTATTACCTACATACGAGTATATATTATGTTGTATAAAAATTAAGTAGGTGTATATCGTGGTTTCGGACAATCTAAGAAAAGGTCTACATTTAATTTGATTTAATGGTAAGTAGTTTAGAATAGCAGTCAAAAATAAAATGATCTCTATTTTTTTATGTATCAGCATTGCAATTCACCGATGCAATACTGTCAGCATGTTGGGTACGCTACCTACCAGCAGTGGGCTGGAGCATTTGAACTGTCTATAGGCCATCGCGGCCATTAGTCCACATGTTCTTTGTAGTTTAAATTTATTATTGTAGTAGTTAGATTGAGTAGTAAAGGCATATTGCCTGTTAAAAAAATACATTAAGTTATTTTTTTATTCAGCGCTTATGAGAAAATCGATACTTACCTACTCTACTCCCTTTCACTCAGCTGATTCCAAAGATTATACAGATAATTTTACCCATGTGGCTTTGGTGATGTCACTGCGATTGATAATAGATAACGCTTAGGAGTGGTTTCCGTTCGGTATCATTGATAAAAATAGAGGACGGTGGTTATAAGAGTTTATACCTAAATACGTAAATACTTTCTAAATACGAATACGCATTAAAAAGTATTAATAGTATAAGTAATAAGTAAGTAAATACTAATTCTATGAATCTAAATAAACTTTTAATACATTTTTCCCAACGAAAATACTCGACTATTTTATTTTAATTTATTCTTTTATTTTATATTTTTTAGTTACCTAGTGTACTTTATGGGACGATCTTGAGAGAGAGCGTTCTTTAATAAGAGAAAAATGCAATTAGTTAATTCTAGAAACTTATCGGTATGTATAGCTTGTTTATTTTGATTTTTATCAATTGCAAATGCGAAAGATTTACCTTTTAAGTTTCGTCAACACAGTTCTCATGCAAGCCAGCTACTCAATTAGATGAATGCGTTTAGCACGAACATCGATTAAAGCTCGTTAAAAATGCTTTTGTCGTTTATTTTTCCTGAACATTTTTGCAATTTAGCTAAGCGTAAAGCGTAACTTGATTAGATATTCTAGTCCGATATCTGAGCACAATATCGAAGCATGTGTCGGCTAGTGCTCGAGGCTAGGAGCCAACGGAGAGCGAGACGAGCGCACGCTATCGACGCGATCGTTTGCTCGCTCCACTCCAGCTTTCTAGGTCAAGCGGATTGTGACCGGTGTTGCTTTCACGGATCACCCTACTCGTTTTCAGTAATTTATGAAATTCACAATATTCACAATGGCAATTAAAAACACGCAAAGTAAAATTCCATTTTAAAGCTCTTTACTTTATGTGGTTAAATATTGTGTTCTATAAAATAAAAGTCCCATTTCAAAGTTTTCAGCGACGGAGCTCAAACTTTAACCGGACACGCCCCTAAAATTATAACACCACAGACATCTATACAGTAGTATTAGATGTCTGTGTATAACACATATTCAGCAATCTGTGGTACCTATAACATTGTCGTTTGCATATTGTAGTTGTTAATTTTTGTGGTATGTGTAGATTTCACTTGTTTCCAATATTTTTCAATGTTGATAAATGTAGTAATATTGTTCTCGGTAGAATAAATATACTTTCTCTACCAAGACCCTTTTAGGCCATGTAGTCCCGGTTTGCGAATAGTACCAGCCCATTTCTTCCCGTGGGTGCCGTATGTCTTCCAGCTGTTGATGTGTGAGCAATTTAAACTAGACTTACTTTCTATCAATTTAATAGGGAAAATTTAATGTTCTCACGAAAAAAAGGTACCACACGGATGAAACCACTGGGCACCACCAATGGATTTAGCCAAAAGGTAGATCAATATGTAACCAAATTAAAATCAGCTTATATTTTATTCATATCCTTCTGTAAATAAATTTCGACATTTCTTTTATCCTAGCAAAGATATTATTCAAAGGGTGCTGAGTCTCCGTGTTGCTGTTTAGCTTTCCTACCAAGTGCCAACCATGAAACCAAAGCGCTACCAACCCAACAAAAGCCTAAATGAATCTACAAACATAACCGGCTAGCGAACGCAAACCAAACTTATGTACTGGTAATCGGTTCATTTTTTTACTATAGTGATAATTGTTTTGTGTATCAAAGTGCGTCCGTTGAATCGGTACCACCTATACCAGCGTAGTACCTATGCGTTTATTAAAATGACTAGAAGTACTAAAGGGAGTACTTTCGGTTTATAAAAAGGTACTCTGTGGGCAGTACTGATGCCGGTGATATGTTTCTTGGAATAAGGATTCCAAGAATATTCCATAAGGTATGTTTCCAGCTATAATGTCATCAGTACGATGTCAACCACAGTTCCAGTTACGTCGTTTGTAGACTCCAGTATTTTTTTTATGGAGTGTTTCAGAGAAACTAAAAACAGTTTCCATGGATTTATAGGTATTAATCATAGTGCTTAATTTACTTACCACCTAAAGAAAAATTTAGCACTATACAATATTGTTATTACAAAATGAGAACGCCTTAAATTGTTTTTATTAACGGCCAATATGCCTAATTTAAACTAATGTTCTGAGTAAATAAAATTAAAAAGTGATAAAACTATGTTCAGTCCGGGGCATCTTGAAACACCAAAAGACTGTGAATCAATTCGATAGGCTGGTTGAGGATCGTTGCGAGAAACTCGAGCATCCTATCAAAAAAGGTGAGTTTTACGAATTTCATGTTGTCAAGTTGTTTGACAAGTAATCCGGCTGCGCATTGTTGCCGGCTCGAGGAGCTCCGCGCGGTTATTACACCGTAAGAGCCTCGCTGCTTACACCATATTTTCAAAGTACGTACCTATACCTACCTACTTTGATGCTACCCACAGCCTGGCTGCCTCTCAACATTCGCCAGATTTTTAGAACATTTTCATGTTTTTCCTTTGCTTTGTTTGGTGATTTGAGCTACATAGAAGTTTATTAGGGTCTTATATGAATTAAATTAACTCATAATCATACACTTTCCTTTATAAATTAGGCATGTAGTTACTTTGACATGAGACCACTTGTCACGGTAGCTTTAGTAAAGTATATCCCGGCATTAGGGATAGATGGATACGGGTTCAAGTCCCGTTGGTGATTCGAATTTCTCGTTTACAAATGAATCTGTAATAAAAGGTTAGGTATCAATTTGGGGATCTTCTTTGTTAACCCAGTTCATTTGATTCCGAAGTAATAAACAGATAATAACTCTCACCTATTACTTGGGTATATAGACAAAGTAGAAATAGAATAAATCAGAAATCACAAGAACAAAGGGAGCAAACTTGACAAGAGATACCCTATACATTTAACGCCGATCTATAAACTTTTATGAATATTTTTAGTTTCGAGCAGAAACTTGTAACCGTAGAGAAGTTTATACTTACTTAAAAAAATACAAAAACAAATAACTACAACTAGAAACATTATTTTCAAAATTTCCTTGTTTTTATTTTTAGTTCACAAATATTAAATCTTCCGCAGAGCCTCTACTTAACAAAAATACAATACAATACAATTTTTTTTTATGATGATGAATGACGTGACTAGCTGGTCGTTCACCTGATGTTAAGCAATACGGCCGCCCATAACAGTTGCAGTGTCACTCGGAACTTTAAAATAATAAAGTTTCGCGTGACACTGCACTGCGCACGTCATCCTGAGACATCACACAGTCTAGTAATTAGATTACTACACTGTGTAATCGTGTAATAAAGTCTCATTTGCTCAGTAATTTCACTAGTTACAGTGCCCTTCAAACCGGAACACAGTAGTGCTTGCACACTACTGCTTGGCGGCAGAATAACTGGCAAAGCGGTGATACCTACCTAGACGAACTTTGCAGAAAAATCCTACCACCTAGCATACTATATATTATATCTGCATTTTATCAATAGCTTATTACACATAACAACAACGACTAAATACTTGATTAAACGAGACCAGTATTAAGAGACTTGTCTCGAAATAAGTGGCTTGCGAGTGGATCTAAATATCTAATTGTAACCTTATTTGCATTTTAACCGTTGTTCCTTTATCCACACGGGAGAAATTTTGCCATAGCTTGAGATGTTAATTGTACGCCGCGAATCAGGCTTGCATGAGTTCGTTGTTCATCAGTCACAAATCGATGCTGATTCGATTGTATTGTTTCCAATGATATCGAATCGAATATCGATGAATGGGTGGAGAATACACAAGTATTGAATGCTTTTATATGCAACGTACGCACCATTTAGATAAGGTACCTACAAATATAAATAGAATTCGGTTGTACAAATTGCATTATAGTCTACGCTTTTATTTATTGAAAGATTTGTTTACTTTGATATTGATCAGTCCTGAACATGGTATCTAATATCTATAGCCTATTTTAATATCGGCCTGCCAGTGCAGGCAGATATTATCAGCAGATAGTCCGGTTTTTAATTAAAAAATATATACGATACTCATATTTTATTTTGATTTGATATGACTAATTCACTTTCATACTATAGTTGGAAACAAATTGAAAAGAACAGGGTGCTATGATATATTATATGGTTGATAGTGGTTATTAGACTCATATAAATCTGAGGCCTCAAGACTACGACCCCTCGGGATAGTTCCGCCCGCGCCGCCAGCTACATAAACTTGCTGTAAGTAAATAATTCATATCAGACACATAGCGCCACGTTACTCTCGCACAGTCAGTCAGTCGTTGTCGTTCTACTTATTAATATGGCGTGTTTAAAAAAGCTGTCTGAAACAGTTAACTCGAGCTAGGGCTCGGCATTCACGTTCCCTGCACTAACTCCGCCCATATACTACCTATTATAAATACCTTTTAAAATTAAATCATTATCGCTTTGCTTATGTTATGTTCAATTATGAGGGCATAATACTCGCCCCATTCAACAGTTAGAGCACGTGGGTGTAGTAAATGCCAATAAAGGTTACCAACGCCCTTCTGCCAGACATCAGCCTCTAATTCTCTTTGTATTATTTTTAGCGTCCTTTGAAAATGCCTTTAGTATTGTATTGTGGCATTTATAAAATATACGATTTTAATATGTTTTATAATAATTTCATGAAGATAAAAAGATCTTAAATTTCAGATTAAAGATATTTTTTGTTATTCTTTTTAGTTATTTTTTTTCATTATCAGATTCAAATAAGTACTTGTTACTTTCACAATATACTCCCTAATAAATAGGTACCAACACAGAGCTAGAATTCATTCCAATAACTTTAATTGCGATTATTATCAAAAAATACAGCAATCTGTACATAACTACTACTAACTAGGTACACCTAAAAACTCAGTAAGCATAAGAAAATCCCCAGACAAACATTTCATCGAGATTGGCTGTAACTAAACCGATAGCCGTTAACCGCATTTCACTCCGGTAGGAAACAGATTTCAAAACTAAAGTCGTCAACTGATTCGCAGCAAAAACACCAACTTTAAAAGTTACACTCCGCGATAAAAGTAAAGAGCGGAAGCGATGCTTAAAGTTGAACGGTAACGCATTGGATGTTGGATATAAGTACTATAATAGCACGAGCAGTATATGTATAAATACTGGAGGTAGCGTAGCGTTTACTTAGATTCTTTTCTGAGTAGCTATACAGACAGAATTGCCTGCTTGGTCGTTTTGCTTGGTACCATTTATTGTTTGACATTTGCAACTCGATTATGTTGCCTAGCAGTCGTCCCGGATGAGGATAGTTAGATCACCATTTGCCATATCGAGAAACAGTTATTCATATTATCCATAATATATAAAGTATACCTATAAAGACGAATGCCAGCCTTTTTAAACGTGATCCCAGGCAAACGAAGATTGAATAAGATAAAAATATACAGGCATGACCAATGTAAAAAAAACGACTAAGATAATGGAGTAGCACAGAATATGTTCGGAGTCACCAGTAACTCAAGTGTAATATATTGGATGTACCTACTATACATTGTAAGTATGTACATACATATACTTAAACGTACGATGCCTCCATCGTAGCAAGTAGCAACTACCGCAGCCCGCTGTGGACGGAAGTATTCATCCCGGGGACCGTAAAAATGTGTAGGACACAATATTGTGGTTACAAGAATTTTCTGCGTTAGATCGACCGTTTTTTATTGCAGGCCATATTCTGGCACATCTTTTATGGGCCTGAAGACGGATTCACTAGTACCTGAAATTCTATTTTGAGATATTTGAGTTTATAATGCATTTGTAATGCAAGTCTACCTTCCGTCTACTTTAAAAACTTTTTGCCAAAGAGCTCTCTAATAAAAAAAATCTGATGATCACATACTGGTTGATAACTTCATCTCAGAGATGGTCTAAATAAAACTCAAGAGTGAATTTCTATGGAAAATTTGAACATTTTGTCCGTACAATACTGAAATATGGAATAGATAAAAACAATTTTTTAACTTATTCTAGGCATTCCTTCAAGGGGTAAAAATAAACGGCTCCTGAGAAATAGTCCACGCGGGTGAAGCCGCGGGATAGGAGTTGGTGTATCATGGAACACGTACAAGGTAGACGCACGGCCAAGTTTAATAAAGGGTCGTGGCTTACGGTGCAGCTCAAATCGCGGCCGACAACTTTTAATTAACCGCACTTTTACAAACTAGCCTCTGTAATCGCCTTATGCTTCAGGGTTCATTCATAATTTTCACTCATGAAATCGGACCTTTCAACTGGCGGTGCAGCCTTACTCTATTAATCTATTCTAACGAGAAATAAAAATACAACTCCAACGATTAAAATATCGGGAGTAAGCGGGAGTAAAAATCCACACTGTATTTTATAATAAACTGACTAAGCTTCTTCGCTTAAGGGATTAACGGGTTGGTAAAACTATGGATGCTTTAATAACATTTCGCTCGGCTACGCTCTATTAATAGAACTATACCTACATTTTCAGAGATTTCTTCGGGAAGTTTGCCTTTATGGCACTGTGTGGCCGTTTCTGTACAACACGTTTAATAGACATTCGTTGACATGTTCTTAAATTAAACCAAAGATAAGATACTGTAATTTCGAAATGTTTGATCAAGTTGTTTCCTGACAATTTTTCTGTTTTACAGCGACCGGATGAAAAGAAACATGTGCCTAAGTATGGACTTTATTTATTTATTTATTTAATGGTTTGCACAAAAGGTGTACATGGATAAACTTAATACTAAATAGCATTATCTATATCAGTCCTCCAGGTCGTGTAAGATAAATGTGGGTGTGCTATTAAGATTTTCAAGATCTACGGAACTCTTCAAATGATAAGTATGTAGTTCATGTAGCCAAATCAGGGTGATATATTGAAAATCACGGGCCAAATCTAAAGGAAGCTGATCAAACCAAAGGCTTTCAAGGTACCCAACGAAACTCTTCAGCAATACGAGCTATTGCTCGTGTACCTAATCAAAATTTAATATTAACCGCCTTTTAGGTGGTCACCTAAACCTCTTTTAATCAACTAAAAGTGCGCCATGGTTCCACCCACTGTATACATACCCATTTTCCCGTCGTATTTCTTAATTTTAAAGGAAAAAAATAAAAAAGATATATTGTAAGTTAATCTGCGTACTGTTATCACAATCTATGTGCAAAATTTTATCCAACTTGGTTTAACCGTTTTGGAGTGAAAACCATACGAACAATCAAAATAGAATAACCACACAGTCAACACTGAAGTTTTTAATTTTAATCTTAGGCACAGATTAGAGAAAATAAAACTAATCTTAGTATTGTGATTTTTTTCTCGACCGGGGACATGAAAGTAAATGACTATCAATCAGCGCAATATAATCATAGTCAGCTAAGAACATCGGCAGATCGTCATGAAAGAACTTGTAAAAAAGAAGCGTCAAGTTTGCGGGTGTAGAGTGGCGGGGGTGACTTGAGGGCGGCGCGGGGTGTGGAGGTCACGGATCAGCTGGGCGGCGGCCATATTGATTCTCCGGCCTGTTTGATCGGCGCCGCCCGCTCCCGCGACCCTCGCTTCACCCGCTCCATGGATTAATAGACGAGAACAACTTTTATGATTTCAACTCAAACAGAACGATGCGATGGCGGAATGTATTTAATGTACACACAGTGCGAGACCCTTAATGAGAACGGCCGGCATCAGCACTGGGATATTTTATTTACTGAGTGGTCACGCATCTATTATTTCTACACATTTACCAAATATATTTCTGAGGCTATGGTGATGGGTCTAATGTCGTATCGTCGTCGTCATCGTAATTCGCTCATGAACGTTCTTTCGGCGAATCGTTTGTAGTTGAAAGGTTCTATCGTTGAACAACTCATATATGATTTGTTTTTGGCGGCTCTGTCGGCAAAAACACGTGTGTTTAAGGTAAGTTTCTGAATCAAAATCAAGACTCAATAAGTCATGCGGTTTCTATTTAAAAATGGTATAAGTTTTTTATCTCCATCTTTTGGTATTTTCTTTTTATTTCCCACAATAAATCCTCCTCCTCCTCCTCTTTGTCCTTTCATTTTCAGTAAATTTTACTTGCACGTATTATTGTTTTGAGGCCTTTCTTGAAGTTTGATAATAAAATAATAATGAGAGCTTACTTATTGATTATTATTGAATTATCACTTAATAAGTAGTATTTCGTAAAACAAAGTTACGTTACAGTGAGTACCTATTGCAAACGGGCGGGCTTCCTCGCTACTCATGCACGCGCCACTTCTTAACCGTAAAAGAAACTCTTGAAATTCGTCTACGCCATCGTTCTCGCCTCCTCTCTTTAGACTTGTTCAATTTGGAGCCGAGAAAAGATGGCTAGTCACGTTTCGAACAATAACTAAGTTACATTAAAGAACATGCGATTTCAAGCTTTTGTTTAGCATGCCGTTTATTTTAAATGACGACTCTCTAGAGTTTTTAATTGTATATTTTGTTGATCAACATAATATTCAAACTTATTTACATTGTCAAGTAAACAGAATCAATTTAACTAACATATTGTATTCATGTAAAAGTGTATTTTTTATAATGTTTATTGTAATTTTTACGTATGTGTTACATAACTGATTAATTATTGTTCATCCGTACGCGCTACTGTTTTATTATTGTCTTTATCGGCAACGCTGCGGATCGACTTGGTCCCACAGCTCGGCTCTACATAGTAAGTTACCATAAAAGATCTACCAAATATATTATTTTGAGAAACATTGATCTTTGCCGCTTTTTCTGCCATCTGTTGGTTATCAAGTAAAAGACTTCAACGCGTGCGCATCTACCGCAACTGAAGATTATTTATATACATAACTATTTTATACAAATAACTTTTACATTGCTACCAAACTTTTAAATAACAATAATTGGAAACACAATATCAAATGTTAACCAAATTTAATCAATAATTTTAACGACTTTCTGTCGTCCTTTTATAAACATCACGAAAGAGCTTCGGCACAAGTTTACAAATACCCCCTTGAACCCTTGAAGGTAATCAATTAAAAAACATATTATTCTATTTTTCATTAGACAGAGTTATTTATAATAATTTTGACACAGTTTCCAAAAATATGTATACAAATTTTTGCATTAATGTTAATGATACTAATCATAATGATGTTTAGAGTCGTCCCTTTGAGGTAATGAAAAATGGCATAACAAACAACGTATTAGGTAATCGACAACTCCGTTTCACGCGAATTCTAACGGAATTGAAATCAACCAATTCATAATACGTAACAAATGTATCGAATATAAGGACGATTACACGCGGCTTGCAACAATACAGCCGAGCTATCCGACCTCACACAATCAATTATAGGATTAATCGTCTATCGGCCTGGGGGTCTAGCAAAGATACTAACCACTAACGCTAACGCCTCACGCTAACTCCAAAATGTACTGAAATGACACTTCGGAAATCGTTAACTTTTCCGTAGCGAATGTCATTTTGATACATTATTGGAGTTAGCGTGAGTCGTTAGCGTTAGTGGTTAGTATCTTTGCTAGACCCCCTGTTCACTTACTGATGTGCCGTGTGAACGGGGCTTTATGGTCACGTTGCTGAAACGAAGGGATACTTTAGCACTAGATAATAAATAACTTTTTAAAAGTCACTATACAAGTTTGTTAGACAAACATAGATAATGTTTGTAACTCCTATTCCTACAATAATGTAAAAACAAAAGATGTAAGTGTACATGTAATCACTTGAAAGGCTAAACGCATTTTATTGGTGTTTAGTGAGTAAATCGTAAATTGGATTAACATAATAATTTATTTGATATTCCTAAAATTAACCACGGATACAGGCACAGTAATTATAAAAAAATGTAAATCAAATTTTCTAAACAAAAAAGAACGTTTTTTTGTTTTTTAACGGGCTAATGCTGTTGGTCTCTACCGACCTTTACAGCGTCACCGGGCGGGACGCAGGTAAAAAAAACACTGTATGCGCCCTATGCAGAATAGCAAACAACAAAAAAACACATTAACAATAAATAGACTGTTATTTTAAGATATAATAATGGCCAAGTTACAGCATGGTTCGGTTAGATTAATTGGGATATACTGCGTAGCCGTAGATGGTCTACACTACTATGACGCTACGGACTATATGCTACAAAAAAACTGAATTTATCTTCTGTATTTTTGAGTATATTAATCTTGGTTTTGTAGATATATAATATTATATCCAAACTAGCAGCTCAGCGGCTTCTTATAGTAAAAAAATGTGTGCATGTTTACTCTCGCAGCATGAGTCATACCGAGAAGACGGGCGATGTGTAGGATAGGGCCTTGGAATCACATATTAAGGAGTTTGATGATGATGAAGCATCCACCCCATATCTACATACATATACTTATTTATGTTTGTTCTTTATCCTGCTTGTAACTGTGAAATAATTTTCGAAATTCGAAAAATTTGATTATATGATTGTTATTTTTTTGTCTATTATTAAACCAGTAGATACAAAATAGAAACTCAATTACCGAAAATAAAAACATTTGCTACTTTACAGGAATTAGCAGGCAGACACATCATAATTTAATATAATCACAAAATACGATCGCTAGTTACAGAATTCTCAACTTTCAGCTATTTAATTAACGGAATGCAATTTAGACAGCGGCAAGTAGCAAATTTAACGTGTTTTCAACAAACAAACTTTCGCTGGCGCACACTATAACAGCACGTCAGTTATTCAGTTTTATACTGATAATTATAGGCATAATGACTACAATTTTTTTGCATAAATTAATAATATTCTTTAAAACATAAATATTCGTGAAAACAAAAATAAAATATCTCAAAAAATTACATAATTTACAAGCATTTTAAAAACCAGAATAGAAAGATATAGCTCAAACGGCCAGTGACGTCAGAGCTGGGTCGTTCCAAGTACCTCATTACTAAGCTGTGGCAGCTTTACATACAATCTTTTTGGCATGTGACGTCACAAGTGGATTTTTTATAGTAACTGTGGAGGCGCTCTGTTTCGCGAGAAAGGGACAGCTGGGCTCCTACAAGCTAATACAAAACCATAATGTTTCAGGGCATTATTATTTCAAGGTTACAATAATATTGTTCGAATTCGTACTATGAACTTAGTATTCCTGCGTGGGAACGAGACGTCTACATTTTATTATGGCGTTATCACTGTCACACGTCAGTGTCAACATGATGTAAAGGTATGACATGACAGTTGTATTTGAGTGACCGATTTAACGTGACGTCATCAAAACTGCTCTGGCTCTGCAACATTAAAGTATTCTTACTTTTATGTCATTTGTCAATGTATGATTGAAGTAATATTGAAGTAATAATGCTATAAGACCTTGTGGTTGCCCCCCAGGTGATGCCGCCGCCTCCAGAATCTTTAAATCTTATTACTCCGTGATTTATTTACCGATTTTACTTATTTTTTCAATTATTGCATTCATTTTTAATCTTCTTTATGAAAGTAATATTTACTTGTTCACTTTTAACATTAGTCATCATGCCTTTATTTTGTCCAATATCTTATAGAAGGTTAGGAAGGGTCAAGGTTGATAACCATTAGTTTGTTCCGTTTATTCCCGTTAGAATAAACGGAACAAACTAATGGTTGATAACTGGTTATCTAGTAGGAAGAAAGACTCCTGTTTTATTACTGGTTATGAAATAGGAACATATTTTTCCTATGAGAATACCAAGTTTGATAACTGGTAATCTAGTAAAAACAAATCTTGTTCATCATTTAGAATATTATCGATAGTTAGCAGTAAACACTTCAAATTGGATTAAATTAGGAAAAAAAAATAATACAAGTGGTGCCGTAGAGCGGATTTTGTGCCTTTCCAAATAATATAAAGATAAACCCAAATATTATATCTCAATGGTCAAAGTATGTAGGTATTTAATGCTAGTTTTTCAGCTTTTTAATTTGAATACACAGGGCTAGATAGCCATGTGCACTCTTGCACATAGTCGAGATAAAAAAAAGAATAAGATGTAGCACCTCTTGTTTCATCAGTGCTGACGAACTGTTTGTTTAGAGTTTACTAACTGCCATCCAGTGAGCTCGCTGTTTGCGTAATGTTCCCGGTATTTACGTAACTGGGTGAATACTGACATTAATTGGAGTTCATAATTTTCGCGCCGCCCGCCGTGATATGAATCGCTCCCGTCCAAAACAATGATTAGCTTAAACACTGGAGCGATTAACGACTGCTACTAGCTATTCTGTGGTGAGTTATGATTCTAGACACTACTATATCTACTTAAAAGCTGTTTTCTAAGCAGTACTCTATTGTTTATATTTACGAATGAGTGCGTATTAATCATGGGTCGGTTCCTGATCCGGAAGCACTACAAAAACCTCTATCGATCTTAATTTAGTGAGAACTTTGACGTTTAGTTTTGAATTTTAAGTTTAGCTTGAGAATATTTAATTTGCTGGATATAGAGACTCGTAATTTGGAGAATAGGTACCCTTTCATAACGTAGGCGCTAACTAAGGTAAGTTTTTTGAAAATTCAACCCCTAAGGGGGTAATAAGGGTAGAACCTAGTTATATATAACTTAATTATCGATGTCATTTTCGACAAAATAACAGCTAGTATTATAAAAATGATTTTGAATTCCCTTATACCGTCCCTGAGACCACCCCGCCGCTCCGCCCCGCCTTGCACCGCAGCTTGCACTTGGCGTCTCGCCAGCACAAGTACTAATTCGTTGACGTCGTTACATAATTGGTTCATTTTTTCCCTAACCGATAACCGGCGGGCTCGGCTGGCTTTCTCATCTCGTTTACTCAGTAACCTTCCAATCGTAACACTGCTTTTCTACGATATCCATGAAATAAAACTTCTTTGTTGCAGGAGGTTTCTGTTTTATAAAATGATGCCTGCTTTTAGATAAACCGATAACTAACTACCTATACTATTATACTTTTAATCATAGCACATTAGCATCGCACAGTTAAATTGTAAAAACTGCATAGGGTCTACGACATATTATATGCTACGAAAAGTATATTCTTATAAAAATTGTAAATTGTTTTTCCAAGTTTTTTGCCATGACTTGCCATGACTTGTTTAGTACCTAGATATAAGTACCGCCCAAAAAAATAAAAATAAAGTAATCTACTCAAGTATAAATAGAGTGGATATTCCCACTCGCAACACAAGCCAATGGCTTGCGCGGAGGTGGTGTGGTTCGATTAGTATTAGTGGCAGAGTTATTAATTTTCTAATTACTTCTACTAATTAATTTTCGAACAACTTTTGGTAACATGTAAAAGGTTGGTAAAATGTTGGGTACGCTACCTACCGGCAGTGGGCTGGAGCATTTGGACTGTCTATAGGCCATCGCGGTCTATTATACAGTCCATATGTTCTTTGTAGTAGGTATAGTGTAGCTAGTTAGTGTGTAGTGTAGTTAGTTTTAGTTTAGTTTTTATTATTGAGTTAGCTTTGGTAACTAAGGTCATGTTACACATGCCAACCACCCTTTATTTTAGGCTCAGGATGCACAAAAAGAAAAATTATTGATTTGAAAACTTTTTTCCGAATAAAGAGTGACATAATTATGCGTGCATGGTTGGCAAGGCAGTGGGAATGTATTAGGCTGATAATGATATCACAAAAATGCTGAAATAAAACAAACAATCCGAAAAAGAACTTAAAAAGAGCATGTGTAAAAGTGGTAAAAAGCCTAAATTAACAATGAAAGTACGATCGCGACGCGCACGAACTCATCACAATATGAAAACCTTACAAAGTGTTCCACTATGGGTAAGGCACGGTAATTTCCACAGTGCTAAACGAACGTTGCATGGAGTAATAATTTATGCACCGCATTAATAAACATGAGTGTGGACGCGTCCCGGGCGCGGAAGCCTCGCGTTCCGTCAACCGTCAATCGGCGTGGTGCACCGAACCATCACAAAATACGCCACAATTTTAACAATCTCTTTTTCAGCCAGAGCATTTATTTGAGTTTTTTGTTGAAATTTTGCACCTCAAAAATAAAATGGCGCCACACTGCCACCGTTTGACGTCGATTACTGTACCTGCGAACATTTGTGGAGTTTTCACAGAATACAAATAGAAAACGTAAGCTCGTGGTGCAGCCGATACACTCGGTTCGTGTTTTTTAGGGTTCCGTACCAAAAGGGTAAAGTGAACCTTATTACTCTGTCTGCTTGTCTATCTGTCACTAGGCTGTATCTCATAAACCGTCAGTTAGGCAGTTGAAATTTTTAACAGATGATGTATTACTGTCGGCGCTATAACTACAAATAGTAAAAAACAGAATGAAATAAATATTAAAGTGGGCTTATATGGGCAATCATTGATACTTTGATAGAATTCAACAAGTGTTTCATACTTTTAAATTTAGATAAGTGATTTCTCTTTTTTACCCCAAGTAAAAATGACGAGTTATGGCATTAAATTACCTACAATGGTTATATACGTTAAATTGTACAATCCATCAAATGTTTAAAATATAAAACCTTTAAAGCACAACCGTTTGTTTTAAATTATATATATATATAGATGTAGAGCTCAACGTGTAGAGTTACCCCCATATTCTAAGTCGTTACCACGAGATTACTCCACTCGACTCAACCTCGATTTAACCTCATTTTTGTGTTTTGGTATTTTTAAATGACAATAATAATCAACTTGACATTTCTGCGTAAATTTTTCTCAAACGAGGGAAGCGAAGCAACTGTCAACTCAAGTTACGTCGCGATGTACCTTGAGTTTCCCTCAAAGTTAAGTGGAAGTTAAGTGAAGGATTTTTGGTGAAATGTTTTAGAATACGGGGGTAAGTTTTGATCGGCCTCAGGCCCGTTCTGTCATCCATAAAAACTAACCAGGTTGGTCAACATTATAAAAAAATATTTAAATATGTCTCAATTATACTGCCCTGCTTAGAAGATTGCAACTTTAATGCCTGTGCTATTATTTATTCTGTGCTATTAGGTTCAAGATACCTCACTTGCGAGAAGTTGTCTTACGCCCGCCGGTGTATGCAAACAGACCTTGAGTGACACTTCACTTGATACGAGGCGAGTCTCTTCAACATTTGCATTTTAAATACCTGATGAGTTAGGAAGAGGTAGAAGTAATAGAACATACTTTTACTTAGGTAGTAAAATACTTACTTCTTTTTAATATTGTTTGTAAAAGCAATAAAACTGCACATAATGGGATACGTGTAATTAAGTATGCCTTTGGTACCGGACTAAAATTTTCTCCGTGATGTCACTCACAGACCAGTTTTAGTAAAGAACAAGAAAATATGTAATACTATGCTACTGAGTAAAAGTCATACAAACAACATTTGTCGAGACAGAAACCCAAACATAGCATAAAATAAACCAATCTATTTGTTAGGTTGTAAGTGTCTGGACACCGGATAGACTATTACTTATGGCGTATTGGCCTCCCATCGCGGAAAGGACTGAGGGCAAGGGACGCTGGCCAAAAAGCTTTCGGTCCGACAATTTTTCTGCGGTTATGGCCAAGCGATCGTAATCCCGACTGGAATGTGAAAAGGAAACATACACAGAAACGTTTCAGCGTTTTGGTTAAAAAAATATTGAATTTTCCATTTCTAGTAGGTGAAGGGTTGGTTTCGTAATACGTTTGGGAAGTATCCAAACGTAGTATAACGTACAATCTATCTATACATATAATAAAACTGTAGAGATAAAAAAATCTGTAAATGCAAGATATCGAAAAAATGACACGGGTTGGCTTGAAATTTTTCGCTGATCACGTTAAGCTACTTTTTAAACATTTTGTCTGTTTGTTTGTTTGTTTGTTTGTTTGTTTGTTTGTTTGTTTGTTTGTTTGTTACGGCACAACTCCGAAGATACTGAACGGATTTTCATGCGGTTTTCACTAATAAGCTTAGAAAAACCTGGCGCACAACATAGGATATATTAAATTTTATATATCGTTAGTTTTTTTTTTTTGGTGAAAATGTGTAAGGTTTCATTGTGAAACGGAACGGGATTTTAACAAGATGGCCGCTTCAAGGGTTCAAGGTAAATTTTTTTTTCTTACATTTTGGCTCCACACATAGTGTAGGTATTTAGCCAGTGTCAAAAGGTAAGTTTTATTTTGGCTTCTAATCATAGATGAGAGAAAAAAAATTTACTCTGTTCTATTGACGGTAATTTTATTTCGGGTTTATCTGGAGGCACAGGTTAAAGAAAAAAAATTCTGTTAGTATTATGGCGCGGCTTCATATACGCCCGAACCTTCGCTGTTGAGTTGGCGCGCAAAAACATCTCTGTTGACTATCCTCGAAGTTTTTATAGCGCCACAACCCGGACACACAGTCAATTTGTTTGCCTGCTGCGCAACCGACGTGGGCTAAATAAAATGGAGGAAGCAGTAGCGTTATATTGCATGTCGGCGAATAAATATGTTTTACAAATTGTGAGAGTATTATTTGCGATTAAAAAATAAATTTTAATAGTTTTAATTTATAATTCCTTATCAATATTAAGTAAACCAATTTTTTTTTGTTGTCCGTTTATCTGACGTTTTGAATACGGATCACGGTTGTTATAGTGGCAACAGAAATATATCATCTGTGAAAAATTCAACTGTCTAACTATCACGATTCATCCTGGTGACTGATGGACAGACAGACGGACAGCGGAGGTTTAGTAATAAGAATTTACTCATCAGGACGGAACCCCAATCATTTTTATTTCATTCTGAACAATCCCCACTGCACTAAGCAATAAGAAAGTAATTTAATGCATGTTTTTATTTATAACTTAAAAAAAACAGTAAATAACAATTGGCGCGCCTGTATACCGGCAGTGTATCACACTTTTCGGGCTACGGCGAAATACATCGCGCGATAACTTCGTCTGCGCTCGATGCAATGCAGATTAGAGAAAAACAATCTGTTATTATGTAATTACCTATACCCAAGGAAATCATAATATGTATTCCTTAAAGATTAGTTTTTTCGTTAATCTGTGGTCCAAACTAAAAAAGAGGATAGGTATGAGAACCTTCTTGAATATGAGCACGACACAGAGAACAAGGAATTTCGAAAACTAAAATCTTCTTAGACTTTTTTTTTATAAGTTTTAAGGCTTCACGCGATATCATATTTAGCCAATATTTAAACATAACTAAAATTTTTATTCATGTTTTCGATTTATTGGGTTCTGGCGAGGGCAAAATTCTTTATTGGCGATCTGTTATTATGTATTAGTATTCAAAAATCTACTACGCGTTACCATTCGAAATAAGTATTTAAAATTGTATTTATAGTACCTATAGCTTAACCTATAGTAGTAACATATTCAGTAATCTGTGCCTAAGGTACTTAATTTATTGACCCTTTTTTTTGTTCCTCGCTTGAGGATTGGCGTCGCACGTTTTTTTGCATTTGCCAGTTTCATGTTTACATTTCATCGTCTTCTATTCTATTGCTTCTGCTTCTTCCCAATATTTTCAGAAGTGAAGATTTTCAGACTCCTCTTTTGAGGAATTTATGTATAAACATGTTTTACAGTTGTTTAAAACGGGGAAACCATTTGCTACGCATTGTAAAACCTTTTTTTATTTTGGCATTAGACAAAACATGTATTTAGCCAATGATACGAAGTATTTTATGAAAACTGTTTAAAGGGGAGATTCTTAGACTTTTTATAATCATTCATAAGGCTTCACGCGATTATCATACTAAGCCAATATTGAAGCTTACTTAATTAACATTTTTTATTGAAATTTTCGATTTATAGGGTTTTGGCGGGAGCAATGTTCTTTATTGCCGATCTGGTCAAATGTATTTACATAAAGTTACTACACGTTACCATTCTAAATATGTAGTTAAAATTATTTTTGCGCTAATGCTACATTCTGTATCGACCCCAAAGAAGTTTTGAGGTACCTGTAGTACTTATAGCTACTTAAGTTATAGACCCTTACCATTGCTACACATTTTAAAACCTTTTTTATTTTGGCATTAAAGTAAGCCGGAGCGCGTGCTATTATTTGTATTTAGCCAATGATACGAAATATTTTATGAAAAATGTTTAAAAAGGGTAGGTACTTAGATATAATAATATGTAGGTATTCATTATGGCAATTATATCCTCGAATTAACAACAACATGGCGCGTAAGGTTCGTTTTTGACTGTTTTTGATTTGTTCTTCTTCTTCTTCT
This sequence comes from Ennomos erosarius, assembly GCA_963580505.1. Taxonomy (NCBI): domain Eukaryota; kingdom Metazoa; phylum Arthropoda; class Insecta; order Lepidoptera; family Geometridae; genus Ennomos; species Ennomos erosarius. Next base: position 9,348,516 of record OY756978.1, read on the forward strand.
TGCATGTTGATAATAGTTAAAATATTTTAGATCTGTGGGCTATTAAAAAAACCACGGGTAAAAATGATTAGATTACTCGGTTACTCCAAGAAGGTTAAAGTTTTAGTAAGTAACTATCTTTGGGTGTAACTAATAATTATGTAATGACGATTTAACCTACTTCCTCACTTTCATCACTAGGTACTTAGGTATGTTGAAAGTGCAGTGGGAATGAGACAGCGTGGAATAGTAATAGTGGACATAATAATAATTATAACGGCCGATTCTTTAAGTAGTGGTGGTTTAGTATTAGTAATTCCTAATTAAAATTAAATATTTAATTTATTTATTTATTTTTATATACACTTATTTTTATATATCTATTACACTGGCTAAGTGTAGGTACCAATTCGTATGGAGCCAAACTTAAGAAGTTAAAAACAATGTGGTAAATGGAACAAAAAGCGCGTGGATATGTAAAACTGAGCAAAGCAACATCATCGTGCGTGTGTGTCATTCTTTCATATTTTTCTAAACTGTACCTGCCTGCTTAGGTAACTACTGCCTAAACAAAATTTACTGAAACTTCTCTGAAAGACCTGAGTGAAGTGGTGATGATTTCTTTTTGTTGTAATATGAAGAGGTACTTATAAAATTGTAGTTTTTTGTTTGAAACTTCTTTTCTTTTACTGTTTTATAAATCTATATTTGACTCAAAACATTTAATTTTAGGTAATGGCTTAAATAGCTTCCACTCACGGCTATGCTTGCGTTATACCTATATCTATGCTAATACAGGTTACTGTGCTCAGCCTCGAAAAGATTTGGTGCATATTGTTGTTTGGTACGAAATGAATGATCAATTATTAGACTACTTATAACGTAAAAATAACATAACACAAGCGTGCGAAGCCGCGGGCAAAAGCTAGTATTATCCCTACATATAATAAATGTGTAATTCTGATGCGCTACGGAACGCACACATAATAATGTCAAATCTAATTTATCCCATAGGTTCTATTGTTCAAAAAATATCGTAACCGCGATGCAGGACTACAAGGCTTTTTACCCTTCTCCATACATTTTCTAATTTATCGTATCTAACGCCATCTAGGGACAATAATTTGTAGCTGTTTGTTTGTTTGTTATTGAACAAATCCTTAGATACTGAACTGATTTTCATGCGGGTTGCACTAATATGCTTAGAAATAACCAGCGCACAACATAGGATATATTAAAATACAAATATCATTAAAAAAATTTGGTCAAAATTATTAAATATCATTACGAAACCGGACGGAATTTTATACAACATGGCCGCTTCATGGTGAATTTTTTTTGGCTACTGACGGTTAGTTTGTGTCACAGTAATTTTTTTTATGTTGTATTATGGCTCCACACATGGTGTATTTAGCCAGTGTTAAGTATAGTAATTTTTCGTCGTGTTGTTATTGAATATTTCACATGTTTCACGTAAAGTCCATCTGGAGGCACAAATTAAAGAAAAAAAAACGTGTGTAAGGCCATGAACAAAGAGTAATAGAAGTTAATTTCGGTAGTAATATGCATTAAACAGTGGAATGAAATTTTACAATTTATTAGATTTGATTAACCATTATTAGTTTTTCTATTTAAGCCCTTGCAGGTTGTTTGGGGTTTTTGGAGTAAAATAGATATACCATCAAATAATATGTAAGTAGTATGAATCGATTGCATTCAAGATACTAACATGTTAATTATACTTAGTGCCCGCAGATTAGAGAAATAATCGGCCAAGTGCGAGTTGGGCTCGCGCACGAAGGGTTCCGTATCATTATCTATAAAAACTAGCAAAAAAACGTTTGATGTATGAGAGAGAAAAAATACTAAAATACAGAATAAAATAAGTATTTAAGGGGTTAAATACTTATTTTATTCTGTATTTTTTGTAATAGCGGCAACAAAAATATATCATCTGTGAAGATTTCAGCTGTCTAACTATCACGGTTCATGAGATACAGCCTGATGGTGACAGACGGACAGACGGACAGCGAAGCCTTAGTAATAGGGTTCCGTACCCAAAACGGACTGACGACGTCTGTCAGGCTGTCTGTCTGTCTGTCACCAGGCTGTATCTCATGAACCGTGATAGTTAGAGCTTTACCCTTGGGAGTATAATCTTGACCCTTGCTACGCCTATTTTTGGCATTACATGACGTTTATGTTTGGCCCACAGGTCTGAGGGCCAATGCATACTATTACCACCATAGGCTAATGCAGTGGGCCAATGATACTCTTACGTTACGTATAAATTATATACCCTTTGAATGATACAGAAGTATAATAATACTCTTTGGAATGATACGAAGTAGATTTTTTCTCTAATCTGTGTACGAAAAATGTTATGTAAAATGCCCTGGGGGTCTAGCAAAGATCACAATCACTAACGCTAACGCCTCACGCTAACTCCAAAAATGTATCGAAATGACATTCGCTACGGAAAAGTTAGCGATTTCCGAAACGTCATTTCAGTACATTTTGGAGTTAGTATTTGGCGTTAACGTTAGCGGTTGGTATCTTTGCTAGACTTTGCCCTATTGTAAAAATGTTTTGAAAGCCTAGATTTTAATTTAATATAGGTTTTAATTAATCATGAGTTCGATGATACTTATCGAAATATCATCGAAAATTCTATATTTAAGTAGCCATGAGTGGAGATTTCATCAAAATTGGTCCAGGAATATCAAGGATAATAATTAGCGTAATAGCCATATATAATGTAGTCCACGCGTGGCAACGCCGCGGGTAGTAGCTAGTAGTATATAAGAGAGTGAGATAAAAAAACAGTTGTTGTCTTTGAACAAAAATAAGTGTACAATTATTAATTACTATTATATTTATTACAGAGGCGCCATCCTGAAACTAATTTTAATACGATAAATACCAAAAAACTAATACTTATTGTGAAATTTTATATGGGCTACCCGTTTACCCCATTTACTTTTTTACAAATAGGATTGTGTTGCCATAAACCGTAGTCATTGGTAATATCTATTTCAACTTAATACAGCTTTAACCTTCAGCTTCCTGAGGAAAACGATTTTGACATCAGACAGGCAGACGCACAACATGATCTTATAAGATTACGTTTTTTTATAAAGCGCAAACTGCACTCCTTACTCGTGCACTAAATATCAAATCAGTTTCTCTACGAGTTACTACAGGTTTGTGAAATCACATTTCTCCCAGTGGTGCAGACCGTCGTGGCGCGGCGGTCTCGCAGCTCCGGGCGCCGCCGCCGCTGCCCTGACCTACTTATATTACGACCCACATTCACACTTTCGGGAATTTTAATATCACTTGTCGCCATACTGTGTGCTGTGATATTGAAGGACCGCGACTTGTAGCTTTAATGAACTCTGTAATTGGTACGCTCGCCAAGAACAGTATATAGTGTGGAAATTCGGACTTGCACCGCTACATCACAACAATACCAGTAACATGCGTCCGAACTACTTGTAACAGTAGTATAAGCTCACGTTTTCCACCATGTAGACGTCTCAATATACTCCAGTACCACCAACCACCTCATTCACTCATCATCACATCAGAACCTGGACCACCTTCAGAGCTGGCTCCTCCAGCCCAGCTCACCAGACATAGATAGCGACACCACCAGCGCTATCAAGTCAGCAGGAGACTGCCAGTGGAATCATCACCCATGGCAACACGGCAATACAACCAATGAATAATCTCCCAGTACAAGTAATTATTCAATTGTGTAATTGGATCTTATTTAGTTCGTCTTTCTGATTACATTATTAGGTATTGCTATGAAAAATTATTACGGAGCCATCCTAGATTTCAAATAAAAAGTCCAGAATCTTTAATCGTTTATAAGATCATTAAAATTATTTGGCTTTTCATAACAATGTTGTGATATTTTTAAATTCAGAATATATCCTGCTGTTAGTATGGTTGTATCTGATTAACACCTTAAAAATAAGATAGAGAGGAATTGTTAAAAAATTACCAATGGATATTTCACACAATAAAATAAAATGATTTAGGTATTAAGTCGGTATGCATTCTATAAGAGCTTCCTCGTGCTCGACAAAACTATTCAGCATAAATTACTATGAAGTTTAAAAAGGACGGGCACTGGGAAACTAGCGCAGTGCAGTAAGTACCTGACTTTGCAATTCAAAGTTACGGCTCGTTCTGCTGTTGTTATGGGCAGACATGTCGCTTAACTATCGGGAAATGATTAAAGTATTGTTTAACCTACTAAAATATTCATTGTTTTAGTAAGAGGGTATAGTACTTATACTCGACAGCAAATCAGTTGGTTTCCCTAGGGCCCAGCCAGTAGGTATTTTAAATATATTATCTCAGGCTGAAACTTATCATGTTTTGGGTAGGTATGGTAGCGGAAATTTCACTGCATGTAGGTATGTTATAAAACTAGCGCCTAAGATCTAAAAATGCTATAGTATAGTTAGGCATAGTTGACCGAGCGAACGAACCGAGCGTAGTCTCTGCTTCAGCTTGCCAAAATTTGCTTTCGTCTGTCCCCAGATGTACGTACTCGCGTAAAGGTCGCATTTTTCAACGAATCTTGATGAATCTTGGTAGACAGGTATAGGTCCAGGAAACTTTGTAGTCGTAGGCGATTTTTGATTGGGGGGGGGTATTTGTCCCAAAAAAGGTGTAAGTTTGCTGCGGCACCATTTACCGGCCGATTTCGATAATATTTGGTAGAATCATTCAATTCTAAATAAGTATTTCATATATGAGAAAAATCGGTCAAGTGGTTGTCGAAATATAAGTTGCAAGGTCCTGAGGTGAGGGCGGGTCGGTACCTTGGTATTGTAAAGTTTCTGGAAGTTTTGGTTATGAAAGTATACAGGGTTACAGGAAAAATTGTGCTAGATCCGTTAAGAGCGTGGAGTACCCATCATTTCTGACTTATTTCACTATGAAACACCCTAGGCTAAACTAATAATATTTTTGTAAATATCCCTTAGAAAACAATACAGTTTCTAATATTTTTTTTTATATCTTAACTTTCACTTGTCTACTACGGTCTATTCAATTAACTTATGTACTATTTTAATGATTGACGTCCTAAAGCATCTTATTACACATGTAAAAATGCAATAATAATAATAATAAGAAGACACAAAATATTTCAATAAAAAAATTAAAAATTGAATATCTCGAAAAGGGTAAAGTTTAGCCTAGGGTGTTTCATAGTGAAATAAGTCAGAAGTGATGGGTACTTCACGCCCTTAACGAATCTAGCACGATTTTTCCTGTAACCCTGTATAATTACTCAATTAGTTCGATGACTTTTACATAAATGGCATATTGCTTCGAGCACCAATTTCTAAATCGCGGTAACAAGATTTTCCGGAATCATCAGAGTTTGAGACACATTTCGGACAAAGCTGTCAAAGTAGCACCAACAGCAAAGAAAACCTAATGATATGAAAATAAAATATTAATATCATACATCAGTTGCAAACAACCACCACGCGCCGTTCGTTCGTGGTTCAAAACCGTTCGTTCGTGGTTGCGAGGTCTACAGTTCGCAGAACTACTAACGAACTACTAACTAGCTAGGCACTGGGGCCCACCGTTCACTTTCATGTTGTTTCTCTTACGTGAGAAAAACATTTAAACGTAAATGTTGCGTTATTTGTTATTATTTAACGAAAGATTCACAAGAATTCTCGGCTAAAAGGCTTGAGACCGTAATTCCACCCGCTATTGTTCCCTTTGTCTCGGTCAGCACCACTCAGATCGGTACCTACGCTCTACTAATATTTTTGGGATCTCTTTTTATCCGCGAATTCGTCATCTTCAGGTATCGGTTTCTTTAAAAAGCCTTTTGAGTACGCTCATTCTTTACTTTTGTAGGTCACCAACTGGACATGACGGCTCGACCCAAGGGTGACTTAATGACGAGGAAAATTACTACGGAGATTTTCTAGATTTGAAGTAAATAATTTCTAGATTTGAAGTAGAGAACTCTATACTATCGTTAAAAGTAACATTCACTGATGTGGTAATTTTAAATTGAGCACTGAATAATAACATATAGTTGAAAATCTTGGAAGGTAAGTATAGGTAGGTATGTGAAGTCATTGCGGTTTAGGAGCAGCGTGCAACGCATGCGTGGCGCGCACGCCTGCGCACCGCTACTTAACCTCAATCGGAGGCGTGTTTTTGAACGAAACTTAATTCACCAGCCGGCTCGGCCTTTCACGACCGTACTTTGCTTTTAGCCGATTCCACTTCCGAACTGACTTATCCAACCTATTCAAATGGGCTTATAACGTTGATACACGTTGACCTCTGCTATGCCGCCTAGTTCAATTTTATAAATATACCCACTACTTATACATAATAAAAACAAAAAAAAAAAAACCGGTACCGGTTCACTGTAGCCCAAGGAAGTTAAATGTATTATTTCTTAATGGGTGAAACTATTTTGCTCTAGCCTTAAAAACTACCAGATTATGTATTTGTCACGAAACGTAATATGATATGACGCTGGTAAGGTGTTCTAATCCTTTGCTGTCCGACGTGTAAATGAAGAGACGAAATGCTTTGCACGTATTCGTGGGGTCAAAAATTTAAAATTCTACCTATACGCGTGACACGTGATTTTTCATAAGCTTTTATTAACATTCTTTAAAGTATTTGACATTTTAGCATGAGATAAATGCGGTGGCAAAATAGGTACGTATTGCAGTGATATCTTCGTTAGACAAACAGATATTATAAAGGCACCTACTTAGGTTATTTTGCAAAAAAAATTTTGACCATTGGTTGTAACAATAGCTGTGCATAGAATCACAGATTACTTATATGTAGCAAGCTACATCGAATTTAATAAACCCAGCTACCGTTTGACGGCACTAATAATGCTATGTATAATCTTGAAAGCTAATGGTCAGGTTTGATAAAACTTTTCCAATTAATAATCTAATAGGTATGCCGCTGATTATCTGAGAGAAAAAACTCGTGAAAAGCCGGCTGGTGCAAAATACGTCCGCAATTTGCACCAACCACCATTAAAAAAATTAAAAAAATAACTACCTACAAGTAGCCTAAATATTTAATTAAATGTTAATACACAAGCCACATCTGTAATTATGTATCAAAATATACCTACTTTATTTGTATATAAACACGTAATGTAATTTATAGAATAACTGATACAAATAACATAAAAAAAATACAAAAGCCACATCTTGCAGAACTGAAATCCGATATGAAATAAAGGTTTGCTGGTCCCCCAGTGTCTAGATTCCAGAATCTATGTAGGTACGTGATCGTTGGGCGTTATTCATTTATTTATTATATTTTTTAAAGCCGCAGGGAGCAGTTGGATGCCATAGGCAAGTAGCCTATGATTAGCAGTGGACCATCGACATATTAGACGGAGTTCCAACGATGTAAGTACAGTTTTTTTGTTGATCTAAGTCTAGTACTAAGCTTATCAGAACAAAGTTTTCTTCAGCGACTTTAAGTAAAACCTAATAAGTACATGATAATATATGCAGGTATAGGTGACGCTTTTGATAACTGTATTTTGTAGTAAACAAAATACTTGAATGAATTGGTTTGTTCGAGGTGAACAGCAACATCACGTATTAACATATTCAGTAATCTGTGGCATCGCGCCACTCGCCAGCTTCGTGGCGCAGACAAGTTACACAGCGTAGGCACGCGTAGCTTGCGTAGCTTTTGTTCAATATATTATTTTAAAGACTTCATTTATACTTTATACTTCACGATGTATTTATTTGATCATTTGATTCATGTTTTAAAAGAATTATTAATATTGAAATATTAGTATTACAATAATGTTTTTATCACAGTTGCTCGGAAATTAGCTCTTATCCTACCGCTTTTAGGATCATAATCCAAGAAATATCTAACATGTGTTTTTTAGTTTTCATTACAGTACAGTACAGTATGATGATGTATCTGTCTCTTTCCTCTACATTTAGAATGAAAGAGGCGGAAAGTGTAGGTTTCGAATCGAAACGTTTTCGATGCGTTCAGAATAGAGGTGCTAGAATATTTTCGTAACTGATATTACAACTTAGATTAGAGAAAATATAAATCTGACAGTAATTTATGTTCTGAATACATTGTTATTTGCTTTATTATATTTATTCTAGATATTTATTTATTTATTATGGCTGCATCGATATTGTTCGCACCACTAAAACAAAACGTTTTCTCATATACTTAACCCTTAGTTACTACTACCATGGGGTCCCATCAGGTATACAAACGAAAAATAGCCCGAACTTGAAAAAAATATAGTAATCGTGTCTAGAGAGTGTCCAGTTACTAGTTAGTGTCCAGTGTATTCATTTGGCCCAATACTTCGCCAACACGCAATAAATTTCTTGATAATCTTGCGTTATGCAGAAATAAAATAATTCGTAAAATAGCCCGCGTTATTCCGTTGTATGGGATGAGGCATCTGTACTGTAGGTATTATATTATCTGGGCTACTACGTTCACTAGGTAACTACGGCGCGGCAGAATAAGAAACTACACGTTTTTAGCAATACAAGTCTGTTTTTTTCTCCCATACTGTGATGAAAAACGTCGTATGACACTCGTGTGGGTTGATCATTGCACTCTCGGCTCCCAAATCGCGCTCGCCTGTGGCTCGCGCGAATATTACCGCCTCGAGTGCAATGATCAACTTCCCACACTTTTATCATAATGTACTATTTTATTAATATTAATGTTTTTATGACCCAGAGAAATTATTTTAGGACGTTTTCATGACTGACAGTTTTGTTCTTACTAAAAGTATGGCCGTATTTTACATTACAGTATATCTGATAAGAACAGCAACAGTTTCAGGAGTTTTAGATCTGTCAAACCCTTAAAGCCTGCTATAATTATAGGCTTCTTCTTGCTTCAGCGGGTATTCAGTGCAACGACGCCATGGCGCACAGATGCACACGCGGTGTGCGTATACCGCTTCGGCCGTCTACGTAACCGGACCGTCTCATTCATCCATTTATTCTTATACCCTAATCTTTTTCCTTCTCTTTGCTCTCTTCCTTTTGACGGGGTAGGACGTAAAATCAAGCCAGCCAGCCAAATGCATGCAAAGCCAGGGTATGCCAGCTAATAAAATAAATAAGGCTACAGACTTTCCATAGTATTCAAATAAAAGCATGCAAGTATCTGCCTAAAAAGCATTTTTTAGGGTTCCGTACCCAAAGGGTCAAGCGAAACCATATCACTAAGACTTCACTGTCCGTCTGTCTATCTGTTAGTCTATCACAAGGCTGTTTCTCATGAACCGTGATAGTTAGTGAAATTTTCACATATTATGTATTTATGTTGCCGCTGTAACAATAAATACTATATCATAACAAAATAAATATTTAAGGGGGCTCCCATACAATAAACGTGATTTTTTTGCTCGTTTTAAATAATAGATAATGGTACGGAACCTTTCGTGCGTGAGTCTGACTCGCATTTAGCTGATATAAATAATTCATGGATGATAATAGGACAAAAGTTTTATGATTGCTTCAGAGATTATCACTGCATATTTACTAATCATAACAAACTATAATTTAATCGACTAGGTACTTAATCATTGGAATGGGGGCGGTAAGACCTGCACTGACGTCCCGCTTGGAGTGTATTGTGCATTTTCCCCTCCAGAATCTACCCAAGCTAGCCCAGCTCCTTAAAGTAACGGAGTGCGGCTTTGGGGTGCTGGCACAACTGCTCCAGTGTTGGCGTCGCAGGTGGTGACGATGAAGGTTTATCGCTTGTTCACGCCAAATATAATTATTGTCCAATAAAATATTATAGAAAAAATGAATTGAGCTATAAATGGTATGCAAAGTGTATGCTATTAAAGTCAGACAAAAAATGGTCAAAGTAATTGTAAATAGCTTTTTCAGCAACGTTGTTTGTTATTGTTGGTATACAAAACTTGAACTTTAGGTGATATTTAAACGTATAAGCTTTAGCGTTTAAATTTTTAAATTGGTATTTACTTGGATCTAACTCTTAATATATTCTTGTGCAGGCAGTTTTAAACGGCCCCATGCAACACACGTAGGTACCTAGGTATATACTTAAAAAATATACCCACAACTTTTCACACATAATAGGTCTAATCATTTATCATAATTATCTGTAAATTCTGCAATCGTGTAATAACGACACAGTTCGTTCTCAGCCTGCAGTTGCTATGTACTTATGTATATAGGTACCTAGTACAACTAGGCCTAGTATATTCATGCAAAACCAATAACATTCTTTCCAGCCACGACCCTTTTTATTAGTCCTCTAGATAGGTTTGCATAAATGCATGTATGCGTACGTTGAAGCTAAAACCTTAACTTAAATAGAGGATATAAATCTGTAGGGACTTTTTATGGGGACATTAACTGTCTGGTGGCTAGCAACTAGGCGGCTCGCCTGAACGAAAGTGGTTATACCGTCACCTATCGAGGGAGACATGCAACATAGTAGAGTACCTAGACCGAACGACGGCAGCTTTAAAAATACCTTCTGATTTTTGTAAGCTGACTCAAAAATATTCCTATTGACTCAAAAATAGCAATCAACTTATTTTATTAGTTCCCGTGTTTTTATAAGTAGATTTAGTGAAGTGATCACAACTCTCTGTGATTATTCTGATTCACGCAAAATAAAGTTACTAGAAGTTAATTTGTTTATGCCAATTAGTGAAAGAAACATGATTGTGGCTATTATGCTGAGATATTTTTATAAATTTTAGTTGGATCTTAAAACTGATATCTATTTCAATTCATTAGGTGCAGTAAACGCACCAGTAATAAATCACAGGTAAGAAACTTAACTTTTACTTATAAGTTGTTTCCTGATGTTGTTTTGTTACCTTGGTGTTAATAAAGAGTTCATCTATCTATCTTCTTCTACTACTTTCGGTCACTCGTTGCGGACAATAGATGCTCAAATAACACGCCTGCCTGCACCCTCTAGCTCTGGTGTGACTGCGTCTAGAGCTTTACCTGAACCTAAATTAAAAGAATAACGCCCATATTTTTATAAGAACAAAAAAAAACTGTGTAAAACATAATGAGGTGTTCTTGTAGGCTGAGTGAGAAGTTATAAAATTATGAAAAGTGCTTAAATTTGTTTTTCGACAAAATGCTGGTTATAATGTAATGACAGGTCTTAAGATTTTGTTGATAGTCCACATGGAAACATGCCCAAACCGGTGTTTAATGTTTAGATAAGTACGTATATAAATAAAAACATGTGACGAATTCGATACTTGGATGAATCAAAGATTTGACGATTCTTGTTCACATGACACAGACTGTACATCAATAGCGGGTCAGTAACAGTTTATTTCCCTGTGAGCCTAACCTAACTTTGCGGTATAGCGCAGTTCTGTCACTCTGTCAGGCACACGCCGCCTAACAAATGATTGGACTGAAAATTCATCACCCACACACACACACACTGAATCTGGTAACCAGCCGCTTCGTCTGCTCTCCACTCATGTACCCCCACAGTACTAGATTAAGAAACGTGTCTCTCTCGACTGGATCAATACACACATAATATAATATAATCAACCAGCGCGGGTTACGCGTCTCGCCGCGTGACATTTCTATAGTCATCAAACACAACTGTGCGAGTTTCATGGTTATTGAATTTTTGCAGGTTATGACAGCATTTTATGACAACAACTCACGAATCATTCAGTCTTGCATATAGCTCTAAGCACCAATGGTTTTCAGGGTCTTGTTTTCAATACAGCCGTTTTCTCGAGTCACTCGTATGTGGGTTTACATAACTACAGCTATCAAGCACTAGACACTAGGTGTAAACTCGATGCAAGTGATGGTGGCAGTTGTCGGTGATGGCGGCGGTGGCGGTTGGTGCACTCACCTGGCACTCGTCACAGGTGTGCACGGAGTAGGGCTGGTCGCAGTCGTATCGGCCGAGGATGCTGACAAAGTCGCAGTGCACGCGCGCCACCATAGCGTCAAGCGAGAGCAGATCTCGCAGCGTGTGCTCGCAGCGCTCGCCACCAGCCTGCACCTCGGCGCGCGCGCTTCGGTCCAGCGCGGAGGCGGGTGAGCGCTCGCAGCAGGCGCGCAGCCGCAGCTCGCCGAGTCGTCGCGCGCGTGCACCGGCTCCCAGCGCGCACAGATGCGGCACGTCGCGCCCCCGCAGCACGTCGGGCGCGCCGCCGCCGCCGCTGCACGCCGCGCCCCCGCACTCTCGCTCGCCGCCCGCACCCTCCTCTTCCAGGTCGCACGCGCTCAGCCAGGGGTTGAGGCGCGCGAGCGGACTCACGGCCAGGCCCGCGGCCGCCATCAGCAGCAGCAGCAGCAGCGGCGGCGCTCGCATGGCGGGGGCGGCGCCGCTAGCGGGGGCCGGCCCGCCGGGCGCGGCGCTGCCTCATACCGCATCGCGCATGGCGACCTACTCTCGCGGCCAGGGCCGCGGGGCCGCCGCGCGGTGTGGGCGCGCCGCCATGTCGCTCTCTCGCCGCTCGACTGACTCCCCCCGGGCGCGCATCGATCGCCCCGCGCCCCGCGCTTTGTCGCTGCGCGCGCCCTCCATCCCTCCAGTACCGTTATGTAACCCTGCGTGCGCAAATTCAGCTATCTTTGGCATTTTGGTAGCCGATCGCCCTCTTGTGGCCACCGAGTAGTACCTTTTTCTAACATCTGTAGGCAATCGACTGCCAAGAACCCTAAGTAACTTAAACGGCTGTATATAGATGGCGCCTAAAAAACATATTTTTACACTGGTACAATCGGTCTGGCTTAATAAATTCTGCTATGCATGTCCATCTGCCTGATGTAAAACTCTGTTTTAACCATAAAACTATTGAACAGCTAATTTAAAACTCTTGTAGGTACTATATACTGAGCTAAGATTCAACATCTTGAAGTTGGGAGCAATCATTCATACTTATAGGTATTCTTGTTCTGAATGGGGCGATAAAGGCCTGCACTGCACTGGCGGTCCGATTGTAGTGTTTTTTTGTCTTGGGAGCCACCATGTTTCAGTTTCTTTTGTCTCAACACCGGTGTAGGACCATTTTTCAGTTTTTTTTTTTAAGTATAAGTACGTATAAGATATGAAACTAGAATTATAGAGTACTTAATTTTATAGATACACTTATATATCAAAACAATTCGGATTCAAATAGGACCTGCTTGGGTGGTCTGCGCCATGACACTATACGTAAGTGTACGTATCCCATATAAGTTTTACGATCCATTTGGCGTCTACAATGCCTCGCGCAAAGACAATAGGATCAAGACATTTCTCTGCACTCGTCTGCCAAGTTTCCACTATTCCGTGTTGCAATGTGTGCGCTATGTTTGAAGCAGGCTTTGTGCCACGATTGCGTAGTAGGTAATCGGTATTGTAATTAAGCAGCGATTTGATACGTAAACAACAACTCGTGTGACGTCGTAGCTGTGCTTCGTTGTCTCATTCCTTCGCTACTACTTGAGTAGCTCGAAGGAGGGTTCTCTCTTTCTTGACGTGACGCAAGGCGCCCGCGCTGGCCCAGAGTGCATTCACTCTCCGCGTAAACATCGGTTCATCTATACGCTGAATTATCCGAATAATAAGATTTTTTTATATTGTAGTTAAACGCTAACAAAGCTTAGAAACGGTATCTAATCACAATCAGTGCAGTGTCTTGTGCCGCAATATTTGGCAAGGATTAAGAAATCTGTCCGAGACACGAAGGTTGAATTTCATCATTCATAATGGACGCAACAAGTAAGTAAACTGGTTTACAAATTTGGATAAAAACACGTCATTTCTTCCGTTTGCGATCATTTTGATCAATATAAGTACGATAGTGGAAGAATTATTTAGATCCACTGGATTTTAATAGTTTTATATGTAGCGTAGATATGTTATTAAAATAAAATAACTTGTGACTATTGTGTTCTTATAACAGTAACAACATGAAAATGTTGATAAAAGTAACTACTTAAATGAAAAAATCATCCGTCTTTTATCAGTAATTTTAGGTTGTTTAATGTTTGTATGTCTAAGGATGTCTTATTTTTTACGGATTATACATAAAATTAATTTTATTGTACTTAGAGCCTGCGTATGTGTAACTGTGTATGGCTGCACCCATGAAATTAAACTCATAAGTAACCCTGTGGTGTGGTGGATGGACAGGTCGGCTTATAACCCGGCGGTGGTGGGTTCGAATCCCACGACAAGACCAGTACTTGCAGACAGGAATAATCGCATATAATGGTTCTGTGTCTGCGTGTTGTGGGACTATGGTCCTCATAGTTACTGAGCTCATAGATACGCAGAATCCTAATTAGAGCTTAGGACCTATGTATGTGACCCTTAGGTTTTATTATTTATTATTAATTTATAGAGCAGAATAAATACACATAAATTTTACCATAAAAGCATAAATTACACAGCAATATCTATAAAATTATTCACCGTTTCAGGGCCTTTATAGGGTAGATATAGGTGTAGTGTGTATGTATTATAAGTAAAATCTGTACTTATGTATAAGTTTAATTTAATCAGTTACTTAAAATATTAGGATGATAAAATATATCACTAACGGAAACGAGGCAGGCTGTTTTACGTCAGAGAGCAACTATGGACATGCATTGATTAAAAACTTAGGTAACATTGTCATTAAGGCTCGTATAAGTATTCTTGGATCCTCTATTTCATTTGCGCATTGAAATTCCTTGAAAATGACGTGTGTTAAAGATATAGGATTCAGGAATATATACGAGACTGGCTTTCAGTCTGTAGATGTGATCGCTTTCTCTGTATAAAAGCCTTGTAACTCTTGTAAGTCATGCCCTGAATAACGCCAGCGGTTGTTATTTCGACAGTAGCGTACAATATTTATTTTACACTGGCTAGGTACTTACTTATAAACGTAGGAAAGTAATAATTTAGGCACCAACTTCAAAAAAAGAGATTCGATTCTAATAGCATGTTTTTTATGTAGCTACTAGCTAATACCTTTTAGCTACATATATACACCTTACCTGCGGTTTCGCACGCACAACTAAATCACCAATCTTGACGAAACTTGGTATGAACACTAACAGGTTCTACGATTTCATTTTTATTGACCGCGAACGTAGTGAACGTAGTTTCTGCTTCAACTTGCCAAAATTTGCTTTCGTCTGTCCAGATGTACGTACTCGCGTACAGGTCGCATTTTTCAACGAATCTTGATGAATCTTGGTATACAAGTTCTATGAAGTCAGGGTTTCTTTTGTCGTCGGCGATTTTTGATTGGTGGGGTACTTCCCAAAAAAGGGGGGAAGTTTTGCAGCAACTAGGCAATTTTGATAATATTTGCCAGAAGCAATGAGTACTCAATTCTAAACCAGCGTTTCAAATATGAGCCGAATCGGTCAAAAGGTTGTTGAGATATAAGGCCGTGAAGTCTGAGTTCGGGACATACTAAGTACACCATGGCGCGTGGTTGCAAATCCGTTTATGCTCGCGAGGTCTACAGTTCGCAGAACTATTAGTTTAAATAGGGAGGAAGTTTGCTACGGTGCCATTTACCGGCAGATTTCGATAATATTTGGAAAAAACATTCGGCACTCAATTCGAATTTTCGAATACGAGATGTTGTTAGGATAAGTAATTATAAGGTCATCGTGAGGTCATCTAACTCACGAGATCTGCTGTTCACAAAACTACCCATATAGTGGGGCCACACTACCTCCATGATAGGCCAATAATGATGGCAATAAATCGTAGATTTATTGTCAATTATTGAGTATTGACCTAATATACGTTAGGTAAGTAGTAAGTAAGGTAGCGCATTGGAAAATAGAAACTAAAACCAGGAAATCGTAACTTTGTTTTTTAACAATACCTGTTGCACAGTATCTTTGGTAATGTATTATGGTTTGGAAAATACTAACTCGCTACTTATTGAGAAATTCCATTGTCTTTATATTACGTTGTTAGTATTTACAACAAATAAGGAATTAATCACTCTAGCCAAGTATAAAAGAGAGCAAGTGATAATAATGACATACTTTTCTAGCTAATGTCATAAGGTCATTGCAGATAACAGGACAAACATAAAAAAGTAGGTACGTACATACCTACACTGTTATGACAGAGTTTGTCTTATAAACTAGTAACGTAGTCATTATCATACTAAACATACATCTAAGTGTCCTTATGTACGTATATCTTCCTTCATTCTATGATTCACTAGCATAACATAACTTATACTCCAAATTAAAGTTATAAAAAACGAATATACTTACCTACTTATATTGTGTTTTATGGAGAAGGCCTGTGTTTAGCTGTGGTACGTCTCCCACCGGTGTTCTTCGAGTCCAATCCATTTTATTCACTAAATGAGTTCATGAAACTGCGTTTGACAGAATTTTCATTCTTGCATGATTCGGATTCGGAATATTAGTAATGTATTGTATTGTGTATTATTATTTGACATTATTATTGTGTCATCCTATTTTAATCGTATTATTATATTTTATTGTTAGTTTTGTTTTCGTTTTATTCGATTTTAATTTATTCTAGTTTGGTCTATTGTTCTATTTCATTTTATATTGATTACCTACTCTTTTATAATTTTCAATTTTATTTTTACCATATTTCTTCTATTTTAATTTTGTTTGCCATTGTAAATTGACTTGCCCAGTGTAACAATGTGTTATAAGGTTAATAAAAAATTCTATTTCTATTTCTATTTCTAAATTCACCTAATGATGGTCTGATCTATCAAGAAAGTGTCCTGACCAATCGTCAACGCCTAAACTACTCAACAACGAAGTGATAGATACAAGATTCCTATTGTCACAAAACTACTCACAAGAAACAATTTTTTGAAAAATTATCGTATGCTGTAATAACTACTAAATACCTTCATGTTATGAGTTTTCAAAGAATATAAAATTTAAGGTGTTAAAGAATGATTTGTCTATTGTGTATTAGTAGTTTATAAAATACAAACTTTCTCAAGAATTGCGTAGATATTCAAATTAATAAAGTTAAACATTTCCTCAGCAACTGAACTTGCAAAACGCTTTTGGTTGTGCCAACGCTATTATAGTTATAAATTGATTGTTAAAGAAGGAGAGTCAACAGCGTACCTTCTATGTTTGCGTGCTACATCCTCGCCCGTCACCACTTCTTTCCATCAGCCAAGTTGGTGGCCAAACGTAGACCTATCCACTGTACAAAACTGCGTAGAGACCAGTACCTACTATCAAAACGACCTATTATACAGGTTTCTTACATATAACCTGATAGCTTCTTTGGTTGGAGCAGATGAGCGGTCGCGCGGTAGATGGCGGCGAAGGCGGCGACATCGCCGGCCCCAACAAGCACGGTCACAGTCACCATCCTCACCGCCACCATCTCCGCCGCAGCGCTCAGAGTCCTTACCTACCCGCGTAATACAATATGGTAAATTGTGTGCAAGCTAACAGGCTTGGCTTTTCCATCTTTATGAAACATTTTTCTAAATCTATTTTTATTGGTTTGGTTTTATTTTAACATGAATTCATAATAAACTACCTAATAAACTTATACACCTGTATAAATACATTTTAATCAGTATGTATATGAATTAAACGATACTCAATAAAATGATGTATTGGTTAAAAACCACTTAAGTACGTCATGTATGTAAGCCGAGTACCTATAGTTATACCACGGGGTCCCATCGGGTACAAACAAAAAATAGCCCGAACTTGAAAAAAATGTAGTAATTGTGCCTAGAAAGTTACTAGTTAGTGTCCAGTGTATTCATTTGGCCCAATACTTCGCCAACATGCAATAAATGTCGCTTGATAATCTTTCGTTATCCAGAAATAAAATAATTCGTAAAATAGCCCGCGTTATTCCGTTGTATGGGATGAGGCATCTGTACTTTAGGTATTATATTATCTGTGGTTATACCTACAAGTTTTGATAATACGTTTGGATCTCTGTTAAAAGGTTTTTGATAACTAAACTTTAGAAGTACATGTATAAACTGCGGGCTGCCTAAAATATAAGAATATGATATAGGTATGGCCCGTAATCTTTGGTATGGGCTCTTATTATACTAGAGGCAAACAGTATACCTATATAACCAGGTTAAACTTATATGGATTTTTATTGGATTTACCTAGAGTCATTTTAAGACAGAAATATCGTTTTGAAAACTCGTAAGTGAATGATGTATTTATTTAGTTAGGTTTGGTAATAGCTCTTCAAATTACGTGCTTTAAAACGTATGTTGAGATTTTGTCTAATATAATATAATGCAATACCCACAAAGTCTTCAAATCTCAAAACAAGTGATACCTACCGCTAACTGATGGGTAATGCCTCATACATAATTTAAAAATGCGTGATTGCATGACTCTATTAGCTCGATGCCGTTATAAATACGGTTGCTTTAAACAAGGGCAAATGTGAAGTCTGATAGCCGTGAACATAAGTAAACCTTTGTACCTACTATACACTTGTCTTATTTAAAATTACTCCGTGAGATAACGCTGTAAAATACCTACAGCATCAAGATGTTATAGTAAAAAGTTTTCTACTTTTTAAGATGAATTTCTATTTGGGTATAGGTACATTGTAGACACCATTCAAACTGCAGGCTCCAAAAATAACTTCAGCGTTGCTTGGCAACACAATAGGATTTGAGTTTCCAGCACAGACCCACTGACAGCATGCGATCACGTTACATGAGCAATCAAGTTACATGCCAACCATGTGCCAACCGATTCATATGGATTTGGATGTTTCGATACGCAGTATGTGCATTGGAAGAATGAAATTCCACATATTGCATTGCTATAAGTAGTTATTTTATTCGAGTATTTTGCATAGTGACACACACTGACCATGACGTAAATACATCCACAGCACCTATATATACCAAGTCATTGCTAATCTGTGTCAGCAGCGATGCATTTATGCGCGGATTTGGTCCTGTTTGTTCCCTATGAGCATTCTACTATCAAAGACATGTGATACCCATCAACCCATGAACCACTATCCGTCGACAATAAAGCTATATTATTAAATTGGAAATCGTTTTGAATGAAGGCGTAGGTAGGTACTATTTAAACCTAAATAAAGATCATGACTGTGGCTAATTATCCTGTTTATTGATTGGCGTGCAAACTGATTCATAAAACGTAACCACAAATGCGCTCACTTTCATTGTTGCCGTTTAAATGACTGTAATAAGAGCAGTAATTTACGTGACAAACAGACGTATACACCTACTGCAAAAATAAGTACAATTAAAATGTGTCGTGTATCGTACGAAGGCGAAGGTATTGTACTTTGATAATTATTGCTATAACAATGTCAGTTAACGCTGTTATTTTATGCGTTTCTTGAGTTGGCATTTTCATTTCCCCGAATTAATATTTACATAATTATTCCTACTTGTGCAAAAATACTTAAAAGCTGACATTCACTTGGTGCTAGTTGGATAGATATGTGTAGAGACACGTAGAGCAGCCGGTTTTCGAATGCAGTCGACGTCAAGATAGCGGAATTCAAATATTTAATTAACCTTGAAATAAAATATCAAGCTAAGGTTAGCATTTACCTTGGTTTATTGTGTTTTATACTTCTGAGAAAGTGTTTTTTATCGTTATCCCACTCTATACTTAAGCAACCTAATAATAGTCGCTGCGACGTAATTTTGTACGCAGTCACTCGGTACTCAGTAGGTGCGTATGATTTAAGAAATTCTTTAGGTACTAGTGTTTCCATTCCAGTGCAGCCACAGACAGGGTGTGTGTGAGTTACGTAAACACTGAAATTTAATATCTACTTCAAATATATTTTCAGTGGAAAACAAAATGGGCCTGCCACCGCCGTACGAGCAAGCGTCGCCAAATCCAGCACCGCCACCGTCATACTTTGGAGACAACCCGCCGCCTCCCGCTGGGTTCGTGACTCCCCCTGCGACTGCCCCACGGACCACAGTCATCACGAACCCCCCAGGAAACTCCGGACCCCCCGTGAAACTGGGCCCGGGTCGTACTGGCACCACTTGTCCGTCGTGCAATAAGAACATCGTGACTAGAGTGGACTATGTGCCTAACAACAGGACCCATATCGTGTCGGCTGCGCTTTGTGTTTTAGCAGGGTGAGTATTAATAAGAGTTTACTTTATTCTACTTACATTTTAATGTATCTCTACATAAGATGCGTTGCGTTTTTAAAGTTATCAGAAGCGGGATGAATTTATTCGCTCGAGCATCGATCATATTGCCGTCGCATCGACGGACATAACCTTCAAGAACACGTGGATAATATAAATCTATTTTTTGGGTTTTTACAACATGAACATGTTATAATTTGGTAATTCTAACCACCATTACAATTAAGGAGTTAGCCTAACACAGGCAGATGCGGTTATGAGTTATGTGATTAACTGTTTCGTTAATCGTGTTTCACAACAATATAGGTAACTGAACCTGAACATTTTAATGGTATTATAATGGAAACATTTGCGTGATCTTTTGATAAAATTCTGGGTGATTAAGGAAACCAAATTTTATAAAAAATTAAAAAATGCATTATTATTATTGCATACCTACGGATTTAGCCCGATGATTGTATGTAACTTGGAATGCACGTACCATAGATTAGTTGCACTACCATATTGTTTAAATTAACTTAAGCCAATGTTTTACGTTGCCTATGGACAAAAATGGAAGCCATTGTATATCTTGATTGAAGGTATCTATCTAGGGTAGACAATTTTAACGCATGACGCCGACTTACTTGGTTATTCTATATTCTATATAATAAATTACATTTTTCTTTTAGATGCTGCTGCGGCTGCTTTGTACCTTACTGCATGCGGTCTTGCAAGACGGCAAACCATTACTGCCCCCAGTGCCGAGCTTTCGTTGGATCTTTCACGCCATCGTGATTGTCCCTAGCTTCCACCACATATTCAACGTTAATGTGAATAGTCCATCGTCATTGTATGAATGCCTGAGAATCCTAAGATACAGTGGACAGAGCAGTATCTCAACAAAGCCTAAACGGTCGTCAGATAGTTGTGATGGCTGTTATTTGTTTGTAGTAACTTGCCACGAATGAAAATGGTTCATATTCATATAGCATAGCTATAGGTTAGGTTACGATTTTTTTTTACGTTGAGCATTATTATTTTTACGAAAGGCTTTTGGTAATTTGGTGGATAAACTGGATGAAGATGTAGATAGATAATAAATTGTCATAGTATTAGGCACTTATTTTCACTATCGTTTCATTGTCGCATATCATACATAACTTATCGGTGCATATAATATTCCCGATATAATTAGCATTAAGATGCAACGAAGCTGCATGATGATTATGCAACTTCGTTGCATTATAATGAAAGTGAATGCAAAGCTCAATTATTGAGCTTTACATTCGCTTTCTTATACCTTCTATAAAATCCCATCCCAATTTACGTTCATGATGCCAAAATATTTTTTCTTTTATCCGATTATTTAAGACTGTAAATAAAATCTTACTTATATAAGAGTGATTCGTAAGCTTGTTTTTACAACCTATTATAATGACCCTAACTAGCCCGTAGGTACGTAGTAGTTTTCTGCGACTAATACATTCCATGCAATCTTGTATGTATTTTGTACAAAAATATATAATTAAAATATTGACCATCTCCTTTTTAGCGCTATTTTCGTTGTGGCTTCTAGAAACAAAATGTCAAAGATACGCAACGAGACGGGCAGAAAAATCTAACGCCGTACGTCTGAAAAGTTAAAAACAAAAGGAAAGCATCGAAAATACTTTGACTGTGTTTTAGGTACAGTAATGTTATGTATAATAGAAAGGTACCTAAATACCTATAGGCCATGTTAGGCCTAGAACGCATAGTGCTTATATTTTATTAGTAAATACAATAAGAACGCCTGTACCTACCCCTGTAATTTCTAAATTTGTGTACCTTAAAATAAATTCGTACTTAATTGGAAGCATAATTATAAAATTCATTCCCATTTATCTAGATATAGTTCATTGTAAAGTATAATTAAGTATAATTATTATTATTATACGCATTATATTTAATGTTATTAGGAGCTTACTTCTAATAAAACTAAAAATCGAATTTATGTTAATATTTACGTCATTACAGTTATACGTGAATATGTATAAAGTAAGTACCTACTTACCTAAATATTAATTAAGTACCCTTATTCATATATAATTACTTACTTATAGAACAATTGCCTATATTAAACTTTGTAAAGATTATCGTTATATTAATTAATTAATTACCTGAATATTTAATTTTTAAGGGGATCTAGATCATTCTACATCCCTAATATAATAGCTAGTAGGTACCTAATAATTAAGTTCATTTAATTTTCTGTGATAGGTAGTTATAGGTACCTAGGTATATCTGCAGTTTTAAATGAATAAACTTTTTAAGTACTATGTAACGACATGTTTGCCTAAAATACTATTTATTGCAGATTATGACTTAGTTATCTCTTTTTATAATATAACATTAGCAAATTGACTTATCAACACAGGTCTGTGCTTTTGAATAGGTAGTTTTATGAATAAAATAGAATAATTTCAATTGTACCTTGTATCTATCTATCTTGTTTAAAGTGCACAAATAGTTTGGTAATCATAGATGATAAGTATATACTTTATACATATATGTATATTTTTATTTATGTCTAAAATCTTACGGCGGGTGTTGTTTTTCACAACTTTTCACAAGAATTTGATACAAACAATTATAATTATTATCTTATCTAGAAATCTGAACAGATTAACTACTTATCCCATTTATTTATAATACTTAATTACTTAAGGCTTATTAACTGTTACTAATTATAGAATATGAAATAGTCAAATATATGCCTACTTTACGACAGCAAAATTATATATTTATATTTAAATTATATAAATTTATTTTGTTAATATAAAATTATCAACAAAATAAATTTTCTGGGAGGTCTTTACACAGATATGGCCACATTCTCACATATAATTATGGCACCAATTAAATGCTCTAGCTCCAATTTCGCGAATGTATTGGGGTTCTATAGGTAGTTACTCTAAGGTAAGTAATAGGTAGTACTTATTAGGTAGGTAAATAATTAAATATGACAATTTAGTACTCACCTAAACTAAATTTTTCCAATGCTTACGAGATTAAATCAATAATTATTGAATTAAGTTAAATACACTGCACAATGTAAGTATAGTGAAAATCATTTTAGTCGCTTTACAACAAACTTTTTAAACAACGCTGTTCGTTACATGCACAAGGCGGTCGAGGCCGACGGCTGTTTGCATTCGCGCTCTGCATTTTTCAGTATTAAAAATTAGAAATGTCCGCAAAAACCATGGAAAGTGCTATTCGTGATCTTACCAAAACAGTGCTTGACCTTAAGGACGAAGTGTCAACGTTACAAAAGGTAGTAGCGGACCAAAATGTTTTCATTAAAACGCTGGTTAGTGCCATTGATAATCCGAGTTCATCGCCTTCTAATATAAATGTCGAAGCAGTGGAGGGTAGATGTGTTTCGCAACCAACTGAACGGCCAATGCGTGAAGCCCGTATTCGCGCGGTCTCGGCTCTTTCCACGACTACTACCCGTAAAGCCAAGAACATATCGCCGGCTCAGTCGACTGCGCGAACGAAGATTACTGAGCTCGTCGTCCCCGCCGAATCTACTCGAGCATCAACGAGCGATAGTGCGCCCCACTCTCCGAATACGCCGATACCGCCGCCGGCGCCACTGCAACTAAGCGCTCGCGCACCCGCGACTGCCACTATGACTTATGAGCCGCGTCAATGCGGTGAATCAGAGTCAGCCGCTGGATCGCGGGCCGAATGGACCGAGGTACAAAACCGGCGCCCGCGTCGCGCAGCGCCTACTAACGTAACCCGCGGTACGGCCGCCGCGGGTTCGACGGCATGTTTGATTTCAGCCGCGGAGCGGAAATCTTATCTGCATCTGTACTACGTACAAGTTGGTACTACGGTGGAACAAGTGTCTGCACACTTGGGTAGCATCTGCACAGGTGACAATTACTCCGTTGAAGCTTTAAAATCGAGAGGCGATTACGCATCTTTTAAATTGACTGTACCGACAAAAAATGTCGCCAAGTATCTGTCGCCGGAGTATTGGGCGGAAGATGTTTGCATAAAGCCCTGGCGTAGTGGGTTTCGCAACTCACAAAATCGCCAACAAGAAAATTAAATGCGAATTGTACACATTCTTCTACCAAAACGTTAGGGGCCTTCGCACCAAGCTTGACGTCTGCAAAAAGTCGATACTGTCAGAATCAGCCAATATATACGCTCTCACTGAGACGTTTCTCGTGAGTGGTGTAAATGATGCGGAAGTGTTTCCGGCTGGATATACGGTGTTACGCCGCGACCGCGCCGGCGATGCAGGGTGGGGAGGAGTACTGCTTGCGGTTCGAGATCCATGCAAGGTGCACCAGATAACTGACGTGGACGGCTACTTTAACGATATCGAATTAGTTATAGGAATAGTCACGTTAAAATTTAAAAAAATTATATGCTGCGTTGTTTACATTCCACCGAATTCTACAGAAGATAAATATGTATCTACTTTTACTGTATTGGAAAATCTCGTAACTAAGTATTCAAAATTAGAGGTTATAATCTTAGGTGATTTTAATTTAACTTCCTGTAACCAAAATATTCTTATGCAATTTAATTATATGATGAGCTATTGTAAATTGAAACAGTACAATGTTATTACAAACAACTACGGCGGAATGTTAGATCTGGTGCTGAGCAGTCTAGGTAATGAATGGATAGAGGTGAGTGGCGATGCGGAGCCCTTGGTCCCCGCAGACGCGTACCATCCGCCGCTAGCGGTGTGCGTGCGCACCACGCGGCGGCCTCGTCCGCGGGACGGCGCAGCGGCGGCAGCGCGCGCTCGGTCTCCGCGCCCGCACTTCGACCGTCTGCCCCACAGAACACTTTTAGGTCTGCCCCGGGAGTGGAACTTTCGTAAGGCTGACTTCCACTTGCTTTACACCACTTTAGCCTCTACGGAATGGGATGCGATTTATCGAACTAGTGATGTTGATATGGCAGTTAGTGTTTTTTATGACCTACTGGGTAGATGTATTGATGATTGTGTTCCTTTTAAACGACCGAGTAACTCTAATGCGCGATACCTGTATCCGACTTGGTATACGCCAGAATTAATAACTAATATAAAAAACAAATATTTTCATTTGAAAAGATACAAAGAACAGCAAAAGCAATTTAATCTTGAAATGTTTAAATATTATCGGCAGAGAGTTAAAGAACTCATTGATTTGAATTACAGTCATTACATAAATCAAACAGAGACTAATATTAAAGAAAATCCTAAACAATTTTGGAGATTTGTCAAAGATCAACAATCTGTAAGATACTCCGACGATGAATTTGTGTACGGTGACAGTACGGTCACAGGCATAGATGCGGCAAATGCATTTGCTAGTTACTTCAAGTCAATGTTTCTAACAAATGACCCTGTCTTATCAGCTGAGGAAGCTGAGCGAGCTGTGACCAGCTCACTGTGCTCCTCTCGCATAGCAGTGGATAATGTACGCTTATGTGACTTATCAGTTGCGGTTAGGAAGCTAAAGGCTCACTCTTCAACAGGGCCCGATGCCATACCGCCTTTCCTCGTAAAAGATTGTTACGAAGTTTTCAAACATCCGCTTCTATACATATTTAATCTGGCATTGAGTACTGCAACGTATCCATCCAAGTGGAAAGTATCCAGAGTTACCCCAATACCAAAGGATGGTTCTAGGTCTAATGTTCAGAACTACAGGCCAATAGCTGTTCTGTCGGCATTTGGCAAGGTATTTGAAGCGATATTGAACCGACTCATAACCGGGCAAGTTAATTCGCAATTTAGTGACGCGCAGCATGGGTTTAGGGCGGGCAGGTCCACTGCCACCAACCACATCAACTTTATAGATTACGCTGTTACTGAAATGGACCTTCGTAAGCAAGTAGATGTAGCTTATTTTGATTTTAAAAAAGCATTTGACCGCGTTGATAATGATGTTCTACTTAAAAAATTTTCGGCTATAGGTTTCGCTCCAAATTTATTGAAATTTTTCTCGAGCTATTTTTCAAATCGTTTACAATATGTACAGTTATCAGGGCACCGCTCAGAAACTTATGTAACCAGCTCTGGTGTGAGTCAAGGCAGCACATTAGGCCCTACTCAGTTTTTAATAATGATTAACGACTTGCCAAGTGTCGTCAGATCAGCTAAATGCCTTATGTTCGCGGATGATCTGAAAATATTCCTGGGTATAGAAAACGCTGCAGACTCAGTAGCCTTGCAAAGGGACATTGATAGCGTTATCGAGTGGAGCGAACTCAATCGCCTGGAATTCAATGCCTTCAAATGTAAGAGTATTAGTTTTACCCGTAGACGCTTACCTGTTTTGCACCCCTACAATATACGCGGTGTTCCGCTGGAACGTGTGACGCAGATCAGAGATTTGGGGTTAGTTCTCGATACAGAGTTAACTTTTAATGATCACATTGTTGATCTATGTGGGCGAGCTTGTAAATCTCTCGGTTTTGTGATGAGGCAAGCTTATCGGTTCCGCGATAGGAGTACTATTTTAACTCTGTACTATGCATTTGTTAGGAGTAGATTAGAGTATAACTCGGTCATTTGGGATCCACACGAGGCCAAATATAAACTTATGCTGGAAAAGGTACAAAAAAAATTTGCCCGGTACCTGTACAACAAAATCTTTGGATATTATCCATATCTGTATCCATCCCTATTCGTAGCTGGTATGGTGGGTGTCAACACTTTGGAAGTCAGACGTAAATGTGCGGTGATGATCCACTATTACCTGCTATTTAACAATAAGATAGATAACCCCTCCACTCTGTCACGCTGCTCAATTATCACTCCGGACCGGTTGCGGCGGCCGCACGTGCGGCGCTTGCTCGCGGCTCCTGCGGTGCGCACGCAGACCGCTCAGTACGCTCCCACAGCACAGGCTATTCATTTGATTAATGACCTGATTGCTCAGCATCCAGACGTAGATTTATTTTACATTAAGTTTAATAGATTTGTGGATATTTGTTTAAGATTTTTAAGTTCAAATTAGTTAGATTTAGGTATTGTAGACTAATATTACATGTTATTTATAGCTTTCTGTGCGCTTTGGCATCGTTCTGTAAGCACAGTGAGTACTTGAACTGCAATAAATAAATAAATAAATAAATAAATGTGATCAAACTGGCAACACATACTCAAATAAATGTCGTATTTAGAAAATTAAGATTCCTGTAATTTTTTAACTAACTAGTAACATTAACTACTATTACTTAGGTACAATAATAAATACTAAATTATGGATTTTCTTGAGTAAACGCCTAGAAATCTACTACAGTTGGGACAATAATGTTCAACGTTTTTCCACCTCTTAGTCATGTATGGAATTAGACAACAGCATAACCACCTGCAATGGATAAAATGCAACTTTTAACTGGTCAAATAGGTACTAAAATGCTGATTATAGGTATTACGTATTTTATTTAGAATTATTTATCGTGCAACATTTTGGCGCTCCGTTGCTATGATTACAAGCTTAGTAGCTATTGGAGGAAGGGCTGTTTTTCGCACCTCAGCGCCGGATATGGTTAAGACGGCCTTGTGCTAGCCTCCTGCATCCATCGGCTCCCCACGGTTTTGACCAGGTCGTCAGTCCACCTAGTGGTGGGCCAGCCTACGCTGCGTCTTCCGGAGCGTGGTCGCCACTAGAGAGCATTTCTTCCCCATCGGTTGTCAGTTCTACGAGCGATATGGCCCGCCCACTAGGCTAGGACTACTGATTTATAAAAATACAATGGTGCAGTTTTAGTTATTTAACAAACCCTTCAAGCTGGAACACAGTACTGCTTGCACACTACTGCTTGGCGGCAGAATAACTGGCAATGCGGTGATAACTACCTAGACGAACTTTGCAGAAAAGTCCTCCTAGCTAGTTAGCTTATAAAAAATTATGACATCTTACCAGAAAAAGATCCCAAAGACGATGGCAATGATGTGCGTAAGGGTTGTGTTTCTATAAGTGGCTCTTGTCATCATGTCCTCTTGGCAGTAAGGACAGCGCATGCCGACCGGCTCCGAGCCGACCTTCAGCAAGTCCATCTCGATACATACTGTGTTCTCGGTGCTCTGACCTATTTGCTGGTACACGTTCGTCTCCACTGAAATTGTAAGTGGAAAAGTTAAAACCATAGCAATAACCACAGAGCTAGAATATGTTACGCAACAACAAAATTGGACCTTGCTATTTTTGAAGATTGTGAAAATAAAGAAATTCGTGTTTGCCTTTTTTCGTCCATTGAAGAAAAGAGTTTTATGTTCAAGTTCCTTCATACGGAAATTTTCAAAGGTAGTTCAAATTAGAACTAAGTATAAGTGAAAAATGTTACCATGCATGGCGTGTTACTACAAAAATAAATAAGAGGACGAGAAGAGCGCCTTGAGGGTTCCGATAATAACTCATACTTACTTACATACACCTCTGTATTATGTATGTGTCATACCTCTAAATGCTCTAACCGATAACTAATCTAGAATGGAGTTACTTATTAGCCAACAAACTTAATATTGCTTAGGGCTCTGTAGGTTAGGGAAGTACCCTGTAGGTTTTGATGACGCGTGAATATAATCAGATTTTCCAACAGTCATGGTTTTTAAATCATTATTATTGCCTAATTAGGCCAAACATTTAGTTTTTGTTCTGAATTTCATAGGTACCATCGATCATTTGTGAGAAAAGGGACTTGCTTGTCTTGACAGACCGCTCGGGCAGGCTCGTCAACACTGTTATTGGTTCTCTAAGGTTTCCGGTTATTTTGTTAGAACCTTGAAGAGAAATATAGTATAGTTTGTTAAAAAGCCGTTATACCCACAGTATTAAGTTATAGGTACCTACCTATTATAAAGTCTATCTAAATTAGGGATAGCTACCTAGAAATTCGACAAATAATAAATTCATATATAAGTAGGTAACTAGGTATACTGAAAAGTAAAAATGGCCTAGTATTCCTACTTGAGTACCTAATAGGTTAGTGATGTAGCCCTGGTACTTCATAAGCAAAAAATTAGCAAGCACCTTGTAGGCACTTGCTAATTTTGTTTTCAGAATCGCAAAATATCCCTACATTTGGAACATACATTGTCTGGGTGGACTACGGGCAATACATTCTAAACATGATATAATAATTTAAATAATTTTTTCCCGTAGTCTACGGGCAATACCCGGTACCTGCTTATGTACGTAATAGTGTAGGGGTGAAGTATTGTTTTGTTTGCTATATTATTGTAGTAATACAGACAGACACCTTAGTCTAAGACAGACACTTATTTTTATTCAAAAGTTCGGTCCTATGCAAGAGTGAATTGCAATGTTTTAGGCACATTTACCGCTATTGTTTTGTTTGTAACACTGCGGCATTTTTGAACCGATCTGATAGCAGTTGATAAAAACCACGATAAAGTATGATAATAAGTCCCAGAGAAATCAATAAGTGGCTAATAGCGGGTCAGCTCACTGCTTACAAAACAATTGAAAAACTGTTGCCTGAAAATTTTGAAATACTTCCATTTTCAACTTTTTTTATTGTTAAGTAGGTAGGTAGGTACTAGATCATACTAGATTATGTATTATAATAGTTAAGTACTTACTTGTTACGCTAAACGATAAACTGATGGCTAGCAGCACGACTGTAATTTCCGATGACTTATATATTTGTAGCTATACACGTTACACTTGTGTAACTAAGTTAAAGCAGGTAAAGTACTTGTTCATAATTACGTAGGTTGGTATTATAAGTACCTACATAATAGTTATACCTTGAATATACATATAATTTTAGTATTAAAAAGATTGGTAGGTAAGTACTTATTTTAGTAGTAAGTATAGCTGAAATATTTTTCTTTGTGCAATTTACTTCAGTGTACAACAGTACTGCCTGGCAGTAGTGATAACAACAAACTGCTGATGGGTAATTTATTGGTTATCGCATAGATAAACGCACTGGGTCACTGTTACTTATCGTAGGAAGGTGCTAGGTTTAAATGCTAACACACTGATTAGGACCTAACACTTAGCAAAAGAGATACAGATATTACAATTACAGATGATAATAATATGTGTGTGTATGTCCAGTATTTTTTTTAATTATTAGTACTTATTACCCACCTAGAATACCTAGTCGCTATTTTCTATAGAATCCACTCTACCAGTGAACGCAGCCTTCTCGATCCTCTTCTCCCAGCAAAGGCTCGCACCCGCACCCGGGGTGCTCTTGAGTTACCTAAGTTGCCTATCAGATTTGAAGCTAAATAAATGAATATGAATATGAATATGAATATGAATATAAGGCTGTGAGCGCTTGAGAGGTAGCGCTGTAAATGTCGGTAGAGGCCAACAGCATTTCCCAACCCGTTAAAATTTCTTGTTGGTAACATTCTGTCTGACAGGACGGGGGATGTGGCGCCACATCCCCCGTCCTGTCCTTAGGTCTCTACTACGAGACGCTTCGCTTTCATAGTACCTACACAGTCTCGCACGTGAGTAGCGATAGGTTTATAAAATAGGATCATAAGTGATCTTTTACATCGCGTTCCCCAAGGAAGACGATATGGCCACCTTTTTTGAGGTACTTAAGTAAATTGTGGGAGATTTTCAACTAATTTTCTTCCGGTAAGTTACCTACTAAGCTAGTTTACTTATGTAACTACTTGATACTAGATGGCACCGTAGCACATTTTTCCCACAGAATTCTATTTCAAAGATTTTTTTCAGCTTCAGACTTATTTAGTACCACAGCGTGGCCACAGCGCTGACCGCTGTGGCCAGCTGTGGCTGTGCCACAAGCACTGCCCAGCTGCGTGGTTCTTTGCTTATTATTAATTACTACGTGATGGGTCTACTATGAAATTTTAAGAACCGATTTTTTGTTAAAAAAAACGGTTTAATTATAAATAATCGAAAAAACGTTTTTAATAGTACTTACGGGATGTTTACCGTGATTAGAATCATTTTTGAGTTCCCGATATTTCGGCTCAGTTACATGCACCATTTTCACGGGTAGACTGAAGATGCGGGTGGATGATAAAAAGTTCAAAAATGATTCTAATCACGGTTATCATCCCGTAAGTACTATTAAAAACGTGGTAAGCAACCGTAAAAGTTTAAAACAATCGAAAAAACGTCCGTTTTATTGCAAGACAAAAAATTATCCCTTTGGACAACCCATAATAAGGGTCCGTTTTGGGTCCGTTATCAAAGGTATACAATAATTTTGATGATTTGATTGATTCACATCATTCATGACGTGACACTGTCACTTTCACTGCCATAATGACATCCAATTGGTCCTGTCAGCATAGGGATTTTTTCCCCCTAAACTTAAGGAGAAAAGTGTTGGAAGGGGGAATTTTAGGGCCATGATTTCTTTCGTCTTATAGTTCCGAATGCTGCCAATTTGCACCTGTTGATATATTTTCACTGTTATCCACCAAACCACTTCTCGATCAGCGCGGCTGCAAATGGCCGTCATTTCTTATGGGTGATATACCTATTCTTATAAGTTCGCCATACTTCCGGTTCGTATTCGCCACTCGAGAAGTATTAACGTATTGACGGCCCGATAGCGTCCGCGTCGTGTAGTTGTAGGGAAAAATAATCAGATGGATCCGCCATGAGAAATTCCGGATTTGGCCCAGGAAAGGCAAAGAGTATGTAAACTAACAAACAAAAGAACAATAAACAAAAACAAAAAAAGCAATTGCAATTAATTAATTGAAATTGAAACTATAATGCAGGGGGCAAATCTGTGAATAGTAAGACTACGGATTTAGTCTAGATGTAAGTTATATATAGTAGTATATTAAACAAATCATGTATAAAACGTAAAGTAAAACGTAGTGTTTTTGTTCCAAAAATGTCGTTTCGGTAAATTAATCATAAAGATGCGGGGAATTTCGGGGAACTGGCGAAACTGACGCGGGGAATGGAGAATTTTTTTATTGGCAGCACTGATCACAGAGTACATTTTTATATATATAAAGAAAGAAAGAAAGAAAATACATTTATTCATATTTATATATATTAATATTATTAGTAGTATACTATTATAATATCTGTGATATTATACACCATAGAGTAGTATAAGTATCGGGGAAATGTTATACACTTCAATATATATAATAAAAATACAGCGGAGTTTTGGCGGGAACGCGGAAAAGTTCACGTCGTTGCATTGTATTATATCTCAAAACTTGTGCTTTTTCCAGTGTTAATGTTTAAAATTAGTGGCGTTTTACCCATTAAATGCTGAATTACGAGCACGAGTATGGGCAAGTGATATAATGTGGCCAAAACGTGGTTTTTCGTGTTGTTTCCAAAGTTCCATAGAAGCTTCTATAGTAAAGTGGCCACCACTTTACTGAAGCCTGACTTCGACTGAACTATGACTACTCGACTTAGACTGGACTATGACTATGACTCAGACTTGACTTAACGTGAAATATTCTAAGACTATGAAAAATTACAATACTTGACACTGGCTAAATACACTTTGTGTGGAGCCAAAACATAAAAAAAAATAAAAAAAAGAAATAATTAAAAAAAATACAGCAAAGTGCGAAAAATTGCTAAAGAAAAGTGCAACGCATTTTAATTCATAATTTAGGCACTTATTTCTTTCATTGATACTTACACAGGTGTACATGTAAGAACATACGTTTCTTGCGCCAATAATGGATGTGGATTTGCTGCGACCGGGCACTGTGCCTATTTCTCCTGACACAATTTTGTGGTTCGAGTTCCTTCTAGACCCGAATCTTTTGAAAAACCATTTATCTAGACCTAACCCAGGTATGTAAACGTAACCTCAAAGAATACAATAAAGATAGTTTTTAGTAAAGCACTTTGTGTATCAATCAGTAAGTAGTAAGTGCTTACGATTTTAATTATAACACATCAATTGTTTTTTCATTCTGTTATTCAGAACCATCAGCATGCGAGCTAATTGAAGTGTTCTTGTCGGTGGAGAATAAGACTGCAAACTCAAAGCCAGCCAGTGAGCGAGTGGTAGATGCAGATGCACCCCCAACCCCACCCACATCTGGAATTCCTGCACATGTGCATTATACAAGAAAACAGCTTGCCTTAAAGATACTAGCATTGAGAGTCACTGCTTCCCTTCATTGGAATTTAGGTATGTTTCCTTATCACAGAATTTCAATTAGGTGTTTGGAATGAAAGCATAGATTGATATAACAAGTAAGAAACATCTTGTACCATGGTAAGATGTATCTTGGTACTTGGTACAAGGTAAGACACATGTGGTGTCATGTACATACTGTAGCAACAAAGCATAAAATATATAACATGTACAATTGTACAACACAACCTTTAATAAATTGTAATACCTTAACAAAAAATAACAATGTAACTGGATTAATTATTCCTTTAGCTGCATAAAATGTGATTTAAGACTTCCAACCTTACTCCAATTATAGGATACACTAGCTGCACTCTGTGGTTTCACCTGCGGATAAAAAGTAATAAAAATATTCCACGTTAATTTTGCAGATATATTTGAGGAAAAACTGGCTCCGCAATCCCAACAACAGTTGATGCAAGATCTGGTTTACATGGCCACTGATGCTGCATTTGCTATTCCACCTCAGGTAATTTAACTTAGTTAGGGACTGCAACTTCTGCTATCACTTTTCATGCTTAGTGCAGTGTCATGCGGATCTTTATGGAGTACCGAGTGACACTGCAATTTGTTATGGGTGTCTGTTACATAAACCATCACAAGAGTGGTAGTTACTTAACCAGTCAAATAATATTTTTTTTTACGCCCAACGATCACATACATAGATCCTGGACCCTAACTAGGATTCCCTGTATCTAGGGACCCAGGAACTACGAGGACCATGGTCCCACAACACCCAGACACAGAACAAGTATTTGCGCTTTTTTTTTTCGTGCACAAATACTTCTCCTGTCGCGGGAATCGAACCCGCCACCTCTGGGTTATGAGCCAACATGCTCAACCACCACACCACGGAGGCTGTCAGTAATGAAAGTAAAAGACATATTGACATTTCAATACTCCTTGAATTGATAGAAAAATTTGTTATATATTTCTTTAATTTTCCTAGGAAATTCCTGCTGATTTGCTTGTACAACCTCAAGTGCAGTTCGCTTTGATCCTGTACCACAGATGGGTGGTCAGGTTCCCTGTCAAAACAGCACTCTATGCAAAGTCTTCAAAAATGGCATTCATGCATTTGTAAGTACTTAACACATGCATACAACTCAAATATAGTTACACATCAAGGTAAATGTTATAATCGCGGAGCATTGAAAGAAATGATGCTACACCTTGTTTTTTTTTGCTCTGTAGATATATCTTTTCTATTTCACTTTTTCAGACCTGGCATGCAAGGCGAAAACAGCTTTCCTCCCTTGAATCCAAATTTCGAAAAGATTCTGCGTATGTGTGAATCATCTCGCATGCACAGTATTAAGTTCTTGGATGAAATGGTAGCTCATTATAAAATCGGACATTATGATCCGAAGAAAATAAAAATCCCGGTAATGGAGTCCTTTATACATCTTACAGAGGATTCAGATGACATGCACCATGATTGGAATGCTGGAGAAAATGTTACAAGCCAATACGAACTTGCCATGCAAATTCATTTTGACCTGTGTTATAACTACTTCTTTTATGGACAGCATGACTTAGCCAAGAAACATATTCTCGGGTGTAGGGAAAATTCTAATTTATTGGAAAAAACTGTATCAATTTATGGTTATGGATCACACAAAAAAGTGCCTTGGGGAAACTTTTACTATGCTAGTATGACCAATGATGATATCTTGGGCTATATTAGGGCTCTGAATTTAGGTTACGAAGTCCTGAATGAGGAACCGTCACTGTTACAAAGATTGCAAGAGTCCATATCGAATCATTACACTGGCATCATAGCTGTTCTTCAAGCTGATAACCTGGCAAGGGAAATCCCGATTATTCATAGACAAGTGGCGGAGCTTGATATCCAAGGATCTTCATCCAGTGGAGCATTCACAGTGGCCAGAGATCTCCTCAACAGGGTGTCAGCTTTAAATGCTGTCAGATATGCTCTTGAAGGTGGTATACCTTCCACTCATCCAGATTTTCTAAACAAATTCAAGACAGTTGGAATCAAGTTCTTTGACCTACTCTTCTGGGCGCTAGGGCCTGTTTTGACATCTAACTTGTCAGACACAGACTGGGCCAACATGAAAATGTTTTTCCTTCATCTAGCTACATCCCAGTGTTGCCTCCCTATCGATAGAATCGAGGAATACTTGAGGAAACATGTCGGCGATCAAGCCGAAAGGATCAGAAGGAAACTGATTTCTGATGAACAGTTGAATACAATCATGAACGACCCTATCAACCTCGACGACGAAAACATGGAGATACCTTCCGAACTGTTAACTGACGATTGGGACACGCCCGATTTTGAGTTGAATACAGTGCCAGAATTGGAAATGGGGAAACTTAAAAAGCGTTTAATCGAATCGTCAACCGCTGATGATGTTCGAATGTGTTTAGTGAAGTTGGCGATGATGAAGGCGCCGTCGCCGCTTTGGAAATTAAGTCCTTCATGGAAGCCGGCTGGTGGATTGGGGAATGCAATCGTGTCTTTACCAAGAGGGTTTTTGCAAGATTTTGGTTACGTCGTATCAGGGGCGGCGCGGGCGCGGGCCGAGGCTGGTTGCTCACGCGCTGCGCTATCCCTTCTGTCCGTGTTAGAAGGTGAAGCTCGAAGCCAGCTTGGTGGGGGCAATGACCCCACTTTATACCGCCTCTGCCGATTGCTATCTTGGGAAGTCTTGCTGTTACAAGTGAATGTAGTTTTGAGCGAGTGGCCGCATCATCGACTTAACTTGAAGAGCATAGCCAATAAGTGCAAGGCCTGCATTGCCTCTATTAACTCGACCGACGGCATCGTGCCTAGACCACAGGTAATTAACACAATTAATTTGGTTCAAAATTCTTAAAATCCCATCTATTCCCTCCATGAACTAGAAAACAGGTGACTTCAAATGGCTCCACCAAATCACCATTCAAGCAAAAAAGGAAAATCTAAATCGGTTCATGCGTTAAAACTTGCCAGCAGTCAATTTGGTCAGAGGTTAAAAATATTATACTACAACTACCGTTAAACCATAAATAATCGAGATAATCGGCTTGGTAGAGCGTCATCTCTGTCGCAGGGAGCCAGCTTCGTTAAACTTTGTCTCTGGTTTGATTTGTATTAATTCGCGCGGGTGAGTTGTGGTGTTCCAAGTAGTGTTCTGCACCCCTATTCCCAACCTATCGGAAACGTTTCGATTCGAAATCTACACTCTCCGTCTTTTTCATTCTAAATGTAGATGAAGAAGATGGAGAGTAGATTTCGAATCGAAAGGTTTCCGATAAGTTGGGAATAGGGGTGCTGATTTCTAACGCATCAAAAAATTCCGAGTTCCGAACAGACAGACAAGACAAGAATAAAAAGTGTATTTGATATGCTAGTAGAACGACATCCGATGGGGAATAAAGGTTCTCGAGTGACAACCACGAACCGGTAGACACAGCGTAGGCCGGCCCCCCACTAGGTGGACCGACGATCTGGTGAAAGCCGATGGATGCAGGATGCGAGCAGGTGCTCTCTGGGAGAGGCTTATTTCAGCAGTGAACGTCTTTAGGTTGTTAATGATGATGATGATGATGTATTTGGTATTGTATTCAGGTGATAGAAGCGTGCTGGAGTCTAGTTGTGAACGCGTGCGAGTGGGACGGCGCGGGCGCCTGCACGGGCCCGGGGGAACTGGCAGCCGCACTCTGCGCTGCTTGCTCGGACTTGCAGAGGGGAAAGGGGAACCGGAAGTTCGCCAGACCACTTTGGGACTATGGTACTTTGATATGCAAATACAAATCCTTTATATTCCTAATTTCGAATGTGCGAACGAGATAGCGGACTTGACGATTATGATATATTAAAATAAACTTAAGTATTTGTTGTCTTGAGTTTACGCCAAACGTGGTAACACTTTTCGACAACGGGAGCTGAGTTTTCCCTGCTCAGGATCGAGCATCGTTCTAGAATACGGGCAATCTTATAAAGGAAGAATTTAGACAAAAAACAACAGTAATGATAAACTAGACACGCTCCGCAATTTAACCCACTATTTACTCGTTTTTCTGCGGAAAATGTTAATTGTAAGAGTTAAAACGTATTCCATGTTGATCTCGGTTACTATTAGTAATCGGTGTGCAAAATTTCATCCAAATCGCTGTAGCTGTTTTAGCGTGAACGCTAAACAATTCAACAGACAACGCTTCACTTTTATTAGTAGGAATGGATTGAATGCAAATAGGTATCAATCTTTTGATATGGAATTCTTTATGGGACTATTCACAGATTTCTAAATATATTACTATTCAAGCTTTATGATAACTTCAGGCAGATAATATTGGTGAGAACACTTAATTTAATAATATTACCCACAGCACTAGCAGTGTACACCAATGCGCCATCTAGCGGAGTCAAGAGAAACGCGAGCGGCGTGCCTCACAACCGCGAACCTCCATCATCCGAAGCTCGCCACGCTTTCAACACCTTCCTCACAACTTTACGCGAACCAATCGCAGTCAGTGTTGTCTTCTCGCTACTAGCCAGAATACATAACGTGTTAGTCGACGATACTGCGAACGAATTAGTCACTGAGTACACTAGTCTGTGGCCGTCGACCATATCGAATACCAATAATTACAGTGTGAAACATGTGCTTGAGTCATTGACGGATCTGTTGGAAAGGAGCTTGAGATTGTACCCGTATAATACTTCGTGGTGAGTTTAAAGTTGTAATTATTTTCTCGTTTCTTACCTAGCGTGCGCACCGCGAGAAAACTTGTCGCTGTTAGAGTGAGACACACATAGGCGCTACCATAGTCCTTGTCACGGTCCCTGATGAGAAAAAGTGACGAGAATTTTGTCGCAATGCGTGCGCAATTTGGTCTAACACGAGTTAATAACATGGACATATCTCTTCTCTCGAGAAAGTTAGACCAATGGACGATCACGCAGATCACGTCATTAACCTTTTATTGTGTTTTCATTGGTCAAACGCTTTTTTTATAATTTATAGGCATTGCATTTGACCACTGCCTCACCTGATGGTAAGTGATGATGCAGCCTACGATGGTGCATGCTTGCCCAGAAGATACCCGTTCACTTGTGACTTGAAAACACCCAGGTTATAGTTAGATGGAAACAAACTCTTTCTCGAGAGAAGACGTATATCGATTTTATAGATCAGCCCTCCAGGTTAAGCTTGGTGTTGTTACCTCACCCCGTCGCCGCCGCCAGTTTTCTGTATTAGTGAGCTGGAAGATGCAATCCCAGTAGCCGTCGAATCATCAACAGCCTGAAGAGGTCTACTGCTGAACAGAAGGCCTCCCCCATAAAACGCTACTTTAGTTAGACGGTTATCATAGGACGTTTTTCATAATCGCCACGCTTGGTAGGTGGCTTGGTGATCGCAGAAGATTAAACTGTACCACGCAGAATGCTGCTGTCCATGGTGCCCATTCCATGGATATTCCCGTAGCCGGCTTTTACAGCACTCACGGAAAGAGATGGGGTGGTCCTATTCGCGGACCACACGACCATAAAAGCCGTCGTATACGCAGAACTTAAAGGTTAACTTATGGAACTGAGTTGGCCTCATTAGTAATCTCAAAGTCGCGGAACGAGCTGCAGAGAGAGCAATGCTCGTTGTTTCCCTGCGAAATAGGATCCGAAATGAGGAGATCCGCAGGAAAACTAAAGTGACCGATATAGCTGTTAAGATTAGCAAGTTGAATGGCAATGGCCGGGCCACATCGCTCGTAGAACTGACAACCGATGGGGAAGAAAGGTTCTCGAGTGGCGCCACGAACCGGAAGACGCAGCGTATGTGGACCCCCCACTAGGTGGACCGACGATCTAATGAAAGCCGCGGGGAGCCGATGGATGCAGGAGGCTAGCAGCTCCCTGCCTATGTTCAGCAGTAGATGTCTTCAGGTTGTTAATGATGACGATGATAAAAAGTTAACTATGTAGGTTGCGGTTGTACGGCGACGTGGAAAGCGTGTGCGGTCGTTGGGGCGCGGCGTTACGTCGCGATTTATGCGCGCTTGCGGTTGGCTCCGCTCACTTCAGCAAGCGCGCACCGGACGAGGCGGCGCTGGCTCGGCGAGCCGCGCGCGCGGCACTCGCGCTACCGGCGCCGACGCAAGCCGCCGCACTGTGCCAGTTGCCGGCCGAACCTGACTACACCACCGCGTTCAAGTGTCTGGCTGAGAAGGTTTGCTGCCTATCATTAACTCTATTCTTTCTCCTTTTGTCCCTCTCTTTTCCTCCTTTTTCTCTCTCCCATTTCCTCCGTTTTTTCTTTATTTTTGTCTCCTTCCCTCCCCCTTTCTCATTTTCCTTTTATTCCTATATCTCGCTCTTTCGTTACGTGGCCCGATGAGGGTACCCCACCGCGTTCAAGTGTCTGGATGAGAAGGTTTGCTATCTATCATTAACTCTCTTCTCCTTTTTCCTTCTCTTGCTCTTTTGTTCCGTAGCCCATCGAGAGCGACGAAACGAGCCGTTGCATCGGTTTCTACAGACTGACTACATAAAATAAAATCATTTAAATTTTATGTTTATTCCAGTTTTTCTCGTTCTCTTTGTCCATTTTGGGTCGTAGAGACCTACGAGTCGGCAAGCGCTGATTTGTTATTTGCCGAGACCGCGGAGACCCTCTTTCTCTCTCCATCTCTCTATTTAGGAATATTGTTTAGATCATCCTTAAATCATAAACTGAAAGAAGGGGACCTTTACGTTTTGCCCAACTAACCTCCGGTTTCTGGTAACTTTATTAAAGTTAAACTCATGCCATCTTTAAAATACTGAACACGCAACCATGCCTATTGATCACCTGCTTTATGCAACCAATGAGCGTACAATATGGCGTAATTTATCTTACATCATATTCTAACCGGGGTTTAACCGTATTTTTGTTCGTTTCCCCAGACGAGTAACGCAGCAGATGCAATGGATGGTTACTACGGGTGCCTATGGGACGGTACGTTACTAGAGGTAGCGGTCGCGCTGCACGCGCGGCGCGGCGAGGGCGGGCGGCGAGCGCGCGCGGTGAAGGCGGCCGGCGCACTCGAACTCAACGCCAACAACAGCGAGGATATACAGAGGGAAGCCGCCGCTATACGACGCGCCAGGCTACTTAGAGCTCTCACCAATCAATACGTCGCTTAAATACTATATCGAATGGACCTAGATGTTCTATTGTCGAAATGTTAGAAAAGCGCTGAAATGACATTGGAGCCAATTTTAAAGGCTTTAGTTGACAGATCTAAAGCTCCTAAAACTGTTGCTGTCCTTGTCAGATACACGGCAATGTAAAAGACGGATATATTTTTAGAATTTTTAAAACTGTCAACTTAAAGCCTTCAAAATTAGGCCTAATGAGTAAATTTAACTATCTATAATGTGTTACTATGCTATAGGTAAGTTAAGCTCAACGCCGACAACAGCGAGGATATACAGAGGGAAGCCGCCGCTATACGACGCGCCAGGCTATTTCGAGCTCTCACCAATCAATACGTCGCTTAAATACTATATCGAATGGACCTAGCTGTTCAATTGTCGAAGCGTTAGAAAAGCGCTGAAATGACAATGAGTAAATTTAACTATGTATAATGTGTGTTACTATGCTAAAGGTCAGTTAAGCTCAAGGCCTACAACAGCGAGGATATACAGAGGGAGGCCGCCGCTATACGACGCGCCAGGCTACTTAGAGCTCTCACTAATCAATACGTCGCTTAAATACTATATCGAATGGACCTAGCTGTTCAATTGTCGAAGCATTAGAAAAGCGCTGAAATGACAATGAGTAAATTTAACTATGTATAATGTGTGTTACTATGCTAAAGGTCAGTTAAGCTCAAGGCCTACAACAGCGAAAATATACAGAGAGAATCCACCGCTATACGATGCGCTAGGTTCTCGCTAATCAATATGTCGCATAACATCGTCAACTGAAGTTCAAGCCGTAGAAAAGCGCTGAAATGATAAATGAGTAAATTCAACTATGTAATATATGTTACTATGCTGAAGGTCAGCTTAACTCAACCCTGCTTACAGCGAGGATATAAAAGAAGCGGTCGCTATACGGAGGGAGCGGCGTGCCAGGCACTACAAAGCTCAATACATTACGAAAACATACCTGCCCTTGATTATGTTAAGGTGGTCCGTCCCGCTCAGCGCGCCAAATTAAAATTTTCTTGCTTGTTTTTCTAATTACAGCTTAATTACTCAACGCTTACATGAAAACTAGTTTTCCGCAAATAAATAGAATGTATCAAAAAATTTGGATTAAAAGTATCACCTAAAATATAATTGGTTTAGCAACAAATCGCAAAAAAACTAATTTTGTCTTGGCTTTTCAGTCTATTGCTAATTGTTGCGTGTGTAGTAATTAAGCTGTAATTAGCAAAAAACGCAAGAAAATTAGAATTTAGCGCGCTGAGCGTGACGTACCACCTTAAAGCGATATATTTATTATAAAGGTTGGATAGTGGTAGTACCAAAAGACTTCTGTTATGTACCGGAAAGTGCAAATGGTTGAAGATTTCAACTTTGCTATAAGGTAAACTTTGATATCTAATGTAGAATGTAAATACATAACATATAAGTTATAACTGTAAATTCATTTAAAAAGATAATTTTGATTAAAAATTAAAATTAATTATGTATATAATGGTTTCATTAAGTCTTCAAAACAGAAAATTAAAAGGCACAGTGCAATAATATATGCAACATTTTATTCATATATTGATAATACAAAACATTGGTGTTGAATACCTGTTACCTTAATAAATAAATAATAAATAAATAAATAAATATATTCGACAAAATTTATTCTAGACTATCACATAAAAATATTTTGTATAAAAAGAGTTCATTTTGTGTTCACATGTTTGTAAACGGAAATTTGTGATGTTCAATATCATTTATTACTAATTTCCGTTTATGTAACATGCAATATGAGTATGTAGGCACTTTAATACTTAAATCAAAGACCTTTTTCTAAGGTCATGTTATTATTACTAAATAAATGCTATTTGAGGTTGATAACAATTCACAGTCAGATATCTAAAATGTATAATAAATTATAGATGTTTGTTCTGCGTCTGGGTGTTATATTGTATTCTATGTATGTATTTACAAACAAAAAAAGTATATAAGTATATTATATCAGTTATCTGGTTCCCATAGTACAAGCTATGCTTAGTTTGGGGCTAGATGGCGCTGTGTGAAATGTCCACACATATTTATTTTATTTTTATTATAGAACACAATAATATAAAAGCGCCCCGAATCGAATCGGTAGAAAACCATAGTCGTAGACTCAAAACTTGAGAAGAACAATACGAGGCGCCAGGGTGTCAGCGATAAATTCCATATTCAGGATTTTCCACATTCTATGTTTTCCGATTTCTTAATAATACGCATTCTTATTAATCCAAATTCTTAAATTTACAAATTCTTAATTTTCCAGATTCTTTATTTTCCTAACTATAAATTGGACACATTCTTAATTTTCCGAACATGTACAGTTTCATACACAAAGCAAAATTAATGGAATAGTATAAACATGTAGGTATAGGCATCAGTTGGATCTCACAAATCAGCTTCTGTATGCTGATGTATAGTCAACATAACGCAGAGACCCTAAAAAGGAAAGCGAAGAGCGCCCGTAGAATTGTATTGTCTTACTTGATTCGTACGAAAAGTGAACTTTAACATGGCGAAGGGGCGCTATACATTTAGGCCGCGTTTACAAACGCAAGAAACATAGATCTATATATCAGGATATGCCCGAAGGAACATTTTATTTACTCAAAATAGTGTGGGGAAAAGTCAGCGCCATCTCTTAGATTTGGCGTGAACTACGACAAGTTGAGAAAATTAGGTGCCTATCGCTGCCATTATGTCCGTCAATGTTTATGTTTACAATGATTATTCCAAATATAAATTCGATTATTTTGTTACAAAACAGAGTGTAATATTGAATTACTTGAGGTAAGAAACTTGGTCTTTCTTTTTACTGCACTTTTGAGTATAGTTTGTGCAACCCTTCACAACACAACTTGGCATATTTTCTTTGAGACACACGACCGATATCATCTCACTTCCAACATAGACTGGGCGCTAGTGGATGTCACTCTGTGAACTTGAATCCCTCTTTGAAGCGACGGTTTAATCTGTCATTAGGCCTGTCCTTATATACATGTCTATGGCAAGAAAACT
This sequence comes from Ennomos erosarius, assembly GCA_963580505.1. Lineage (NCBI taxonomy): Eukaryota > Metazoa > Arthropoda > Insecta > Lepidoptera > Geometridae > Ennomos > Ennomos erosarius. The sequence goes on from OY756978.1 coordinate 9,392,012, forward strand.
CGCAGACGTCTTGCGCTATTTCAATTTCAATCTGTTGCGAGTGCACTTGCTCCGTTGTTTACACATGTAAGCTGCTGTCTGATAGAGTCCGAACCTTATTTCAGAAGTTTTCTTGCATGTGCAAAGACGGCCTTACAGGCGAGCCGACATTAACCGGCACACCCGGGTGGCAGAATCAACATAACCTTCTACATATTATAAGTAATCTGTGAACATCCGCCCGGCTTAAGGCAGTCGGGTTTTGTTGATCAATTCAACAAGTATTTGTTGAAATATTGACCGAACCGCCCGCATATTATAGCCCGAACGGGCTACCCGATCAGCACTAACCAAATAAAATAAAATCTGGTGCCTTGGCGTTAACGAATATGTCGGGCTGTTTCAGTGTTGCGTCCTTTACTAATAACAAGTGACTGAAGTTGTCGCTTAAATGCAGCACCCATTTTTTTTTAAATATAAGTATAAGTATACATAGTATTTTACAAAGCACACTTATACAAACAATAAATGCAGCGAAAGAGGTAGGTACTAGGTACCTAGTAGGTACGTACTACGATTAGTCGCACATGGTGTTTCGCACTTTAGACAACTGTGTGAAATTGGCGCTGCCTTCGTCTGGCCATTGTTTACATTTATTAAGTAGAACTTGGGTAATGCAGAACGCTTCCGACGTTTACTTGTGATAAGTACCGATGTACCGTTGGCAGTTGGGGCAGTAGTGGTCGGAGTTCTTAGCAGACTCCATGCAGTATGGAAGGCAGCAGAAACAACTGGGAATTTCAGAAAAGGTAAATATACATAATGCTTAATTATTAATATGCAAAGGTACCAGGATATAATTAGTCATGTTTATAAAGTTATAGAAAATATGGACAAAGGTACTTATTTTTATAATAATTATAATATACAGAGCGTTATCGTTTAAACTCAAAATGTTCGGGACAAATCAATAAGGCGGTTAATTAACATGGACTATATATGTGATGGACCCACAAACTTAGAATTTCGCTACCGGTATATTTAAATGTAACCGCCCAGGGGGTCTAGCAAAGATCACAATCGCTAACGCTAACGCCTCACGCTAACTCCAAAAATGTATCGAAATGACATTCGCTACGGAAAAGTTAGCGATTTCCGAAATGCCATTTCAGTACATTTTGGAGTTAGCGTGAGGGAGCTTTGCTAGACCCCCTGGCTCAGGGTGATCCGCCCAAGTATACGCCTTACGGCTCCCTCCCTGGGCGGTTATTCTCTATGGAAACACAGATTCCACACGATACGAAACCACGTCGTTATCGTGTCTTGTTCAAATCGTGTTACAGTGTCAGATATACCTTCACTTTACATTAAAGTTATCGTTATTTTGAATGAAATATATTGACATAAGTGGTCAAATCTTTTGATGTGTTTATGTTTCGGAACGCGTCTCGGTAAAACATACGATTTTTGACAGTACAAATCGCGCCAATTCCAAATTCATTTCGCGTGGTTTTGTTTTCGTTTCATAGCGAATAGATTTTTGCAGATTTATTTGGTAAGACAAGGAATTCGCGTGGTTTCGAAGTAAGGAATCGATACGGAATAATGGCCCTGGTCTACAGAAATCTACTGTAAAGATCCATCGGTGGGTCTTTTCGCACCTATAAGTCCACTTTGTTCCTTTATGTTTTTTTTTGCAAGGCTGTTTTTCTTTCTTTCATAATATTTCATCCAAGTAAATCCCAGTATGAAAATACCTTTATGTCCACTATGTTTCTTTATCCATGATTGCAAAGCAAAATGGATTTTATAGAACTAACAAGTAAGGTAGTGGGATTGAATCCTACAATCAGTTTGAGCTTCTGTGAAGTGCAGCAGGGGCAGACTTTTGACTTGAATAAATTATTGTAAGTTTACTTATATCTGTAGATTTTGTAGGGTATACAATTACATATTTTATACGCATTATTGTAAATATTTATACTCACGCTAGACAGCAAACAGCGGCAGCAATATGAGTGCGCGTGTTGATGGTGTACTTTACAGCAGTCTTGATGGAAGCGTGGCAAAAAGGACACGTTGTCATCGTGTTTTCGGGACCCAGTAGCACCATCTGGAAAATAAACCACGGTCATTCAAGATAAGAATCAAGGAAATGAGGAAGGCACGAGACATTAAATGCAGGATGGTATGGACTGCTTCAACGATCAATATGGAACATAATTATCGCGCTTCACAAGTAAATTAGACTGAAATATTTCATTTTTTATTACTTATTTATTTTTAATAGGCTTTAAATATTTTAGTTCCAAAAATTTCATTTAAATTTATCATTATTTTGAATAAACTGCTCGTATGTTTTACCAACGTCGGTCGTCGGTGGACCGACGATCTGGTGAAAGCCGCGGGGAGCCGATTGATGCAGGAGGCGAGCAGCCGCTCTAAGTGGCGCTCCCTGGGGGAGGCCTATGTTCAGCAGTGGACGTCTTCAGGCTGTTAATGATGATGATGATGTTTTATGGTTTAACTAGTTAGGAGGTAGGTAGGTACCTACACTACGTAGGCATAATAAGGCATAATAAGGCCCGCCGGGCGGAGGATACGTCAGTATACCTAGTCTGTCGCCGCAAGATGTTGAGCGCGGTCTGTGTAGGTTAAAGGGGAGTGGATCGTCGGGGCCTGATAGCTTACCGGCGTTTATTTTAAAATCATGTAGGAAATTCGTGACGCTTCCTCTTTGCCATATATTTAATGTTTCTCTTAGGAGTGGTGTTTATCCCCCGCAATGGAAATTATCAAGGGTTACTCCTATTCCTAAAACCAGTAACAAGACGGCGGTGGATGAATACCGCCCTATAGCAATTCTCTGCTCACCAGCTAAAGTTTTTGAATATATTCTGCACCATGAAATATATCAACAAATCCGACTGTATTTGTGCGACGAACAACATGGTTTTAGGCCTGGTAGATCGGTAGGTACAAATCTCTTAAGTCTTGTAGATTACGTGTCGGCTGGTATGGACCGTGGATCACAGGTTGATGTTTTGTACTTTGATTTTCGTAAGGCCTTTGACAAAGTGGACAATGACATCCTGCTGCAAAAGTTGCATAACATCGGTTTCACGCCCCTTCTCCTCCGTTTCTTTTCCGATTACATGCGTGATCGAAAACAGTTCGTCAGACATGGCACTTACGTATCTGAACCGTACCTGACCCCTTCCGGAGTAAGTCAAGGATCAGTGCTCGGTCCCTTACTGTTTTCGATTATCATTAATGACCTGGCAAGCGTGATCAACTTTGCAAAATGTCTTCTTTATGCAGACGATCTTAAACTTGCTCTTGAAGTGAAGTCTGATGGCGATTGTATCTTGCTTCAGGATGATATAGACTCTATACATCGCTGGAGTGTAGCTAACAGAATGTTTTTTAACTCAAGCAAATGCTTCGTTATGACCTTTGATCGGAAGCGAAACCCAATACAACATACCTACCAACTTGATGGCGACGTTATTAAAAGAGTGTTCTCTATGAAAAACCTCGGGGTAACTTTTGACCGTGCCCTAACTTTCCACGATCACATCAGGATTACCACCAAGGAATCGTTTCGGCGTCTTGGGTTTGTTTTAAGAAATGCCCGTGATTTCCGTGATCCTTTCGTCATCAGGCTTCTGTTTACAACTCTCGTCAGAAGCAAGCTGGAGTCGGCCGTCTCTGTCTGGAACCCCCATCACGTCACATATACCTTGATGCTGGAGAAGGTGCAGAAGAAGTTTTTGCGGTACTTGTACAAAAGGCTTTATGGTTACTACCCTTATCTATACCCCACTAAGTTTTTACTTGGGCATCTTGGCTTCAACTCGTTAGAGGTAAGGAGGTCTTTTGATCAGCTTAATACTTCCTGTAAAATACTAAGAGGTGCCATTGACTCTTCAGAACTGCACAAAGTTCTGTGTAGGCTGTTTGTCCCTAATAACTACATCCAGGTGAGATCATGTCGAAGATACAAGCTTTTTTCCGTTCCTGGTTCCCGCACAGTGGCTAGAGCCGAAACCCCTTTATGCCGTTGTATAAGCGGTCTCAATGCATTCTTGAGCGCCAATCCTGAATGTGATATTTTTTGTGATAAAAGGCAGAGTATTTTTAAACTATTATTATCATTTTGTGAACTTTTATAATCTGTAATTTTATTTTTATTTTATTGTTATGATAACTTGAATTATTTTTATACTTACACAATTGACTATTTCCTGTTTAATTATTTTTTAATTGATTATTGATTGCTTGGTTATTTATTTGTTAGACTGTTTCAAGGAACTTATACGTATACTATCTGTTTATTTTATCTTGATTACTTAAATTAATTTTATTATTATTTTTAAAAAAAATTAAAATGTTTTTATCATGCATGCTTGACTTGGCTTGACTGTAATGAATTTAATAATAAGTGTAATTGGCATATTGCCGTTCTTATTATAATAAATAAATACAATACAAATACAATACAAAAATAATAATTATTAATTAATCATGCTATAAGCCTGCATTTTGTTTATTATTCAGAGATCTGCCCAATAGACGTCATGTGCTCCAATCTTGCTCCAACAAACATCGTAATGTACCTACTACCCAAAGATAATATAACCGCAACTACCTTTCCGATCAATAAACCGTTAGCTTAACTGCTTGTCCCATAACACTAACAGATGATGTGAGTTAAATTTTTTTTATACCTTCGAGGGATTATGTTTTGCGATTTGCACTATCGATACGTATAATTTTTCATGCACACGACTTCTTTCTCGCAGGCTAAAAAAAATGTATAGGATCCGTACATACGTAGGGTGTACACAACATTTTTTTTTTGATGACGGGAAATGCTCTCGCACTTCGGATCCTGGCCAATGACCGCTGAAAGTGTGCGCCGCTCAGAGTCCCAAGCAGCGCACACCTCCAGCGTGTGACATTCGTGGCAGGCCGGAAGGGGTTACAATTACAACACCTAGTATTTACTCTTTATATAATCTGCCATCCTTCTTTCACGTTTGTATCTTTTCTTTGTTCTTATATTATTATATCTGAAGATAATATCGATAGACTAATACCTGATTTTAAATTGGTATATTATTCCGAAAGGGGGTAAATCTACAGCCCAAGGTAGACAGTTTTTGGAGTTTCTTCTACGACTTTTCTAAATTAATAGTTTTTCATTGAAGAAATGCCTTGTAAAGTATACGTTCGAAGATAGCCTTAACGCAGCTGGGTGGTTAAACTTTGTCCTTCACCGAGTGCACATAAATGATTTTAACGACCTGGGTTTAGATATGAAATTTATAGTATCGTCTTGTTAACCCTCGTAGCGATCGTGCGTGCAATTTTGTGAGTAATTTTTTTTTTACCATGGAGATTTGGAAACACCCAGATTCAAACAAGGCTCTCACAACTTGTGGGCCATCATAGTCCCAGTTCCCCCCTTGCGGGATAACATACCAATTCAAGGTCACCTTGTATATAGCCTATCGCGCCAACGTCACATTCACGTACCGGGCTTTGAGTTTGCTGGGCGCCCATGGCGGTAGGGGGCTGCTGGTTCATGTTGTCCTTTGGAACTACCTGTAACCAAATATATTAACATAAAATTGTGTGACATTATACTTACCATAAAGATAATTTTAAGCCTACTCCTCAACATAACATAAACGAAGATCTTAGAAACTGAAGCTTATAGTTCTAGACATGCTAGCTTTAGGCAAAGATTAGGTATATAATTTACTACGTAGAGCTTAAGGCTGTTTCAGCCATCAATAACACAGATATCTAATATATTAGTCAAGAATCAATACCTTAAACCAAGTTACCCATAAGTTACCTTTACTTTGCGCCACAAACTAAGTAGAGGCACAGATATTAAAATAGTAGGTAGATGAGGAAGAGGATACAAGTTTGCGCTCATTTGCGCTGAATTTTATTTATGACAGGTAACTGTATAAAGCATTTTTATTGTGTCAACTGGCGTCAACTAATAAGTATATGGTAATAGGATGTATTAGAAATACGTACAACTTCCTTGCAGAAGATCCAATCACGACCCAATGAAATTACTGAATCGTTTGAAATGAGAGTTTCGTAGGAGGAAAATTTTATGTTCACAGACACATTTATTTGTTTAAACTTTGCCAGTAATTGGTACCTAAGAATCTGTAGGTAGGTAATGTTGCGTGCAATTTAAGCATATTCAGCTTTTGTTAGAGAACTGAATGGAATGAGTGGGTACGTATAGGTATGTACCGTATGGATGTAACAGGGCCTTAGAGCATTTAATCAATGCTCTAAGAACAGGACAAACAAACCGTGGGCGCATATAGCTACTTAAATGTCCATTAATTATTACATGTTTCCCTATAGGATGGACATTTTTATGGACCTGTGACCGATCGGTACTAACTCCCTATAGGATGGGAACTTGTAATTACACAAGAAACCCACAACCCAGCATTTTTAAAGTAGGTAAAGGGACTTTATTCATCTGTTGTTTACGCTATGCTTTGGCATAAAATAATCATTAGTATCTCTACCTAGTTTGTATGTAATGTTTTTAATAAATATAAAATACTGTTAGCATTTAAGTCATCCTTTATACAATGTACACTTTATTTATTTATTTAATTATTTATTTATCTAAGATTCACAGCTTATTACTATTTAGACTATAATATGTGTATGAAGTATTAAATCTATATACTTATATTATAAGTAATAAAATAAATAAATTAAAATTATAAGTAGACAGATAAGGTACCTAACTGGGTATAACATAACTAATAACTTACTTAACTAAAATCCACTTTTTAATTTTTACGCTAAACATGAGTAATTAAAACAGGAGTCAAAATTAAGTTTCCTTATCGAGTAGGTATATATAGATATATTAGAGGAGGGATAAAAATAGTAGGTAGTTCTTACCTTAGGCTGCTGGGGGTAAACTGATGGGTATAATGGCAGACCGTCGCTTTCCATTATATCCTAGAACAAACGTGTTTAATTTATATATTTTTTCAAGACGGAAAACCCATTTATCTCTTTCAGTATATACAATGTTACATACGTAGGCTAATAATACCTACCTATACTAAAATAACAATTATGGGACACCCGAAGTAATATACATATATGTCTATGAGGACACCTGAATTAAGATTCGCGATTTCCATTTTGTAAATTTTTAATAGCTATGGCCATTGGTGTATAATAAAAGCAGGTATTAAAGGGCTGTATCCTACTGGAACATACCTACCTACAGAACTACGTTCGGTCGTGAATCAAAGCACAAGTAAGATTTCGTTCATATGAGAATTAAATCTCAACTTGGGTACCCAGCGAGAACTGATACGGCACTTTAATACCGGCTTTTAATATTTTCATTCACCAATCGCCATCGGTATTAAAATTTACAAAATGGAAATCCCCGAATCTAGATTTATTTTCCGTGTAAAATCTCCAAAGCTACTAGGGACCAAATTAGTTAAATAATAAGTACCTACTTAACTACCTATTGCCTAGGTAGGTAGTATCTAAGTAAGTATGGATGTATAAACCCTCACAACTTAAAATTGAATATCTTTAACTAAAACAATCACAAATCATATTAAAAGACTCGCACAAAAATCGAGTCAAAAGCTCTCTTTTGTCTGCGAAACGTAGGTATTATGCGTGTCGCGTTCGTACAAAATATCTATAAGCTTTGAGCGATGACATCATTTGGTTTCGAACACCACAACACCACAAGTGTCACAAATACTACAGCACAACATTCCAGGAAAATCAAGGCCTCGATGTGTATGGTCAATTGTTTATTACTCGCGCCGCTAGTTAATCAAAGAAAAAGTATGGCTCTTATTTCTAAAAAAACACGATCTATAACAATCACGTACCTTTAAAGTTCACACGTTTGTATGAAAGCTTGGTATCCGCGAGTAGTGGATATGGCGTGGTGGCTAGCCGCCGTCTGAAGGGAAGGCCGGCCGGCCAGGCCGCTCCACGGTTGTAACGGGTGACAAGAAGCGGGGCATGCAAGACGGGGGAGCGCGGAGACGCGACTTTTCGACGCCAAAATACTTAGGTACTGTTGAGCAACCGGCTTGCTATCAATAATAGGTAATTATATCAATCAGTATCATCAGTATAGTATACTCTTTTCCCCTTGTTTATAATATGGTAATTCTTGTTTGTAATTCTTTTGCATTGAATCAATAATAGTAAAACACCGACATGGAAGGGAAGAAATTCAAGAATTAGGAGGTTAGGTAATTCCTTCATAATCTACGCGTATAGGTGCTGAATGCTCCCAAATCGACTATTTTGAACGTGATTATCTCAAAACGTATACCATTTACAGGATTGAAAAAAATGCACGTTAATACTGGTCATATCTTCTTTCCATCTGCCGAAACCGAAACACGTTTATGAAAAGTTTTCTCGACAGAAACAAATCGTGACGTGACCTCGAAAAAATCATTCAAACGTCCTAAATTGATACATTATAATAAGACACCCCATTGAAAGTTTCTATACATCCGTCTATAAGCTTATTTTTTTTATAACAATAAGCATTTCTTTTATAACTAATTATTTGTACCGAAAAATGGAAAAGTCGAAGTGCAACGCAACGTAATCGCCATATTTTTGCTATGCATAAAGCGACCCTATTGGTACAAAATAAGTTTCAAGTTCGTCTGCTGTAATCAAAGACTTTTATGTAATAGGGGGAATTCTGTGGCTGTAATAAACGTGCTCGCATTGGGTCCTGTCAGCGTCTTAACTGATATTATTATGTAGTTCCTCATCAACGTCAACAGTTTAGCTAATATCTAACTAAAAAGGTACTTAGTCTACTGAAATCAAACAAACTAAGTATAGTATAGCACGTACAGACTTTACATAGGCACTACCTGCACAGAATAGAAACGTACCGGCATGATGCACTTTATTTTCTTTTCAGCCAAAGCTACCAAAAGAAAAATAACCGGCCAAGTGCGAGTCGGAACACGCACGGAGGGTTCCGTACCGTTATCTAAAGATTTTTTTGAGTACCGTCGTTATAGCGGCAACAGAAATACGTCATAATCTGTGAAAATTTCAACTTTCTATCTATCATTATCGTTTCACCACAGAGCAAAAAAAAAAAACGCTTCGCGAAGCGTCATTTGTTTCATTGCTCTGTGCGTTTCACCAACACGATGTTATTTTCAACATTTATAGCAGGGCTATTTATAAGTATGCAATAGATAGATGGGTCTACTCCGTTGGATGCAAGCTTGGAAGTGTCACGGGCGAAGTTTTAGTTCACACTTTATCATGGAACTCCATCTACTCACTTCATTCAATAAAGGTTCTTACGTCATGCATGCCAACTAACCATCAGGGGAATACTTAACTTTGTTACAGTTAAAAGAATAATAGAATAATTAAGCTGGAGTTTTTAAATAATTGATAAACTACGCACACCAAGGGCCAAGGGCCCTTCAGGACATTAAATAAATACCTACCTACCTAATATGAATAAAAGAAAAACACCCAATGATCACATACATAAAACCACAGAGCAAAAAAAAAACACTAGGCGAAGCGTCATTTGTTTCATAGCTCTGTGCATAAAACCCAGGCTGGACAGTAGATTGACACGACACGACAGGTGCCCCATATCATAGCTATGTTATAGACTTAAGTATATATAGAAACACAGAACCTATAAAGGGAAACTAGGTACAAATACCATGATCCCACAACATCACCCAGCAGGAAAAAGCATAGATACAGACCTATACTTTCCATACATACCCACCTCACTGGTACAGCGCTTATTTCTGTGCACAAATACCTACTTTTGCTGTCACGGGAATCGAATCTGCAGCTTGTTGTGTGATGGTTCAGGTGGTTGAGCCAGGGGGTCTAGCAAAGATACCAACCACTAACGCTAACGCCTCACGCTAACTCCAAAAATGTATTGAAATGACATTCGCTGTTGTGACAAAGTTAGTGATTTCCGAAATGTCATTTCAGTACATTTTGGAGTTAGCGTTAGTGGTTGGTATCTTTTTGCTAGACCCCTTCTTCAGAAATAGTACCGTAAGTACCTACCTAAGCAAAACGGAATAGTCAGAAAGCAGTAGGTAGATAGTGCACTGAAATAAAACAAATAATTCACTTCAACTAAGTATTAAATGTTTATTCAACAATTTCACCTCCTCTAATACGTTAGATATTTCAAAGACACTCAACGCTATGGTAGTCGTAGTTTTATCCTGCTAACATGTAAGTGCATCAAATAACAACTACTTACAGGTCGAATTTTAAATTCAACATGACAGCCACGATTCTTACGACCTTTACAAATTTAAATTATTACAAATATTGTAGCATAAATAAAATATCGGTAGCAATTCAAAGTCATGGTCGCTGTTTATACAAAATAGACATGAGATTCTGTTACGTAATAGCATCTGGTATCTGCTGCTTGATAATATGTAGGTAGGTAGGTATAAGTCCATCCCAACAGTACCTATACCAACTCACATACCGAAGTCATAATGATGAATAATAAAATTCTGTTAGCTCCAATTTAACCATGATAACCAGTCCATATTTTCTTGTTAGTCTGATAATTCACCTTGACTAAAGTGGTAATCCTCACAACTAGGTAAATAATAATATGTATAATAGAGACTAATTATATTTATCTATTTACCTATTTGTGTAGATATAGGCACAGATATATAGGTAAATATAGTAAGTAGGTATTAGTTAGAATATTGATATCTGTATAAATGTCACGTCATAAAGAAATCATACAAAGATTTTCTTGTTATTTAGGTAACCTAAGTCAAATTAAATGCCGCATAATTACATAAACGTGACTCACGCGTAATTATATTTTGGTAGATTCTATTATCTACTGGTCACCATTTTTGTTTAGTTTGGCGCCACGAGATCAGTATAAAATACAGTAAACACGTCTATTGCTGGAATGAATTTAAAGTGTAAATATATCATCACAGATAGATATATATATATATATATACTTATTATTAGTTCCTAAAAAATTTAGCGGGCCGGGTCTTCCAACCTACATCTATGATGGTGAAAGATGTTATACCAAGAGCTATTCACAGTTAAAAAGGTGAATAGCTAAACCTTGCTTCGGCACATACATTTACATTAAAGAATTTAAATTCTCATGGAAGTCGAGTAAGTATAGTTAGGCCATTGTAACACTATGAAAATATCAGAAGTGAACCTACAGTGAATATAAAAACAGATTTTTTATTTCATTTTTGCCCTTTATTAATTGATCGCTAAGCTACTTACCTACAACATTCATAATGGACCATTTACACCTAAGAATCAGTTTCGTCGATAAGCTCATTTTCGAGATTTCTTAACTTAGTGCTTGTTGTAATGCCATTCCCTTTTTTCTTACAAACAATATTTGATCAATTAATACAATTCAATTCCCAGGTTCCCACTGTTTGTTACATCACCCAATTATTGATTATAACTGCGTATAGTCCAACTCAGTTAATTGGCCAAATTCTTGCTCCAAATTATGATAAAGTACTTAGGGTTGATTAATAGGTATAGGCTTGAAGAGGCATGTTATATTAGAGATACGTCATTTCCGAAAGACTTTTTAAACTAAAACAAATCGGTTTTTCAAGAAATCTTTTTACTAATTAAATAAGTAAGATGATCTTGGTGAAATCCTAAAATCGAACGCAATCAATGTCTAATTAGCAGATCGTTTACCGAAATTTCAGATTCGCCATCCTGACATTTAAAACGGTAGATATAATTCTTGCTGATATTTAAATATTCTAAATAAACTGGTTTTGTAACGGGCCCCCAACTCAAAGTTTATAATTTTATGTGTAAAAGTATACATATAGGACATAAGTAGTTGGTACGGTACTTAATTAATAGTAATAACGAACATCATTTATGCTACGAATTTTAGAAATTCGTTAAGAAAATATCCACCTCCGGTTATAAGCAGCTATCACGTGAATGTCATGATTTTTAACGTGAAGAAACGTTTTAATATGTCTGTACACTTATATGCGGAAGTTATTTCCAAGTATTAACAAACTCATAACCCTTTTTTTGGTAGTCGGGTAAAAAGAATAGGTAATGCGAATTGGTCTAGTTAGGTAGGTATAGGTACCTACTCTACATATAGGTAAAGAAATCTGATATATTCTGTAGCTACTACGAACTGAAATAAAGTCGTTTAAAATTAAAAACTCATTGACTTAGTAATTCACTTCATTCTCTTCGGGTCGCGTTTTGATTGGTAGCTGCGATTAAAAATCGCTGTTTCCTCGTGGTCATACAAAGACTTCTATGTGTTCATACTAGTTTGTCATACCAGTAGGGCAACGAGGATATGCATGTTATTGTTCGTTAGCGGGGTGTCACAGAGCGTATCCCAACCAAACAAATGACAGTCGCGCGGAAGCGGCATCAAACTCGTTGGTGTACTTAGTAGAAAGTTAAATGTCCTTCTTTAATTTGTGGGTAAAAGATATTCTTATAGAATAGTAATTGAGATCAAACGAAGAATGTTTCCAGCAACAGCATTCCCAGGGAAGCGATGGCAGCGACCACCGGCACAGTTACCATCCACGCGAATATTATGTTCCTGGAAAACCAAATAGGAAATTTACAGAGTATCCCTTGAATGACAAATTTTTATTCAAAATCAAGTTTTTTCGATTTTAGTAGTTTAGTTTTTACATGGGGTCCCATCGGGTACAAACGAAAAATAGCCCGAACTTGAAAAAAATGTAGTAATCGGGTCTAGAGAGTTACTAGTTAGTGTCCAGTGTATTTATTTGGCCCAATACTTAGCCAACACGCAATAAATGTCACTTGATAATCTTGCGTTATGCAGAAATAAAATAATTCGTAAAATATCCCGCGTCATTCTGTTGCATGGGATGAGGCATCTGTACTGTAGGTATTAAATTATCTGGGGTTTTTATTATTTATTGTAGTAGTTAGCTAAGTATCAAAGGCATATTGCCTGTTAGAAAAAAAAACTTGTGAGATTCCTGTCTGTTTGAATTCGAGTTTTTTTTTTCTGGAATTGGCTCCAAGTAATTCAGCCGTAGACGTATAAATATGCTGGCGGGAAAAACGTGGACACATTATTTTAAAATTCCCGGAATTAAAAAATCTGGTGGCGATGTTTTGAGAAATCCTGGTAGAATAAGGTAGTAGAATACACCAAGTTGACCGTTCTTACCGAAACAAGCTCCAATCGACGGCCTTCTCTGAGAAGTATCCGACGCAGACCACGGAGCCGACCTTGCAGTGCGTCGTAGACACCGGTAATCCTACTTTACTTGCCACCAGCACCGTCAACGCTGCGCCCAGCTCGATTGTGAACCCTCTGGACAATATGCCATTTTAAAGACTCCCATTCATCATCATCATCATCAACAGCCTGAAAATATTCACGCTATAGTGTTTCACGACTATGTTCAACAGTAGACGTCTTCAGGCTGTCGAAGAGTTGCGCTATAGTATAGACATTTCTATGGTTGTCTCATTGCCTCTTTTACTTATTGATGGGTGCGAGAAAATTTTAGGTCTTTATAACGTCAGGATATAGAGAAACTATGTCAAATCTCGTAGTAGTCCGCTGTCTCGTTTTCGTTCTTAACATTTTTAGGGGTCTAGTAAAGATCTAGATCTAGATTGCTAGCTCCAAAATGTATTGGAATGACATTATCTGCGGGAAAGGATGCGTTTTCCGAAACGACATTTCCATAAATTTTGAGTTATCGTTTGGCGTTAACGATAATGGAATCTTTGCTAGACCCACAGGTCAGCTGTATATAGTCCTAGGTATACCAACTCTACATTATAGTTTATACACAGTATACACTCCCATCGGCAATCCAATAAATACGTTCCCGTTGCTGGGACATTGATTTCTTTTCTCATATATGGAGACTTAGAGACTATTAGGCCATAAACTACCACTCTAGCCTAGCGCGGGCTAGTGGATTGGTGTATTATAGACTGTACAGCATTAAACACAAGAATGAGGAAGTAAGTAGGACAGATTTCCGATTGCTGGTTTTAACACCCACCATACCCGGTATTTATTTATAATATGCTTACGAGTCTGGTGTTATCTTGGTGAGGTCCTCGCCTACTGTGCGGATGACCCGTCGGCCCCACAGCCACAGCCCTAGTGCGATGCCGATTCCGCCGTAAACTAGAATACCCAGAGGCGTCTCCGCTTTGGCGTGAGCTCCACCTTCTGAGTACAGCAGCCATAAAGCTACCAGTGGACCGATGGCATTGCTGAAAATATATTCAGAGATAATCACTCGCTGTTCATGTATATGTAAATATTATAATATCTGTGGTAAAAGGCAGGGTGGGTACATTTATTTTGTTTTAAAAGAGTTGGTAAGTAAAAACAAATGCTCGCTAGTTCACCCATTTCTTTTGTTTTTAATGGGTGAAATTGTGATATTAAAGAAGCTTTAACTTCGCTAGTTTGTGATAGTTATACCGCCTCCTGTCCGGACAAGATGGGATATCCGTGGAGGACTTATTCCTAACATATTTCTAAAAGAAAGCTTTCCTCACCTAACATCATTCCCTCCATGAGCGAAAGCTCCGAAAGCAGCCGTCAGTACTTGAAGGAAGGAGAACAGCCTCAGAGTGTCTCCTGGTGCCTGTGCCTTCGGGTTAGGCCTCGGTGGAGCCCCCTCGCAGACTCCCGAGAACTCCTGGGAAGGTGGCCGGAGCAGCGGCGCGGCGCTCGAGTTGGGAGTCATGCCTACAACCCTCGGAGGCTCGCGGTCTGTGCTCCATGCCGGCTTGTCGGTACTCTGCTAATAGGTAATGAAATTTCAATTCATGTTACTGCCTAATAAGTATTCACTAAAAAAGTTTAGCACAATATGTTCCAAGCAGAATGATCGAACTTTTTCGTGACATAAATAGTCTGAGGAGCCTGAGCGCTACAATAATTTGTTTTCAGGTGGCGTGCGTTGAAGTCTTTTGTATGGAGAGAAAATCGCTACGAATATGACTTTTTTGGTAGACAAGTAATGAAATTGTTATTCATTCATTATAGACACTTTATTAATTGTAAACTGGGTAACAATAACAAAGTATTACTTATCAATAATTACTACCCTAATAGGCTAAAAGAACTTTTTTGGAGTAGATAGTAATTTACATTTAAAAATATGTTTAAAGAATTGTTATTGCCGGTAATAGTATGAGGTCTGAGAAATTAACAAAAATAAACCACTTGACTTAATGTCGATTTTAGTATAATCTGTAGGTATTATATTATCTGGGGTATAATGTACTTTTTGAAGTTGATCACCAAGTGGTTCTTATGTTTGTTTTATCGGCCACGCGCCACAGAAACCAAACTAAAAACCGTAAGTTTATCATACAGCATATCTTATTTTTTTTTTAATGATAGCTATTACCTTTTCTAACCTCGACGGTGGAGTTTCGAACTCCACTACTGGGCCCGCTCGCGCCGCCGCCAGCCGATCGAACTCTCCCCGCGCTATCGTATCGCACGACCCTCCCAGGAACCCATTCTTCGAGTCATAGCTCTCCCCCATTCCCGCTAGTTGTGACGAGTCCAAGCTTTTACAGCAGCTCAACGTCTCATCGATGTACTTCAACGTGTTTATTTGTGGATCAGCATCTATTAGTTGTAATCGAGACTTGTGTGGAGGGCTCAAGCTTCTAGACAGTATGCTGCAGTCGTCCATGGTCGCGAGTAAAGCTAAGTTTCTGGCGTTTTTGGCCCCGAATGAGAGCTTATCAGTTTCGCTGAGGGTGACCATTTCAGCGACCTCTTCAATTGCCTCAAGGACTTTGCCGTTGCCTTCCTCTGAGAGTAGAGAAGTTGGTCGTGGCTGGATACTCTTATTAGAGTGAGTGGGAGTGTTGGCTGGAGTAGTTTCTGAAAATATATTCAATAAGTACAATATTGTTGTCGTTGGTCGCGTACCTACCTATTAAACTATTAAACACAAAAGGAATAAAACTAACAACTAGGCGCATGCGATTAAAATCATCATAGTTGTGAAGAACAACCACGTGGCACAAGACGCTTGCGCCAACATGGTCCAATCTGCTCCAAACATAGCATAGTCTTTTCACCTATAAGGCAACCAGTCTTAAATTGAATCGTCTTACCGTTGGACATTCCCAGGGAGAAGTTGACTGGCACCGGCTTGTTGATGAGATGTTTCTTGAAGTATGGCACGAGGAAAAGACGTACAAAGACGGCCACCACGACGCCTAAAGTCACCGACCCCACCAGCGCCGCCCAGAATGGGATCTTGTCCATCCACAGCACTGTACAGTGGAACAAACTCTTTTAAACATTTTCCATCGAAAACTGAAGAAAAAACGATAGAATTCAACATCATTTAATCTTATGGTGCAAGAGCCCACTGCACAAATACCTACGTCAACGGGTAAGTACCCGAGTAAGCTATCTTTAGATTGCTAATAGCCTGATTACACCTGCCGAGTAAAACGGCGAGTCAGTGTGTTTGGTCGAGCACTCGACCTAGCAACAGGCCGAGAGAGCCACTCGGACCCTGTTCTATTTCCTAGGCCGAGTGGGTACTCCCCACTTCTCCGCACCGTCTCGCTCGCTCACTCAGTTGGTCTGAACACGCGCACTCGGCGACCATTCGCCACTCGATGTGATTTTTCCCGCGTAACGATTCAAAGAATCAGATAGCCTATTGAGGTACCCGATGACGTAGGTATTTTTGCAGTGGGATCTCGTAGGTACCATTATGTTTAATTCAATATTTTACTGAAAGCTATTTTTAAAAAATCTTACATTTAGGTCCGTCATGGACAACGCTGATAACATTGACAGCAACGGTGGCTCCATAGAAGAAGGGCAGTGCATTCAGACCCGCCTTCAAAGGGTTTTTATTGCGCAGAATGTAACGTCTCACCAACCAGTACAACAAGGCTGAAACAGTACCGCTCAGGACTGGCGAGACAAACCAGGACAACACTGCAAATTAAAAAGGTCACTTTTTATAATGAACTTGGGTGTTCGTTAATAGCATTTACATTAGTTACTATAGGCTTGTTGAGGCAATTTTACGAAGGGGTGGTGGGAGTGGCGTGGGGCACTCTAAAGTGACGCCCTATTAGATTTCATAGTTCCATTTGCTGCCTATGCCAATGCTTCTTTTGTTATAGGTACATAGATTGTAATCGTAAAGCTGGAATGATCAAGGACATGAAACGCGTTGTATTTGAAGTTGCGTGCAGCATTCCATTCAGTCTTTTATGGCATTCTAATAAGAGGGCAATAATACCAGCTAAATTTTATAGATACTGGCTGTAGGTCTTATAGATTTAGATGAACAGGAAAATCATGAATTTATAGAGGTGCCTCAAAAATAAAGTCATCGGTTTTTAAAACGTTCATCATCATCATCAACAGCTTGAAGACGTCCACTGCTGAACATAGGCCTCCCCCAGCGAGCGCTACCTAGAGCGGCTGCTCGCCTCCTGCCTCCATCGGTCCCACGCGGTTATCATGATCGTCTGTTCACCTGGCTCCCCAGCCAGCCTACGCTGCGTCTTCTGGTTCGTGATCGCCGCTCGGGAACCTTTCTTTCCCATCGGTTGCCAGTTCTGCGAGCGATGTTGCCTGCCCATTGCCATTTCAACTTACTAGGTATATAAATAAAAACGACAGTAATTTGATAGTGTTTGACACTTTTCCGACGTACTGAGCAAGTCGTAACAAAGTTTACGAACTCTAGAAAAGTCGACACTTTGTGGAAAAAAGGAAAAGTAGGTCAAAAAGTATCTCAAAATCTCAACTGTAGCGGCTAGCGGCAGTAAAAATACAGAAAAATCATACATTGTTGAAAGAAGGAGTTATTTAAAACTTTAAAAATTATACACTTCACGTTTGCTGACACTGCAATTATTGTACGAGCTAGAATAAACAGAAACTTAATGTACTTACTTGCCTGTAGTTTTTTTTATTAAAACTTTTTTCTACTGACCTATAGCTCCAAGCGTCGACCACCGCACCCCAACAGGTCCTTTAGCAGTAAGAGTGAATCCAACTGTGGCCCCCACGACCGAGTGTGTTCCAGAGACTGGCAGCCCGAAGGCAGTTGCGACAATGAGCCACGTGGCGCCGGCGATTAGGGCAGCCAGGCACCCGCACGCTAGCAACCGCTCACCTCCGTTGTCGTACAACGACACGTCTAGTATACCCTTACGCATCGTGTCCGAGACCTTGTAACCTGAAATACGGTGTTAAAATTGACCTATTTGTGAAAGAACGCCCGTGGAACGACTTCAGTCGGTGAAATTGGTCTCGTTTATAATTCTTATGTCATGTAGGTACTAAATACATAACTTTAATAGCAATGCCGATGTCGATAAACTAGGGTATTATAAGTTTTGCCCATTTACTAAGAAAATTCGGATTTTTTTTTCCGTCATCCCGTCCATCTTCATCATTAATCACAGTCAGGAATTCTTAACTCTAACAATAAATTAGTTTGTGCTGGTAAGATAGGCCTATGTTTATAATGAAAATACTCTCACCAATAAGAACGGCGCCTGCTATTTCAAAGATGGTCGCGAGGATGCAGGCCTGCGTAAGCGTCAGCACCTTTGCACCGACGCTGGTCCCGAACGAGTTCGCCACATCATTCGCACCGATCCCGAATGCCAAAACAAACGCCACGATAAACCCGCATATCACCACCCACAGCAGATCGCTAGAGTACGGTTCCATCACAAAGCTTGTCCTTTAGATATCTCTTTTATACTGACATTTCCGGTATATTTTAGATTCTTTTCAAATCTCAAGTAGCACCTAACCAGATTTTTTTATTCAGAATTTTCAACAAGCTTCGCTTATACATAAATATATAACTTTACCACTTTTCTATAATAGACCCGAGTTTACAGAAACTATCAGAGACACAATACCTATCTTACGACAAAACTTAGGCACAGCTACGTACAAAAATAAATTGTTACATTTATACTTATAGGAAATATTTAGTATGAAATAAGGTACAGAAATCACAATTCCAAAAGCTAAGTTAAGTAATTATTAGGTATTTTAAAAATCGAAGATGTATTATAATATAATGCAGATACGTGTATAGGTCTATGTGCGTCACAATACTGAGTCTATAAGCAATCTTTCAAGAAAGCTGCGATTTCGGACGAGTTTTGGCTTCATCATTTCTGGAAAAAAAATACAAACTATTGTAAGTACCTACCTATTGGAAATACCTACTTACAAAATAGAAAACACTAGCATCTACTCTAAGATCCATAAGATAAGAGCATGGGGCATATATGGGTATAGAATAGAACCACCTGTGAACGAAACTAATTTTTGTTTTGACTTCAAACTCGGTGTTTCAATAAGAGCGTGATGTTTGATATGTGGTTTGTTAAACTGATTACATCACGTCCCCTTATTTAAGCTCTAAAACGTGAACTAATTCTACGTTTTCCCATACAATTGCATACAAACAACGTCTCAGATGAGTCCACATGGTCTCACACTATCGATTCGCCGCCATTTGACAGGTTTCCAGGTATTTCCTTGGTTTTCACCCTTAAAATATTGTTCCCGGTAAATATTTTCGAGGCGACCTCAATTTAAACCATTAGAAATACTTAGTTACTTATTAAGCATTCATATTGTATCATAATTTAAAAATCACGTGTGTGAAAATAAAGCGTTATATGATCGCTATTAATTAATAGGATACTTGCGTCACTTCATTATGGGCAAAAAAGAATATTGGCTCCTAAATATAATCCACAAACATTGCAATTACGTCATATTGCCACACATTAACAAAAGTTTAGTACTCACTTTGATTAGTAGTAGGATTTTTATGTCCTGATATTCTTTGTGATGGAGAGCACGGTTTACCGCCCGGGCTTCTCAGCTGTGTACTGAAGTTGAGGAGGGTCACGCCGGCCTCGCACTGTATGGAGCATGCGCAGTCCAAGGGCAACCCGGCACCCTACTTCAGCAGCCCCTAGTCGTGCCGAAATAAAAGAGTGCTGTATGAAAAGCGCTTTTGTATGATTATGTAGGTAGGTTTTGGATGGCAAGGGTCGAATATTGTCGGGAAT
Source organism: Ennomos erosarius (assembly GCA_963580505.1). Lineage (NCBI taxonomy): Eukaryota > Metazoa > Arthropoda > Insecta > Lepidoptera > Geometridae > Ennomos > Ennomos erosarius. Next base: position 9,412,205 of record OY756978.1, read on the forward strand.
GTTCATTGAGTTGAACAAGAGTAGGTACCTATATTTAGTGCCTAATGTGCCTATCTTGCGTTCGTGGAGGAATTTCACCTAATTATATTTCATATTCAATACTGTAGTAGCTGTAGGGCAAACTGTAATTTTTAGCAGGTAGGTAGTAAGTTTACCTACCTAGGTAGTTACCTAGTTTTTGAACTGGCAGTTTAGTAGTTTACCTATCACTTAATACTTTAGTATTAAAATTCTCATGAGTGTGATATATTTTAAATATTATGAGGCATTCTTGAGGTAGGTACAGTCGATAATAAATAATACTTGCCTACTTATACTTTATAAATTAAGTATATAAAAGCACTAGTAAAAACTTACCTTTAAAACTGAAATTGCTAAATAAGTACCTTTATGTAGGTAAGTAAATAAAGTTATGACGGTTTGCTCGAGGAGTGTTAACATCAGGCAGGTACCATAAAACAATAATTCTCCAGCAGCATAACTAAAGACATGCTGCACCGACTTTACTTTATTTTATGGAGGATCAGGGTACGCCTACCTATGTGGATGACCGACCATGTGATAGAGGTACCTACTCTATAATAGTATGTAACTATGTACCTAAGTACCTAATAGTCTAAGTAGGTATAGGTAATATAATAAGTACCGTGTAGGTACATTCCTGTCGACAGTAGGGATAGGTTGCATAGCACAGATTAGAGAAAAATATGTAGCATACCCTATGGCGCAACCTGCCTGTGAAACGCTGTGTCAGCTTTCAGAGCAGTCGCGGGCGCGTGTAGCTGCGTGATCTATCCGCGTCATGTCGGTTACAGTTCGAACAACATGAGTAGAACTCATAATATTTTTAATATACCCACGTACTTATTTACTACTTATTAAAAGTAAATTAATTTACATTAAAATAAAACGATATATTAACATAGTTGCTATAGGCAAATATTAAAAGTATACGGTTTAGTCATTTTTTCTTCTTATATATTGGCTCCACACATAGTGTATTTAGCCAGTGTCAAGTATTATAATTTTTCAGTGTTATGAATATTTCACGTTAAGTCAAGTCTTCGTCTAAGTCATAGTCCAGTCTAAGTCACGCTCCAGTAAAGTGGTGGCAACTTTACTAGAACCTTCTACGGAATTTTGGAAGCAACACGAAAAACCACGTTTCACCACATTATATCACTTGCCTACACTCATGCTCGTAATTCAGCACTTAATGCGTAAAACGCCATCAATTTTAAACATTAACACTGGAAAAAGCACAAGTTTTGAGAAATAATACAATGCAACGACGCGCGACGGCGACGTGAACTTTTCCGCGTTCCCGCCAAAACTCCGTTTGGTCATTATCAACGTTTTATGGTTTTAAACGTTATTGTCGTTTTTTGGCGGGAACGTGAAAAAGTTCACGTCGTTGCATTGTATTATTTCTCAAAACGTGTGCTTTTTTCAGTGTTAATGTTTAAAATTGGTGGCGTTTTACGCATTAAGTGCTGAATTACGAGCATGAGTCTGGTCAAGTGATATAATGTGGTGTAACGTGGTTTTTCGTGTTGCTTCCAAAATTCCATAGAAGCTTCTTGTAAAGTTGCCACCACTTTACTTGAGCATGACTTAGACTGGACTACTGGACTATGACCCGACTTAGACTGGACTATGACTATGACTAAGACTTGACTACGTAAAATATTCTAAAACTCGATGAAAATATACAATACTTGACACTGGCTAAATACACTATGTGTGGAACCAACATATAAAAAAAAAAAAAAAAATTATTGTCAATGTCAATAATGACAAGAAAAAGTAAATAATTGTCAATAACAAATTGTCAGTGTCAAAATCAGAAATAATTTTGTATTTGTTTGAAATCGAGTTCATCTTAAAAATTAAAAATTATATACCGTGACTAAATCTAAATAAATGATGCAACCTTGAACCTATGCCAATACATTAATATTAATATGTTCTTTAGAAATGTTTGGTCGGCTGCGGAACTGACGAATAGTTGGTAAGAAAAAACAGGTTATGAATTAAAGGAATTTTGTAACATTTTGGGGATTTGGTCATATAATTATTGTTTTTTTAGTAAACCTCTGCTCTTGGACTATTTTCATGGTTCTGGTGGAAATGTCCGCTACCAGCTGCGTAGTTCGCTACACAACTCCCGACGCAGCGCGCGCCGACCCCAGCTCAATCCAGATCCATTAGAACACTTTCACATAGAAACTGGACCCTTACATGCTCGAAATTTGGTCAAACCATTCATTTTTACGATTGGAGTGAGTATTTCAATCGGACCTATAATAATAATTTATGCATAATTTTGTATTTCAATTCAACACATATAGTTTCGTCATAGGTAAATAAGCCTTACAGCCTTGCTAGTAAGGTAGTCCATTTTAGTCATAACCGCATAATCGGTCATATCAACGTTGGATGGCTAGGGAAATTATGGTAGTTGAGCTACCAGGGGGAAATACTTCTACACCCCCAAATAGGACCTCAGTAGTGCGTGCCTTTATCATCCTCATTCAAAATAAGAAGTCATTTCTACTACAAAACTACCATCCACCATCTACTTTATGTAATCAATCTGTGAACAGCCCCTTACCTAACTAATGAAAGTATTTTTATTGAATAGGTCTCGGCTGCAAGCCTGACAGCCTGTGTCATATGGGAGTATGAAAACTTGCGTGCGCATGCTGTTAATGTATTCAGACGGCCTAGCTCATGGGTGGGTCACAATCAAAAGACGCTTATGTCCCCATATGTAAGAAAATCATATTATTTACTACTCATACTACAGTAATAATTTACAACTGGTGATAATTCTCTAATTACAAAGTCAGCAATGGGTAGCTAGTCATTGTAATTATAGAATAAGATAACAATTAATTGCATACCAATAAAAAACATGTTATGCTTACCCCCAGTTTCTGATATGTATGTCGACTCATGTTAACATTCCAAATACTATAATTATTACACTCATTGATTAGCTGATGATCAACAGACAACCAATGAGTGTTCAGTATCTTTAAGTTGACACAAGTTTAACTTTAACAAACTTAAGAGAATCTAGGGGGTAGGCCAATAGTATTAAGTATATGCCTTATTACTAAAGAATTATATTATGTTGTTTAATTAATGCTATCTCTAAATCTTTTCCAGAAATCAGAACCGGGGCCCATAAGAAAGTGGTGGAACTCCTTAAACAACAATGAAAAAGTCTTCTACCCAATCCTAGCAGCAAATGTTCTTGTATTTGGCATGTGGAGAGTTAAGGCTCTCCAGCCTTTCATGGTCAAATATTTCTGCTCTAACCCTGCTGGAAGTAAATATTTTGATATTTTTTTTTAACTTGTTTGGGACTGATATTGCTCAATAACATAATTGAATTCTTACAAATCTATGGAACTTTAGAACCTAGTCGCTCACTGAATAATTCATAAAATGTTGTAGCGCCTAAATGCATTGCAATGTATTAAATGTGAAATTTCATGTGTCCATCATAAGTTGCGAGGGCATTGTCCACAGACATCTAATATTGTCATTGTTTTTATAATTTATGCTATAGATTATTGTCTTTTATAAATTAATTATTCAGAGTCAGTAGTTAGTTTATAGGGTTCCATACCATTTCAAAAAACGAAATATCTAAATTGGATCTCTTTATTAACCATCTGCCTGTCAAGACTCTTGTTCTCAAAAACGGCTACTGTTGTGTTGCAGTGAAAATGATATGAAATACTAATGCCTGCCTGCACTAATGTTGTTATCTCTTAAGTTCACTCACACTTGTCCCTCTAAGATACTACTGCAATGCATTTGGACATGTCCTACATTCTAAGAAAGGTAAGTGTGAACTTGAGCTGTTAAAACTTAGTGCAGATGGGCATTCACTCTCAGCCTCATAGTCCTATAAATTATTCTATCTACTAACAGAAGTTAGAAGAAGTTTTAGTTTAGTGTTATAAAATATGTATGTTAATCTTTAAGGTATCTATAATATGGGCCTATGTTTATTTTATAAGCTTGTTGCCTGCAATAAAATAGTTTCATTATTATTAACGTAATAAAAATATAATTTTATGTGAATTTTTTTATTTTTATATTGATTTTTACTTAAACATCCCAAACTCTGTTTCAGGTTCTGTTTGTTGGCCAATGGTGCTGTCAACATTCAGCCATCATTCACCTCTGCATCTTGCTGCAAACATGTATGTGCTGTACAGTTTCATGCCAGGTAATAATGTACCTAGGGTACATCTATAAGTAAAATCTTTTTTATGCTATAGTTGGCAAACAAGCAAACAGGAGGGCTCCAGATAGGAAGAGGTCACCATAGCCTACGTACATGTGTAACACTAGATGCACCACTGATGCATTGCTAAAGCCCAAGACCCAAAATATCCTCTATATCGCGCGCGCATTGCGAGTTTTTTGAGGATATTAACTGGCCGAATACACTTACGAAAAATCTGTCCATGTAAATGCATAAAATTGATGTATAAAAACTGGATTAATATTTTTATTTTTTGTTGAACAGTTGTGATGTTATTTGTGAAGATTTTTACAATGAGATTGTATGATTGTTAAAAAGCGCTTTATTTGGATATCAATTTTTATCTGCCCATCTCTCAAATACTGCTCAATATTCATATACAATAAGCCATTCACTCAGACATGTTGAATCTAATTACACTTATTGGTATTTCAACAGCTGCAGTCGCCTCCCTGGGTAAAGAGCAGTTCACGGCCATGTATCTAAGCGCTGGGGTCATCAGCAGCTTTACCAGCTTCCTCTACAAAGTCTTGATGAACCAACCTGGGCTCAGTCTTGGCGCTGTGAGTATATTTTAAAAAGAGAAAGGCTTTTGTTTAACTACACTTGTATGTGAATGTTCTGGAATATGAGAATCTGTATTTCAACCAGTTCCACTACAATAGGCTATCGGGCTGTTTGGCATACTGACTTTGCACGATTACTTATACGCCGCTATTTTGAATCCAATATGGCGGATGTTAATGGCGATTTATCATTCCCAAAGCAACCCCTTATCATTTGGGTATCAAATGAAAGGAAACTGTAGAATTGGGAATCTGTAATGAAAATCTGTAGAATTTGGCGAAACACAATAAGCGAGGTCATTCTAAATCCAATAATGGTGAATAACAATAATGAAGAGTTTATGATTCTAAACTTAATATTTAAAAAATGTATCTGAATTAATATTCCAAAAACTCGGGAAAGTCTCTTTCACAACACTACCAAAGCCCATCATATAATTATGTTCTGTTTGTTTCAGTCTGGTGCAATAATGGCAGTATTGTCCTATGTATGTCTGCAGTATCCTGACACCCGACTGAGCATTATATTCTTGCCGATGTATACCTTCAGCGCTAGCACGGTAATATAACACAATTAATTTCAAAAGCAAAGGCACTAGATGCCATATACTAGGCAATAGGCATGATGACTACTATTAAAAATCAACAAGTAAATATTACTTTCATAAAGAAGATTAAAAATGAAAGCCATAATTGAAAAAATAAGTAAAATCGGTAAATAAATCACGGAGTAATAAGCTTTTAAAGTTTCTGTAGGGGGCATCTCCTGTCCCTTTCTCGCGAAACAGAGCGCCCCCACAGTTACTATGAAAAATCCACTCGTGACGTCACATGCCAAAGAGATTGTATGAAAAGCTTCCACAGCTTAGTAATGAGGTACTATGAACGACCTTCCTCTGACGTCACTGGCCGTTTGAGCTATCTCTTTCTATTCCGGTTTTTAAAATGTTTGTAACTTGGTCATTTTTTGAGATATTTAATTTTTGTTTTCACAAATGTTTATCTTTTGACGAATATTATTATTTTATCTAACAAAAAAATTTTGGTCATCATGCCTATTAGGCACACAAGTTAGTTAGGGTCAGTAATTTACCCATAAAGCATATAAAATGTAGGTAGTTATAGATTCCACTGTTATAATAACGTGCGTCCACAATGTTAACAACATGAATTATCGCTGTTACATTGTAGCATTTGTATCAGAGAACTGACTTGCCTCACAGCACCACAGTTGGTAGTAGCTCTGCCTTCTTCACTGCGGCTTGTTGGTTTGATACCCACTTGGAACAAAATATAATGTTAACTTTGCCTGGGTGCATGCATAAGGTGCATTGTATTCTAAGTATGGCAAACTAAACCAGTGTTCTGCAGGCAGGTATCTGGTCTCCATCACATGTTTGAGGAAATAAATTGGTTACTCTATGGTTTGCATACTACTGCGAGCTTTGCTTAATATGGCGCTAGATTGCGCAGTGTAAATTTTCAAACATTAAAATACCTTTTCAAGACATATTATAAAAGTATACCCAAGTGGAGATTTCATTCGCTATTTGATCATTTTTTTAAATGAATTCTTTCTCGTCTTAAATGGAGATTCACAACTGATTGTAGTTGTATAATACAGGGTAATTTTTTTAAGTAAACCTTTTTAAACTCGCGATTTACCGCGACCAGGCAACTATCAAATGGTTCTCAGACAATCTAGCCACCATCTTAGAGCATTTAGAAGCCAGGGCCACCATAGGTAGAAATAACCGACTAAGTGCGAGTCGCCTAGCTATTCCTGCCATCTAGTGTTGAGTAGCAGTACTATTTAAACCAGCGTCATCTACGACTCATCTGGTAAAAGAGCAAAAAAATCACTTTTTGCGTTTTATGCGAGCCACTTAAATGTCTATTTTATTCTATTTTTTTCTATTTAACAAAAAACCTTAAAAAGAAGTGTGATTGAAACGCAGTGGCTGCTGTGAAGTGTGCTGCTAGTATCTGGGGACCCAGGAACTATGTAGACTATTATGGTCCCACAACATGTGCATGGGTTCCGGGCTGTACATTCCTGATTGTGCATTATTGCCTGTATCATTTTTTCACAGCCCGTATTGTACGACAGGAATATACAGGGGCTTTATTCCGTATCGATTCCTTACTTCGAAACCACGTGAATTCCTTGTCTTACATAAGAAATCTGCAAAAGTCTATTCTCTATGAAAAGAAAACAAAACCGCGCGAAATGAATTTGGAATTAGCGCGATTTGAACTGTCAAAAATCATATGTTTTACAGAGACGCGTTCCGAAACATCAACACATCAAAAGATATGACCACATTATGTCAATATATTTTATTAAAAATAAAGATAACTTTAATGTAAAGTGAAGGTATTTCTAACGCTGTGACGCGATTTGAACAAGACACGATAACGACGTGGTTTCGTATCGTGTGGAATCTGTGTTTCCATAGAGAATAACCGCCCTGACCGTAATTGGTGTCTCCAAATATCAGACTGTCCAATACGGGTTGTGAAATATTACCTGTGCAAAATGGTATATGCAATAATGCACGATCCGGAATATACCGCCAGTAATCCGTGTACATAATTTCGAAATGATGGGGTGTGCTATACAGGTTGTACAATACTGGACAAGTCGATAATATAGTGACTCGGTTGCAGGTAGCGACTAGTGTTACTAGTCCTTGTTTCTTCAAAGCATCACCAGAAAATACTCATCATCATCAACAGCCTAGACATCCACTGCTGAGCAAATGCCTCCCTCATAGAGCGCCACTTTGAGGGGCTGTTCGACTGCTGCATCCATCGGCTCCCGTGGTTTTCCCCAGATCATCGATCCACCTAGCGGGGGGCAGGGCTAGCTCTTTACGCCTTTACTAAAACTCAATGCAGTAAAATGTATATGCCATATTTATTGGTCAATTTTGACATCCTTAGATAGGTACGTAGTAAGTACCTACGTTAAATAAATAATTGCGTTAACTGTACATTTTTGTAGATTTTTTTATCACCTAGAACAGCTACTCGACACTAGAGGCGCGAGTGGCGTTACTTCATTTAGGTGCACGACTAAGCAATCCTAAATTAAGTTCGACGTAAATACCGAATGGCTTTTGTGACATCTCGCACCTAAACTAAAGTTTTAAAGTAGGCTAAAATTAGAGTTCTCTAAAATCACCGAATTGACACCACTGTCACTTAAATGTAAGAATTTTAATGAGTCCTAAAACAACAAAATCCACCCCATTAGCTAAAATTTAAAGATGCTATAATAATAATTGTTCATGGTCAAAAGATTAGTTAAGATTCCAGTAAGAGGATAAGATAGTAAAAGTAGATTAAAAGGTCTCCAAATGCCATCTCCTCGTGGACAGGTTATCAAACTTACCAAAATACGCCATACGCCGCCATAAAGGTTATCGCTGGTCAAGCACACTACCCACTCAAGTCTAAATGTTAAAAATAAAATGTTTTGTTTCATTATTATTGTACAACATTTATATAATAAATATTCTTTCTACAGGCTATAAAAGTCATCATGACTGTAGACTTCGCTGGTGTACTTTTTGGATGGAAATTTTTCGACCATGCTGCCCATCTGGGTGGTGCTCTGTTTGGCATGTAAGATTCTTAATATCTTTAATATCCTTTAATATCCTACATTTTTTTGTATTCTTTATACTTAGGCAAAGCTTTTGACCACTGTCTCACCTGATGGAAAGTGATGACGCAGTCTACGGTGGTGCATGCTTGTCTAGAAGATACCAATTCACTCTTTGTAAATGCTCTAAGCTCTCGACATGAAGGCTCCCAGACCATAGCTGAAAACAAGGATGCCAGCAAGGTGTTCCATTCATTGGCTGTACACTCTATAAAGTGCATAGCAAACCACTTGACTGCTACAGTGCATCTAAACCTTTTCTATCGTAGTTCAAGAAAGCAATGTATGAAATAAAACTTTAGTTACCTACTCTGCTCATTTAGTATTAATTTATAGACTGTTATGGTAATTCAGTGATTCTAATTGGAAAATGACCGTATGTTTGTTACCTCTTTACAGTCACTGCTCAATTATATAATAGCGAGAAGCTTCTAGTATTTCATACATAATTATAATATTATATTATCTGAAGATTAATACAAGCAAGAAGTAACAAACTTATCTCACGAATAACGAGCCTTATCTTCATTATGTACGCCATTTTTATTTTGTATAACTTTATCATGGAAACCTCGACCTGCAACTTCTTTGTCGTAATTTCATGTAGATAACAAGTTTGCAAGAAATATTTTATTTTATCGCTATTCATGTAGGGTTATCGTTATTATCTTTCGTAAATTTTAACTATTAGCATTTTAATTTCCAGGGCATGGTGCTCCTGGGGTGGGCAAGTATGGGGCAACAGAGACAAGTTCCTTCAGTATTACCACAACATGAGAAAATCGGATACAGGAAGATAACAAAATTGTAGTAAATTACTTTACAAAGCAACTGTTGCATAATTAATTATACAACTATGTATGTATACATGTATATATCATTAAATAAACAATTAAACCATATTTCGTAAATAGCAAAATCTGTTTTGAATGATACCAACTACAGTAAATAAATAACAATTTATTAAACATACAAAAAATAAAGAGGTAGCTCAAAAATGCATTAGAGTTTACTATGTTGATACTTATTTGTTCTTACTAGCTATGCTTTGAGTATTTTGGCGTGAAAGTCAAAGTGTTCACCGATGAAGGTAGAGATGTAGTAGTAAGAGTGGTCATAGCCTTCTCGAAGGTTTAGAATCACTGGCACACCAGCTGAACGGCAAGCCCCCACTAGGTTTTCAGGCAGAAGCTGCTTTTCAATATAAAATTTGTCAGCAGCACCCTGAAAATGAAACAAAATTAATATCTGCTCTGATTTAAGTTTATGATCAAGTAGCAGTATTATACACTTAATAAATAATGTATTGCATCCAGGCTATTTTCACTTGCTATCAGCTTCATCAAGTGCAAAAAAGGTACGATATAGTACCTTAAACTCACCTGATCAATAAATAAAGTCAATGGAGGCCCATTGTACTTTTTAACCAGCTCTGTAGCATCCCATTCAGACCACTTGCTCTTATCAGCACCGAGGTAACCAGTGAATGCCTTTTCTCCCCAGGGACAAGCCTTAGGATTGCAAATAGGAGCAAAAGCACTGACTGACTTATACAAGCCAGGGTTTCTGAGAGTAGAGACCAAAGCCCCGTGACCTCCCATACTAAAAAAAAAGAAGTAGCTTGTAAATAATAGCCTATATCATATCAGAATATAAAGTGTAATATGTAAATATTAATTGAACATCTCATGTGTATTATATTTTTCTTACCTGTGTCCCATAACTCCAATCCTGTCTGAGTCAACCACATTACCAAATGCTTGTATAACTAATTCATACAACTCTTTGTTCAAGTAACTGGCCATTCTGTAATTATTTGCCCAGGGATCTTTCTCAGCATCAAGGTAGAATCCAGCTGAGACCCCAAAATCCCAAGAATCATCATCGCCAGGAATTTTTACACCTCTCGGAGATGTGTCAGGGCCAACCACAACAATCCCGTGTTCAGCAGCAAACCTAAAAAATATAAAATAGATTGTTTTTGTATCCATTATCAAATATATTACTGAAAAGCCAATCCCTACGTAAGTGAAAACAAGTGTTTTGATTGTGTGGCTTTCACATCACCAGTTGAACCGTTTGAGTGGAAATTTCGTAACATCAAATCCTGGAAAATAGAATCTCCCTGGGAAAATAGCACAAGAAAATCATGAGGTGCCTGCAGTAAGTACAATACAATGAATTGGTGCTTATTTCTTACACACCACAGAAAAACTATTTAAGGATAAATGGACAGAAATAAAATTAATATTTTTTTAAAATTATAATTCATATGTAAAACACGAACAAATAAATCATTTAATTTCATATGTAGGTGCTTCCAAGATCCTTATAATATTATTATTATGTAATGTGATTGGTGATAAGTTGATAAAACAAAAAAAAGTCTGTCCTTAAAATTTTAGCAACCAGCGGGATTTGAACCCGTACCCTTCAGTTCACTGTATTGGATGCTCTACCAACTGAGCTATGGTTACCTGACCGCGCATGAGTGTGGTTTACATAAATTACCCTCAAAGTAAACAATTAAGCTAATAGGTAGTTATAGCGCACCAAACCCACATGGTGGAATTGTAGTATAAGATGTATTGCAATAGTTGATAATGATATAGATACCTTTGGAAACCGGATTTTGAAATGAAGTTCTGTTCTGTGCAAGTGAGCCCTGAAAGATAATAAAGAACAGGGAGCTTCGCATCTCCACCTTCTGCTTGCGGTGGCAGGTACACTGAGAAGTTCATCTTGCACTTTAATTCTGAAGACTCATGAGAGTATACCTTCTGGTATCCTCCAAATATCTTGTTTGATGACACAAGCACTAAATTATCCATCTTGCTCTGAAAAACAATTATAACTTTCAAATATAACAGTTTTACGCCACATTCATAATAGGGAGCTATGGGTGATTTACTGTGATTGGAATTATAACTAAATAAAAGTATAGAGCTCATAGGCCCATATGCTGTGCTTAACTCCAAGTTGGTGGCACCTCCACAAAAGCCAGGAAACAAGAGTTGAAGTATAACTATAGAAAGAGCATGGGTAATAAGTACTGCCCTTAGATAAGGGAACGATGGTATGGCCGGTATGGGTAATTTTGTCATGAATACACACTATTTAATAGGCAATATAATTATGAGACGAAATAATTTACATTGATATGTAACAAAAAACCAGCACATACTCGTAACATTCTGACCACCCACACAGTGAAATTATTAATTCATGTTATCGCGATTTTATCATCGGTAACAGATAAGCCCATTGTAATATAATATGGTTCCTTTGTAACAAGTTAACAACACCCAACTTTAGTACCTACCTAGTATACAAGCCAGGTGGTACTAGGTATTAGGTTACCTAATACTCCTTTGCTTCCTAAAAAGTACTTTAAGTACCATTCAATCTATTTAATTACGCTGTTTTTTTTTGACATCTAATACCAAAACCACACTGACCGGATACTTTCTAAGCATAATGTAGAGTATTGTAGAGTGTGGAAGCTAGAGGCGGCTTTTCGATCATCGCAAATACATTTGTTTTGTTTGAACACCTTTGATTTGTGGCCAAACAAAACTGACACGGTCGGTCTGATTTTCATTAGACTGCTTTGATATTTTAAGAATAGGTAGTTTATATACCTACACAATAATTAAATGGATTATTTACCTGAAGTTCAAGGCCAACCCGCTCTACTTATCACAGATATTAAATAATAGTTACGTAGGTACACACACAGAATTCGCCCTATTACATAGGTCGGTATTATTAATGAATGTTAAAGAAATTTTAATCAGTCATCAGGCTAACGAAACTGGTGGGAACGAACAAAAGCCGTTTCCACAGAGAACTTTGCTATATGCAGTTTCTATAGAATTTTTTTTTTTTTTTTTTTTTCCCTCCTAGGAGGATTTGGCTTCGCACGTCTTGTGCATCCGCCAGTGTCAAGTTTATGAATCATGCTTTTTCTTGGAGCTTGAATCTTCCGTTTGTTCCATTATTCGCACGGTTCACACAGCATTTTATTGCTTGAGGCTTGGTTTGACGATTTGAACTTTTGCGATTGCGATAATGTTTGCGAATTCTATAGAATTTGTTCGACAAATTATGGTGGAATCAAGGAACTTATACGTATACTATATACCTCTGGAATGCCTACGGCGCGCGGCGGATGGAAACGCGGTCTGATGGAGATAGGGACGTGCGAGGCTCATGTCTTTTTCAGTAGGGTGACCATGAAATGTGCCCCACAGCTTTAGGTGAAGCCGCGAGGCTAATTTGAAGAAGTCTTTAATCCCTAGTAATTCAAAATTGTTTAGGCGCTACGCTGAAACATAGGTAAATACAAACATACATACACCCACGCGCCCACGAACTCGAAGTCGAAGAGGCAAAGTAGGACGACCGGACTATTGAAAATCTGAGGGATCTGTTGGATGCAAGCAATCAGCCGCTCAAAGTAGTGTTCCTGCGTGTTTGCATCGTGGCTATCCATTTTTTTAAAACGCTATAAGTACTTGCGTAGAGGGTCGAATGTAGCGGTGGGCGTTTTGCGACGAGGAACCGTTTACAAAGACCGTTTTGTGTTCCGGGACGATGGAACCGTTTTACGTCCTGGATCAAAACAGTCTTCGTTGCAAAAACCAGTATTAGAATTACGTGGTGTGATTTTATACTTTAGACCCAAGAATATACATTCGAGAATACAATGATTAAATAGTACCACAGATATTATAATAGTATGATAGTACTTGTCACACTCGTTGCGAGAACTGTTTTGGCGAACGAACGTGGAAGACAACATTGCACGTTCGTTCGCCAAAACAGTTCTCTAAATAAACACGTAACCGTGGGCCTAGCACGAATATTTACGCGCGCGTAAGTGTAACGTTATCGTAAGCCAGTTGTATGGCATTTGATCTGCCCCCTATTACGATTCAGCTAGCAGCACTGCTGACGCGCGTCTGCCGATCAAATGCTGTCAAAATTGTATAAACTTTGACAGCAGTTGATCGGCAGACGCAATCGTAATAGGTGGGTTTTACGTTAACGTTACACTTACGCGCGCGTAAATATTCGTGCTAGGCCTACTGTTGATAGTTGCAAGAAACTGCAATTGTATTAACAACGCAAGATCGTCCCGTTCGATAAGTTCCGTCCTAGTCGTCTTCAAACCAGTTGCAACGAAGACCGTTTTCCGCAACCGTTTTCGTCGTTGAGAAAACAGTTGCGTCTCGTCCGTCGAAAATTTGACGACGACCCACCACTAGTCGTAAGCGGATGATTTGTTCACAGTTGAAACTTGAAATAAAAAAAATGTAGTGGTTAGGTGAAGTTCCCCTACGCTTCGCTCGTCGTCGCATTTGGTAGCAGAAAAAGTATCGACATCTGTTGAAAAGTTTGGCATTTGTCATTCTGTCAAAAGGAGATCGTCAAACTGACATCTGTCAATATCTTGGCCCCTAACTGACTTCTTGGTTTATGGCTTCTGTGGCTAGTTGTCAAAATTCTGATCTTGGCCCCTATTACGAAGGAGCTAGCAGCGCTGCTGACGCACGTCTGCCGCTCAACTGCTGTCAAAATTGTATGAAAATTGACAGCAGCTGAGCGGCCCTTTCACTGGAGTGTGTATATCAATACCATAGGCGGTAAACGAAAAAGGTGAGTTATTGTCAAATGTATGCCCATTTTAGCATGAAAAAAGCAATTTCGATAACTGTATGTATGTATGACGGCAAATTGAAATATCAAATTTTGACAAAACCGTGTTGGTAAGTGTGTGAGTGACCTTTGGGTCTCCTAGATATCGATTTTCCCCCAAAAGTAAAGATGCTCCGAAGGGAGGTGATTAATTTGACTAAAAAAAAGCGGCAATTTTTAAAGTCTGCATGGCAGCCCTAACTAAGAACACTTGGAACAAATTAAAAAATTAAATTAAATTTTATGTTTTATCGATACTATGTTGATGTTTTATCGTTTTGCATAAACAAAGTTTTCTTCTTAGTTCGGGGCTGCCATTGTGATAATTTTTAAATTTGCCGCGCGTTTTTCAGTTTCTACTTTCATTAGCCAGACTTTTACCTCTACGACATCCTTTTACTCCGATAGAACTCACGTGAGCCCAAACTCCGGACTCGGCGAGTATACTCCGCGTTGTTAAATTCACAGTCGAGTTCCAACGTAAACTCCGCCCTCACTCCGCCGAGTAAACTCCGGCCATAGACAAGTGTAGTTTGACATTAGTGACTTACACGTTGCCTTTTTGATTTGGCAGTATTATGCTAAAAAGGGAGAAAAAATAGCAAATAATGTATGTTGCCGATCGACCAAACTTTTTTATATTTCGTTTTCTTTTTTATATTTCCACTTTTAAAACTGTTTTTGATATGATTTGGATTTTGTTTTATGTCAATTGATGGAATAAGCTGCGAGGACGTTTTTCTATGTTGTTTTGGCTTTTATTAATTAATTTAATAAAATTATACTGGTGATCTGGTGATTCTTAGTTTTCTGTGTGCTCTTTACCGTGGACCTGCTCAACCTCAACATTGGTGGCAGCTTTCGGCGCTCACGATGCCAACTCTCAGGTCCATCACGCGGAAAACAAAACGGAATGAGGTAAGCGCTTCTGTACTACCAGCAACGTCGTCAGGCGACACGCCTGCTATTCAAAACGACGAGGCCCTCTTGCAGGACACTATGCCTTTACCTTTACCCGTCTCATTACCAACGCCAACGCCTATATTAAAAACGCACTCGGTTGCTTCATCACAAGCGTCCGCTAAAGCTCAAAAGCTTGCAGCTGTGGCTAGGCATGCTCGTCAGATCGCAGAGCAAGAAAAGAAGGCCGCTGACCTAGCTCTACAAGCAGAAAAGAAGGCCGCTGACCTAGCTCTACAAGCGGAAAAGAGAGTCGCTGACCTAGAACTGCAAGCGGAGCTGGCCGCTATTGATACCGCAGCATCCGCAAGGAGCACTTCAACTCAAAGGTGGTTAGTAGATTGCGGTAATAATTTTGCAGAGCATAACAATCACATTTTCGATTTCAGAATTACCAATGACGGACGAAACCTTAATGGAGCTTGCGGCGCAGCTGTCGCAGTGCTTCCACTACAGCATGGTGCCGCTTTTCTGGTTCGCGCAAGTTCGCCGCCGGGCGGTGACTATTGCCTACGTCCGTGCTTGCAGCCCGTCACACAGGGAAACACTGCACACTCATTCAGATTAGGCACACAAAACACTAATCCTACGCCTAATTGTTATTATGATAACACAAATAAAGTAAACAATGTAGAGACACAAGACTCCTTTATTGAACTGGCGAAAGTCATCGCGGACCTGGGGAGCAGAAAGCAGGTTGGTGTCCTTCCTTTTTTTGATGGTCACGTCACAGGCTGGCATTCCTTCAAGAAGGCCTTTTTATGGTCGGAGGCAGGCTTTACCCCGGAAGAAAACCTGGCCAGGATCAGCGCTGCTTTACACGGTGCCGCCCAGGAGTCTGTCCCGGCACTTTTAATGACTGCTGTGGATCCAGTGAAGGTTATGCGCTCTCTGGAGAACAAATTCGCACAACCGGAATTCATCATTCTCCACCAACTATCTTCCATTCGGTCACTATCCAGGTTGCCAATTAATGAATCTGCAAAAGATCTTAATAACTTTGCCTGTCGACTACGAAATAGCGTAGAGGTTATTCGAGAATTGCATCAGCCGGAATCTTTAGCTTCTCCTGAACTCTGCAATGCTATTTTAGGAAAGCTTACTCCTCTTCTGCGCTATAGATGGGCAGATTATGCATCAGCACATTTTGATTCTGGTAAGTTCAAGTTAGAACTTTTGGCAGATTTTTTGGGGTTCGACTCCTTAGGTCAAACTCGCTGTAAGTCCAGTTGTTATTACGTCAAATCCTTTTTTCGACAAATTACAATTTTTGCCAAATTCTCTTTTCGTCAAGTCTTCCAATCGTCAAGTTTTCTTTATGTCAACGTCAGGTACAATCAGTAACATAATTATTATTGCTGTTTAATAGTAAACATTTAAGTAAAACCTATAAAGATGTATTTCTGAATCTACAGAAATATTCGATCTACCTACTTTCACGATAACCTACACATAACTTTTAAGGATTTTTAATTCGCTGTTAGTGCCGAAACTTTGTGTAGGTTCGTTCTTATATCGTATACGGTATAACGGTATTGAGAGAGGCAAATGGTACATTTATTTTTTCAAAATAGCGGTCTCTGGTGCGCTCTCGAATATAAATATGTTGCGATTGGGATAAAAATCAATATCTTGGGGTCCCAAAGGTTGCTGATAAATATGGTTTGGTCAAAATTGGACATCTGTCATTTTTCAATAAGGCCGCTATAAATATTGTCATCGAAATTGCTGTTTTTCATTATTCGCGTAGGCCTATGGTATACTACACCTTTAGGCTAAGTTATTGTCAGATCCCAGTTTGACAGATGTCGGTTTGACAGATGTCAAAATGTAAAAAAAATAATTTTTTGAATGATGTCAAAATGACATTTACTAACGACCTACCAAGGCCTACCTACCAGCGATTTTTTATTTGGTGGTCTATCCTACCAATTTAAATACAATTTCCATCTATTTTAATAGTTTTATCAGGCGGGATTGGCAGGCAGGCCAAAACTTTGTTGTTGCATGATCCATGGAATTTCGTCGGGTTATAATTAATGAGTCTGACAGCTATGGAAAAACAGTTGACTGGAGTCGAAAAAATGGTACGGTACTTATCGCAAACGGAGCTAATTACTGTAATGTGTTTGTTTCTTTCTTTCGCCATTGAGGTAGCAATACGTGTGAACAGTACAAATACAATGGCATAGGTATTATCTCTATGCTCAAGCATGCAAGCAAGCAGTTTATACTCTTATGACCCCCCCCCCCCCCCCCAGATATCGATTTTTATCGAAATCGGTAAAACATTTTCCCGCCGCGACCGACACGAATTTCAGCTATTTTGAAAAAAATATTTTCGCATTCTTCCCCTCTCGTTTCCAAACAATGTTTATACTAACTTGTCATAGTTTCACCGTCATAGTGGAAAAAATCCGCCGTGCAAATTTTAACCGTAAAAATTTGTACGGCGGATTTTTACCGCCAGTTTGGGTTTTTTTTATCTCTCCAAAGTCATCCCAGGATTTGCTATGACATTCCTTAAATCCTACATGACCTATCTCGTATGGTTTAGCCAGGCCGCTGACTGTTGTGTGTGTAAAAATGAAACAAAATTATGGTTTACCAACTTTAGTTTGGTTGTCCAACAGGACAGTGGACACCCACGATTGTCCGACTTATAGTTTCCGAGAGCCGTTGAGCAGTTCCATCTTGGAGACAACTCGGGTAACGTCAGGTTTTTCTCGGGATCACGTGGTCTATCCCTATTCAGTCATACCCGGCCCAGTATTGACTTCTGAAAGCTGTGCTCAATCAGTCAGTCAGTAACTGCATGGGTGTTAATGTAATGTTTGCTTTGTGTTCTTGACTGTATATAAATGGATAGACGTAGGAGTAATTTGACGAATGGAAGACTTGACGAATAGAGAATTTGGCAAAAATTGTAATTTGTCGAAAAAAGGACTTGACGTAATAACAACTTGACTTACAGTGAGTTTGACCTAAAGAGTCGAACCCATTTTTTGGACGCAGAATCAAATCGCCAAATAAAATTTTGCATGATGTATTCAGATTTTGACACATATTCACATGTCAAACAGGTTACTGTCACTTCTAATCATAAACCATTTGTCAAACCAGTGACAACCAAACAACCTGCCAAAGCGTTCGTGACTCAACATGCAACCTCATCGACTTCATCAAATAGTTTAACAACATGTAGATATTGTAAGGTTGAGACACACGACGTCAGTGACTGCAAAAAGTTTGCTTCATTTTTTTTTTTTTTATGTTTTGGCTCCACACATAGTGTATTTAGCCAGTGTCAAGTATTATATTTTCATCGTGTTATAAAATATTTCACGTAAAGTCATGTCCTAGTCAGTCATAGTCCAGTCTAAGTCAGGTAGTCATAGTCAAGTCTAAGTCATGCTCCGGCAAAGTGGTGGCAACTTTACTAGAAGCTTCTATGGAGTTTTGGAAGCAACACGAAAAGTCACGTTTCACCACATTATATCACTTGCCCTCACTCCTGCTCGTAATTCAGCACTTAATGCGTAAAACGCCACCAATTTTAAACATTAACACTGGAAAAAGTAAAAGTTTTGAAAAATAATACAATGCAACGACGTGAACTCTTCCGCGTTCTCGCCAAAACTCCGTTTGCTTCATTGACGGTAGATGATCGCTGGCACTGGGTAATCGAAAACAAAGTTTGTTACCGATGTTTAGTAAAAGGTTCGCACAAATACACCGCCTGCAAGAGACACTGCGAAATGGTTGGGTGTAAGAACAGTCGAGGTCATAATACACTACTGCACAGACCTGTAGCAGAGAACACAGCCCACGCAGATGTACACACTGATGAACAGTTTGAGCCTCAAGCAGAAACTTCTAATGAAGAGGTCCAACCAACTATTGTTGCTCATTGCGCTTCTTCTAAGCAGAGGTCATTATTAAAAGTTATTCCTGTCACAGTCAGCGATGCTCGATGATGGGTCGACCGCCTCATTTATAGACGAATCCGGTGCAAAATTTATAGGCGCAGTGGGCCCTAAGGTACCTATTCGCGTCGATTGTATTGGAGGTCTCAGTAAAAATGTCGAGGTTAGTTACATGGGGTTAGACTCCTTAGGTCAAACTCTCTGTAAGTCAAGTTGTTATTACGTCAAGTCCTTTTTTCGTCAAATTACAATTTTCGTCAAATTCTCTTTTCGTCAAGTCTTCCAATCGTCAAGTTTTTTTTACGGCAACGTCAGGTACAATCAGTTTCATAATTATTATTGCTGTTTAATTGTGAACAGTTAAGTAAAACCTATAAAATAAACTATACTGAATCTACAGAAATATTTAGTCTACTATTTAAACATAAAAAATATTAGACCTCCTTTATGCAACATTATAAAATAAAACTCCTCAATTCGACATAATCACTGGCTGATAAATAACAAATAGAAAAACAAATACGTAATGATAATGACGTTTGTCAATAAAATTAATTGCATAGCTTTACGCTTATTAGGTATACTGCGAATATTATATTTTGTTATTATTATCAATAAAAAGTGTTTGTAATTAAGTTGGTACGGTTGTTATTCTAGGTATTTAGGTAGGTTTACTTAAATGCTGCTTAGAATCAATCCACAACATAATTTTTAAGGGGATGTATTTTGTATTAAATAAATACGAAACAAAATTTATCATTACCATCATCATGATGATGATAAACTACCTCCTATAGTACCTAGCGGTTTTATTACTCTGATCATAGACCTTCACAGAGATTGGCTACCAAGCTCACAAAAAACTACCAAGAAGCGACCATGTTGATGTCTGTCAAACAGATATCTGTCAAACTGACATATCCCAATAACTTAGCCCGAGTGCCCGAACGTGTAGGCTCCATTTTGTTTTTTCTCCATTTTCCAAAATTCCATAGAAGCTTCTAGTAAAGTTGCCACCACTTTACTGGAGCATGACTGAGACTGGAATATGACTACCTGACTTAGATTGGACTTTGACTATGCCTAAGACTTGACTTTACCTGATATATTCTTTAACGATGAAAAATTACAACTACTGGACACTGGCTAAATAAACGATGTGTGGAGCCAAAATATAAGAAGAAAAAAAAAGCAGCACATTTTGAGTGGTTTCCGATATATAATTCATCGTCATCATCAGCCTGAAGACGTCAACTGCTGAACATATAGACCTCCCCCAGCGACCGTTACCTTAAGCGGCTGCTCGCCTTGACTTCATGTGAAATGTTCTATTAACATGATGAAAAATTTACAATACTTGACACTGGCTAAATACACTATGTGTGGAGCCAAAATATAAGAAAAAAAAAAGTGGTACGCTTGAACATCTCAGTCGTTCAGTCATAGTCATAATGAACCACAGAGTACTTTGCTATCTGAAGTGATAATAAAAAATGTACTATTTGCTTATGTTCTTGACTGTATATAAACGGATAGACGTAGGGGTAACTTGACGATTGGAAGACTTGACGAAAAGAGAATTTGACGGTGTCAAATCGGAGGTGCTAGAGGATACGTGTTTCAGTGAGATAATCCGGAAAATAATTGCCTTTACTAAGTGAAAACCATCTTTCAAGCGGATTTCTTGACATCTAACTGTGTATTAACATTTAACTTGGTGAAGGTGGTAAGTTTTATGTACTAATACAGTTGTTTGTTTCGCCGCTTACTAACCTTTTTTCTTGACAAGATGGAGGTGGAGGAGGTGCCTCCGAAACCTCCTGACCCAACTCATACCCCAATGAGTAAGGATTCGCAATCTGCCCCCAAACGCCGTTTGGAATCAGATTCTGCTGAACAAGTTGGTGCCAAAAAAACGGTTACCAGTGTAGATATGGCTGCAGCTTCTATCCAGACTATATACGTCCACCCGAGTGTTGTTGTGGGCTCTCAGGCTTACTCTAATATGGACAAAGGTCCTTTCATTGTCCATGTTTCTCGCGTCGAACCAGATCCCGCCGCAGGACTGTCAATCCGCCCAATTAAATTTGGGCAGTTTTTGTCGAATAACAGGATCATCAATATCTGTCCAGATGGCGTGAAACGTGTAGGTAGAAACAAAATAGCCGTGGAGTTTTGCTCCCACTTGGATGCGAATGGCTTCATTAATAATCCATTGTTAAGCCAGAATAAGTACATAGCAACAATTCCCAGTTACAACATCACCCGCATGGGTCTGGTCCGTGATGTTCCTGTAGATATTTCTATGGAAGAATTTGCCGAGAGTGTTGTTCTCCCCAATGGCTGCGGACATATTTTAAAAGCTCGCCGACTGAATAGGAAAGTCATTAACGATGGTAAGCCTTCCTGGGTTCCTACCCAAACAGTAGTCCTGACATTCCGTGGGCAAATGCTGCCTGAAAGAATATTCTCCTTCCACACATCCATGCGCGTGGAGATTTACCAATACCCAACAGTCCAATGCCTCAACTGCTGCCGATTTGGCCACATCAAAGCGCAGTGTAGGTCTAAGCCAAGGTGCTTCCGCTGCACCCAGCCCCATCCAGGAGATTCATGTGATGTCACTGAAGCAGATGCTACTTGCCTGTACTGCTCGGGCCGCCACTTTGCTTCCAATAAGTGCTGCCCGGAGCAGAGCAGACAGGCATCCATTAAAAAAACAATGGCAGAAGAAGGTATTTCTTATGAAGAAGCTGCTTATAGGTTCTCTCAAGTATACCGGCTCTACACAGAGGTGACCCAGGCTCATACTTCTCCGCAACCACAAGGTTCCCTCACCACAAATGTTAACCCTACTTCTTCCTCCCAGTCCTATACAAAAACAGTGTATGCCACTCGTACCCCTAGAGCCCCATTAGGAAAATCCTATGATAAGGTGGCACACCAGGCTATCATAGCGGATGTCCCATCTGTTATGCCTAATGGTTGTGCGTTACAAAACCCCTCCCCACCTGTATCCCCTCAAAATGATAATCTTATTCAATTACTTCTCAAGATCATTATTGATCTGATTTCACATAATAACTCATCATTACCGTCCAACGTTGCCAGCACACTTACCACTCTTACTTCCCTTTTAGGTCAATATGGATCAGGTATCAGTTCTGCAATGGAACAGCCAAAGTCTGCGTCCAAAGACGCATGAATTAAACCACCTTATTTCAAAGTTCCGCCCGTCGGTCATTGCCGTCTCGGAGACATGGTTGGTGCCCGGTTCTCGATTCAGAGTTCCGGGCTACTCCTGCCTACGGGACGACAGGGCTGACGGGTATGGAGGTTGTGCACTGTTAATAAGACGCAACCTTCCTTTCTCACAAATCTCTCTCCCCACCCTTTCCCCAGACATAAACATCACAGTTGTAAGAGCTTTTGACATTTCCTTTGTTTCTATTTATATTCCCCACCCGAATGGTTCTTTAATTCCTGATATTTTATTAGCCATCTCTTCCGTCCCTTCTCCCATTCTTTTAATGGGGGACTTTAATGCCCATCATACATCTTGGGGCTCCAGTAATTCAGACTCTTTTGGTTATCTCTTAATTGAGTTGCTAGATGAGGCTAATCTCTGTGTCATAAATGATGGTTCTCCCACTCGTAGGGTCAGACCATCTCAAAATCCTAGAAGCGCAGTAGACCTATCAATTTGCTCTCCCTCTCTTTCCTCTGTTCTAACATGGAGGACATTAAATTCCTCACACGGCAGTGACCATTTTCCCATTTTAATTAACATTGCTAACAGATCATTGCCGGTTCGTAATTATTCACCCTCCCTTAAGTATAGACTTTGTGGAGCTGATTGGTCTGCATACTCATCATCTCTTGACCTCAAAATTGATCTCATTTCTCCTTTTAATCCCCTTGACCCTCTTCAAGCATATGCAAACTTTATTGATTCCATCACTTCTACTGCTGACTTACTTTTTCCATTGAAAAAGTCTCCCACATTCAATGTTTCCACTCCTTGGTGGGACTCTGAATGCACTAAAGTTGTTAAGGAAAGACATGAGGCAGAGCTTAACTATAATTCATCCATGACCATGGTGAACTTCTTCTCATACCAAAAGAAAGCAGCGAAAGCCAAACGAACACTCTCATCTAAGAAGAAGCAGGGTTGGCTTAATTTCTGTGAAGGCCTGTCCCCTCGAACTCCTTCTTCTCTGGTATGGAGACAAATTCGCCGATTCAGAGGTTCCTATACTGCTCAGAATTTAACTTCGAATGACCCATCGTCATGGATAGAAATTTTCGCTGGTAAATTAGCCCCCCCTTCTGTGCCTTCATTTGACTCTTTGCCAACTCCTCCTGTTTATCTCCCCGCACAGGGTCCTTTTGACTCCGACTTCTCATTCTCAGAACTACAGCTGGCCCTGGATGGGCTGGTGGATTCCTCCCCTGGTATAGATGGGATACCTTACTCCTTCTTGCTCAATGCGTCAACTAAATGTAAACATTTCCTTTTAGATTTAATTAATTCATTTTACAATTCGGGTATCATCCCTGAGACATGGAAAACTCAAATTATAATCCCAATCCCTAAACCAGGAAAAAATTTATCTGATCCCAATAGTAGGAGACCTATCGCTTTGTCGTCAGTGTTGGCTAAAATAACAGAGCATCTAATTAAGCATCGCCTAGAGTGGTTTGTAGAGAGTAAAGGATTAGTTGCAATCACACAGAATGGTTTTCGTAAAGGGTATAGCACTTATGACAGTCTTGGAATGTTGACAACAGACATCCACATCTCTTACCGTAACAAAGAATACCTAGTGGGAGCTTTCCTGGATATAGTCTCAGCCTATGACAACGTATCTCTTCCAGTACTCAGGAACAAGTTGTTCAAGCTGAATATTCCTGTGAAGATAGTACGTTTTATCAGCAACCTTTTAATGGAAAGGACTATTAAAATCAAATGTGAAGGTACATTCCTTGCTAACAGGATGATTTGGAAGGGTCTCCCCCAAGGATCCGTTTTGAGTCCTCTCCTCTATAGCCTGTACACCCATGACCTTGAGCATTCGGTGTTATCATACTGTAAAATCCTTCAATACGCTGACGATTTGGCTCTCTATGTGTCTGCTAAAACTTCTGATGAGGCCACATCCCGATTAAATAATGCCCTTTTCCATTTGAATGCTTGGCTGACTGATCATGGTCTGTCACTTTCAGCCTCTAAGTGCAAAGCTATAGTATTTACAAAGAAAAAAGTTATTCCTCCCATAGAATTAATGATAAACGATCAAATTATCCCACAAGACAACCATGTTAAATTTCTTGGGGTTTTTCTGGACTCTAGGATGAATGGCGTGTTTCACACTGATTACATTTCCAAAAAGTGTGAACAAAATGTTAATATATTGCGATCTCTATCAGGAGTATGGTGGGGAGCTCACCCCTTTACACAGAAGTTACTTTATAATGCTATTATACGTAGTCACCTAGATTATGGAACTTTTTTCTTAGACCCCTGTAATAAATCGTCACTATCAAAACTCTGTAAAATCCAATCCAAATGCTTAAGAATAATTCTGGGAGCAATGAAATCCTCACCAATTAATGCTATGCAAGTTGAGTGTGTTGATCCACCTCTTCACCTCAGACGTCAACTTATGTCAGATAGATTTTTTTATAAACTCGCCCAAAATTCTTCCCATCCCATTCTCCCAATGCTCAGACAGTTGCTAACCCTTGCTGAATCTCAGGGCTACCACTCTCTACATGATCTTCCTTGCCTTCTGCGCAGCTACAAAAAACTCTATTCTATACCATTTCCTATTCTACAGTTACCTTCTAACCCCCTTTTCCTATTACCATATGAAGCTCTAATTTACCAACCCCCAGTTCTTCTGGACTTTGGAATAAATAAAGACTCCCTAGAATCAGATAAAATATTTAAATTTAATATGATAACCTCCTATGATGGTTGGACTCCCATATTTACAGACGCTTCTAAAATGGAAAGCAACAGTCCGGTAGGTGCCGCTGTTTGGATTCCCTCATCCCGAATCATACTAAGTTTTAAATGTCCTCCTGTTACTTCTGTATTTACCGCTGAATCCATAGCTATCCTTGAAGCCATTATTTTCATTAAAACTCATCACTTAAACAATATAATAATTTTCTCTGACTCAAAATCTTGTCTTCAAGCTATTCTTACAAATCCTTTTCGATCTAAGACTAGGTTCCCATCAATTTTAAAAATTAGAGAAGAACTATTTAGCTGTAGCCAATTAGGAATTAATATTATAATAGCGTGGATACCAGGACATAAAGGAATTGCGGGCAATGAATCTGCTGACGCGTGCGCTAGACAGGCTATCCGCGTGGGTACTTCAGATCATTATAAAATTTATCTCCACGACCTAAGTGCATCTGTTATGCCTCAAATGAAAAATGCGTGGACTAGGGAATGGCAAATTTCTAAAACTTTTAAGGGTCGATTTTACAGTGAAATACAGACGGAAATCCCAACTAAACCATGGTTTTTCAAATTTAAAAAGGCTGATAAAATCCCTACGTCAGTAGTATGTCGACTTCGACTCGGACACGCATGTACTCCTGTCCATTTGGCCAAAATTCGGGTTAGGGATCACTCCCTGTGTGAGTGTGGTTTAGACGAGGGAAACATGGACCATCTCTTTTTCGAATGTCAGAAGCTGCGGTTGTCTCTGTATGATATCCTCCCCTCTAAGATCCCCCGCCCCACTTCCATGAAATCTCTCCTTTCACTTGCCCATTCTTCTTTTGTTTATTTTCTTTGTAAATTTATTTCTAGTAATAAAATTAAGTTATAAACACAATATAACTAATATTATGGTGTGTTATACCTTGTATATCAAATAATTATAATATATACTATATTTATATACTTATATATATATATTTATATGTGCTTATGTGATTGTTTTATTTGTTTTGTCGTAGATAAGAATCCCTTGAACCTGGAAGCCGGAGTTTGATTCTCCCCCTTTTTTACACCGTACCTACAAGCTGTGCAGACAGATTATTCTCCATCACTTGTCTTCCTAGTATAGTACGTGACACTGGCAAAATTGCGACATCACTCCGTCGCAGAGGCCATAATCAAGAAGTCAAGTCAAGTCAAGTCAAGAGAATTTGACGAAAATTGTAATTTGACGAAAAAAGGACTTGACGTAATAACAACTTGACTTACAGAGAGTTTGACCTAAGGAGTCTAACCCGTTACATGAATGTTAAGGTGAAAGGTTTACACAGCTTAGATATTCATGATGTAGCGGTACGATCTATTCCAAACTTGACGATTGCAAAACAGACTATCAATTCCGAATTAATTAAGAAATACGATTATTTGCTCAATCTTATAGATGTGATATGTTACGATGACGCTAAACCTATGCTATTGTTAGGAATTGATAATTGGCATCTCACTTTCTCTAAAGAAATTCGTCGGGGAACTCCATCGCAGCCTGCTGCTTCTTTGACTCCTCTGGGTTGGGTGTTATACGGCTTTCCATCGTGTTGAGGTTGAGCAGGTCCACGGTAAAGAGCACACAGAAAACTAAGAATCACCAGATCACCAGTATAATTTTATTAATACAGGAAGCCGCTCGTTTAGCAGCAGATATTGTGGCCGTACATGCGGCAGCTGGATTTGAGATGAGATCTTGGGTATCAAATTCTCCTCAAGCTCTGTCTATGTTGACTCCCGACCTCTGTGCTAATGGAGTCACTGAATTAAACGTAGGTTCAGATTCACGCTCACAAGTACGGGTTCTTGGAGTTTCATGGAATATCTCCAATGACACTTTGTCTTTTCCACACGTGGACTTTGAGACTATACCACAAAAATTAACGAAACGTAATGTTCTTTCAATGTTGATGAAAGTCTATGATCCTCTTGGTCTTATTATGCCCGTAATTATAAACGGTCGCGTTTTATTCCAAAAAACCTGGAAACTAGCTACTTCTTGGGATGAGACTCTACCCAAAGGTTTCTTAAAAAAATGGACAGAGTGGTTCCAAAAGTTAACAAAAGTTTTGAGAAACTTTGTGCCTCGTTGCTACGCTAGTATAAATTGCCCAACAGTCTCAATTCAGTTGCATATTTTTGCAGATGCAAGTGAGCAAGATTACGCTTGTGTTGCTTACTGGCGTTATTTATTTGCAAACGGAAACATTAAGCTCGCTTTGATCAGCGGAAAGGCTCGCGTTGCACCTCTAAAGCCAACCACAGTCCCAAGACTCGAACTGCAGGCAGCATTGATCGCTGCTCGCCTAGCTTCTTTTATTATTGACTCTCACAAGCAAAAGGCAGAGAAGGTTTTCCTTTGGTCAGACTCTCAAACAGTTCTCATGTGGTTACGATCTGATCCAAGCACTCTTAAATCCTTTGTCGCTCATAGAATTTGCGAAATTTGTGAGATCACTGATGTTTCCGATTGGAAGTACGTACCTTCATCTTTGAACGTCGCAGACGATGCTACCAGATTCAAAGATGAACTTACAATTGACTCACGGTGGTTTACCGGGCCATCATTCTTATTTCAACCACCTAATAAATGGCCCTGTGAATCCACTGCTCCAGTCACACCAGTCTTTGAAGAATTTAAGCTTAACAGAGACCTGGTGGGACTGACATTAACACAATCACGTGACTTACCTACACCTGTGATTGCTGATCATACTCGATTCAGTGCCTGGTTACGATTCATCCGCGCAACCGTACGTGCTCACCAGTGTGCCTCAATATTTCGCCATTTGTCTCAAAATTCTAAATTTTCTCAAGAAGGCTTTGCAGTTTTGGATGTCACATTCATTTCATCGGCAGAAAAGCACGCTTTTTTACGCGTACAGTTGGATTCATTCGAAAATGAATATAAATTGATTGACGCTGCACGCCCCTTTCTAAAGAAAGTAGACTTAAAAATGTATGTTTAATTGTAGGAGACGATAGGCTTTTACGATTGTCAGGCCACACTGGAGCTACAACCGAGATAGATTCACAACCAATCGTGCTTGATGGAAGACATCCAATTGTCCGCTTATTGATTGGATCTTACCACGTCAAATACGCCCACGCCAACAATGAGCTTGTGATAAACGAACTACGTCGACGTTTCTTCATCATCGGGTTGAGACCATCTGTAAGAAGTGTGGCTGAACGATGTCAAATTTGTCGCAACTTAAAAGCAAAACCGCTCATTCCGCCAGTTGGAGATTTACCTAAAGCCAGAATGGCTCATAATGTTCGCCCATTCACCTTCGTTAGTGTGGATTATTATACCTTTTAAATGTTACGGTGGGGCGACGGACAATGAAGAATTGGATTGCTCTATTCACTTGTTTAACTGTAAGAGCCATTCACATAGAGGTCGTCGAAACACTATCTTCATCTTCAGCATTGATGGCTCTTCGTAGATTCATAGCTCGACGTGGTTGTCCTTCATGCATATATTCCGACAACGGGACAGCTTTTGTTGGCGCAGCAAATATATTGCCAGACCTTTATGACTTTTCTGTGAACAAGGGCATAGACTGGAAATTCATCCCGCCTTCTTCGCCATTTATGGGAGGCTGCTGGGAGCGTTTAGTCCGCAGTGTGAAGACTGCGCTAAAGATAACTTTGAAAGATCGCGCCCCTCGTACTGAAGTTCTGAACACTCTTCTATAAGAAGTCGAAGCGATTGTGAATTCCAGACCTCTAACTCATGTTCCAGTTGATGCAGAAAATGAAAGAGCCCTCACACCTTTTAATTTTTTGATTGGCACTTCTAGCAACGATCAGTGCTTACGAGAATTTTGCGATGCTGACCTTGTACGACGGGTAGACTGGCGTAAAGCTCAACGCCTGGCAGACCATTATTGGCAGCGATGGATAAAGGAGTACTTGCCACTTTTAATCCCAAGAAAAACAGTTGCACCCCATCAAGCACTGAAGACAGATGACATGGTGATGTAGCTGATGGCAACTTACCACGGAACTGCTGGCCAATAGGACGTATTGTTGACATTTTCCCAGGAAAAGATAATGTTGTCAGAGTTGTTAACGTTGCTACCAAAGGGGGCGTACTGCGTCGGCCGGTCCGCAAGCGGGTCCGTCTGTAAATAACTGGAGTTCCACACCGCTCGGGGCCATGTTGCCGATCGACCAAACTTTTTTATATTTCCACTTTTAAAACTGTTTTTGATATGATTTGGATTTTGTTTTATGTCAATTGATCGAATAAGCTGCGAGGACGTTTTTCTATGTTGTTTTATCTTTTATTAATTAATTTAATAAAATTATACTGGTGATGTGATTCTTAGTTTTCTGTGTGCTCTTTACCGTGGACCTGTGGCCTTACCGCGTAAGCCCGGTGGCAATCGTAATCGTGTGCTCTCTTGCTCGCACTCAAGGGCTTGTACATTGGCGTAAGCAGGATGGCAGGCGATGTTCATTACCAGAATGCTTACACGGTAGGGCTGCTGCTCAACCTCAACAATGTATGAATAACTGAAAGTGAAACAGGAGATCAAACTTACTGGTGATCACAGATTAGAGAAAAAAACTGGTGATAATTATACCAGTCTTTACCAATGTACTCTGTGAATTTATACATACACTCTTTGAAGGAGACTTAGACTTTAAAAAGCGCGCTATTTCTCTTTATTTGATTTTTCAATTATGATTATTATGAATGTTGTTATTTACCTAAATAATAAAAAAACGAATGAAATTAAAACTTACAATGGAAATGGAAATAGCAATGGAAAATAAATCGTCTCTATAGTGTTCAACTGTTCACAGTATTTGTTCACAAAATGTGAGGGAGCTAATAGCTCCATACCATAGACATACATATAAGGACAGGCCTAATGACAGATTAAACCGTCGCTTCAAAGAGGGAGTCAAGTTCACAGATTGACCCCCACTAGCGCCCAGTCTGTGTTGGAAGTGAGAAGATATCGGTCGTGTGTCTCAAAGAAAATATGCCAAGTTCTGTTGTGAAGGGTTGCACAAACTACACTCTAAAGTGCAATAAAAAGAAATACAAAGTTTCTTACCACAAGTAAGTCAATATTTTCAATATTACACTCCGTTTTGTACGAAAATAATCGAATTTATATTTGAAATAATCATTGTAAACAAATATTGACGGACATAATGGCAGCGATAGGGCCGTTCTCATCGTAGTTCCTGAGTAATCTAAGAGATGGCGCTGACTTTTCCCCACACCATTTTGAGTAAATAAAATGTTCCTTCGGGCATATCCTGATATATAGATCTATGCTCCATACATACAAATTCTAGAAAATAAATAAAAATTAATGCTTGATTTTAATAATAGAAAAGAAGAACTATGGAGCCAAATTGCAAAGCATTGATGATTTCTTCATATGTGCATGGTAATTCCTAAAAGGTACCATATGAATTGATTTTTATTTAACAAACCTAGACCTACCATTAATTTAAGATTAATTTTATATTATAGGTTAGGTACCTACTCACAAACAACTTAAAAAGGCATGGAAATTGGAATAATGTGAATGGAAATTCACATTATTCCAAGCAGTGTTGCCGTTTCATATCTGTCTGGGGACTTTTATATTTATGAAATGATAAAAAGTCTTTGAATACAACAAAGAAAAGAAAACGCACAGGATCTGCCAGTAATTTACTATTAGAATTTTTTTTATTGTTATTTTCATTATAAATAAATCAATGAAGTACTTAATTTTATTTCGTAATTTATTCATTTTATTCAATACAAAATACATTTCTTCACAAAAACCACCTTAAAAATTGCATTTAAGCAGCATTGTTTTTAAAAAACATGCGTGATAATAAAGATGGCGGTGTCTGAGCACGGCTCGAGTCACCGATTTCGTGACTCAGCCCGTCACATTCTCAGATGAACATATACTCGTACTCCATTATGCTAAACTCAACTGTGAATGCTAATTCGACCGAAGTCTGAGTTTGAGTTCGAACTCGAACTCGTCTGTGAATGTCAGCCTAAGCGCGGTTTGGCGAAGCGACTCGCAAATAATGTTACAGAAGCGCTTGAGCGGATATATTATTTTTCTTTAAGCATTAATTATTAACTATTAGGTATTTAATTTTATGATTTTTATAGCAGTATCGCCTGCTCAGCGTAATCTACGTGACAAGTGTCTTGTCACGGTAGCTTAAGTAAAGCATATCCCGGCTTGAGGGATGGATGGATGCGGGTTCAATCCCCGCTCGTGATTCTAATTTTTCCTTTACAAATTAATCTGTATTAGGTATTTATGAATGAAACAAGGCATGAAATTTTATTTTATTAGTATTGCTTTATTGATCTAATAACCACTTCTTATTATTATTATAATGTATACATACATATACAATACTATTCCTTAAGATTGCTAAGATTTGTCTTCCATGATAAATAAGTATTCCAGAATAATGCAACAGACTGCACAAGCAAAACTTGATACTGCAGCGGTACATAATAAAAGTTAACAAGTTGCACCCATGGCCAGATATAATAATTAGTTTTAAGAACATCAAAGTATTTGCTTGTTAAATCCATTTTTATAGTGTCCCATGGTTTGCCTTGGGTGGCACCTACAGAAATGAGTAACATGACTAAGAATGTAGGTGCAAATATAATTTGATCTACTAATACTTTTTTAATGGCAACCTTTTTTCCAGTTGTGCCTATATGCCGGCTTAATACACCATACCAGACCCGTAAGGCAGGACCCTGAAAAATAATATTGAACATGAATTAAAAACACATGACCAAAGTGGTGGCAATTACAATGCCATTTGAAAATAATGATTATTTTATTTTATTTATGCTCAAAACAATTTACCATTGTGTTCTACAATACAAAAGATACAAATGCTGTGTTTAATTAATATGTCCAACACATACCCACTGAAAAAGAACAGTACCGAATGAAGAATTTATCTGTTCAGCAGCAGATAAAATAACTATTATACTTACTTAATAATCAATGATTAATTGGATAATTGGATAGTAATTGTTACCGTTTAGTCATGGAAATGTAAGAAGCAAAAGAGCGCAAGATAGCCAGATTCATTGGTACTTCTAATTACAAATAAAATTCTTTATTAAGGTAAGTGTAGGCCGCAAACTGGTATATTTCCCTACTGATGGGGCATAGCATAGGAAAATCTGTACCATTAGATATGCCACTAAACATGGCTGACCCTGTAATAAGGGATAAGTTCTAGCTCCAGAACAGAATGGCACCAAATTAGCAGGTAGAACAATTTCTGTCTTTAAATTATCTTATCTTCAGTCTCTGATTTTAGAAAAAATTATCTGAAATGAAGAGATCCACAGGAGAACTTAAGTGACCAATATAGCTCTTAAGATGAGCAAGTTGAAATGGCAATGGGCAGGCCACATCGCTCGTAGAACTGACCCGATGGCTCAGCTTAGGCCGGACCGGGCCTCCACTAGGTGGACCGATGATCTGGTGAAAGCCGTGGTGGACCGATGATCTGGTGAAAGCTGTGGTGAGCCGATGGATGCAGGAGCCGAGCAGGCGCTCAAAGTGGCGCTCCCTGGGAAGGCCTCTGTTAAGCAGTGGACGTCTTCAGGCTGTTAATCATGATGACTGTGTATCTCCATTTGAATACAAAGTAGATAAATAGAGAAAATGTTCTCTTACTCCGAAGAAAAATCCAATGGAAGAAAATTTCAACATTCTTTTGTAGTCCACTTCCCTAATATTTTTCTCAATCACAGTTTGTGATATTAAATCACCCGCGCCCATCAGGGTGCCAGTTTGGACAGCTTGTACTAGGTATGGTCTGCGATTTAACGCCCTTTGGTAAAATTTAAATATTCCACGGCCGTTCATTATTAGTTCATTGAGCGTAGTATTCCGTTTCCGAAGTATTATTACGTTTAGTCAATTATACAGAACAGATGATAGCAAGATAGTCTACCTACACCAACAGAACATATTTAAAAATATAATTATATTATATTTATAAATAATAAAGAAAACAACTAAACAAAGAGTACATAATACATTCACTTGAATTATACCCAAAGAGTATATAATTAACTAAATCATACCAAGGAAGTTTTGTATTCTCACTCCCACCACCATTTCAAATCATCGTTATCAACCATCCTTTTTAGATACTTTGTAATGGAAATGGGCCTGCAGCAGCACAGTGGAAGGCCCAATCATGAAATAAATAACTCTTGAGATAAAGCTGTAAACGATTTTATATTTAGCCAAAGAACATATTACATCTGTCGTAAGAGAAAATTTTCTAACAACCGTTGCTAGGTTACCAATCAAAGACTATAAAATTACACACGTAGGTAGGTATACAAACTATTTTCAACACCCCCACTTAAGTTCATAGTCTTCGTAACCCCATAGAGTCAAAACAAAAAATATGTTTAACCCTATTTACAGGTGTATACAAACTATTTTCAACACCCCCACTTAAGTTCATAGTCTTCGTAACCCCATAGAGTCAAAACAAAAAATATGTTTAACCCTATTTACAGGTTTTGTTAAAGCATCAGCAGGCATGGAATTAGTTTCACAGTAAACTATAACTATTTCCTTTGCCTCGGCTAACTCTTTAACATAATTGTATCTTATGTTAATATGCTTGCTTCTTTTATGAGTGACTGGATTGTAAATCATCTTGCTAGCACTTTGACTATCACTGTAAACAGTTACAGATTTACAGTTCAGACACAGCTCATTAAAAAGCCCCTTTATAAAAACAATTTCTTTAGCACCTTCGCAGAGAGCAATGAATTCTGCTTCAGCAGTACTTAACGCGACACATTGCTGTTTGCGAGCATGCCATAAGATTACAGCACCAGCAAAAACTAAGCAGTAACCCGAAAATGAATGACCATCAGAATTGGTACCCCAATCAGCATCGGCATATGCGACCGGAGGCTTGTTCATTTTCTTGTAACAAAGGGCATAGTCCATTGTACCTTTGAGATACCGGAGCACACGTTTCAATGCTGTCATATGCGTGTTATCATTGTAGCAGTTAAATTGACTCAGATAACTGACCGCAAAAGATATGTCTGGCCTCGTACAAGTAGACAAATACATTAAAGATCCAATAATCTCTTGATATCTTGTGTCCTCTGCATTGCTATCTTTAGTAAGTTTCAAGTTACACTCCATTGGAGTTCCGACTGGCTTGCATTCTACCATTCCGAATTTTTGCAACAATTTTCTTGTATAGTTACGTTGGTCTAGGTAAATTTCCCCCTCTTGACGGTTTCTCTTAATGCTCATTCCCAGGCACTCTTTGGCTTCGCCTAAATCTTTTATTTTAAAAGCCTTGCCTATTTGCTTCTTCAATTGTGAAGCTTCAGTAGCATTATTTGTAAATATGTAAAAATCGTCAACATATAAACCAATAACTATAAAAACTTCTTTCGTTTTCTTTATATAAACGCAAGGATCATATTTGGATCTTGTAAAACCAATCTCTAAAATGTGCGCATGTACTTTCACATTCCATGAACGAGCCGCTTGTTTTAATCCGTATATGGCCTTCTTTAGCTTACATACCTTTCCTTCATCACCTTTCTTTACGAACATCTGAGGTTGTTCCATGTAAAGATCTTCATCGAGGTCACCGTTTAGGAACGCTGTTGTGACGTCAATGTGATGAATATCTAAATTTATTTCAGCTGCGAGTCCGAGCAAAAGACGTATGGACGACAATTTCACAACTGGGGCAAATGTTTCGAAGTAATCTTCGCCATACTTCTGCGAATATCCTCGTGCCACCAATCGAGCCTTATGGCGCTGCACTGTACCATCTGCTCCAACCTTAAGTTTGAAGACCCATTTGCACTTCACAACATTTTTATCCAATGGTCGATTCACAATGTCCCAAGTTTTATTTTCTATCAGAGAATTATATTCGTCCACCATTGCTGATAACCATAGCTCCTTATCAGTCCTGTCCATTGCATCTTGTAGAGAATGCGGGTCTGGATCATCCGAAACATGAAAGTTATAGACCATGTCCTTTTCTTCCTTTCGGCGTCTCTCCCTGAGTGGATATCGGCGATTACTTACGATTTGTTGTACTTCAGGCTCTACCCTAAGATCAGTGCACTCTGAGTGAGTCACAGGTTCATCAAATAATTGCTGATCCGAACCTATATCTATTGAGTCCTGAAAATCGTCAGCATCGTCTATTCCTTCTGCATCTCTCTCTGAACTCTCATGATCCCTCTCTGAACTCACCTGTTCCCGTTCTGAACTTACATGTTCCCGTTCTGAACTTATATGTTCCAGTTCTGAATATTCAACTTCAGTAACTTGAGTATCAGTTGGTACACTTCTTACTGGTTCAGGTCCTCTCGCTAGGATCTCTGAGATATCTACAATTTGTGGTGTTTTCTCATTTGGCACTTCGGTGTTGCATGACGTTCCTTCTACAAATACAACGTCGCGAGCAACAATGACTCGTTTCACATTATTAATGTCCTCCACAAATCTATATCCCTTTTGATTCTCACTGTAGCCAACCATAGTCATTTCAGTAGACTTCGAATCAAACTTCTTTCTTTTATTGTCCTTTATTAGAACATGTGCCTTGCTTCCGAAAACCCTTAAATGTGACACGTCTTGTTTCTTACCTGTCCATATCTCTTCAGGTACAGTCGAGATTGCCATTGAAGGCGATCTATTTTTTAGGTATATGGCAGCATTGACAGCCTCTCCCCAAAAACGCTTATTTAATTTCGCATCTTGAAGCATGCACCTCGCTTTCTCAACAATAGTGCGGATAGTGCGTTCCGCTACTCCATTTTGTTGAGGAGTGTGAGCTACACTCGTCTTATGACGTACGCCATTTTGTCTCAAAAACGTTTGAAACTCATTTCCCGTATATTCAGTCCCATTGTCACTTCTGAGGCATTTTATCCTCTTGTTTGTCTCATTCTCCACCAAGGCCTTAAATTCTTTAAATTTACTGAGTACCTCAGTTTTGGATTTAAGCAGATAACCAAAAACTTTTCTACTATAGTCATCAACCAAAATCAGACAATACCTTGCGCCACCCCATGATAATTCCTCCATAGGTCCTGCAAGGTCAGTGTGGACTAGCTCTAAGAGCTCCTTAGCTCTGTGTGCTTTCCCTTTTGGAAACTTCTTCACGCACTGTTTTCCCTTACAGCATGCTCCGCATGGTTCCGTGTTCTCCACTCCAAAGTTAAGTCCATCTACTAATGGTTTCAACTTACGCATTTGTACCCTGGAAAGATGACCAAGCCTCCGGTGCCATAGTTCGTGTGCACCCATCTTTGCCCTGTCATCAAGAACAACCATCGCTTTATCAATATTCTGATCTAAAACATAGAGCCCATTTTTAACTGATGCTGTTAACAATGCATTACTTACATGTAAAGAAACATCTTCCGTTTTAAAAACTTTACAAGAATTTTTATCAAAAACAACAATATGACCATGTGCCGCAATCTTACTTACAGATAATAAATTCATCAAAATATCCGGTACAAACAAAACGTCTCTAAAATTAATGTCGACATGTCGTCCGTCATTGTTTACAGTCGTCCTCATGTTCCCCTGTAAAGGAGAAACAACCTTTTCAATACCGGCTGTATTGATGCAACGTCGGTCGTGTTTGACATCTGTCAACAAATCTCTTTTAGAAGTCATGTGCGATGACGCTCCGGAATCCAGAATCCACTCACTTGATTGTCTAGCTATGGCAGCTGTCTCTGCACAACTCATGCTGCTTTCTCCCTTAGAAGGTCCAGTAGCAGCCGTACTTCTTCCCTTTTTGGATTCCTGATACTGCTTACATTGCCACTTGAAATGCCCCTTTTTGTCACAAAAATGGCATACTATCACCTTCTTACTCTTTGTAGGTTCCTTTTTCGTCTTTGACATTAAGACAGAATCACCGTTGTCATGTACTTTGCGTTGCCCCTCCTTCATGAGTGCAGCCATAACGCTACTTGACGTGATCTTGACACTCGAATGCTCTAAAGCCATGACTAAAGGGTTGTATGCTTCTGGAAGTCCAGCTAGCATTATAATTCCCAGAAACTCATCATCTAAACCTGCCTTTATCGCCTGTAGGGCTTGCTGAGTCGCTTGTATGTCTGTACAATAAACCTCTATGTTCGGGTAGTCATTTAATTTAATGCTGAACAACTTACGTAAAAGCGACAACCTCCGTGTCAACCCGCTGTCCGCATACGCATTTTTTAGGGCTATCCACGTCTCTTTAGCTGTCTGTGCATTTACAATTAAGGGGTATACACTCTCAGTACACATCAGGCAAATTTTCGATCTGGCTTTTGCATCCCGCTTTTTGGCCTCATCGTTTACCTCCGTCACAGGATCCGTTATGCAGTCCCACAGGTCGCAGTCAATCAGGAACATCTCCATGGCGAATGCCCAAGTCCCATAATTGGACTGGCCGGACAACTTCGTAAAAGTTGGACTCTGCATACCTGCAACTTACTAACTTTATCACTTAGCTATGAGCTGGGCCCATAACCTAATGGAAATGGGCCTGCAGCAGCACAGTGGAAAGGCCCAATCATGAAATAAATAACTCTTGAGATAAAGCTGTAAACGATTTTATATTTAGCCAAAGAACATATTACATCTGTCGTAAGAGAAAATTTTCTAACAACCGTTGCTAGGTTACCAATCAAAGACTATAAAATTACACACGTAGGTAGGTATACAAACTATTTTCAACACTTTGTAATTATACCTCTTTTAGTAGTTCCGCAATAAAAACAAACGGAACCACTGACAGGCTTTTTGGCACAGAGAACTTTGCTATATACTGAATTTTCGGAAAGGAGACGTCAATTAGAGTTTGATTTGGTGTTATGCTCCTAGAATAGTGAATTAAGCACCACCTTCGCACCTATCTTACTACCTTCATATTGAGACACTGAAGCTGTGCTACCTGGATCTAGCCGCCCCCTCTGACGTAGAGGGACTCCAAGGTCGTGGAGCTCATCATACCAGCCCAAGACCTAGACGGGAAACCGGCCTTTCCGCTATAAATTTATTCCGCCAGTTACGTACTACCTTTGACTACCTACTTCATCCTCCCTTCCTGGTGTTCCAGTAATATACCGTGTCTGTGCCGCTCTAGAGACCTTAAGTGTTTGTACAGAACTTCTTATTTTCCTTCTACCATTCTTCCGTTTATTCAAAACGCAAATCTAACGCGTCTTTTCCTTACAGCTCCTATTCTACTCTTCTACCTCATGTCGCCCTCTCCCTCCAGAGTCTGATAAGGTAGGATCAGGACCTAGTCAGGCATCCTAGGACCCTTTGCGGAGCCGCAACGTGATAAATTGTTTCCATTGCAGTGGAACTTTTGTTGAAGTTTTATAGCGACTGAATGTACGGGAAAATTCGTGTAAAATAAAGTGAACCGAATAGTTCGGCCGAATATTTGGTTCGGTAAGCTCTGGACCGAAAATGGTCGTTATTCGGTTCGGTTCAAAAATCCATGTTCAGCGCATCCCTAATAAAAACCATTACCCTGACCTTCTTTTTTCGGGAGGCGTTTAAATAGTGCTATCTTAATATAAATATAATAAATAAATAAATATGTGTGGACATTTCACACAGCGCCATCTAGCCCCAAACTAAGCGTAGCTTGTACTATGGGAACCAGATAACTGATATAATACTTATATACTTTTTTGTTTGTAAATACATACATAGAATACAATACAACAACCTATATATACCA
Source organism: Ennomos erosarius (assembly GCA_963580505.1). Taxonomy (NCBI): domain Eukaryota; kingdom Metazoa; phylum Arthropoda; class Insecta; order Lepidoptera; family Geometridae; genus Ennomos; species Ennomos erosarius. The sequence goes on from OY756978.1 coordinate 9,451,119, forward strand.
AAATAAATATAATTGTACATCGTGCATTCGTTCGAAGACATAGAACTTTTAACATGCAGCAGTCCCATTTGCTGGCAACATAAACGCAACTTTAGAGCCTCCATAGAGCCCTAAAACAAAAAACTAAACACACCCTAGTCTATGTCACGCGTCCTGTCAAATAGCGGTGGGCTGTAGCGGCTTTCTTGGTTAGCGAAACGAAACTATTTATCGAATATCAGTAGCGGTTTTTGAAACGCGCTATTATAGTAACGACCGTTAGCGGGTTTGAACATAACGTGCTTTAGGCTATTAATACGAGTAGATAGCGCCTTGAAAGGTACGTTCGAATAAAACAATAAGCGTTGTAACTCGCTATGGTGGATTAAATAAAATAAAATTCAAACATGGTGTTATGATTATAAAAAAGATTTACATAATAATTATTTATTTAATTTTTATTATGACGCAAACGCTTTACAATAGTTAATTATTTGAAATTACGTTTATGATTAAAATACCTAGACTAGATAATACTCAAACATCAAATAAATTTTTTTATTTACGTAGGTACTTATATTTAAAATATTCATGAACACTTGTCCATAAATAAAAAAACCTTAAAGAAACACTAAATTCAGGCAATAGACCCATCAAAATCGTTTTTTTTTTTTAACTATGTAAGTAACTACTTATAATTAAAATGAATAGACGATTCGGAAACTTGGGAAAAGTTCGCGTCGTGCCTATAAACTGTATCGCACTCACATAATATTCAAGAAATATTATAATCAAATTCCCATAGAACGCATAGTTTCCTAATAAAACAAAATTCAGAAAAAACTCATCTATGGGCTTATATTATATATCATATAGGTACCTCAATAGTACGGGACAAATTAAATAAAGTCAACAAAGCAAGCGCGTATGGAAAAGACAAAAATATCATGATAGATATTTCGTTTCGATCAAACCGATATTGAAGTAGCGCGTAGCGCGTTGGTCTCTCGTTCCGTTATATTGAGATAGAGCTAATGCTGCCGATAGCGGTTAGCGACATTTTAGTGAAAATAGCCGAACGTTATGTGCGTTGCGGACGCAAGACGTGATTCGTGCGATAGACGGTAGCAGGTTATTGTAGTACGGTGAAACTATCTATCCGCTATTGTGCCGATAGCTAGTTTCAATAACTATCTACGTTGCGCAACGACCACCTCTACTGTCAAAGTCACTTGTCCTATTTTGCGTGGCAAAACACGCAGTTTTTTTATTTAATTTTCTTTAACTTTGTATTTTTCTACTAAAATTATTAAGAAAACGAGTTCAGGGATATTATTTTTCAGCCAAAGCGTCCTAAGGGACGGAATATGTGAAATATTACCTAAAGAAAATAATAACTTAACACCAAAGACTTAACACCAAACAATACTACAATGGTAAGACTACGATATTTTATATCCGTAGGAAGCCAGTATCCCAGGTAAAGAATGATCAGGAACTGTTAAGAGTTTATTAGGTATGTGGTGTATATCATGCATAACTTAGAACTAAATTAAAAATAATTAAAAAAAAAGAAGATAAGTAATCAAAAAGACCTTTGGTGGAGGGGAGAGTGCCCAGAATGCTGGCTGCATTGCCACGTTGGATAGCAATGCTTACTTTCTCAGCAAAAAAAGAGCCAGCCCTCTGGTCACCAGTCGCCTCCACCAAAAGCTTTGCCAAGTCCCTATAAATTTCGAGTGCACCTGGCCCCCACGGTCCCATTGTTTCAACCCCAAACGGCACAAACATATAACCTCTGTCGAGGTGTCCATATTTGCGCCGTTTGAGGTTTTCAGCCTTAGTAGCAGCGCTGCCAGCGTCGTTTTTTGTTTCAGGAAGATGAGACGGCGCCATGGTATCAACGCAAGTTGCGTCCCATACCAAAGGCCGTCCCATCTTCCAAGGTATTAGAGTCCTTCCGTCGGGCCTCTTGCCGTCATCGCGCATAAGTCCGTTAGGTTCGAGGACGGACGGTACGCCGGCACTGACAAAGGCCCGACGAATGATGTCGTTCAAGCTGGCGTGTCTCGGGATACGTCCAGCGCTTCTGCTACACGCTAAACCGTGGTGGCCAAGGCAATCGACCATATCACCACAATGGCATAGGTGGGGGACCTGGCAAGCAGCTCCTAAACGTAAGGATACGGCCAAACGGAATGTGTTATTATCTAAAAGGTTCCCTATATTCTTTGATGGCAAAGCTTGCAACCAAAGGCCCGACTCCCATCGCGATACAGCAAGAAGACGGGCACGCTCTGTGGAACTAGCAGACGTATCGAGCAATGATTTGCGCTCTATCTCACAGAGCGGCCCATCCCATTGCCTCTACGAAAGGGGAGCCTTAGGCAAAGGCTGGCTTGGACAGGCTGCTTTCCATGAATTGACGGCCTCAGTCATGTAAGCTATGTCAAAGTGAGCCAAACTGGGTGATAAAATAGAATTTACTAGTTTTTCGGTACTATGGACTGAGGACAGGAAAGCAGGCAATGAAACACTAGAAATTTTGCGGATACCTAGACCTCCAAACCTGATTGGAAGGGACGCCTGGCACCATGTACGGTCATCAAAAGGAGTGTTTAGAATGGCGGTGAGTGTATCCCTTAAGATGTTGTCAAGCTGTTGTAAAAGTATAGGTTGATTCCAAAGTTGACAACATCTTAAAGCATACATAAATTTTGGTACAAAAAGGCAGTAGCGAATAATGAAATAAGCCATATGGATATTAATTTTGAATAGTCGGTCCGAAATAGAACGAAAATTTTGAATTTTTTCGTCAACGAAATCTGGCAAAGCCTCATTAAAAATCGGGGAACCCAGAAGACGAAGTGAATGATCTTGAATGAATCAGGAACTGAAATCAGATTCGGAGATGCAAATAAAAAGAGGAAGACAGCCGGTTTCTTCATAACCTCAAATTGGGTGGCACACGTCGAGGTTATGCTTGGTGTAAAAACCGAAGACACGGGTGGCACACGAGATGTGTCGACGTGGTTGTGACTCTTGGGTTTCATACGCGATATGAAGACAAGAGATCTATGACGTAAAGATAGTTTTTTAAAGCCTTACCTACCACTGTCTGCTCATACCTGGTGAAAAAACCGAAGACACGGGTGGCACACGAGATGTGTCGACGTGGTTGTGACTAGAGTTGCCGCGAATAGTGTTTATAGCGAATAGTCGAATACCGATTAATCGCCATTCACTTTGGCGAATAGTCGAATAACTCGACATTACTATTCGACATAAAAAAAAACATTAAACACATTAAAAATATTTCTAATTTCTTCTAAGGTTGTGAGAAAAGAAAACAATAAAGTTAAAGAAATCTGTTTCATGTTATACATACCTACATATAAGACTATTTTCCGAGGCTGGTTTAATTTACGAGGAAAAACGAAACCGACTTGCTCCAGAACGTGCAGAAAAAATTGTTTTTTTGCACCACAATCTGCCTCTGTTGGATTTTAAATATTAATTAAAAAGCCTTACTAATTTAATTTCATGAATATGATAGGCACAGGCACATATTACAGATAATAATTGATATTGTGTATTGTTTTAAAAAGGAAAATAATTAAAAAAAATATTATTTTTAACTCATTAGTTCTTTTGTTCGGTAAAAGTTTATTTTCGACGACTATTCGCCGATCCAACTCTAGTTGTGACTCTTGGGTTTCATACGCGATATGAGGACAAGAGATCTATGACGTAAAGGTAGTTATTCAAAGCTTTACCTACCACTGTCTGCTCATACCTGGTGAAAAAACTGAAGACACGGGCGGCACACGAGATGTGTCGACGTGGTTGAGACTCTTGGGTTTCATACGCGACATGAAGACAAGAAATCTATGATGTAAAGGTAGCTTTCAAAGCTCTACCACTATCTGCCTATATCTAGTTTAAAAACCGAAGACACGGGTGGCACGCCAGATGTATCAACGTAGGTATGACTGTTGGATTTCATATGCGACATGAAGACAAGAGATCTATTATGTAAAAGTAGCTTTCAAAGCTTTACCACTGTCGGCTTGTACCTGGTCTAAGTTTCAATGGCTCATGTTACCTAATTGGCTGCAGTCACACAATGTGGCAATGAGTCTTTCACTTTGGGCCTAGTGTTAATAGCTCATTATTACCATCATGATCTTATGGCCCCACAGGGTACTGTATTGTAAATGATCTAGAGTTCCAGAGTTTCAGGCAGTAGCGCAGAAGGAATAATGTAAAATTAATAATTCCCCTGAATCTTAATAATCTTAATAATCTTAATAATCTTAATAATCTTAATAATCTTAATAATCTTAATAATCTTAATAATCTTAATAATCTTAATAATCTTAATAATCTTAATCTTAATCTTAATCTTAATCTTAATCTTAATCTTATCTTAATCTTAATCTTAACAGATATATAAAGCTAAAAAACGGTGACAGACGTTAATTGATCATTGACATGAATGTTCCCGAAAACTGGCCCATAGGATGATTTGGAAATGTACTAGAGATATGTTCGGAAAAATCCCAAGGCCAAAAATTAAATATGTCAGCATCAGAAAGTGGTACCAGGAAGAAGTTCCAGATGGGATCTCGGAAACGGTAAGAGATAAAGATAAACTAATTGAACAAAAATGTAGTAAACCTTGGGACGATTCTAAATAAACAATAAAAAAAGGTACCTCTCATACAAAAAAACATATTTTTCATACAAAGTTGTAATGCTCATTTTAAAACTGAAACTAGATGGCGCTGTTCGACTCTAAAACACGCAAGCGTTTTGTACCCGAACTACATACAGTGGTATAGAAATGAACAAAATTTAACTGCAAGAATAATTACTGAAATGCTTATTAATCGTAAACGGTAAGAGGTAAGTGGGGGTGTTCGACCAAAATTTTCTAGACTGCAGCATCAGAAAGTCGTCTCCAAGTTGGAGAACTCCAGGGGATTTCAGAAACGGTAAGAGATAAAAAAAAAGTAATGGAATAAAAAATGTAGTAAACCTTGGGACGATTCTAGATCACTAATAAAAAAAGGTACCTTCTATCATTTTATAACTGAAGCTTATCAGAAAAGAAACTAGATGGCGTTGTACGACTCTAAAACACGCAAGCGTTTTATACCCGAACTACAGTGGAATGAAATGAAATGAACAAAAATAATTAGCATGAAAATGAAACGCTTATAAATAGTAAACGGTAAGAGGTAGGTGGGGGGAGCTCGGTTAAAATGTTATAGAGGACCATGGCTTTCGGATGGTCATGAAAATCCAAGATGGCGGCCATTTTGAAAGTTGGTCCGATCCGGCTGATTTTATGCATCGGGGGGTTTTTGGGGCCCTTGATTCCATAGTTGAAAAAATGGCTGCCGTGCAATTTTTTTTTTCCATTTTCGGCGCATTGTTTCTCTATACCTATGGGAAATTTTGATCCTTTTTTTTATAAATTTGTATGAAAAAGGACAATCGAAATTCAAAATAATTCATGACCTGGTCTTCCGACCTTCCATCATCGTGACCATCGACGGCCTGGCTAAGCTATATGAGATAGGTCATATGCGTTCTCAGGAATGTCATAGTAAACCCTGGAACTATTTTAGAGAACACAAAAAAATTCAAAATGGCGGGAAAAAAAACAACCATACTAATTTTGACTGGAAATGACGGCGAAACCATGACTTTTTAGTATAAAGAGCTCGAACTGATATTGTTTGGAGGCCGGAAGGGAAGATATTACAAAATTGTTTTTTTTTTAAATGGCGGAAATTTCGGTATTGGCGGAAAAAATGTTTCTCCCATCCGGATGAAAATCGATATCTAGGAGTCCCCAAGGATGCTGATCAACATTCTAAAATCAAATCATAGGGTTGCCATACAAAGGTGATTAACCCCAAGGGATCTCAGAAACGGTAACAGATAAAAAAAAAACTAATGGAACAAAATATGTAGTAAAACTTGGGACGATTCTAAATCAGTCGTAAAAATTGGTACCTCTCATACAAAAAACATGGTTTTCATACAAAGTTGTAACTAACTGAAGCTTATCAGAAAAGAAACTAGATGGCGTTGTACGACTCTAAAACACGCAAGCGTTTTATACCCGAACTACAGTGGTAGAGAAATGAACAAAAATAAACCGCAAGAATAATTATTGAAATGCTTATTTATCGAAAACGGTAAGAGGTAGGTGGGGGGTGCTCGACTAAAATATTATAGAGGACCATGGCTTTCGGATGGTCACGAAAATCCAAGATGGCGGCCATTTTGAAAGTTGGTCCGATTCGGCTGATTTTAAGCATCGGGGGATTTTTGGAGCCCTTGATTCCATAGTTGAAAAAATATTTTGGATTCCGCCATTTATAAAGATGGCTGCCATGCAATTTTTTTTTTTCATTTTCGGCGCATTGTTTCTCTATACCTATGGGAAATTTTGATTGTTTTTTTTTATAAATTTGTATGAAAAAGGACAATCGAAATTCAAAATAATTCATGACCTGGTCTTCCGACCTTCCATCATCGTGACCATCGAAGGCCTGGCTAAGCTATATGAGATAGGTCATATGCGTTCTCAGGAATGTCATAGTAAACCCTGGGACGATTTTAGAGAACACAAAAAAATTCAAAATGGCGGGAAAAAAAACAGCCATACTAATTTTGACTGGAAATGACGGCGAAACCATGACACTTTAGTAAAAAGAGCTCGAACTAATATTGTTTGGAGGCCGGAAGGGAAGATATTACAAAATTTTTTTTTTTTCAAAATGGCGGAAATTTCGTTCTTGGCGAAAAAAAAAAGTTTCTCCGATCCGGATGAAAATCGATATCTAGGAGTCTCCAAGGATGCTGATCAACATACTAAAATCAAATTTTGACATGCGCCATTTTTCAATAGGGTTGTCATACAAAGGTGATTATATCGAAATATGAACTTTCCTTTTTTACGCCTCCAATATGAATGTAATAGATAAGTTGTTTCTGGGGATCGAGTAAAAATGTATAAAGAAACAAAACAGAACACTAATGAAATTGATTTTTTTCAAGATGGCGGATGGAGACGTATTGACTTACAGAAAAAGTTATCCGATCCGGATGAAAATCGATATTTGAGACTCCCCTTAGATACTTAGTAAGAATATGGGGAAAAATTTTTGATTCCGCCATTTTGAAAAATTTCATACATTTTACTGAACTTTTTTATGGATCTTCAATCCGTATGAAAATTGATATCTGAGTGTCCCCAAGGGCACTGATTAACATGCTTTAGCTTCTTTTAGACATCCACCGTTTTTCAAAATGGCTGCCATACATACTATCAAAACTACCAACGCGACGACAAACGAAGCGAGAAGGAGCTGCAAACTACCTACCGCGACGACGAGCGAAGCGAGGAGGAGCTTTAAACTACCTATCGCGACGACGAGCGAAGCGAGGAGGAGCTTTAAACTACCTACCGCGACGACGAGCGAAGCGAGGAGGAGCTTCAAACTACCTAACGCGACGACGAGCGAAGCGAGGAGGAGCCTCAAACTGCCTACCGCGACGACGAGCGAAGCGAGGAGGAGCTTCAAACTACCTAACGCGACGACGAGCGAAGCGAGGAGGAGCTTCAAAGTACCTACCGCGACGACGAGCGAAGCGAGGAGGAGCTTCAAACTACCTCTTTGAAGAAATAAAACAAAATGGCCGCCATGCAAAATTAAAAGGCGCACACTATCTGAACTAATAGAGGCAAGCATAGCGTGTTTGGACTCATGTTAAAGAGTTCAAAGATGGCGGATTCAAAATGGCGCCCGATTTTATAGTAACTCGGATTCGGCTGATATTTTACATTTGGGGGTTTTAAAGGATGCTGATTTCAAATTTTGACCTTTTACTTGACTGACAGCATTTTTCAAGATGGCTGCCATGCAAAAGTCAGATCAATTATCATTTTCTTTGAAAAATACCCCTGTTTTGTACTAATTCTTGCAAAATTATAAGTTTAAACACAAGTATAGCGTTTTGAAATAATGATACGCCACAAAAAAACACCCACGCGGCCCGCATGCGGGCCGCGAACAGAGCACCCTAGTAATAATAATAATAATAATAATAATAATAATAATAATCTATCTTCTATCTATCTTCTTCTTAACAGATATTACCTATAAAGATAAACAGATAGATCACTGACATGAATGTTCCCGAAAACTGGCCCATAGGATGATTTGGAAATGTACTAGAGATATGTACGGAAAAATCCCGAGGCAAAGAATTAAATATGTCAGCATCAGAAAGTGGTACCAGGAAGAAGTTCCAGATGGGATCTCGGAAACGATAAGAGATAAAAATAAACTAATAGAACAAAAATGTAGTAAACCTTGGGACGATTCTAAATAAACAATAAAAAAAGGTACCTTTCATACAAAAAAACATATTTTTCATACAAAAACCGAAAAATACTTACTCAGAAAGTCATATATTCCTGTCCTGTCATCCAGTAAGAAACTTTATCCCCTCTCAAATAAGGTCGTTAATCGTATGAAATAAGATGGCCGCATACGGCTAACTTCAGTTTCATGTTTTGACATTTGACGTATATAGCAAAGTTCTCTGTGCATTTGACTAGATAGATATGGCGGCCACAGAGATGGCGGCGGTTTAATTTTTGTTTGTAATAAGAAAAACAACATTATTTATGTATGTGAGACAAGTAATAAGGGGAATTCTGTGATGTGAGAATAGAACCAGCCTATTTGTTCCCGTGGGTATCATTTGAACGTTCTGACACGTATAGCAACAAGTAAGTCTTATGATAAACGAAGTAAAAGCAGACTCAAAATATACTGCAGAAATGCATAGACTAGGTACTTATTCTAAGCATTAGCATAAAATAATAACAATACCAGGAACAAATTATGCTCTTCATCCAGAACACACTAAAATTCTATGCTTGTTTATTAGTACCTAAAGTATTAATATCCACCTTGTTTTTTATTAACTCAATGCTACCTTGTCTCATTTTCAGAGTTCCAACCTATAAAAGATCCAAAAAACAAGCGCTCAGTGATGGATGTTAATTATGACAGAGGAAAAACAGGAGTTTGGTTTAGCATCAGGTAAATAATTAGGTCACCTCTTCTAAGCTTATGGGGAAACTGTGAATAATAGCTTAATATAGATTTAGGGTGGGTATTTTCACCAATAGTTGAGGTAACCAATGGAAATGGTCAAAATTTGTTAGAGCTGTTGGTCACCTTAACTATTGGTGTAAACCCACCCTCAAGCTCAAGTAAGCTCAAAGTAGCCCAGCAAGCAGAACTAAAATGACCAATTTAGTTGTTTTGAAATAGCAACGGGCAGGTCCTAAAACAAAACTTTCATGGTTGTTACCCACTGGAATACTACCACTGAGATGACAGCATGCATGTTTTTGAAATTGGGTCGCTGGGAGTTAAAAAGTTAAGCTATGATCATAAAGACAGTGAAGTTAAAATGTTGATTGCATATTTCTATTTTTGCTCTTTGCATTCTATGAAGTCGATAATACCAAAAACAAAGCAATTTTATGAAGTAAGTATGTATATATTTATATGTATATGTAGTATGTATAATGGTGTAATTTATGTTATCTTATTTAGAATCAGCAAGTTGAAGTGGCAATGGGCAAGCCACATCACTCGTAGAACTGACAACAAAAGGGAAGAAAGGTGGGCCGACAACCTGGTGACCATAACCATGGGGAGCCGATGGATGCAGAAAGCAAGCAGTCTCTTAAAGTGGCATTCTTTGGGGGAGTTCTGGTTGTCTTCATGTTGTTGATGATGATACAAATTGGTTTTTATTCAAAGAAAGCATGCAAAATCAAAATGAAACAATATAATAATAGTTATGTATGTAGGTGTATAAAATTATATAATGAGGTGCTGCTTATGTCATTGTTATATAAACTATCTTATCAATGTATCTAAGTGTTTTTTTTGGGTCTTGGTATAGAAGTACTATATATTTATTCTGTGGTATAGGTAAGGTAATTGTGTTAAGTCCAGGTAACAGATACATATATTTCTATCTCTTGGTAGTGTGGTACAAACTCAATGGCGGCTATGAAGTGCACTGCAAGCCATCCACATGCTGCACTCATATTTCTCACCGACTTCAAAGCTGACATTGAGTTTGAATCACACTTTATGTATGTAACCGGTATATTCCCAGTTGCCCGTACATTGCCCTGAGGTGGTATTTGGGAATAATATGGGTTGCAAGTTGGTAATGTTTTTTAAATAATGCTACTTTGGATCTAGAGTAGCAGTGGAATAGTTAGGAAACTGTGGGTTGGATTCCCACCTGGTACCAACATTTGTGTGATGAAAATAGGTATTTGTCCTCTGTCTGGGTATTATATACTGTTAGTTTATCTGAGTATATCAGTTATCTGGTTCCCATAGTACAAGCTATGCTTAATTCTGGGTTAGATTAAAGTAAATCTTCTGAAGTAGGTAAGTTTTATATATATAGAAGACTATATATTTCACGAATTGTTGAGATAACTATATTAAGGTGATATATAAATAAATGTTTTAAATGAGATTGCCATGGCTAGGTAAATACATCATTCCTAACCTATCAACAGAAAAGAACAGTACCTATGCAAAGGAACAATGACTGACAATTAAATAAAAAAATGACCTACTATTTGAAAATCACTAACTAGGTACTAAGACATAGGTTAACTACTTAAGTTACTAACATATTGTGAGAAACAAGAGATTAAAAAACTACCTAAAACGTTTATTTTATCACCCTATCTGCTCCTTCAGTCTACCTATGAAAATAAAGCATGTAACTGTGCTGCTGGAACTTAGGAAATGATTCCAATAGTGGTAAAGATCCTGTAAGAACTATTAAAAATGTAAGATAAGAAGAATCTAAATGTAATATCCTGAAGGACTGAAACAGTGTTTGTGAATTAATGTGGTAGAATAATAATTAGAAAATGGTGTCTCCAAGTTTCTTTGGTCCCTTGATTTTTTTTATAACACCGATTTGCTATGTTCAAGAGTCCATGAAAGTACTATCACAATATACCTACCTAATTTCATTAAGATCATAGAATGACGATAAATAATTTCAAATGTAAGAGTATCAATATTTTATTATAATTTGGACTTGGATTGCATTATTAAATTAAAGGTAATCAATCAGACACAAACCAATTTTATTTATTTATTTATCTAAGATTCACAGCGTAGGCAGACCACCCACTAAGTGGACCGATGACCTGGTGAAAACTGTGGCAAGCCGATGGATGCAGAAGGTGAGCAGCCGCTCAAAGTGGCACTCTCTGGGGGAGGCCTATGTTCAGCAGTGGATGATGATGAACTATGATGAACCATCAGCTCCTCGCAGTAGGTACTGACCAGATCAATAATTACTATTAGGTAACCAGGTTTAAACATAAATTTAGATATGCCTTGCATGAGACCAGTAGGTAAGTACAATCTATGATGTATTTTTAGCTAACAGGCAATTTACTAATATTATTTCCCTTCACTTGAAACTACCTACATACATTGAAAAACTAAATAAAATACCATTAACTTTGCTAAGGTTGTATTTGGAACATCTGTGAATAAATGGATTCTATAATTAATTGTTCATCCTGTTGCAACTGAAATCATTAAATTCATTATGTGTCCCACGGGCAGCTGTGCGCTGTCTGCCTGCATAGACATGGCAAGTTATACTATAAAAAAAAATGGGAGGTAAATTCTATGGCTGTCTGTCAAACAACCTATACAATATAACCTTTTCTATTTCTGAATTAATAACACTATAAAAAGTATATTAATAAATATCAGTTATCTGGTTCCCATAGTACAAGCTATGCTTAATTATGGGTTAGATGGTGCTGTGTGTAATGTCCGCACATTTATTTATTTTCCTCTTCCTTTTCTTCTGTGTTTTTATTATAATCAAATCCTCCTTTCTAATGGGAACGCCTATGTTCAGCTGTGGACATCTGACTGGTGACATGCCTATTCATAACTTATTGGTAGGTCCTAAAATGAATAATACTACTACTACTTTCTCCATGTGTACATAATTTATATATGTTTTGCACTATAAATAATAAATAAATATCTGGACATTCACACACCGGCACCACAATCTAGCCTTAAACTAAGCAAAGCTTCTACCATGAAGACAATAATAAATTTAATACAATATTTACACCCTTGTTTCTAAATTCAACATTTTTACCAGAAATCTGCCAATACAAACGGTATATTCATGTTGCCGCAAATTCAATTCAATTATACAACTATTTTTGTTAAAAAAAGCTTACAATTGTAACTGAATTTTGAATATTTTATTAACGAATATCTATCATAATTCAATTTTGAACAGTTGACTTTTTAAATAAACATTAATAGCCCTAACACGCCCACTACTGAACATGGGCCTCCAATTTAGCAAAATTCATTAGCTACTTATATTTAAAAATGTGCATAGGTACTTAAATGTTTAAATATAATGATCACAATAATAAATCCTTTTTGTATTTTATCCATAGCATTCTTCTGTTACATATAGCTGGTTGGCAATATACAACTCCTTACTTAAAAGATATCCATGCCCTCATGTGTGTTATACAGTTATACTGTACTATTGCAGCTACATACAGTTTTTCTAAGTACTTTCAAACAATTTTTCACCTGAAACATAAGAAACAACACAGTTAATATAAAAGAAGGTATAATCTATACAAATGGGTAATTGTATAAAAAAATTACAATGAAAGAAAATTCATCATCAACCGGAAAACATCCATAATAATCATGTTAAATAAAACGATTGTATAATAAATTTAGTATGTGCATATTGAGCTAGGTGCTAGCTTAAACCCTCGGCTCAGACTCCAGTCAGGCGGTTAAGAAAAGGATGTCCCAGCTTAGGCTTTCAGGATGGATAGATGCAGGTTAAAATTGCATCATGATTCAAAATATTTCCGTACCAATAAAATTAATCTGTCCTAGAATGATATTTAAGCAATTTGTGTAGAAGTTTGTCTGCCTCCGCTTATTGTAACCATTCCATCTGAAAACAAATCATAATAAATTCTCATGGGATATGGAAATCAGATATAATCTGTGAATGGTCTATCCATGTTGTATGGTATCATCATCATCAGCTTAGTGTGATGTCTATGCGGCCTAATTATACTTACAGGGTCAAAATATCTTTTAGATGAATAAGTGTCAGATACAAACAGTGGTACCGATGTCTATTATTTATTATTTTTCTCTATGTTTTCTCTGTTAGGTTTTGTTTTGAGGAACTTTGTTATATAGATTGATAAATCTTCCCCACAAATAACATCAGTCAAAATGACCATAGTGACTTCTCTATAGATAAGCTCTTTCCATTGTCCAGTATCGCCGAGGTTGTTGGCAGTCAGCAGATTCGGTCTGCGAGCTGAAAATGAAAAAGCTATTTATCTTTCTATTCGTAATTACCTATGTAGTACCTGTATATGATGTTTTTGTACGAGTTGGATAATAAATTATTAGTTGGATAATAAATTAGAAGATCTAACTCTGAAACATTTATTGCTCAATACAGCTAGCAAGTGGCCTATGCTGCGCTTTTCGGTTCGTAGCCTTTACGGAAGCGTAAATAAAAAGGGAAAGAAAGAAAATTATACAGTAAGCCGATCAAATCCTGTCTGTCGTTTGATGATCTTTATACGTAATGGTGATGAAATGGAATAGTATTGTTTCAAATATGTTTGGTTGCACTTTTACTGACCTCAGCTCTATTATGTACTGCAATCAGGGTGGACCGTTTCTATATATACCAATGTACTCTGTGGTGGACCGGAGCCCCGGAGCCTTCGGCTTCAAACACTTCATTGTTGGCAGAAACAAGTCACACATCAATGTTCTTCAAAACAAAACCTAACAGAGAAAACATAGAGAAAAATAATAAATATAAAGGAAATGAATCCTAGAATAGGTATTATAAACTCTTTGAATGAAACTAAATAGCTAAGTTCTCTGTGGAAACTACCAAGCATAACGTTATTATACTCTTTGCTACCAACCCCGTATTCTGATTAACGCTATAATCGCTCGCAACGCTCACGTTAATTATTCAGTGTTCCAATTCAGATAATGCGCTCACGGCTTTGAGCTCTGTCCATGACTAACAACCAATCGCGGACGGCGATATTGCAAGATGACGTCGGTCATGACGTTTACAAAAGATTTCATTGTCACAGTCACGGCCATTCGGTACACGTTCTTAGCGCGATAACATTGATATTATCGATTTTAGCGTGAATCGAAATACGGCCCAAGTACAAACTAGACATAGACAAACGTCATTGTAATACACTGACTTTTTTTTTCTTATATTTTGGCTCTACACATAGTGTATTTAGCCAGTGTCAAGTATTGTAATTTTTCATCATGTTAATAGAATATTTCAGGTAAGAGTATATAATTTACTAACTTCAACTCTTAGTTAAAGGCAAAGAGTATCAGTTCGTTTTAGAAAAAGGTGGAGTGGAGTCTTTTCGTTTTTGACGCTGTTTAGCATTTTCTGCAAGTGTCAATGCCAATGTCGAGCGGAGAAAATGACAGCTGATAACGGCATATTGTGCTGTCAAAGTCATTTGCTACCTGACAATTTTTTTTTCTTATATTTTGGCTCCACAAATAGTGTATTTAGCCAGTGTCAAGTATTGTAATTTTTCATCATGTTAATTAATAGAATATTTCACGTAAAGTCAAGTCTTAGTCATAGTCCAGTCTTAGTCATGCTCCAGTAAAGTGGTGGCAACTTTATTAGAAGCTTCTATGGAATTTTGGAAGTATCACTAAAAATCACGTTTCACCACATTATATCACTTGCCTACACTCATGCTCGTAATCCAGCACTTAATGCATAAAAAGCCACCAATTTTAAACATTAACACTGGAAAAAGCATAAGTTTTGAAAAATAATACAATGCAACGACGTGACCTTTTTCACGTTCCCGCCAAAACCCACAAATTATTTTGATATGACATAACTGTACAAATGTATTTTTTTTAAGTTCGACTCATCGACTAAACGCTACTTAGCCAGAAGGTATCAAGTTAGGTACATTTTAGGGTTCCGTACCCAATGGGTAAAGCGGCAAAAATAACGAACTAATATTGTTTGGAGAACGGAAGGGAAGACATCACAAATTTTTTTTTTCAAAATGGCGGAATTCGGTCATTGCGGAAAAAAAATTCTCCGATCCGAATGAAAATTGATATCTGGGGGTCCCCAAAAATGTTGATCAACATTCTAAAATCAAATTTTGACATGCGCGATTTTTCAATAGGGTTGCCATACAAAGGTACTTTTATCAAAATATAATCTTTCCTTTATTACGCCCCTAATACGAATGTTATAGAAAAACTGTTTCTGGGGATCGAGTAGAGATGTAGTAAGGGACAAACGGAAATATTAATGAAATCGATTTTTTCAAGATGGCAGATATAGGCATATCGACATAGAGAAAAAGTGATTCGATCCGGATGAAAATTTATATATGGGAATCCCCCTAGATACTCAGTAATAATATAGGAAAAAAATTTTTATTCCGCAATTTTGAAAAGATTCATATATACAACTGAACTTTTTTATGGATCTCCAATCCGTATGAAAATTGATATCTGAGTGTCCCCAAGGATACTGATTAACATGCTATAGCTTCTTTTAGACATCCACCGTTTTTCAAAATGGCTGTCATACATACTGGCAAAGCCACCAACGCGACGACGAGCAAAGCGAGGAGGAGCTTCAAACTACCTACCGCGACGACGAGCGAAGCGTGTAGGAGCTTCAAACTACCTATCGCGACGACGAGCGAAGTGAGGAGGAGCTTCAAACTACCTACCGCAACGACGAGCGAAGCGAGGAGGAGCTTCAAACTACCCATCGCGACGACGAGCGAAGCGAGGAGGAGTTTCAAACTACCTACCGCGACGAAGAGCGAAGCGAGGAGGAGCTTCAAACTACCCATCCCGACGACGAGCGAAGCGAGGAGGAGCTTCAAACTACCTACCGCGACGACGAGCGAAGCGAGGAGGAGCTTCAAACTACCCATCGCGACGACGAGCGAAGCGAGGAGGAGCTTCAAACTACCTATCGCGACGACGAGCGAAGCGAGGAGGAGCTTCAAATTACCTAACGCGACGACGAGCGAAGCGAGGAGGAGCTTTAAACTACCTAACGCGACGACGAGCGAAGCGAGGAGGAGCTTCAAACTACCTAACGCGACGACGAGCGAAGCGAGGAGGAGCTTCAAACTACCTATCGCGACGACGAGCGAAGCGAGGAGGAGCTTCAAACTACCTACCGCGACGACGAGCGAAGCGAGGAGGAGCTTCCAACTACCTCTGAAAAAATAAAACAAAATTGCCACCATGCAAAATTAAAACGCGCATACTATCGGAACCAATAGAGGCAAGAATAGCGTATTTGGACTCAT
The DNA here is from genome assembly GCA_963580505.1 of Ennomos erosarius. Taxonomy (NCBI): domain Eukaryota; kingdom Metazoa; phylum Arthropoda; class Insecta; order Lepidoptera; family Geometridae; genus Ennomos; species Ennomos erosarius. The sequence goes on from OY756978.1 coordinate 9,467,644, forward strand.
GTTAAAGAGAACAACGGAGGCTTTCTTACAGTCCTAAAATAATTCAAAGATGGCGGATTCAAAATGGCGCTCGATTTTATAGTAACTCAGATTCGGCTGATATTTTATATTTGAGGGTTTTAAAGGATGCTGATTTCAAATTTTGACCTTTTACTTGACTGACAGCATTTTTCAAGATGGCCGCCATGCAAAAGTCAGATCAATTATCATTTTCTTTGAAAAATACCGCTGTTTTGTACTAATTCTTGCAAAATTTAAAGTTTAGCACAAAGTATAAGGGTTTTATAAATACAACAGCCACGAAAACACCCACGCGGGCCGCTCGCGGCCCGCGCACAGAGCAAAATTCTAGTCTTAATCTTAATCTTAACATCTTATCTTATCTTAACATCTTAACAGATATATAAAGCTAAAAAACGGTGACAGATGATTTATTGACATGAATGTTTTCGTAAGAAGGAGCCATCGGACGACCTTACAATCTATGAGAGATTTGTGCGGAAAAATCCCGAGGCAAAGAATTAAATATGTCAGCATCAGAAAGTGGTACCAGGAAGAAGTTCCAGATGGGATCTCGGAAACGGTAAGAGATAAAGATAAACTAATTGAACGAAAATGTAGTAAACCTTGGGACGATTCTAAATAAACAATAAAAAAAGGTACCTCTTATACAAAAAATCATATTTTTCATACAAAAACCGAAAAATACTTACTCAGAAAGTCATATATTCCTGTCCTGTCATCCAGTAAGAAACTTTATCGGCTCTCAAATAAGGTCGTTAATCGTATGAAATAAGATGGCCGCATACGGCTAACTTCAGTTTCATGTTTTGACATTTGACGTATATAGCAAAGTTCTCTGTGCATTTGACTAGATAGATATGGCGGCCACAGAGATGGCGGCGGTTTAATTTTTGTTTGTAATAATAAAAACAACATTATTTATGTATGTGAGACAAGTAATAGGGGGAATTCTGTGATGTGAGAATAGAACCAGCCTATTTGTTCCCGTGGGTGTCATTTGCTGTGGGTTCTGACACGTATAGCAACAAGTAAGTCATATGATAAACGAAATTTACTACTATACAAGATAAGCAAGTAAAAGCAGACTCAAAATATACTGCAGAAATGCATAGACTAGGTACTTATTCTAAGCATTAGCATAAAATGATAACAATACCAGGAACAAATTATGCTCTTCACCCAGAACACACTAAAATTCTATGCTTGTTTATTAGTACCTAAAGTATTAATATCCTCCTTGTTTTTTATTAACTCAATGCTACCTTGTCTCATTTTCAGAGTTCCAACCTATAAAAGATCCAAAAAACAAGCGCTCAGTGATGGATGTTAATTATGACAGAGGTTTTTCCTCTGTCATAATTTGGAGTTTGGTTTAGCATCAGGTAAATAATTAGGTCACCTATTACTGTAAACCTTCTTGTTAGCCTATATAATATATTAATTCTGTGGCTGTGTGGTATGCTACTACCACACTATAGATACAGTTTTTATTATTTAATCTTCTAAGCTTATGGGGAAACTGTGAATAATAGCTTAATATAGATTTAGGGTGGGTATTTTCACCAATAGTTGAGGTAAACAAAGCAATTTTATGAAGTAAGTATGTATATATTTATTTGTAGTATGTATAATGGTGTAATTTATGTTATCTTATTTAGAATCAGCAAGTTGAAGTGGCAATGGGCAAGCCACATCACTCGTAGAACTGACAACAGAAGGGAAAAAAGGTGGGCCGCTAACCTGGTGACCATAACCATGGGGAGCCGATGGATGCAGAAAGCAAGCAGTCTCTTAAAGCGGCATTCTTTGGGGGAGGCCTGGTTGTCTTCATGTTGTTGATGATGATACAAATTGGTTTTTATTCAAAGAAAGCATGCAAAATCAAAATGAAACAATTCAATATAATAATAATAGTTATGTAGGTGTATAAAATTATATAATGAGGTGCTACTTATGTCATATAAAGACAGTTTCTCTTTTCTATTGTTATATAAACTATCTTATCAATGTATCAAAGTGTTTTTTTTTGGGTCTTGGTATAGAAGTACTATATATTTATTCTGTGGTATAGGTAAGGTAATTGTGTTAAGTCCAGGTAACAGATACGTATATTTCTATCTCTTGGTAGTGTGGTACAAACTCAATGGCGGCTATGAAGTGCATTCCAAGCCATCCACATGCTGCACTCATACTTCTCACCGACTTCAAAGCTGACATTGAGTTTGAATCACACTTTATGTATGTAACCGGTATATTCCCAGTTGCCCGTACATTGCCCTGAGGTGGTATTTGGGAATAATATGCAGGGTTGCAAGTTGGTAATGTTTTTTAAATAATGCTACTTTGGATCTAGAGTTGCAGTGGAATAGTTAGGAAACTGTGGGTTGGATTCCCACCTGGTACCAACATTTGTGTGATGAAAATAGGTATTTGTCCTCTGTCTGGGTATTATATACTGTTAGTTTATCTGAGTATATCAGTTATCTGGTTCCCATAGTACAAGCTATGCTTAATTCTGGGTTAGATGGTGCTGTGTGTAATGTCCACACATTTATTTATTTTCCTCTTCCTTTTCTTCTGTGTTTTTATTATAATCAAATCCTCCTTTCTAATGGGAATGCCTATGTTCAGCTGTGGACATCTGACTGGTGACATGCCTATTCATAACTTATTGGTAGGTCCTAAAATGAATAATACTACTACTACTATAACACAAACCTCATGAGTAAGGGAGAGAGCTTAGCTCGGTGTTTCCTGTGTGCAGAACTAAAGTTACCAATATGGCTTGTAGAATCATTCCCTACACAAGAGGAATTTAATCCAGGAAAGCATAAAAAGCATAGTAACTACAGTAATCCTTCAGTTTAATAAATTCAAAAATGTACAGTACCTATAACAAATACAACTGTGTAACATTATTATCTTTATCATTTTCAGGTTACAAAAGAAGGGAAAGAGTCAAAAAAACTGCCCAAAACCTAGATTTTTACCACCCTATCTGCCCTTTCAGTCTACCTGTGATCATAAAGCATGTAACTGTGCTGCTGGAACTTAGGAAATGATTCCAATAGTGGTAAAGATCCTAAGAAGAATGTAAATGTAATATCCTGAAGGACTGAAACAGTGTTTGTGAATTAATGTGGTAAAATAATAATTAGAAAATGGTGTCTCAAAGTTTCTTTGGTCCCTTGATTTATTTTTATAACACCGATGTACTATGTTCAAGAGTCCATGAAAGTACTATCACAATATACCAATCATAATAATAGTGTGATCTAAGATTCACAGCGTAGGCAGACCCCCCACTAAGTGGACCGACGACCTGGTGAAAATCGCGGTGAGCCGATGGATGCAGGAGGTGAGCAGCTGCTCAAAGTGGCACTTTCTGGGAGAGGCCTATGTTCAGCAGTGGACGGCTACAGACTGTTGATGATGATGATGTACTATGATGAACCATCAGCTCCTCGCAGTAGGTACTGACCAGATCAATAATTACTATTAGGTACCAGGTTTAAACATAAATTAAGATATGCCTTGCATGAGACCAGTAGGTAAGTACAATCTATGTATGTATTTTTAGCTAACAGGCAATTTACTAATATTATTTCCCTTCATTTGAAACTACCTACATACATTGAAAAAAAAGTAAATAAAACACCATTAACTTTGCTAAGGTTGTATTTGGAACATCTGTGAATAAATGGATTCTATAATTAATTGTTCACCCTGTTGCAACTGAAATCATTTGTTTCATGCAGTCATTGCAGCCTGCTGTAATATCTGGTATCCATACATCTGATCAAGTTCTTGATTACAGCAAAAATAGGGCTGCAAAAGAAAATAATTTAAGGTAAATTTACTATTAATTCCATAAAAGCATTATTATGCATCAACAACCATCAGACATTACAAAATAGCTTTTATTCACTGAATTTTTATACTAATAGTCATTACTACTAACATATTTATTGTTTTGACAGTGTTTGGGCTGTTTTTCGTTTGTACCGGATAAGACCACACTGTATTAGTATCATAAAAAATTACAGTGTCTAATGCATTTTTAGATAAAGCAAAAATCTTTTTAGGTTCCCAAAGAGTAAAATGGACACATAGCTGAGACTGTGCTGTTCGTTTGTCTGTCACCAGGCTGTATTTCATGAACCATGATAGTTAAAACACAGTTTTCACAGATGGTGTATTTCTGTTGCTGCCAATACAACAAATACAACAAACATGATTTTTTTCAACTTGCACTTGCCTGTTTATTTATATTACTTTCGTTTTTTTACATGCTACACTTTACCCACGTACAAACTTCAAATGGTTTTAGGTTGATATTTAACACATTAACATAGATTTAGAATCTAGACCTATGCAATTAAGGTACAAAGCTAAGCAGATGACGAGATGGCAAATAAACAGAATTCGCCTGTGTAACAAATATGGCGTGATTTAAAGGAATTCTTCTATGGAGATAATGTTATAATTATTATACCTATATGTGCATAGATAAATGTGAAGAAAATCACCACATGAACCACAGCTTTCCATGATCTTGCTGCTGGGTGTTTATTTATGTGATTCCTTTTATTAAAATGTACATTTATTGCTTAATATTGTTTATTGTGTTGTTGTTTACAAGATTCACAACAGATATTCAGCACGGAATTTATCACAGAGTACATTGGTAAAGATTGAAAGAATTTATACGCATCACAGAGTACATTGGTAATACGCATTACATCATTTTTTTTTATATGTTGGCTCCTAACATAGTGTATTAAGCCAGTGTCAAGTATTGTATATTTTCATCGAGTTTTAGAATATTTTACGTAGTCAAATCTTAGTCATAGTCATAGTCCAGTCTAAATCATGCTCAAGTAAAGTGGTGGCAACTTTACAAGAAGCTTCTATGGAATTTTGGAAGCAACACGAAAAACCACATTATAACACTTGACCACACTCATGCACGTAATTCCGCACTTAATGCGTAAAACGCCACCAATTTTAAACATCAACACTGGAAAAAGCACAAGTTTTGAGAAATAATACAATGCAATGACGTGAACTTATTCACTTTCCCGCCAAAACTCCATTTTTCTATTTATTTTATTTTGTATTTGTAAAGTAACTTTTTTTTATTTTAATGACCAAAGAGTATGTAACTTTCAGTATTTACCAATGTACTCTGTGGTATGTAACGCTTTTAATGACAATTCTTGCCCCGTGTTCCAATTCACGCTGTAATCGATAATATCAAACTTCTTATTAAGGCCGTATTCCGTTTCATGCTGTAATAATATCGATATAATCACGCTAAATACGCGTATTGAATGGCCGTGAGTGCGACAACGATATCCTTTGACAAACGTCATGACCGACGCCATCTTGCGATATCAACGACTGTGATTGGTAGTTTCGGGTCATTGACAGCGCACAAAGTCGTGAGCGTAATATCTGAATCAGAACGAATTATCAACGTGAGCGTTGTGAGCGATTATAGCGATTACAGCGTGAATCGGAATACAGGGTACAAGTTGAGTTGAGGTAGGGATGTGACCTACAGACTATTATTCGCCAAATGTGACCTAAGGGAGGGCAAACCGATTTTTAATATTAAATTAATAAATTTTATTGGACGAAAAAAATCGATTATCCGTAAATCGTTTCATTTTGATAAAAATAATTGTTTTTCAAATTGTTCTTTTTTTGGTGTGCGTAATGGAAAAAAACAAAAACATTAAATTAACTTCATTGCTAAGTCGTCTCCAAGTTGGAGAACCCCAAGGGATCTCAGAAACGGTAACAGATAAAAATAAACTAATGGAACGAAAAAATGTATTCTAAACCAGTCATAAAAATTAGTACCTTTCATACAAAAACGTGGTTTTTATATAAAGTTGTAATGCACCTATCATTTTTTAACTGAAGCTTATAAGAAAAGAAACTAGATGGCGTTGTACGACTCTAAAACACGCAAGCGTTTTATACCCGAACTACAGTGGTAGAGAAATGAACAAAAATAATAAGCATGAAAAATTTAAACGCTTATAAATCGTAAACGGTAAAAGGTAGGTGGGGGGTGCTCGACTAAAATGTTATAGAGCACCATGGCATGGGGGCTTTCGATGGATTTTAGATGGTCGTCATGAAAATCCAAGATAGCGGCCATTTTGAAAGTTGGTCCGATCCGGCTGATTTTATGCATCGGGGGGTTTTTGGGGACCCTAATTCGATATTTGAAAAAATATTTTGGATCCCGCCATTTTTAAAGATGGCTGCCATACAATTTTTTTTTTCATTTTTGGCTCATTGTTTCTCGAAACCTATGGGAAATTTTGAACTTTTTTTTTTAAATTTGTATGAAAGTGGACAATCGAAATTCAAAATATTTCATGAACTGGTCTTCCGACCTTCCATCATCGTGACCATCAACTGCCTGGCTAAACGGTGTGAGATGGGTCATATGCGTTCTCAGGAATGTCATAGCAAACCCTGGGACGATTTTAGAGAAAATAAAAAAAATCCAAAATGGCGGAAAAAAAAATCTTCCATACAAATTTAAACCGGAAATGACGTCGAAACCATGATACTTTAGTATAAAGAGCTCGAACTAATATTGTTTGGAGGCCAAAAGGGAAAAGAACACAAAATTTTTTTTTTTCAATATGGCGGAAATTTTGGTCATGGCGGAAAAAAAAAATTCTCCGATCCGGATCAAAATCGATATCTGACGGTCCCCAAGGATGCTGATCAACATTCTAAAATCAAATTTTGACATGCGCCATTTTTCAATAGGGTTGCCATACAAAGGTGATTTTAACGAAATATGAACTTTCCTTTTTTACGCCTCCAATATGAATGTAATAGAAAAGTTGTTTCTGGGGATCGAGTAAAGATGTATAAAGGAACAAAACAGAACACAAATGAAATTGATTTTTTCAAGATGGCGGATGGAGACGTATCGACTTATAGAAAAAGTTATCCGATCCGGATGAAAATCGATATCTAAGACTCCCCCTAGATACTTAGCAAGAATATGGGGAAAAAATTTTGATTCCGCCATTTTGAAAAATTTCATTCATTTTACCGAACTTTTTTATGGATCTCCAATCCGTATGAAAATTGATATCTGAGTGTCCCCAAGGATACTGATTAACATGCTTTAGCTTCTTTTAGACATCCACCGTTTTTCAAAATGGCTGCCATACATATTTTCAAAACCACCAATGCGACGACGAGCGAAGCGAGGAGGAGCTTCGAACTACCTATTGCGACGACGAGCGAAGCGAGGAGGAGCTTCAAACTACCTACCGCGACGACGAGCGAAGCGAGGAGGAGCTTCAAACTACCTACCGCGACGACGAGCGAAGCGAGGAGGAGCTTCAAACTACCTACCGCGACGACGAGCGAAGCGAGGAGGAGCTTCAAACTACCTACCGCGACGACGAGCGTAGCGAGGAGGAGCTTCAAACTACCTATCACGACGACGAGCGAAGCGAGGAGGAGCTACAAACTACCTATTGCGATGACGAGTGAAGCGAGGAGGAGCTTCAAACTACCTATCGCGACGACGATCAAACTACCCATTGCTACGTTTACAATGTTTTACTAATGCGACGTTTTTTAATTGGCTTTAGCTAATCTAACCTAACTTCAACACCACTAACCTTTTTTTACCTAACAACTGAATATTTTCGGGAACCTTGAATAAAATAGACACTCTTTGAAGAAACATAACAAAATGGCCGCCATGCAAAATTAAAAGGCGCACACTATCGAAACTAATAGAGGCAAGCATAGCGTGTTTGGACTCATGTTACAGAGAACAACGAAGGCTTTCTTACAGTCTTAAAATAATTCAAAGATGGCGGATTCAAAATGGCGCCCGATTTTATAGTAACTCGGATTCGGCTGATATTTTATATTTGGGGGTTTTAAAGGATGCTGATTTCAAATTTTGACCTTTTACTTGACTGACAGCATTTTTCAAGATGGCCGCCATGCAAAGTCAAGCGCATTATCATTTTCTTTGAAAAATACCGCTGTTTTGTACTAATACTTGCAAAATTACAAGTTTAAACTAAAGTATAACATTTTTATAAATACAACAGCCACGAAAACGTCCTCGCGGGCCGCACGCGGCCCGCGCACGGAGCAAAATACTAGTCTTAATCTTAACAGATATATAAAGCTAAAAAACGGTGACAGATCATGTTGACATGAATGTTCCCGAAAACTGGCCCATAGGATGATTTGGAAATGTACTAGAGATATGTACGGAAAAATCCCGAGGCAAAGAATTAAATATGTCAGCATCAGAAAGTGGTACCAGGAAGAAGTTCCAGATGGGATCTCGGAAACGGTAAGAGATAAAAATAAACTAATAGAACAAAAATGTAGTAAACCTTGGGACGATTCTAAATAAACAATAAAAAAAGGTACCTCTCATACAAAAACATATATTTTTCATACAAAAACCGAAAAATACGTACTCAGAAAGTTGTATATTCCTGTCCTGTCATCCAGTAAGAAACTCTATCTGGCCTCGAATAAGGTCGATAATCGTATGAAATAAGATGGCCGCATACGGCTAACTTCAGTTTCATGTTTTGACATTTGACGTATATAGCAAAGTTCTCTGTGCATTTGACTAGATAGATATGGCGGCCACAGAGATGGCGGCGGTTTAATTTTTGTTTGTAATAAGAAAAACAACATTATTTATGTATGTGAGACAAGTAATAAGGGGAATTCTGTGATGTGAGAATAGAACCAGCCTATTCGTTCCCGTGGGTATCATTTGCACGTTCTGACACGTATAGCAACAAGTAAGTCTTATGATAAACGAAATTTACTACTATACAAGATAAGCAAGTAAAAGCAGACTCGAAATATACTGCAGAAATGCATAGACTAGGTACTTATTCTAAGCATTAGCATAAAATGATAACAATACCAGGAACAAATTATGCTCTTCACCCAGAACACACTAAAATTCTATGCTTGTTTATTAGTACCTAAAGTATTAATATCCACCTTGTTTTTTATTAACTCAATGCTACCTTGTCTCATTTTCAGAGTTCCAACCTATAAAAGATCCAAAAAACAAGCGCTCAGTGATGGATGTTAATTATGACAGAGGAAAAACAGGAGTTTGGTTTAGCATCAGGTAAATAATTAGGTCACCTATTACTGTAAACCTTCTTGTTAGCCTATATAATATATTAATTCTGTGGCTGTGTGGTATGCTACTACCACACTATAGATACATTTTTTATTATTTAATCTTCTAAGCTTATGGGGAAACTGTGAATAATAGCTTAATATAGATTTAGGGTGGGTATTTTCACCAATAGTTGAGGTAAACAAAGCAATTTTATGAAGTAAGTATGTATATATTTATATGTAGTATGTATAATGGTGTAATTTATGTTATCTTATTTAGAAGTGGCAATGGGCAAGCCACATCACTCGTAGAACTGACAACAGAAGGGAAAAAAGGTGGGCCGCTAACCTGGTGACCATAACCATGGGGAGCCGATGGATGCAGAAAGCAAGCAGTCTCTTAAAGTGGCATTCTTTGGGGGAGGCCTGGTTGTCTTCATGTTGTTGATGATGATACAAATTGGTTTTTATTCAAAGATTCAATATAATAATAATAGTTATGTAGGTGTATAAAATTATATAATGAGGTGCTACTTATGTCATGTAAAGACAGTTTCTCTTTTCTATTGTTATATAAACTATCTTATAAATGTATCTAAGTGTTTTTTTTTTTGGGTCTTGGTATAGAAGTACTATATATTTATTCTGTGGTATAGGTAAGGTAATTGTGTTAAGTCCAGGTAATGAATACATATATTTCTATCTCTTGGTAGTGTGGTACAAACTCAATGGCGGCTATGAAGTGCATTCCAAGCCATCCACATGCTGCACTCATACTTCTCACCGACTTCAAAGCGGACATTGAGTTTGAATCACACTTTATGTATGTAACCGGTATATTCCCAGTTGCCCGTACATTGCCCTGAGGTGGTTTTTGGGAATAATATGCAGGGTTGCAAGTTGGTAATGTTTTTTAAATAATGCTACTTTGGATCTAGAGTTGCAGTGGAATAGTTAGGAAACTGTGGGTTGGATTCCCACCTGGTACCAACATTTGTGTGATGAAAATAGGTATTTGTCCTCTGTCTGGGTATTATATACTGTTAGTTTATCTGAGTATATCAGTTATCTGGTTCCCATAGTACAAGCTATGCTTAATTCTGGGTTAGATGGTGCTGTGTGTATATGTCCACACATTTATTTATTTTCCTCTTCCTTTTCTTCTGTGTTTTTATTATAATCAAATCCTCCTTTCTAATGGGAATGCCTATGTTCAGCTGTGGACATCTGACTGGTGACATGCCTATTCATAACTTATTGGTAGGTCCTAAAATGAATAATACTACTACTACTTTAACACAAACCTCATGAGTAAGGGAGAGAGCTTAGCTCGGTGTTTCCTGTGTGCAGAACTAAAGTTACCAATATGGCTTGTAGAATCATTTCCTACACAAGAGGAATTTAATCCAGGAAAGCATAAAAAGCATAGTAACTACAGTAATCCTTCAGTTTAATAAATTCAAAAATGTACAGTACCTATAACAAATACAACTGTGTAACATTATTATCTTTATCATTTTCAGGTTACAAAAGAAGGGAAAGAGTCAAAAAAACTGCCCAAAACCTAGATTTTTACCACCCTATCTGCCCTTTCAGTCTACCTGTGATCATAAAGCATGTAACTGTGCTGCTGGAACTTAGGAAATGATTCCAATAGTGGTAAAGATCCTAAGAAGAATGTAAATGTAATATCCTGAAGGACTGAAACAGTGTTTGTGAATTAATGTGGTAAAATAATAATTAGAAAATGGTGTCTCAAAGTTTCTTTGGTCCCTTGATTTATTTTTATAACACCGATGTACTATGTTCAAGAGTCCATGAAAGTACTATCACAATATACTAATCATAATAATAGTGTGATCTAAGATTCACAGCGTAGGCAGACCCCCCACTAAGTGGACCGACGACCTGGTGAAAACCGCGGTGAGCCGATGGATGCAGGAGGTGAGCAGCTGCTCAAAGTGGCACTTTCTGGGAGAGGCCTATATTCAGCAGTGGACGGCTACAGACTGTTGATGATGATGATGGACTATGATGAACCATCAGCTCCTCGCAGTAGGTACTGACCAGATCAATAATTACTATTAGGTACCAGGTTTAAACATAAATTAAGATATGCCTTGCATGAGACCAGTAGGTAAGTACAATCTATGTATGTATTTTTAGCTAACAGGCAATTTACTAATATTATTTCCCTTCATTTGAAACTACCTACATACATTGAAAAAAAAGTAAATAAAACACCATTAACTTTGCTAAGGTTGTATTTGGAACATCTGTGAATAAATGGATTCTATAATTAATTGTTCACCCTGTTGCAACTGAAATCATTTGTTTCATGCAGTCATTGCAGTCTGCTGTAATATCTGGTATCCATACATCTGATCAAGTTCTTGGTTACAGCAAAAATAGGGCTGCAAAAGAAAATAATTTAAGGTGAATTTACTATTAATTCCATAAAAGCATTATTATGCATCAACAACCATCAGACATTACAAAATAGCTTTTATTCACTGAATTTTTATACTAATAGTCATTACTACTAACATATTTATTGTTTTGACAGTGTTTGGGCTGTTTTTCGTTTGTACCGGATAAGACCACACGGTATTAGTATCATAAAAAATTACAGTGTCAAATTAAATGTAAAAATTACAGAAATGTTTTGGAATATGGGGGTCAGTTTCAAGCTTGTGTGTATATTCATTATTTTTTTGTAAGTGTGGCGTTTCAATAAAGTGTTTTATCTATCTGTAGAATTATGAGGTGCTACCTACGTCATGTAAAGATAAGTTGCTCTTTCTATGTAAACTGTATCTTACCTAAATAAAGAAATGTATCTATGAGTTTTTTTTGTGTCTCAGTATAAGGTAATGGTGGTGGATCATCAACTGTTATATTATTCAAATTTAAAATTATTAGGGCAGGATTTATATATCTAGCTACCTAGAACTTTATTAATTTTGGTGGATTTTTCATACTATTATCTGAACCCGACTGAAAAAATAGAGGATTTTTTATTTTCTTAATTCTTAATTCTTAATTCTTAACAGATATATAAAGCTAAATAAAGCTAAATAAAGCTAAATAAAGCTAAATAAAGCTAAAAAGATATATAAAGCTAAAATACGGTGACAGATGATTTATTGACATGAATGTTTTCGTAAGAAGGAGCCATCGGACGACCTTACAATCTATGAGAGATATGTACGGAAAAATCCCGAGGCCAAAAATTAAATATGTCAGCATCAGAAAGTGGTACCAGGAAGAAGTTCCAGATGGGATCTCGGAAACGGTAAGAGATAAAGATAAACTAATTGAACAAAAATGTAGTAAATTTTGGGACGATTCTAAATAAACAATAAAAAAAGGTACCTTTCATACAAAAAAACATATTTTTCATACAAAAACCGAAAAATACTTACTCAGAAAGTCATATATTCCTGTCCTGTCATCCAGTAAGAAACTTTATCGACTCTCAAATAAGGTCGTTAATCGTATGAAATAAGATGGCCGCATACGGCTAACTTCAGTTTCATGTTTTGACATTTGACGTATATAGCAAAGTTCTCTGTGCATTTGACTAGATAGATATGGCGGCCACAGAGATGGCGGCGGTTTAATTTTTGTTTGTAATAAGAAAAACAACATTATTTATGTATGTGAGACAAGTAATAAGGGGAATTCTGTGATGTAAGAATAGAACCAGCCTATTTGTTCCCGTGGGTGTCAACAAGTAAGCAACAAGTAAGTCTTATGATAAACGAAATTTACTACTATAGAAGATATATAAGCAAGTAAAAGCAGACTCGAAATATACTGCAGAAATGCATAGACTAGGTACTTATTCTAAGCATTAGCATAAAATGATAACAATACCAGGAACAAATTATGCTCTTCACCCAGAACACACTAAAATTCTATGCTTGTTTATTAGTACCTAAAGTATTAATATCCACCTTGTTTTTTATTAACTCAATGCTACCTTGTCTCATTTTCAGAGTTCCAACCTATAAAAGATCCAAAAAACAAGCGCTCAGTGATGGATGTTAATTATGACAGAGGAAAAACAGGAGTTTGGTTTAGCATCAGGTAAATAATTAGGTCACCTATTACTGTAAACCTTCTTGTTAGCCTATATAATATATTAATTCTGTGGCTGTGTGGTATGCTACTACCACACTATAGATACATTTTTTATTATTTAATCTTCTAAGCTTATGGGGAAACTGTGAATAATAGCTTAATATAGATTTAGGGTGGGTATTTTCACCAATAGTTGAGGTAAACAAAGCAATTTTATGAAGTAAGTATGTATATATTTATATGTAGTATGTATAATGGTGTAATTTATGTTATCTTATTTAGAATCAGCAAGTTGAAGTGGCAATGGGCAAGCCACATCACTCGTAGAACTGACAACAGAAGGGAAAAAAGGTGGGCCGCTAACCTGGTGACCATAACCATGGGGAGCCGATGGATGCAGAAAGCAAGCAGTCTCTTAAAGTGGCATTCTTTGGGGGAGGCCTGGTTGTCTTCATGTTGTTGATGATGATACAAATTGGTTTTTATTCAAAGATTCAATATAATAATAATAGTTATGTAGGTGTATAAAATTATATAATGAGGTGCTACTTATGTCATGTAAAGACAGTTTCTCTTTTCTATTGTTATATAAACTATCTTATCAATGTATCTAAGTGTTTTTTTTTTTGGGTCTTGGTATAGAAGTACTATATATTTATTCTGTGGTATAGGTAAGGTAATTGTGTTAAGTCCAGGTAATGAATACATATATTTCTATCTCTTGGTAGTGTGGTACAAACTCAATGGCGGCTATGAAGTGCATTCCAAGCCATCCACATGCTGCACTCATACTTCTCACCGACTTCAAAGCGGACATTGAGTTTGAATCACACTTTATGTATGTAACCGGTATATTCCCAGTTGCCCGTACATTGCCCTGAGGTGGTTTTTGGGAATAATATGCATACAACTGTGTAACATTATTATCTTTATCATTTTCAGGTTACAAAAGAAGGGAAAGAGTCAAAAAAACTGCCCAAAACCTAGATTTTTACCACCCTATCTGCCCTTTCAGTCTACCTGTGATCATAAACCATGTAACTGTGCTGCTGGAACTTAGGAAATGATTCCAATAGTGGTAAAGATCCTAAGAAGAATGTAAATGTAATATCCTGAAGGACTGAAACAGTGTTTGTGAATTAATGTGGTAAAATAATAATTAGAAAATGGTGTCTCAAAGTTTCTTTGGTCCCTTGATTTATTTTTATAACACCGATGTACTATGTTCAAGAGTCCATGAAAGTACTATCACAATATACCAATCATAATAATAGTGTGATCTAAGATTCACAGCGTAGGCAGACCCCCCACTAAGTGGACCGACGACCTGGTGAAAACCGCGGTGAGCCGATGGATGCAGGAGGTGAGCAGCTGCTCAAAGTGGCACTTTCTGGGAGAGGCCTATGTTCAGCAGTGGACGGCTACAGACTGTTGATGATGATGATGGACTATGATGAACCATCAGCTCCTCGCAGTAGGTACTGACCAGATCAACTTAGGTACCAGGTTTAAACATAAATTAAGATATGCCTTGCATGAGACCAGTAGGTAAGTACAATCTATGTATGTATTTTTAGCTAACAGGCAATTTACTAATATTATTTCCCTTCATTTGAAACTGCCTACATACATTGAAAAAAAAGTAAATAAAACACCATTAACTTTGCTAAGGTTGTATTTGGAACATCTGTGAATAAATGGATTCTATAATTAATTGTTCACCCTGTTGCAACTGAAATCATTTGTTTCATGCAGTCATTGCAGTCTGCTGTAATATCTGGTATCCATACATCTGATCAAGTTCTTGGTTACAGCAAAAATAGGGCTGCAAAAGAAAATAATTTAAGGTGAATTTACTATTAATTCCATAAAAGCATTATTATGCATCAACAACCATCAGACATTACAAAATAGCTTTTATTCACTGAATTTTTATACTAATAGTCATTACTACTAACATATTTATTGTTTTGACAGTGTTTGGGCTGTTTTTCGTTTGTACCGGATAAGACCACACGGTATTAGTATCATAAAAAATTACAGTGTCAAATTAAATGTAAAAATTAAATTTAATGTAAAAATTACAGAAATGTTTTGGAATATGGGGGTCAGTTTCAAGCTTGTGTGTATATTCATTATTTTTTTGTAAGTGTGGTGTTTCAATAAAGTGTTTTATCTATCTGTAGAATTATGAGGTGCTACCTACGTCATGTAAAGATAAGTTGCTCTTTCTATGTAAACTGTATCTTACCTAAATAAAGAAATGTATCTATGAGTTTTTTTTGTGTCTCAGTATAAGGTAATGGTGGTGGATCATCAACTGTTATATTATTCAAATTTAAAATTATTAGGGCAGGATTTATATATCTAGCTACCTAGAACTTTATTAATTTTGGTGGATTTTTCATACTATTATCTGAACCCGACTGAAAAAATAGAGGATTTTTTATTTTAATCTTATATAGATAGGTAGGTAGGTACAACCGATGGGGAAAAAAGGTTTTTGAGTGGCGACCACGGACCGAAAGATGCAGCGTAGACTGGCTCCCTACTAAGTGGACCGATGATCTGGTGAAAACCGCAGGGAGCTGACGGATGCAGGAGGCGAGCAGCCGCTCAAGGTGGCGCTCTCTGGGGGAGGCCTATGTTCAGCGGGGTTCAGCAGTGGATGTCTTCAGGCTGTTGATGATACATTATTTATACAGGTGCTTGATGGTCAGGCAGCGTTCCCCTTGATCCGTAGTATACCTAATCAATCTAAAGAAAAAGAACTACATCTCTCTGAACATAAGCTTTTTTTATAGAGTGCCACTTTGACCGGCTACTTGCATCCTACATCCATCAGCTCCTTGCATGTCTGACCAGATCAATTATTACCAATTATAGTTATGCATGTTTGTCCAGCTAACAGGCACTTACCTTGCCCTTTTAGGGCTTTGTTACCTTTATAAAATGAAAAAATAAAAAAAACACCATTTACTATAAAGTTCTTATATTGTGGTATTCAAGCCGTCACCGCCGTATGTTGTGATGCTTTAGGCTTCACATCAACAACCATCAGAGATTCACTGCTGAACATGGGCATCCTCTATAATATGCCACTTTGGACACTTATCATAGGGGGCTATAAACTTTGTAAACAGGGTGAATTCTATGAGGGGCTTGCTTGGTAGGCAGCTTGGAGATGGCAAACATTTCAATACATTTGTATCCATGGATTTTCCCCTTTAGACAGCTCTTACGGGACCAACATAGGCTTATCAGTAAAACAGATAATAACGGCCCAAATATCTTGACTTAGAATTGTGTTATAAAACATTGAGAGCTGTTCAGCAGCTGCATAGTCACATAAGTACACTTCACAGTTTTAATATTTGGAGGTATATAGTATATGGGGTAATAAGATTAGCCATGTTAAATTTCTGAATGAGTAATTTATAGGTAGGTATTAAACATTGAATAGGTATTTGAAGTAAACCTCTTGGGAATTGGGTAATAACTGTGTAATAATGGTTTGTTCGCATGAGTTCAACTTTTATTAATGTATATAACTTTTATCTAATCTTCGCATGTATCTAACTTATTTATGCATGGTTCTTCTGAGTCAGTAAAATTTATAGCATCATATTGTTTGTCCTGGTGCTGAATTGTCCACTACATACACCATTCAGACTTTTACAGTCATGAACATACAGCATAAATGAAGTATTCCTCATCAGTAGGTAATCTGTAAAAAAAATAGGTCTTAATATACTTGACACAGATCTAGCTAAGAATCAGGACATCTAAATGGACTATTTTACATCTTTCTGCTTATTATACTTACCTATATTATAGCATTCAGTTCAGTTCAGCTGTGGAGAGATATTTACATAACCACTATTTTGCTGTCGCACAAAATTATAGCACAACAAACTCTTTTTTTTATTTCATCCATGCATCAAACAAAGACTTTTAATATAGGTATTCAAACATAATTGCAGCTACAGTTGAAAATAATAAGTTTAGGTAGGTACCTAACCTAACTAAACTTATTATTTTCATGTGCGAAGAACATATTCTAAGTGAATGAATGCAGCGTTTTATATTAGGTACCTACCTACTAAATCACGTAAACATCCACAGCTTCCTTATCTTACTACTGGGTATTCAAGTCTCTGCTCTTGTCTTATAAGAAAACTGGAAAAAATGCATTTATTTTAATAAGTTTGTTAAAGACGATTTCTACATCTTTACCAATGTACTCTGTGATTTCTACATTTTCGACAATAGGTGCGTTCCAGTTGCACTTCTTTATTTTAGATCAAAGAGCAGGTGAAAACTCATATGATTTCATAAATCACTCGGGTCCTTTTTGGAACATACTCTGCTACAAATTATCGCAGAATGATTAATCACACTTAAGAATCGGGGCTTCGGATTTTATAATACGAGAGTAGCATCAGCGGTGAATATCGGTTCAGAAAACAAACTAAGACCTGTAAGGTCTTTTCATAAAGTACCTTCAATCGCCATGGATCATAATCTCACTAGGCATTTGAAAAATCCGTCTGTTAAAAATCACAGCCTATGTAAAATAGCAGATGAAATCACGGTCACTGAAAAAAAACATATATGATGAAATGATTATGATTTTAAAGAAGCAATCATTTCCACGCCTACGCAGAACCAGACCTTTAAAATCACTCGTGAATTCACAGAGTAAAAATTGTTTTCAGTGTTCTTAAATAGGCTTGACAATTCAGAAAATAGGTATGTATCACAAAATATAAAACGAAAGGGTTTATAGTCGTCAGCTTAGCTTGAAACACTGACAGTGACAGATAGTGATACACACCTATTTAACGCCATCTATTGGGTCATATTTAAATTACAATTTCTTTGTTTTAATAAAACAGCTCATTAATGTCATCATTGTGAGAGTTTTTGATAGTCAAAATATAAAAAATACCGAAAATGACACCAACTGGAACCCATCCAATGCATCAGCGATTTTTCTCTAATCTGTGAGCGAAACTAGGAACTAAGTGACAGCTGACAGAATGATATCGACAACATGAAAAACCGCCGATGGATGATTTGTATATACTATATCACACCCTGTGTTCGTTTTAGCCCCGGTGGCATTATTGGCATTTGCAAAATTAGCGATGATGTCAAGCGTTCGTTTTGGAAATTTTACCAATAATGCCAATTTTGATATTTTTTCCCAAGAGTGAATATTGGTAGTTCACGATGACAATTTTGAGCTATCCAAACGGTGAACGAAAACAGTTAAAAATGCCAGAAAGTTTTGGTCATGGCGGAAAAAAAAGTTACACCGATCCGGAAGAAAATCTGGGGGTCCCCAAGGATGCTGAACAAAATTTTTAAATCAAGTTTTGCATTCGCCATTTTTCAATAGGGTTGCCATATAAAGGTGCTTTTATCGAAATATGAACTTTCCTTTTTTACGCCTCTAATATGAATGTTATAGAAAAGTTGTTTTTGGGAATCGAGTAGAGTGTAATAAGGGACAAAACGGAATATTAATGAAATCGATTTTTTCAAGATGGCGGATATAGACATATCGACTTAGAGAAAAAGTGATCCTATCCGGATGAAGATCTATCTGAGAATTCCCTTAGATACTTAGTAAGAATATGGGAAACTAAATTTCATTTAAAAATCATAGGGTTGCCATACAAAAGTGATTAACCCCAAGGGATCTCAGAAACGGTAACAGATAAAAAAAAACTAATGGAACAAAAAATGTAGTAAAGCTTGGGACGATTTTAAATCAGTCATAAAAATTGGTACCTCTCATACAAAAAACATGGTTTTCATACAAAGTTGTAATGCACCTATCATTTTTTAACCGAAGCTTATCAGAAAAGAAACTAGATGGCGTTGTACGACTCTAAAACTCGCAAGCGTTTTATACCCGAACTACAGTGGTAGAGAAATGAACAAAAATAAACTGCAAGAATAATTATTGAAATGCTTATTAACGAAAACTGTAAGAGGTAGTTGGGGGGTGCTCGACTAAAATGTTATAGAGGACCATGGCTTTCGGATGGTCACCAAAATTCAAGATGGCGGCCATTTTAAAAGTTGGTCCGATTCGGCTGATTTGATGCATCGGGGAATGTTTGGGGCCCTTGATTCCATAGTTGAAAAAATATTTTGGATTCCGCCATTTATAAAGATGGCTGCCATGCATTTTTTTTTTCATTTCCGGCGCATTGTTTCTTTATACCTATGGGAAATTTTGATCCTTTTTTTTATAAATTTGTATGAAAAAGGACAATCGAAATTCAAAATAATTCATGACCTGGTCTTCCGACCTTCCATCATCGTGACCATCGAAGGCCTGGCTAAGCTATATGAGATAAGTCATATGCGTTCTCAGGAATGTCATAGTAAACCCTGGGACGATTTTAGAGAACACAAAAAAATTCAAAATGGCGGAAAAAAAAAACAGCCATACTAATTTTGACTGGAAATGACGGCGAAACCATGACACTTTAGTAAAAAGAGCTCGAACTAATATTGTTTGGAGGCCGGAAGGGAAGATATTACAATATTTTATTTTTTTCAAAATGGCGGAAATTTCGGTCTTGGCGGAAAAAAAAGTTTCTCCGATCCGGATGAAAATCGATATCTAGGAGTCCCCAAGGATGCTGATCAACATTCTAAAATCAAATTTTGACATGCGCCGTTTTTCAATAGGGTTGCCATACAAAGGTGATTTTATCGAAATATGAACTTTCCTTTTTTACGCCTCCAATATGAATGTAATAGAAAAGTTGTTTCTGGGGATCGAGTAAAGATGTTTAAAGGAACAAAACAGAACATTAACGAAGCGAGAAGGAGCTTCAAACTACCTACCGCGACGACGAGCGAAGCGAGGAGGAGCTTCAAACTACCTAACGCGACGACGAGCGAAGCGAGGAGGAGCTTCAAACTACCTCTTTGGGGAAATAAAACAATATGGCCGCGATGCAAAATTAAAAGGCGCACACTATCTGAACTAATAGAGGCAAGCATAGCGTGTTTGGACTCATGTTACAGAGAACAACGGAAGCTTTCTTACAGTTTTAACATAATTCAAAGATGGCGGATTCAAAATGGCGCCCAATTTTATAGTAACTCGGATTCGGCTGATATTTTATATTTGGGGGTTTTAAAGGATGCTGATTTCAAATTTTGACCTTTTACTTGACTGACAGCATTTTTCAAGATGGCCGCCATGCAAAAGTCAGATCAATTATCATTTTCTTTGAAAAATACCGCTGTTTTGTACTAATTCTTGCAAAATTACAAGTTTAAACACAAGTATAGCGTTTTGAAATAATGATACGCCACGAAAAAACACCCACGCGGCCCGCATGCGGGCCGCGAACAGAGCACCCTAGTAACAGATATATAAAGCTAAAAAACGGTGACAGACGTTAATTGATCATTGACATGAATGTTCCCGAAAACTGGCCCATAGGATGATTTAGAAATGTACTAGAGATATGTTCGGAAAAATCCCAAGGCCAAAAATTAAATATGTCAGCATCAGAAAGTGGTACCAGGAAGAAGTTCCAGATGGGATCTCGGAAACGGTAAGAGATAAAGATAAACTAATTGAACAAAAATGTAGTAAACCTTGGGACGATTCTAAATAAACAATAAAAAAAGGTACCTCTTATACAAAAAAACATATTTTTCATACAAAAACCGAAAAATACTTACTCAGAAAGTCATATATTCCTGTCCTGTCATCCAGTAAGAAACTTTATCTCCTCTCATATAAGGTCGTTAATCGTATGAAATAAGATGGCCGCATACGGCTAACTTCTATTCGGTGCTGGTAAATAATAATGTGGTCTATGGTGGATGGAGTGCGACCACTTGGGCAGATTTCTGCCATTTGGGCAGATTTCAAATTTACACTGTAATGATAAATAGTGTAAACGTATTAAAAAATGTGTCTAAATACTTAATAAGATATTTTATGGAAAAAATGATGATCCGCCATTTTGAAAAATGTTATTCATACAACTGAACCGTTATTACGCTGAAACCATTACATAATAATAATTCCTTGATTGAATCTTAGGTCATGATGTTTTTCCTGAATCTTGAATTAATAATGTGTATGGTATTAGTATGTAGTATTATGTATATACTACATACTAATACCATACACATTATTAATTCAAGATTCAGGATTATGTATAACTGTAGTTATGTATTATTTTTAGTAGGTAAGAGTATAAATTTTTGTTTTATATTTACGCAATCATGCACTTTTTTATTTCATTGTTGTTCTTGGATGTAATTTGTAACTGTTGCAACACCACCCGTAATTTTTGTTTTAATTCCTGTCCATACAAAAGTAGCCTGGAAGAAATCGCTTAATGCGATAAGGCCGCCGTTCTACCATTCTTTTATAAATTTGTATCTGTGTGCATTCTTGTTTATTGGTGTTCAATAAAGTATTATTGTATTGTATTGTATTGTATTGTAATAAAATACCTGTTCTTGAAAAACTTCATGTCATAAAAAGTTTGGCAGATTTAGGCTAATTTGTGGCCTATATTTAAGGTTAGGATTGAGGAGTTTTTGCGGGAACGTGAAAAAGTTCACGTCGTTGCATTGTATTATTTCTCAAAACTTGTGCTTTTTCCAGTGTTAATGTTTAAAATTGGTGGCGTTTTACGCATTAAGTGCTGAATTACGAGCATGAGTGTGGTCAAGTGATATAATGTGGTTTTTTGTGTTGCTTCCAAAATTCCATAGAAGCTTCTTGTAAAGTTGCCACCACTTTACTTCGACTGGACTATGACCCGACTTAGACTGGACTATGACTAAGACTAAGACTTGACTACGTAAAATATTCTAAAACTCGATGAAAATATACAATACTTGACACTGGCTAAATACACTATGTGTGGAGCCAACATATAAAAAAAAAAAAAAGGTTAGGGCAGAATCTGTAGTTTATAGATATAGTAATACAGATTTGTTTTGTTTTGTTACATTTGTGCTTTTCTTTTATTAATTTAAATTATCCATACAGTTTTTAGTATTTAATCCTCTAAGCCTGTCGGAGAAGCATTGTGAATAAAAGCTTAGTAAATTAGTAAGCGATGGAATGTACTTCCATGAAAGTACTATCATTATCAATGTGGAATTTATGACAATGAAAAGGAGCACCACAAACATTGAGATTGGGTGTGTGGTTCCGGTTGTGTGAGAATAGGCCAGCCCATCTCTTCCCATGGGTATCATTTGCATGTAACACGTAAGTCTTTTAAATGACCTACTATTTGAAAATCACCAACTAAGACATAGGTACTACTTTAACTAACATCTTGTGAGAAACCGGAGTTATTATAGATACATTTTTTATTATTTAATCTTCTAAGCCTATGGGAAAACTGTGGATAATAGCTTAATAGAGATTTAGAGTGGGTATTTTCACCAATAGTTGAGGTAACCAATGGAAATGGTCAAAATTTGTTAGAGCTATTAACTGTTGGTTACCTTAGTAAGCTAAAAGTAGCCCAGCAAGCAGAACTAAAATGACCAGTTTAGTACTTAGGTTAGAATTGGCAGGTTGAAATAGCAACGGGCAGGTCATATTGCTTGTACAAATGAAAACTAACGGGGAAGATTATTTTTTATATAAACAAGTTACATACTTGTTTGGAAATAAACATCAAACTTGCAAATGGTATCATGGTATTTTTCATAATATATGAATATTCAAAGGCCATTACAATGTTGTCACCAAATTATATTACACAAGAAAGAGATCAACTTAGGTGGACCGACCGGCGACCTGGTCAGAACCGTGGGGAGCTGATGGATGCAAGAGGCAAGCAGCCGCTCAAAGTGGCGCTCTTTGGGGGAGACCTATATTAAGCAGTGGACGTCTTCAGGCTGATGATGATGACACAAGAGAAACCAATCCCAAGATTTAATCCATAAAGCATACATTCTAACAAATAGTTACTTCTATTCATTTTCAGGACCTAAAAAAGAGAGATATGGCTAAGCTCAGTGTAGTGTGTGCTACATGTTGAGCTGATGGATGCAGAAAGCAAGCAGCCTCTTAAAGTGGCGCTCTCACGGGAGGCCTGGACGTCTTCAGACTTATGATGAGACAAATGCAGTTATTATTCGAAGAAAGCGTACAAAATCAATTTAGTTATATAGGTATAAAAAAGTAGTCTGGAAGAGACCGCTTTAGTTTCCCTCAAAGTTGAGTTGAAGTCAAGTGAAGGATTATTGGTGAAATGTTTTGGAATACGGGGGTCAGTTTCAAGCTTGTGTGTATATTGATTATTTTTTTTATAAGTGTGGTGTTTCAATAAAGTGTTTTATCTATCTGTAAAATTATGAGGTGCTACCTACGTCATGTAAAGATAAGTTGCTCTTTTTTGTAAACTGTATCTTACCTAAATAAAGAAATGTATCTATGAGTTTTTTTTGTGTCCCAGTATAAGGTAATAGTGGTGGATCATCAACTGTTATATTATTCAAATTTAAAATCATTAGGGCAGGATTTATATATCTAGCTACCTAGAACTTTATTCATTTTGGTGGATTTTTCATACTATTATCTGAACCTGACTGAAAAAAATAGAGGATTTTTTTTATATCTTATATAGATAGGTAGGTACCTATAACTATTCCCACCATCAATGATACCTACCCAATTCATCAGTTCTGCAGCTATTTATTCTATCAGTTATCTGCTTCCCATACCACAGTGACACTTTTTTAAGAAATTCTTTGTTCTAATTGCTAAATATAACAATTTATTTGTCATCATAGGTGCCTACTTTACAAGCAATTCTTAAAAAAAAGGATATATAAAAGTGTTACACACAGTAATGTCAATTATTGTAATAAATCTACCTATTAACTCAATTCTATGGCCGGGGTTTACATCAGCAAGAATCTTTTGCAAGTAGTGTCTCAACTGTAGGTAGTTTACATTGATTAACACTTGCAAGCTACAGTCTGATATATTGTGTTTAGATTCTTCTTGCAGGTGGAAACTCACCCTATGTAGGTAAACTTAACGAAAAAGTATTCTTGTCTTCTCATTCTCAAGGTAATGGTTGTTATTGTATGCAATTCAGTAGATAGGTAGGTATTTAAGGTATTCTTGTCTTACCTCTTACCCCTACCAAATGTATAAGAGCTAACTTTGTTTCAGAAACAGTGTAACCAGTAGCTTTTAGTACATAGTATAGTTTCTATAAGCTCTAAGTGGCGCTCCCTGGGGGAGGCCTATGTTCAGCAGTGGACGTCTTCAGGCTGTTAATGATGATGATGATGATAGTTTCTATTATTGTAGTAGTTTGAGGAATAAATATAAAAAATATAAGAGTTATATTGACATTTAATAAATAGAATACCATTTTTGCTAAGGTTGTATTTGGAACATCTGTGAATAAGTGAATTCTTCTGTAGTAGGAATAATTTTATTAATTGTTAATCCTGTTGCAGCTAAACTCTTTTGTGTTCACATCGGCGCAACAGCAAACAATGGAGAGCTGCAAATAGTCACATAAGTACACTTCACATAGTTTCAATATTGGTAGGTATATAGGATATAATTAGCTATGTTAAAAAGAATCTGTTGACTTGATGTGTATAAGTGACCTATTCAATGAGAATAAGTTTTATTAGGTCATGGCTGATTTCTGAAAGGGTAATTTTATATTTATAGGTAGGTACTAAATATTGAATAGGTATTTGAAGTAAACCTCTTAGGAATTGGATAATAACTGTGTAATAATGGTTTGTTTGTATGAGTCCAACTTTTATTATTGTATAATATAACTTATCAAATCTTCACATGTATCCAACTTTTTAATGCATGGTTCTTCTGAGTCAGTAAATTTTATACCATCATATTGTTTGTCCTGGTGCTGAATTCTCCACTAGAAACTCCAATCAGACTTTTACAGTCATGGCCATAACAGAAATGAACATACAGCATAAATGAAGTCTTCCTCATCTATAAAAAAATAGGTCTTAATATACTTGACACAGATGACAAGACTGAAGGGATCTAGCCATGAATCAGGACTATTTTACATCTTTCTACTTATTATATATTTTGTTGTCACATAAAATTATAGCACATCAAACCAAGACTTTTAATATAGGTATTCAAACATAATAGCAGCTACATAGGTGAGTAAATTGTGAATGCTGCGTTTTATATTATCTACTAAATCACTTAAACATCCACAGCTTCCTTATCTCACTGCTGGGTATTTAAATCTCTTGCACTTATGATAAATAAGATTGTACTCAAACATAAACAAGAAAGAAAACAAAGATAATATCAGTTTTGGCGGGAACGCGGAAAAGTTCACGTTGTTGCATTGTATTATTTTTCAAAACTTTTTCTTTTTCCAGTGTTAATGTTTAAAATTGGTGGCGTTTTACGCATTAAGTGCTGAATTACGAGCATGAGTGAGGGCAAGTGATATAATGTGGTGAAACGTGATTTTTCGTGTTGCTTCCAAAACTCCATAGAAGCTTCTAGTAAAGTTGCCACCACTTTGCTGGAGCATGACTTAGATTGGACTATGACTACCTGACTTATACTGGACTATGACTATGACTAGGACATGACTGCGTGAAGTATTTTACAACATGATGAAAATATAATACTTGACCCTGGCTAAATACACAATGTGTGGAGCCAAAATATAAAAAAAAAAAAAAAAAAAAAAAAAAAAAAAAGATAATATCATGGAGCTAATAAAAAAAGAGGAGGGAATTCCGTCTGATCCAAAACTGAAGCACCCATAGGAAGCCGGAACGCTTTGTACGTACGAGCGGGGCACGCACACACTCACATCATATGCAGCCGGTCGCCATACTTTCATCTGACACATCACCCCCGTATTACGAGTCACGCTAAAATCGCTCATAACGCTCCCAGCGCTCACGTTGATTTTTCAGCGTTCCGATTAAGATATTGCACTCAATGACTTTGACCGCTGTTAATGACTCGGGACAACCAATCACGGACGGCGATATCGCAATATGGAGTCGATCATGACGTTTGCAAGAGATTTCATAATCGCGCTCACGGCAATTCGGTACGCGTTTTTAGCGCGATAATGTCGATATTATCGATTTTAGCGTGAATCGGAATAGGGCCATGTAATATGTCCGCCATTTTGGGCTTCAGTTCGATGTCAATCAAAACTCAATCCTTCTTTTTTTTATTTCATCCATGGATAATATAATCACTTCGAAGATTTTGACATTTTTGACAATAGGTGTCTTTACTTTCAAACACAGAGGCGTTTTATTTAAAAAAAAAAAGGTTCCGCCACAGATTAGAGAAAAAAAAATCTACTAGGTTCCGCTCTTTTTTTTTTCTTATATTTTGACTCCACACATAGTGTATTTAGCCAGTGTCAAGTATTGTAATTTTTCATGTTAATTGAATAGTCAAGTCATAGTCCAGTCTAAGTCAGGTAAATGGTGGCAACTTTACTAGAAGCTTCTATGGAATTTTGGAAGCAACACGAAAAATCACGTTTCATCACTTGCCCACACTCATGCTCGTAATTCAGCGCTTAATGCGTAAAACGCCACGAATTTTAAACATTAACACTGGAAAAAGCACAAGATTTGAGAAATAATACAATGCAACGACGTGAACTTTTCCGTGTTCCTATGACATAACTGTACAAATGTATTTTTTTAAGTTCGACTCATCGACTAAACGCTACTTAGCCAGAAGGTATCAAGTTAGGTACATTTTAGGGTTCCGTACCCAAAGGGTAAAGCGGCAAAAATAACGGACTAATATTGTTTGAACGGAAGGGAAGACATCACAATTTTTTTTTTCAAAATGGCGGAATTCGGTCATTGTGGAAAAAAAAATTCTCCGATCCGAATGAAAATTGATATCTGGGGGTCCCCAAGAATGTTGATCAACATTCTAAAATCAAATTTTGACATACGCCATTTTTCAATAGGGTTGCCATACAAAGGTACTTTTATCAAAATATAATCTTTCCTTTATTACGCCCCTAATACGAATGTTATAGAAAAGCTGTTTGTGCGGATCGAGTAGAGATGTAGTATGGGACAAAAGGAAATATTAATGAAATCGATTTTTTCAAGATGGCAGATATAGGCATATCGACATAAAGAAAAAGTGATTCGATCCGGATGAAAATTTATATATGGGAATCCCCCTAGATACTCAGTAATAATATGGGAAAAAAATTTTTATTCCGCAATTTTGAAAAGATTCATATATACAACTGAACTTTTTTATGGATCTCCAATCCGTATGAAAATTGATATCTGAGTGTCCCCAAGGATACTGATTAACATGCTATAGCTTCTTTTAGACATCCACCGTTTTTCAAAATGGCTGTCATACATACTGGCAAAGCCACGAACGCGACGACGAGCGAAGCGAGGAGGAGCTTCAAACTACCTACCGCGACGACGAGCGAAGCGAGAAGGAGCTTCAAACTACCTATCGCGACGACGAGCGAAGTGAGGAGGAGCTTCAAATTACCTACCGCAACGACGAGCGAAGCGAGGAGGAGCTTCAAACTACCTACCACGAAGACGAGCGAAGCGAGGAGGAGCTTCAAACTACCCATCGCGACGACGAGCGAAGCGAGGAGGAGCTTCAAACTACCTATCGCGACGACGAGCGAAGCGAGGAGGAGCTTCAAATTAGCTAACGCGACGACGAGCGAAGCGAGGAGGAGCTTTAAACTACCTAACGCGACGACGAGCGAAGCGAGGAGGAGCTTCAAACTACCTAACGCGACGACGAGCGAAGCGAGGAGGAGCATCAAACTACCTATCGCGACGACGAGCGAAGCGAGGAGGAGCTTCAAACTACCTACCGCGACGACGAGCGAAGCGAGGAGGAGCTTCAAACTACCTCTTTGGAGAAATAAAACAAAATGGCCGCCATGCAAAATTAAAAGGCGCAAACTATCTGAACTAATAGAGGCAAGCATAGCGTGTTTGGACTCATGTTACAGAGAACAACGGAGGCTTTCTTACAGTCTTAACATAATTCAAAGATGGCGGATTCAAAATGGCGCCCGATTTTATAGTAAATTGGATTCGGCTGATATTTTATATTTGGGGGTTTTAAAGGATGCTGATTTCAAATTTTGACCTTTTACTTGACTGACAGCATTTTTCAAGATGGCCGCCATGCAAAAGTCAGATCAATTATCATTTTCTTTGAAAAATACCGCTGTTTTGTACTAATTCTTGCAAAATTTAAAGTTTAGCACAAAGTATAAGACCTTTAAAAATACAACAGCCACGAAAACACCCACGCGGCCCGCATGCGGGCCGCGAACAGAGCACCCTAGTTAATATATAAAGAACGAAAAGAGAAATAAAACAACAAATCACCGCAGCGACAACCGACAGCCTTGAGCGATTGTGATCTTTGCTAGACCCCCAGGTCTGTAAGACACAGAACTATTATAGAACCCCGTGGTTTGGTATTTTGCCAAAAGTGGATTTTTAAATTTATAGGATCCTTCATAATCTCTTTTAAATGGTCATCATCCCCAATTTTAGAGTTGTTAATTTGTGATATTGCTGATTTACAGAGCCATAAGCCTCTCCGGATTTAAATAATTTTGTTAGAAATTAAATAACATTCGGTACTGAAGGTATAAATGGATCTATATTTCTCTCTTGGCTAAATATCTGCCCCAGATCCTACATCATATTGTTTTAACATGTTCCATGTAAGAAAGCATAGCATGTTGGTGGAATGGTCTGTCTCAATCTCAACCATGCTTGCTTGATAGAACTCCTGCAATCAGTGTAAGCTATTTGTGCAGGGGAGGGATGTCTCTGAAAGAAGAGTGCAATCAATCTTTTTCAGTTTGAAAACATCATTAAGTCTGAATATGGCATGGTTTGTATAACTAGCCAACCTGGCTGAGACGACCAATATGGAACTATAATTATTTTTGTAGTTGTAAAGTTTCTAATTTTTGCATATATTTTAATATTAAACTTAAGCGGGGTAAAAGCATAAAAGAAATATTGGAACTGGTTTACAGTAAAGGCATCACATTTACTTGGTATCTGGATCTGGGTCGCCAAGGTATATAAGTGACATTTAGCTTCAACCCGAGATGCAAACAAATTTGTGTTGGGTTAATAGTTTTCGCTAACGCTAACGCCTCACTCTAACTCCAAAATGTACTAGGATGACATTTCGGAAATCGCTAACTTTTCCGCAGCGAATGTCATTTCAATACATCTTTGGAGTTAGCGTGAAGCGTTAGCGTTAGTGGTTGGTATCTTTGCTAGACTCCCTGATACACACGCTCGTTTTTCCGCACACGCTACGGAAATAGCCGTAGCGTGACCAAAATGGTAGCAAAATGGCATAGGTCACGCCAGACGTCTAATCCGCAGCGCCGTACGGAAAACGCTCGATTGTCTATGGACTGAGCGTGAGGTCTAAATAAAAAAGTAAAAACTGAACAACAATGGCGGCGATAATTTAAAATAGGGAGAATTATGTGTGATTTGATATAATATAGCTCCATAAGTTGAATGGTATAATAAAAATCGTTTTTATTATTTTTATAATATTTTTCTAAATGCTGATTGCAAGCAAAGTTGTAAAATGGAAATAAGAAGTTTTATATAATATTACGGATATCACACATGGATCTATTAAAAAATTTCATCCATGATACTTATTTATTGTTACGAAAGTAAAGCAAACTTGGTAGAATAACTTTTATTTTATGGTATTTTAGATGGATAGACCACGTGCACACGTGTTCCACAACAATCTGATGTGAAGGAGATTCTCATTTTTACCACTGATAGAGTGGCACAGGCCCACAACCAGAGCATAATAACATTAATAACTTAAATAGAAAATAGCCCGAACGTGAAATAAATGTAGTAATCATGTCGTGGGCGTTACTAGTTAGTATCCAGTGTATTCATTTGGCCAAATACTTCGCCAATACGCAATAAATGTCGCTTGATAATCTTGCGTTATGCAGAAATAAAATAATTCGTAAAATAGCCCGCGTTATTCCGTTGTATGGGATGAGGCATCTGACGGGCCCGATAGCTCAGTTGGTAGTATCCCTGCCTTCTGAACTGAGGGCTGTGGGTTCGATTCCTACCCAGGACAAACATTTGTGTGATGAACATAGATGTTTGTTCTGCGTCTGGGTGTTATATTGTATTCAATGTATGTATTTACAAGCAAAAAAAGTATCTAAGTATTATATCAGTTATCTGGTTACCATAGTACAAGCTATGCTTAGTTTGGGGCTAGATGGCGCTGTGTGAAATGTCCACATATTTAATTTGATTTGATTTGATTTGATTTGATTTGATCTGATCTGATCTGATCTGATCTGATCTGATCTGATCTGATCTGATCTGATCTGATCCTATCCTATCCGATCCGATCCGATCCGATCCGATTCGATCCGATCCGATCCGATCCGATCGGATCCGATCCGATCCGATCCGATCCGATCCGATCTGATCTGATCTGATCTGATC
Organism: Ennomos erosarius; assembly: GCA_963580505.1. NCBI lineage: Eukaryota > Metazoa > Arthropoda > Insecta > Lepidoptera > Geometridae > Ennomos > Ennomos erosarius. The sequence continues at coordinate 9,498,487 of OY756978.1, forward strand.
TGATCTGATTTGATTTGATTTAATTATATTTTCTGGGGCAATAAGCGACATCGGGTCACGCTAACTCGGTCGCAAACATCATCGTGGATAACGCCTACGGCGGTAGCGTGATGTGTTGAGGCCTAAGTTTTAACAAACGCTATCGCTAATTTTGTCGTAGTCGTTCACGCTCCCTGCGCGTCCGCCCAAACTCATGCATGTCATGTTAACGTTCGCTACTCGAACCTGTCGATCGATAACTTGTTGGATTTCGTGATTTCGTTAAGCAAATCTACATCAATTTTGTGTTAACGTTGTTGAGATAAGGTAAAATCTGGCTGTTGCCCCAGATAATATAATACCTACAGTACAGATGCCTCATCCCATACAACGGAATAACGCGGGCTATTTTACGAATTATTTTATTTCTGCATAACGCAAGATTATCAAGCGACATTTATTGCGTATTGGCGAAGTATTTGGCCAAATGAATACACTGGATACTAACTAGTAACGCCCACGACATGATTACTACATTTATTTCACGTTCGGGCTATTTTCTATTTAAGTTATTAATGTTATTATGCTCTGGTTGTGGGCCTGTGCCACTCTATCAGTGGTAAAAATGAGAATCTCCTTCACATCAGATTGTTGTGGAACACGTGTGCACGTGGTCTATCCATCTAAAATACAATAAAATAAAAGTTATTCTACCAAGTTTGCTTTACTTATCTATATACTATACTTATAAATATCATATAAAACTTCTTATTTCCATTTTACAACTTTGCTTGCAATCAGCATTTAGAAAAATATTATGAAAATAATAAAAACGATTTTTATTATACCATTCAACTTATGGAGCTATATTATATCAAATCACACATAATTCTCCCTATTTTAAATTATCGCCGCCATTGTTGTTCAGTTTTTACTTTTTTATTTAGACCTCACGCTCAGTCCATAGACAATCGAGCGTTTTCCGTACGGCGCTGCGGATTAGACGTCTGGCGTGACCTATGCCATTTTGCTACCATTTTGGTCACGCTACGGCTATTTCCGTAGCGTGTGCGGAAAAACGAGCGTGTGTATCTTTGCTAGACCCCCAGGCGCGGTCAACTATGAAGGTTGGAGTTGAGAATGACACAGGGGCCACAGCTGTATGAGATAGAAATATCTTCTGTATCGGTCATATCCGTAGTAGAGAATATTGAGACGATTAAAAAATAATGTGAAAAACTTTTTTTATTTATTTTAAGTTAAATTATATTTTTATTGAGTATATATTTTGTTTGAATATAGAATTAATATTAATTTAGTTTATGACATACCGGTTCAACAAGAAAACTTGTGTTTGTGAGTCGTTGATTGAAATTTTGTGACATGGTAACACAAGAAAAAAAGTCACAAGAAAAATGTCTGCCGTTGTTTTTGCTCACGCATCTTGTACCAAAGTTTTATTGCTTATTGTGACTAAATTTTGTATTTTTGGATATTTTCTGTTGATTAATTAAGTAGTTCGAGTTGAGCATCGTATTAGTGGTTAGTGGTGAACAAAAGTTTGTGAAATAGTGAAAAAACGAGATAGTGACCCTGAATTTGTTTTTCATCATGGAAGAAAACCATAGAAAGTGCCTAAAATTCACCGGCCGTTTTTTGCGTTGTTAGTTGATTCGATTTACAATAATTAAGTTTATTTGAAAATAAATATCCTATGATAATTTGTTTGTTTTTCTTATGAATAAAATAGGTAGGTACGATAGGTAGGCACCTATAACATAGGTACCTATATGTATAGTACCGAAACCGACATGGCAGAGACTGCGGTGACTGCTGAAGTCAGACATAATAAAGGTATGGGGGATGATGTCACTCGGGGTGCGAAGCGGCAGAGAAGCTCTGACCAAGTATCACCCACGGGCTGCACGGCCGCGGACAAAAAAGCGCGCCTTGAAGGTGGAGTTGTTGCGGCTGTCACAAACAACCCCAAAATAGGACAGGTAGGAGAGGCAAGCAGACCGACCTCATATGCTGACGCGGCCAAGACATATCGCCGCGTGGTTGTCATGGACAAAGGAGGCATGTTGATGGACGAGGACCGTGCTATTCTACTGAGGAAGACGATAGATAAGGTGCAGTACCTTCTATTTAAGAGCAATCGCGGCAAGCCGAGGGAGGAGAGAAGGCTACCGCTATACAGACAGCTACCCAGATTAACACGGGGCTGTCTCAGGATGACACCGCGGGACGATTTTACTCTCGACTGGCTCCGCACCACGGTTGAGAAATTGCCAGGTCTGTGGGAGGGGTCAGGGGGGTTTAAAGTTATCCCGGAGAGTGACCTGCCTCGGTACCATACTGGTATTATATATGTACCGGACTTTGGAGAAGACAGAGAAGATGTTGCTCGATGGCCGTTCGTTCTGAGGGAGTTCCTAGCGGAGCTCAATCAGGACATCGGTATTGAGAATTGGCCCATCTTCACACACAGAGTCCGACAGAAGGGCGAATGCTTCAACCATGTCCTGGTGATGGGCATTCCACCCGAAGACGTCGAGAAGTTGAAGCGGGAAGACTTTCGACTATACTACACCTCCGGCATGATCTTTGTAAAGATACGGGGGTACAAGTCGGGGGATGCTGTGGGGACGCCGCCGGGGGATCTGACGTCTGCATGTGCCACGACGAGTGGTGCATGTGGGCCGAAGGATTCTGACGGTGGCGTCAATGGAGCACCCTCTGAGGATGCGGATTGGACAAGGGAGGAGATGGATCGGTTTCTGGAGGTAGGTGATGGTGGCGAGGATGATATTTTGGGCGACATTATGGGCCTGAATATCTTCTCGCCGGCTTCATCCGTCGACGGGGACAGGGCCGGACCCTCCACTGCCCAATCCTCAAAACAATAAGGTGGGTGGCCAACCACTCGCGCCAAAGGCATGTAGATAGTAGGACGTGGGACTATAAAAATGGATGGATTCGGGAATAAAAATTCAGAAAAAAAACACACAGACCAAAACATTGGAACCGCCCTCAAGGCTGGTAATTTATACAGGCTAGGTAATTTTAGTAAAATCAACATCGTACAAGCCAACATCCAACACAGCGTCACAGGATTCGCAGCTTTGCGAAGAACCCTGGAGGAGCAACCATACACAATAGCACTGGTCCAGGAGCCTTACTTAAGTCGAGGACAGGTGAGTGGTTTCCACGCCCTTCGAGGCACAGTTTTCACTCCCCCGGTACAACGTAAAACGAGGACATTTATATACGTTCCCAATCCTCTTAAAGCGTCCTTAGTGACACACTTGTGTACTGATGATCTAACAGTGGTTAGGCTGGAAACAGGATTGCAAGGTAAGCTGCACACTATACTTATGTCTTCTGTATACATGGATATTACAGCTGAATCACCACCCCCAGAGCTGGAGCAGTTAATGCAATTCTGCTCACTAAACAAATACGAATGCATCATAGGCTGTGATGCAAATGCACATTGTACTATTTGGGGCTGCCCAGATACAATTGAAAGAGGGAAGGACCTATTGGACTTCATCTTAAGACACAACTTAAATATTTTGAATCATGGCTCTGAACCAACTTTCGTTACGTCCTGGGCTAGAACGATAATTGATATAACAATGGCTACAAACGAAATCGCAGATATGATAAACGATTGGCGAGTAGCAGTAGATGAGATTTCTTGTGCGGACCATAGGAGGGTCAGGTTCAGCCTAGAAATAGGTAGACATGAACCACGTACTTATAGAAATCCGAAGAAAACCGATAAATCCATATTTAGAGAAAGTTTAGAGGAGTCATTGGCCGAGACTCAGCAAATGTGCGAAACTGCTGAACTCTCGCCAGATGGCATTGAAAAAACTATTGAGTCAGTAGTGAAAATATTGAAAGGAAGCTATGAAAAAGCTTGTCCCCTAAAAACGGAAGGCAGTAGAATACAGCACAAAAAAGATAGATGGTGGAACAAAAACCTCAGCAAACTGAGGAAGAAAACGCGACACTATTTTAACAGAGCCATGAACACGAAAGCGGAGAAAGATTGGCAAGACTATAGAAAGACACGACACCGACTAAAAGTGGAAATAAATAATAGTCGGAAGGGCTCGTGGGAAAGATACAGCACCTCGATCCAATCGGAGAGCGAAACTGCAAGACTAAGGAAACTGATATCGAATGACAGACAGCTTAAACTGGTACTCTCAAAAAACCGGATGGGACATACACCACATCGGAACAAGAGCAATTCAATTTACTCTTACAAACCCATTTCCCAGAATGTCAACCAGACAATGAGAGGGGATGGGCAACACATACACTTCACGAGCCTAGCAAAGAAGACTGGGACTTTGCAAATTCTATCGTTAGAGAAGAAGCCCTTTCATGGGCTGTGAGTACGTTTCAACCATTCAAGGCTGCAGGGGTAGATGGAATATTTCCAGCACTGCTACACTGGAGCTTGAATAAAATCAAGCACTACCTTGCGGCTATTTTCAGAGCTTGTCTTGCCTGGAAATACATTCCGAAGGCATGGAGGGAAGTTAAAGTAGTGTTTCTGCCTAAACCAGGCAAATCAGACTACACAAATCCAAGGTCGTTCAGGCCCATTAGCCTTAGCTCGTTTCTCTTAAAAACACTGGAGAGACTATGTGATAAACATATCCGCAGTGGACCGCTGGTTAAAAACCCGGTACACACAAATCAACATGCCTACCAGTCAGGCAAATCGACAGAGACTGCTCTTCATCAGGTAGTGCACAAAATCGAGTCCGCCCTGGAGACCAAGCAGTCATGCTTGCTTACTTTTATCTATATCGAAGGGGCTTTTGACAAGACGACGTTCCCTAGTATAGAAGATGGACTGAGGAACCGAGGCGTCGATGAAAGAGTGAACAGCTGGGTCACGACAATGCTGTCAAATAGAGCGGCTAGTATCGAAACTTCGAAAGAATCACGTTGTATCGTTACGAGAGGCTGCCCACAGGGTGGGGTGCTCTCACCGCTGCTGTGGGTCATAGTGGCGAACGAACTTTTAGAACTCTTGAACAAAGATGGAATTTACACTATCGGATATGCAGATGATCTAGCTATCATGATTTCGGGGCTTTTCAAGACGACTTTATGCGAAAAAATGCAGAGGGCACTTCGTATCGTTGAAAGATGGTGCGAACAGCATAGTCTTTCTGTAACTCCACAAAAGACTGAACTGATCTTATTTACTCGAAAAACGAAGATAGCTAATCTTAAACTTCCTACTTTATTTGGAACACAACTATCTCTCAGTAAGGAAGTAAAACACCTAGGTATTTGGCTAGACAGTAAGCTTTTGTGGGGGAAACAACTAGAACATGTTACCACAAAGGCGACAAACATACTATGGCAGGCCACAAGAGCAGTTGGTAAGGACTGGGGGCTGAAGCCAAAATTGTGTCGATGGCTGTACACAGTGATAGTGCGACCAGTACTTACTTATGGTTGTGTGGTGTGGTGGCCTAGGAAAAACTTGGTTACCACGATCAGCAAACTACAGCAAGTCCAGAGGCTGGCATGCTCACTAATCAGCGGATGTACGAAAACGACGCCATCTGCTGCTCTAGATATGATCCTAGGTTTGACGCCACTGCACCTTCACATACAACAGGAAGCAATGGCGTCAGCCCTGAGGATTAAATCGACAGACCAATGGAAGAGCTCTGGGCTCATAACAAACCATTGCAGGATTATAGAGAGAGCAATGAAAATTATTCCGGATGCCTGTCACGGCACCGACAAAATAGTGAGTTCTTACCTTGATAACAAAATGTATGAGCTGTGCACGACGGCCGACATCTCAGAAAGTGTTAACTCAGATAAATATAGCCACTGCAACATCTATACAGATGGTGCAAGAAACAAGACAGGGGCGGGGTGTGGTTTCTACTCTCCGGAGCTAGGATTCACGGAATCAAAAGCCTTGAAGGCTACCACCACAGCTCTGCAGGCGGAAGCTATGGGCTTATTGCTGGCAGCAAGAGCGTTACTAGCAGTGGATATACCCTTTGCAGGACCAGCCGGAGATCGCGAAGGCGTAAAACACTACACATTTACCACGGATAGTGCAGCCATTATCTATGCACTTAAGAAACCTACAACAAGGTCAAGAGTGGTATCGGAATGCCATGCGGCCTTGCAAGATTTATCAAAAAAGCATAAGGTAGTAGTAAAGTGGACGAAGGGTCATGGCTCGTGTCCAGGAAACAACAAAGCAGATACTCTGGCAAAGGAAGGAACGAAGAAACAAGTTGAGGTTGGCATAGCGGAACTATGTAAACCCACTGCAACAGAAGTAAGAAACTTACTGCGCACTCACACGGAGAAAGAGCAGCAAGGTCTATGGAACAGGAAAACTGATTGCAAGCAAGCAAAGGTGATGTTTCCATCCCTAAATAGAAAACTCACAAACAATCTGCTGAAATTAACGAGGCAAGACCTCCGCCTTATGGTCGGTATCATCACAGGTCACTGTAACCTCAATTATCACCTGCACAAAATCGGTGCCACAGACAGTCCTCTGTGCCGGGGTTGTATGCAGGAAAACGAAACAGTGGAACATGTGCTGTTATTATGCACAGCCACAGAAGAGACAAGAGAAACGACACGTCTACTGTACGAACAAGAACAACGACCGCGGGATCGTTTGCAATCGGTCTCCAAGTCACCATCTAATGTAACATCACTGGAACAGTTGTGCCAGCGACCCAGAGCCGTGCTCCGATACATAAAGGAGCTGGGCTGGCTTGGGTGAATGCTGGCAGGGGGAAATGCACAATACACCCTATGCGGGACGTCAGTGCAGGCCTTACCGCCCCCAAATAGAATAAGAATAAGAATAAGATGTATAGTAGGTACATTTGAAGTTCCCGCCATATTAAAACTGTCCAAGCGGGGCCACGCAGATATGGAGCTCTCCTTTTTGATCTCATTTTTTTACTATGGAGTCGTTATTCTTCTCGGTAGAAGTAATAGTATTATGTGATACTGGCGGGCGGCTGTCTGCCTGCCTATGTTGTGAGTGTGTGCGTGCCCGCTCGTACGTGCGAAGCGTTCTGGCTTCCTAATAGTGTTGGGTACTCAGCACGTGTGGCAGCACGATTGTAGCAACTCACTCCTATAAAAAGAGTCACTCTTTTTATCTAGGTGTGGCCAGCACACACCACAGTTTGCCCACACTTAACAGACAGACAAAACAGTACCCGCAGCTGGCGCGCTTCGCACACTCGGCACAAAAGAGTCAACTGACTCTTCGAGTGTGCGAAGCGCCGCTCGCCTCACCTCGCCTCTTGCCTCACGCGCTCGCATACAGACAGAGACACAGACTACGAATTCGAGTCGGAACGACACTCTGACCTGCTAGTTAGCGATTAGCGAGCTAGATAATTATATCAGAAGGATTAATAAAATGATAGGTGCATCGTATGATATGAAACTTTCCCAAAAAAAAAATAACGTTATCTACTGCCCTAAACATCTCGGAACAAATCGCCACCGCGTGCTAACTTTTCCTGTGGCGCCATCTAGTTTAGTTTTCGGAACTGGCTAGCATGTGTTCACCTGAGTGTGTTGTACGTGCACATGAAGCACGCACGCACACGTGTCATTGTGCTTTGCGTAGCACTCTGTCTACGGTGTAGCATGTACTGAGTAGTGAGTCAAGTGAGTGGTGTGCTACGTGCGTGTGCACGTAGCACACTAAGGTTAGGCCTCGACAAGTCGGCACCCAGCCTCACCTCAATCGTGCAAGCACAGTGTGGTGATACGATTTACAAAAGAGTCCGGACGCACGATCCTCGTTTTTAAACGGTGTGCTACCCATGACTACTTCCTAAGGGTACTTCAGTTTGGGATCAGACGAAATGCCCTCCTTCTTTTTTTATTAGCTCCATGCCTAGGACTAGGAATGACGTATACGTTTAAGTTCCTTGGGAATGACCTTTTGGCATTCTTAGCAGTTCCTGGAATCGTGGAATCCACCCTAATAGTGATGTTCTTCGTTTTCTTTTTAGCTAGTATCAACAGCCACAGATACGCACACGCTATTCTAACGCTTTTCTATTATCGGAACCACAGATTAGAGAAAAAAAATGGGAACCACAGAGAACTTTGCTATATAAATCGGAACGGAAAGGAACATCACTAAACCCAACACGAGAGAGAGAGAGATTGTAAATTGTAATTTTTAGCAACAATTGATAAAACAGATTATTACAAAATTTATCCTATTCTTTGGATTAGTCATGGATAAAAGAAAACTATCAACCGCGGGCGACAGCCTGTATTTAATTCTTCAAGTCCCGAAAACTGCAACGGCCGACGACGTCAAGAAAAGTTACAGAAAATTAGCGTTAAAGTATCATCCAGATAAAAATCCCAACAACCCCGAAGCGTCAGACAAGTTCAAAGAAGTGAATCGTGCACACACCATACTTAGCGATGCGACGAAAAGAAATATTTACGATAATTACGGCTCACTCGGTTTATACATCGCAGAGCAATTCGGAGAAGAAAATGTCAACGCCTATTTCGTCGTGACAAGCACTTGGTGCAAGGCTGCACTTATAGTGTGCGGCATTCTGACCGGGTGCTACTTCTGCTGCTGCCTGTGCTGCTGTTGCAACTGCTGCTGCGGCAAGTGCAAGCCGCGCCCGCCTGAGGAGTCCGGCGACTACCATACACTGGAACGTGACGATTCAGACGGTGTGCAAGCCGTGACGGTGCAGCCGGGTGCCGAGGGCCGCCCCAAGGGAGACCAGGCGCCGCCCATCGCCATGCCGGCGCCCCCGGCCTCGTCCAGCGCCTCCGAGAACACTGGTCTAAACACAGGTGGGGTCAATTACGGAATATCACACTAAACTCACCTCTAAATCCCATTATATGACTACATGTAGCTTATCCGGTACAAGCACCACCTCATTATCAATTATTATTCACTATCTATACCACTGCTGGTGGAAATTGAAAAACTCCTAGCTGTTGTTCCTGCACCAAAAAAATGTACTTTACTTCTAGAAAATGACTGCCAGTTTCAGTGTTTTGACTTACATTTTGAGGAAAATATTTGAAAGTCTATTGTGGCCATTTTCTCACAACAGTAACATGCTTGTGTACTTTTTGTAAACTAGTAATAATTATTCTTTTTTGTGATGTTGGTTTGCGGGTTGATTATCTACATGTTTTAAATCTATTTTTTATTACCTAAATTAACAATAATGTTCCCTGTGGAATTGTTATAAATATACTGGAACTCTTTTGCATTGAATGCATTTTGCACACAATATAGTATAGCTTATTACATTTATTTTAAAGCTGCTAATGGAAACCTAAATATGTATTATACAAAAATACACCTTGTTTAACTAATTTAAAACCAACTTTGTCCAATTTATGTAACAATAAATAAAGATAAAAGAAAAAATAATATGTTAAATAAAATGTTGAAAGTTTATTATTGCTAAATGTGATGTTGAGTTTAGCTGTAAAACCACCATAAAGTTCTTATCTCATGAGCAGGTAAAGAATGTTTTCCTGTTGATAATAACTGATATCTAGTGATAATGATACCTGCTTTGAGACAGCACTGGCAACACTGGTGATGCTTGCTATTAATAATACTTTTAATCTAATTTTTTCATGTTCTGTTATGTGCAAGAGTGTTCTTTATAGCATCTTTTGTCAATTTTCATATCATCACAATTTTTATGTGTGTCTTGTCTTGTATTGTGCAGTTTATTTTAAATATTATTTTAGATATTATGTGTAAAATTATATTTACATATATGAAATTTTAATGCAAGGCTGTCCTCTGCTTGATCATTTCTATTTGAATTTAATGTTATTCCTGAAGTTTGTTAATATAATGTGATGTTTCTTTTGCCACCAGATGTAAACAAATAATAAGCCAGGTCAAGACTAGCATCAATGATCCTAGTTGTTTTATTGTTATGGTAATCTGATTGTGTTAGGGTAGGTCAAACATTTATTTTATTGCTGATCTTAAACTAAAGTACCATCAATATTTGAAATGCTGAAAGCATTTTGGGTGGCTTATTTGTAACGACGACACTATAATTCTAAGTCTAAGCGGAATAGAACACCTTGTAAATATTGTAATGTATCACATTAGAAATGACAGTTACTCCATTTCACAGCCAAGTCCATTTCATCATTAAACTACAATTTCTTGTTCCGGCATCTAAGTACCTTAGATATCAATTGAGAGTAATTTTTCAATTGTTGCAAGGCTTTGACCTATGAATGAGTTGCAATAGTATTAGTAACGTTTTTCACAGATTATGATAGAGGAATGACAATGTCAAATAGTTAAAATTGAATTCATACATGTTTTGAGTATTTGTATGTATGTTTGTCTATAATAATTATTACTATAACAATGACTAGAACTGACCTTCTGTGCATTGTACATGGTACATGAATATGAAAAAAAGTTGTAAAAAGACATGGCTGTGTTGTGATAAGCTTAGGTATCCTAGGTACAGTACCTACATTCAAAACTTTTACTGTGTTACCTACTGTCGAAAATAATATTTAATCAAGTAGAATTAACACACTTAATAATTACACAACGTTAGTTTTTATAACCTGTCCCACATAACCAGTCTAACAAGGTTTCATCTGATTGTGTATTCAAATATGGCATGCTGTAATATGTAGTTTAATGTTGAAATGCATATAAATAACTGGGAGCAGGTAGGTATGAATTTTATACTGAAAAGACTGTTTACGATCCCTTATTTTTATATATGATCAGTATTTTTATTTATTTCTAGTTTAAAAGGCCTAAGTATCTGCAGGATATACTCCATATTATTGAACTTATTCTGGTTATCACATTGAGCTATTTAATTAAGCTGTCAACCTCAGCAGTTAGGTAACAGTAAGAATATTTTACACTAGCAGTTTTAAATGGACTTGGATGTGATAGTAATTTATCCAACTAAAAAAGTATAACATATTTTTCAGTTGATATTAGGCCTAATTTTGTAGGCTTTAGTTGACAGTTTTAAAAATGCTAAAAATGTATCCGTCTTTTATATTGCCGTCTATTTGACAAGGACCAACAGTTTTAGGAGCTTTAGATCTGTCAACTAAAGCCTTTAAAATTGGCCCCAATGTTTCATACCAGAGAAAGCCATAGCATCTTATATATAGCATTATTACTTCAATCATACTTTGAAAAATGACAGCAGTTTTGATGACGTCACGTTAAATCGTTCACTCAAATACAACTGTCATGTCATACCGTTAATCATGTTGACAACGTGCGACGGTGATAACGCTATATAAAAATGTAGACGTTTCGTTCTCGCGCCGGAATACTTTATAAGTTCACGGTACGAATTTGAACAATATTATTGTAACCTTGAAGCATTACTGTCACGAACCATGATGGTTTTGTATTAGGGTTGCTGGTCTAGTAAGAGCAACATTTTAAGTGCCCACATAACTTTACTCACCATTAATAGGTTACTTACATTATCTCTGTCTGTTTTATTGCGCTTAGTCATCAACCACTATCATCATCTACCCACGGAACTATTATTCCATAGTGCTTCTATCCCCCACTTTTATGCCGGGTTGGTGCAGCATGTCTCTGATCATGCTACTGAACAGATTTGGCTTTTGTTTCACGACCGACGCCGCCTGCTGACATAAACTCTCCTCAAGAATCATTGTTGGTAAACCATAATCAACTCACTAGCACTACTTCCACATATACCTACATGTGGAGCAATCCATAGGCTTGGTATTATTTGGACCTACGATCTGGTGAAATGATAAATCTTGTTCTAATAGTCGATTTTTTTTATTTGGAGATCTAGTGTTGATTGTAATGATTGTAGTTTATTGTAATGGTTGTAGATGTAAGTACCTACCTAATTGAGCATTCAAAGTTAGGCAAAATGTTAAATGGATAAATTGGGCTACATGACCTTTTGGCTCATTTGCTATTACCACACCTACATCCTTTCATATAGTGGAAATTGGATGTGGAAATGTACCTAAATAAGATGTTTTCATGTAAGTAACAGTGTAAATGATGATAGGCTATGAGGGTGACGCAGCAGATGCTCGTAACGGCTTTCGATGGTATTTTTATGAATAAGGATATCAAAATCCACTCCTATTACTCCATTACAAAACATTTCTTTTCAAAGGTAGGTATTTAAAAATTCCTGTCTACTTATCTAATGCTTAGGTACTTCAGTTTTCTCTTTGAACATGTATAATTACCATATTAATTTACCGTTCTCCAACAGGTGAAATGCTAATTGATCCTGATAAAGGTGCAAACCTGTTTTGTTTTTTGCTTATTTGTATACTTACGGTTCGTATTTCCGAATATCATCTAGATTTAATGCTCTACTTATTTGAAAATTAAATGCAAGTATTATAAGCACATCTTCCCCTATTATTAATGTAAGTGAGTACTTTTTAATTTTTTGAACTTTATTTTCGTTTTACATTTTATGTAGGAGTGTGTTGGTCGTTTTCTTGCCTTTTTTTTCTGTAAAAACAAAGGGTTTAAATTCATGACCGGAACATTTCTGTTTGTTTCATTGTTTCTCATGCACTCAACCAAGGCTTAGAAGAAACATTTCCTGATATGGATGTTACATGTTAATATCATGAATGGTCCGGAGCCTTACCGTCACCTAACGCGATTCAAATGAAAACATGACGACAACCTATAGTGGATCGCTAAGGCCCCAGATATTCTAAAGTATGTTTTTGACAAATTATTTTATGAGCTTGCTCTTGATTAAAAACAGTATAATTATGCAGTTGTATTTTTATAAAACCGTTTACGTTAGGTATTATAATTGTCTAGGTTAAGTTGGTTGTAGGTTTTAGTTAGCTAATTATATATGGCTTAATAAGAATGTAATGTTGGAACTGCTGCAGTATGATACCAATTCAATTACAGAAGCATTTTCGTGGTTACATTATACCGTCAGTATAAGACTAGTTGTCGACCAAAATGAAACTTATGAGGTAAACTATAAAATTTGTAGAATTGGAGATGTATAACTCGGTTACAGTAGATTGTAGTACATATTCTAAAATAAGCATGTAAACATGAACTATTAGGTGACTTAATTTGTTGTTCATAATTTTAATTTTAATTTCAATATATTTATATATTTACAACCTCTCTCTTGAATATGAGTGCATGTAAAATATTTATTTAAGTACCTACTCATATATTATCAACTTTGTGGTCTATGATCGTGAACCGCTAGCATTTTTCGTGTTATTTGTTTGTACAATTCTAGTGTATTGATGTAATTTATTTAGATATCGCCCTATAGAATGTTAAGATGGAAAAGATTGAAAGTAGTTAATGTCCACTCTACACGGTTTGCTTAGTGAAATGAAATTATTATATTAGAACACTAATAATGAAATAATTACACTGTTAATCTTTTACTACTTAATCTAAAATATATAATGTTATACTTATAAGTAATGGTTTCATCTATGTGCATTGTACAATTTATAAACCATGTAAACTGTAGCCTTGAGTATTCAGAAACAATTATTTAAACTATTATAAACTGGATGTTTGGCTAAAATTTACTATTAGTTATTGTGCTGTCGGCTCTCGTAGCGGCTAGATGTTGGATGGCTCTGTTAATTCATATTTGTATTATAAATTATAATGTTATGGTACTAGTCAACGAGTATATAACGACAGTGTCAAGTTATAAGAATGTCTAAATGTAATTACAATTAACTTTCAATCTAATAAATTCTGCATAAGACAAAAATGCTTTATCTATTTTATTCTACTAACCATTATTAGTATTACGACCTCTTTTCTTGATAAATTTGGTACCTATTCTACTAAGTTTAAACGCATGATTTATTTAACTTTTATTTTAATTGACGATTTTAATTGCTTTTTCTCTTATTTGCAGGAAGCAGTATTCCAAAATACACATGAAGTATTCACAGTTAGCCTAGTATCTACCTATTTTTAAGAGAAATTCCAACATTTGATTTCTTATAACCACCAACATTCAAATTCATTACAGGTGTAAGTCTAATATTAAGTTATTTTTTACTTTGTATAAATATTTACCTACCATATTTTATGTTTATCTTTTAGTACTGGTATGAGAATATATATTTTTCATCAAAATTTTAGCTTTTATTGGATTTTATAATTTGTATGTAGTTAGCAACTGCAAACGACACCACCAGTTTGTGTAATGTGGTGGTTGATGGTTGTAGGAAATTAGAACTAAATCAGTGTTCCAAAAATATTTTAGATCTATAATAACTACCTATCTAGTACAAAGTACTAAAAAAAATCGCACTATAATATGCCCAGTAGGTACAAAGCTCGCTACAGTTGCTCAGTTTTCTTTGCAGTGTACTTATACAGATAAATTAGTTTTACAGAAATCTTATCAAAATAGCATATTAGATTTGTTACCATTAAGATGTACTTATAGCGCTGAGTAAATAATTGGGTACTTAATATAATATTTTAGTTTTGTGATCTTCATCAGCGGCAGCACAGCATTGCCACTGAAAACGGATCCTCGAGCACAGCACAGAAGGGCTGGGCTGCATCATAATCGCAGATAAGTTTCTGTTATAGGTACCTAGTTAAAACAACACAAGTTTACGTATAGTTACAGAACTATGGGTGCCTACGCACCTAAATGTTGGCATTCTCTTCAATGTTTGAAAGCTTCTTAACCAAAGCCTGAAGGTTATGGTTAAACCTAACTACAGATTAATTTGTAAAGGAAAAATTAAAATCATAACAAAACCTAACTATCCGACCAATCGAACCAATCATAAGTTACCGTTAAGTTATGATGACCTAATTTTATTGGTGCGTGCCACCACAGTCCTAGAATATTTTCGCGGCGCAACACTAAATTACACTTAAGAAGTATTTGTAGAATTACTAAATTAAGAAGCAGATGGTGCAACCCATAATAGTAGTACTTAGTACTATCATTTCATCATCATCAGCCTGAAGACGCCCACTGCTGAACATAGGCCTCCCCCAGACAGCGCAACTTTAAGCGGCTGCTCGCCTCCTGCATTCATCGGCTCCTGCGGTTATCACCAGAGAGTCGGTCCACCTAGTGGGTTGGCCTGCGCTGCGCCTTCCGGTTCGTGGTCGCCACTCGAGAACCTTTCTTCCCCATTGGTTATCAGTTCTGAGAGCAATGTGGTCACTATGTGATGTGGTACTATAATTTATTCTGTAATAATTCTATTATGCTAGTACCTACAGTAAAACCGCCATGGCGACTTTATTAAAAAAATAATTCCATAATGGCCGGACTATGCGCCAAGCTAACCGTCAGGTACCAATATTATAATAATATGCACCTACGGGTTAGTTAGTTGCATAACTGCAGGTGATTGTATGCTAAGAATTTCACAGCAGTTTTGAGAAAAATCAAAACCTTAAGGGTCACGTCACCTTACGTAGATCATAGATCATATTTGGCCCAAATTTACTAGCATTGCATTGGTTGAAAGTTGGAATACTGCCAACTGAGCCCTGAGGCATGCTTGGTGGAGCCAAATCTGATGACTAGGGATAAGCATAAACATAATGCAAGTGCAGAATGATACATGCAGTGTAGTCCTCAACTCGAAGCTCGCTTCGTGTGTTCGTTATTTCGATGGTTCGATTAACCTCAATTTGTGTAACGCGTGCCTAAAATGGCTAATTGTGATAATGGTATTTCATGGGTCGCTTGTCCCATAGGGAAATTAACGCCCTATTTACAATTTTATTCACAGCACATGCGCCTTATGGACAATTTAAATCTTGAAATACCTACTATCCTACCTATTAGATACCTACACCACAGATTACTGAATATGTTACTACCTACACTTAGAAAATACTTTATTCCCAAACAATTGTAGGTAAAATACTATTCATTCAAACATACGACAATAATGCTCACTGAAACATGAATATACTCCATTTCCCACGTTTATGTCTGAGAAAAATGTCCGACCTGTAGGCCTAGCACGAACATTTACGCGGGAGTAAGTGTAACGTTAACGTAAGCCAGTTGTATGGCATTTGATCAGCGCCTCATACAACTGACTTACGTTAACGTTACACTTACTCCCGCGTAAATGTTCGTGCTAGGGCCTCGGTTTTCAATTCAACACATTCATAGTAGGATTCTGTACAAGGATTAAACATAAAAATCTCTTAGTACTTAATTTTTAAAAGCGCTAGGTCTTTTATGCCAACATATTCTCAACAAGGAAGTTATAGTTCTCATATCATCATCAACAACAGCCTGAAGACGTCCACTGCTGAACATAGGCCTTCCCCCGGGAGCGCCACTTAGAGCGGCTGCTCGCCTCCTGCATCCATCGGCTCCCCGCGGCTTTCACCAGGTCGTCGGTCCACCTAGTTCTCAAATAATTTTTTGAAATCATATTCTATCAAACCTAACTATCACCAACATAAACAGATTTTTTTTTATAGAGAAACTGTTTTATTGATTATAAGTAAATAATTACAATAATTATATCTTCCTATCTTTGGCTCACTATGGCTAGAGTACAAAGTTTCCACTCATGAGCGTCTTGTTTCTCCAGCGCACGTAAAAAATGTAAGGGCGGTCCACAATCAACTCCCGCTGTGGCGTCTCGTCCCATTCTATACCTGCAAGACAAATAATAAATAGTCAGCAATATGTTAATATCTTTTTCATCACAGTTGCTCGTAAAATAGCTCCTATCCTACAGTTTTTAGGATCATAATCCAAGAAATTTCCAACGTGTGCTTTTAACTTTTCATTTCCGTACCCACTCCATCGACAACGTTTCGGTTCGAAACTTACGCTATCCGTCTCCTTCATCTACATTTAGAAAGAGACAGAGAATGTAGGTTTCGAGTAGAAACGTTTTCGATGCGTTCTGCATAGGGGTGCTAGAATATTTTCGTAACTGTACCACAGAAAATATAAATTTGACAGGTACCTCCTCAGTAAACATTTAATTTTATGAATTATTCACAATAAGTTATGTTCTGAACACATTGTTATTCGGTTTATTATATTTTTTCTAGATATTTATTAATTTATTATGGCTGCATCGATATTGTTCGCACCACTAAAACAAAACGTCTTTTCTCTAATCTGTGTCTGTGTTTTCTCATATAACCCTTAGCACAGATTACTGAATATGTTACTACGTAACCCCTTAACTACTACTAGGTTCAATAGGTAATTACGGCGCGAGAGAATAAGAAACTACACGTTTTTTAGCAATACAAGTCTGTTTTTTCCTCGCATACTGTGATGAATCGTACGTCGTACGTCGTATGACACTCGTGTGGGTTGATCATAGCACTCTCCCATATCGCGCTCGCCTGCAGCTCGCAAGCATATTACCACCTCGAGTGCAATGATCAACTTCCCACACTTATATCATAATGTACTATTAAATAATAACTTATATACTAAGTATCTGATTTCGAATTGGTATATTATCATCCCGAAAATCTACACCCCAAGGAAGTCAAATTTTCTTCTACGACTATTCTTAATTAATAGTTTTTCATTGAAGAAATACCTTGTAAAGTTTACGTTCAAAGATAGCCTTAACGCAGCTGGGTGGTTGAACTTCGTCCTTGACCGAATGCGCATAAATGATTTTAACGATCTGTGTTTAGAAATGAATTTATAGGATCTTGTTAACTCTCGTAGCGATCGCACGTGCAATTTTGTGAGTGGATTTATTTTTACAATGGAGGTTTGGGAACACGCAGTTTCAAGTAAGGCTCTCACGACTTCATGGTCCCAGTCAACCACTTTCGGGATAACATACCAATTCAAGATCACCTTGTATATAGGTAGACGCGACTTCAATCGCTATAATTTCATACTGAAAAGTACCTACTTGGATGGACAGATTTTTTCAATACTATTTACACAGATTACTAAATATATTACTAACTAACTATTGATTTAGAAATCAAACTACTTAGGTAACCGATTTTGAGTCATTATCCGGAGTCAAGTAAAGACGCATCATCTTTGAGCCATTATCCGGAGTCAAGTACGTATTACCGCCATCTTTGAGTCGGTGCCCGAGTGCCGAAGTTGCCGTGAAGGATAATAAAAGCTTTTAATAATGAGCTACTTTCTGGGGCTGAGCACCGTCATCTAGCTAGAGTTATGCCCATTTTCACCAGATTCCTAAGCTACACCCTGCAGCCCTACCGTGTAAGCATTCTGGTAATGAACATCGCCTGCCATCCTGCTTACGCCAATGTACAAGCCCTTGAGTGCGAGCAAGAGAGCACACGATTACGATTGCCACCGGGCTTACGCGGTAAGGCCACTGGCTAGGAATGCTTGACTTAGGGGTAGTTTTTTGAGTCGTAAGGGAACCAATTGTTAAAAACTCCCAACGAATGCAAACCAATGGTGAAATGAAATGAAATTTATTTCGGAAATACATAGGGACTACCTACTCAAACATCGTAGGTTAGTACCCTTTAGGTACCTAACCCTCTTAACCAAGATTAGGTATGCAGTAAGTAATGATAATACATGGGCATCATATATACATATAAGTAAACTAAGTAGTATTTAAATTCGACGTTATTAAAACTGACGTAAGTTTAGCAGTTTATACATAGATGGTAGGTATAAATAACTTGGTTCACTCGTAGATACCAGTATGAATGGACACCTTTTAGTGGGTACTATAACAAAACTCGAGTAGGTATAAATGTCTGAGCACTAACTCCTAACTAAGTTAACTTGTGTTTAGTATATTATATATATAATGGTAATTTATTAGATTCAATAAACCCCACCCTTAGCATAAAGTACGTACCATCATCTTTGAAAGCGTTTCTGCCCGCCTCTGCCCAGAACATGATTCGTTGCACTGCAAGCGTTAACCGGAACGAGCCGTCCGGTGATCCGTTTGTCTCTAGTATTCGTGATATGTTCATCTGAAAATAAATTAGGCCAATGAACGAATTAGGGACCAACTTATTTATCTTTTACAGAATGAAATCGTATGTTAGCCCACCTACAAAAAGTAAAGTAAAAAAAAGACAAAAAGGTAAAGGTAAAGTCTAGAAAGTCTAAAAGTCTACAGCACGTTTCATAAAAAAAAATATTAGTCCTATATTATTGGTATGTATTATAATATTGATAAACACTGATAATATTATACTAATATTTTTTTATGAAACAGGCCCCAGGCTTGCTTTACGCGATTTTTTTAGTGGGCGTGTGCGGTAGGCTAAACCCGAAACTATGACGATCGAAAAGTACCTAATAAAAGAAGAAGACTCGTGCCTTTCATGAAAACTAATTCGGAATGAACGAATTTTTGAAAAAATCAATGTTCCTGGCCAGGAATCTAACCAGCACCCCTATTCCCAACCTATCGAAAACCTTTCGATTCGAAATCTACACTCTCCATCTTCTTCATCTACATTTAGAATGAAAGAGACGGAGAGTGTAGATTTCGAATCGAAACGTTTCCGATAGGTTGGGAATAGGGGTGCTGGTAAATATAGCGTCGCCAATAAGGTCCGAATTCCGTGAAGTAATGACATACTGCATTCTTGTATTCTATACTGCAAACGTTTTGTTGCATTTTAATAACCTGCTCCATATTATAAATAATTATAATTATTTGCATCATAAATTATGATTAATTATACAACCAAATATCAGTTAACGAAATGCACTTAATAAATATCAACTGCAGAGATAATTGTCAGCAGCTCATGATGACAGGTCGAAGCGGCAGCTCAACATCGCTTTTATTTAGAACTATACAGATTGGTTTCGATTTAATAAATACATGAAGCTATAAAGAAAGGAGGGAGAACTAAAGTGACCGATGTAGCTCTTAGGATTAGCAAGTTGAAATGGCAATGGGCCAGGCCACATCGCTCGTAGAACTGACAACCGATGGAGAAGAAAGGTTCTCGAGTGGCGACCACGAACCGGAAGACGCAGCGTAGGCCGGCCCCCCACAAGGTGGACCGTCGACCTGGTGAAAGCCGCGGGGAGCCGATGGATGCAGGAGGCGAGCAGCCGCTCTAAGTGGCGCTCCCTGGGGGAGGCCTATGTTTAGAAGTGGATGTCTTCAGGCTGTTAATGATGATGATAAAGAAAGGTTCAACTATAAAATTCCGCAATACCTATTTCGGAAAATCAGAGTAAACGTGATAGGTATAGAAAGGGAAATGATCAGAAGAAAGTCATTCTATGATGCGATCACCACATCTATTGTGCATTTGTGGACAGTAGGTACTACCTATTAGGTTACTATTTGTGTGCATTGGTATACTAAACTTACAGCTTCCAATTTATTGGGCAGCAGCAACGTCATTCTGAGTGTGTAGAGCGGTAGAGTAGCAGCAACGCGAACAGATTGCATCCTATCCGTAATGTCTCTGAGGTTGGTGTTGACCGTTGCGTCCGCTAAACTCCTCAACGAGTTCCCGCGTGGCATTAACATCAGCAAACTCAAGCCCGGAGTGGAGTAGTCTATTTCTAAAGCCTGCAAAAAATAACGTTGCTTTATTTTTTAGCTAGGTATCCATGGATGAAATAAAAAAAAGAAGGATTGAGTTTTGATTGACATGGAACTGAAGCCCAAAATGGCGGACATATTACATATGTGTGTCAGATGAAAGTAGGGCGACCGGCTGCCTATGATGTGAGTGTGTGCGTGCCCCGCTCGTACGTACGAAGCGTTCCGGCTTCCTAAGGGTGCTTCAGTTTCGGATCAGACAGGATTCCCTCCTTCTTTTTTATTAGCTCCATGTAGGTATCTATACCGATACTAGTTCGAAATAGGCCTCATACAATAAAATATCTAGCGACTATATAGGTATATAGTCAGAATAGTAACACTAGTGACATTACCCCCCACCCCCCGACCTACTTAATAAATAACAAAATAAAATAAATAAGTAAATTAGACAATTATGCGATTAAAAAACACTCCATACGTATCGAGTTGTATTACCATCTGCAGGTTGCCATATTAATGTTATCTTTGGGGGCGGTTTCTGGTGTTGTATTTCTAACTCAAAATGCAGGCTTTGGTTCTGTTTTAATATTCAGTGAACCTGTGACAATGATACCGCACACAACGCTCATCGCTCTGCTAGTGTTTGGCGCAGCCGTGACGGTCAGCGCCGAGGATGAGTGTCCGGCCGAGCGAGTTCCCGCCCTCCACGATGAAGCGAAACTGCACAAAGACTTGTTCTGCGCCTATACGTATTATGATTACAGACCAGTTAAAGACCACAGAAGTGCCGTCAATGTTAAAGTTCGATTCGCTATCAAATACATCAGCTTCGACGCTCAGGAGGAAACGTTCACGCTGCACAGCTGGGTGGCGATGTCGTGGCAAGACGAGTTCCTACCGTGGAACCCAGCCAACTACGGTGATATCAAGGAGATCCAGGTAGAGAGCCACGAGTTCTGGACGCCGCGGATGGCACTCTTTAATGCGGATGCTACAATGTTGAACTCGGATCAGATCTATACAACATGCGCAGTTGCCAGCGACGGCATTGTCACCTGTGTGCCACATCTTACACACTCCGGTATATGCCGCACGTCTCTGCGGCGGTGGCCGTACGACGAACAAAACTGCACCCTGTATTTCGGCTCATGGATGCACACAGGAGAGCAGGTCAACTTTACATTTTATAAAAGCGATCCGGTCGTAACAAACGATTACCAGGATGGACCTGGCTGGAAATTAGTGCACGTGACTCACGAGCGATTACCCGGAAAGATCGCGTCTATGCCCAACTCCACGTATCCTATGCTGAAATACACGTTTGTGATGAAGAGGGTGGCGGCCGGGCCAGCGGCCATAGTCGTCGTTCCTTCCTTTGTCATAGTCTTACTGACTTTAATATCAATGTTGTTGGACGTAAAGGACAACGTACGGCTATTACTGATTTGCTTTAGTCTTTATGGTCATTTTTTGTTTTTGACCGAAATCGGTTACAACATTCCGAAGCACAGCGCGGAGACGCCCATTCTGCTGCTGTTCATTCGAGACTCAATGGTAGTGACGCTGGTGGGGATCATGGAGACGCTGGTGCTTATGGGTTTGAGGCGTAAGGCGGAGCCGGCGCCGGGCTGGGTGGTGAGCGTGAGCCGGCTCGTCTCCAGCGGGCCGGCGCGGTACGCCGTCTTCACAGAGTTCGACCCCAGCGACCTCAGCGACGTCAAGACCCTGACGGAAGACGGGCCCGGCTCCAACGACAACCGTTCAAGTGTTTCCGTCGATTGGATTCAATTCGCTAATATTCTCAACAGCGTATGTTTCATAGTAGCAGCGATTACCTACTTTGCGCTCATTTTAACTCACATTCCGTATGGTGATTAAACGGTTTCCTATCCATCGGAGTGCAGAGACAACAGATAAGCGTTGCGCAAATTTCCCTTGATTCCATTGGTTTAAATTTATCAAATCGCTAAAATATATCATCAATTTATAAATATTTTAGGCCTTATCATTATCAGTAGGTCGAGTATGACTTATATACTGACATGCCTCCGATCCGATCTTTCATGTAACGTAATTAGGGCTAATAATATAATATATCTCTTAACTCTCCCTGAATAAACTAGGCTTAAATAGTATTACCAGTGTTTATTATTTTGAACTAAATACTAACCACCTACCTATTTATAGTTATCGATATTAGATATGTTCAATTGTTTACATTCGTCATGCAAATCAATCAGTGACGTCAAAGATGCAAATCTGACTCCACGTGCGCACATGATTTCGCAAGTAGTAGGTAGGTAGGCAATATGAGTTTTTTTTTAAATATCTTCTCGGCCTTCTCCTCCTACTTAAGGTAAAAACTTGACTATGTTATTCCTTCAGAAGCTGCGATGGTGCTACCTCAATCCCTTTCATATAATAGGTAGGTGTATGTTTGTCGAGAGCCATTTTTGACCCAAGGTTGTAAAAGTACTTTACCTACGTTTCTCACCTCTGCGTCCAATTCAGTAAGATCAGCGTACCGCATGAGATCGTTCACGCGGATCATGCGAACTGTTCTAGTGGCAGGATCCGAGTCGTGAAAGAGGTAAGTTCCATTGAGCAGCGTGGGGGCTGAGCGCCATCGAGCCCGCAAGTACAGGGTCGTGATTAGAATCGAGCGAATGTTCTCTGACAGGTCATCTTCTTCAAAGGTGCTATGTATTGCGCCTCCAGAGTCTACTTCCACCTAAAAATATTTATTAGTGTACATACTTACGTATACATTACAACATTGAAAGAAACTTATATCAATCAGAAATTCATAAAAACTTTGTAAGTTTCACACTTTATAGAGTATTATGTATATTGTATAAGTAGTGTGAAACATATACAGGATGGAAAAAATTGTTGGACCCTGAAGTCAAACCACTTTAACTTAAGATTTTTTAAATGAAACAAATCTACATTCTGATATTTTCTAAGACTTGCTTGTCACATTCGGGAGTCGAACAGGCTAAAATGTGAAGCGCAGACAAGAATAATATGTGTGGACCGTACCGAAATTCCACCGTATACAGAGGTAGTTCCTAGCACTGTTATCAAAAATATTTAAATAGGTTAGATAAGTTTGTACAATGTAGTTAAATGTACTATTGTATTCTTATCAGTAGGGTATTGAATTAGCATTCTATGAAATTGTAATAAGAACTGACTGAAGAAATAATAAATCCATATTTTATTATACCTAAGTAGATTGATTATGAGTTTAGAAGTTGACCTATCTAAACCCCAGAATGAGTAATAGTAGGTAAGTTCGATATACTTATATATATTTTTGTAATTTCCTTATAACATATCTACCTATACAACAAGTACCTATATACCAATGAACTTGCCGAAATTTTAAAGATGTAACGGCGGACGACATTAGAATGGAGGCAGGCGAATCCTATCGTCCTTCGGTCTAGGGTTAAGGCGTAAAACTAAATAAGTCGTGCGAAGCCGAGGCTGGTCAGCTAGTTTATAATATTAGTGTGATTCGCTGATAACAATTTTCTTAAGATTTCAGTCCAGCAGAACGAAATATGTACGAAAAGATACAACTTACCATATGATTGAGATTCATTGCCATCTCTTTTGGAGTCTCGGTTCCATTGAATGTATTTATTTTTAATTGCAGTGCTGGTGCGACGTTTGTCCGGAACTGGTCACTGATGTTTTGGGACCGCAGCACCAGCCTCAGGGACCAGCGGAACTTGAGGTCTTGGCTCGAGACAGGCAGGGAACTCACTGTCGCGTTTATTAATTGGATTGTCTCCTGTAGATATTTCGAGCTATGGAGCTACTTATTTTAGAAAGCGGATGAGCCAGAATAAATAATAGTGCTTACAAGCACTTTTACGCACTGGGTTTACTACTATTTAGCTACCTAAGCTTTATAAATGCATTTCATTATGTGTCTGCTGCTGCTGCTGACCATAATGCTCTTCCTTTACAGCTAGCTTATTTCCGTAAAGGCTATTATGTAGGTGATGCGAAGTATAGTAGTGACATTACTTATCAGGTGATCTGCGACTTATGGTCAATATGTGATATAAATAATAAATCGTCGAATATAGTTTTAATTTTAAGTATGTTGAGTACCCAATCTACTTATAAGTACTTACAACCTATACTATAAGGCCCGCATGCAATAAAATTCAATAGCTTAGTTCGCACTTAAGTAGAAGATCTTATCTAGAGATCTCTAGTCTCCAAATTGTTGTACCCTGGTCAAACTCTTCTCAAGTCATCACACCAAATACTGCATAAGGCGCTCATTGGTTGAAGTTAGCTTGACTAACAGGCAACCTGGCACACCAAATACTGAGCGCTTATTGTGCATTATTTAACAAACGTGTAGGTACCTATTTTAATGACTTTATAGTGGAGACGGGCATAAGTTTAGAAATAAAATCAAGCACCTTTACTGATGCATGCAATCCAAGATATTCGTCAATTTCTCCTTTAGCTTCTGTTTCGACTTCAGTTGACAAAGCCATCAAAGCAAGATGCAGAAATAGTCCCGACTGGACGTAGCTCATACCGTTCTCGCGTTTCGACGCCGCCGATATTGAAGTCAGTTTGGTAAAAGTAATCTGAAATAATGAAAACCGTTCGTAGCCTGCAGAATGCTTGAGAATAGAGAACAAGTTCTTATCCTGGACATTCGAGTATACTCATGGAGTTTCTGAAAGGACGATAACTAGATAATAAATGTGTAATTCTGGCGCGCTACGGAACACACACATAATGATGTCAAATCTAATTTATCCCATAGGTTCTATTGTTCAAAAAATATCGTAACCGCGATGCAGGACTACAAAGCTTTTTGGCCTTCTCCATACATTTTCTAATTTATCGTATCTAACGCCATCTAGGGACAATAATTTGTAGCTGTTTGTTTGTTTGTTATTGAACAAAACCCTAGATACTGAACTGATTTTCATGCGGTTTGCACTAATATGCTTAGAAATAACCGGCGCACAACATAGGATATATTAAAATACAAATATCATAAAAAAAATTTGGTCAAAATTATTAAAATATCATTATGAAACCGGACGGAATTTTATACAACATGGCCGCTTCATGGTGAATTTTTTTTGGAACGGTTAGTTTATGTCACAGTATTTTTTTATGTTGTATTATGGCTCCACACATAGTGTATTTAGCCAGTGTTAAGCATAGTAATTTTTCGTCGTGTTGTTATTGAATATTTCACATGTTTCACGTAAAGTCCATCTGGAGGCACAGATTAAAGAAAAAAAACGTGTGTAAGGCCATGAACAAAGAGTAATAGGAGTTAATTTCGGTAGTAAATATGCATTAAACAGTGGAATGAAATTTTACAATTTATTAGATTTGATTAACCATTATTAGTTTTTCTATTTAAGCCCTTATGACATTTTACAATTTATTAGATTTGATTAACCATTATTAGTTTTTCTATTTAAGCCCTTGCAGGTTGTTTGGGGTTTTTGGAGTAAAATAGATATACCATCAAATAATATGTAAGTAGTATGAATCGATTGCATTCAAGATACAAACATGTTAATTATACCTGAGTGCCCGCAGATTAGAGAAATAACCGGCCAAGTGCGAGTTGGGCTCGCGCACGAAGGGTTCCGTATCATTATCTATAAAAACTAGCAAAAAAAGTTTGTTGTATGAGAGAAAAAATACTAAAATACAGAATAAAATAAGTATTTAAGGGGTTAAATACTTATTTTATTCTGTATTTTTTGTAATAGCGGCAACAAAAATATATTTATCATCTGTGAAGATTTCAGCTGTCTAACTATCACGGTTCATGAGATACAGCCTGGTGACAGTTATAGCTATAGCTTAACCCTTGGGAGTATAATCTTGACCCTTGCTACGCCTATTTTTGGCATTACATGACGTTTATGTTTGGCCCACAGGTCTGAGGGCCGATTCATACTATTACCACCATAGGCTAATGCAGTGGGCCAATGATACTCTTACGTTACGTAATAAATTATATACTCTTTGAATGATACAGAAGTATAATGATACTCTTTGGAATGATACGAAGTAGATTTTTTTTTCTAATCTGTGTACGAAACATGTTATGTAAAATGCCTTGGGGGTCTAGCAAAGATCACAATCACTAACGCTAACGCCTCACGCTAACTCCAAAAATGTATCGAAATGACATTCGCTACGGAAAAGTTAGCGATTTCCGAAATGTCATTTCAGTACATTTTGGAGTTAGCGTTTGGCGTTAGCGTTAGCGGTTGGTATCTTTGCTAGACCCCCAGACTTTGCCCTATTGCAAAAATGTTTTGAAAGCCTAGATTTTAATATAATATAGGTTTTAATTAATCATGAATTCGATGATACTTATCGAAATATCATCGAAAATTTTTCTATAGTTAAGTAGCTATGAGTGGAGATTTCATCAAAGTTGGTCCAGGAATATCAAGGATAATAATTAGCGTACCTACGCTGTTTTGGAAAATATTATAGTTAATTATTTCATCCATGATTAAGACATATCATTTTTATTTCGTGGAAGTGATTATACGAGCAGAAAACTCAGTGTGGCTGATAGAAAATCAAGTTAGAAGTTTTTAAAAATAAATCCATTACCCAAACCGAAACCTGAAAAGTAATGTAGTCCACGCGTGGCAACGCCGCGGGCAGTAGCTAGTTATTAGAATAAATTAAGTACAACATAAATTTTGCAGCATTGAATAAGTACAATGAACTCAATCAATAATATAATATTCAAAACATGAACACATTAAAAATAATGCAGCTCGCTCAATAAGCGCGATAGTGCCTACCTAGGTAACTCAATTCTTTATTAGGTTGTAAATTTGGTACTGCTCAAGGAGGTACATAGCTTTATCTAAATTCACGAAATATTGCTAATGACTTGGCCAGAAAGGCGACGATTATATCCAGCTAAGCAGTTCAGAATAGTGTCCTGAATCATACTTGTTTAAAAGAAATACAATTAAATTAAATTAAATGACTTACTTACCATATAAAATTTTTGTTCAAATTTTTCAAGGGACTGTGCAAATTTTTCAAAGACTGGTATAATTTGCGTGATCTCTTGCGTAGAATTGAGCAAGTGCGCTGATCCTGTAGTTATTTCTAAATTAAGCGAATCTTTTTGCGCCGATTTTTTTAGTGAAAGTAGTAGGTTGTTATGATTTGTAGATAAAGTATTCAATTCAAAACTTTGTTCATTACTTGTAGCAGTTAAACCATTTGATTTTAAGATTGAGCGTCCAATATTTTGCATATTTAAATTAAACCCCGATAATTGGTTTATCGCTCTTCTAAAAGCAGGCGATTGTCCTGATTGCGAGGTGATTTGGGTTGTTCTTCCTACACCTGAGTTCAAACTACCATGTAGTTGCTGTTCCATAGAAGCTCTTAGAAAGTTCCTGTCAGTGTTGGCAATTATGGTTCCTGAGAAGTCGGGTGCGTTGACTGGGCATTCAGTTATTTTGTTGTTTAAGTAGCATTGTTTCTGCAACCGTGGCGATTGAAGGTATAACGCCATGTTTGTCACTGGGAGAATACGCGTGACACCTTGTCTTGCCTTGTACCGTGGCACATAACGTATCTCATAAGCTCTTACTATCATTTCTGTTACAATCATTATAGATGTAGTCCATATCATTATATTCATTATGTTGTGCTGTTTTGGTCAAATTAGATTTAAACTTAACTTTGATACAACATTTGATGTCTAATACTTTAATTTTAATGAATCACTGTCAAGATTTATTTATATTTCATTGATGAGCCGCCGGTCATTGACTTGAATCGTAGTACCGTATCCAACAAGAGTAAGACGTTTACCAATACGATTATTTACACCGGATCGATCACAGCGACTACATAATCGATCAAGAGCTCTTATCTCACTGAACTCTCAGTCTTAGGCATCTGAGCATTCAAGGTAAATAATACATTCTGTTCCGCGCTGTAAATTACCTACCAAAGAGCTTTTAACGGTAGATTAATAGGAATTATTAATCTTGCGTTAAGCAAATTATAATCGATAAGAAACACTCCTGTATGGTACCTACTATTAACACTACTTAAACTATAGAGGCATTCTTCACCTCAAATATTAAACACTGTTTTATTAGGGATGCGCCGAATATTCGGTAATTATTCGGTATACCGAATATTCGGTTAAAGGGCCGAATATTCGGTCAAATACTTTCCGTTAAATTATATTTTATGAGAACTCATTCTAAGATAATCAGAACACTTAGCACTTTTTAATCGTTTTTCTAGATACTGATAACATGTTCTATCTAGGCTACGCTTGGTCACTTAATTTTTTATTTTATTTTAAATTAATTATTCACATACACTTTGTTAGCAATTTCACAGGAAATTTTCATAAAAATAGAGATTTATAGTAGAATAAATATGGTTTCCATTACAGTGGAACTTTTGTTGAAGTTTTATAGCGACTGAATGTACGGGAAAATTCGTTCATTTTGAACCGAATAGTTCGGCCGAATATTCAGTTCGGTAAGCTCTAAACTGAATAATGTTCGTTATTGGGTCGGTTCAAAAATCCATGTTCAGCGAATCCCTAGTTTTTATGCTTACATGATATTTCCAGAGTGAAACGATTTAACTAACACAATATCCCGAAACACAGGCCACCGAAGTCAACCATGTATTTGTGCTAAGTATGTTTAGTACCTACGTACGGAAACGAAATAACAGGATAGTGGTATCGTTTACCTACTATTACTTAACGTAGTAGATACCCAAGTAATATAGATATTAACGGAGCGAAATAGAGAGAGTGAGATAGACATTAGTAGAGATGAACTAAAGAGTGCAAGTACCTCCACCTAAATATTTTTATACTACCAGTGAAATAAAAAACTAATTACTAACCATTATGACGGGCCCGATAGCTCAGTTGGTAGTATCCCTGCCTTCTGAACTGGGGGCTGTGGGTTCGATTCCTACCCGAGACAAACATTTGTGTGATGAACATAGATGTTTGTTCTGCGTCTGGGTGTTATATTGTATTCTATATATGTATATACAAAAAAAAGGATATAAGTATTGTATCAGTTATCCGGTTCCCATAGTACAAGCTATGCTTAGTTTGGGGCTAGATGGCGCTGTGTGAAATGTCCACACATATTTATTATTATTATTTATTTATTATTATTATTACAAAATTAGTTTTCGCCTCTGTACAGTGTCCAAAATATGAAGATTTGATTTTTAACCACCACTGATACAAAAGGACAGTCTGCAGTTACGCTAATCATATCTAAGTCTTCACAAAGTCTCTCCATTTTACATTCTGAAAAAATAAGGTTAGGTTGGGTTAATAAATAAGTAATAGGCGTGGCTATAAATGTTAGAGTTCCTTATCCAAAGGATAAAAACGGGACCCTATTACCTATAGTATAGGCATAGTGCAATAAATACTAATAGTGGGTCAACTCCTTTGTTATACCGCAATACACCTAAAAGGCCGCCTCGACCAGTGTTGCCAACTTTATTTTATGGGAAATCGTACCTTTGAGGTGAAAAGATCGTATTTTGCTACAATTTCCCAAAAAAAAATAGTACGTGTAGAAATTTCGATGAAACAATGCGAAATTATTTAAAAAGTAATTTATAATACCTACCCACCCCGTATACCTTGATTCAATATTTTAGGGTATACAACTACACCACAATAATATGTAATATCTGGCATTTCTTAATTTATATCGTTTTTTTAATTGGGAAAGGTTCGTTTAGGATTTTTTTCATCAAACTTTCGATACATTAGTAATGAATAATGATCCACACGAACCAAAAAATGAGAACGTATTTAAATTAAAAACTCCAACACAAACGAAAGAACTGAAATCAAATTGAAATGCATAATATGCATAAAGTTACACACTTTGGACACCAACTGTGTAAATTAATAAAAATAATGAGTAAGATGATAAATCCTTTATTGGCTAACCATACAACAACTTAAATAATAAATAACATAAAAGATTCATAATATCTACTTAAAAGAAAGGACATAACCTAAATTAAATCTTAACTAAAATGAACTATCTAAAACTAAATTGAATAAACTTAATCAGATTATTAGATTATGTCGTGTGATGGTTTGGTTTAAAACTCTTTAGACTGTTATTATTGACTTTTCGACAAAATGACCTTAATTTTGTTGTACTTTTTTAAATTTTGTTACGAACATTACAAGTTTTGAAAAGGTCGTATGTTTTGCGTACGATTTCGGATTCACGATCGTACATCGTACCGGGGCCAAAAAAAATCGTATAAATACGATTTAAATCGTACGGTTGGCAACACTGGTCTCGACCGGTAGTGGGGCTACCGCGTACCGGTAAGCCAGTGAAGCTAGCCGGTACTACACCAGACGGCGCGGCGCGGGCAGGAGAGGGACGCCGCTCTCGTTCATACCGCACCCCATCGTTGCTCCGCCTAGCCGCCCGAGTTGATTCACTATTAGTATATATTACACTATGGTATAGGTAAACAAACAAAAACAGTATAGGTCCTAGTATACAGGTTAACTTTTGTTTGTTGTTTTTTTAGTTTGACCATGAGTAGCTACGTAATCTCATCTAATAATATAAGATGTATTATTGAAGGTTGAGGGGCTTAATGGCGCTAGTAATTATGTCTTCTACTTCTTCCACTCTCATCTGTCAGTCATAATCATTTCATGTATGTACTTACTTCCTTTTCATTCATATTGGCCCTTACACAATCGATCCTTTCTTCATCCTTCCTCTTCCCTTCCAACCGTCATATATATACACATCACTTTCTTGATGACGGGTTTCGTCCCTCCTCATGAGAACCTTTGTGCAATGTCCATGTCCACACGAAACCAATCAATCGATTCCAATCGATTGCTTTTAATTTCACAGCCACAGGTGCCACCTTTAAACTTCCTCTTATACAGGGTGCAATTGAATTCATTAGTTAAAACTGAGTACCTGGTGGAACACCATTCATTGATAATTATTAAAGAGTTAAAAGCGCAAATGTTTTTATTTTAGAAAATTATGAAGATTGCCTAGCGTAGTTGTCACGAACGATTTTGATACTTTTAACATTTTTTAATATCTTATCATCTCCGCTTATCTCCGGTTCATCTGACTTTAATCGCATTTATAATAGTTTCTTAAAAAAAGAAAATAATCCATGTTATAATTTTATTTAAATTAAATATATCTGTAAAATAAAATAAAACCACACAAAACATCACGTTATTTAACAATACTGTGTTCATTTTACTGAAACCGCAGTATAAAAAAGGTTTTTTAGGAAATAATTAATAATTATTATATTATACAATGGCAACACACGTAAACATAAATGGGCTCTTTACGCTATAGTATACAGACTGTTGTGTATTTTAAAAAACAGGTTACCAAAAGTAATATTATACATATACTTATGTAATAAAACAATAACGTTAATGGTACCCTAAAGAGCCAGCCGGAAGTCTCTGGATGGCACAAAAATCTGACGCCAAGGCTGACCACTTACTTACACGAGAAGTATCACGTTAACTGATACAGGTGTTTGGAGTTCGATATCGCTATTTGAGACCAATGAAATTAATTAAACATGTACGTGTGCATACGCATTCCATTGCGCTCAAATTACAGTTTCGGAAGTCTTTGTCCATAACATACCGACATTACCGGCCCATCTCGATGTTACACCATGTATATTAATATATATTTTTTTTTTATTATCAATAATACATTTCCCAACAACCATCGATTATCGATATCTTTTCCCAGCATCGATCATCCCTAGTTAGCACCCTGTCGATGTCGCGGATCTCGATGCCACAGATAAGTTGCGTTGCGATGTGTAGCGATGCGAGTGATGGTAGCCCTAGCCAGTCGCAAAGGTTAAGCGTGGGAGTCTCCGCGGTAGAGGCCGACGAACGCGGGCACGGCGTCGGCCGACATCAGCATGTAGAGGAAGGGCCGGTCCGCGTGGAACCGCGGGGGGCGAGGGCGACGGGAAATTCTCTTCGTTGTCTTCACCACCATGTCTGTGGCATATTATTTGCTACTCAATCTCACGCGGTTAAGGCAAGGCATTTATTTCCCTTGCAAGTGTTTTATACACAACGTAATGTATAACTAACGTAATATGGAAAGATAAAAGGGGAACGACGGTGAACAGATGCTGTGGTATTAGCGCATTAAGTTCGGAAATATCCATCACATACTGATATCACTATCGATATCCAATAAATATCGATTATCGACATTAAGCTATCGGTATCTTTTCACAGTATCGACACACATAGGACTGACCATTTGCCTACATGACAAGAAGAAGAATACAATATCGATCATTCCAAGTAAGACCACCTGTCGCGGTTCTCGATGCCCCAGATAGTTCTGTTGCGATGGGAGAGATGGTGGCCCTATAATAGCCAGTCAAAAAGACTAAGCGTTGGCGTCTTCACGGTAGAAGCCGATGAACACGGGCATGGCAGTGGCAGACATAGCAAGTAGAGGAAAGGCCGACCGGCGTGAAACAGCCTCGTGGGAAGGGGTTTTCTCTTCAACACCCTTTTCACCATGCCTGCGCCACATTATTTATTACTCAATGTCACGCGGTTAACAGACAAGGCATTCAAATCTTTTTACTCAGCAATAGACACACAACGTAATGTATTAACTAATATCATATGGAAAAGTTAAAAGCAGAGGGACAGCGTATTTACGGTAAGCAGATGCTGTGGTATTAGCGCATTAAGTTTGGAAATGTCCACCAGTTACTGATACCACTATCGATATCAAATAAATATTGATTATCGATATTACGCTATCCGTATCTTTTCACAGTATCGATCATCTCTAGTAAGACCACCTGTCGCGGTTCTCAATGTCATAGATAGTTGAGTTGCGGTGCGAAATATGGCGGCCCTATGATAGCCAGTCGAAAAGATTAAGCCTCGGCGTCACCGCGGTAGAAGCCGATGAATACAGGCACGGCGTTGGCGGACATCAGCATGTAGACGAAGGGCCGATCCGCGTGGAACAGCCGCGTGCGAGGAGGTTTTCTCTTCTGTACCATCCTCTTGCCTGCGTCACATTATATATTAGTTTATTACTCAATGTCACGCGGTTAACAGACAGACAAGACATTCAAAATCTACTCAGCGGCAGTCGTTTTACACACAACGTAATGTATAACTAACGTCATATAGAAATGAAAAGCAGAGGGACAGCATATTTACGGTACATAGATGCTGTGGTATTAGCGAATTAAGTTAAGAAATGTCAACCACATACTGATACCACTATCGATATCAAATTAATATTGATTATCGATATTACGCTATCCGTATGTTTTCACAATATCGATCATCTCTAGTAAGACCACCTGTCGCGGTTCTCGATGCCATAGATAGTTGTATTGCGGTGCGAGAGATGACGGCCCTATAAAAGCCAGTCAAAATGATTAAGCCTCAGCGTCTCCGCGGTAGAAGCCGATGAATACGGGCACGGCGTCAGCAGACATCAGCATGTAGAGGAAGGGCCGATCCGCGTGGAACAGCCGCGTGCGAGGGGCTTTTCTCTTCAGTACCATCATCATGCCTGCGCCACATTTTTTATTAGTGTATTACTCAATGACACGCAGTTAACAGACAAGGCATTCCAAACCTACTCACAGTCGTTTTACTTATTGTACCAGATGTACATTAACTATTGCTGGGGTTGGAGGGGCAGGAGCTCTTGAAGCAGGAAGAAAATACTGTTGCTGGTTTACTGGTAACTTTTTATTCTTGGAGCTGTTTCCTATTTGGAGGCTGGAACGATACATGCCAGTAGCGGCTACGCGCTCTATATTTATACAATATTTCCTTAACGAAAAGCTGCGTTCTTATTCGCTAGCCAATTACAGACGTACTCTTTCAACCAATTGGGAGACTTTGTGGAATTTTCCATTACATTTTCTGTCCTCGTCTTTCTTTTTATGGAAATTTCCGTATGCAATGACCAATCAGAGCTCGCTACATTTTTCTATACAAATTTACTATTTAACCTCGTTTCCTTACCTTTTAGAGAGCACTCTACTATTCTAACATGGATCTTTACTTAAAAGAGAACACTATTCTAACATGTAATTATAAACTATGATTAACTACATGTTACTATTTTGGTACTGATATAACCGACCTACTATTTACCTATCTACCTATGTACCTATGTACCTACGTACCTATTTACCTACACACCTACCTATGTACCTATGCACTGTCTGTTTATCCCAATCATTATTGCTTTATTTACCCATCGAGACTTAATCTATTTTACATAGGTAGCTTATGTATTACAGTATAACATAATTATTCATTAAATAGATGTTTCGACGACGTTGTCCTGCACATCTCTCCCGCCGTGTGGCTCCGTCACATCTTCTACCGGTGCTGGATCAACGTCTTCAATCGGCAGGATCACCATTTTCCGTACTGGCCTTCGCAGGACTCCTCCTTTGGTCTTGATGTCCACGGTGCGCACGATGTCGTCCGGCCCGGGGTACGTTGCTATAACTTTGCCTCGGATCCAGATGTTGCGAGGCAAGTTGGCGTCAATCAGTTGGACTAGATTTCCAACTTTGACTATAGGGCCTCGTCCGTGAGGCTCCCGCCGGTTTTGAAGCTCGGGGAGAAACTCGCGCACCCATCTCGTCCAGAATGTATCGGCTAACCTTTGTGCTGCTCGCCAGCTGTTCTTTGAGACGGTGTCCTTATCGTCGAATTCGCCTGGTGTTGGTACTCGCCCAGGTCCTCCCAGGAGCCAGTGATTTGGTGTCAGGGCTTCCGGATCTTCTGCATTGACTGAGACGTATGTCAATGGTCGACTGTTGACCGTATACTCTGCTTCGGCCAGCAGTGTCGTGAGGACCTCTTCTGAAGGACTTCTTTCGTGGAGAGTTGCTGTCAGGGCTGTCTTCACCGATCGTACCATTCTTTCCCAGGCTCCTCCCATGAACGGTGCGCCAGGTGGGATGAAACGCCATGAGATCGTGCGTTTCGCCGCTTCTTCTGATGTCGCTTCGTCGATGGCTCGTCGCAGCTCTTTGTCCGCTCCCCTCAAGTTGGTGCCGTTGTCTGACCAGATTTGAGTTGGGCAGCCTCGTCGTGCAATCATGCGTCTGAGTGCCATGATCGCTGAATCTGTGGTGAGCGATGCTGCCACTTCCAAATGTATCGCTCTCGTGGTCAGACAGGTGAAGATGGCCACGTATCGTTTTTGATGAGTGCGACCAACGGTGACTGTCAGCGGGCCAAAGTAGTCCACGCCCGTGAACGTGAAGGCTCGTCTGTGGTGCGCCAGACGACACGGCGGTAGATCTCCTGTTCTTGGGTACGGCGGTGCTTGAGTCTTCATTCTGCAGTGTAGACATTGGCGTACTAACGTGCGGGTTATTGGTCGCAGACGTAGTACCCAATACTGTTGGCGACATTCATTTACTGTAGCTTCGACGCCAGAGTGATGTAGCTGTCGATGAATGCTCGTTATCCAGAGTTTTATCGTAGGATGATTTCCGTCGACGATCATTGGTCTTTTGATGCTCTCTGTTTTTCTGATGCAGTGCAGCATCCTGTTGTGGAAGAACTTGCAGTCATTGATACCGCAAGTCTTTTCCCGGCAGCTGTGAATTCTGTTGCTGCAGCGCAAGGATTGAAAGCACCGACTCTTTTTCTTCACGGTGTCCCATCTTGCGTTTTTATCTGCGTTCTTAAACTTCCTGCAGTCCATCGGTGTGTGACCTGTGTCGTCACATACTAGGCACTTTGCTGTTGACTGCTTCTCTGTTTCTGTATGCACGTTGCGTGTGTGCTTGTTCAGTTGTGTAGGCTGCGGCTGTGAGCCCACTGGTTTAGGTTGTGCGTAGGGCGCACGCGATTCAGTTTCTTTCTTCAGGGATTTCTCGTACTTGAGCAGTTCAAGAGTTTCTTTTGTTTGCAGTGTCATTGCTAAAGAGAGTTGCGGAAAGTCTGGTTTAGGGCAGACTCCCACTGTTACCGACGATATCTGCCGTTGTGGCTGTTCATCGTCTTCATTTCTTCTGTGTACGTGTGTCTTCTGTTCTTTGATCGAAGACTTGGGTCCCGGATTCTGTTTTTCAATCTGTGGTTCGGGCCCTCTGTTCTGTTCTTCGATCAATGGTTCGGGCCCCTGGTTGCCCAACCAGGCACTCACACGTACTTTGGCCTCTATCTTGGAGGACATGGAGACGACGTCTTCATCATCAGGAACTTCTGTTTCTGCCGCTGCTAGTCGTACTGCGGCTATTGGTACTGCGGCTCTTTGCGAGAGGTCTGGTTGAGGACAGACTCCCGCCGGTAC
Organism: Ennomos erosarius; assembly: GCA_963580505.1. Taxonomy (NCBI): domain Eukaryota; kingdom Metazoa; phylum Arthropoda; class Insecta; order Lepidoptera; family Geometridae; genus Ennomos; species Ennomos erosarius. The sequence continues at coordinate 9,535,482 of OY756978.1, forward strand.
TGATGGTATCTTCTGTTGTCCCTGTTCATTGTCTTCGTTTATTCTGTGTACGTGTGTGTTCTGTTCTTCGACCGATGGCTTGGGTCCCGTGTTCTGTTTATCGATCTGTAGTTCGGGCCCTTTGTTCTGTTCTTCGGTCGGAGGTTCAGCCCCCTGATGTTCCAACCAGGTGCTCACACGTGCTTCGACTTCTGCCTTGGTGTAAACGGAGACGTCTTCATCATCAGTATCTTCTGTTTCTATTGTGGCTAGTCGTGCTGCGGCTAGTTCCACCTTTAGGCGCATAAGCTCTTCCTTGGCTTTCGCGACCTTTCGCGCTTTTGTGCGCGACTGTACTGTTCTGACCGAACCCCCATGCTTGCGTGGGTTCGGGGGCTTGTCTGCGGCGGTGAGACAAGCTTCCTTTCATCTGTTTTCTGTTTCGCCCTGCCTGGCTTTAGGCGGGACGGGCTGTTCGGCTGTTGATGTACCCGGCCTCACGATGAGCTTCGCTGTTGTACCAGTAGCCTCCGTCACATTGGAGCGTGTAACGGAGGGATTGGCGGCGGATGCGTCCGCCATCGTCGCTGTCGAATCTTCTGTCGTCGTGGTTGTTGCAGTCTCCGCAGTTAAGGCTATGGTTGCAGTCGTCTCGGTCCACACGCTTTGTGAAGTAGCGGTGGTACCAGAGGACGACGACTGCTTGGCCTCTTCCGCAATGAGACGGCCTTTGCTGCTGGAGCGGGTGTTCGGCATTTCGAGCAGCTTCGATGTTCTTCTTGTTTCAGTTCGGAGACTTCCCTCGTTATCCGGCGCTCGATGGACCAGCCAATGTACCAGATGTACATTAACTATTGCTGGGGTTGGAGGGGCAGGAGCTCTTGAAGCAGGAAGAAAATACTGTTGCTGGTTTACTGGTAACTTTTTATTCTTGGAGCTGTTTCCTATTTGGAGGCTGGAACGATACATGCCAGTAGCGGCTACGCGCTCTATATTTATACAATATTTCCTTAACGAAAAGCTGCGTTCTTATTCGCTAGCCAATTACAGACGTACTCTTTCAACCAATTGGGAGACTTTGTGGAATTTTCCATTACATTTTCTGTCCTCGTCTTTCTTTTTATGGAAATTTCCGTATGCAATGACCAATCAGAGCTCGCTACATTTTTCTATACAAATTTACTATTTAACCTCGTTTCCTTACCTTTTAGAGAGCACTCTACTATTCTAACATGGATCTTTACTTAAAAGAGAACACTATTCTAACATGTAATTATAAACTATGATTAACTACATGTTACTATTTTGGTACTGATATAACCGACCTACTATTTACCTATCTACCTATGTACCTATGTACCTACGTACCTATTTACCTACACACCTACCTATGTACCTATGCACTGTCTGTTTATCCCAATCATTATTGCTTTATTTACCCATCGAGACTTAATCTATTTTACATAGGTAGCTTATGTATTACAGTATAACATAATTATTCATTAAATAGATGTTTCGACGACGTTGTCCTGCACACTTATAACTAATGTATAAGTAACGTCATATACGGAAAATTCAAAAATGAAGGGAGTGACAGCGTATTAGCGGTATACAGATGCCAACTAGTTAGGTATATCTATATTGTGCGCATATTAAGTTTGGTGATAATTATCCAGAAAACACTAACAAGTAGGAAAGAAACTTCTAACAAAAATCACAGGCTTAAACAGAGCTCTATTCAAGCCTGGGATTTGTGTTGAAGCCATGAGTAGAGCTGACTGGCACAAAGAAACAGCCGCCAGTAGCGCTAAAGAACCGATTCGTGGAAAAATTATATGAGTGACGCGAGGAATGTTCTTAAAATAGTTATTTGTTATGCAAAGCAGTCTCCATTATAATCTACTGCAATTACCATGACGGCTGCCATGCCAAGCGTGTTGATTATAGCAAACCCTCCCCCCTCCCTCCAAAAAGCTGATGATGATGATCGACATACAAATAAATAGTAGCTATGAACATTAAAAATTCTATTTCGATAGTTTCATATTTTATGTGACATCGATATCGATGTTTCGATCATCACTACATGCGAGATATAACTTCTAACACTAGCGCTGTGGATCATATTATACAAATAAAATGTATCATGCGATCACGGCCACTAAAACAAAACCGTGATATCTAAGATGTTCAAGAGCTTACAGGTGGCTGCCGCAGCCTCAGCGCCCTCCTCGTTCACTTCGATGAACGCCTTCTGTACGGCGGAGGAAACGTATAGAGGCTCCTCTGTGTTGAGAAGTTTGTTCAGCCCTGTGTTGCATTCGTCGAAAATGGCTTTGATTCCGAGCTGAAAATTGACAAAACTCTTAGGTTTTTTTTTCTGCTTGAACTCTGACAATCAATCCACCTGATGTACATTTTTGGTTCTGTCTATTTTACGATTTTGATGTCTTATTTTAAAGTATTCAAAGCATTTTAAGAATTCAATTCTTTATTCTTCAAAAAGTGCACACACTTTATTCAAATTTAAAATAGACCCAATGTCTTCTGACTGCTTAGGAAAAGATACATACAACCTGCAATTACCTTCCATTTATCTATTTAATGTACAGCTTTAATTACAGATACAATTTCAAGTATGTGTAATGTGTATGTATACTAACATACGTACGTGTGGGTACTAACATTTTTCATTGTATTGACTGAATTTAGAATTCTTATAGGTACCTATATAATATGTTTAGTTTAGGTCTACATTTTTAAAGAATTCCCTCACAAGTAGTAATGTCAATCATATCCACAGAGCTATGAAACAAATGATGCTTCGCCTATAGATAGAGACGAAATTAATCATATTATTGCTGCCAAACTTCGGTACGGGGTACTCTTCTGTGTCAGTTTGATATTATAGGGTAATTTCGCTAGTTTCCGACCACTTAGTGGAGTTGTCAAGTTTAGGTTGCATAATAAAATGTACCAGTATCATTTTTTGACTTGATGCTACTAAGCTACGTTTCAAATATTATACTCTATATTTTTATCAGATTATCAATCATTTTTTATAATAACCGACCCTTTTATAAATATCTAAACCAAAGGCTAATAGTAACTATTTTGCTATTTTTCGATCACTAAATTATGTTTACGACCACTTTTTCGCTAGTTTCCTACCACTATAAATTGAAAGACGTAGGTGCCTGACTACTTGTGGTAAATAAATGATAGAAACAATGATCAGAAAGGCTTCTTTAGATCCTCTGTCTTGTATTTTCATGATTTCTCTAGCTTTGAGGCACTTACTCATATAAAAAAGCATGATCTTTTTTCTTACTGAGACCGCCAAAAATTATTTAAGGATATGGCTAAAATATCAGCTATAACAAAAAAAAATTGGCTAACGTAGTTTATAAACATAGTTATGTTTACAAGCTAAATACGCTACTTTTTTTGTAATAAAGCCAGCCCACATTAGACCCTGGGCGAGAAATATTCAATGATGGTTCGATCAGTTGGTCACGCCTATTTTGCGACCACCAGCATTAATCTTTTTTTTAAATCGTGTCTGGTCTAATTAGTTAAACTTACAAAGTAATCGACTATTTATGTACTTTTATATGTAAATAAATACATATTTATAATGTTTTTGATATAGTTTGCTTTTGCGGTCGAATAGCATTTTTCTGCAGCTGGATTAGTTTTCGACCACGAGCGATTTTGGGTATCTGTAGTTTTTAAACCAGATGGTGGATAAACGTGGTCGAAAACTGGCAGTTAAAAAGTATGTGCTTTTAAGTTTCAAAGCTTTAAAATAGAATTGGGGATTTCTCGTATAATATTTGTTACAAAACTGAACCTATTGGACATAAGATGTGTTCACCGCAAGCTTTTTATTTTTTGTATTTTTTCATCAAATATACATTAAACGGTCGGATATAGGAAGTGGTCGCAAAACCGGCGAACTTACCCTATGGCAGAAGTACCGATAGTGATGTAATGCGTTGGTTAACCTATAATTATCGACACATCGATAGTTTCTATTATGCCATCCGGAAATTTGTTACAATAAGTTTTAAATGTTTTCAATTTATTTTGTGGTTAGATTGACTTCTACTAATTAAACTTTTAATATCTTTTATGTTTATTAGGTTTCCTACAGATCCTAATATAAAAGATAAATAGATATTAGCAACTGGACAGTGCAATTGGTTTCCTCAAAAACATGATACGGTTTGCTCTCAGCATTTTGAAGCTGAATGTTTTATGAAAATGTCTAAACCATATACGTTTATATTTTGACGCTATTCCCACATTGAAACTCTATCCTATTTTTAACGAGGTACTAGGTGGACCGATGACCTGGTGAAAACCACGGGGAGCCGGTGGATGCAGGAGGCGAGCAGCCGTTCAAAGTGGCGCTTTCTTCTGTAATATGTCCGCCATTTTGGGCTTCAGTTCGATGTCAATCAAAACTCAATCCTTCTTTTTTTTATTTCATCCATGGTAGCCTCATAGAAAACCATTGCTCTTGGTTGCTAAAGACAACTGATCTCGTTGATTCTACGGAAGAATCTACGTCTTAGTCGATATTGAATGAAAAAATTCACTTGCTTTTTATTTTGTAAACAGCTGTAAATTAAAATATACATCGCATGGTGAGCTGAAAAATTACCTTTATTTACTGCCAAACTAAGGACCTCCTTCTATTAAATAAGTGTTTACCTACAACACCTCAATGATACTCAATATTATTATTATTTTTCCTAAAAATTCATCTGAAAATTGTATTTTCAGATGAATTCTATCAAAAAGAAACATGACGCAACAATACTGATGAATCATCAGCAAAACGTGTTACCTATGTATTTGGAGTTTTAATATATTATTTCGTATTATAACTTGTTATGTTTCTTCTATTTCAAACTTTAGTTTATAGATATAATAATACTATCACACATCATCAGCCGGCAGACGTCTACTGCTAAACATTGCCTCCCCCATAAAACCTCACTTTGGACGCCTATCGGATTTGCTTATAAACTTAATCTTTATAACCATAAACTGACGATAAACTACCTCTATACTTACACACATTACATTTGCCATAAAATAGGTGAGGTGGACTGTATATCCGTGACGCGAACATGACGTACCTACCAATACCAATACATTCAATTTTATTTATTTTAGATTTATACCGGTATGTTTATCGGCTGGCCATTGTTGACCCGGAATAGAGTATAATAGAATAAAATAACACTATTACACATAGAAATACGCACAAAAGGCACAAAAGATATAGGTAGGTACTAAAGTGTACCTAATGATACAATCAGGTAAGAGGTACCTTACCGCGTACTTAACTCATATCAAACTATCGATAAAAATATATCGACTCAACCCACAGCACGTTTTGCTGACAGCAGTGGCACTAATGACAAGACAATTGCTATATATGTCATCTGCGCAGGTAAACCATAGAGGTTTCATTGTAATACCTGACACGCTTGAATTGTATGAGAAGTGTCGAAAAGGCGCCTCTATGTAGAGGGAAGCGTTTTTTTTTTTTTGCTCTGTGATCATATCAGTTCAGTTCCGTCCGAATGGCAATAGAAAATCTAGTAGTCAAATTTATTCACACGAACAGGAAAAGCAGAAAAATTATTTTCAGTAGTGAACTGAGTTGAGTACATATTGTGATGATGATGAGAGTGGAGCTTACCTTCGGCAATAATTTAGTTAAATCAATTTCAGTTTCAATTTTGAACTTGGGAATCAAGACATCAACTTTCGTTGTGAACATCATTTGGTTTATTTCATGCATCAAGTCGTGACCGGCCGCGAGTTTCTGCAGGATTCCATCCAAGCCGTTGATCTCATTCGGGAGAACTATGACCATGCTCGCTTCCTCACCAATGTAATCCAATTGAAGAAGCTGAAATGAAATAAGTGGCAATGTTAAATATCTGCACAGAAATGTTTTTACTTTTACATAAGACCTTAATCCAAAACTGGATATCACCTATACCCATAAAGTAAATAAAGTGCTATTCTTATTTGTACTTACTACAGCTATCTGAAGTCCAGATTTGCACGAAAACAAACGAAACGAGTAGTATACGTACGTATGTGTAGTACGTGTTTTTGGACGAAAACAGCAACTGCATCACAATTCATACATACAAGATTTATAAGATGTGACCGGATTTTGCATGATGTGTGTTGAAATATATGTATATTATTATGTAATGTATGGATATAGACCCAAAACCAACCTGCCTATTAAGAATGATAAATAACATGCCTACTCGAAACTTATTATTAGTAATGACACCACTTTTAAGCAGGTTTCAACCAACATCTCTCATCTCATTTGTTTTTGATAAAAAGAAACGCAACAATTGTGTAAATCTACAATATATACGTAGACATCAAAACCGGACATAAAATAATTCGTAAAATAGCCCGCGTTATTCCGTTGTATGGGATGAGGCATCTGTACTGTAGGTATTGTATTATCTGGGCCTATAGTATCGCTAAACATATATCTAGACTAGATCAGAAGAAAATTTTTGAATACTGTCCAAAATGTTAAAAAAACTTTCCTAATGCAAGATATAGGTATTATTAGTAATGCTGTATGACATGCGTTCTATTTTTATTTTCTGTTCGCGAGACGCCTTTGATTCTGAATGCATTAATATTTTATTCTGATATTTACAGCAGAGAGTAATTTTGTAGTGCATTGACTTGGAGGCAAAGAACATAGGATCCTTTTTATTGGGGATTCAAACAATCGTCATACTAAAAATTAGGACATCAAGATCTTTTCTGTATAATTGTAAAAAGTAACTAAATAGAGAATCGGATACCGGAATTTCTTTATTAAATTAGGTCCATTATTATTTCAATTCAAAATGCTAGTTGCTTAACCCCGCATCTATTCTATTTAGGTCAGCAGTGATATGCGACCTGAATTGCACTTTATTGTATTGGGCCGAGAATCACTATTTATTTGAAATGTTTTTGTGGAGTGAGCTTCTGTACGTAACGTAGTACTATATATCTATTCTGTGTGGTATTGCACACTAGTCATTCTCATTAGTCCTTAGTTTACTATGTAACTACCTGGGCATCGAGCTCCTGGCTGACTCCATATCTGTATTGGTCCTCTTTGCACATCATCGACACGTCAATAGTTTTCTCTTCGTCGACGTGGAAGGCATGCGGCTTGGTGAATTTCGAATCGAACTGCTTAGCCCAAGTACCCTGCAAAGGTGTAATAGTAGATTATGCATCAAGTGGATAAAGCAGTGTCTTACGTCACGGACGGCATATTTATCCCTGAGCGTAATGAGGGATACTAGAGTTATGTAGTTAAGTCATTTTTACCTTAAAATACAGAGCATTGACAAGAACCAATCTTGTTAGGTCATCGAAGCAGTCTGCAGTCAGCAGATCTTTGATACGGTTATTAGTGTTGCTTTCAACCTGAAAATAGTAATGAATGCTTTTTTATCATTGCCAAAAATCTACTAGAAAAGAAACGACTTTTGTTAGAACACCCAATTAAAATTAAACATTCTAATTATATTACAATCTAGCCATCTATTTGCCTAATGAGTAATTTTAATTTAACCTAAACATCTAATATAATAATTGTCTAAGAATGTGGTCTAATAACACGTTTCTTTATTGTCTCTATTAAGGTGAAGACACATTGTTCTTGTGTTCTTTTTAAGTACCACTTACACTGCACCGCATTAGACTATCAAGTATTTAATACCTACACTAAACTCAAACGGTTTTGTTCTTTTTAGTCTTCTCACTAGATCCGTGTGGTCGAGGAGCTGGATTGCCTCAACATTCACGTGATGGTGAAGCCTATATTGATGACTTTCTGCGTGTTTTTTAATAATATTGTGGACGAACTCTATTTTAAGGTCCCGATGGAGGTCGTCGTTTCGCATATACCAGGGTGCATTGACAATTTCCCTTAGCACTTTATTCTGGAACCGCTGGATGGTTAATATTGTTGTTTGGTACAGCCCCATAGCTGTATACCATAAGTCCATACTGGCATGAGGACTTGCTTGTATAATAAAACTTTATTGTGTATCGACAGAGCAGAGTGTCTACCAAGCAACCAATACATTCTTTTATAACGCAACTCAAGTCCTTCTTTTTATTTTCTTGACGCGGGCTTTCCAGCGGAGCTTTACATCAAGGGTCATACTAAGATATTTGGCTGTATTCTCATCTCATATGGAATCAGTTGGTTGTTGATAAAAATAGGAGAATAATGATGGATTTTATTACTGAAGTCAGTACGAATAGATTTGGATTCGTTTAACTTAATCCTCCATTTCTTAGTCCAATCGTAGACTCGATTGACAGCCACTTGCACCTTTTCTACTGCTTCTTTATGGGTACTTCCTACTGCCATTATTGCAGTGTCATCAGCAATGGTGTTATTTTTTAACTCTGGTATATTACAGGTATATAGTAGGTACAGGACCGGACCTAACACACTACCTTGTGGTACACCAGCTTTTATTTCCTTCAGATCTGAGTAGGCATCTTCCCGCCTTATTCTAAAGACTCTCTTATAAATATAAAATTATAGTATATCGGCAAATGATATTGGAATGAGCGTCCTCAGTTTGTATATAAGGACGTCATGCCACACTTTATCAAACGCTTGCGCCACATCTGAGAATACATTAGAACAAACTTTTTTATCTTCAAGTGATTTTTCAATAACATTTGTAAAGCGAATGCGAATAAAAATAAGCAAGTAAAACATACATTTTTGGTGGGTACATACCTACAGGTTTTGATAATGTTGCCGGCAACCACAGTCACCAAGAGGGGTAATGGTAAATGCTACATTATATTGTTGGTAGCGCCGTAGACAATGCTGCAAATTCCCAAGGAAGGGGACAACATACGGGTACGGTCTGTACGCCTAATACGTAATACGTTTCACTTAGGCGCACTTAATGACAGTGACACAATGGTTTTTCTCATAGAGGGAGTAAATAGCACTGTGCCATTGCCACACGATACCAAAATTATTTGACCTCGAGGTTCCCTCCCCTCGTAACCTTGGTACCTCTTCGAGAAGGAGGTATATGTAGGTACCTACATCGAATTCCTCTGCACGCTTAGAATCTTACTCTAAAATAGTATTCTATTCTTACCCATTTGTTAATAACGTCAGCAGCAGCAGCGCCGTTATTAAAGTCTAATTTTTCAAAGTCAGAATCAAAAATTTTAATAGCATCTTGTTTCAGGTTTTGATTTAATTCGTAGGATCCATCTTTTATGTACACCTTATTGGCTACGTTGAGCGTAATACCCTTAATACTTTTGAGTTTAGATGACACATTCGAAAATGAGGATCTAATCTGTAAAACAAATTATTAAGACCGAAGAAAGACCATTATTACAGGGTATACGAGTCATTGTTGCAATATGAGCTAAGTATGTTGGCGGAATATTGTGGAAACAACGAGGAAAACATTTTGTTTTTCTCTAATGAGTACCTACTAAATTGTTTAACTGCAACATAAAGGTAATTTCAAATTGTTATTGTGTTGTATTAATAGGTATTATTTGTAAATCAACAGACTGAAGATGTCCACTGCTGAACATAGGCCTCCCACATAGAGCGCCACTTTGAGCGGCTGCTCGCCTCCTACATCCAATGGCTCCTCGCGATTTTCACCAGCCGGACGCGTTGGTCCACCTAGTGGCGGGTCGGCTTGCGCTGCGTCTTCCAGCTCGTGGTCATCGCTCGAGAACCTTTCTTCCCTACTTTTCATAGGGTCCACTCCTCCAGCGGACGTAGCCTTCTCGATCCTCTTATCCCGGCAACAGCCCAAGCCGAGGCTCGCACTCCAGGGGTGCCCTTGTGCTAGTTGCCCCCACTTTTGTCGGCTGGGTGCCTTAAGCGCCTGCTCTCCCGCACTGTGACGGTGAAATGGTCGGTAGAGACAAACAGCATTAGCCCGTTCAAAAAAAAGAACCTTACTTCCCCATCGGTTGTCACTGTTGTCAGCTTTATATACCGCCCATTGTAACCTACTTGTAAGATTTCCTGTATCTATCTATCTATCTTTATCTACGAAGTTGAAATGGCAATGGGCAGGGCACATCCTGCGGCCTACCCATGTGGACCTCCACATTACGGATCTTATTACCTCGCAGGGAAACACCGAGCATTTATAATTTATTTTTATGAATTATCTAGTTAAGTACGTAGTACAGTCTATTATTATTGTCGTAGTTCAAAGAAAAGAGGCAGATTACCCGTTAACAAAATTAAAAATATACTGCGGCCAATTTTAAAGGCTTTAGTTGACAGTACTAAACATAGAGCAAAAAAAAAACAAACCGCTTCCTCTCCGAAGTGTCATTTGTTTCATAGCTCTGTGGTACTAAAACTACTAAAAACTGTTGCTGTTCTTGTTAAATAGACGGAAATGTAAGAGACTGATATATTTTTAGTAAAATACTGTCAACTAAAGCCTTCAAAATTAGGCCTAATGTATTGTATAATTTGTAGGTATAAGTGGTATAAATAATACACATTGCAGAATATAATATAAAGAATGCATACCGAATCATCATTAGGGATGCCGAGGGAGGTCAACAGTTCATCATGAACTTCATTTGTAGAGCCAAGTGTTAACAGCATGTTTGTATTATCTAACTTCTCGGCAGACACACATTGTAGACACGTGGAAATCTCATACGACGCGATTCTTGCGGTCGTTTCTTCCACGAACCTGCAAGATGTGGAATGATCTTCCTCCTGAGGTTATTCCGCATAACTACAGTATGGGGAGCTTCAAGAAAAGTGTTAAAAGAGTCCTCTCTAAGGGTAGGCAACGCACCGGCAATGCCCTTGGTGTTGCAGATGTCCATAGGCGGCGGTGACCACTTACCATCAGGTGGGCCGCCTGATTGTTTGTCACTCATTACATAAAAAAAAAGTACTAACAGAACCCTAAAACCCCTACGTACCTGTACCTACTTAGTAATATAATAAGAAATTATATTACAATTAATATGTCATTTAAAACAGTTAAATATTTATGTAACAAAGTACCTAGTTTGTACGCATAAAGTGTGTCAATAATGTCAATGGGGGAATTCAATTTTAAAAGTTGCAGTAAGTAGTATAGGTGTATTATATTATATTATATTATATTATACTTATGTTATACTTACATTACAGAATTTTGTAGAAAATTTAGCAATGGCGGCGGAAACGTCTTTTGGATCCATGTTTTCTTTTGATGTCTTGCAGTTGACCACAAACAATTTACTAATCTAATGACGGCCAAATCAATATATAACTGTAAAAAAGCCGGCTATGTTGGGGGCTTTTGCTATGTATAATCAAAGGTTGTGGGAATAGGAACCCTCTCATATAGTTAGTTACAAGTACATGACACAACAAACCTACAATATAGTCACAAATTAACCCCACATCTCCACAAACTACTAAGAATATCGCGGTAAATTAACCTTGACTAACCTTGATTATGAACACTTTTGACTTTATAGGTGGCCGTCACATTTTAAGGCGTTGCGTTGCGCTGCGCTTGGGTTGCCACTGCGGCAGGCAGTAATGCTAGACCAAAATATTGCACATCCAGTATTGTACGACCCAGAATTGGTGCACACTTGTACAATGTACGTTCATAGCTTCCTAGACTTCCACATATAAATAACTACTAATTTAGAGCTACGAATCCGCAACAAAGTTCGCTCGGTACGATATTTGAAAGCCCTGGCGCGTACAAAAATAGGTACAGACGATTTGTATTGCACAGCCTAATATTTAGAAGCCTAAGATGTACACCTATTCCCGGCTATACATTTCTGGCCGTACCTACAACACGGGCTGTGCAATTATTTTGGTCGTGCACAGCATGTGCATTCCTGCCTCCCCCACATAAAGAATATAAATATCTAGGAGTAATATTTTAGTGTTCTGTCTGTAATAAGTTAATAACGCTCGCTACGCATCTTCAAGCGCAGATGAAGTAATAGTTTTATAATATGCCATTACCTAGGCAAATTATGTAGGTAATGGACAATTATTACATTCATAATAATCCATAAGTACATTGCCTAGACGCCCGGTCCCCGGCATTCTATTCATTGCCTAGGCATTATATAGAAAACGCCTGAATTATACAGATTGCCAGATTATGTAAATATTATGTGAAATGTCGTCGAGAGCTCATGCGCTATCATCTTATTTATTTGAATACATGAAATCCAATCAAAAATCTAGTTTAAAGTTTTGTTTGTGACCGACATCCCATGTTTCAAATAAATACAATATATTTTTATTTATATGCGACAACTACAAGTAACGCAATAATTCACCCTCCATTTTTCTCCGGGCTTCCTTTTCCCTTCCATCTGTATTCATATTCACCGCTTTCATGTTCCTCATAATCATAATACGCAAATCTTATAGCATTTCTCTCACTGGTGACACCTTAATACTTTCTCACATACTCATTCCTTATTTTATCCATTCTCGTCACTCCACACCTCCGTCCATCTCTACATTCTTATCTCTGCTGTATGCAATTTTCTTTCATCCATCTTCTTAACTGCCCAGCGTTCCGAAATATAGTACATGGCGGACGACCACGCACGTACCGAAGGATTGGTAAATTTTGCCCTTAAATTTTATCAAATTCATCCGGCATCCGTGGGTCACGAGTTGTTGCCCGTCGCAAATAACACACACTGCGAAATTTTTTTATACACATTTAATTGATAACACAGTGACAATCGAAAAAATTGACACACATTTTTAAGAAAAATATATACATGTATATAACAATAATATCTAATATATAACAGTCGTGGTTTTTCAATCACAATATTATTTATTTTTTATATTATGAATGCGGAGTTTTGTAAGTGTGTTTCTGTTTGTTCCCTCTTCACGTCAATTCAGCTGAACAGATTTGAATGGTAATTGAGATAGCTTATTATAAGCTGGTTTAACTACACTTTTAACCGCGGGTGAACCCGCGGGGCGCCATTATTAAATATTTATAATAATGAAATAACAATATAAATTAATAATAAGTTCCTTACTCTGCAGCCCTGACCACCGCCGGTAGTTTAGGCCCTGCCCCGCTGCCGGCGTTTTTAGGTTTAGATTTTTATTATATTTTTGTAGTCTATTTTTTATAGAAATATTGTAAGACAGGCTTAAAAAATGTACATGCAGTCTTTTTGTAAAAACCGTTTATTTATAAGAAAACGAAAACAAAACCGGATAAACTATCGAATTACTGCAAACTGACAATTTGTCTTACAATAAAACGGATGATTTTTCTATTATTTATAAATAGTCGGTGCCCAGCGGTGAGTTTATTAAAAACGGGTTTTAGTAGCGTAATTGTGTACACACCGGTATTAATGCACCAATTTTTGCTGTAATTTATTGTTTTTTAGAATCACTAATATTCACTAATAGAATTACTAATCACGAAAATTCGACCGTTTTATTGCGAGACACATTGCCCGTTTGCAACAAATCGACAGTTTATAAATAACCGGTTTTTTATAAACAAACGGTCTTTACAAAAAGTCGGTGACATACACATAGACATATAGTAAATAGCAAGTAGCAAAATAATGAAGTATTTTATTGGTTGCCCCGGTACGTGGTGAAGAAGTACTGAATGCCATCGGCGACAATCGCGGCCAAGAAGGGACGATCCGCGACGAATCTTATCACGGGAGGTTCGTTGATCATAGCCGAGCAGAACGAGATGGCCATTACTGTAATAAATAATAAATAAGAAATAGAACCTGTAGTAGGTTATATAATATTCAAGTATTGATACTTAGGTTAACTTATTAATGACGGCAGTATGAGTGAGTAACTAAGGTACCTATGGTATAATTGAATGTAAGCTGCGAGCGCGAGCAACAAACACTGACTCCATCTGACGACACAAAAACAAACAAGACGGACAACAACATTTATGAGAAACAAACATTGATTACAAACTACCTAACTACGATTTCGACCAAAATTCTCGCGAATATTCCAATTAAAAACAATTAGTCTGAAGAAATTTACTAACCTGTAGTATTTATTTCCAGTAAACAACACTTTATTCGACATTAGTTTCTTCATTTAATTACATAGTATAATAATTATATTTATCAATTCGATCAATTTCAAGAAACTAGCCATTAGCCAACGTTTTGAACTTTAGACACAAATTCCTTAATTATTAATTTATTATTTATTGATTTGCCTATACAAACTCTAAAAGATTGTTTACTTCCTTTTACGTGTGTAATATAAATAGATTATTAGATAATGGAAAGTAAATAAATGGTTGATAAAAAATAAACTAATCAATGTTATATCTTTATTAATAAAATAAAACCGCGTATAATATAATATCACTGGTTCTTTTTTGTATACGCATAGACTGTGTAATTTAAAACATGCTAATTTACGTCAGTCGTGCACCGGTCACGCATCGGTCTACACGAGAAGCGCTTGCATCGCTCTTCGCAAATGTCTCTTTGACATTTGACCGCGCCCGCATCGCTTATTGGACTTTTGGAGAAGTTACTCCAATCCCAGTGATTTAAGGGTTGATATAGCCCTCCACCCGCACCGCGACACCCGCTTTCTCTTCGGAGATAAACAGACACAATCAAGTGAGAAATAGTGCAGTGATAGTGAAAACAGACTGCATCCCCCGCACATACCGCCTAGGCGAATATATTTGGATATAGACTGCCTTGCAACGGAAAGACACCCTGGAATCTCTGTTGGATGACGCTGGATTGGTATGTAAGATTTCACAGTTCTTGTGTTACTTAAAGCTAATCTCTCGTCAGGCCTAGCAGGAATTTCTCGCATTACCTCTGTCACCCGCACACCATTAAAAGAATAAGGATACTAAGATCAGCCCCCCGCACCCGCGCGGTACGGAATAAAAGAAATTAAATTCTTATTTCCCCCATTTATGGTCCTTCAGAAGCTCGGATTTCGTATCCTTATTTGGTGTTTTAATTCTCATGCACGTGCGTTTTCTACGCACCGCATTGACCCGCCCCGCCATCTTGGTGTTTACCGTTGCAATCGTTGCAGTTGTTGATAATTACAAATTTTCGCATATCTCAACGTTCCTTTCGTTAACCGCTTTGATTTAAGTATCATCCGCATTTATTTTTATTCCGCATTTTTTATAAATAATACCGCTTTCCATCGCATTCCATATCTCGTAACGATAACTCGTGATATAGTTTCATACCTATTAACCTCACAATGGCTCCTTCCGCAAACGAACAAAAATTAATAGTTTTAGAAAGTCAACGCGAGGCATTGTATGAAAGATTACAAATAATTTACGATAATTCGCGCTGCGATCTCAATGATCCTGATTTGTTAGAGGAGTTTCTCTGCTCTGTTGAAACGTTAGAAGATATTAGAGAAAACTTTCAACAATGTGTCAAAGAAATTAACACGATTAGCGTCAGGATAAATGAGGAAGCGAAGCCTGATTTTCAAACATGGCTAGCTTTCGAAGATCTTTATTGCCGCATTAAACGCAAACATTCTTTGTTTACTGATAAACCGCGTAGTGGTAATCAGTCACAACCCGCGCCGTCTCATTCAAAACACGGCATAAAACTCGCACCTATCGAGATACCCGAATTTACCGGTAATCCAAGGGATTGGCCGCTATTTTATGCAACATTTCATAATGCAGTTCATTTAAACGCATCATTAACTGACACAGAAAGAATGTACTATCTGTTAGGTAAATTGTCCGGTAAGGCAAGGTCGATTTGCATAGGTATAGTTCCTTGTGGTGAAAACTATTGTGCTATCTACGACGCGCTAATTGAAAAATACGAAGATAAACGCAGCATAGCCGTCTCATATCTAGATCAAATGTTTTCGCTAAAGCCTATAACTTCCGCTACCGCTAATAACCTCGAGTCTTTTATAGATCAGTTCACAAACGCATATTTAGCATTAAATAACTTAAAGTTGCCTAATTTATGTGACTTTATTCTTTCTTACATCGCGTTACAACGCATTGATAAAGATACCGCTCGACTATTCGAAATGGAAAATAGATCCGCCGAAATACCTACCTTGAATAGTTTGATTTGTTTTATCCGCGACCGCATTAAAGTACTCACCCGCACCGGGGATAATTACTCCCCAGGTTATAATCATACTAAACCTAAAACGTCATATAATACCGCTACGAAGAACAATGTGCGTTCATTTGTTGTAAACAACAACAACCGCGCCAATTGTTTACTGTGCGATAAGTCAGATCATGACCACTTGTACTCGTGTGCACACTTTCAATCGCTGTCCCCGCGCGAACGTTATAAGTCGATTAAAGATTTAAACGGTTGCATTAATTGTCTTAGCACGAAGCATTCCGCACACTTATGCAAGTCACTGACTACATGTAAACAATGTAACAACAAACATCACAGTATGTTGCATTTTTCGTCACCCTCTGATACGAAGAAAGAATCTTCTTATCAATCCGCCGCTAGTAAGCCTACTTTACGTAATAATGACGACTACCGCACAAATAGTCCGGGAGCCTCTGGCAATAATATTTCCGTGACTTCCGACTCAGCTTCGTATAAGCCCCGCGACAATGTAGTCTCACTTTGTAGTATGACCGCAAACTTTGACCGCCCGCAAAAAACCCAAAAGGTTTTACTAGGTACAGCCCTAGCTAATGTTAAATGCAAAGATGGTTCTGTCGTGCCCGTTAGGATTTTAATAGATAATGGATCTCAAAACCATTTTATAACCCGACAGACTTGCAAGCGCTTAGGTATTCGTATCTTTAATGATTGTTCCGAACGTTCCGTAATGGGAATTGGCAACAGCTCCCAAACTATTTCCGGTATAACAGACCTAACATTGTTCTCGAGATACGATACAAACTTTTGTTTACATATTCAACCGCTCGTTTTGAAAACGATTTCAAATGACTTACCCAGTTGCACAATTGATACCGGGTCTTTGACCTACTTACACGATATTCCGCTCGCCGATCCGTATTTTAATGCCCCCGGATCTGTCGATATTTTGTTAGGTTCCGAAGTGTTTACGGAAATCCTACGATCTGGTAAACTACTAGGACCTCCAGGACAACCTGATGTCTTAGAAACCGCATTCGGCCACGTAGTTATGGGGTCAATAACCTCGCTACCGTGCCACACTGATAACTCGCAAGATAATAATTGCAACCGCGCCTTTTTCTCCTCTGGAGATGATTCGATTGAATCTTTGGTCTCTAAATTCTGGCAGCTCGAGTCGATACCTACTCAAAAGCACGCGTCTAAAGCTGACCAGGAATGTGAGCGATTTTATGTGTCTAATACACACCGCGATAATGATTCTGGACGTTACGTCACCGCATTACCTTTTTCAAAATCTACGTCTATGTTAGGAAATTCTTTAACTACCGCATCCCGCCGCTTCGCTTGTCTGGAGCGTAGATTCCAGATAAATAATTTATTAAAAATCGAATACGACAACGTAATGAGAGATTATCTTAAAAATAATATTATTTCGCCCGCGCCCGCTTTAACTATTGAGAACGATTATTACGTAATCGCACCCCATGGTGTCTGTCGCTCGGACAAACCGGTACGCATTGTTTTGAACGCCAGCGAGTCGAGTGACACAGGCATTTCTTTGAATGATTGTTTACATTCGGGGCCCAATTTACAGGCCGATTTAACCGCAATTATTTTAAAATTTCGACCTTTTCCTATCGCTTTAACCGCTGACATTAAGCAAATGTTTTTACATATTGAAATTCGAGAAGAAGACCGCCGCTTCTTAAATATTTTATATAAATTTGACGATGACGATTCCGTTAAGATGTACCGATTTAACCGCGTCTGCTTCGGACTTCGCTGTTCGCCGTATCTCGCAATGCGAACGGTCAAACAGCTCGCGCAAGATGAAGTCGGTCTCCCCTCCGCATCCAAAGTCGCTTCTGAAGATTTGTACATGGATGACCTAGGATCATCAGTACGTACGACCGAGGAAGGAATTCAGCTCGCCCGCGACTTAATTGATTTATTCAAGCGAGGAAGCTTTGACTTAGTTAAGTTCATGAGCAATTCTTCTGAAGTATTGAAGTCAATTCCGCCAGACAACCGTCTGTCCTCAAATGTAGAATTTGATAATGAGGATCATTTAAAGCTGTTAGGCTTAGTCTGGTCACCAGCTGAAGATGAATTTTCCATCGCGATTAAATTCAATCCGCAAACTAAATGCACTAAGCGCCTAATGCTTTCGACGATCGCTAAGTTATGGGATATTAACGGGTTCTGCGCACCTGTAATATTACACGCGAAACTATTGATAAAAGCATTATGGATAGCCAAGATCGATTGGGACGATCAGCCGCCCCACGATATTTGTGTCGCATGGAACCGCTTTCTTAGCGAACTACCCGCATTACAAAACTTGAAAATACCGCGTTTTCTAGGGATTATTCCCAACTCCCGCGTCCTGTTGTTAGGATTCGCCGATGCCAGTGAAAAGGCAATGGGCGCCGCGATATACATTTGTATACAAACCGCTTCGCAACCTAATCAGGTTAATTTAATTGGAGCGAAAAGTAAGGTAGCTCCTCTTAAAGTTGTATCCTTAGCCCGCTTGGAGCTCTGCGCTCTGTTGTTATTGACAAAGCTCTTTCGATTCGTTATCGAAACCGTTTCACCCCGCTGTCACATAAATGACATTTTCGCGTTTACCGATTCGACAGTGGCCCTCCATTGGGTTCATTCGTCTCCGCATCGCTTCGACACGTTCGTAGCAAACCGCATCGCTCAAATACAGGACAATCTCGATCCTAAACATTTCTACCACGTAGAAACCGCATTAAATCCTAGTGACTGCTTGAGCAGAGGACTTAGCCCCGCCCAGTTACTAAACCACCCGCTTTGGCTCCACGGTCCATCATGGGCTCGTGACAAAGTACATACTTGGCCAATCAATAGATTCATTTTTGACTCGAAACAAGATGAAAAATTGTTAGAGGTTAAAACCAAAACGCAAGTTTTCGTCTGCACTGATGACTCACCGCGACCTTTTCTTTGCACGCTGGTAGAGAATGTATCTTCTTGGTCCAAGCTACTCCGCATCGTAGTTTATTTATACCGCTTCTTAGGAAAAATTCCGCGTTCTGATAAAATGGAACTTTCGCACCTGCAATTTGCTGAAACTGCTATAGTGAAAGCTTTGCAACAACATTATTTCAAGGACGATATAAACGCCCTATCGAAAAACCGCAACGCTTCTAAACCACTCATTCCGCTTTCTCCATTTTTGGAAAACGATTTACTCCGCGTCGGTGGCAGATTAGACAAATCGTCACTCGACTTCGACAGTAAGCATCCGATACTGCTCCCCAAAAAGGATCATATTGTAGACCTCATTATCGATTATTATCACCGCAAATATTTACATTGTGGTCCGCAATTATTATTGTCGCTGATAAGACAAAAGTTCTGGATAATTTCCGGTCGCAGTACCGTGAAGCGACGCTTTCACCTTTGTAATAGCTGCTTTAAAGCACATCCGCGTACTCAAGCGCCTTTCATGGCTGCACTGCCCGCTCCCCGCGTTAATGAAGCTAAGCCTTTCTTGTTCTCGGGTGTGGACTACGCCGGTCCCTTACACATATTAATAAGTAGGTACCGCGGTGCCCGAAGAGAAAAAGCTTACATTTGCTTATTTACATGTCTTGTGACCCGCGCCGTTCACTTAGAGTTGGCCGTCGACCTAAGTACGGATTCGTTTCTTCGCGCTTTTCGCCGCTTCATATCCCGAAGAGGAAATTGTAGTTCGTTATTTTCAGATAACGGGACTAATTTTATAGGAGCGAAAGCTCAACTCGATGAGTTGAATGGATTTCTAAAATCCAAATCCTTTTGCGATTCTTTCGCTGAGGAATCTCTCGCTCAAGGTATAACCTGGCATTTAAACCCGCCTAGCGCTCCACACTTCGGTGGAATTTGGGAAACGAAAGTTAACCTCGTGAAAAATCACCTCCGTCGCGTCATAGGTGAAGTCTTACTCACTTATGAAGAACTTCTTACCGTTCTGACTCAGGTTGAGGCAGTGCTCAACTCTCGACCGTTAACCGTGTTGAGTTCCGATCCCGCAGAGCCCGTAGCTCTAACTCCCGCGCATTTCTTGACCTTCGGTCCGGTAAACTCCTTTCATACGGATTCGCACGTTAGACCAATGTCGGTAGATTTAGTTCGTAATAAACACACGATCGATCAAATCGTTCAGAGATATTGGAACCGCTGGCGACGTGAGTATCTTAATACGTTGCAGACCCGCGCTAAATGGAATACTCCTTCGAATCCGGTAACGAAAGGAACTGTAGTTCTAATTAAAACTGAAAACTCTCCGCCGTTACAATGGCCTTTAGGCATCATTGAGAATATACATCCTTCTTCAGATGGTATAGTTCGAGTTGTAACGGTACGCACCAAAACTGGCCTCTATGTCAGACCTGTGGTAAAACTCTGTGTTTTACCTTCGCAATAAATTGCAATTTACTTTATAGTTTCGCACACCCCTTTAAGAGTGTTTTTTCTTAGTCATAAGTACTAGTTTAATTTTCCTTATTTTTATTATGTTTTGACGCATCTGTGTTATACACGATGCGCTCTCACCGCACCGCACCGCGCCGCGCCGCGCCGCTTATCAATTAGGAACTTCTTGTTCTCCCTTGTCTCTTGTTGGTTCAGGAGACATCTTTATCTCCTGAAGGCCGGGGGGATGGTTCTTTTTTGTATACGCATAGACTGTGTAATTTAAAACATGCTAATTTACGTCAGTCGTGCACCGGTCACGCATCGGTCTACACGAGAAGCGCTTGCATCGCTCTTCGCAAATGTCTCTTTGACATTTGACCGCGCCCGCATCGCTTATTGGACTTTTGGAGAAGTTACTCCAATCCCAGTGATTTAAGGGTTGATATAGCCCTCCACCCGCACCGCGACACCCGCTTTCTCTTCGGAGATAAACAGACACAATCAAGTGAGAAATAGTGCAGTGATAGTGAAAACAGACTGCATCCCCCGCACATACCGCCTAGGCGAATATATTTGGATATAGACTGCCTTGCAACGGAAAGACACCCTGGAATCTCTGTTGGATGACGCTGGATTGGTATGTAAGATTTCACAGTTCTTGTGTTACTTAAAGCTAATCTCTCGTCAGGCCTAGCAGGAATTTCTCGCATTACCTCTGTCACCCGCACACCATTAAAAGAATAAGGATACTAAGATCAGCCCCCCGCACCCGCGCGGTACGGAATAAAAGAAATTAAATTCTTATTTCCCCCAATCACGTTATTTAACAATATTATGTGCATTTTACTGCTGCCGCAGTATAAAACAATAAGTAGTAAATTAATATGTTATAAATATATTGTGTACTTAGACCTAAGCAATAAAGGTAAAACACTAATGTAGACATAAATGCTGGGGTTTGTGTGACATAATTTTATTATAAGCTCTCGATTGAATTTGCTTTACTTACAAATTTTTATCAACATTTATTTTAATTTATTTCAACTTATAATTATTATGTAAACAGATAGGTACACAGGTTCTTATATTAATAGTGAATGTTAATATATAAAATACATTACTAACGAGCTGGAATTAGGTAGTTTCGTTTCTATGCCTAAAATACTATAGAAGTGTATATTTATAGTTATTTTCGTAAGCGATTCCCGAGTCATGTACGAATTTTTATGAACATCTACGATTGCCGTTTTTGATATCTCTAAGATCTATGACATTGTTTCCAAGATTATATTTTTCCATCTTTTATAGTTTCGCAAGTCTTCATACTAACCCATCTCAATTACACCTGTATGATTTATTAATCATCATATTAAATTAAATATATTTGTACCAGATAAATATACCAAATAATGAATGCAATTCAAGTTACACTGGTAACATGAAGTGCGACATCGAGATTCGACATTATCGATAATGCATGTTCCAATAAATATTGATTTTTGTTATTAAGCTATCGATATCTTTTCCCAGTATCGATCATCCCTAGTTAGCCCCTGTCGATGTCGCGGATCTCGATGCCACAGATAAATAAGTTGCGTTGCGATGCGAGTGATGGTAGCCCTAGCCAGTCGCAAAGGTTAAGCGTGGGAGTCTCCGCGGTAGAGGCCGACGAACGCGGGCACGGCGTCGGCCGACATCAGCATGTAGAGGAAGGGCCGGTCCGCGTGGAACTGCGGCGGGGGACGGGGCATGCACCGCAGCATCATCACCATGCCTGCGCCACATTATTCACTACTCAATGTCACGCAGTTAACAGGCAGTATTCGAAATCTTTTACTTAGCAGTCGTTTTACAAAAAAACTAATTTCTACGGAAAATTCAAAGCGGAGGGACAGCGTAATTAGTGGCAAAGATAGTTATGTCTACTCTGGTATTAGGGTTTAGAAATGACCAAAACAAGTGTCAACTTCAACACAAATCCAAGGATGGAGCGTAGCTCGTCAGAAGTAGAGCTACCTGGCCTAAAGCAAAAGCCGCCAGCAGCGCTAAGGAGCCGATTCTCAGAAAAATTAAATGGGTGACGACGCGCAGTGTTCGTACAAAATTAATTTTCACCCGTGTCAGTCGTGTGATGTCATTTCACGTACCCCATTTAGCTAATTCTACCGAGAATCAGCCAGGTTAGCCAAGCAGCGGATGCAGGTAGTCGCCGAAGAGCACCGCCAGAACCGTTACTACCGATCAAACGCACGCAACACAAACAACGCATACACAACAGTTAACAACCCAATATGTATACATGTGTGTGTGAGAGGTAGCAGTGAAAAATGGTGTTAATACGCGAAAGGTAAGTGTTTACATTACATATTATTTTTGTAGTAGCCACTACTTTCATTGTTATCTTAAAATCAGGGCAATATGTACAAATTAGTACATTTAAAATTCAGCATTAAAAAGTAAAACTTACATCTCTAATAGAAATGTAAATGCACGTTTCAAATAGTCACAATTTGCAAATGTATAAAAGTAGAGTACACCCACCTTATTTAAAAAGCTGTGGCCTATCCTATTGCAACGATAATGCTTACTTAATTATAAATCTTAGGAAAGCACTGGTGGCCTGTTGCCAACCAAGTATTGCTAAAAGTCAATTCAAACCGTTTGATAAGGTCCAATAACCATCTGATTAGGATAAAATATTATAGATAACCAGCCGCATACTGTAATAATTACTAGTATCTGTATAGCATGATGATGCAGTATGACGCTCACAATCTCGAACACAATATTGAGCACCGAATAGTTACATTAAGGCTTAAATTATGAGGTTTACACGAGGAAAGTAACTGCTATAATGGAAAGTTTTGGAGAACAGACCGGGTAAAAATCCAGCCCTGTACTACTTTACGGTAGCGAAACATGGGTGGCATCACTGGCATCTTTGCAACATGCAGATAAAATGCAGGACTGTATTAATTATGAGGGAAAGTAAAAAATATATTCTGGTGAGTAATTTTCCATGGTAAAAATGGGCGTATCGAATGTCATAAGGCGACAAAAGCGCATGCATGAACGCGATTCGCTGCTTGCCAACTATAGCGGCTGCCAGTTCAGGAACTGGATTATAACAGGTATATGTAGTCCGTATTATAATTCACCGACAAAAATGTAAACAAAAAGGTAACGGCCCAAAATAATGCCAAAAAATATTAGAATGAATTCAAATTCAACGAAATAAATGTAACAGATAATTGTTCTGCGTCTGGGTGTTGTATTGTATTCCATTTGTATGTATTTACAAACAAGAAAAATTCAGTATCTAAGTATTATATCAGTTATCTAGTTCCCGTAGTACAAGCTTTGCTTAGATTGGAGCTAGAGGGCGCTGCGTGAAATGTCCACACATTTATTTATTTATTTATTTCATAAACCCAGTTTGTTTTAAAATGTAAAATTTTTATGCATAACTATCATATGAGTATACTGCAGATAAATAGTGCAAGAACCGCAACGATGCTAAACCAGACCCTTGGTTTAAATCCGATCGTCAGGGTCACGATCCATTGTAAAATAGTAACTCATAGGTCGCCGACGGCTTTTTGTCAGAAATAATGATGGTGATAAATGTTTACAAAGTTTTTATCGGCAAATTATGATACGGGTTATAATAAATTGTGACTTTGTGACGCGAGAACTAAGAAGAGGCATCTCCGCGATAGAGGCCGACGAACGCGGGGACGGCATCGCCGCAAACCAGCATGTAGAGGAAGGGGCGGTCCGCGCGAAACTGCGGTAAGATTCTCGCGCAGAGTAGCACCATCATCATACCTGCGACACAGTCATTTACTAGGTACATAGCCAGGAGACCTAACTTTCGTAATTTGAATTTACAAAATGTAGGAGTTTTGTAACGGATGAGTTTGGTCGCTTATAATCGTTGTACACCTTCGAAATCTTATATAGACATCTGTGATATATTATCAAGGTACACAACATGGTTAATACTGCTGAGTCCAATGTAAAGTCTCTAGCTAATGGTTAAAAATTTAATCCTTTATCAATCGGACCAACAACTGAAGGCGTGGCAAAAACGTACGCGATCGATGCACAGATACCGCACACAGCTTTATATCTTTGTGACGATCAAGCCGCATTAGAAACACATCTTCAGGAAGCTTCGCTTCCATATTGCAATTGTAATTATTGATGCCACGGAATAAAAACGCCTTGCCTCTTTTTTTCACCTTCTTCGTAAATTTTTCTATTATCTATAGTGTATATAATTAATAAGTTTCGTGGTTGTGAATTCAAAACAAGTTTGAGACAAATGCATGTAGCAAGGCAGGCTGCACACATGCTGGCAACAGACCAGGCTAGAGCTCATCATGTGTGGAGGTTGTTGGCGTGAAGCTGGCCGTCATGGCCACAGTGGATCCGAGCATCAGGCACCAGAGCGCGCGCCGGTCGACCGTGAACTGGCGCGGCGGGGCCGGTAGAGCGCGCCGAGTGCGTATTCCGACTGCTGTTTTCGCCACGCGCAAACAACCAACGGTCAATTTTATACACGGCTATTAACATTGCTAACAATCACCAAGAGGCTTCACTTCTGTAGGTAACCGAATAAAGCGACAAAATGATAGTAACACTCGCTCTCTGAGGTTCCTGATACTTTATCTCCTCACCCTCCATTTGTTTACTAAGATTTACGGGACTTGCCAATAAGATGGAGTTAGAATTATTTCAATATAACACGGTATGTACATGTACAATGACCACTAGCACTACGAACTTAAAAGGTATTTACATGTTTTGTACCTACCTAGAATAGCTGAGCAAGGGCAAATAAAGCAAGCAAATATACGTACTTAATCACACTATCACCAAAACCAGCGCTGTTTGTCATTCGACAACCAGCACATGCTGAGCCGACGCCCATTCAATACTTGTTTTGTGTTTGATTCTTATTTTTAGTTCATATTATGTAACATTAATATAACATGTTCTGTAAAATAGTTTAAGCAAGTATTGAATAAATGTTATTCTATTCTATTCTATCACCTTAATATCATATAGGCGAAAGATGGTATGTGTGTGTGTATGTTTGTTACTCCTTCACGCGCAAACACAGGTTAGGATGAAATTTAGAATAGAATAGGTATAGTTTATATACTGGATAACACATCGGCTACTTTTCGGTGGAATCCGCGTCCGCGGGCCGAAGCCAGTTATAATATAAAGTGCCAACACCGTAGCGTGTATAATCGTGGTACCGTTGTCAGGTTTACATGGAGTTATTGACGTTATTCTGGTTAAAAATTTAGAAATACCAACCCAGAAACGTTTAAAATCTATGAGATTCAAAACGTAATACGAGTGAGTTGTGTATGTAATCTATGCAAGATGGTTCTTTGTTGTTTATGTTTTAAACTAGGCATTGAACATGAGTAAAATATTGCGTGTTATTGGAACCCAGCATTATTATTTTATTAATCTGTGCTTTTTATACTTTGTTATTTAATACTTTGTGAGTTTTATTACTTTTACGGTGAGGTCTTTACTCTTTGTCAAATGAAAATAATGACACCAAAACGTGCAATAAATAAAATATTATGTACACATAAAACTGGCCTAACCTGTACTTATACGACAAAACCAGCAAACCAAATAAGCCAAATAAAATGCAGGATCGGAATTGGTAGACCTATTTTTTTACATGTTTAAGTGTCGGTTAACTATCTACAGGTAGCCTATTGAGCTATTTGATGATGTAGGTATTTGTGCAGTGGGCTCTCGCACGCACCATGGCCTCCGGTTTCTCATGCGTTTATCAAATTTGCGTCAACAACACACCAAATACTGTACGCTCATTGGTTGAAAACAGCCGATGGTCAACAGGCAACCAATGAGCGTTCAGTACTAGGTGTGCCAAGTTGAGACAGATTTAACAAACGTACAAAACACCGCCGTACGTTACCCAGGGGAAAATGTTAGTTAGTTATGTTTTATTTTAGTACTTATAGTAGTGCACACGGGCGCAAGTAACGAACCATGCAGCGAAGCATCGACAAGGACATAAAAAAATCACAAAAGCGCAGCAGTGCGCTGAACGAGGTAAATAGCAGCCGTGAAAAACTTATTGAAATAGCGGCGTACATAGCTTTGTATAACACTGTTAGCTGAGAACATATACGATTAAAAAGTATCATGCTTTCACGGCTACTTAAACAAAATCATGGTATCTAGGTGTTCAAAAACTTACCGGTGGCTGCCGCAGCCTCAGCGCCCTCCTCGTTGACTTCGATGAACGCCTTCTGCACGGCGGTGGAAACGTATAGAGGCTCCTCTGTGTTGAGGAGTTTGTTCAGCCCTGTGTTGGATGGGTCGAAAATGGCTTTGATTCCGAGCTGAAAATATATACAAAACTAACTAAACCCAAGATAAAAAATCTAGCAACTTGATTGATCACATTCTTGATAGGTTCATAACAAAGACATTGTTGTTCATAATGTTTCAAGAATTATTCATTGTCAGCCGCCAAAAATAGCTTATAACGCGATACATTGCGTGCTTGAAATTAAGTTATTTCTACGTAGTGTTACATTTTAACAGCAATGTTTGTTGTAATTCTCTTCGCACCAGTCCAAGTTCCAGGTATCTACTAGGCTACTAAGCAGCCATGCTACTTTTTATAATACATTTTATGCTGACTTAAGATTGTTTACAAAATTTCAAGAAATCTGATTAGACTTAAAACTTCTGAGAAAACCTATTGTCACCTAAGAACAAAACCTTCTAACTGCAAAGGAAAGGATATATACCAACCCTTAACTTCCCATTATTTTTTCATACCCTGTATATCTATTTACTGTAAAACTTTAATTAGAGAAATAATTTGAATTGTGTATGTTATATTTTACATTTTATCAACCGGATATAGAATTCTTATCTGAATGTAGGTTAAGTTAGTACCTACATTCACTTTTATCAAGTAATTTTATGTAGAATTCATATTACCTACATATTCAAAGATATTCCCTTACAAGTAGTTAATCTAATCTTATCAGGTCCGTTCGACTGGCAATTATCATTTAATGTATGGGTAGCGTAACTCCGATGAGAACTTCAATAATTGGAATACATCGCTGCCAGGTACCTAGATAAAAATAAGTAACTGATATACAAGATTTTCTATTATCTGGCAATTCTAAAGGCAGGTTTAAAATATATGACATTATTATATCTAGTACCATTAAACCAACTTTTAGTCCCATTTATTGCATTTTATACTTAATTCTATACCCTGAATGAATAGGAGAATATTTTTGAGTATGTTTGTTCAGTTGGGTAATAGCCCAGCTGCAAACTGAGCCCATGAGATGATGATAAAAGTTGAACTTACCTTCGGCAACAACACGGTCAAGTCAATTTCGGTTTCAATTTTGAACTTGGGTATCAAGATTTCAACTTTCGTTTTCCCCATTTGGTTTATTTCATGCATCAAGTCGTGACCGGCCGCGAGTTTCTGCAGGATCCCATCCAAGCCGTTGATCTCGTTCGGGAGAACTATGACCATGCTCGCTTCCTCTCCAATGTAATCCAATTGAAGAAGCTAAAATGAAATAAGTAACCACGTTAATTACCTACAGAAAACAATTTTCCCATTTAGATGACCATAATGCAAAACTGTATTATAATTTATGCTTAGTATGTACAATTTTTTAAATAAATCAAATTTTGATTTGTAGATGTGCTAAAAATAGCCTATTTGCAATAAATTATTTGAATATTTGAGTTAATCTATAACTTCCAATTCTGTCAAAAAGAATAACTTTTTAGGTGCACTATAAATACTATAACAATAGAGCTCTAATATACAATAAAACAGGTTGTTTTCATCCAAATCGGGCGGTGACTGTTTGGGAACTTTTCGGTATTCTTCTTAGTTTCGGATTTGGCCAACCACGCCCACTTGAAAAAATTATCCTGTATAATAGTACTTCTTGTACTAACTGGTAGTACTATTTAAAGCAAATGAATGAATGAATGAGTTTATTTTCGAAAAACTTAGCCTAATACACTGTTTTACAATTACTCTAAATTAATAATAAGTATACCTACCCTATAACAAAACTTTACTAAAAATCCGCTCATAGTAGGTAGGTAGGTAATAACAGGCAAGTGCTTTAGGGGTGGCTTCCCTTCCCAGTGCTCGGATAAGGATTACGTCAGTAAAGTAATGCTAATGTAGCAAGAATGGAAATTCGAAAACGCCATGAATACAAAACACGGTGCAGGCAGAAAGTGCCACCCCACAGAGCTAGAATTCGTTATTGTATCTCTATGTGCCAACCAGGTAGTTCATCTGAGGTGCCAACCATTATATTTTTAATTTCTGTCAGTCTCTTAAATCAAATGATAGTTGCTGACACAGAAAAGGACGTGATAGTTACTGATTTATTTTTTAGTTGCATATAATATCCAACCGAAATTTTTTCATTCATTCATACTTAATTTAGCACGGAGACACCGAGGCACCGTCATTAACACAAAGTTTCATTGAACTTATTTTTGTTTTATCTATCAGACAAACACTGTATGAGTTTACTTTTGTATTACCATAAGTTACGTAGTAAGTAACATATTCAGTAATCTGTGCCATAAGAGAGGACGTGACCGTACCACAGAATACTAACAGTACTAGATAGAACAACAGTGCGAGCTTGTGCCTAGAAAAAAGCGCGATGTTATCTCATTTAGGTATGTAAGTGTAGGTAGCACAAAAACCATTAATCGTCCATGACCAAAACTCATCGTTCGTGTACGTGCAATAACTGATGATTAGTTGTTTGTCTGACTCGAGCAGGAATGTTGAGTAGGTACCTACATGCATGCGTCACCTGTATCTCCAACTGATAATAATATAGTTATTATATGTAATTTAAACTAGTTACTAGTGTTAGTAGTTAGTTAGTAGTACTATTATAAAATCTGTGTTTAAACGAAATGTGTCAAAATTTCGCTACCTACTAAAACCACGAATATAATTATTTATTTTATTCGCATTCGAGAGACAGATTTAGCACCGAACTTTCCTGCTGCCGAGGTCCAACTTTATTGTAAAAAATTATATTTGAACGCCCAGAGACAGTACAAAATTTTATTATTGATTTTAGTAGCAAAATGATACAATAGGATATGGCCGTATTTTGCATAATGTGTGTTCAGTGTTCATATATCTATACCTACATACATATACAGGCCCAAAGCCCACCTACATGGCCCCCATTACCATGGCAATCATTACCTTCCTATCTAGGTATACAGGGTATACTATACCTACCTGCTCGAAGCATATTAAACAAATGATACCACATTATGTTAGTAGTATCATGGGGCCCCATCAGGTACAAACGTAAAATAGCCCGACCTTGAATAAAATGCAGTATTCGTGTCTATAGAGTTACTAGTTAGTGTCGAGTGTATTCATTTGGCCTTCTGGCTGGGATACTTCGCCAACACGCAATAAATGTCGCTTGATAAACTTGCGTTATGCAGAAATAAAATTCGCAATAACTGTGTCAAACAATGTACCTATTGATTATACATAGTTATAAAAACCGGTACCTATAGAAAACAATTGGTATATTGATATGGTATATATACCAACCTACCTAAACTATCGCATGACTTCATCGAATATGTGGAAACTTTCCCCAGATGTTTACCAAACATTTCGATTGCGAGAAGTATTAGTAATGCGGTAAGTATGTAGGTATGCTATTTTTAAATTCTCTGTCGGAGAGACGGCTTCGATTCAATATGCTATTCTAGCTATATAGTTAAAAAATAATACGTAGGTCTAGGTGCTGCCCGCATCCTCATCCGCGTAAGTTTATCACGATGACATAACGTTTTTCCCAAGGGCGTAAAGTGCAAACAATCTACTTACTAAATAATATCAAAATCTGTTCGGTTTAGTCGTGAAAAGGTAATAAATTAGACCAAGAAACATACTTTCGAATTTATAATACCTATTTCTTAGTATGGAAGATAGAGAAGAAGAAAAACTGGAAAGATATGGTTCAGAACTCCCGCTATAAAAAGTATCCTGTGTGTTTAGGGTGGAGCTACCCGCTGCTTCGCAAGCGCGTACATTCTTTACGCGTAGATTTTTAGTTAAACAGTAGGCAAAGGGTACAGCCGCGTATAGAACACCGACGTAACAACTAAACAACTGCTTCATTTTGCGGGATAAAAAGTAGTTTTTGTGTTGTAAACAAACAAATTCGAAATTTTATGCAGAATACAAATATGAGAAGGCTTTACAAAGTTACAGATAAGTGAGATAGGCATATTAAATTATATTATAAACAGGAGAAGCCCAGAGGTTGTTTGTTAACTATGCGTGTGGTGTTTCAATAAAGAGTTTATCTGTCTACCTGGGCGTTCAGCTCCTGGCTGACTCCATATTTGAAGCGATCCTCCTTGTACATCATCGGCACGTCAATGGTTTTCTCTTCGTCGACGTGGAAGGCATGCGGCCTGGTGAAACTCGAATCGAACTGCTGAGCCCATGTACCCTGCAAACGTGTAAAACAAATAATGGGTGTCCACTGAAAGTATACCAAGCTAATAATGGGAACCATAGACTTAAAGTTTCGTGTCAACTGGGAACAGGCGGGCATGTTTTAAGACTAAAGTCTATTTGATGTAAAACCATATAAAAAAGTAAACTGGTACCTTGGGAGAAATGGTTCATAATTTAAGAACTCTCCGTCTTACCACAAAAGATTTAGACGCGCCTTAAACACTTGTTGAACAGTTGTTTCAAGAATTCCATACCACAAATCCACGCCTAACACTCGTTTAAGATAGACGGGCGTTAAACACGTGCTAAAATTTAAACATACTCAACCCTTAGTTTAAGAGGTGTTTAACTGTCGCTGTCACCATAACACACACAGTCAAACTTCACGCTAATAACGTTCCGTTTTTTCTATGGTCACAGCTATGACGCTAACATGTATTGGATTTACAAAATGAGTTCTGCGCGGAATGAAACGATTCGTATAATGTCACCTTATTTAAAAAATGTGGTCCAGTTAGATAGTGTTTAAGTAAACACGGTATAAACATGGTTTTCTAGTGACAAAATAAAACATCCGTTTAAAGAGCATTTAACTTTTAGACGCTGTCTAACTAAACATGTATCTAAGCGATGTTTAAAATTATTTTTGTGGTAAGACGGAAAGTGTTTATCTTGCTTCTAGAAGAATTTATATGAATTGTTAAGATATGTATAGGAAAGACCGAGTCAGCTAATGCCTGAAAAGCGTTGATCACTTGTTGTGGGCTAATTTGGATGGAGAAACAGCTATCAGCTTGAAGTCCTGAATGTTAACTTTCGTTAAGGCGAAGGGTAGAGCAAACAAGGTGTTTTTGGCACGTTTCCTGACGACATTAGAGCATGTGGAGCTTTGAATTTAATATAATATGTAATTCGTTTCATTAATTTGTTTGTGATGACCGCAAATACAAGAAATGTAAATAAATTCAGTTCCTTAGAAAAGAATCGCAAACATACCTAAAAAAGTTTGCGTTGTTGTATTTTATAGTTTCTATCGAATATATTTTTACAAAAAAATATAAGTGTCCAACAAACATTCACATAGGTAATATGATGAATCCATAATTTTGAAAAATACTATACGAAGATAGGTATTAACTAAAAACCTCCAAAATCAGTCATTTCGTGCATTGTCTTTATCGCCACGCGGAAGTTCAGACTTAATTGATATTTAAGTCTACGACGACGTTGAGGTCGATGTTTCTTTGAACGAATTTTGAGCTACTTATCTGGCCCTACCCGAGGCCTTAAGTAGCGCCTAGATTTTATTTAATTTATGCTTACAGCTAATTACATGAATAAATATACAAATATTGTGCTTAAGGCCAATTAAATGTTACCACATATAAATTTAAAAATATTAACTATCGTTTATTATTTATTTATATTAAATATTATTGAAACTTGTTTTTACCTTAAAGTACAGAGCATTGACAAGAACCAATCTTGTTAGGTTATTGAAGCTGTCTGCAGACAGCAGATCTTTGATACGGTTATTAGTTTTGTCTTCAACCTGAAAATAGTCATGAGAAAATCACTTGTCAGCCGGTGACCCACGTAATTTTGTCTGAAATCTATATTTCAAACAAAATTGCGTGTGCCTAATTACATAGCAATAACAAAATTTTCGAAAATCATTATGTACTTTAACATGATAACTAATAATGTTAGGTAATATCATAATGTTTACTATAATAAATAAATAAAACCGAAGCCAAAAATATATGACTCGTGTTTAATTTTGCACAATAAACCTAAAGCATGTAAGACAAATAGGAAGAAATTCAATTTCAAAAAGCCATACACCATATAAATAATAATTATTGGAACTCTTTATTCTTACCCATTTGTTAATAACGTCAGCAGCAGCAGCGCCGTTATTAAAGTCTAATTTTTGAAAATCAGAATCAAAAACTTTAATAGCATCTTGTTTCAGGTTTTGATTTAATTCGTAGGATCCATCTTTTATGTACACCTTATTGGCTACGTTGAGCGTAATACCCTTAATACTTTTGAGTTTAGATGACACATCCGAAAATGAGGATCTAATCTGTAAAACAGAAATAATTAAGACAAAACAAAGACCATTTTTAGGGTTCCGTACCCAAAGGGTAAAGTGAATCCATTACTAAGGCTCCGCTGTGTCTGTCTGTTTTTTTTTTCTCATTTTTATAGATAATGGTACAGAACCCTTTGTGTGACTCCGACTCGCACTTGGATGGTTCTTTATTTATTTATTATTTTATACAGAAAACAAATTATCTTAGAAAAATAAAGCTACAAAAATCATTTAGATCTGGATATACGCAAACAGCGAAACAAGTAACATAGATCATAAAGAGTGAATAATGCTCGAGCTTAAGTAATAAAAATCAAGTAAAAAAATTAATTGGCACACAGGTCACCTCCACCCACCCAACACTGAAGTCCGTGGGTGCGTGCACCATAGATATTAAACGAAAAAATTCTAGGTCTGTGGAGTGCACCATAAAAAAAAGCTAAGAATATTATAATTAACGCGATTGCGAAGGATGATTCGGATTCGGCACAGCTGAACCAGAATTATCCGGTTTAAGATATCCTTCAAAGATTTTATATATTTACCAAAACTTAAGAGTACCAAAAGGATTAAAAATTTTTTTTTTATTGCTAATTCGTTATATTGTCTTGCCATCCTGACTAGTGCATTATAGTAAGAAATATTGTTTTGTATGTGTAATACCTAAATCATGATGAGTCATTGTGCAATAATTATGAGTTATTAATGAGGTAGGTTACTGAAATGTTGTGAGAACCACAAAAAATGAGGAAAACTTATTGTTTTCCTCTAAAACTGCTTAATTACCTAACAAAATGCAATATGAAGCACAGACGTAGAATATTTGCGCTACCTTCTAAAGGTATTTTAAAATTTTAATCATTGCCTAATTAACAGATATTATTTGTTGTTAAGTCAAGTCTTTGGGCGGCCTAAAAATTCTGACACCAAGGTTGAGAACATGCCTACACGAGAAGAAGATTTGTAACTTCATTTAGATACTGCCTGTATGTAGATTGTAGTGTGGATAAAATTGGCACTGGATTGAAATCAATTGCAGATGAAGTAGATTACCTAATACCTACGCTTTTAGGAATCAAATCTTTAAAAACTGTAACACTATTTAGATACTTTTTAATAATAAATAAAATTAAGTAGAATTAAGGCGGAACGTTTTAGCGTGATTATATGAAAACGAATTTTCCGCAAATAAATAGAATGTAATCACGTTGAGTAATTAAGCTATATAATTAGCAAAACGCAAGAAAATTTGAATTTGGCGCGCAGAGTGAAACGTTCCACCTTAAAGTATACATACCGAATCATCATTAGGGATGCCAAGGGAGGTCAACAGTTCATCATGAACTTCATTTGTAGAGCCGAGTGTTAACAGAGCCAGCACAAACTCTGCAGAAAGAGGTGATGAC
Source organism: Ennomos erosarius (assembly GCA_963580505.1). Taxonomy (NCBI): domain Eukaryota; kingdom Metazoa; phylum Arthropoda; class Insecta; order Lepidoptera; family Geometridae; genus Ennomos; species Ennomos erosarius. Next base: position 9,570,178 of record OY756978.1, read on the forward strand.
ACCACACTCCGATCCTTCACAAGTTCCTGAATTAAAGAGGCAATAGAAAAGTTAATCATCATCATCATCATCCACAGCCTGAAGGAAGACTTCCACTGCTGAACATAGGTCTCCCCCAGAGAGCGCCTCTTTGAGCGGCTGTTCGCCTCCTGCATCCATCGGCTCCCCGCGACTTTCACCAGGTCATCGATCCGTTTAGTGGGGGGGCCGGCCTTTTTTTTATGGTTGGATAGACTTGCGCTTGACCACTGCGCACTTCCCAAAATGTACTCGATATAAGACCGATAAACTGGCAACTATGCCTCTATGGTCGAGGCTCTGTAGCGGAGTCTCAAACAATTTGAGCTCCTTGGCGCGTTTTTCGATAGACTACAAGGCTTCCAGCTGGTACTTAGCAGATCCATCCCTCAGGTGGCAGCAGCTCCATGCAAGATCGAACTTGAGCTTGATATAAATAAAGAAGCTGTTCCGATGTGAAATACTGCCTGACCTTAGAAAGTACGCCTAGCTTTCTGCCAGATAGTTTAACGTTCGACTCGATAAAGGACCCAAAGTTAAGGTTAGCTGTCATACCTAGCAGCTCAAGGTGATCCGAAATCGTTATCGGAATGTTACAGAAAGTGGGAGCCATCATAAACGGACTCATTTTTGCGGAATAGAGACATGCCTGGGTTTTGCTTGCATTGAACCTAACCAAATTTGCCTCGCTCTATGCAGAGACAGCATTCAAGGCAGAGTTCGTGCTTTCGACCATGGCCTCTCTTTGAGCCTGAATCCCAAAGGTACCGGGTTTTAGCAGGTTATTTACGTAGTAGAAAGACACGGGCCAGCGGGCAAGCCGAATGAAGAAAGCTTGCTTGAGGCTATCGTGCCAGACCCTGTGGAAGGCCTTCGAGACATCAAGAGTAACGGCAAGCGTTTCTCCGTACTTCTCGATGGCCTCGCTCCATGTGTGCGTGGCATACGCTAGAATATTTCCAGTGGACCGATAACGGCGAAAACCGTACTGCCGGTCACTCAAGAGGTCATTCGCTTTTAGGTATGCTAGGAGTCAGCCGTTCAGAACACGTTCCATAGTCTTACAGAGAATGGACGTGACTGATATTGGCCTATGGTTAGCAGGGTCTGCACGCCTACTTTTTTAGGCAGGCTGCACATTAGTAATCTTCCAAGACTTGGCACATATCCAGACTCTAAAGAAAGACGAAAAAGGCGTGTCAAATCAGGAGTCAACGCAGGCGCGCATGTTTTCAATACTATGGCTAAGATCCCATCAGGGCCACTAGCTTTGTTCACATCTAGATTGCATAGCGTTTTACGTACCTCAGTCTGTCGGATACGATTCTCCAACATTGATATCTCGCATCCTGGTTGACTAGGGGGTACTTCGCCCGCGGTATCTAGACGAGAAAATTCAGCGAAGAGAGCAAACAAGTTCGCCTTCTCCACTGTTGTATGAGCTAGTGACCCATCAGGCTTTAATAGTGGGGGCAACTAAAGCCTGATGGCGGGGGAGAGGGGTTGCAAAAGTTCGCCTCAACCGATTTTGCCAGTGATCAAAACGCTTTACTTGCCGCAGGATACGAAGCAAGTTTGGTCCCAATGTAGCTGATGTGGTCTTAGCGAGCCTTTCTTAGGGCTTTATTGCAGGCCTTGGCAGCTTTGTTAAAGGCTCTTTTTCTTGCTTAAATTGTTCGATTTGCAGGTTCTAGCATCTACCCAGGCTAAATAAGCCTCCTGCTTTAATGCTTCAGCGCATCCGCAATCAGCTCCAACCCCGGGGGCAGACTTTCCGTTTTTTGGGACATCGGAAAAAGGAATTTAATATTCCATGGCCTACCGCAACGAGTCTGCCACAGCGTCCGCGCAAATCAAACATACATCAGCATAGAGGATCGCATATCGCAGCATAGAAGAGCTGGGCTGTCTCGAGTAGAGGCTGCCAGGGGGAATGCACAATACATCCCATGCTGGACGTCAGTGCCTCACTGCCCCCAATTAGAATTAGAAGATGCGAAATAAGGAGATCTGCAGAAGAACTAAAGTCACCGATATAGCTCTGAGAATTAATCACCCCACTAGGTGGACTGATGATCTGGTGAAAGCTACGGCGAGCAATCACCATCAGCAATACATTATGATAAAAATGTAACTAACTAAATCTGTACATTGAAAATTTTGATAGCATTACACTTCTTAAACCATATAGGAAAAAAGAATTTTTATTTTTATTTTTTGTCCGTCTGTCTGTCTGTCCCTTGGAACACCCATCATGCTGGAACTACTCAAAGTATTTTGCAGAAACTCTGCATGGTTATAGCTAATTATTCAGATTTTCAGACAAACAGATAAAACAGCCAAGTACGGATTGCACAAAGCAATAAGGTTGTAATTTTTATGCAAGAATTTTTTGTTTGTATATTATTTTTTTATTACCTATTTATTTATACTCATTCCGTTGAAGGGAAGATAGTGAGGGGAGAACGATATAGGAAAAGGAAGAAGGGCTGCAAAAGAAAGCAGGCTTCGGTTGCCGATGCCGTCCCAACCAAATATGGTTTTCTCTTATCTTTTTCCCTTTCTCTTCTCTCTTACCCATAAACAGGGTTAGGAAGGACTAATAGTAGGTAACTTATCACTTTGTACGCATGAAACACGAATACAATATTAAGAAAAACATGTAACAAAATATTAACAAATGCTAAAATATTTCTAATAATGTTACCTTTAACTTACATTACAGAATTTTGCAGAAAATTTAGCAATGGCGCTAGAAACAGCTTTTGAATCCATATTTTCTTTTGATGTTTCGCACTTGATTAATAACGGCCAAAATAAAACTGTGATTAGTGAATAAAATAGCCGGGTTTGTTGTGAAAATAAGAAACACCTCATAACATAAGGATAGAAAATAAAATTAGGTTCACACTTCCACAGAATACTATTACTTCTCCTGCACACTTCACACCACACAAACCACAGAGTACATTGGTACAGCACAAACTAAGCAAAGAGTATATAATTTACTAAAACCATGGAGGTATAAGGACAGAGCCAAAATCTGCCAATGCGGCGTTGCCGCTCCGCATTCTTCGTGTAAACATACCATGGAGGTGTAAGGAGAGAGCCAAAATCTGCCAATGCGGCGTTGCCGCTCCGCATTCTTCGTGTAAACATACCATGGAGGTGTAAGGAGAGAGCCAAAATCTGCCAATGCGGCGTTGCCGCTCCGCATCCTTCGTGTAAACATACTATCTTGTATCTCTGTTTAATACACAAATCGTCGCATAGAGTATGCGAGAAAGCGACTGTAGGAACGGCAACCTCGCCTTATTTACCACCGCGTGTCATGTCTTGACAGTTTGGTGTGTCAAGAAATTAAATGCGAGAGCATAAAACGTGAAAATATAGTAATTATATTGTTATTAGGGCTAAATATTGTGTCAATAGTGAATTTGTGTCGTGTTGTGCTGTGTTTTATGCATCAAGACTAACCCGAGGAGTCGAATGAAAACCAGAATCATCAATTAATACGTGTAAGTTTACTGGCTATTTTTATGTTAAACATCGAAGTTTCGAAGTAAATATGCATTTCACATTAAGAATATACGTTTTTTCCATCGTATAATTACCATGCGATTGCAATTACTGAAAGATTTACTGCTTTAATTGATATTTTTGGGATGGGCGATTTTACGCCTCTCGAATAGTGATGTACCTACACTGTCCATTACATTTTGTCGATATTCGTAAATCTTCATACATTTGCACAAAATTACTTTGGTTTTGGGGAGATTAAAAAGTAGAAAATATCTTTCCCCTAAAAGTGGCTGAATGGATTTAGATCAAAGTGCAAACAGAATGAAAAAGTAGGTGCAAATCTGGCAATTTAAAAATAGGCACATAACCTACTTTTATAAAATACAGTAGGTAGGCCAGTGTCGTCTGGCTTCAATATGAGTTATGAAATTTATAATAAACTAGCTGACCCGCCCCGGTTTCACACGGTTTTATTAGTTTTATGCCCTTACCCTGTTTATGGGTAAGAGAGAAAGAAAAGTGAAAAATATAGAGGAAAAGGATGAATAGATGGGACGGTGAAGGGAGACAGGCGCAGCCGTCCCATCCATTCATCCTTTTCCCCTATATTTTTCCCTAAAATAAATATAGGGGCTTCAATACAACAAACGTGATTTTTTGCTCGTTTTTAATAGATAATGGTACGGAACACTTTTTACATATTTAACCATCATTTTAATGAATAGATTAAGAAAAGGCCAATGTAAAATAATAACTAACTATTATGGAACAATGTTATTTGAACAGCCTGAAGACGTCCACTGGCCTCCCCCAGGGAGCGCCACTTAGAGCGGCTGCTCGCCTCCTGCATCCATCGGCTCCCCGCGGCTTTCACCAGGTCGTCGGTCCACCTAGTGGGGGGCCGGCCTACGCTGCGTCTTCCAGTTCGTGGTCGCCACTCGAGAACCTTTCTTCCCCATCGGTTGTCAGTTCTACGAGCGATGTGGCCTGCCCATTGCCATTTCAACTTGTTAATCCTAAGAGCTACATCGGTCACTTTAGTTCTTTTGCGGATCTCCTCATTTCGGATCTTATCTCGCAGGGAAACACCGAGCATTGCTCTCTCCAAGCTCGTTGCGCGACTTTGAACTTAGTAATGAGGCCAACAGTTAGAGACTACGTCTCAGTTCCATAAGTCATCACTGGCAACACACATATAAAAATGTTACTTACAAATGTTATTTCATATAATGTGTTTCAATATACTTTTACTAGGATGGGTCATCATCATCATCATCATTAACAGCCCGAAGACGTCAACTGCTGAACATAGGCCTTCCCCATAGAGTACCACCTTGAGCGGCCACTCGCCTCCTGCATCCATCAGCTACCGTGGTTTTCACCAGATCGTCGGTCCACCAAGTGGGGGCCGGCCTAAGCTGCGTCTCCTGGTTCTACGAATATCTAATTTTATTTATTGTATTAAAACTAAAAAGTATCGAAATTCTGCAGCACTGTTTGGTTAGGTTTATCATATATCGATATATTGTGTAATAGGGGTCACTTCCCTACTCACGCATACTAATGCATATTTAAATACTCACACCAACAGAAAATGGACAGGCATTTTGTGAATGTCCGCCGTCCATATAATTCTATGTTGATGAAACATACAATCTTGTATCTTTGTCTAATACACAAATCGTCGCATAGATTATGCGAGAAAGCGACTGTAGGAACGGCAACCTCGCCTTACCTCCCATCACAATATTATAATCACAATATTTTCACTTTTTATGCTCTCGCATTATAATTTTTGACACACCGACCTGTCAAGACATGACACGCGATGGGAGGTAAGGCGAGGTTGCCGTTCCTACAGTCGCTTTCTCGCATAATCTATGCGACGATTTGTGTATTAGACAGAGATACAAGATAGTATGTTTACACGAAGGATGCGGAGCGGCAACGCCGCATTGGCGGACTTTGGCTCTTTCCATAACCGCTCAGGGGGTCTAGCAAAAATACCAACCACTAACGCTAACGCCTCACGCTAACTCCAAAAATGTATCGAAATGACATTCGCTACGGAAAAGATAGCGATTTCCGAAATGTCATTAGTGTTGTTAGTGATTGTGATCTTTGCTAGACCCCCAGGCGCTTCAACCACATGTGCGGCCGGCATCGCGCAACGTGGACTGCTCCCCACCACAATTGTGGCTTACAGCTGATTGCGCTACTAGGGATGGCAATCAATTTTTAGAGGTGTCCCTCGTTATAAATCGACTAAAATTGAAACTAGTTGAACATCACTATCGAATAAAGTAAAAGTCTCTATAGTTCAGGAGAAAAAAAAACTCCTCAGCCTAATTGCATCTCGCGCCGAGCCGGCGCGCGCCGGCGACGGAGTAATTTCCTTTAGGTACGGCGGAGCGTCAATTATTATGTGTAGTGTTGTTGTGTGTGTTTTTTATACTGCAACACACGTAAAAATGCATTTGTTTAGATAGCCAAGTAATGCTACTTATCAAAACTAGTTTTGAAATTTTAAAACACTGCTCAGTTTATTCGTATAAACCGTAAATAATTGCAAAACCATACCGCGCTATTTGAGGAGCGCTTTAGGACCTACCTACGCCCGCCGCACCGCGCCTGAGTGGTTATACCAGTCTTTACCAATGTTTTCTGTGCCTTATACCTCCATGATTTTTTTTTTCTTATATTTTGGCTCCACACATAGTGTATTTAGCCAGTGTCAAGTATTATATTTTCATCGTGTTATAAAATATTTCACGCAGTCATGTCCTAGTCATAGTCATAGTCCAGTCTAAGTCAGGTAGTCATAGTCCAGTCTAAGTCATGCTCTAGCAAAGTGGTGGCAACTTTACTAAAAGCTTCTCTGGAGTTTTGGAAGCAACACGAAAAATCACGTTTCACCACATTATATCACTTGCCCTCACTAATGCTCGTAATACAGCACTTAATGCGTAAAACGCCACCAATTTTAAACATTAACACTGGAAAAAACAAAAGTTTTGAAAAATAATACAATGCAACGACGTGAACTTTTCCGCGTTCCCGCCAAAACTCCCTCCATGATTTGCCATGAGAATGATGAGATTCTATCCATATTAAAAAAAAAAAAAAAAACTTAATAAATGAAAAATGTCTCGGTCTTGTCAATAAATAAATGTCAATAAGAAAATTTTTTGTATTAAAATATAAAATTGCATACCTAAATACCTAGCTAAAAATATTTATCAACAAAATGATAATTAGACCCCGTTTAAATGGATGTTCTTTCCATCGTCTCGTTGGAGAACACGTAAAGAGATATAGTTTGTGCTGTCCTCCGCGACCACCATCTGGTCAATGCGGGTGCCCTCCACCAGTGCCTGGAGGTGGTCGAAAAATCGTGCCCCCCGCTAGCTGCCGCCCCGGGCCCATTCCCTATAACCCTTGTGTGCCAATATTTCATCACGGCAAAGACACTTGGAAGAAGTACATGTATCTCACATTGTTTGTCAGCTTTCCTCTCATCATAATCCAAGCGTTTCACTCTTTAGGGCACGAGGTGCCACCGAAGACAGAGTGTCGCGACTACGAGTACATGCGCATTCGCTCCAAGAGATTTCCTTGGGGAGACGGTACCAAAAGCTTTTTCCATAATCCACACGTCAATTTCCTTCCAGGTGAATGTGTGCCGCCGCCTCTTGACTGTGATTAGCCATTAAATTCGTTAAATTATTGTATTAAAGCTAACCGTTCTTTGAATACGAATATACCTATACCTGCTATTGTATACAAATAATTTGTTTTTTATTGTCATTCCATTTACCTACGCCCTACGCATTGCATATATAATAATTATGATTAGGGTATAATTGACTCATTATATAAGAACATTTTCTTAGATAAATTATTTATATTGAGAAATTAACTAATAATAACCAGCCAAGAGCGAGCCGGACTCACACAAGAAGGGTTTTGTACCATTATCTATCCCTGCCATCTAGTGTTGAGTAGCAGTACTATTTAATGCAGCGCCATCTATGACTCACCTGGTAAACGAACAAAAAAAACATCGATTCAGAGTATAGAACCTTATACTCGAGTTTTGGCGGGAACGCGGAAAAGTTCACGTTATTGCATTGTATTATTTTTCAAAATTTTTGCTTTATCCAGTGTTAATGTTTAAATGTGGTGGCGTTTTACACATTAAGTGCTGAATTACGAGCATGAGTGGAGGGCAAGTGATATAATGTGGTGAAACGTGATTTTTCGTGTTGCTTCCAAAACTCCATAGAAGCTTCTAGTAAAGTTGCCACCAGTTTGCTGGAGCATGACCACAGAATTCCCCCTATTACATAGGTCCAGAACCGAAGTCTCCATACTTTACCTTATTTGAACATGAATCAAACCATAGAGCACATTGTTTTTTTCTTCTAATGTCAGTTCCTCTTTCATCATACCATATAAATAGTATTACCCGATTTAGTCGGGTACCTAAATAAAAATCTAGCTAGATGTAAAATGTAAATATTAAAAATTATATAATGCCTACATTAAAAAAATATAAAATAATTAAATTAATTACCATCATACTACTATCTGTAGACAAGAAAAAGGTCTATAGGATATGCAATCTTTTAATAAAAAGGATTCAAATTAAGTATAACCAGCAGTTTATTCAACATTTCTTTTAATAACTCACGAGTTTTTCAATATTACCAAGTTAAAGGGATTAAAGAACAACAGTTATGTAGGTACAGGGGGTCTAGCAAAGATACCAACCACTAACGCTAACGCCAAACGCTAACTCCAAAATGTACTGAAATGACATTTCGGAAATCGCTAACTTTTCCGTAACGAATGTAATTTCGATACATTTTTGGAGTTAGCGTGAGGCGTTAGCGTTAGCGATTGTGATCTTTGCTAGACCCCCTGAGCCTCAACCAGAATAATGTTTCATATTTTAGGATAAAAAAAATAACCTTAAAAATGGGAAAACAGTGGGCGCGTGGAACGTTTATGGTTGACAATAAAACTATTATCAGTAATTGCACTTCTGTGTTCTGTGTGTTCTTTACTATAGAAATGCGCTGAACATAATTATTGATGAACGAGTATTAGGTTTCCACCAATCTTCATTTCGACTTTTTCGAACTACTTTTATCCAACGATCAGCTAGACATGGATCTGTTGGAAATCTATACAAAAGAAATCGGGTAATTATTCAGATGTCGTGTGGCAATACTGATTTTGACATGTCAACTTTTTATTGTGAAATGGTTCTAACTCTTCGTCAAATAGAAATAATTAAAATAATCTTATAAAAATACATGATTAATGCCACTTACAAGTGAAATGTGATCGTGTGCTTCTGTGATTTGTGTCTCGAGTGATTTCGGCATAGTTTTATCACGCGAGACGGCATTTTTTTGGTATGTATTCAATAGCACACCCAAGTAACGACTGATTTTGATTTTGACAGCTGAGAATCAATCACACCCAAAGTGGTGTGTACGGTTTTGCCCTGCTTTAATTTCGTATTAGTGGTCTGGATAAAAGTCTTTGAGCATGACTTAGACTGGACTATGACTATGACTAGGACATGACTTTGCGTGAAATATTTTATAACACGATGAAAATATAATACTTGACACTGGCTAAATACACTATGTGTGGAGCCAAAATATATTTAAAAAAAACCTTATACTCTAAGCATCCATTGTCTATCACTGCCATCTAGTGTTGAGTAGCAGTACAATAAAGCAGCGCCATCTGTTACTTAACTGGTAAACGAGCAAAATCAATTTCCACAGAGTACTATTCTCTTTTCTACTCATCGAAATAATGTTTCTACTCCGTTTTGTTGTATGAGAACCCCCGCGCGCCCGCGCCTAAAAAAGACCCACGAGCGGGAACAGTGAGACAGAGAGAAAACTGTGCAAAATCCAGAAATCGTATTTTGCTCACTGCGTGAGACAAAGTGATTTTTTTTATATTATGACTTTGCGGTTTGTGTATTTAGCCAGCTTTAGGTTACATTTATATGGAATTTTGGAGAGAACATGACTTTTCTTTCTTTTTTTTCTTTGTCATACTTTTGGCGGGAACGCGATGGTGTTACGTTACTACTTACTAGGTAATAAGTACCTACCTGTAATGATGTTTTCACTGCTGAGGTGAAAAGTTGTATGTGCTATACTTTGAATCCTTCGCTTGCTTGGGATTCAACATTAGCACTCTACAAAAAAATCAACTGTGCTCTCTTGTTGCACAAAAAACTATTTCACGCACGAGCGCAGGCGTTAATACCTACAAAGCCTATATTTCCAGTTGCCCTCACACTCTATCTATAGGTCGCTTGGTGGTTCAGATCCGGCTCGAAGGACCAATAAATATGAAACGTGCTGAAGAACACTAGGTTTAGAGTCACATACATAGTCACCTAGCCTAAGTAGGCGACTCAGTGATCATAGTAGAATAGACCTTTGGTGCAAGGTTTCACCGTTTCAGTGGTCCCGTGATAGGACTACAGTACCCCTAGTACGAGTTTTCCAAAATCGAATACGCGCGAATCCATTTGTACTGCCATTTTTAGTTCATCAACGTGTACGCTAGGGGCGCTGCACAGAAATGTATGGGAGAAAAGGGAGAAAACTTAAAACGAATCAATTTTTACTAACCTATCGAAACTCGTACTAGGGGTACTGAACTGCCGCCACTATTTTGACTTCGTCGTTAGCCTCAGCGTCAGTCCAATACCTACCACGAGACATATAAAACCAATATGTTCACCCACACCATCACACGTAACGCAAAAAAATCTTATTCTAGACCTCTGGTTCACACACTGAACACACGAACTAAGTAATACCGTCGTGTCGCATGTATATATGTCACTGTCTTTTTTTAAGAACTGTTTGTTTTTAAAAAAAAAACGCGGTTATTTATAAACTGAGGATTTATTGCAAACGGGCAATGTGTCTCACAATAAAACGGTCGATATTTCGGTTATTTATAATTCATCGGCATCACTTCGTTTTTTTGTAAGTAATTGTGTAGGTACTTCTAGTGTGGTCAAAACTAACCTAACACTTCTCGTTTCGCTCGTCGTCGTAACCTAGGTACTGGTTAGCCACTAAAACTACTCTAAAAAAATAATATAAATTACACCAAAAATTGGTGCATTGTTCACAACGCTACTAAAACCAGTTTTTTTTTATAAACTCGCCGTTAGGTATCGACTGTTTATAGATAATCGAACAATCATCCGTTCTATTGTAGGTAAGACAAAGTGTCAGTTTGCAATAAGTCGACAGTTTATAAATAACCGGTTCTATTTTCATCTTTTTATAAACCAACGGTTTTTACAATAAGATATGTAGATACTTAGCATTTATTTTCGAGTACTTATGTTATGCTTATGAAACAACACAATACATAAGTACCTACCTATCGGCATAGTTCGTTCCACGAAGTTTAGCATTTTGGGATCATGTCCCTACTTCGGTAATTCGGAGAATTTTATGAGCAATAGGCAAAGAACAGAAAAACTGCAGCATCGTAGCTCAGCGTACACTCTGAAATGTACCTAAATATGAGTTACATGAGTAAGTAGATAGATATCTAATAGTTACCTATAGTCTCTAGTAAGACTGATACTTATAGAGAGCTGATGGTAGCACAGAATAAATAACAGTACAAGCTCGTACCCAGATAGCGATGTACATCAGCGATGCGCACGCATTGGTAACCAGTATAGAGCAATAGGGCGGCTGCGCGGCTGCAAGGGCGGGTGGGCGCTCGCCCGAGTCGGCGATCGATAATGGTGCTGACGTCAGTAGACGGGAGCGCGCCATTGGCCCGTCCGGCATTGTTAAATAAACCTCCGGGCGGAGAGGCGCGCAAAGTATAGCGCCGCGGGCACAGCACCGCAGCACGCGGCGGGCGGGCGCACCGCACGCGGGTGGCCGCCGCCCGCCATGGCCGACATGCCGGACCTCTCGCACCTCACGGCCGAGGAGCGTGCCATCATCGAAGGCGTAATGATGCGCCAGCGGCAGGAGGAGCAGCGCGAGCACGAGATCATGAGGTGCGCCCTATGCCGTACCCCGCAACCCGCCCACACCTCCCCACCCCGCTCACGTCCCTTGTCGCCATATTATCTTTTCTTGTTCTGATGTGAAAGTGCACGACATGTATTAAGTCTTTTTTGTGATACTTATTAACATGACGCATATAACAGATTTATTGATTTTAAAATTTTAACTAATTTATTAAGATTTTAAAAGCATCTAGGGTAAAAATGACTAAAATTGTGATGTGCCTACCAACTCGAATTATTTGAAGTGATGACGTAGATAGCTATTATGTAAAATGTGATACATATTGCGCTGTGCCTCTTCCTTATTTACCGTGGTATTGAAAGTTCTTTGTCTACGAAGTTTATTTCTTTTTCATTGGATTCAACTCTTCAATCATTCGAAGGATTCAAATAGAAAGTGACATACTTAGTTACTACATTAATTAAAGTTTACCTACCTAGATAGGTACCTACAATAGAAGTTGATATTAGACTACAGCGCGAGACTGTCGCGCAGTGACTCTGCAATTGTGACGCATCACTACTGCATATATTAGTTTAAAAGAAAGTCTAATGCGATTATTTAATTACAACCCGTTTACGAGCTCGATATTGGGACTCGACTTTTAACAAGGCAATAATTTGCAAACTGTTAGGTCAACTGATTAGTATAACCATCAGCCAAAAGGTACGTACTTATATTAGTTAGTGCTTTTATTCCAGATCTTGCTTTTATTGCAATAAGTAATCATTTATTTAGGCTGCGCCATCCGAATCATCTTATTATCATTGACCTAAGATATTAATATGTACTTAGATAACAGACCTAATATAATTACCTACCTAAATTGCGGATATAATAAAACTGTAACAGGTCCAATTCTGTAAGTACCTACATTGAACATATTTCAAAAATTTTTGGAGGGCTACTGGGCCCTTATTCCGTATGACCATTCACGCACGTAACGCGGCGCGTTACGATATCTTCGTGGAATGGTTTTGGGTTTAAAATGCTATTCTGTATGCCGTTGTCAAATTTGACAAACACGACAACACACGTAACACGCACGTCAAAAATCAAAAAACACTGGGCACTGTGGGATATTGACGGTATTGTACAATAGGCGGTAGGACGTAAATAAATCAGTTGTTTTGTCAACTCGGTGTTTCATTGCGTGGCTCCGCTAAATTACCTTTATATTTAACTGGCGACGAGTAAATTACGTGCTATCAAGTGATTTTAGTGATAAAAGTGATTAATAACAATATGCCAATCGGAAAAATAGAACAGTTTGACCTTTCAAGTAAAAAATGGTCGGCATACATACGACGCGTGGAACAATTCATGACGTTAAATGAAATCAAAGCAGAGCTACAAGTGGCTACCTTGGTTACTTTAGTTGGAGAGGCCACATATGATTTGATGTGCGACTTGTGCGCACCACAAAATCCAGAAGATAAGTCTTTCAAGGATTTAGTAAAGATAGTCGGCGACCATCTCGAACCAAAACGCTCCGAAATTGCAGAACGGCATATGTTCCGGCTGAGACGCCAAAATGGCGGTGAAAGTTTGAGTGATTACTTACAAGTGCTTAAACATTTGGCCAGTACGTGCAATTTTCGAAGTAGTTTAGAAGAGAACCTTCGCGACCAATTTGTTTCTGGCCTGACGAACGACGAAATGCGATCTCGACTTTTCGCTGAACCGGCATTGACTTATAAAAGAGCAATCGAGCTAGCGTTTGCATTGGAGGCAGCAGAGCGACATGCACAAACGAGCAGTTCTGGCAGCACATCCGGAGCGGCAGCTGAGCCACTGCATCGCGTGGCGGCAGGAGCGGGGCCGCGCGAGCGCCGCGGGCCGCCCGTCGCGGCTGGTGCCGGGCCGGCGCCCGCGCCCGCGGCGGCACGCGGCTAGCAGTGCTGGCGCTGCGGCAGGGGGCACCAGGCACGTGTATGCCGTTTCAAGAGCTACTCATGCGACGTGTGTGGTCAAAAAGGCCATATCAAAGTGATGTGTAAACGAAGTGCAAATACGAATCAAGGTGGAGATCGATCTCGTGTAGGTCAGTTTAGGGGCCAAAATTATATTGAAAGTGATAGTGGTTCTGAGTGCGACATGTTCAATTTAAAAGTAAAAAGTGCTGATGACAAGCCGTATCACGTGCAAGCGGACGTGAATGGACAGGTGATCACATTTGAACTGGACACTGGAAGTAAGTTGGCAGCCATTAGCTTGGATTTTTATAAACAAAAATTTTATGGTTCGCCTATCGTAGAAAACAATGTTTGTTTACGTTCTTATACGGGCACGTTAATTGAAGCAATCGGTTACATAACCGTAGATGTGAGCATGGGGCCATACACAGCGAGAAATTTAAAACTATTTATTATTAAAAACGGAGGCCCACCATTGATGGGTCGAGCTTGGCTACGTCACTTGAAAATTGATAACATACAGATAAATGAAATGTTGCATAATTTATCGACAGATCCGAAGTTAATTGGTGAGTTAAGACGCGAATTTCCCACTGTGTTTGCCTCGGGCTTGGGCACTTGCACTAAAAAACTCACACTGCGTTTGAGTGACCAGGCACCTGTGTTTGTTAAGGCCCGGCCGATACCGTTAGCATTACGTAAGCCGGTTGAGTTGGAGTTAGGGCGACTCGAGGCAGAGGGTACCATTGTGAAGGTAGAATACTCAGACTACGGAACACCAATAGTACCGGTTATCAAAAAATCGGGTGAGATACGGATATGCGGTGACTATAAGGTTACGATAAATCCTAAGTTGATTCGTGAGCCGTACCCTATGCCTCGAATCGAAGAGTTGTTTGCTGCACTGAGTGGGGGCGAAAAATACTCGAAAATTGACCTCACGCACGCCTACGCGCAGTTGTTATTAGAGGAGGGCTCTCAGGCTTGTACTGCGATCACCACACATGTTGGTACCTTTGTCTATAAGCGTACTCCGTATGGGTTATCATGCGTACCAGAGAAATTTCAAAAATTCATGGAGGAAACGCTTAAGGGCCTCCCGGTGGTAGTGTACTTAGATGACGTGGCCGTGACGGGTAGAACCCATACGGAACATGTAGCTAACCTAAAAGCCGTATTTAGCCGCTTACGTGAGGTCGGTTTGAGAGTCAAGTTAGAAAAATGTTCTTTTATGCAGGATAGCATCAAATATGTCGGATTCATTATAGACAAACATGGCTTGCATCCGGACCAAAGTAAGGTGACTGCGATAGTTGATGCACCGGCACCCAATGATGTGACTCAACTCAGGTCGTTCCTTGGGCTAGTTAACTACTACGCGAAGTTTATACCCCAGCTCAGCACTATTTTGCACCCGTTACATCAACTATTGCGCAAGCAGGTTTCATGGGCCTGGTCGCCCGAATGCAGCACGGCTTTCGAAGATGTAAAAAGGGCCATTTTGAGTAGCAAAGTCTTGGTTCATTACAACCCTGACCTACCGCTGGTGTTAGCTGTGGACAGTAGCTCATACGGTATCGGCAGTGTGCTATCGCATCGGTTTGAAAACGGTGACGAGCGGCCCATATGTTTCGCGTCACGAACTCTCACAGCAGCCGAGCGAGCGTACAGTCAGCTCGATAAAGAAGCGCTGGCGATTATAGCAGGGGTTATAAAACATCACCAATACTTATACGGGCGACACTTTATCATTAAAACGGATCATAAGCCGTTGACATTTATTTTTGGGCCTAAATTTGGGTTACCACAAACCGCCGCGAGTCGCCTGCAGAGATATGCCACACGGTTGGCGTCTTACGATTTTGAAATCGAATTTGTAAAATCCAAAGATAATGGGAACGTAGACGCGCTGTCTCGCCTGCCGCTGCCGTATGAGAAACGTTGTGATGAGCAGGAGTCGGTTTCGTACGTACATTATGTGGAAGAGTCTTTTCCAGTAAGTGCAAAAGAAGTGGCCTCAGGGACGCAGAAGGATGGCGTATTGAGTAAAATATTGACTTATATTAATAATGGATGGCCAAATAAAATTACCGATGACGCAGAAAAATCTTATTTTTACCGGAAAGACCAGTTAAACATTGATAACGGCTGCATTTTATATAATCACCGCGTAGTGATTCCGGAATCGCTACGAAAACAAATATTGAGCGAGTTACACGAGGGCCATTTGGGAATCGTTAAGATGAAAAGCACCGCCAGGAGTTACGTTTATTGGCCTAACTTGGACTCCGAGATTGAACGTATAGGCAGGGAGTGTGCAGCATGCCAACAACAACGAGATGCACCCCCCCGCTCGCTGCTGCATCCGTGGCCGTTCCCCGCGCGCCCTTGGCAACGCGTCCATATTGATTTCGCTGAGTTTCAGGGTAGGCACTATTTAATATCCGTAGATGCTCATAGTAAATGGATCGAGGTGCAAAAGATGAGTGGAACAACTGCAAACGCCACCATACTGAAGTTACGAGAACTGTTCGCTAGGTTCGGATTGCCTTCTCAAGTCGTCAGTGACGGCGGTCCCCCGTTCGGCTCCGCAGGTTTTGCCGAGTTTATGTCAAAAAATTTCATAACTCATACTATTACGAGTCCGTATAGGCCGGCAGGAAACGGTGCGGCTGAAAACGCTGTCAAGTCCGTTAAGCGCGCCATGAAAAAGGCTGCGCAGGATGGAGTCGATATCGAAACGGCGGTACTTAAATTCCTACTCCAGTACCGCAACTGCGAACATGCCACCACGGGTGTGGCCCCAGCCGTAGCGATACTCGGGCGACGACTTCGCACGCGTCTAGACGTGGTGCGACCGAGCGCGGCGCGGGAGCAGCGATGCGAGGCGGCTGGGGAGCGCGCCGCGCGCCTGCGTCCCGGCGCCGAGCGCAGCGTCGCGATCGGAGATAGCGTGCTCGCGCGGGACTACCGCGCGCGCCCCGACAAGTGGGCGCCCGCCGTGGTCACGGCACGGGACGCGCCGCTCACATACCGAGTTAGAGGTTCGGATGGTAATGAGTGGAAAAGACACATCGACCAGCTGTTACCCGTCCGCAAATCATTAACCACTCTTCGTCACTCGATCGGTATAGGGAGCAATCAGGACAATGATGAAAATGCACCAGAAATTTTTGACGACGCTTTAGACGAGGAGTCGGGCAGTCCAAAATCGACAGCATCTGCCTCCAGTGAGGACCCTTCGGACCGCACTTACCATCCAGATAGGGACGAGAATCCGACTCCCCCTCAAAGTTCTCGGACAGCAAGACCGATACGCACGTGCGTGTTAAAGAAAGGTCTCAAATAAAGAAATTGTTATATTATATATGCCTATACCTACCGATACTTATACTTACCTACCATTATCTGCTTACCGAGTACCTACCTAAATCTACCTACTGTCAGGTAGATTAAAATAGTTGTAGTATATCTAAGCGTCCTATGGGTATGAAGATAAGGAAGTTAGTTGTTGCTCATTCTTTATGCTTTTGTTTTTTTTGTGTTTTTGGTTTTTTTATTTTTCTCTCAATAGTTTATAAGATTCATACTATTTCGTTTACTTGCTTAGTTTTGTTTTTCCATCAATAGATTATAATTTTTTTTTGTTGATTCGCAAGAGATAGCCCACCGCTATACCTACTACCTACTAACCAAAAATCATAAATATGTAATACGGTCACAGAAGATACGTATTAGTTACGGTAGGCCATAATTTATATTGATGGGTATTTGCACATGTAAACATTGGGTACCGACTCACAAAAAACAAAAAAAAAAATGGAATGCTAGCTCATGCAAGTTTTGGATTGTTAAAATAAAACTTCATCGAAGTGGGTATTCCATTACCTTCGCACAGGAGACATTTTTTTGTTAGGCGTTGTCCTAATCTAAGTTATGTTTTGAAGAACAATGGTTCGGGTGAGTGAGTACCCGATTGTCTATAGCTACAATTCACATAGTTATGCCTTGTGAAATCATGTAAGTTTTACATTACCTTCTCCATCTATAAACTAGCTAGTAGCTACCTACCTTTTAATGTAATACTGTATTCAAATAATTAACATTAAGTTTTTATTTTTATTCTAAGGGGGGGCGTGTGGGATATTGACGGTATTGTACAATAGGCGGTAGGACGTAAATAAATCAGTTGTGTTGTCGACTCGGTGTTTCATTGCGTGGCTCCGCTAAATTACCTTTATATTTAACTGGCACAAACAATCTAACGCGTGGCATACAGAATACAATTTTTTGATTCCATGTTAATTCCATGTCGTGGCGCGTTAAAGCCAGCGTTTACGTTTGGAGCATGTTACACGTCACGCGTTAATAACCCCCCTGGTGGGACAGTAAAGGAACAACCCCTATGAAGGGCTTTTCTTTCCCTATTATCGATCTTGAAGCCAAACTTTTTTTTTGTTTAATGTTTGTCTGTCTGTATCTTGGCTGAGCATCACGCCGAATCTACTGAATGGGTTCAAATGAAACTTGGCATGACTTGACTTCATACTCCAAGGTAGGCTATAGCATACTTTTTATCCCAAAATTCAGCACGGTACCCTCGGGGGAGAGAGGATAAATGTTGAAATGTGTCATATTTTTAATTCATTAAGACGTGGTCCGGTTTCTTTAATTCTTTTTTTTTGTTAGAAAGCAGGTACTTTAAATATTGCCCCGTAAATATTTTAAGGTCATCGGTTTTGTGGTTCAGAAATTACAGACATTTGAGTATTACAAAACCACTCTTATCCTGTACGGCATGCATGTCAAACTCAAAGTCATTGGTGGGCCAAATGCATAAGGACCATAAAATGATTAGGCCGCAAACCCCAACCATAAAGAAAAAAACCGACCAAGTGCGAGTTAAACTCGCGCACGCAGGATTCCGTACCATTATTTATAAATATCGGCCAAGTGCGAGTAGGACTCGTACACGAAGGGTTCAGTAAACTTTTGTTGTATGTGTGAGCCCCCTCAACTATTGATGTTATTCTGTTTTTTAGTATTTGTTGTTATAACGGCCGCAGAAATTAGTGTCTGGACTGTAAAAATGAACGCCACTGTAACATTCAACGGGCGAATTCAAATAAGAAAAGCGCGAGCGAAGCGAGCGCAAACATTTTTGAAATACGTCCCGGCAGATTTAATAAAAATAAGTTTATAATGGGCAGTAATTTCGATTAAACAGAAAAACAATGGTACTACGTAAAACAACAGCGTGAGCGCAGCGAGCGCGAAAAATCAGTGTTTGGACTGTAGAACTGAACGCCACTGTAACAGAAGGGGCGAATGCAAATAAGAAAAGCGAGAGCAAAGCGAGCTCGAATATTTTTGAAATATGTCCTGGTAGATTTAAAAAAATAAGTTTGTGATGGTTAGTAATTTCGATCAAACAAAAACAAGGGAAGAACGGAAAACTACAGCGCGAGCGCAGCGAGCGCAAAAAATCAGTGTTTGAACTGTAGAAATGAACGCCACTATAACAAGAGGGCGAACTTTAATAAGAAAAGCGCAAGCGAAGCAAGGGCAATTTTTTTTAAATATGTCTTGCCTGGCATATTTAATAATGCACCTCGAAGGTGTGGTGGTTTAAAAACCTGTCTTTTTCACAATGGCAGAGGGCAAGTTTTACTTTATACGTTTACGTTTTTGGTAATAATAAAATAATAAACCCCTGACCTGAATTGCTTTCTTAGGTATTATCTTACTTTTCTGTTAGTTATAAAATACATTATACAACATCTAGCTGCTTTTTTGTTGTACTTTGTAGTTGGACTGCCCAAGGTGCCTCCGTCGATGAGGTGCTTGCCCTCTCGACATTTAATTCGCCTCTGGTTGTAGCAAAGAATTAAATAATAATCAGCCCAGTCATCACGGCCCAGAGTATGGCTCTGGATCTGCCCGCGAAGGGACCAGGAGAAGTGTCGGTGTTCTCTGAGGCCAGACCGACCCTGCCCAGCCCCACTGCAAGATGGGTTGAACGTCGAACACACCACACAACGCTGACTTTGACCGATTTGCATACCGGCGTCACGTGGCCAACTTTCCGACTGCACGCGTATTTTTGAGACATTTATGGGCCGGTTGGGCCGCATCTGAGGGCTGTTCTAGAACTTAGATCGGGCCGCATGCAAATGGGTAGTGGGCCGCGTGTTTGACATGCCTGCGGTACGGTATGGTATGGTAAAGAGGGAAGGGAGGATGAATCGGCCATTCATCCATTTCCCTTATCTTTTCCCCCCTTCCTTCTCTCTTCCTGTAGACTGTGATAAGGCGTAAAACTAATTTCTTTCTTTATTAAAGTAACAATATGGAAAAAGTTACTGAAACATATTCACAAAATAAATTAGGTACCACGTATAGACCAGTGGTGCGAAGCCGGGGCGGATATAGACAGTTTATACGTGTGTGTTACGAATACGATACCTTTACGTGCGTAACTATACGGCTAGTACCGTGGTATCAAAATAGTGTCAGTACGCCCTTTACAAAAGTAAATAACCGGTCAAGTGCGAGTCGGACTGGCGCAACAAGGGTTCCGTACCATTATCTATAATAACCGGCCGAGTGCAAATCGGACTCGCGCACGAAGGGTTTCGTATCATTATCTATAAAACGAGCAAAAACATCACGTATGTGGCATGGAAGCCCCTCAAATACTTATATTTATTTTATTCTGTTTTTAGTATTTGTAACGGCAACAGAAATACCTACATCATCTGTGAAAATTTCAACTGTCTAATTGTCTATCACGGTTCATGAGATACAGCCTGGTGACAGACGGACAGACAAACAGACATACAGAAGGACAGAGGAGCCTTAGTAATGGAGTCACCTTACTCTTTGGGTACGGTACGGAACTATGGAACCCTATAAAAATAAATAATTACCTACAAGCTTAACTGTACCTGTTTTTCGCCCTTTGAAGTGTTGTTTCCGAGTAAAAGAGAGAAACTGCACAGTTAGTAGGTAAACCATAGAATTCTTATTCTAAGAGGTACCTATCTAACCTACCGACTAACGTATGGACGGACCTATTGTAAGAATGGCCCAATATACGCACAGTGTGTATATTGGTTAAAATATAAGTAAAAAAATGTTTACACTTATGAAACAACAGACGAAAGCAAGACGAAGTCACCGTGCTGGAGCAGACGATCCGCACCAGGAACGAGCTGCAACGCGCGGCAGGCGTGGAGCTAGCAGCCACATGCCACATCTGCCTCAAGACCAAGTTCGCGGACGGCGTGGGTCACTCGTGCCACTACTGCCGCGTTAGGTGCTGCGCCAGGTGCGGTGGGAAGGTCACCCTGCGCTCTAATAAGGTATGCACTTCTACTAATCATCATCATCATCATCATCATCATCATCATTAACAGCCTGGAGACGTCCACTGCTGTACATAGGCCTCCCCCAGGGAGCGCCACTTTGAGCGGCTGCTCTCCTTCTGCATCGGCTCTCCCCGGTTTTCACCAGATCGTCGGTCCACCTAGTGGGGGGCCGGCCTACGCTGCGTCTTCCGGTTCGTGGCCCCCACTTGAGAACCTTTCTACCAATACTTTCACTTATTTGTCTTGTCCAGCCCATAAACCTAACAACATTACAATGTAGAATTCAACAATAGTCGTTAAGGCAAGTCAGAAGCCTTTGGGCGGCCTAAAAATTCTGACACCAGGGCTGACCACTTGCCTACACGAGAAGAAGAGAATGTAGAATTGTAGATGGTAGACACAAGAACTACCTAGACGAACTGACAGAAAGTACCCTATTAAAGAACCACGCTGTCATCGATCTGTGGTCAAGTCGAGATTCCGTACCTCAATGGATTTCATTTAATAAATGGTCAATTTGTAAATGAAATCTCTACTTGTGCACCAATCGACGACTGAGCAAATGAGCATTGTAGGTACACAAATAACTGCCATGTAGGCCTACCTATATTTTAATGATTTAAGTAGTTAGGAGTTACGGGCATTTACTAGCTATGTTATAAACCCGGTCAATGACTTTGTATCCAGACCTCTAATCTATAAAAAAAAGTTGGGCAAAACCGTACACACCTCTTTGGGTGTGATTGGATCTCAGCTGTCAAACTCAAAATCAGACGTTGCTTGGACGTACTTGTAAAAAGATACCAGAAAATGCCACCTTGCGTGATAGAACTTCGCTGAAATTACGAGAAATACCGAACACGCAAGCTCATGTTGCTATTTCACAAGTTATCGGGCATTAATATGTGTTATTTAAGGTACTTTAAAATATTTTTGTCTAACAAAGAGTTGGATATCAGTATCACAATGTATAAAATATTTCCCGATTTTTTTGCTTAAAATTTTAGCATATCCGTACTAAGGGGCAAAATCAGAAAGAGAGCCAATCGCGAACAGACCACTCATGCCCGCCGTGCTGATCGTGAAATACAAATAGTACCTAGTACCGACATAATATTATATCAGAGTCGAAATAAATACGTTTATGAAGGGCTTCTACAGCCACACCTATGTGTCTGTTAGAGTGTAGAAAGTAGGTAGCTCCTGTGAGTAGTCTGCGCCGCACTCAATGGCGGCTGAGAAGTCAGCGTGAAATGCTGCGCAGTATCAAAATTTAGATATACGTGGGAAGAGGTAAGGTGTGCGCAGCGTGTGGAGGGCTTGCAGCGCACTTCACAGCCGCCTAAACGTTTGGCGTGGACTCTACCTGTGGTTTATGTATTATTATAGATTTCCCACACGGGTTAAGCCGCCAGGTTTTAATTCGACACGTTTCAGGTGAACTTGTTTTCGTCCAGCATTTGTTGCACGCCGACGCCGACGCTCTACCGGTTAAGCACTCGTTAGTTAACAAAAACTTCGGTTACTCAGACATAATGACCGGGCGAGAAAAGTCCTTGCTACATACTACGTACAGAATGGCTAATACAGTTTACTACGGTACTATACATCTATTCTGTGACTTTTGAAAGTTTGCCTACACATAGGTACTACATATACCATATTCAGTCGAAGATATAATAATTTCTTCATGCATAACTTGATGTATTTTTTTCTTGGGTCTGCTTCTTCATTTACCCGATTTGATCGGGTGATACTTTTCATATGGTATGCTGGTACTGACAGAACTGACGTAAAACTAACATAAAAAAAGTTCGTGCTTTATTTGCTTGACTTTTTACCGAGGTTTGTATGGGGAGTTCGGTTCTGGACCTATGCAATAGGGGGAATTCTATGAACCCGATTTTGCTCTAAGGAGAGGTATAGCAAAGTAATAGACATGATGACTAAAAAATTACAAGCATTTTAAAAACCGGAAAGAGATAGCTCAAACGGCCAGTGACGTCAGAGGACGATCGTTATAGTACCTCATTACTAAGCTGTGGTAGCTTTTGATACAATCTCTTTGGCATGTGACGTCACGAGTAGATTTTTCATAGTAACTGTGGGGGCGCTCTGTTTCGCGAGAAAGGGACAGATGCCTTCTGTAGAAACTTTAAAAGCTTATTACTCCGTGATTTATTTACCGATTTTGCTTATTTTTTCAATTATTGCATTCATTTTTAATCTTCTTTATGAAAGTAATATTTACTTGTTCATTTATAATAATAGTCATCATGCCTATTGTAAACAGAGTTATATTTTTTAATGAGTATTTCTAAATTATGATGATAGCTAGCTTAGAACCTTTCAACCTCAGAACCAACATGCCTCAGTAAAATAATTCATGTGAGCATGGATGAATGGAGATGATGATGGATCATGTTATAATACCAATGAACTTTTTTAGTGAAATTTAGTGTGACGTTTTTATATAATTCAATAAAACATATAGGTAGGTTAGCCTATATATAAGTATACTAATTAAGGAAAATACTAGTTAAAGCTGTTCTTAATATGAAATTGGGGCTTCCAGGTTATATGGGTATGCATTTTATGCCGTAAGAAGCAGGAGCTTTTATCCAAAACCGGTCAATGGATCCACAAGAACTCCGGCCAGGATTCTATGTTATGGCGAATGGAAAATGATTTGCGAGGCTTGCCTACGCCAATCGAAACCACTTTAGATAAACGACCAAAACTTGAGAGAGCTCACAGCGCAGCGGAGAAAGAAAACCTTCCTCTTCAGAGATCAGGCAGCGCGCTGCGTCGTCAGTACAGCCAACAAGAACCGAGGACTTACGGAGAACTAGAAGGGCTAGCCAGAACTCATCCTCATCTATTACATCCGAGACAGAAGGCCGCCTACGGGGTCATAGATCCGGGAGCGCCACCATCGCAGCTGATGCCCCACGGGCTGGCAGCACACCCGCCCATGCCACCGCGCTCTTCCTCCTCAGACGACGAGGTGCCGGAGTGTATCTCGGACGAGAACGACGAGTACCGCGACCGCGGTGAGTACCTATGCAAGCTCGCCACCCCTTTCCCACCACTTGTCACCACAACAAATCCTTTCCAACCGAAATGATTTTGTTTATCATCCTTAACATTTTGCCACATACAAAACTTAGCCCCCTATACGAATATGCATATAGCTGATACGTAACTATCTAATCGAGTTACTGTTAGAGATCCATTTCACCTTTTGCATTGCGCATTGATAAAGTTAAGGTGTTCCGTGCGAGGTGCAATCGATGCAGTACGTAATCATATCAGGTAAATAAAATAATCTAAGTTAAGCATATTTCCACAGAAACGGATAAATAGTCGAGCACCTAAACTTGTCTTTAGCTATGTTTATCTACCTATATACCTGTTCTCATCAAGTCTGTTCATGTAGGTAGTACTCGTAAACGTTGTCACTGCATTTTTACAATCATCAGAAATGATTACGAAATTTAGCCAGCTATGTACCTTGACGATTCTTTTTCAGATGATCACCGTTAAAAGTCAATTCTTCAAATTTCGCATAACTGGTTGACTGACCTATTTGTGCCAAGTTTGAAGCTAAAGGTTTGCAATGAAAGAGGGTGAGATATGCGACTCGCTGCCCTAGTCAAGCAACTAGGTGATGAGTGCCCGCGTCGTCGCGCCCGGCGCCGGCACCGCCTCCACTCGCGTCTTCAATGCCTGACGGTCTCGCCCCCTGTTCGCAGGTCCTAGTAGAGATAGGAGCGGCTCCGAGAGTTCCAGGAGCCAGCGTCAGGCGATGTTAAACGACAAAATGAATAAATTCCTATCGGTGAGAAGGCGTGTTTTATCGGGAATGTTTTTGGCGTTGTAATTATTGCTGAAATTTAGATGTCTCAGTAACTTATTTTCGTAAAACACTTCTTCCTCTGGCCGACCAACTGTGATGGCTGTTTGTTACCTACATTACGTCCTCTTTTTTCCAAGCAATCAGTTTTTTTATAAATCTACCGTTATAAGTACATTTACATTAAAGGACAAACATATTTGAATATTCATCAGTACTTATTTCAAGTTAATTAAAAAAGTTGTTACAACAGTGAACATACGAAGATATTATATAGGGTATATGTGTTGTATTTAACACAGATAATGTAGGTAAGTAATTCTATATTTTATCAATTGCTAGTAGCCACTTACCTGCAAATCCTACAATTCACTGACAGGCAAGCCTTTAGTTTTATATCGTTATCATATTAGGTAGGTACGAGTACCTTGGTAGGCAGCACTTAGAATTCTCTAAGTTGATAGGTAGGTACCTACTTATTATTCACAAAGCAATGTTTACGTGATGCTCGACACACAAATGAGACCAGCCAAGTGAGAGTCGTTGGAGTTCTCGCATCAAGCAAAAAAAAAAGGATTCTGATTCCGAGCATTATTATTGATACATCCAATTGACATTTTTCGTTTGAATTTTTTTTGCAAAATTTTCCTTGTGGACATTAATTTTCATTACATCATTCTTTCATCTTCAAAACCTAATTTGCCGGGATTAGCCTTCCGGTTTTGAAAATAAAGTATACTTATTGTTATTATAATTTAGGTTACAGTCAATAATGCCAAAATAACCACCGGGGATTTCAAAATAATACGAGTGATAGAGGAATTTGTACGAAATAAATTGTCTCGCTTGAAGTTTAGAAACTCAAAACGGAATGTAAATGTACTTACTACTGTTTCTTATTTGTTTGAACTGAAAATCGGGAATATTTTATAAATAAGAAGTATTACTTAATCAATACCATACTATATTTATATATAGACCTGTTACAGTTTCGTTTCATAGTCTACAATAATATAATTATAGCTTTCCCATTTTAATTCAAACAAGACCGCATGCTTGGGCGAAAAGAAGTGTAAGTAAGCAAAATATATTGAAAATTCTTGAGAAACTGTGAACGTGTATTTTAATTTCATCATTGTTGTTTTACTGTTTACTTGGGTAAGTCGACACACATTCTTTCCGCTTTTGCGTGATCACTGCTTTCATTAAATTTATTTTTTTATCTAAATGTGGGGGCTATGTAAGTTACAATATTTTTCGCACCTTGAAAGATTTCCCACATACAACGGTTCGCACAGTCTGTGGAGTAGGAAAACTCAGTTGAAATAATCCGGTGCCGGGCGCGTGCGGGTGAGAACAGGACCACAGGCTCGACTCTCTGATATTGATACCGTATCATTCTTAGGACACCTAGAAGCGTGCGCTTCTCTTCGGCATCCGCAACTGCGCAGCACCAACGTGGCTGCCAACAATTTTTACAATTTGACTAATCATTCGCCGGGAGATTACGAAGCAGAATCGCGTGCTGCATACGAGAACGTGCGCTCAGCACCTACTGGCGGGCGCAGTTTCGACTCCGTAACGGATTGTCGGTGGCGCGCACGCGACGACGGAGAGGGCGCCTACTTGCGTCCCTACGCGCCTGACGAGGGCCCGCGCCCCGATCGGACTGTGTATAAGAGTGCCTATCTGTGGGAAGACTCCTCTGACAACAGACGTTTTACGGAGAGGAGAAAAAAGACAGTTCGCTTCGATGGGCACGAGGGTGCTGCGACGTTTCCTCGAGGAGGGCGCGACGCCTCGGCTGCACCGCACGACTGGGCTTCGCTACGCTGGGAGTCCGAGCGGCAGACCAGTCAGGACTCTGCCACCAAAGACTCAGGCATCGATACCTCTAGCACCTTCACATCGAGTGAAGACTCAAACAGAGGCGATTGCCCTAAGGTTAGCAGAAGTCTCTCGTTAGTTTTCTTTTTCAAGAGCTCGTAAAGACGTACATTATATCACGAGTGAGTTGTTCAGCTAAGAACACAAAGTGTTGGATGGATGTCTGCGTTAAGTTCATTTAGTTTAGACGATAAACTTACAATTTACAGCTTTAAAAAATTAACAAACTGATTTAGATCTACATAAAGATACTTAGTTTTATGTTTGTTTAATATCTTCCCGTAAATTGCCATTGTTTTGTTTTCTCAGTAGAAACCTCTTGGCTAGGTCATTTATTTGATGTACTTATTACGTTTTTGTGTTTGGCTGCAGCATGATTGCATTGGCGGATTCCTACAACTGAATGTGCACTTTCGTGTATAGAGTTTCACACCCTTGCTATCTATCTCTGTCTCATTACTGTACATTTCCTACTTAATTGCGTGTTTGAAACAGTTTTCATTTGTTGTAGAAAGTATAATTTAAAACTATTTTTATGACAGTTCCCGCTCAGTTGGCAAGTGTCTGCCGATGGCTCGAGGATGATTGGACATATGGTGCTGCGGAAATCTGTAGTGGATGGAGGCTCTCATTCCTCAATCCTGGGTCTGAAAGTGGTTGGTGGCAAATTGCTGCCGGACGGTACAAGAGGTGCTATCGTTGAAAAAGTAAAAAAGGGTTCTATCGCTGATTTGGAAGGGCAGCTTCGGATAGGTGAGTTTCTTTGCTGTTAAATAAAAAATGCACCATTTTTTGTAAACTGCATGTGAGCCTATTGTCTTTTATCATTTTGTGCAGGTGATGAGGTGCTGCAATGGAATGGGTTGCAACTGCAGGGGCGAAGTGCGGACGAAGTAGCGCAAGTGATTGCGGACAGCAAGCACGACTCGCACGTGGAACTGGTGGTGTCGCGGCCGCTGGCCCCTTCGCGGGCGCCTGCTCAGCCTTGGAGAACACACAAAGGTAAAATATTTTTGCAAATCAACAAAGATGTAAGCATCATGTAAGAAAAATGAATCGAAGTTTTATTTAGGTTACATTTATAAGGTTTCGGATGACACATCCTACGTTCAGCAGTGGACGTCTACGGGCTGTTGATGATGATGATGATGATGATGATGATGGGTGACACATCAGTCAATCATTATATCAATATCCAATGTTTAATAGTGTTATCAACTACGACTGTAGCTAGTTATATTAAATAAATAAGATACAACAAAAACTATAAGCATTACAACAAAAACTGAACTTTAAGGATTCAACAAATTATTATGACCTACAACGACCGTCTATTCCTGGGGCTCGAGCCAAAAAGTGAATCATTAAACAAAGAGAATAAAATAAATTGACCAAGGAGCCACAGACTATACAGACTCGAGACTTTGTTCAAAAACGTCAGCTGTCAACCGCCCGATGTAACATAGACTGCGATTTGTTTTGGTGTGGCTAACACGGCCCTCCTGCGCCGTGCATGTCCTCAAGCACACCTCAATCAGGCCGATATCAGCCCCAGTTCTACAAATGAGTCACGCATCTGAAAACGCACATACATAAGTTTAGAATGGTTTGTTAAAACTGCTAAAGCTCGGCCTATCATGACTCACGAAATTTCTCTAAACATGACCCCAGCTGCAAGCATTTCATCGTTTTATTCCTTTTAGGAATTTCAGTTACTCGGCAATTAAAAGTCCTGACCAATGGATCTTTAACATCAGCTGTATTAAAGAACTTGTCGCGATTATTTTAGGCTACGAAGATTTACAAATACTTTTGCAACCTTATATTATGCTCCATTTACCAAAACTATACTTGACTACCCGACTAGAGCTGTTTCTTTAGGCTTAGAAATTTTTTCACGAACATTATCTTAGCTCACCTAACACCCTTAGTCCGAGTTAGTGCCTGGTCCAGTTCATTCCTTTAGTCTTAGGAAATGACTGCTTCAGCTCACTACCACTGTTCTTTTAGCTCACTCCCTTAATACAAGTTAGTGGTCCAGTTCATTCCTTTAGTCTTAGGAAATGACTGCTCCAACACACTACCGTTACTATTTTAGCTTACCTACTACTACCTTAACCAAAGTTAGTGCCTGGTCCAGATCATTCCTTTAGTCTTAGGAAATTGCTGCTTCGGCTCACTAACACTATTATTTCAGCTCACCACCTTAATACAAGTTAGTGCTCCAGTTCATTCCTTTAGTCTTAGGAAATGACTGCTTCATTTCACTACCACTGTTATTTTAGTTCACTCCCTTAATGCGTGATCTATTTTATTCCTTTAGAAAATGACTGCTCCAACACACTACCGCTACTATTTTAGCTTACCTACTACCTTAACCAAAGTTAGTGCCTGGTCCAGTTCATTCCTTTAGTCTTAGGAAATTACTGCTTCAGCTCACTAACACTATTATTTCATCTCACCACGTTAATTCAAGTTAATGCCTGGTCCAGATTATTCCTTTAGTCTTAGGAAATGACTGCTTCAGCTCACTAACACCATCATTTTAGCTCACTAAGTACCATAATCCAAGTTAGTGCCTGGTCCAGTTTATTCCTTTAGTCTTAGGAAATGACTGCTTCAGCTCACTAACACCGTTATTTTAGCTCACTAAGTACCTTAATCCAAGATAGTGCCTGGTCCAGTTCATTCCTTTAGTCTTAGGAAATGACTGCTTCAGCTCACTACCTCAACTCTGGCCAGTACCCATAACCATCTTTTTACGACTGAATGAACCATATTATGCAAAGTTACACTATTTATACTCATAGTTCCGTTCCGGCATTTATCATTCTTACCTTCACGTGTTTTTTATTTCTTCCTAACTCATTTGTTTACTTAAATATCAAATAGGTACAAATCTACCTCTTGACTACCTATTATACCATGTAAAAATCAAAAACATGGCGTCTGAAGCTGACACCATCAAAAATGCTTACCGACAGACTTAGTATAATAGTTGAACTGCTTATCTATCACAGTGCCAAGTTGCCAACGTTATAGGGACGCCACGAAAGCCCTGGATCACCGCAGTTCTCAATCATTTCATCAACGTCATCATCTCCTGTTTCTCCACAGAAATTATAGCTACATAATCAGTACTATCACCACCTTTTAAAAAATCACTACAAGGTTGTACTGGTGATCACGAGTTTGAGAATCAATCAAACATACCTCTTATAATTATGACAACAATTAACTTAACTTTAATGTAACCGAAACAAAGAAAGAGTAGCATACCTGCTCTGCGTAACAATAAAATTGTAGGGTAGAAATATGAATCAGTTTTCATAACGAAATATTTGCACTATCAGCGTGAGGTGGGCACAAAGACTTAAATTCACGCTTGAAATTCGACCAGCTACGATCCTTGCCAACCCACTTGTTAAGCTACGATCGCATATCACCCTTGAGACCTTTATTGCCTGTGCGTGCTAAAAACTCACGCACGATCGTCCCATCATTACGATGACGCACAATATGATCATTCTCACTACACCACTTTTCTATTTTGTGACCACAAATCATAAATAATCATGCACAGATGGATCTAAATTCAAAATCAATACATGGTTCAATCTTACCGGCACGGCAGCATGGCATCAAGTACAAAATATAACTCTATGGCACGGCGCTCGGCGGCTCGCCGGCCCAGCTGTTTATGGTCATTTGAAGCTGACCTTAGGAATAGGCGATCAATCTTGCTTAATATTTTTACGCATTGAAATAATACCCATATTTCGATGCTTTTACGTTTGCTACCCCCAGACACAGCTACATAACTTTACAGCCCAAAGCCACAGAATTAACAATAGTAAAAATCAAGCACTATCAGGAAAGCAGAGTCAGAGTGGAATAGGATCCAACTTCTGATGTTATCAACTACGACTGTAGCTAGTTATATTAAATAAATAAGATACAACAAAAACTATAAGCATTACAACAAAAACTGAACTTTAAGGATTCAACAAATTATTATGACCTACAACGACCGTCTATTCCTGGGGCTCGAGCCAAAAAGTGAATCATTAAACAAAGAGAATAAAATAAATTGACCAAGGAGCCACAGACTATACAGACTCGAGACTTTGTTCAAAAACGTCAGCTGTCAACCGCCCGATGTAACATAGACTGCGATTTGTTTTGGTGTTGCTAACAATAGGCAGCGCTGAATTCATTTAAAACAGTGATGGATGGCAACTTCTGATAAAATGCTATTTTAATAAACGGGGATCGGCGAGTCGACGGTGGACATTCCACAACTGTAACACTAGCTCTAGCTAATAAGTAGTAATATCATGCACAGACACCACACAATCATCGTTTTACATGGAAATGTATACCTACATTTCGGTGCATGTATCGCATCGCAAGCAAGCTGACACCCGGTACTTACCACCACCAGGGTTTTAGGCAAGTTGCCAACTGGTAAAAGTTTGGACGACTAGAAAGCTTTTAATTTGACGTCATTTCGATATTTGTCAGATCGTGGAAAATAAGGCATTGTGTAATTGATATTTTCTGTGTAAGATAATCGGGAATTTAAAATCGGAGCTTGTTTGCAGATTATGCATTTCCGCCATTCCATAACATATCTACCTAGTGACTCTGTAGGTAGCTGTAGACCTCGCTGGCTTATAACTTTGCATAGCTAAAATTCAAAAAGTATTCCAACACGCATGGCTGCGCCATTTTGAAAACTATCCAAAAACCGAATGGGCTGAATGACTTTTAACAGAGAGTTTAATAACTAAAGCAAAACGCAGAGCTCACTTTTATGGTGTCGCCAAAGACTTTTTATCCAGACCACTAATGCGAAATTAAAGCAGGGCAAAACCGTACACACCACTTTGGGTGTGATTGATTCTCAGCTGTCAAAATCAAAATCAGTCTTTACTTGGGTGTGCTTTTGAATACATACCAAAAAAATGCCGTCTTGCGTGATAAAACTGTGCCGAAATCACTCGAGACACGAATCACAAGAGCACACGATCACAATTCACTTGTAAATGGCCTTAATCATGTATTTTTATAAGATTATTTTAAATATTTCCATTTAACGAAGAGTATTTCATATTTCACAATAAAAAGTTGACATGTCAAAATCAGTATTGCCACACGACATCTGAATAATTACCCGATTTCTTTTGTATAGATTTCCAACAGATCCACCCATGTCTAGCTGGGCCCTTATTCCGTATCGATTCCTTACTTCGAAACCACGCGAATTCCTTGTCTTACAAAAGAAATCTGCAAAACTCTACTCTCTAAAAAACGAAAACAAAACCGCGCTAAATGAATTTGGAATTGGCGCGATTAGAACTGTCAAAAATCATATGTGTTATCGAGACGCGTTCCGAAACATCAACACATCAAAAGATTATGACCACTTATGTCAATATATTTTATTCAAAATAAAGATAACTTTAATGTAAAGCGAAGCTACATCTAACGCTGTGACACGATTTGAACAAGACACGATAACGACGTGGTTTCATATCGTGTGGAATCTATGTTTCCATAGAGAATAACCGCCCTGATCGTTGTATAAAAGTAGTTCAAAAAAGTCGAAATGAAGATTGGTGGAAACCTAATACTCGCTCAACAATATGTTTAGCGCATTTCTATAGTATATATTGTCAACAACGGTGTCAGTGGACACTGTTTTCCCATTTTTAAGGTTATTTTTTTTATCTTAAAATATGAAACATTACTTTGGTTGAGGCCCAGGGGGTCTAGCAAAGATCACAATCGCTAACGCTAACACCAAAAATGTATCGAAATGACATTCGCTACGGAAAAGTTAGCGATTTCCGAAATGTCATTTTAGTACATTTTGGAGTTAGCGTTTGGCGTTAGCGTTAGTGGTTGGTATCTTTGCTAGACCCCCTGTACTTACATAACTGTTGTTCTTTAATCCCTATAACTTGGTAATATTGAAAAACTCGTGAGAAATGTTGAATAAACTGCTGGTCATACTTAATTTGAATCCTTTTTATTAAGAGATTGCATGAGCTATCTATAGACCTTTTTCTTGTCTATAGATAGTAGTATGATGGTAATTAATTTTAATTATTTTATATTTTTTTAATGTAGGCGTTATATAATTTTTATTGTTTACATTTTACATCTAGCTAGATTTTTATTTAGGTACCCGACTAAATCGGGTAATACTATTTATATGGTATGTTGAAAGAGGAACTGACATTAGAAGAAAAAAAAAATGTGCTCTATGGTTTGATTCATGTTCAAACAAGGTTAAGTATGGAGACTTCGTTTCTGGACCTATGTAATAGGGGCAATTCTGTGGGTGTCGCCTACATACTGTTTTGCAATAAACGTATTTGTGTTATTTTGTATCTGTATTTGACTAGTAGAGGGGAATACAGCCGGACATACGAAATCGTTTTTGCGCTAGCTAAAACGGCGACGCTGCGCGCTATAATTACTTTTGTCTTATTGTCACAGAATTATACACGGAAGCGATGGGAGGGTGTGAGAAGCCGAGTGTACTGGTGACGTCACCAGGATCCCCGGACGTCCACTCTCGGCGTCGCCCTCGCCATAATCATCATAACGCAAATGTAGCTGGACGTATACAGGTTTGTTAAGATCTTTGTTTCGTGTGCAGTTATTAAGTATTGTACTCATAAATACATAACAAACTTCAAACCGTTGGCAATTCAGTGTAAATAAAAAAAGCAAAGCACCAAAAGTATTAATATATGAGTATGTTCAGAAGGAACCTCAAATTGTGGGCACCTATACACAATTATACATGGCATGAAATAAATTACAATTTATTTCCTTTCTTATGTAAACGAATGACGTGACAAGGTATACAAGGTGACTTTGAATTGGTATGTTATCCCGAAATGGGGGGACTGGGACCATGATACCCTACAAGTTGTGAGAGCCTTACTTGAAACTGGGTGTTTCCAAACCTCCATGTTAAAAAATAAATCCACTCGCAAAATTGCACGTGCGATCGCTACGAGAGCTAACAAGATACCATAAATTAATTTCTAAACACAGGTCGTTAAACTCATTTATGTGCACTCGGTCAAGGACGAAATTCAACCACCCAGCTGCGCTACAGCTATTTTCGAACATAAACTTTACATGGCATTTCTTCAATAGTAAACTATTAATTTAGTAAAGTCGTAGACGAAACATTGTCTACCTTGGGGTATAGATTTACCCCCTTTCGGGATAACATATCAATTCAAGGTCACCTTGTATAGTCAATCACCAGGTGCTAAGCACCATGGCTGTCCATAACCAGTTTTAATGCCAGAATAAGTCTTGCGTGCCAAAACACTGCGCACATGTCATCCTGAAATATCCCCACGGTCTAATAGACTGAGATCAAGTCACAGTCTCATTTGCCCAGTGATTTCACTAGCTAATTGCCCTTCAAACCGAAACTCAGTAGTGCTTGCACACTACTGCTTGGCAGCAAAGCATCTGAAACAGTGCTGGACTCTGGTAGTTTAAACGAACTCTCCTATAATAAGTACCACTTAGTTAAATTTTTACTTTTTCACAGCTTAAAGTATACTTTGATATTTCGGCGCTTCAACTGCTGGTGACGGTGGTATCAGCTAGCGGCCTGACACCTCGCGCGGACGGCTCCCCTCGCTGTCCCTATGCCAAGATTTTCCTTCTCCCAGACAAAAGCGAGAAAAGCAAACGAAGAACTAAAACACTGGCCAACACTTTAGAACCGCGCTGGAACCAAACATTTGTGTACTGCGGTATTCGAATCACAGATATAAAGAAGAGAACTCTTGAGGTAACACCCACATCAATGAATCCAACTTCATTAAACAAGCAAAAAAGACCAAAAATGCGTGCACATTGAGAAAGTCATATAAACTATGTCAATTCGTTTCAGGTGACAGTGTGGGACTTAAATCGATATGGACCGAATGATTTTCTGGGGGAAGTACTATTGGATCTTGACAGCATTCTCATGACTCACGAGGCTAATTGGTACACTCTCAAGCCTCACGAAGAATCCGGTAGTTTTAGTGTGAGTGAAGCTTAGTTATACGTCCGGACCGATAACCCAATGCTTGTGACATTTTCTTCTTCAAAGAACAGATAAAATATTTCATTCAGAATTTGGACAGATATCATTCTTTCTATTATTTAGTATCCTCTCAAGTTCTCGCCCCATAGGCATGAAGCTGGCATCAAATGATCATCTGAGAATCAATCAGGATTCATTTAAATCATTGCTTTTGATATTCAGCTGTTTTTCTCAGCTTCAGTGAATTATGTGCAACATGTCGCGAATGTTTGTTTTAAACAGAGATATCGAGAAGAAGAGGCTGACGGCGAACACCTGTCCCCACCATCGACTTCCACGTCACGCCTGTCTGATTCTGATACGCCGAGCGAATGTGATCTGCGCCGGCACCACTCGCTCTCCAGCCTCGCCTCGAGTTCAAGCCCACCGCCGCCTCATGACG
The DNA here is from genome assembly GCA_963580505.1 of Ennomos erosarius. Lineage (NCBI taxonomy): Eukaryota > Metazoa > Arthropoda > Insecta > Lepidoptera > Geometridae > Ennomos > Ennomos erosarius. Next base: position 9,605,356 of record OY756978.1, read on the forward strand.
TAAATGACTTTATACTGGTTTTGGTTAATACAGACAAAAAGTCTCGCTCTTGCATCCATCAGCTCGGTACGAAGTCCAAAGAATTACTCCACTGATACACATTTCCTTTTTTACAGCGTATGGATATGGATGGTAACCGTTCCAACAGACGCGACCGCGATATGTCACCAGCTGGCAGAGTGCGAGCCGCTGGCATGAGCAGAGAAAGGGTATGTTGTCAAGTATCGTGTGCAGCCGTTCGTTTGGCGTGAGTTGAGCGAGTTGGGTAACGCGTGTGCGTGGTGTGTGCAGAACGGCGGGTACAGCGTGGCGCGGTCGCAGTCGGCGGCGGGCGTGGCGCGGCCGCAGCGCGCGCGCAGCAAGTCCCCGCGCCGCTCGCTGTCGCCGCCCGCGGACCGCGACTGGCGCTACACAGGTGCCGCGCTCGGCGCCCGGACTCCACTAACCAATCCGACCCGGCGCCAAACATATCTCGCTTCGGCGCGCCGATTGGTCCGTGGACGTCGAAATGACAGCGGGCCTCGACCCCGCACGGAACACTATCTTCGAGACACGCACGTTCTCTCGCGTCCGCTCATCGCCACTTTACTGCCACTACTGTTTATCTTCCATGCTCTGTTCCACTCTTATTTTTTCCTCACGCATCTTCCGCCGCCCTCTCCTTCTTTACCTACCAGCACGCTTTCCACTCTAGTTGTAGCGATCGAAAGTGCGCTGCGTCCACGTTGCTCGTGTGACATTATTATTTGTCTAAATGTGAGCGCAGCACGCTTCGTTGTCGTTAGCATGAGTTTGACGATGAACGTACCTTGTAGGTTCGTTTAACGTTCGCCCTCTTGCATATTTGTTCGGTGCACGTCCAGGCGTAGATCGGAAAGCGGGAATGTGGGTGATGTATTGCAGTGAACGAAGCGGGCGGCGCGGAAGGCGCGCGGCTGCCGACGCACGCGTACGCGCCGCGCTTCCAGTCGCGCTCCGCCACCGCCACGCCCACCACCAGTCCCAAGAAGCGCCAGCTGCCACAGATCCCTCACCATCAGGTGCGTACTTTAGTGCCACACACCATCCGCGAGACTGATGCTTCTTGCAAACTGATTATCGAACGACCCGAATATAAACTACAGACATTGAATAAGGAATTTTTGGTATAAAATTCCCCAGTAAGTATGCCGACATCCACCAAAATAGATAATGTAACTAAACGAGCAATAAAATGCTGAACCAGTCTGTCTTGTGAATGTTCCGTGATTGTGTGAATGTAATAAATACATGTTGATTGGTTGCAAGTTGCAAGTTGTTGGTACTAACCGGTGCTTGGTTGCGACAGAGTGGGCCTCGTGCAGCCCGCGCCCAGGTGTCGGCGGACCTGGAGGAACGTAAGTGGATCGCTCCGCACCACATTGGCGCAACACTCACCTACCGCAGCACGCCACAAGGTCAATACACGCAAACCCTGCCCGGGGCTCAAAGCATATCCTGAAAGCACGCCAGTAATGAAATTACCTGTCTACAATCGAAAATAAATAATAATCCATGATCAATTGCCTATATATGCCAACTAAAAAGTCATTTCATTATTTCGTAATTATTCGCAACTTATTATTAATGTTATTGGTAATATCGATTGCAAGACATAATAATGCCTCTTGGTGACACATCAAAAGGTATGCTCTGATGACCCCAAACTGACCCGCCACTTCCACGCAGCACGAATTCTGTTACTTGCAGCATATACTTACTCCGAATATTAGCGTACACTGACGCAGCCTACTAGGCCATTAGCTATTAGGAATAGTTATCAGAAACGAATGCAGTTCATAACCTCTCATTCATGAACGAATAGAAACTTACCCCGTATTCTAAAACGTTTCTCCAAAAATCCTTTACTTGACTTCCACTCAACTTTGGACGGAAACTCGAGGTACATCGCGACGTTGACAGTTTCTTCGCTTCCCTCCTTTGAGAAAAATTTACTCGGAAATGTCAAGTTGATTATTATTTTGTCAATTAAAAATACCAAAAAAAGAAAATGAGGTTAATTTGAGGTTGAGTCGAGTGGAGTAATCTCGTGGTAACGAATTAGAATATGGGGGTTAGTCTTGCTATAAATGTTAATTAAATTTATTCATAGCTTTTTCCGGTCAACTTCTTTCTGACGTGGCATGAAATTACACGAGCGAAAGAGACAGGGCTTTATGTTAGACCCATAGTGGCAGAAATATTTTGTAACTTCACATACAGCGTGTTTGGTAGATTGTTAGCCAAACGTAGTGGGTGTGTAGGGGATATTACCAAAAACCCGTTTGCGTAAAAAGCTGCTTCCCCAGATGATACATTTTAAAAATAAACTTGCGATTAAATAAATCGTATCTTTTAACTGGTAAATTTTTTATATGTTTATGGTATCTGATGGTGTATGTAGGGAACAATCCGTCAGTTCGATCTACTCAAAGCACTTTAAGATTCTTACAATGCCAAAATAATAAGTTTTAAGGTCTTAGAAAATAACACCTTAGCCTGCCACGCCTAGTACATTTGGCTAACCCTCCGCCAAACACCGTGTACATACGTCCAATTGCCCACGTAATTGTCTTGATTAAAGTTGGTTTTGTTCCATATTTTTTGTGATGGTACCTATTATATTTTTAATAGTACTTACCGTGATTAGAAATATTAGAAACATTTTTGAGTTCCCGATATCTCGGCACAGTTCCATGCACCTATTGGGTGGACGATAAAAAACCAGTCGACTGACTACCGGTGAAGATGGTGCATATAACTCTGTCAAAATACAGGGAACTCGGCAGAAATGATTCTAATCACGATAAAGATCCTGTATGTAAGTACTAATAAAAACGTAGTGAATAACTGTGAATGTTTAATTAAAACTATTGTGTAGTTGTGTTGATTCGAGTGCGGTATATTCCGTAGGGTGGGAGCGGCACTACGCGGGCCTGTCGGACTCGGAGCTGGCGGCGCGGTCCGGCGGCGCGGGCGCGAGCGCGGGCGGGTGGGCGCCTCCCCGCCGCCGCCTCTCGCCCGACGCCGCCGCCGCAGACTCCGACCTCGAGTCCGTCGCCTCTGTCACTTCCAGCGCTTTCAGCACGCAGTCCGAGCGACCGAGACCCACGCGCATGCTCAGGTATACAGTTATACACACATGGCCCCGCTCTGGCCCAACAGAGAAAATATCTCAACAGGCCTCATGAGGGCGAAAACGTGGGGCCCAACGGAAACAACCCACATTTTCATGGAGAATAGCTTCAGAGGGTTATACATTCTAACTTTAAATGAAGGCAATAAAGCCCTGCCTGTGAGTATCCGGCATGAGACGTCTTGTGCTTTAACTCTCGCCACCCTATTTACCCTAGCCACCATAATGTTAAAGGAAAACGTTGGAGCATGGTCTCTATGGTCTTCGAGATCAGGCCGTCCATTGGATTATAATATGACCACCATGTGACCATTTCGTTTCTAGTCCTATTCCGTGACTGACACCGTTTAGTAATTAGCCAGTTACATTAAGGTTTGTTACAACAACTTTGCAGCCGGAGGCGGATCTTCCCTCCATGTAGCACATCTTCCTCTTGCGATAGCGCTACCCCTTTTCCCTTGCCCCCGCGGTGCCCTAACAAGTGCTCGCGGCGCGTGCTGCCCCCTGTGTGCGTGCCGGCGGGTGCGGAGCGCGCGGTGCGGCGGCGGCTGCGCGCACGCGGCATCCCCGCCCCGCCGGCCGGCCCGCACCGCCCACGCCCCACACGCCGCCAGCGTCGCCTACTGGCCCGCAGCCGCTCCGCCGGTTCTTGCACCAGGGAAAGCTCACGCTGGCACGCATACTCGCGAAGTCACAGTTGCCCCGAGTACCCCGCCTACACAAACACCTACAAAATTACCGATAGCAAGGGAGAATACGTCTTCCAAATACCCATGTTGCAACCGCACGGCTTTAAACAGATAACTCTTATGTCCTCAAGTAGAGATATTAGAACGTTGCCTAGTAATGTTTGCCATGAGTCGGCGCTTTTGCAGATGAAAACATTACCGCATCCCGGTAAAACAACAAAACCACACCGGCCGCACGAACCGACCCTGTTATCTTGCTGCAAGGGCCGTGCCTTGACTCTCGACGCTGATTTTTCCCAAAAACCTAACAGGCGTAAGAAATTACCTAATTTAGATCAGTTACGTCGGCAAAATACACAGATGAGGTCTCTTCCCGACATTCCCCCTATCGACATGAACGATGAAAAAACATTTTACGTCTTTAATTTGAACAAAAATGTACAGAAAAGTTCCACGAATGTTCAGTATCACGAGTATGAGAACGAGGGTAGTGATGGCGACACCAAAATTCATATTAGCATAGACAAACAAAACAGTTTGGAAAGAGATAGAGAAACTAATAACTACAAAAATGAAGCAATCGATGATAAAAACAGTTACGACAACGGACTAACCTTAGACCTTAGTAACAATCGTAAGAAATTTTTATCCCTCGATCTTAGAACAAATTGTGATAGTACAGGCCCTACCCAGACAAAATCTCCGGATTTGCGGCACATTAAACAAGACGATGTGAATCACAAGCCGCTGAATAAAACTAGAATTGGTAGAAGGCATTCCGACTCGATCGTAGTACTCAAATCTTCTCCTGGCACCGTGTTACCAACACCCGATAAATTACAGGACATGTTTAAAATGATGACTTTGTCCACTAAACCTAAAATAAATTACACATCACTTAACAATCTTACCGACACAAACACAGATGGCACGTCAGTAAAGAAACACAATAACGTAGTTAGTATTAACGAGATCCCCACATTTCAAGAGTATCGATCGCCTAGCTCCCTCTCCCCTCAATCTAGCATAGACTTATCATATAAGACACCCCTACCATCTATTATTAAAAAAGCTCGTAACAGATCATATTCTTTAGCATCGATGTACCATTTAGATCGTGAGTTTAGTCACTTGGCTAATTCTTTGTCCGTTGCTCTTTCTCCCCCGATCCTCGGCTCGGTTCATCGTGCGCTCACCCCCGTCGCCTCACACCTGCCACTCGACGAATATTATCACAACACCCGCGATGTGAACCTGGCGTCCTCACCCGCGGGTCACCGGTCCCCTCGTTACGATGATCCGCAACGATGCAACGTATCTCAAAATACTTCGCCGAAAAAACGTGAGACATCCACTGTACGACGGGGGTCCAAGAGCAGTAACGACTACGGAGGCCGTGAGAACGGAAGAAACAACCAGCCGCAGCCACTAGAGCGACGCGAGTCCCGCCGCGGACAGTTCACCAGAAGTCTGAGCAACGCTGATGTGCCACCGGATGAAAAAGCAGGTATGGACTCAACAGATATTGTTTTGTCATTTGGACAGTTCGCTAAGAATAATTAAACATTTTGGTAAAAGTGATCGTTTTGAATGCTTCATCAGACGGCAGCCTCAGCGATACGGCCCTGGGGGGCAACAGCGAGCCAGAGCCGGCTAGCGACGACGCGCTCCTCAAGGCGGAGCCGCGGGACTACTTCGGGCCCGGCATGGGCAAGAAGAGCAATTCCACCTCACAACTCTCCGCCACAGGTGAATCCAAAACACTCGCCTTCCATCATTCCACATCATATCGTTAGCTCTTTTAGAAGCCACCAGCATGACTGATCGTTTAGCCTCTCAAAAAACTTCGAATATTACTCCGCACACAAAAGGTTCACAGTAACACTATTTTATGAACTTTAAAATTAGGTTCATCACAATTCCTATCAAATTCATAATCGGGACGTGATTCGCAGCAGTGTTGAACGAACCTCAGTAAGCCTAAGGTACCGAATATAGGTAAATCCACCATGTTCACCGTGTACAATATCGACAGGACGGAAAAGGAGGTTAGGGTTCGGTAAACGTGGCAAAAATTCGTTCACGGTGCAACGCAGTGAGGAGGTGGGACCGGAGATGCGCGGCACCTGCAGCGGCGTGTCACGCGCCTCCTCTGCCTCCAGCGACAATGACGACGACAGGTTGGCGCTCGCCCGCGGGACGACGCTGACACAATAGTGCGTCGGGCGGTAGGCGGTAGCACGCGACCCCACGGTTTAATGAAACGCGCAATAACGTAAAACGAATAGGAACTGAAACCTTCATAGCTAGCCGCCGATAGCAAAGCATGCTACGTGAAAACATAGATGATTCGATGTTGCTTTTGTACAGTAAGCTAAATGTAAAGCCACATCGTAAAGCTTTTACCGGATGGGCTCATACAGGAATTCGCACACGACCCTGATCACCATTGCTCGTTCGAGAGAGGACGCGGAGTTGGATCCGAACATGAAAACTTTACATTTACACGTGCAATAGTAGCACGCCGCTTGATATACATGTTACATTAAGTCATCCCATTAGTCTGTAGCACCCGTCGGTTCCAATCCACCTCAGCCATTAAGTGTCGGCTCCGTGTGTCGGTGTAGAACTGTATAAAGTGTTGCGTGTTGTGTATGCGGAGTGCGTGTGTCGCAGCGCGCGCGTCGCGGCAGGAGGGCGGCGGCGCGCGGCGCAAGCGGTCGGGGCCCGCCACCACCACCTTCACACGGTCGCACGAGGTGCGCTCCGCCAGCCTCGTCTCGATTTCTAGCTCGGAGGGATCATCGTAAGTCCCCGCTAGACCGTTTCGTTCTATAACCGCAGACAACTCCTTTTTATTCAGTACATGTGCGCATCGATGTTGCTCGCGTCTTCTTTATCTGCCCTCTCTGTGTGCCTCAGTCTTGTAAAGCATGTTGCTGGTTTTTTATTGGTGTCTCACTCATCTCTTTCTGTTCAGCACGCACGTGTCTTCTTTCGCATATAGGTCATGCACCCTCTGGACATATCTACTCGAGACAGTTACATTTATTTCTGGTGATTAAAGGCGTTTAGGTTCTATTCCTGTGTTTGTTTTAAGATTTTTCAGCAGTCATTTTCTACGAGGGCATAAAGCACGTTCGAGTTCGCCAAACGTTCAGAGTACAATGATGCACGGTTGTTGGACGATAAATGTTGCCTGTTCCTGTGATTTTTGCACTTGTATTATGACTTGGATGATCCTAATATTGTCTGTATGTAAAAAACACACCTGCCTCAACACCATGCATGTCTCACCAAAAATATAATTATTTCACATTATCAACTCTTAATCAACCAATATTTAGACACATCGCAATGTAAATCTGTTTATTACTTACTTTATTATACTCGACTTCTAACTGAATCGATAGTCCGTGGCTATATTATTTTGTATTTGTATATAGGTACGTATCTAATCTAAAATATATGTTATGGTATATAAATATTAAGGCAATATATTCCGTAAATAACTAAATCAGTGACGGGGTAAATAGAATAACAGATCAATAGACTCTGTACATTATTAATTAGAGCAATAATGTTGCAAGTGTACAAATAGTTCAATAGAAATATGTAGCTCTTTTGTATATACATACATAGTTAGGATCTTCGTTCATAAAAACTACTTATCTGAATTAGATGCCGACCATTCTTTAGTCTCTTTAGCACCTGTATAAATTGGAATTACTACTAGATAGATATTTAACATTTTCTTGTTCCTAATATCCACGTTTAATACCTTATATCTACTAACCGATGCATCCGATAAACTACCGCCCTTTCTTCACTATTGTATCAATGTTGTTAATTAATTATTCTTTTTTTTAACAGTAGCGAAAATCAAGGTTTGAAAAATATTTGACTTTATTGTTTCAATGTATATCTTATTAATTAGATCCTGAGATACACCCTTTGCTTTTCGCTATTCATGCATGACAGCCACAGGTAATGACATCTCTACATTATTCCACTCTGATAACAATTCTCACTAATTTCCGATACTCATCTAATTACAATAATAAAATGAATATTCTCCATGTCTACAAATTTAATTTTCCAAAAATAAAAAGGCGGCGAAGGGCGAAACGTATCATGGGCCCATTGATAAGCAATTTATAGCGTATCGTTTATTTCCATTATCAGCGGCATTTTGGACATAAGTAACTTGAAAGATCTACAAGCTTTGCAGAATGCTTATCAGCCAAGCTTTAACGCTCCAGCCATGGGAGTTCTCAGCATGGCTTTTTAATTTGCTCATGGTTGCATTTTGATAGATATTATCGAATGGCCAATGTTGGCAGGTGGTCGCCGGGCATGCGCGGCTCGGGCTCGTCGGAAGGTGGCGGGATATCGGACTTCATCGACGGGCTCGGGCCCGGTCAGCTGGTGGGCCGCCAAGTGCTGGGCGCGCCCACACTGGGCGATGTCCAGCTCTCCATGTGCTACCAGAAAGGATTCCTTGAGGTGCGTCTTTATGGAAATATCAGTTGAAAGTCGCCAATTTTAGTTAGGCCGCTTTCAGCGCCATCGGTCATGATAACAATGGATTTTTTATTGTTTGGGGTTCATATGGTAGTGGTGACTCACTCATTGTATCATATAAGTAGTCTTTTGGTAGTAATCTTTCAGTCCTTTTTAGTCTTGTCGGTTGGGAATATTAACCCTCATACATCTAAAGAACTCTTTGAAGACTAAGGTTTAAAGACCAGGGTCTTTAGACGATTTCATTATGATCATTAATGATACCTATTGCAAGTTTACATTTTTAAGGTGGAGGTGATCCGTGCCCGCGGTTTGCAAGCGAGACAAGGCAGCCGCACGCTCCCCGCGCCTTATGTGAAAGTGTACTTGGTCAGCGGGAAAAAATGTATCGCCAAAGCAAAGACGAGCACCGCGCGCAGAACCCTCGACCCGCTTTACCAGCAGACACTCACGTTCAGAGAAAACTTCAAGGGGTGCATCTTGCAGGCAAGTGTTCATGCTTGCCTCTTCAGTTTCTTTTGTTTTTCATGTCTAATAGGCATGATGACTACTATTAAAAATGGACAAATAAATATTACTTTCATATAGAAGATTAAAAATGAATGCAATAATTGAAAAAATAAGCAAAATCGGTAAATAAATCACGGAGTAATAAGCTTTTAAAGTTTCTACAGGAGGCATCTCCTGCCCCTTTCTTGCGAAACAGAGCGCCCTTACAGTTACTATGAAAAACCCACTCGTGACGTCACATGCCTAAGAGATTGTATGAAAAGCTACCACAGCTTAGTAATGAGGTACTATAAACGACCTCTGACGTCACTGGCCGTTTGAGCTATCTCTTTCTAAACCGGTTTTTAAAATGCTTGTAAGTTGGTCATTTTTTGAGATATTTAATTTTTGGTTTTCACAAATGTTTATCTTTTGAGGAATATAATAATTTATCAAAAAAAAAAAATTTTTGTCATCATGCCTATTATACAAGGTTTGATCGTTCGGATAATGTTTGTTGGTATGCAAGTTTAAATGTCTGACGAAATAGGCGTAAAAGTAGTGCAATTTTATAAAGCGTGTTTTGAAAACTCATGTAGTGATCTGTCATTCGCAAGTGGAATTTGTTTTATACTAAAGATTTCTGCAATTTCTAGGTGACAGTTTGGGGCGACTACGGCCGCATCGAGGGTAAAAAGGTCTTCATGGGAGTGGCGCAGATAATGTTAGACGATATCAACCTCTCGAACATCGTTATTGGATGGTACAAACTATTTGGAACTACTTCTCTGGTGAGTACATAACAACATCCTTATTTTTTTAGTATTGCAAGCAACTAACTTCGCCAATTTTTCTTTTCAGTGACCTAGGTTTAGCCTTACTCGCTTGGTGTTTGGAGAACCTACATAATCACAATAATAATACTTGTCCAAACGATAAAAAATAGTGATAATGCTTTAATATCATGATAAAACGCGAATATCTTTAAGTATAGGAAATTTTCTATAAAACGAAAAATAATAATATAATAATAATGATTTGTAATTTATGTTCATTTTTGAATGCCTACCGGAGTTTTGAATAGATAGCATTTTATAGCAATGAAACAAATGTATAGTGTACTCAATAATAATGTAAGTAAGTATTAAAAGCCAAATGCAATTTCTGTATATTTTTTTTCCTAATTCCTCTTTTTATTAATATTTGTATGAATCGCGAGTGATTTGATCACTCTACGCATATGTCAACTGTTAGGCTTAGGATAAATAAACAAACTGATTTACATACATTCATATTTATTTTCCTAAATATGTAAGTATTATGTTTTTAACATTATATCAATATCCAACCCAATTCATTTCACTCACTTCTTTGTAATCAGTCATCAGCTATACTATCAAATTATTTAGGTCCATACAAAATACAGTACATACAATATTAATAATATTATACCTACTCGCTAAAAATTACTGTTAAAAAACATCGTACGAAAAATGCACATGACCACGGCATATCATTTGCTTTATAAGAAGAATGTCATGAGATTTCATTAACAGTGATCTTATAACTAAAATAATAATATTGTAAACTGGTACTAACCATGCATTTCACTGAAAAGTCGTTATTTCTGTACACAGTATTGTCTTCGATTTGAACATCACAAGGCAGTGAGCACTCAGTGCAGGATTTGTTTAGGTTGCTTCGATGGCGACGCGCCGGGTAATCGGCCATCTCCGGTCCGCTTTACGCCCGTCGACTTTATGTCTGTGAAGCAATTATTGCAAGTTTTAGCAAATACGGTAGTGAAATACGGTCATAAAAAGGCAAGATAAGATTCAGTGCTCAGCAACAAAGTCGAATTAGAATGTACCTATATAACTGGTAAGCTTGAATTCAAACACATCAAATACTTAGCATTTAAATTGGCAAGGCACGGCCCATTCAGAAGCAACATATATTTTATTAAAACTTTTGCAGTTTTCCTGCTTTTGTTAACGATTGGAGGTGAAAGGTTCTAGAGTAAGACGCAGCATAAACCAGCCTGGGGGCATAGAATTACAAGCTGTATAAAAATATAAATGGGGGGCTGGCCTATCGTATGTTGCGTCTTCGCGTTACGTGGATCGACGATCTAGTCAAACTCACCACGAGCCGATGGATGCAGCAGGCAAGCAGCCGCTCAAAGTGGGGGAGATATAATGTTCAGCAGTGGACGTCTTCTTTAGCAAAGTGCTCAAGGTTCCTAAACGGTTTAAAACGTAAATCCCGGTTCAGAATGGAGCAAAAGCCACTGAGTACGAAGTAACATATTCAGTATTGTGTTCAGTATTTATCTGCTGTTGTCATGAATATTATAATAATAAATATGTGTGGACATTTCACACAGCGCCATCTAGCCCCAAACTAAGCAAAGCTTGTACTTTGGGAACCAGATGACTGATATAATACTTATATACTTTTTTTTGTTTGTAAATACATACATAGAATACAATATAACACCCAGACGCAGAACAAACATCTATGTTCATCACAACACAAATATTTGTCCTGGGTAGGAATCGAACCCAGGGCCCTCAGTTCAGAAGGCAGTGCTACTACCAACTGAGCTATTGGGCCCGTCCGAATAAAACCTTTTTTCTTTCCTTAATCTGTGACTGAATATAGTAGGCTCACCTTGCAGCCACCTGACTTGCGTGGCGGGCCCGTATCCCTTCTCGTTGCGGGCGGCGATGCGGAATATGATGGCGGGCTTGGTGGAGGAGTCCACGTGTGCGGCGCTCAGCGACGACTGCGGCACCACGCATGTGTTCGTCTTGCCGCAGTATACGCGGACGAACGCCAACTGAGACTTTGACGCTTCCTGGGAGTTTATTTAGTTGTTATCTTTAACACTTGGAAAGAATTTGGGAGACTTGCCCTGCAGTGGGACAGTATAGATAGGTTGTAAAAAAAAACTTTAAACGCGGTATTTTTATGGCTATATAAAGTTATTGTGCCCAATTTTGAAGGCTTAAGTTGACAGTCCTTAAACTACTAAAAATATATGCGTCTCTTATATTGTCGTCAATTCGACAAGAACAGCCACAGTTTTAGAACTTTTAGATCTGTCAACTAAAGCCTTCAAAATTGGCCCCATTACCTGGGTACGTGTGTGCTACCTATTGGTAAATTTACATAGCAGATTTGATTGGGTGGAATGGTAATTAGATAAGCAGGCCTAGCACACTCCACGCTTTAGATACGAAGCTAAGTGCATGGGACTGGCCCGTCATATCGGGTCCATTCGTTATAGCTTCTTCAGATAGATAGGCCGCAAGGTAAATAGTAGCACAATTTCAAAATTTTTATTCAAGGGCATTCAGGAAGAAACACACTCACGATTATATTACACTCACTATTATTCCAAGCTTTACCTTCGGCTGAGAGTTGGAGCGTACGGCGAGGTAGACAGAGTACTCGAATATCCCTTCCGCGGCTACTTGAGGCGGCTCCCAGGATAGATGAGCTCCTTCCACCGACTTCGATATCTTGATGGCTGACGGCGCGCCGGGGAAGCCAGGCAAACATGTTTTGAAAGCAGATTCCTGAACCAGACAAGATGACGTATTAATTTTCATTTAAAAAGAAATCTTAAATGGTTTATGTAAAGACGATAATAGCTTCCAGCACGAAATTTTATATCTATTATGCCACCACATCTTTAAGCACATAGGTAGCAGAAATGGTAATATACCTAATTATATTTGCAGATGACTGTATGAGAAAATATTATGGGTATCTACTACTTTTATGTTCAAAACTTTTGAATCAAAAGCAATATTAAACTTCAGAGACATAAGTGAAACGCTAGTCTAATAACAAGGGTAGAAATTTCTGTGTTTGTAATAACACGCTGATTTACAATAAGTACATCAGAAACGTTTTGATTCGAAATCTAAGCTGTCCATCTTTGTCATAATGAAAGTATATGAAGAAGATGGAAAACGTAGATTTTCGAATTGGAAGGAATGGATTCGTGAAGCGAGCTCCTGGCTTATTTCAAACGTACAAACTTCTACTTTAGTAATACCATGGGGTCTCATCAGGTACAAACGAAAAATGCCTGAACTTGAAAAAAATGTAGTACTCGTGTCTAGAGAGTTACTAGTTAGTGTCCAGTGTATTCATTTGGCCCAATACTTCGCCAACACGCAATAAATGTTGCTTGATAACCTTGCGTCATGCAGAAATAAAATAATTCGTAAAATAGCCCGCGTTATTCCGTTGTATGGGATGAGGCATCTGTACTGTATGTATTATATTATCTGGGGTAATACTTATTTCTAGTTTTAGATTAGTGTTGCCCCTACGATTGAAGGTTGTAACATGTTGGGCTTCATCAAGCTGTAAAGATAACTTGGTAACAGCTGAAAGGATTTAAACGTCATATGATAGGAATTAATTCAACACAGGCTTAAGTTTATCACGATCACCGTGGACTACGAGGTAGGACCTAAAGAAAGATCGACTCACTTCACTAAAGTCTCCTCTTCCGCAAGAGTTGATGGCCGCGATCCGGAACTTGTAAGCCGTGCCATGCTCCAGGGCAGTAGTGGGCCGCGCCGTTAAATCCGGCAAGTTGTCCAGGGATAGATTAGACAGGTCCACATTCGGATCTGATATATAATTTTGAACCTATATGGAGAGATAATATAGAGACAGATCAAACATGCATGGGTACAGAAACTTCGCTGAAAATATCTAGATTATAAATTATGTAACACCATTTTTGTTGTTTTTTGTGTTTGCTATGGTTTAAATTGGAATTTAGATATGTGTGAACGAATCTACTAGATGGCTAAAACATTATAACATGCAATGCCAATGTATGTAATATACTGTAATGATAAATATTTATAAATTATTTTAGTAAAAAGTCATGAAATTACCGTAAAAGTATTTCCTTTGACAATACCGACTGTGTACCAGGCGTCTTCATCGTGTTTTGGCTCATCAGACTCATTCTGGAATATAATGAAATGAAAGTAAGTACTTAGAAACACTGGATGGAGTAAAACTTTTTCAGGACTCATGTCCACCAAACGTCATTTTTCATCATTTAGGCTAATCCTGATTTAGACTAGTATATAGTTATCTGTAATCCTGATTATAGGCAAACAGTGAGTGTCTGAATGTTGGCTGGCCAACTCTCGAGTGGCGAACTGTGGAAACTAAATGTAGAGTAAGCGGCGAACTGTAGCAAAGAAGGCAAACTCAGTTGCTATCGGTGCACTAAGCACCAGGCACTTTTAATGTAGTGATAGTCGTGTTAAACACCTTGAAATTCTCGAGATGATAACTATCAGGAGGTATCAAAGAATGAAAAATAAAAAAGAAGCATCTATCACCCGATAAATTGAAAAAAAAAATATTAATAATCGGGACAACTTAACTGTCCTTTTTCGGAAACCCCTCAGATAAGTTTTACGAGTACTTCGACATAAATTTTTTTGGGTAGTGAGCATATTCGCCATCTAGAGCACATTGTACCCTTCCCACGGTGCGGGCCACCGTGGGGAGCGAGTATAACGGTAGCGCGGGTACCTGGTCGTGTTGGTGGTGGAGCGCGGCGCTGGCGAGCGTGGCGAGCGCGTGCGCGGCGTCGGCGGGCGGCAGCGGCGGCGCGCCGTTGGTCCCCGCCTGCGAGCTGCTGACGGCGCCCTCGCCCTCGCCGCCCGCCGCGCGCCCCCCGCGCGCCGCCCCCCCCGCGCCCGACGACGACACCCCGCCCGCGCCGCCCTCCTCACCTACCCACACCATCAATCATCACGGAACGTACCGTACCGTCACCGTACGAATCCTATTTTATTTATTAGGAATAGTAGACAGCTACATCGCAAATTATAACAAATAAAACAATACACAAACTTAGTAGTAATGCAGCCCACAGCACTATTCACAAGTTGACATACAGATAATTTTACGTTTCACATAGGAATTAATCGCGCTAAAAACATTATTTATTTACCTCGATGTTTCGGCCAAGTTTCATTGGCAGTGATCACGAGAAGACTGTCTCATCTGGAGTCATCGAGGTAAATAAATATCCTGTGTTCAAATCGCGAGAATCTTAGAAATACTATTGACATACAGACTTAAAATAAACCACGAATTATAGCGATTCAGTTTAGGTCATCATTAGAACCGCGCTAGGAGGTCACAGTACGAGCCCCAGTACAGCTTTGCAATACATTGTGTTTGTGACATATCAAAAATCGTCGTTAGCAATATTCGGGCGACGCATTTTGATTTGTGGAAACTCAATGTGTCACCAGTGCACTTTTTTAACGCGTGCGACGGGCATTCTAAACATCAAACATTAGCATTCGGAACATCTTAATGTTTTAGTCTTAAAAAATAGTGAATAAAGTTTCACTGCAACCTTGCCTCGCCACACACGCTACATATTTCTTGGTCCTTCTAGCCAGATCCTAAGCAGTTAATATTTGAGGGAAACTGATATTATATTCACGATCTAATCTGTCCTTAGCGCCCTCCATCGCGGCCAAGTCGTGTACTGTGGGCACAGGTTTTTAATGTAATAATAGGCCATGATACAACTCACCTGATGTTAAGCGACGATGCAGTCGAAGGAGTAGCACGTTTGCCTATTGTTTGGTGTTTGGCGCAGGTTGCAAGTACGTACCTTGCAACAGCGTGGGCGAGAGCAGTGCGGCTCCGTTCCCCGCCATGGAGAGCAGCGGCATGGACTCGCTGACACCGGGCATGGTGTCCGCCGCGCCTTCCATCTCGGAAGTGTCGGCGTCGCTGAACCTGTTCGACAGGAAGTTAAGATAGCTACTGAAATTTAATATCGAACCGCTTCGTGAATTCGCTTAGGCTGGATCACGTACTGCTGTTTTGATAGAATTATGTTAAAAAATAGGCTCTTGTAGGAAATATGACTAAAATCATCAAAAGAATAAAATTATAATCGGAGCACCATACCTTGCTCGCAAAACAGATATCGTGAAAAGCTAGCTCGCAGCTACTGTGAATTATGAAACTAATTATCCATGCGACCTAATAAAAAAAATTAAACCGGTTTTAGATTTGTCCTGGCAATGGTTTGTTACATTCATGTTGAAGTAACCTATCAAACTAGCGTTTTTGGGATCCAGCCTAAATGGATGATCAGTTTTGAAGACTTCAAGGATACAGACACTCGCACCACATGGAGGAAAGCATTGAGTAGAAATCGCCAATGAGAAGCCTCAAGAGTGAAGGGGGTAAAAACAAGTTAATAGCAATATCAAGGCAGAACAAAAACACTATTTAAAAAAGGAAAATATAAACTCCTTGAAACATTCAAAACTGAAAGTCAATAAATGGTGCATACTCATTAGCCTGCTGCTGTTGCGGTGTTAGGGAAAACGAGTGTAAAACTGCTGGTCCGTTAGCAGTTGACGATATGAGCGTGGGCTCTGTCTGACCACTACTCGATATGTCCGCACCACCTTCTGCTGTGCTTGAGCTGTGAACAAATTAACAACACTCATTTCAAAACTAAAAAAAACGGTTTATGCATCGATTGGGTAATTTCTTTAGTTTCCATTTGGTTTCCATCAAATGCCATTATTGGTCTTTATGGCTACTTATCTTACAATTCTATACTTTCGTAACTCGACACAGTATAAGGCCGGCCTTCAACGCGTGTTGACGTAACGCGAACGCGTCACATTAACTTCGTGGAGTGGTATGGAAATGATACTGCTTATGGTATAGGTTTATTTATACCATAAATTATATACCTGATGCCAGTGCTAAGGATTTCAGCGGCAGCACTGCTGATGTCGTTAACATCATCGCTGCTGGCGACCCCTTCGCCGCCGCCCATGTCTTCGTCCATTGTACTTGATTCATCTAAACGCCAAACACTTTTGTTAGACACGCAGAAATGCAATTAAAAAACTAGACAGTTTGTGCCCAAGGCCTCTAATATGTAAAAAAAAACTATAATCACATTTTACATTGTTGGAGCATACTCAACTTCAGTAACTTACTTGCAATGCTATAAAAAATCAATTACCGTCTTGGACTATAGGTGCCCCATCACCTTCTCCTACTCCACTATCAGTTGGCATAGCTGAACTGATGGACTGGTCTGGAGACTCCTCAGCTGCACCCTCGAGACCATCCTCATCAAGCCCTTGTTCCTTCATGAGAGGATCCATTGGGCTTTCATTGTCCTGGGGAGAATTATCTTCTGTGGTTGCCTGTTCCACAATTGTTATGTTTTATTTTGATTGTAACAAATCCAATATGACACATTTGTAACATTGCACAGCAGTAAATATTCAGGTGGATTTTTAAGTGTGACATGGCAATGTTGGTTTTGTGCAACATGATTGTGCCTTATCTAATTTTTATTTAACAAATAAACAACGCCCACCGATCACACATATAGATCCTGGACCCTAACTAGGACTCCCTGTATCTAGAGACCCAGGAACTACGAGGACCATGGTCCCACAACACCCAGACCAGAATAATTTTGGATTTAATTTTTTGGAATAAATTCCCAATTTAATTTTTTGCTACGGTAATTTATTTATGTTTGACATAAGTACACTTTTAATAAATGGAATAATGCAAATTCTTGGAAATTTCATAAGGCTACCTGTTACGGTTCAAGAAGTACTTTATAGCTCAGTGTTTACGCCGGAATCGAGATGACGTCCGCAGGCCACGGAGCGCGGGGGAGGAGGACCAGAGGACTGGCTCGCAATCGGCGCTCGCGCACTCACTACACCGGCCGTGTCTACATATTTCTATTGTTTATCACAAATATTGCTCTAAAGAGACAATAAAAGTCTACAATTCTATGCATACAAACCGTTTAATTTCCAAAAACAATAAAATATAAGTGTCTCGTGGAGGGGGGAAGCTCAGGTAGACGCCACTAGGACCTTAGTAATATTATAGGATACTTAATGGATACGAAGTTAGTATGGGACCCAAAAATATAATCTTTAGAACTACTGATCTCATTCTATATTATTTCACTTTGAAGCTGTTTTAACACAGATTGACAGAGACATGTTTATTGAGACCATAGACATATATATTAAGGACAGGCCTAATGACAGGTTAAAACGTCGCTTCAAAGTGGAAGCCAATTTCACAGATTGGCATCCACTAGTGCTCAGTCTGTGATGGGAGTTAGAAGGCATCGGTCGAATGTCACAAACAAAATATGCCAAGTTGTACTGTGAAGGGTTGCACAATCTATACTCAAAAGTGCAGTAAAAAGAAAGACCAAGTTTCTTACCTCAAGTAATTCACTTTCAATATTACACTCCGTTTTGTAACAAAATAATCGAATTTATATTTGGAATAATCATTGTAAACATAAACTTTGACGGACATAATGGCAGCGATAGGGCTGTTCCAATACCAGTATAAAGGAGTATGTACTCGATACTTTTCGTACGATACTTAGTATACTTCACTGAATAATTTTTGTAAATATAGGCCTATTTTCGCTTCTGCTACGAGGTAATTTAAATGAATACCTACGGTATAAATTGGCTTCCAAACAGATAAACAGATACACATACGATTTTAATACGGTATTTATGTTACAAAGCCTGTTGAATATGATTTAATTTTAGCTTACCACTGTTCTCATCGTCGTTATCATCATCATTATCATTATCATCTATACAGTTTACTATACGACGTATGTTGCATGATTATTACCTAGAAGATACGAGTGACACTGCAACTGTTATGGGCGGCCATGTCGCTTAACATCAGGTGAACGACTGGCTCGTCACGTCATTCATTCTCATAAAAAAAGATCTAAGGGACAGACAGAGGTTTTTAACGTATTTCCTTCTATATATCGACAAAAACTGTAGTGCAATCAAAATATTCATATAATAGGCTACATTAAAAAAGTTACGTTTGATTAAGGTAGACGTAAAAAATTGTAAAAATAAATAATAAAAAAATTTGTGGACATTTTCACACAGCGCCATCCAGCCCCAAACTAAGCATAGCTTGTACTATGGGAACCACATAACTGATGTATTACTTATATACCTTTTTGTTTATAAATACATACATAGAATACAGTATAACACCCAGACGCAGAACATACATCTATGTTCATCACACAAATGTTTGCCCCGGGTAGGAATAGAACCCACGGCCCTCAGTTCAGAAGGCAGGGATACTACCAACTGAGCTATCGGGCCCACGCCCTTAACAGATCTAGCACAATTTTTCCTGTAACCGTGTATAAGGGAGGAAAAATGTATGTCAGTGGAGTGTTTGTATAGGTGAGGGTGAGGTGTGTTGTGTGTGTGTGTGTGTGTGTGTGTGTGTGTGTGTGTGTGTGTGTGTGTGTGTGTGTGTGTGTGTGTGTGTGTGTGTGTGTGTGTGTGTGTGTGTGTGTGTGTGTGTGTGTGTGTGTGGGTGTGGGGGTAATTTTTGTTTAATTATTGAAAAGTCCTCTTCCCCCTTGGACAGCAAACGTGATGGACGTGTCTGTGTATTAATTTATTGTGATATTTTTGTCAAAAATAATAACTTAGTGGTGTTCAAAAAATAGGACGGCATAAGCTGTGTGGAGCTAACATTTAAGAAGATCCACCGCTTTAGTGTCTGACAACCTGGTACAAAGTTGTTCCACTACCAAATAACTGTGAGTGCTACTTATATTGTTGACGAATAACAAGTCAGCTGTGCGCCGAGTCTTTGACTCGATCAGCTGCTATTGGCAGTTCAACGAACTACGCTCACACAAACAACCTGCCACACCTCCCTCGCACGTGTGTGCGTGGATGCACTATTGGCGGCTGGCACACACTGACAATTACGAGTTGAAGTAACACGCACCGAGCTCTATCCCGCCGCGCCGCGCTGTCTGCATTTAGGCCTACACTACTTCTCGCACTTCATAAAAATGCCTAAAACACCTCCTTCCCCGGCACAATTTAGCAAAAATACTAAACCTGCGACTTCTAACGAAGAGGGAAGCACAGGTCAAGGGCTAAAAAAGGTTCCAACTAGAAAACGGACACGCTTCGATGATGATTGTGATGATTTTGATGTCTTCAAAAAGGAGATGAAAGATATGTTGTCCAAAATGTTCTCTTCGTTTACTAGCACGTTTACAAACACACAAAATGAACGTATGAGAGAGGTAGAAAAACAGCTGTTTGAAGTAAAAAGTCACACATCTACGATTTCGGGCATCGAAAAATCGCTAAATAATATGTCGGGGCAGCTAACAGATATGCAAAACAAGATTGATAAATTGGAAGGAGATAGGAAGGAAATAAAAAACCAATTGCATGAAATAGAGGACAGAATTGATAATATTGAAAGAATGTCACGTAAAACCTGCATAGAAATCCGGAGCGTCCCTAAAAGGCAAGGAGAAAAAAAAGACGATTTGTTTGATATGGTGAAGAAACTTCTGACACATTTGAACATCGAACACTCACCAGCAGATCTGCGAGATGTCTACAGGGTCCCAAATAAATATAACAGTAATATCTCCACCTTAATAGTTGAATTCTCTAACACACTGCTGAAAGGAAATGTTCTTAATAGTGCCAAAAAACACAACATTAGGGACAGTGTGAAGTTAAACACAAGACATCTTGGACTAGATGTATCGCCTACATTGCTATTTATGTCAGAGCATCTTACACCAAAATCTCGAAGATTGCACTACCTAGCACGGGACCTAGCTCGGACACAAAACTTTGCATTTTGCTGGACATCAAATGGAATAATCTATCTGCGAAAGCGAGAAGGAACACCGCATATCGTCATTAAAAGTGAATCTCAATTAGAAGCCTTAAAAACTACTCCGTGACAGACCTCAGCAACAGCAAAAAATAACATCTACTCCTTTATTTATAAACTTACTGATATTATGTTCCTACCCCATATTAGTAATAGTCTAAATGCGCATATAAATTGTTCCTCAACACCCATACCACCTACAAACATTCAAAATATGCCTAATAATTATTTAAAACACTATGTACATGTTAGGTTCTTGATACAATATTGTATAATAATAACGAAGTCCAATGGTTATGGCAAGTTCGATGATACCTATTGGTCTGTGGAAAGTGTTTATCATAAAAATCTTGAATGTAGATATATAAGTATTATTTTTCTTCATGTACCATCTATACCTAATTATACTGTTATCCTATTACTAATCATTGCAATTACGTACAATTTATTTTTTATTGAAAAATACATAATGTCGGTGTTATCTTTTTTGTTTTCTAAATCGAATATATTATATTTAATCAGTGCTTATAGCATTAAAGTGCTTGTAATTATAATTTTAAGGATAACTTACCGGTCTCAGGTACTTCTAAATATTCTTGCCTATAGCGCGCATAGAATACACAAAAGATTGAAGTATTGTAATAAACAAACACCTACTTCTTATCACACTCACTCATGCGCATCAAGCACCCTTATTACACAAATTACACCAAAAATGTACTTTTTACCACAAAGATCTGCAAAACAACAATCATACAGTAGACTATTGATCTATCAGAAACTCTCCACAGGAAAATTACATAGTTATAATACAATAAAATTAATTAATGCGATTAATGCACCCTCATGCGCGTCCTTCTCGCACGGGTGCCCACGTAAACTGAATGATCCCTTTGCCATCAATAAATATGTAATTTTGCATAATATTAATTATCCCACTGTATTACCAAACCGGGCCATTAGATATTGGCATACTGCCTTGCTGTACCTTAATTATTGCTTCAACGCTCGCATCATAAAATCTCACCTTACCTTTAATTATGGGTAGTCAGTTTTTAACAGAGGATATAGACAACACTGAACTAGTTACCAGTACACATACTTATGTACCAGAAATGTGTGAATCATACTTAGGGTTAGTCCATAGTGAACAGCAGTTTTTGATGGTAATACAAAACATTAGAAGTATCAGGAGAAATTTTGATGAATTTGTTGTTTTTCTCTCGCGACTTAAGCTTCTACCTGACCTAATAATCCTCACCGAGTGCTGGTTGGATTCATCTTTTGCCGGAGTTCTGTTAGACGGCTATAACTGCTCGTATACTACACGATATCAAAACCAAAACGATGGTATAGTAATTATGTCTAGAATTGGGATTTGCATAAGTATAACAGAACCTGCACTACTCGAAGCATCTGGTCTACTGGTTCAAATTGGAAATGACTACTCTGTATTAGCTATCTACAGGTCACCATCTTTCTATAGTATAGATAATTTTCTCGCTACGCTAGAAATGGTACTAGATGAAATGAAGGGGCAGACCTGTTTTGTGGTTGGGGACATGAATCTTGATATAAAGCATTCTTCAACGGATCCTCGCGCAGACCGTTACCTTGAACTACTCGCATGTCAGGGCTTCGTCCCGGGTCACCTGATTCCCACCCGAGGATTGAACTGCTTGGATCATGTTTTCTTCAAGGGTTCATGTCGGCCATCTACTGTAGTATGCACCAATAATGTAACAGACCATGATGCAGTAATCGCTGCGATTGTCAGAAAACAAAATAGTCCTTGTGTAGAGGGTAGAGAGGTTAGCAGTATGGACTACCCACGTATAATTAGTCAATTGGAAAACGAAAATTGGGCTACCTTTTATACACATAGTGACCCTAATTCTGCAGTGGCTGATTTTGTACGTATTGTCACCCAGGCAGTCGAAATGAACACTACTAAAAGATTAATAAGAAATTCTAAATATATAAGAAAAGACTGGATTACACCTGGATTGATTAATTGCATTAAAAAAAGGGATAAATTACAATACAAACATAAAAAGAAACCAAAAGATAAGAAACTAGAAGAAAAATATAAGAAATACCGAAATTTTTGCAATAATATTCTACAAAACCTAAAGAATGAATATGACTCTAACCAAATAAGAACAAATATTAACAATAGCAAAAAGCTATGGAACTGTATTAAAGACGTGTGCAACATTAAACCCACTAAACCGAAAAATACTGATTTACTCAAGACTGCCAATACCCCTACAGATGCATTAAATGCTGCGAATAGTTACTTCGCAACGGTGGGTGAAAGGTTAGCCAGAGATATACTTAATGTACTAGGTAAAACTGAACAGGAATTAGCGAGTAATACATCCCTCCAGACTCGACCTGCTAATTCATTATTCCTAGCCCCAACTGATCCTGCACAAGTTGCTGGAATTATTACATCTCTAAAGCCCAACTCAGCCCCAGGTAGTGATAACATTTCCAACCATTTACTAAAAACCTGCAAGGGCATCTTAGCTGCCCCTATAGCATTCTTATGCAACTTGAGTTTGGCAACAGGCATTTTTCCTCACGCCTTCAAGGACGCTAACGTGTGTCCAATTCATAAATCTGGAGATACGGAGCAGCCCACTAACTATCGACCAATATCCTTGTTAACCAGTATCTCTAAGATTTTGGAGAGAATTGCCAATAAACATCTGATGGGCTTCTTAGAGAAAGAAAATATTCTCTCTCCCAACCAATTTGGATTCCGTACAAACAGGTCAACGGAGGATGCTGTTACATCGTTGGTAGACTTTGTATCCGACATGTTAGACAAGGGCCAGAGATGCATCGGCGTCTTCCTTGACCTGGCAAAAGCGTTCGACACCGTTTCGCGACCCATACTTATTAGGAAGCTAGAAGACTTGGGTATCCGCGGTACAGCGCTTGAGTGGTTCCGATCATACCTTACAAACCGAAGACAGCGTGTAAGAGTGGGTGAGCACTATAGTCACTACCAAGATGTGCTCTTCGGAGTCCCACAAGGTAGCGTCCTCGGCCCATCGCTGTTTTTGGCATATCTGAATGATCTCTGTCAGCTCAACCTTACTCAAGCGAAACTCTTCGCTTTTGCAGATGATACTGCTGTCATTTTTCATGCTCAAAACTGGGTAAACGTATCCACGGTGATCAACGATGGCTTACGTAAAATAGTAAACTGGTTACAGCTGAACTTATTGACTCTAAACGCTGAAAAAACAAAGATTATCGCATTCCATGTCTCAAGTCGCTCTGCGCCTCCTCATCCACTATTAGTTAAGCTTCACATGTGTAGCTTAAGCTCACAGCATTGTTGTACATGTCCAAAGCTGGAACAGGTTAAAAACATAAAATATTTAGGCATATACATAGACGAACTTTTATCTTGGATAAAACAAATAGACACTCTAAACAGTAGACTGAGAAAATTAATTTACATCTTTAAAAAACTAAGAGCGGTAGCAGACCTGAAAACAGTAAAAATGGTATACACAGCGCTATGTGAATCCATTATTAACTACTGCATAACTTCATGGGGGAATGCCTTGGGTACACATTTAATAAAGGCAGAACGTGCGCAGCGTGCAATACTAAAAGTCGCCTACAAAAAACCCTTCAGATACCCAACTGAACAACTTTACATGGACACCAAAGAACTTACAGTACGGCAAAACTTTGTAATGGCATGTACTTTACGTTTTCATAAAACCTCACTACAGTCAGCTAAAAATAACCCCACCAAATCTAGCCGTAGGTATATGTGGAAGGCACATAAAACAAAAACAAGGGCAGGACAGAGGTGCTATAACTTTTCAGGATGTTTTCTATACCATGAACTTAACAATACACTAAATCTAGTTAAAGACACAAAACGGATATGTAGGAACAAAATAAAGCAATACCTTCTGACGCTTGACTACAGAAGCACGGAAAAACTACTCAAAATACAGGCCTAAACTAAACTAAAATAAACAGTCATACACTAAACCACACTTACCCATACCCACACACACCTACTCACCCTTCCCTACACTTCCCTACTCTGGTCTCCATTCCATACCCACATACATCCATCCTATCCCTCTTCCCTACTCCTCCCTCGCCATCTACCGCCATCTACACACATACACATCCCATCCTCACCCACCCTTCCCACACATTTAGTCTATTCTATTACGCTTGTCTTATCACCCCTAGTATATATCAGTATATAATATATAGTATTAAGCTGTATAAACTTTAGATTGGCTTAGTATTTTAAGATAAACCTTGAAGAGAACTAGCTCCCACAGACTCAGGGTATCCTACCGTGGGAGCTAGTGACTTATAATTTGTTATCTTTGATTTATACAAATAAATAACTTTCTTTCTTCTTTCTTCTTCTTTAAAGTCTTAAATAAATGGTACCTTATTGTTTTTATTTTAATACTCCCGAATTTGTTTCACTACTAAAGTACAACCAGGCAAGACTTATATAATAACGTTTTAACAATATGGAACACTATTATATGAAACAAAACTCGCTGCTTTTTCAAAATATTTTTATGTCTGCGGCTCCAGAAATACTCATTTAGATATTTTACTGAATGCGGCATGTACGTATATTTCTAACTGATACCAAAACTAGTATCGATCATGCGCCTTCCTAATTTTCTCAATTTGTCGTAGTTCACGCGAAATCTAATAGATGGCGCTGACTTTTACCACGCCATTTTGACAAAACAAAATGTTCCTCCGGGCATATCCTGATATATAAATCTATGATTGAGACACATGCTTTCGCCGGCGTTGCTTATTGCGTTGTGCTACATTTTGTAAGTAAATATATTTAACCAGGGCTTTACGTAAAAATAAAACATAACTACTACTTTTAATTAGCATACATTATTTATTTTTCAGGTGTGGGGTACTTCGTCCATAGGCTATGAATATTTATAAGCTACTTACCGGAGTTGATAAGCAATTATCACCAATGTATGCCGACTCATCAGGAGCTCCTGATGGGTCATCTAAGTCCATCTCTTCATCACCATCTCCATGAGCTGAAACCAAATAAGTCATTAAAATACATGCTAAAATACATACATGCATGGCTAAAATCCCAAAATAAGCTTAAAAATGTTTAGGGCTACAAAAACAACAAAAACTAATAATGAATGCAGCATGATAATATTGTAATCATAGTAAGTAAAACCTAAATTTACCTTGTTCAAGCATTGGCATTTCATCCTCTGTTGGTGGATTCGGAAGCTCAATATTCATGGCATCGCTGCTGCTTGTGGGATCTCCAATGGCAGCTAAATTAACAATTACATATACAGCAAGACTAAAAAACCACTACACATGCTGTGCAACATCCAAAAATAAACACATGCAAATAATTATATATATTAATTTACACAAACTTAGTAAAACGGTAGGCACAAATCTTGAGACAGCAACTAGCAACATGTCCAAAACATCAGAAATACTGAATTTTAAAAGTTGACAATCATTTTAGTTTATTCAGGAAGTATGTGCCACATGGTTTCACCCGCTACTTCCTCATTTTCCTGTGGGATTTCATTCAACGGCTGTTGAATGAGTCCCACTGGAAAATGGAGGACAAATAGATATTAAGTTGTAAGTACATAATAATTATAATGTACTGGTATGGTATAGTATAATAAACATAATATTGGTCAGTCAATATGAAACGGGGCACTAAGAAAATAAGGAACTAGCTCAGATTCACCAAAAAACAACGCCAAACATACATTCGGAACCCGGTGGCATGTGGGAGTGTTAAGGGGGGGAATACCCGCAAGGGTTTTGAGAGGTCACTGACCTTGCCCTCAATTTGCTACACCCAAACCCTATGTTTTAACTGTTTATTTTATGAAGAATATTAATTTATAATTATACAATAACAAAATAAAAAATAGCAGGCAACTAGCCTATTAATATGTAAGGGTCGACCGAGACATGTTTTTTGATCTCTGCTGAGACCAAGACCAAGAATAAATACATGAAGAAAAAAATTAACTTGCATGCTGATCATCATCAACAGCCTGAAGACATCCACACCCGAACATAGGCCTCCCCCAGAGAGTGCCACATTAACGTAAGTTAATTTTGCATAACTTATAATTAACAAGTATAATACAGTAATACACCGACTTACGCTATCTCATTTTACGCTAATTCGGAGATACGCGGTTTTTCATTTTGCGAATTATGAGCAAGACATTGAAGAAACTGATTCGCTAGACTTAATAGAATCGGTAAATCAAATGACAATTGCAAACTTAACAGAAGGACTCAATTCAGTTGAAAAGGGGTTACAAATTTTAGAAGAAATAGATTCTAATGAAGAATGCGTTTCTACTACAAAACGGGGAATAAAAAGATTAATGATATGCTACGAGGAAATTTTGCGTGAGAAGAAGAAAAACTTAACTCATCAGGAAACATTGTTAGAATATAATGAAGCCTTTGACATGAAAATAACTTCAGTTTAGTTTACTTTATTCATAGCAATGTATATTATTTTATTATTTAAACTCTGGTCCCGATTAAGCATATTTATATGCAAAGTTGAACCCCGACTTACGCAAAATCCGACTTACACGGCAATTGTTCGGACCCACCTACTGCGTAAGTCCGGGGTATTACTGTACTTAATATTATATTTTGATACTTATTCATAATTAAACAAATTATGTTGTAGCACACATAAAGCAGATTTTCTGTGTTGAAAACTAAATCTAAATAATTTTTAAATGTGAAAATACTTTTTAAATACAACCTTTTTTATAAGTACAACATTAACGCAAAATATGAGGTGGTGGCTTTTCAGCCATTAAGATGTTTTCTAGAATGGAAATAGATACTCTTGGCTGCAACTCCAGGTTACCACCATAATATATTCACTCTCAATCAGCAAACTTATTTAGTTACATACTTTAGTTCATTGAGACCAATCTACCACAGGGGTATCTTGTTTTGTTAAGATCCTACGGCTACCATTAGCCTTTATCATCATACTCTGGATCACCCACTAAGTCCCTAGGTATGTTTTAGTGGATAGAGTATTTTACTCATCAAGACATACTTGTTTCGTTACGATGTTCCTATATCCGTTTTCCTACTGCATCATCAGAACAGCTCGTTTTATTGAAAAAGCAGTGAAGTGAGTAAACAAACTGCGCCAGCGGTAACGCCTTATCCGGCGCCTCGCCGGGAGTTAGATCAATCACAAACATGTAGGTTATGTAGCCCACTCACGTCACACACGCACTGAGAGTACTAACACTGAGCGCCGAACGTGGACACGGGCAGTTTCGAATCCCATAACGAAAAACCGTCTCGACCAAGGCCGAGAATCGGGACCGAGTTCTCGGTTGAATTTGTAGCTGGGAATGTCGAGATCGAATCTCGGTCGACCCTTATTTTATATGTATAGAAAGTAAAAATGCTAAATCTCACATAACAAGAATCCCAATCTTTAGAACTTTAAAACTTTGATCATGCACTTTCTTTATTAAGTACCAAATCTACATTAGCAAAGTTGCAATTCGGCTGTGCCGCTGGTTACCTGGTTCTTCCACTGCAGCATCTTCTTCATGGCTAGTAACATTGTTTTCAGAGAGTTCTCCAATAGCGTCCCCAGCCTGGCTTTCGGGTAAAGGAGATACTTCCGACACTTCTGCACCATCAGAACCTTCTGCGTGTAGCGACGCTTCCTCATCCATGATCTTAAAAAAGCTCACTGCCTACACTACTAAATTATTAAATATTGAATTTCCTCGAGAGAAATTAATAGTTAATCAAGAGCATTTTCTAATAATTCCATTCCATTTCTTTATATATCTACCACAGAGTACATTGGTAAAAACATATAGTAAATTATATACTCTTTGATATATTCAATGTACTCTGCAAAGAGTATATAATACCTATGTACTCTGTGATTCCAATCACAGATTACTTATACGTAGCAAATTCCAATATAGATTAATCAAGTATAGATAAAACTTCCTTGTTAGTAAGTTATAAACACTTCAAAAAGTAAGTAGAGCATTACGTTATATACTCTTTGGAGCATAATACTCTTTGGTCTAAACCAAAGAGTATATAATTTATTACTCTAAACAATAAACCACAATAAATAAACATAAAAATCATAAAATAAAATCGTAGTAAATAAAATAATATTATGAATATAATTTTCTAAACCTTATCTGAATTTTATGAGTTTAGGTTTATCATTGCTAGACCCCAAGGTCAAAGATTATTTTCGAATTCTATGACTACGTGATTATAGTTATTCTGAAAACCAGCGTTTTTTATATACTCTGCTGAAAACAGGAGGAAGATGACGTCAAATAATACCGATAAACCTGGAGAAGGACTTAGATCCATGAGATCTACCACAGCTTTTAGGATAATAAACTTTGAGTTGTATGCTAAACCAGTAAGTACACCTATGTATTGTTGTTTAATTACATAATCATTATTCATGGCCCATGGGTCCTACCTTTTGAGTAGCTACGAGTACCTACACACTTAAAATGCTGTCCTGCGTGAGCAATGATAAATATAGCACAGTTATCTCAGTCATTATCTCAATAATTATATTTTATTTCAGCTCACTGACCGTGATGCGAGATCTAGCAGTGTTACCAAGGCTGATCTTAAGGCTTCTTGGCTTATTAATGACATAAATAACTTATAAATAACAAATAACTTCACCTTCATATAAGGTTCTATATGGCTTCCAAACACTAAAAAGTTTCCACAAAGTAACTCATTATCATTTTACTCTGCAAAAAGTTTGTAATGTGATACATTACCATAGTGTAATAAATACTAATAGTG
The DNA here is from genome assembly GCA_963580505.1 of Ennomos erosarius. Lineage (NCBI taxonomy): Eukaryota > Metazoa > Arthropoda > Insecta > Lepidoptera > Geometridae > Ennomos > Ennomos erosarius. The sequence continues at coordinate 9,634,912 of OY756978.1, forward strand.
GGTCAACTCCTTTGTTATACCGCAATATACTTAAAAGGCCATCTCGACTGTAGTGGCGCTACAGCATACCGGTAAGCCAGTGAAGTTGATAAGCATCTTTGTGGACTCCCAGATATCTATTTTCATCTGAATCGGTGAAACTTTTTTTCCCGAACCAACCGAAAATTCCACTATTAAGAAAAAAATCCTACTTGAAATTACAACTCCAAACTACATTATTCTCACCTATTTCCATATATTATATACCTTGTGGTTGCAAAATATTTGAAACTCTGCTTGATACCTGTTATCTTCCAAAGGAACCGCATGATCCCAACGTCATATTTAGGGATCGTGTATACCTGTGCTCTTACTTTATAATGTCAAGATGTAAGTGACGACGGCAGCAAAGAAAAAAAGATTTTTAATACATAATTAAATTAAGAATTCTTTATTTAATTGGATTTATTTTTCATTCATAAAATATCTCATTATTTGTTGGTATTTTGTAGCATACACATAAACAAATACACCTTTTTTTTACGAAGTACACACGCACAACCATAGAGGTTGTGCGTGTCGCAATTCCGTCAGTGACCATGCGCGCGTCATACAATTCGGCACGTCAAATATCAAAGTACAAAAGACATCTGCCACTAAACTTGTTGGTTTCTTCTTCAGTCTTTGGTTTATTAGTTATATCAAAGTAGTTCGCAGTTTATGTTCTATTTGCATACCCAGAGTACATTTAATGTAGTTAATAATAATAAAAAAAAAAAAAAAAATATTTACCCACTAAATATTTATGCCACTCTCGTTCATACTGCACCCCATCGTTGCTCCGTCTAGCGAGCCGCCGAGTTGATTCACTATTAGTATTTATTACACTATGACATAACAATGAATTCTGGGTCTGTGACATTACATTACATTTACATTGTGAACATTTGCTTTGGTTTCAGAATATAGTTATCATGAGCATAGGTCTCACTTGTTTTGGAATCGCTCTTGGATACATGGCATACATGAGGCAAAAGTATGAATCTATGGGATACTATGCTGCAGTGGATAAAGATGGCAAAGAAATATTTGAAAAAAAGAAATCAAAATGGGATTGATTAAACTTTATCATTTAATTTAAGTAGTAACTGTAAATATTGTTAATATGTTTAGTAACCGTGCCACCAGCTGTACCACCACTGGTACCTTAGAATATTAATTACTCTTTAGAAGTGTCTACTGTCTACATGTCCCTTTAAGATAGCAATAGTTCTGTCTAAAACTACTATTTATAAACTAATCGTATTGACATTTGACAGCTCATGTACTCTACTCTTTGTCTCAAATTTGCTTTGTTTGTGAGTTGTGAGAGCACAAAATTCTATGTTGATGGGGTTATGTGTAAGGAATGCAATGCAAGATGCATTCAATATGCTCTTCTATTGCCACGTCAGTGGCGAAGGAAAGAAACTAACATATAGAAGAGCACCGTACCATTTTTTCGACTCGTTTTGTCTCTCTCTTTTCTATACAAATCTGTCAGTCTTATTCATTTCAAAATGTTCACTTTCGTACAAAAAGTGTTCAAAGGGTTAAAAAATAGTGGTACGCTTGACACGTAATAAAATAATAAAGGTCTCTTTGAAGGTTCTTTCTTATATTTTGGCTCCATACATAGTGTATTTAGCCAGTGTCAAGTATTATATATTCATCGTGTTATAAAATATTTAACGCAGTCATGTCTTAGTCATAGTCCAGTCTAAGTCAGGTAGTCATAATCCAGTCTAATTCATGCTCCAGCAAAGTGGTGGCAACTTTACTAGAAGCTTCTATGGAGTTTTGGAAGCAACACGAAAAATCACGTTTCACCACATCATATCACTTGCCCTCACTCATGCTCGTAATTCAGCACTTACTGCGTAAAACGCCACCAATTTTAAACATTAACACTGAAAAAAGCAAGTTTTGAAAAAATAATACATGCAACGACGTGAACTTTTCCGCGTTCCCGCCAAAACTCCTCTTTGAAGGTTATATACTCACAAACACCTTTTTTTTTTAATTGACTTGGTGGTTTAACAAAGATCCCAAACGCTAACTCCAAAATGTATTGGAATGACATTTCGGAAATCGCTAACAGCTATGTCATTTCAATACATTTTTGGAATTAGCGTGAGACGTTAGCGATTGTGATCTTTGCTAGACCCCAGATTGGAATCGGAATACGGCCTAAGTTTCCCTCTTATGTTTTGCGTCATCCAACTCGGGAGAGAAGTAATTAATCACAGACACAGTTTTCTAGTAGTTCATCTGAGAATCACAGAGCTATGAAACAAATGACGCTTCGCTGTAGAGGGAATTTACGCTTTCCCTAAGTCCCTCAGGGATAGCTTTTTTTTTGCTCTGTGGAAGTAACAGTATTCTGTGTCTATTATATTATTTTTCTCTATGTAGAAAACAAAGAGTATATAATTTACTTACGTACACAGAGTAACCAGAGGGAGCATTAGAGTAAAAACGTAACTATTTTTGAAAAAATAGTAACGAGTCGCTATTTTATCGATATCGATACTTCGCTGAACTGACTTTTAAGGACACCTAAAATAACTAAGACTTCAATTCACTTAGTTATTACTTAATTGTTTTATTGTATTTAGTATTTATTGTACTTAGTACAATAATAGTACTGAACTGTTAATTGAAAAATAATTATGATAGTTTAAAAAATTAAATGAATTCTTAAATGCTGTGGAATAGTGGGAAATTACATTTATTAACAACATTCAACTTCTTCTTATATGGCTTCTGCGAGGTTGTCGCAATTTCGCCAATGTCGCGTGGATAGAGAGAAAATAAACGACGGAGATTGATCGGTGGAGACAAAATTTGGCCGGTGTATAATAATTTTGCATCTGAGTTTTATCGAAATCTGGAACAAATTTGACAACACAACACATACAGAAGCATATACACATACAACGGCAGAGACGAACATAACAGAGTACTACAAAGTATAGATGTGTTAGTTCTAGTGATTATAATTTTATTTTATTAGTCTGAATAAATTTACGTAATATATTAAGAAATGGAGTAAAAGCAAGAGACAGGAGAGGACTAAATTTGGTAGGGCGGGGTATTTCTGATGGGAGTATGTCATACAAAGAATAGCGTAACCTTGAACATTCAAAAAATATGTGTTCTGTAGTACCCTCATCCAGACCACACTCACAGAGAGAATGATCACGGATTCTGATTTTGGCCAAAAAAACTGGAGTGCAACAGTGACCCAACCGTAGGCGACATATCGTTGAAGTAGTGCTTTTATCAATTTTTTTGTATCTAGAGAACCATGGTTTTGTGGGGATCGAAAGTTGGAGGTGGCCATAAAATTTACCTTTGATGGTTTTTGTCTTTTGCCAAAGCTTATCCCATGTGTTACGTAGCTGGAGATGACAAGTAGAAGCAAGATCATGTGAGTATAGCTTATATCTATCTGTGTTGCCGAATGTCACGGCATGTTTGGCGCACGAGTCTGCAGTTTCGTTGCCTGCAATGCCTGCGTGGCCGGGAATCCATGCTAGCACAATGTTTAAACCGGACTGGTGGCTATTGTAGAGGGCTTCTTTAATTTTTAGAATTACGGGGAACCTGGATTTTGATTTAAATTGGTTGGTCATGATTGCTTGCAAGCAGCTTTTTGAGTCGGTAAAAATAATGGTTTTGTTAATTGAGTGTGATAATACGTAAAGTATTGCCTCCAAAATGGCAACAGATTCACCAGTGAATACTGACGATTCCGGTGGACATTTGAAGCTCAGTATGATTTTATACTTAGGGATCCAGACTGCAGAGCCTACATTACTGTCTTTTGTTTTTGATGCGTCTGTGAATATCGGAAGCCAGTCTGTCCATCTGCTGGAATATTTTTCGAGAAAGATTTTATTGGGGTCAGGGGAGTCTTTATCTACGCCAAAATTTAGTATAATTGAAGGTTGGTATGTTAATGCGTCATAATTAATAGAAAATAGTGGGTTAATCGGGAATTGAGCTACGGGGCAGGAAAGATTCGTATATTTAATATAGCTGCGGATAATACAGGGAAGATTGTCCTCTGATCTATAGCCTTGAGATCTAACAATATTAAAGAGGTTTTCTATTTTTTCCAACAGGGGGTGATCAGAATTTTGTATAAGTTTAAACAGAAACCTGTCTGATAGAAATTGTCTGCGAAGATGAAGAGGAGGTTCAACACATTCAACCTGCATGGCATTTATGGGAGAGGACTTCATAGCACCAAGGATAATACGAAGGCATTTAGACTGGATTTTAGACAACTTTTCCAAAGCGGCTTTATTGCCTGGGTCTAGCAAGAATGTGCCGTAGTCTAAATGGCTACGGATGATAGCGTTGTACAAAATTTTTTGGCTAAAAGGGTGTGATCCCCACCATACCCCAGAGAGGGCACGTAGGATATTAAGGTTTTTTTCACATTTAGCTACGACATGGTTAAAGTGGGGAACTCCAGTCAATCTTGCGTCTAACCAGACACCCAAAAACTTAACGGAGCTGTGTAGGCGTATAGTGTCTCCACCATACTGCAAATTCAAGTAAGGTATGTTTCTTTTCCTTGTGAATATTACTGCGCTACTTTTGGAAGTTGATATGGATAATCCATGATCCAGTAACCAGTCGCCAAGGTAACTAAGGGCAGTGTTTATTCTGTTTTCAGCCTCTGAAATGAGTTTCGTAGATATATACAAGGCAAGGTCATCTGCATATTGTAAAACCTGACAAAATGAGTTTACTGTCGTTTCCAAGTCGCTAGTGTATAGGCTATACAAAATTGGGCTGAGTACGGAACCCTGTGGGAGTCCTTTCCACACTACTCTGGGTGACAAATAGGAATTATCATGAGTTTTTACCAGAATTGTTCTTTGTACCAGAAAGCAGCAGATGAATCGGGTTATCTTAACGGGAATGCTCAGCTGTAACAGTTTGTTCCTGAGTACCGGAAGAAGAACGTTGTCATAGGCAGCTGCTATATCGAGAAAAACTCCCACAAGGTATTCCTTATTCCTAAAAGAGTTGTTAATTTCGGTAGTTAAGATACTAATGCTATCGAAGGTGCTCATGCCTTTTCTAAATCCAAATTGAGACTTGGCAAGGAGGCCTTTATTTTCAGCTAACCATTCAAGTCTATTTTTGATAAGGTGCTCTGTGATCTTGGCCAGCACACAGGAAAGAGCTATCGGTCTATGCGAGTTAGGATCCGAGGGGTCCTTTCCTGGTTTTAAAATAGGGATGATAACTTGGGTTTTCCATTGATCTGGTACAAACCCTTGGTCATAGAAAATGTTAATTAAGTCTAATAGGTAGCGTTTCAATTTTTCGGGGGATTTGGTAATAAAGGAATATGGGATTCCATCTAAGCCAGGGGAGGAATCTGTCAGGCCATCCAGGACCAGTTGGAGTTCCTCAAATGAAAACTGGGCATCAATATTTCCAGGAGAAGAGATTGAGTTTGGAATGTTAAATGAAAGAGCTATATGTACGAAAGGAGGGGCAAGTTTGTTTGCAAAGGCTTCTAGCCAGGAGGATGAGTCGTTTGAAGACATATTGACATAGTTGTGGTATCCTCTAAATTTACGGATTTGTTTCCATACTAGAGAGGGAGGAGTAGTAGGAGACAAGTTTTCACAGTATTTAAACCACCCGAGTTTCTTTTTTGCTGATAACACCTTCCTAGATTTAGCGGCAGATCTTTGGTATTCAAGATAATTCTCCCTGGTCATAGAGAAGTTGTATGAGATTTCAGCTTCATTACGCTTATGGACAAGTGCTGAGCATTCTGGATCCCACCACGGGGGGGAAGCTCTATTACACCTTGGTTTTTTAAGGGGGATATGTTCATTTGCAGAGGACTGGATGGTATCAACAATTTTTTTGTAGCAAGAAAGGGGATCAGAGTTTGGGTTGGGAATTAGATCCACTTTATGATCTATGGAAGAGGAATAGGACTCCCAGTTAGCTCCTGAGAGTCTATGCTTAAGGAGGGAGTTAGGGGAGCATTGTGCGGGAGTTCTTTGAGGGAGTTTGATCAGAATGGGATAGTGATCACTGCCATAGGAAAGAGGGAGGACCTCCCAGAAAAGCACGGAAGAGAGGGATGGGGAGCAAACAGTGAGGTCAACAGCACTTGGATTTTGTGATGGTAAGACTCTCCTAGTGGGGGATCCATCATTGATGACACACACATTTGCCTCGTCAAAAATTTCTAACAGGGAATGACCAAACATATCACATGATGAAGAACCCCAAGAAGTGTGGTGGGCATTAAAATCACCCATTATTACAATAGGAGGGGGGACTGATGAAATTATGAAAAGGATATCAGGAATTAGAGTAGAGTTAGGATGTGGGATATATATTGACATGAAGGTAGTGTTAAAAATTCTCACAGCAACAGCATTAATGTCCGTGCTGTGAGCAGGTATTAAAACCTGAGAGAAGGTTAAGTTACGTTTGACGAGTAGGGCACAACCTGCATACCCATCCTGGCGGTCATCCCTAAGACAGGAGTAACCCGAAACTCGGTAATGAGATCCGGGAACAAACCATGTCTCCGAGATGGCCACCAGGATGGGCGAATACTTTCTAATTAGAAAGTTCAGGTCATGAGTCTTCGGACGAAGACTTTTGGCGTTCCATTGGAGGATGTTGGTGTGATCCATTATGGGTGATGAATGATGAGAGTTGGGTGATCATGTGGGCAACGTTGGGCGGTAAGTTTATTGAATTCTGGGAAATGATGCTGATAATTATAGTCAGCAGCTGAACCAGCAGCTGATCTTGAGGTTCTTCACGAGGAGGGGGGGTAGATTGGGACATTTGGAGGGCATAACCATTAGGGAAAGAGGATGGGACATCTGAAACGATAGCTTGATGAGCTACCCTATCGTAGGATTTTCCAAGAGGAGCTCTAGGGCGCTGGCTACGGACTACAGTTTTACTGTAGGATTGTACAGGCAGTGCAGTCTGAGTGAGAGGTGACGAGGAGGTTCGTTGTTGAGGTGGAGCAGGGGTCTCCATGACAACTTGATTAAATGATTTACCAACCTTAGGGAATTGGGAGGAGGCTTCCTCATATGAGATTCCATCCCTAGACATAACTGTTTTGATGGATTTTTGTCTGTTTTGTTCCGGGCAGGTCCTGCAGGTTGAAAAATGGTTTGCAGAGCAGTATAGACAGGTCGACTCTGTCTCTGGGATAGGGCAATCATCACCCAGATGAGGTTGGGCACAGCGGTAGCACCTGGGTTTGGAGCGGCACTGGGCTTTTATGTGTCCAAATCGGCAGCAGCTCATACATTGAATGGTGGGGAACTGATATGTTTCTACTTCTAAAGATGAGTAATATGAGTAAACACGCATGGGTAATTGTTGGCCTCTAAAAGTGAGGACAACAGTTTGCGTTGGCTCCCAAACTATGTTTCCGTCTACCTTATTTTTCCTGTTTAAGCGTCTCGCCTTTAATACGTGGGTGCAGTATCCAGGGATTTGTAAAGAATCTACGAACTCCTCCATTGACCAGTCCACAGGCACACCGCGGACTAGGCCCATCCTCGTCACATTATATGTTGGGATAGTAGCTTCATAATTATAAGTTTTGAGCATGGGGTTATTTAAAAATTTATTAGCTCCAAAAGCAGATTTAAATTGGACCGAAATTTTATTGCGACCTACTTTTTTCACTCCATCCTGGCAGATATATTCGATTTTGTTATAGGACAAGAACTGTCCAAATTTAATGGGACGAATTGTCGTACCTGCAGCTGGGTCAGGTTCTATTCTTGACACATGCACTATGTAGGGACCTGAGTCAGTTGTTTCGTATGATCTTATGCCGAGAATAGACATTGCCGGGTGGGTATACACGGTCTGAATCGAGGCAGAGGCAGATTCTTGGTTGACAATTGTTTTTTTGGCTGGGCCTACGTGGTCATCAACTATATGTCGTTTTTTAGATGATGATGGCGGGATGGGATCCGGGGGGTCCGGCGGCAAATCAGGGGGAATGGGCTCCATTTCCCCTGATTCGCAGCTACACCACAAATAAACACTTACCGACCACCTGATATAAGATAAGATAAAACTCAGAAAGAGAAAACTAAATCAAAACGGGTATTTATCACTCAAAACGTTGAAAATCTCGCTGACACGTGTATCTCCTATCACACCGAGTTTGCGACCGTAACCTTACATTTATTAACTATGAAGTCACTAATCATTAACATGACAGTTTCACAATGTTACAAAGTGTCTTTCGAAATTAACGCTTTATAGGTACTAAAAAGAAACAGCAAACAGTGCCTACTTACAAATCGATCAGCGTAAGCTGTCCCCTGATGTACATATTTATATTATTAAAAAATACGTAAGTAAAACATATTATGGTGAACGGTCTATAAATGTAAACAAATGGATAACCTTCTTATGGACTCATGATTTTTGCCTAAAATCTAATTATAATCCTATAACAGCAATCAAATCACCTAATTCTAATCTAGCTCAAAGTTCTACATACGTTTTATGTGAATTCAAATTACACGTAAAAATATATCATAAACACGAAAAGTATTCACATCATAGAAACTGAATAATTTATCCGGTGTAAAACTTCTTGATTATAAAATAAACATTTCAAAGACAGTACAAGTCAATATCTTTATATTAATCAAGTACTTTGATAAATTTTCACCAAACACTTTAATAGATTGAAAAATCATCTAAGATTAAAATTTTCTGTTAATCAAATTGGAACGTCATTGACGTCATTCGACACAACTACGCATGCCTGTAAGACGGCAAAATATTCATATTCATATTCATTTATTTGCATTCATGTACAAAAAATGTTAGGTCCATGGAGCTATCAAAAAAAGATTCTTTTTTATTTCATCCATGGTTAGGTCTTAAAAGTAGCTTATAGGTAGATAGTACATGAACCCTGTAAGGGCGCTTGCAAGCGAGTGCGTACAGAAATAAATTTATTGATCAAGCATTATTTATACATAAGAGTTATATTTGAATTTGTAAGTACCAGGCATTTTTAAAGTCGCATAGTATTACTTAGGTATGTCAATTATTTTTCATTACTTCTATGAAATTAACCATATCATTATTAACTCAACATCTTATTCCACTTTCCATTTCTCAGACGTAACAGCATCCGTAGGTCACACTGTAAAATAGTAAAATACGGCTTCTACTGCAAAACGACACAGCTCAATATTTTCAACACATTATCCAGACATAACTATCCTTCTTTATATATTTACTCTTGCTTCTGTTTTCTTTACTTCCATCACAACAAAACTGACTCTTCTCTCTTTTCTTGAATGCTATATCGCCTGCCGCCCCCGACCGCGCTGGCAATGTCTAGCTCCGCCCGTCCACTTTGTTACAGCGCCATCTGTCCTTCAGTAAAGAAACCTCTTGATATTCATCGGTTTATTTTCATAACGTTAACATTCGGCCATTCAGTAGGCCTAGCACGAACATTTACGCGGGAGTAAGTGTAACGTTAACGTATGGCATTTGATCAGCGCCCCATACAACTGACTTACGTTAGGCCCTCTGACATCATGTCTGTCCTCAGATATTAGACACAATAGGGCCCTATTCCGATTCACGCTAAAATCGACAATATCGATATTATCGCACGACGATTGACGGGCCCGATAGCTCAGTTGGTAGTATCCCTGCCTTCTGAACTGAGGGCTGTGGGTTCGATTCCTACCCAAGACAAACATTTGTGTGATGAACATAGATGTTTGTTCTGCGTCTGGGTGTTATATTGTATTCTATGTATGTATTTACAAACAAAAAAGTATATAAGTATTGTATCAGTTATCTGGTTCCCATAGTACAAGCTAGGCTTAGTTTGGGGCTAGATGGCGCTGTGTGAAAATGTCCACACATATTTATTTATTTATTTATGTCCACACATATTTATATTTATCGCGCTAAAACGCGTACCGAATTGCCGTGACCGCGACAACGAAATCTCTTGTAAACGTCATGACCGACGCCATCACAGACTACTAAGAGATACGCCATCTTGCGATATCGCCATCCGTGTGTTGTGCAAAGCACAGAGTACTCTTCTACATATGTGCAAAGCAAAGACGTAATAACGTACGTAGTAATGTAAATTCAAAACATTTTTGGAGTTAGCGTTTGGCGATAGCGTTAGCGTTTTGCATGGTTTGTGATCTTTGCTAGACCCCAAAGTAGCAAAACGAAGTGATTATATCATCAACATAGAATTATATGGACGGCGGCCATTCACAAAATGCCTGTCCATTTTCTGTTGGTGTGAGTATTTAAATATGCATTAGTATGCGTGAGTAGGGAAGCGACCCCTATTACACAATATATCGATATATAATAAACCTAACCAAACAGTGCTGCAGAATTTCGATACTTTTTAGTTTTAATACAATAAAGAAAATTACATATTCGTAGAACCAGAACCGCAGCTTAGGCCGGCCCCCACTTGGTGGACCGACGATCTGGTGAAAACCACGGAGAGCTGATGGATGCAGGAGGCGAGTGGCCGCTCAAGGTGGCACTCTATGGGGAAGGCCTATGTTCAGCAGTTGACGTCTTCGGGCTGTTAATGATAATGATGATGATGATGACCCATCCTAGTAAAAGTATATTGAAACACATTATATGAAATAACGTTTGTAAGTAACATTTTCATATGTGTTGCTAGTGATGACTTATGGAACTGAGACGTGGTCTCTAACTGTTGGCCTCATGGCTATGGAGAGAGCAATTCTCGGTGTTTCCCTGCGAGATAAGATCCGAAATGAGGAGATCCGCAGAAGAACTAAAGTGACCGATGTCGCTCTTAGGATTAACAAGTTGAAAAGGCAATGGGCAGGCCACGTCGCTCGTAGAACTGACAACCGATGGGGAAGAAAGGTTCTCGAGTGGCGACCATAAACTGGAAGACGCAGCGTAGCCCCCCCCCCCCCCCCTAGGTGTACCGTCGACCTGGTGAAAGCTGCGGGGAGCCGATGGATGCAGGAGGCGAGCAGCCGCTCTAAGTGGCGCTCCCTGGGGGAGGCCTATGATCAGCAGTGGACGTCTTCAGGCTGTCCAAATAACATTGTTCCATAATAGTTAGTTTTTATTTTACATTCGCCTTTTCTTATTCTATTCATTAAAATGATGGTTAAATTTGTAAAAAGTGTTCCGTACCATTATCTATAAAAACGAGCAAAAAATCACGTATGTTGTATTGAAGCCCCCTATATTTTATTTTAGGGAAAAATATAGGGGAAATGGATGAATGGATGGGACGGCTGCGCCTGTCTCCCTTCACCGTCCCATCTATTCATCCTTTTCCCCTATATTTTTCACTTTTGCTTCTCTCTTACCCATAAAGGGTAAGGGCATAAAACTAATAAACCCGTGCGAAACCGGGGCGGGTCAGCTAGTTTATTATAAATTTCATAACTCATATTGAAGCCAGACGACACTGGCCTTCCTACTGTATTTTATAAAAGTAGTTTAGGTGCCTATTTTTAAATTTCCAGATTTGCACCTACTTTTTCATTCTGTTTGCACTTTGATCTAAATTCATTCAGCCACTTTTAGGAAAAGAGATCTTCTACTTTTTAATCTCCCCAAAACCAAAGTAATGTTGTACAAATGTTTGAAGATTTACGAATATCGACAAAATGTAATGGACAGTGTAGGTCACATCACTATTCGAGAGGTATAAAATCGCCCATCCCAAAAATATCAATTAAAGCATTAAATCTTTTAGTAATTGCAATCGCATGGTAATTATACGATAGTAAAAATGTATATTCTTAATGTGAAATGCATATTTACTTCGAAACTTCGATGTTTAACATAAAAATAGCCAGTAAACTTTAACGTATAAAATGATGATTCTGGTTTTTCTTCGATTCCTCGGGTTACTCTTGATGCACAAAACACAGCACAACACGACACAATTTCACTATTGATACAATATTTAGCCCTAATAACAATATAATCACTATATTTTCAAGTTTTATGCTCTCGCATTTAATTTCTTGACACACCAAACTGTCAAGACATGACACGCGGTGGTAGGTAAAGCGAGGTTGCCGTTCCTACAGTCGCTTTCTCGCATACTCTATGCGACGATTCGTGTATTAGACAGAGATACAAGATAGTATGTTTACACGAAGGATGCGGAGCGGCAACGCCGCATTTGCAGATTTTGGCTCTCTCCATAGACCTCCATGGATTATATCCTCTTTGCTAGGTAGGTGCAAGTCATAGATATAAGTAGTAGTAACCACAGAGTACTATGCTGTATACTGAAAGGTAGTAACCACAGAGAACTTTGCTATGTAGTCAGTGTGGTCAACGTAGGCGATATTTCGCCATTTAGGCTACTCGGGACTAGGCATCGGCGACGTAAAAATCTAATTGGCGACTGATCGCCTTTTAGGCTACCTCAGGCACAAGTCATTTAAATTAGACAAATCATAAAGAAACTATTATTAATCTAAATTATATCCACCAGTGCAGTGTGTGATATTAATAAAAAGAGAAAAAATTAAGAAAGAATGTTGATCAGGCCCATTCAAGTCGTCATACATTGGATGGTAATAGTAGGTGGGCATAATATAGGGATCCCAGTATAACAAAAATCTTTTTTTATTTTATTTTAGATATGGCAATAAAATGATTTTGAGGTTATAATTGCCACCGGTCTCGTGTTGTTTTCTTTTCGTGGATTTTCAGTGCTTCTTTATTTCGCCTAGAGACTCTTTTTGTGTTTGTGTATTGTGATGTCGTGTTAAAAACAATGAAGGACAATAGCCGTAAATGTGCTAAATGCAATGCATCATCAACAAAAGAGCCGAGTCTAGTGTTGCATCGATTTCCAAAACCAAGCCCTACCAATGTTCAACGGTAAATTACACAAAAATCATACAATATAATTTGAGGTTATGTACTTATTATTGAGTTCATTGTGGATTTGGAATTAAACATGTTAATTATGTTTTGCAGAATGCTATCATGAGCAAAGTTTTGTATTATGTATTATCTATTATTGTATTATGTTTTTTTAAATTATATCGCACTCGATTTATTATTCACAATGTCATGTATGCAATAAATATAAAAAATTATAAAATCCTATGCTTTTTGCGAATTGATGTAGTTACCTCCCTATTATTAGATAGTTTATTTGATAATACAATGGGGCTGCTCTACAATTAATTGACAGGCCCGATAGCTCAGTTGGTAGTATCCCTGCCTTCTGAACCGAGGGCTGTGGGTTCGATTCCTACCCAGGACAAACATTTGTGTGATGAACATAGATGTTTGTTCTGCGTCTGGGTGTTATATTGTATTCTATGTATGTATTTACAAACAAAAAAGTATATAAGTATTGTATCAGTTATCTGGTTCCCATAGTACAAGCAATGCTTAGTTTGGGGCTAGATTGCGCTGTGTGAAATGTCCACACATATTTATTTAAATTTTATTTAATTATTCTTGACATTAATTTATTTATTAACATTAATAAATTAATGTCAATAGTAATTAATTTTGGAACAGCCCCTTTTATCAATTCAAGTCTATACGAATAGAACATTTGAATTTTCTGCCATTTTTAGGTTTCCAAAGGGTCCCACTAAAGGCGCTAGTACTGAATTTAATAACCACTTTTCTTGTATGAAGATGTCATTCTTCTCCGCTAGGAGTAATAGTATTCTGTGGTCATACGTAGTATCTCTTAGTAGTCTGTGGTGTTGTGTTTTTTGCCGATTTTACTGAGAATACTGAGATACATTACAATATTGTATCCTCTACTTAGTTTTTGAATACAATTTAAATAACAGAAGTGGAACCCAAAAAATGTTTTCTGCTCTTAAGAAATTGACCAGAAGCGGCGATGACCGCTGCCCCGCTCCGCTGCCAATGTCTTCTTCATTACAGAAGAAATTTTCGAAAGGAGTGCATTTTAACAGTAATTATCCTATCGTATGTACCGCAAATCCTTTGGACATCCTAGTAGGCCCTTTAATTCCATGCGTTTGCATCCATGCGTCCCCATAACGTGATGTGAATAGCCACATTCTAAAGTTGGGTGGTTCCCTTTCATCCTACCAGCCTTCCACCTTAGTCCCACCAGTGGGAAGAAAGGGAAAAATTAATAATGTTTGCCGCTTCTCCCCACTAAATTAAATCCCAAAGCGTACTGCAGCAGTGGCCGGGGAGTGCCACTTATGTCACTTACAGAGGTATTCATAGTCAAGGCATGAACAAACCCCCAAAATCTATAATCCACTTTTCACATAGAGATTAAATGTTGAATCATTCTTCTTTCAATTTCATTAGTATTGCATAAACAATCACTGGAGAAACAATGTCAAATTGGGGGTTACTTCTGTTTATGAAATTCATAAAGCTAGAATTCTCCGCACAGCACTTGAATCATCCCTCTTGCGAATGTGAAGTAAGGTACATAAATACTAGGAAATAAACAATCACATTGACAAGCAACAGAGAAGTGACACTTGCAGTTAGATCAATGAATCTATGGCGAATACCATACATTACGGAGGTCTTTGAAGAAAATCTGACAATGCCGGTTGTGAATTTTGAATTGTTTTTCAAAACTAGGATATCTTGAACTTTAATGTTTAATAAGGGTGGATTATTATCCGTTAAGTGTTCGTGAACGTGCACGAGTGTTGGAAAATGGTTTTAAGATTATAAAACCATGCATTTTCGTTTTTGCTTCAACAGCCTTTTTTAGAGCCTTCAGTAAAATATCCTCCATTTTACTGTTGGTGTTTTGACTGACAAAATATGACTTTGACTTGACATAACCATACAAATTTTACTCACTTGACATTGGCAGAATTATTATTATTATTATTATTATTGGTTGATAGATGAGCAGCATGACTGCTGATGTGTCTATATCCACAGTGTCGGATTCACTACTAAAGTTCATTTTTGTAACAGCAAATTATTGCAAAAAAGCGATAGAAAGCCATAAAAGAAGAAGAAGATCATACATTACATAAATAGAAGAAACGTGATTCATGGTACATGAGTATGAGAGTAGCGGGCGATTGGCCCTATATAGTGTGCATGTTGGTGGAAGCCAACTCAAAGTGTGGGTTTCAGGCGGCATGCTGGTGCAGTGCTGAGACCGATGCGACGGTTACTTTTACCAGGTTGTTCTAGTTATCTTTTTATTCAAAAAGTCTTCTTTGTGTTAGCTTCGGCCCCACCAATGCCTTCTAAATGTCCGGGCTAGACCTGAAAATGGAAATGGATAAGAACATAATATTAATAATAAATTCACTAAGAGAAAGTACAATAAAATTATGAAAATTTGCCGTTGGGCATAGCGATTACCATTTATAACTTTTCCTGCCATTAAAATGGAGGAATAATACATTATTATTATTATTTACTCATTTATTTATATTTCCTAAATCTATGTTTTTTATAATACTTATAAAAATAAAATTACAAAAATTATTATTAGTATTATTATGGAAAAAAAAAAAACCGTGTGGGTAGTTGCATCAGAAGAGCCAGTTGCATGATCGATTGGTAAGACTATGCAAGGTAGGCAGCAAAACAACTGCCGGCCGAGTCGCCGGTGGACTTTGACTGACAAATTGTTAGGGCCATTCTACAATGCCATGTTCACTTTAAATATTACTTTAGATAGTTTTGGAACTCTTGTGTTATTAGGAAGTTACTTTCGTATAGTGTTCATGTTATAGTGCTGTTTTATTGGTTTTATTTATGAAATACTTATTAGGTATAATTACTATTATTAGGTACATTTTATGCTGCACTGTAGTATCAGGGTATTTACGTGATACTAGAGCAGGGTATTAACGACAATCCCCTAGATAAGCCCCTATATTGACTATGAATACCAGTGTCAGTCACTTTATGCTTGTATAAAAAAATAACAAAAAATTTTCTTTGACAACAAGGTCAATTTTTGACCCTAAAGTCAAACAGGAGTTTGGTGTCCAGAAAAGAAATAAAGATCTCAATGTCAACGACCTCCCCAAAACCCGTGCAGGTGTTCTCCACCCTTAATACTACCACATCCACCTACAAACAACAATAGTAATTATTCTAAGCAAATATAAAATCTTACATAATATAGCCTGCCTAAAATGCCCATTCATTGTATTTCTGCTTGTGAACATTGTTGCTGTGCACAGTGCTGTATAAAATGGTCTGAGCTCAGCGTGACCCATGGACAAATCCAGGGTGCTGATTTTCAGCCCAGACCTTAAGTGAAGAAAATACTTATAATAGCTAAACGGTAATAACTGGTAGTGTAAATAATTCAATTAAAAAATAATATTAATTTTGTATCATTTGACCGGTAACTACAATATAGTACTTAATAGGGGAAAACTAAAAAGAGGATCACTTTTGTGAGGAATGTGCTCTTGTCTTGTCTCTTTTAAGAAATTACCTAGGTAGGTACCTACTACTAAGACTAAGTTCTTAGTAGTAGATTGCTTCGTTGGAGTCAATGGGATGAAATAATGAATACTAATAACATGGGTTTTTTATAACATGAACAGACAAACAATCTGGCTGATAGTGAGTCTTCCTGATGGTAAGCAGTTGTCATCGCATCATAGCCTATATTTACACCTGCATCACCAGAGGCACTAAATAATAGTACTTAAACTGTTGATTCATTGTCTACCCTGTACCAATACCAATACAATTATTATGTCCTTCCCCGTCTGGCTAGCATAATATCGCGACAACATTTTCTCTACACTTTATCTCATGAGAGATCGTAACAAGACTATGGTAGAGCCTGTGTCACACTAACAGCGGCAACAAGTTTTCTCACAGATATTCCTGTAAATCTCAACTATTCAATTCAATTCACATTTGGTGAGTAGTTGTCTATGAACAGATAGAAAAATTAATTTTCGGCTCTTAACAAAACGGGCAATATATTAAGTTTAATGTGTCTAGAATCGTAACTCCCAAATGGATGAATTTACATTAAAATAACAACTAATAACTATAACTAAATGACTTTACGATATTGGTTTTAGGTGTAGATTTGAAATGGATTGCTGTAAATGCAATAGTACAAGGTATTAATAAATTATTAATGGATCTTAAATTTTTCCTCAGTGAAAATATTGATCAAAGGTGACAGAAATGTTGGCAAATCATGTTTACTACAAAGACTCCAAGGTGGGCCATTCATTGAGGATTATGTGCCAACGGAACAAATACAAGTGGCTCCCATACATTGGACTTACAAGAACACTGATTATATTGTTAAGGTAATACTAATATTCCTGTACGGTGAAAAATTAATGTTTTTATCACTTTATTCATGCGAGGAGTTGGTAGTTTTCCTGATGTTGAGTGTCATGGCCACTCATAATAGTTGCAGTGCCATTTGGAACATTATTAATCAGCCACATAGTGCTCATCCCTGTATAGCCTCTATGTGCTTTGAGCCATCTCAGAGATTAACTATTTCATTCACTTCTTCCAGTAGTTTGTTAGACACTGAAGTATTTGTGCTTTTTTTTTGTTCGCAAATACTAGTCCTGTTGCAGCAGCGCCGGCCCTAGCCCTGGAGTTGGGTGGAGTGAGTTTGTTTTGCGGCGCCCTTTGATTGGCGACGCTTTCACATCGCATAATTTGTTATGTTAAATAAATAATAATTACCAAATTTCGAAATTAAACATTATTATTTATAATATATAAAGTTCGTTACCCACTCACTCACTCACTCACTCATGATTGACATTTTTGTTCCCGAACTCCTAGAAGTGGTGGAGAAAAACCGAGTATGAGGTTGTATAGAGGTCGGTCACGTGACAACCAGAAAAATCTGACATCAGCAAAAAGTCGTCTCCTTGATGGAACCGGTCAACGGCTCTCGGAAACTACAAGTCGGATGGGTGACCTGTTTTAACTAAAGTTGTAGTAAACCTTGGGGCGCTTGGAGAGAAATAAAAAAAAATGGGGGTTGCCATACAAAAAAATAAAAATTCCATACAAAATTGAAACGCTTATAAATCGGAAACGGTAAGAGGTAGGTGGGGTGTGTTCGACCAAATGTCATAGAGGAGGATGGGCGCTTTCGGATGGTCGTCATGAAAATCCAAGATGGCGGATCCAAGATGGCGGCCATTTTGAAAGTTGGTCCGATCGGGCTGATTTTTTGCATCGGGGGGTTTTTGGGGTCCCTGATTCGATATTTGAAAAAATATTTTGGATCCCGCCATTTTTAAAGATGGCTGCCATACAAATTTTTTTTTTCATTTTTGGCTCATTGTTTCTCGATACCTATGGGAAATTTTGATCCTTTTTTTATTGGCTCGTATAAAAATAGACGTTCTTAATTCAAAACATTTGATGACCTGGTCTTCCGACCTTCCATCATCGTGACCATCAACGGCCTGGCTAAACGATATGAGATGGGTCATATGCGTTCTCAGGAATGTCATAGCAAACCCTGGGACGATTTTAGAGAAAATAAAAAAAATCCAATATGGCGGAAGAAAAAATCTTCCATACAAATTTAAACCGGAAATGACGTCGAAACCATGATACTTTAGTATAAAGAGCTCGAACTAATATTGTTTGGAGGCTAAAAGGGAAAAGAACACCAAATATTTTTTTTCAAAATGGCGCAAATTTTGGTCAGGGCGGAAAAAAAAAATTCTCCGATCCGGATCAAAATCGATATCTGACGGTCCCCAAGGATGCTGATCAACATTCTAAAATCAAATTTTGACATGCGCCATTTTTCAATAGGGTTGCCATACAAAGGTGATTTTAACGAAATATGAACTTTCCTTTTTTACGCCTCCAATATGAATGTAATAGAAAAGTTGTTACTGGGGATCGAGTAAGATGTATAAAGGAACAAAACAGAACACAAATGAAATTGATTTTTTCAAGATGGCGGATGGAGACGTATCGACTTATAGAAAAAGTTATCCGATCCGGATGAAAATCGATATCTAAGACTCCCCCTAGATACTTAGCAAGAATATGGGGAAAAAATTTTGATTCCGCCATTTTGAAAAATTTCATTCATTTTACCGAACTTTTTTATGGATCTCCAATCCGTATGAAAATTGATATCTGAGTGTCCCCAAGGATACTGATTAACATGCTTTAGCTTCTTTTAGACATCCACCGTTTTTCAAAATGGCTGCCATACATATTTTCAAAACCACCAATGCGACGACGAGCGAAGCGAGGAGGAGCTTCAAACTACCTACCGCGACGACGAGCGAAGCGAGGAGGAGCTTCAAACTACCTACCGCGACGACGAGCGTAGCGAGGAGGAGCTTCAAACTACCTATCGCGACGACGAGCGAAGCGAGGAGGAGCTACAAACTACCTATTGCGATGACGAGTGAAGCGAGGAGGAGCTTCAAACTACCTACCGCGACGACGAGCGAAGCGAGGAGGAGCTTCAAACTACCTACCGCGACGACGAGCGAAGCGAGGAGGAGCTTCAAACTACCTACCGCGACGACGAGCGTAGCGAGGAGGAGCTTCAAACTACCTATCGCGACGACGAGCGAAGCGAGGAGGAGCTACAAACTACCTATTGCGATGACGAGTGAAGCGAGGAGGAGCTTCAAACAACCTATCGCGACGACGATCAAACTACCCATTGCTACGTTTACAATGTTATACTAATGCGACGTTTTTTAATTGGCTTTAGCTAATCTAACCTAACTTCAACACCACTAACCTTTTTTTACCTAACAACTGAATATTTTCGGGAACCTTGAATAAAATAGACACTCTTTGAAGAAACATAACAAAATGGCCGCCATGCAAAATTAAAAGGCGCACACTATCGAAACTAATAGAGGCAAGCATAGCGTGTTTGGACTCATGTTACAGAGAACAACGGAGGCTTTCTTACAGTCTTAAAATAATTCAAAGATGGCGGATTCAAAATGGCGCCCGATTTTATAGTAACTCGGATTCGGCTGATATTTTATATTTGGGGGTTTTAAAGGATGCTGATTTCAAATTTTGACCTTTTACTTGACTGACAGCATTTTTCAAGATGGCCGCCATGCAAAGTCAAGCGCATTATCATTTTCTTTGAAAAATACCGTCGTTTTGTACTTGTACTTGCAAAATTTAAAGTTTAGCACAAAGTATAAGACTTTTATAAATACAACAGCCACGATAACGTCCTCGCGGGCCGCACGCGGCCCGCGCACGGAGGAAAATACTAGTCATAATATATAAAGTTCGTTACCCACTCACTCACTCACTCACTGACTGACATTTTTGATCTCAGCTCCTGGAAGTGGTGGAAAAAAACCGAGTATGAGGTTGTATAGAGATGGGTCACGTGACCACCAGAAAAAGCTGACATCAGCAAAAAGTCGTCTCCTTGATGGAACTGGTCAACGGCTCTCGGAAACTACAAGTCGGATGGGTGACCTGTTTTAACTAAAGTTGTAGTAAACCTTGGGACGCTTGGAGAGAAATAAAAAAAAATGGGGGTTGCCATACAAAAAAATAAAAATTCCATACAAAATTGAAACGCTTATAAATCGGAAACGGTAAGAGGTAGGTGGGGTGTGTTCGACCAAATGTCATAGAGGAGGATAGGCGCTTTCGGATGGTCGTCATGAAAATCCAAGATGGCGGATCCAAGATGGCGGCCATTTTGAAAGTTGGTCCGATCCGGCTGATTTTTTGCATCGGGGGGTTTTTGGGGTCCCTGATTCGATATTTGAAAAAATATTTTGGATCCCGCCATTTTTAAAGATGGCTGCCATACAAATTTTTTTTTTCATTTTTGGCTCATTGTTTCTCGATACCTATGGGAAATTTTGAACTTTTTTTTTTAAATTTGTATGAATGTGGACAATCGAAATTCAAAACATTTCATGACCTGGTCTTCCGACCTTCCATCATCGTGACCATCAACTGCCTGGCTAAACGATGTGAGATGGGTCATATGCGTTCTCAGGAATGTCATAGCAAACCCTGGGACGATTTTAGAGAAAATAAAAAAAATTCAAAATGGCGGAAAAAAAAATCACCCATACAAATTTAAACCGGAAATGACGCCGAAACCATGATACTTTAGTATAAAGAGCTCGAACTAATATTGTTTGGAGGCCGGAAGGGAAGATATCAAAAAAAAATTTTTTTCAAAATGGCGGAAATTTCGGTCATGGCGGAAAAAAAAGTTTCTCCGATCCGGATGAAAATCGATATCTGAGGGTCCCCAAGGATGCTGATCAACATTCTAAAATCAAATTTTGACATTCGCCATTTTTCAATAGGGTTGCCATACAAAGGTGATTTTATCGAAATATGAACTTTCCTTTTTTACGCCTCCAATATGAATGTCATAAAAAAGTTGTTTCTAGGGATAGAGTAACGATGTACAAAGGAACAAAACAGTATACTAATGAAATTGTTTTTTTTGAAGATGGCGGATGGAGATGTATTGACTTACAGAAAAAGTTATCCGATCCGGATGAAAATCGATATCTAAGACTCCCCTTAGATACTCAGTAAGAATATGGGAAAAAAATTTGATTCCGCCATTTTGAAAAATTTCATACATTTTACCGAACTTTTTTATGGATCTCCAATCCGTATGAAAATTGATATCTGAGTGTCCCCAAGGATACTGATTAACATGCTTTAGATTCTTTTAGAAATCCACCGTTTTTCAAAATGGCTGCCATACATATTGTCAAAACCACCAATGCGACGACGAGCGAAGCGAGGAGGAGCTTCAAACTACCTATCGCGACGACGAGCGAAGCGAGGAGGAGCTTCAAACTATCTACCGCGACGACGAGCGAAGCGAGGAGGAGCTTCAAACTACCTATCGCGACGACGAGCGAAGCGAGGAGGAGCTTCAAACTACCTACAGCGACGACGAGCGAAGCGAGGAGGAGCTTCAAACTACCTACTGCGACGACGAGCGAAGCGAGGAGGAGCTTCAAACTACCTATCGCGACGACGAGCGAAGCGAGGAGGAGCTTCTTTACGCGACGACGAGCGAAGCGAAAGGAGCTTCAAACTACCTATTGCGATGACGAGTGAAGCGAGGAGGAGCTTCAAACTACCTATCGCGACGACGGTCAAACTACCCATTGCTACGTTTACAATGTTTTACTAATGCGACGTTTTTTAATTGGCTTTAGCTAATCTAACCTAACTTCAACACTAACCTTTTTTTACCTAACAACTGAATATTTTCGGGAACCTTGAATAAAATAGACACTCTTTGAAGAAACATAACAAAATGGCCGCCATGCAAAATTAAAAGGCGCACACTATCGAAACTAATAGAGGCAAGCATAGCGTGTTTGGACTCATGTTACAGAGAACAACGGAGGCTTTCTTACAGTCTTAAAATAATTCAAAGATGGCGGATTCAAAATGGCGCCCGATTTTATAGTAACTCGGATTCGGCTGATATTTTATATTTGGGGGTTTTAAAGGATGCTGATTTCAAATTTTGACCTTTTACTTGACTGACAGCATTTTTCAAGATGGCCGCCATGCAAAGTCAAGCGCATTATCATTTTCTTTGAAAAATACCGTCGTTTTGTACTTGTACTTGCAAAATTTAAAGTTTAGCACAAAGTATAACATTTTTATAAATACAACAGCCACGAAAACGTCCTCGCGGGCCGCACGCGGCCCGCGCACGGAGGAAAATACTAGTTATAATATATAAAGTTCGTTACCCACTCACTCACTCACTCACTGACTGACATTTTTGTTCCCGAGCTCCTGGAAGTGGTGGAGAAAAACCGAGTAAGAGGTTGTATAGAGATCGGTCACGTGACAACCAGAAAAATCTGACATCAGCAAAAAGTCGTCTCCTTGATGGAACCGGTCAACGGCTCTCGGAAACTACAAGTCGGATGGGTGACCTGTTCTAACTAAAGTTGTAGTAAACCCTGGGACGCTTGGAGAGAAATAAAAAAAAATAGGGGTTGCCATACAAAAAAATAAAAATTCCATACAAAATTGAAACGCTTATAAATCGGAAACGGTAAGAGGTAGGTGGGGTGTGTTCGACCAAATGTCATAGAGGAGGATGGGCGCTTTCGGATGGTCGTCATGAAAATCCAAGATGGCGGATCCAAGATGGCGGCCATTTTGAAAGTTGGTCCGATCGGGCTGATTTTTTGCATCGGGGGGTTTTCGGGGTCCCTGATTCGATATTTGAAAAAATATTCTGGATCCCGCCATTTTTAAAGATGGCTGCCATACAAATTTTTTTTTTCATTTTTGGCTCATTGTTTCTCGATACCTATGGGAAATTTTGAACTTTTTTTTTAAAATTTGTATGCAAATGGACAATCGAAATTCAAAACATTTCATGACCTGGTCTTCCGACCTTCCATCATCGTGACCATCAACGGCCTGGCTAAACGATGTGAGATGGGTCATATGCGTTCTCAGGAATGTCATAGCAAACCCTGGGACGATTTTAGAGAAAATAAAAAAAATTCAAAATGGCGGAAAAAAAAATCTTCCATACAAATTTAAACCGGAAATGACGTCGAAACCATAATACTTTAGTATAAAGAGCTCAAACTAATTATGTTTGGAGGCCAAAAGGGAAAAGAACACCAAATTTTTTTTTTCAAAATGGCGGAAATTTTGGTCGTGGCGGAAAAAAAAAATTCTCCGATCCGGATCAAAATCGATATCTGATGGTCCCCAAGGATGCTGATCAACATTCTAAAATCAAATTTTGACATGCGCCATTTTTCAATAGGGTTGCCATACAAAGGTGATTTTAACGAAATATGAACTTTCCTTTTTTACGCCTCCAATATGAATGTAATAGAAAAGTTGTTTCTGGGGATCGAGTAAGATGTATAAAGGAACAAAACAGAACACAAATGAAATTGATTTTTTCAAGATGGCGGATGGAGACGTATCGACTTATAGAAAAAGTTATCCGATCCGGATGAAAATCGATATCTAAGACTCCCCCTAGATACTTAGCAAGAATATGGGGAAAAAATTTTGATTCCGCTATTTTGAAAAATTTCATTCATTTTACCGAACTATTTTATGGATCTCCAATCCATATGAAAATTGATATCTGAGTGTCCCCAAGGATACTGATTAACATGCTTTAGCTTCTTTTAGACATCCACCGTTTTTCAAAATGGCTGCCATACATATTTTCAAAACCACCAATGCGACGACGAGCGAAGCGAGGAGGAGCTTCAAACTACCTACCGCGACGACGAGCGAAGCGAGGAGGAGCTTCAAACTACCTACCGCGACGACGAGCGAAGCGAGGAGGAGCTTCAAACTACCTACCGCGACGACGAGCGAAGCGAGGAGGAGCTTCAAACTACCTATCGCGACGACGAGTGAAGCGAGGAGGAGCTTCAAACTACCTAACGCGACGACGAGCGAAGCGAGGAGGAGCTTCAAACTACCTACCGCGACGACGAGCGAAGCGAGGAGGAGCTTCAAACTACCTACCGCGACGACGAGCGAAGCGAGGAGGAGCTTCAAACTACCTACCGCGACGACGAGCGAAGCGAGGAGGAGCTTCAAACTACCTACCGCGACGACGAGCGTAGCGAGGAGGAGCTTCAAACTACCTATCGCGCCGACGAGCGAAGCGAGGAGGAGCTACAAACTACCTATTGCGATGACGAGTGAAGCGAGGAGGAGCTTCAAACTACCTATTGCGACGACGATCAAACTACCCATTGCTACGTTTACAATGTTTTACTAATGCGACGTTTTTTAATTGGCTTTAGCTAATCTAACCTAACTTCAACACCACTAACCTTTTTTTACCTAACAACTGAATATTTTCGGGAACCTTGAATAAAATAGACACTCTTTGAAGAAACATAACAAAATGGCCGCCATGCAAAATTAAAAGGCGCACACTATCGAAACTAATAGTGGCAAGCATAGCGTGTTTGGACTCATGTTACAGAGAACAACGGAAGCTTTCTTACAGTCTTAAAATAATTCAAAGATGGCGGATTCAAAATGACGCCCGATTTTATAGTAACTCGGATTCGGCTGATATTTTATATTTGGGGGTTTTAAAGGATGCTGATTTCAAATTTTGACCTTTTACTTGACTGACAGCATTTTTCAAGATGGCCGCCATGCAAAGTCAAGCGCATTATCATTTTCTTTGAAAAATACCGTCGTTTTGTACTTGTACTTGCAAAATTTAAAGTTTAGCACAGAGTATAAGACTTTTATAAATACAACAGCCACGATAACGTCCTCGCGGGCCGCACGCGGCCCGCGCACGGAGGAAAATACTAGTATAATATATAAAGTTCGTTACCCACTCACTCACTCACTCACTCATGATTGACATTTTTGTTCCCGAACTCCTAGAAGTGGTGGAGAAAAACCGAGTATGAGGTTGTATAGAGGTCGGTCACGTGACAACCAGAAAAATCTGACATCAGCAAAAAGTCGTCTCCTTGATGGAACCGGTCAACGGCTCTCGGAAACTACAAGTCGGATGGGTGACCTGTTTTAACTAAAGTTGTAGTAAACCTTGGGGCGCTTGGAGAGAAATAAAAAAAAATGGGGGTTGCCATACAAAAAAATAAAAATTCCATACAAAATTGAAACGCTTATAAATCGGAAACGGTAAGAGGTAGGTGGGGTGTGTTCGACCAAATGTCATAGAGGAGGATGGGCGCTTTCGGATGGTCGTCATGAAAATCCAAGATGGCGGATCCAAGATGGCGGCCATTTTGAAAGTTGGTCCGATCGGGCTGATTTTTTGCATCGGGGGGTTTTTGGGGCCCCTGATTCCATATTTGAAAAAATATTTTGGATTTCGCCATTTTTAAAGATGGCTGCCATACAAATTTTTTTTTTAATTTTTGGCTCATTGTTTCTCGATACCTATGGGAAATTTTGAACTTTTTTTTTTAAATTTGTATCTAAGTTGACAATCGAAATTCAAAACATTTCACGACCTGGTCTTCCGACCTTCCATCATCGTGACCATCAACGGCCTGGCTAAACGATATGAGATGGGTCATATGCGTTCTCAGGAATGTCATAGCAAACCCTGGGATGATTTTAGAGAAAATAAAAAAAATTCAAAATGGCGGAAAAAAAAATCGCCCATACAAATTTAAACCGGAAATGACGCCGAAACCATGATACTTTAGTATAAAGAGCTCGAACTAATATTGTTTGGAGGCCGGAAGGAAAGAAATGACAAATTTTTTTTTTTCAAAATGGCGGAAATTTCGGTCTTGGCGGGAAAAAAAGTTTCTCCGATCCGGATGAAAATCGATATCTGGGGGTCCCCAAGAATGCTGATCAACATTCTAAAATCAAATTTTGACATGCGCCATTTTTTAATAGGGTTGCCATACAAAGGTGATTTTAACGAAATATGAACTTTCCTTTTTTACGCCTCCAATATGAATGTAATAGAAAAGGTGTTTCTTGGGATCGAGTATAGATGTGTAAAGGAACAAAACAGAATACTAATGAAATTGATTTTTTTCAAGATGGCGGACGGAGACGTATCAACTTAAAAAAAAGTGATCCGATCCGGATGAAAATCGATATCTAAGACTCCCCTTAGATACTCAGTAAGAATATGGGAAAAAATTTTGATTCCGCCATTTTGAAAAATTTAATTCATTTTACCGAACTTTTTTATGGATCTCCAATCCGTATGAAAATTGATATCTGAGTGTCCCCAAGGATACTGATTAACATGCTTTAGCTTCTTTTAGACATCCACCGTTTTTCAAAATGGCTGCCATACATATTTTCAAAACCACCAATGCGACGACGAGCGAAGCGAGGAGGAGCTTCAAACTACCTATCGCGACGACGAGCGAAGCGAGGAGGAGCTTCAAACTACCTACCGCGACGACGAGCGAAGCGAGGAGGAGCTTCAAACTACCTACCGCGACGACGAGCGAAGCGAGGAGGAGCTTCAAACTACCTACCGCGACGACGAGCGAAGCGAGGAGGAGCTTCAAACTACCTACCGCGACGACGAGCGTAGCGAGGAGGAGCTTCAAACTACCTACCGCGACGACGAGCGAAGCGAGGAGGAGCTTCAAACTACCTACCGCGACGACGAGCGAAGCGAGGAGGAGCTTCAAACTACCTACCGCGACGACGAGCGTAGCGAGGAGGAGCTTCAAACTACCTATCGCGACGACGAGCGAAGCGAGGAGGAGCTACAAACTACCTATTGCGATGACGAGTGAAGCGAGGAGGAGCTTCAAACTACCTATCGCGACGACGATCAAACTACCCATTGCTACGTTAACAATGTTTTACTAATGCGACGTTTTTTAATTGGCTTTAGCTAATCTAACCTAACTTCAACACCACTAACCTTTTTTTACCTAACAACTGAATATTTTCGGGAACCTTGAATAAAATAGACACTCTTTGAAGAAACATAACAAAATGGCCGCCATGCAAAATTAAAAGGCGCACACTATCGAAACTAATAGAGGCAAGCATAGCGTGTTTGGCCTCATGTTAAAGAGAACAACGGAGGCTTTCTTACAGTCTTTAAATAATTCAAAGATGGCGGATTCAAAATGGCGCCCGATTTTATAGTAACTCAGATTCGGCTGATATTTTATATTTGGGAGTTTTGAAGGATGCTAATTTCAAATTTTGAACTTTTACTTGACTGACAGCATTTTTCAAGATGGCCGCCATGCAAAGTCAAGCGCATTATCATTTTCTTTGAAAAATACCGCTGTTTTGTACTAATACTTGCAAAATTACAAGTTTAAACTAAAGTATAACATTTTTATAAATACAACAGCCACGATAACGTCCTCGCGGGCCGCACGCGGCCCGCGCACGGAGGAAAATACTAGTCATAATATATAAAGCTCCTCACCCACTCACTCACTCACTCACTGACTGACATTTTTGATCTCAGCTCCTGGAAGTGGTGGAGAAAAACCGAGTATGAGGTTGCATAGAGATGGGTCACGTGACCACCAGAAAAAGCTGACATCAGCAAAAAGTCGTCTCCTTGATGGAACCGGTCAACGGCTCTCGGAAACTACAAGTCGGATGGGTGACCTGTTTTAACTAAAGTTGTAGTAAACCTTGGGACGCTTGGAGAGAAATAAAAAAAAATGGGGGTTGCCATACAAAAAAACAAAAATTCCATACAAAATTGAAACGCTTATAAATCGGAAACGGTAAAAGGTAGGTGGGGTGTGTTCGACCAAATGTCATAGAGGAAGATGGGCGCTTTCGGATGGTCGTCATGAAAATCCAAGATGGCGGATCCAAGATGGCGGCCATTTTGAAAGTTGGTCCGATCGGGCTGATTTTTTGCATCGGGGGGTTTTTGGGGTCCCTGATTCGATATTTGAAAAAAATTTTTGGATCCCGCCATTTTTAAAGCTGGCTGCCATACAAATTTTTTTTTTCATTTTTGGCTCATTGTTTCTCGATACCTATGGGAAATTTTGAACTTTTTTTTTTAAATTTGTATGAAAGTGGACAGTCGAAATTCAAAACATTTCATGACCTGGTCTTCCGACCTTCCATCATCGTGACCATTAACGGCCTGGCTAAACGATATGAGATGGGTCATATGCGTTCTCAGGAATGTCATAGCAAACCCTGGGACGATTTTAGAGAAAATAAAAAAAATTCAAAATGGCGGAAAAAAAAATCGCCCATACAAATTTAAACCGGAAATGACGTCGAAACCATGATACTTTAGTATAAAGATTTCGAACTAATATTGTTTGGAGGCCGAAAGGGAAAATAACACCAAATTTTTTTTTTCAAAATGGCGGAAATTTTGGTCATGGCAGAAAAAAAAAATTCTCCGATCCGGATCAAAATCGATATCTGACGGTCCCCAAGGATGCTGATCAACATTCTAAAATCAAATTTTGACATGCGCCATTTTTTAATAGGGGTGCCATACAAAGGTGATTTTAACGAAATATGAACTTTCCTTTTTTACGCCTCCAATATGAATGTAATAGAAAAGTTGTTTCTGGGGATCGAGTAAAGATGTATAAAGGAACAAAACAGAACACAAATGAAATAGATTTTTTCAAGATGGCGGATGGAGACGTATCGACTTATAGAAAATGTTATCCGATCCGGATGAAAATCGATATCTAAGACTCCCCCTAGATACTTAGCAAGAATATGGGGAAAAAATTTTGATTCCGCCATTTTGAAAAATTTCATATTTTTTACTGAACTTTGTTATGGATCTCCAATCCGTATGAAAATTGATATCTGAGTATCCGCAAGGATACTGATTAACATGCTTTAGCTTCTTTTAGACATCCACCGTTTTTCAAAATGGCTGCAATACATATTTTCAAAACCACCAATGCGACGACGAGCGAAGCAAGGAGGAGCTTCAAACTACTTATCGCGACGACGAGCGAAGCGAGGAGGAGCTTCAAACTACCTACCGCGACGACGAGCGAAGCGAGGAGGAGCTTCAAACTACCTACCGCGACGACGAGCGAAGCGAGGAGGAGCTTCAAACTACCTACCGCGACGACGAGCGAAGCGAGGAGGAGCTTCAAACTACCTACCGCGACGACGAGCGTAGCGAGGAGGAGCTTCAAACTACCTATCGCGACGACGAGCGAAGCGAGGAGGAGCTACAAACTACCTATTGCGATGACGAGTGAAGCGAGGAGGAGCTTCAAACTACCTATCGCGACGACGATCAAACTACCCATTGCTACGTTTACAATGTTTTACTAATGCGACGTTTTTTAATTCGCTTTAGCTAATCTAACCTAACTTCAACACCACTAACCTTTTTTTACCTAACAACTGAATATTTTCGGGAACCTTGAATAAAATAGACACTCTTTGAAGAAACATAACAAAATGACCGCCATGCAAAATTAAAAGGCGCACACTATCGAAACTAATAGAGGCAAGCATAGCGTGTTTGGACTCATGTTACAGAGAACAACGGAGGCTTTCTTACAGTCTTAAAATAATTCAAAGATGGCGGATTCAAAATGGCGCCCGATTTTATAGTAACTCGGATTCGGCTGATATTTTATATTTGGGGGTTTTATAGGATGCTGACTTCAATTTTTGACCTTTTATTTGACTGACAGCATTTTTCAAGATGGCCGCCATGCAAAGTCAAGCGCATTATCATTTTCTTTGAAAAATACCGTCGTTTTGTACTTGTACTTGCAAAATTTAAAGTTTAGCACAAAGTATAAGACTTTTATAAATACAACAGCCACAATAACGTCCTCGCGGGCCGCACGCGGCCCGCGCACAGAGCAAAATACTAGTTGTATAAATAAACACTAATGAAAATCAAATTAAAGTAGCCTCTAGGCAGAGCATTGCTGCTGCTATGAGCATACCATCATTACCTATAATGAGCTTTTTAGTAGATTTATTGCGCCAGTATAAGTGCGTGGTTGTAAAGTAAAATAAAGTATGAACAATAAAAGCGCGAGCGAAGCAAGCGCGAAAATTTTTGTATTTGCCACCAGGGGCGGATCCAGGGTTTCAATTTGGGGAGGCCGTTCAGCCATGATTCGGAGCTAGGGTAACGATATACTACTATTAGGTATATACTTATGCTAGGGCTATAATTTTAACAGTGCGAGCACAGCGATCTACAAAAATCAGCGTTAAGACTGTAGATATGAACGCCACTGTAATTGGAGGAACGTATACCATAAAAACGCAAGAGCAAAGCGAGCGCGAAAATGGGTAGTAAATTTGCCAAATCAAAAAAACAGCAGGGAAGCTTGTGTGAGCGAAGCGAGCGCGAAAAATCCGTGCGTTTGGACAGTAGAAATGAACGCCACTGTAGTAGCAGGGGTACCTATACTAATAAGAAAAGCGCAAGAAAATTTTTGAAACATATGTTTGCTGTGGAAATGAACGCCTTTGTCATAGGATGATAATAAATAAACATATACTAAAAAGAAAAGCGCAAGCGAAGCGAGCCCGAAAATTTTTGAAACATGTTCTGGTAGATTTCAGAAAAATACGTTTGTAATGGGTAGTAATTTTGGTTAATCAGAAAAACAGGAAAGCTCGTAAAACGGCAACGCCAGCGGAGTGAGCGCGATAAATCAGAGAGTTTGGATTGTAGAAATGAACGCCACTGTAATAATATTAAAAGAAAAGCGAGTGCGAATAATTTTTAAACATGTCCTGGTAGAGTTCAGAAAAACAAGGTATGCTGTTTAGAAATGCACCTGAATTGACTCGAAAGGCCTACATAAGGAACGCAACGCAAGTGCGCCCCCGCCCGACGCGACGTGCAGCCGTATCTCAAAAGGGGCCAACAAAATTATATTATTCAGCTAATTTTTTCGCATCTGCTGATATTTTGGCGCCCCTTCACCTCTGGCGCCTAGAGCGACCGCTCGCGCTGCTCTACCCTTGGTCCGGCGCTGTGTCGCAGGAATAGAACCCGCCACCTCCGTGTTTGCAGAAATGAGCTGCTCAATCCCACCATAGAGTCTGTCAAATGTCAAGTATGAAAGGCAGCAATATACATTTAGCTGCTCTTCTTATTAGTGCTGTTAATTATAACAAGAACTCCGCTTTCATCAAACACTATAACTTAAAACAATTAAATATTTTTATATGAAATAGGTAGAAGTGTGGGAAGTAGTGGACAAAGGCAGAACGAAAAAGAAACCCCCGCTGGGACTGAAGCTAGAGAACCAAACTACCGCTGCAGCTGCAGAGGAAGCTTTGGAAACACCGGTTTTAGATGCTACATTTCTGGATGTGTACAAAAACGCTACTGGCGTTATATTGATGTTGGATATTACTAAGCCATGGTAATTTATTGTTTCATCTGCCTTATTCTATCAACTAGCTGACCTGCACCCCTATTCCCAACCTATCGGAAACGTTTCGATTCGAAATCTACACTCTCCGTCTCTTTCATTCTAAATGTAGATGAAGAAGATGGAGAGTGTAGATTTCGAATCGAAAGGTTTTCGATAGTTTGGGGATAGGGGTGCTGCCCCGGCTTCGGACGGGTTAAATTAGTTTTAAGTTCTAACTCTGTTTATGGGTAAGAGAGAAAGGAAACGTACAAAAATAGGGGAAAAACATCAACTATTTTTTTAATCTTCCCTTCGACAGGCTGACTATAATTTTTATTTTTTTTTTAATTAAAATTGATACATAAATATTAATTATAATATGCGACCAAAAAACTCTTGAATAAAAATTATATCCTTATTGCTTGGGCAACCCGCACTTGGCCGTTTTAGAAAACAAAAGTATCCTAAAGTTTGTGGACATTTTTTTCACACAGCGCCATCTAGCCGTAAACTAAGCATAGCTTGTACTATGGGAACCAGATAACTGATACTATACTTATATACTCCTTTGTTTGTAATACATACATAGAATACTATATAACACCCAGACACAGAACAAACATCTATGTTCATCACACAAAATATGTTTGTCCTGGGTAGGAATCAAACTCACAGCCCTCGGTTCAGAAGGCAGGGCTACTACCAACTGAGCTATGGTGCCCGCCAATGTCATTGTTATTCTGCATAATCAGCCATAACCATTCCAAATTTCAGCAAAATCCGTTCACAGACAGACAGAAAATTCAAGGAAAAAATGGTTTCTAGGTATTTCTGTATCGATTAGAAGCGCAATACTGTCAACATTTTTCAAAAATATTCAATATACAGATTTAGCCCAGTTACAGTTTTATTAGATGTAGTATTGATTAGGCTATTGGCAAAACTAAATAATTACCTTGTTTTTAACACAGGACCTTTGACTACGTAGTGAAAGAATTATCCCAAGTGCCTGCCGACTTGCCTGTTGTCGTCCTAGGAAACCACTGTGACATGCAGCACCATAGACAAGTGCATCCCCATCATATTGAGCAGGCGCTGTACAATGCTAAGTTAAATAGGTAGGCAAGTTTAATAATTATCTTAAAACTCGTATAACGTAAGTATAAAAAATATCCTATGTGTTGATCCAGCATTATACATAATAAACAATCTGTATTCCAATAAAAAAAAACCAGTATTAGTTCAGTATTTAGTTACAGAGATTAATGCTAACACACCCACACACTATCACTTTTATAATATTAGTCTTTTGTGGCAGTAAAATTCATGCATAAATAAAGGAAGAAACTGGGCATATGGTGCTAAAGAATCCTTGGATTTTAATAAACTGAGGGAAATTTGCACTCAACAGCTTATTTTTTACTAGTTTCACATCACAACCTTTTTATCATTTCAATAGCCATAATGACGACGTCCAAATAACTCTTATAAATATTGCCATCGCGAACTTATAATTATGTCAATGGTTATGACCAAACTCTTTGAGTCATTGATCACGCAGCGCGATTTTTAAACAAAAGACATATTGTTAAAGAAAGTTGTAAAAGCACCTCTTTGGATTATTTGAGGTCTTGAACTTGAAGTATAATTTTTAGGGTCGTTCCTTTTTTCCCCACCAGCTCTGTCCCCCTAGTGGAGATAAAGGAAAGTGTGAAGTTTTATCATCACTTTAATGTTGTTGCCAAAGGTGTGCCCATTACAGCATTAAAAAAATTGTGAGCACATTTAGCAAAATGTGTAATTTGGCAGAACCGCGCCAGTGCGCTATGCGGAGTCATCGATGAGGAATGGGTTTGGGTTGCGGTTGCTTCACAAGTTCTTCAGCGTGCCGTTCCTGCGACTGCAGAGGACCAGCCTGCTGGAACAGCTGCAGAGGAACCAGAAGGACATGGAGGAAACCGAACAAGAGCTTGATGATTTCCAAGTGAGCACGAACGAACGAAGTTATACTTTATATGATTCTCTCCTCACGACTTCTGAAATCATATCAGAAAGTAAACATTATTTCATTATTAAAATCTATCTAAAGAGTTAACCTAGCTACTACAATTTGTGGTTTTGAGTTCATACAAAAATCTCATAGAAAAAACGGATGTTCAGTTTTCCCAAATTTGATAGCTTTCCGGGACACTGTTTCACCCCTTATTCTTTCCATAAAAATCAAAATACTGAGCAAAAACTAACTATATACATCGGTCAAGCGATGCCCTGAGCAACGAAGAGCATTTAACTTTTATTTATATTGAATAAATATTATTACATATTTTAATTTCATGACTGAGTAGGTATTACACAGGTATGCCATATCTATTTTGTGCCACAGTTTAACGATCAAACTGGATGTTGATTTATTTACAAATACAAAGAATACAAATAGTTTATTGTAAAACAGTAATTATGTTACATAATAAAAGTGAGCTCTGCCTTTTGCTTTAGTTATTAAACTGTGTTGCAAAAGGCAGGGTCTTCCTATAAATGATCTAGAACTAGTTTTACAATAGTAGACCGTATTATAGCTATAAACTAAAACTGAAAAATGTATATCGTTAAACATCTTAGCCTAAATCTAAAGAAAAACAGAAACTGATCTTATGAGTACAGTCTATTAAAGTAGGTTAAGAGTAGATAGGGGCAAGGTCCATCAAGCATTTTTATAATTTGGAACTGTTATTTTGCACACATTATATTTCAGAATTTCCGCACCCTTCCCGTTTAGGGGAACAACCCAATTTACAGGAGATTTAGTTTGAATAGCACCAACCTCATTTCTGAGATTGTGGTTTTCCTGAACAGGAATTTTAATTTTGAATCATTGGTATAGCTTGGAAGAAATAAACGGCTTTGTTTATGCGATAAGGCCGCCCGTTGTTGTACCATTATTTGTGTTGTGTCATGTGAAATAATGTGTTATTGTATTGTATTCCGTATTGTTGCAGAATTCGGAAGAGTCCCAGTACAATTTGTTCGTGGACCGGCTGGTGAACAAGCGCAAGCAAGCCGGCGAGCCGCGGCCCGCGGACCGCACGCCCAGCATCGTGCTCGGCGCGGGGAAGCCGATCGTGCCGCCTAACGTCGATGTCAACCCTCTGGTACCACTTTTTAATGAGAAAGAAAGACTTGACGAGCTAGTCGTTCACCTGATGTTAAGCGACGCGGCCGCCCATTACAGTTGCATTGTCACTCGGAACTATAGAATAATAAAGTTCCGCGTGACACTGCACTGCGCAGGTCATCCTGAGACACCACACAGTCTAGTAACCAGATTACTAGACTGTGAGATCAGGTCATAAAGTCTCGTTTGCCCAGTAATATCACTAGCTACAATGCCCTTTAAACCGGAACACAGTAGTGCTTGCACACTACTGCTTGGCGGCGGAATAACTGGCAAAGCAGTGTATTATAATAATAACGACGACGATCACATACATAGATCCTGAACCGTAACTAGCCGCAAACATGTGCGTCTGTCCGTTTAAAAAAACTACAAATTACCACTTTAGTAAATGATTAACTCTTGATCTAACAGTTACTTGATACTTCAAACTTCTGAATATTTCTATTGTAATAATAATCATTCACCAACCCAAATTTTGTCCCCACCGATCAATCTTCGCCGTTTATTTTATTTATCCACGCGACTGCCAAATTGTAGCACCCCAGCAACAGTTATTATGAAGTGAAGTTGACGATAATTTCTCTACGCAGCCCGATTCACTATCCACCGGAAATGTAAATTCTAGACTATTTGTATTTCATCTCCACGGTTTAAAACACTTTAAGGCTATGCCGACAATGGGCGATTTTAGGATTCCTATTACGATTAATAGTCGACGCGGCACCCGTTTGACGTCTGTTACATTTTACAGCTGGCGCAATCGTTGAACCTGACGACGCCGACGCCGCCCAAAGCGGAGAACCCACAAGTCAAACAAAACCAATATGTCAGTGCAGAATTGATCAATCCGAAGCATTCCGTTAGCACGGAGATGACGCCTCCTCGACTGCCTCACCATGAAAGGTACACCAACTTTCCGTAAGTAATTATCTTTCTGTTTGCACCATCATTATTTTTTTAGATAGTTTAGTCAGAAATCTCGACTACTGCAACTGCTACTATAACGAATGCAACACCGCATATATCACTTTTACTTAAAACCAATGAATAATAACTCGTTTTTATATAAATTCGCCAGTATCCCAACTACTCCGTCCGGCAATAACATATCTGCATCGTCCGGAGCGCTGGATGAGTTCTACGCGGGAACGCTGGACAGCAGTTTCCTGGACGACCTCACGCCCATGCCCAATGTCAACCAAGAACCAGACAACGAGAGTGACAGGTTCGATACTTATTACTTTTACATCATCTTGTTTATAGCATTCTTGTTACACGATTTTACAGGATACTTCTATAACAGTGTGTATGTCAAACAAATGTGGTTCACCAACTAGGTACTTTTGTTAAACATTCAAATTAAATGTTAATTTAAAAACACTACCAACTTCATTAATCCCCAATATCGAAAAATTAGATATGTAAGTTTAATGCATAGATATTTTTGTAATTTGCTCTTATTTGTATAATATTAAGAGGTCATATTTGCCTGATCTTATCAGCCGTTTCCGATATGTTTAATCACAGTTCCCTTGTATGGATTGTGGTCATTAATACAAAGATGCTTCAGATTCGATGCCAGATATTATAAGTAATAACGCCTAACGATCAGATACATAAACCCTGGACCCTAACTAGGATTCCCTGTATCTAGGGACCCAGGAACTATGAGGACTATGGTACCACAACCACCAGGTTATTTAAGGTTGCTGGAGGAGAGCCTTTTTTTCTCCTTCTCCCTGCAAATAGAGCTTTCAGTAGTTTGTGGTTCTTCTTTAATGTATATTTATGTTGTTTCCAGCGATGACGACACCACAAGGAATCCAAAAGTGATAGTAGATCAAGATGAATTAGACATAGATGTTGAAGTCAGCTCGCCTGCCACACTGCAGGTGCTCAAGCCAGCAGAGGTCGGCGCGCGATCGTCGCCGGGAGACATCGACAGGCTTATGAGCGTCACTTCACTTAGCCGTAACACCAATATACCCAACCGCCCGATTTTTGAGAGGCGCAGTATAGACTTGTCTATGGATAACGATTTTCAACTTTGGGCTGGCGATTCGAGCGCCAGGAGGTCGCCTGAAGGTAATTCATTAATATAATAGTGTAAAATGTGTTGTTTGAATTAGTAAGTAAATTAACCAATGATTTATGTACAGGTGGTGAAGATCCGGATCCAGCACCAAAGGAACCTGAAAAAGTAAATGGTTTTCCTAAGGTTGAGTAGTTTTTTAATGATAGTTTATTAGTACAACCTGCCTTATACATTATGTGTGTTACAGGAGAAGAAAAAATCAAAGAAAAAGTCTAAAGATAAAGATAGAGGTGACTTCAGCGACAAATCTGACCGTAAAGAGAAAAAACATAAAACTAAGAAATCGAAAAGCGAGAGAAAGTCTTCAAATCCCCAACAAGACCTATTGGCTCCTTCGTCAGGAGCGGAGTTTGGAACGACCGAGTTTAATTATGAAGAGTACGATAGTATATGATTTTTTTTTAGTTTTAAGGTACTATTGTCGCAACGAAATGACATTCCATATTGCCATGAAAGTGGATAATGAGATTTTATAAAGTAGCTAGTAACTAAATGTATCAAGCGTGCTGTTTGTGCTGACAACTCTTTTGTGTTTGTTTTTTTAGATAACGGCAATCAGACTGAACAAAAATAATAAATCTAATCTTCATAGTTACCCAAAACGGAACGTAAACTAAATTATGAAGAATATGTTGTATTGTAGCTAAGTTACACAGTTGTCGCCGTTCGGATTCTAAAGCATCTTTCCGTACTCGAAAAGCATTGATTCCATCAGTTTTCATATTCGATCAGCTAGGTGATTATGTAACTTGATTGCAACCAATAGAAACACAAAAATGTATGGATTTGACAGTTACAATACGCAGTTTATGTGCATAGTTACTATGAAAATCTTCATATTCGGAATGAAATTTCTCCTGTTGCATTGCTGTCAAAGTTACGTAATCACCCCGCTGGTATATTTAAGATCAATTTAATATAAGTACTCACCCAAAATAGAGAACCCTGGATAGGATAGAGCATTTCTTCAAAATAGAGAACCCTGGATAGGATAGAGCATTTATTCAAAATAGAGAACCCTGGATAGGATAGAAGCATTTCTTTCATTTGTTCATTAATTTATTTTGCATTATGAATTTCTGGGTCGGGTTTGCTTTTATTATAATATTACTAACCATCGAAATTCTGGTTTGCTACTAACAATATAATTTTATATTAATGAAACATTCCATGTTGAAGCGCAGGGATAGGAAAAGGATAAATGGATGTGCTAAGCAGCACCATTGAGAAAATAATTTACACAATTCAATAATTTTCCCCACCCTTCCCCTTCGACGGTGAGGCTTAAAACCTGATTCTATGTTGATGCTTAAAACTAATGAAACCGTTTATAAAGACTTCACCTGAATCGGTTCAGCGTCCTCCGTTGGTCTTCTACAAGGAGGGAGAAAAAGAATGCTCAAACTGGCCCTTACAGCAGACGGAATTTTCACTTCGGAGCATAATGTACAATGCCCAATATTATTAACCATTTTTCCACAAAATAAAAAGTATTTAATGATTTTGCCGATATGCAACTATGATAATTAATTATGAGAACTATTATTGTAGTTTCTGATATGAAATTGTACTGGTTAATAATTTTTAATAAACAAGCTGGTAACTTTTAGTCAGGTCCATTATTATAATAATAGGCATAAAACCTAAACCATAGGCATAACTACAAAACCTAAACTACAATAAAAATTATTTTATAATTTGACTATTCTGCAAAAGTGAGTGACCATGAATATTGTGTCTACTTAAACGAAGTGTATAGTTAATTGACTATATTGAATAACTTGTTAGAGCCTAATATAAATTTTATCATGTTATCGTTTATGTGCTTGTTATTGTCATAATAAAGGTATATTGCATTCTAGTTGCTTGTTTAATTTGTAAAGCTTCTGCTATCATGGTAAATTTTAGGTAGGCATAGGCATCGGATGATAATTTGATAAATGAGAATAAATAAAAAGCCCCAGAATAGTAAAATGAAACATTACTAAATATTTACGATCTAATGACGTGGATATTTATATAAATAATTTTATAGGTTCTTTTTTAAATCATAGATCGGCATACATTACGGGAGTTATTATTTTACCACGTTCTCACCTGATGGAAAGTGACGACGCGGTCGACAATCGAGCATGCTTGCCTAGAAAACTAGCCTAAACAATACCTAGTATTTGACTAATTGCCGGGTTAACGAATATCTAATTTGACCAATGTCGTTCAACCCTGTTGAAAGTATCAAAATTCCAGTTAATCTTTTGAGGTCTGGTTCTTCTGGAGGATGTTCGATTCGATCGACAAAATAGATGGGATGCTAGCTTTTCAACAAAAGAATTTAATAAATAGAGTATATTCTATTCAAAATGTCAATGTACAACCACATCGATATTTTATTGGTTAGATTATAAAAATTGGACCACCTGTGAGAGAAGTCCACGCAGTAGGCGTAACAATATTACAAACAAAAATCTCTACATAACAGAACTTACCGACATTAGTCAACTTTATTTTATACATACTATGGTACACGATTATTTAACATAATATTCGCCTAATATTATTTATACATTCTATGTATAGTAGATAATTATTTCTCATTTTGTAATAAGTTAATAAAACTATAAAATATTCTCTTCAGTAAAACATTAGGCAATTTTTAAGGCTAATGCAGGTATTGGAAACAATATTTGGTGGATTTCATGGTTTTGTTAAATACAATTTGATTTACCATTGTAAAATAAGTTTAACAAAGCACTTTGTACTTAGTGTTCATTAATTTTTAATTTTCAGATTAAAATGTACTTTTACAAAACTTAAATTTTTGTGTATAAAAGTACAAAAAGTAATAAACACAGAACAAATATAAAAACATAATCAAATTATAAAAATCATCAATGACCATTGTTACAATTGTATTTTTATGGTCGTCAAGGAATTGGTACTTGTTTACATACTTAACCGCACATATTTATAATTTTGGCCACTTTGCTCCATTCAAAAAAATTTTTTGCGTAGGTGCATTATTTGATCGTGTGAGATTCTTTTGTAACTATGTAAAATGCCAAAACCCTTATCCAAAAGTACAACATTTAAAAGGTATTAAAAAAAATTGTAAGCCAATCAACAACAATTTCACAAATAAAAATAATTGGATTCAACTAAAGCTTTCCAACAGTGATGTTTTTACAATATTTTAACAGTAAACATAAATTAGTTACATTAAAAGAACCGGAAGAGAACTCTTTCATACATAATAGGAAATGCACAAATTACAAGAAAAAAATATAACCTACTTTTAGAGCACATTCCCAACAATGGAAAAATAAGTTTGTTTGAATAGCTGCACATAAAATAATTAAAACCATGATTTAAAATACCACTTTATCTTCAATAAATACTATTTGCATTATTGGAAAATTAATAATATATTTAAATATTTATCATTGATTAATTATGTTTCATTCACTTTACACATTTTTGCATACTTTTTTGTTGAAAGTTATCATGAAAATAATGGTTGCTTTTATTTTAATGGTTAAAAATTTAAAATTATAGACTGGAAATAAAGTTTAAAATGTTCTTAAAATTATTATGGCTAAGGAATATGTGCGTGTTTATGTAATTATTGTGATTTAATATATTGCAAAAGGAAATTTCCTTAAATAAAAAGAAACACCAAAATCGGAGCAGAGAGATGATGTTAACGTTCTCCTTGCCGGCTTTTGCCATCGTCAGTGGCTCTTTCAATTCAGGCCTGCCCTAATGTGGCTTGCCATTGGCATACAAAAAGTGCTATCATCTCATCTCATCACATCACATTATACTGCAGTAGAGTTTTGACAATATTATAAGAGTAGCCTACATTGTGTAGGATTGACTTGAGTTATATGGACAAGGCGCTTTCAGCACAAGAGCGCCAAATTACTTCCAGCCGCTGCCGCAGATGGAGATATGAAATGAAGCAACACACAAAAAAACAGCTCCCAATGCGGCTGTGATATAGCTGCTTTAGCTGTGGCTTATGTAAAAATAAAAGCTGAAACAGGCCTCGTGACTTGATTTGACTATAAGACAATAGCACATGCATATCGACTTCTCTTGATATGCAAACCATGTTTTCTTTGGCACCGAGATGCTACAGAGCAGTCGAATATAAAAAACGCTTTCTGCGTCATCACTCGAAAATAATTTCATGCTTTTGTGTGCGACGCGTAGTATATCAAATATTTCAGATTTGTGATGTTTCATAGCAATGCGACACACTATCTAAGATATTTGTTGCACCGATTCCTTAGCCTCTCAGCCTATCCTACTGAAATGTCAACAATATAATTTCTATCAACCATTTTTAACAATATCTAAAGCTTCTAATAATGCATATAGACAATTCATATTCTGGAAATGTAATTTATGAAAAAACAACTTCT
This sequence comes from Ennomos erosarius, assembly GCA_963580505.1. Lineage (NCBI taxonomy): Eukaryota > Metazoa > Arthropoda > Insecta > Lepidoptera > Geometridae > Ennomos > Ennomos erosarius. The sequence continues at coordinate 9,676,498 of OY756978.1, forward strand.
GAAATTAAATCATTGCGAAAAGGAATGTTTAGTTTTTAGCAACTGCAAATATAATGTACGTTCAATTTTTCTAAATAATAACAACACTGCCGCACAAAGAATGTACCATGTGATATATAGCTATCATGTCACACGGCAGATTTGCTTTAACCAGCAGAACACAGAAACGATTTAGGTGCAGCAAACAACCAATCACTTTTCAATAAAATGACGATAAAGTATTATCGAAATAAATAATCATTTTGGCCTAGTTGAAAACACATTTTGGCATTCAAATAAAGACTTAAAACATGAGTATAATCCAACAATGCCTTACTCAATGAATGATTTTACTATGTATATTATATTTATAATTATACTTCTCTTTCTTATTTTCTACCTCATTCTCATAGACTATATCAACTGCAAAATAATATTTAATGCATACCTAGCTTTTTAAATCTTACACCTAACTAAATAATCTTATTTACAACGTTTTATTTTAATTGTTCAATCTTAGATGAAGCATCACCCTAAACTTGTTAACGGAGAATCGTTAAAACTGAGTAACGGTTGTCCATGGCAACAGTTGCGGGGGGGGCGCCGGCGCCGTCAGTCGACCCGCGACGTCTCCGGGAAGGGGTCGTCGAGGTACGTCGGCAGGGCGAGGCCCGCGTGGCTGCGCAGCGACTCGAAGCTGATGTTCTGCTCGACGAACGTGTTGTGCACTTGGTGCGGCGGCTCCTCGCGGTACTGGCCTATCGTCCACGGATCCCTCAGGTCGGGGTTGGGCCGGCGCGCCGCGCTCCCGAACGGCGGCAGGCCGGCCCACTGCGGCTGCGGCGGCGGCGTGTTCAGCAGGGCGGGGACGCTGTCGGGCGGCGGCGCCGGCGCGCCGCCCTCCGCACCGAACGACGGCACGCCCCACCCCATCGCGTCCATGTTACTCGACGGCGCGTTGCACAACTGGTTGAACCTCTCCACTTCCCACTGGTTCGTCATTTCGGGAAGCGCGGTTGGGTTCTGTAAGATATCCGGCGCCTTGGCCACCGGCCGGCCGTACATCTCCTGAGTCCGGCCCGGTATGGCCGGCCGGGAGGGGACGCTGGCGTCGGGGCTGGCCAGGTGGCAGTCCGGCCGCATCATCGGACTGAAGTTACCGATTCCGGGACTTTTCTTGTTGGTGTACGCCACGTTATCGACGCTCGGCCTCGGCGAGTACGGACTTTGGTGTATTCGATCTTGCCGCGACATGGGGCTGTATTGGCCGGGAGTTCTGTTTGGGGTGCTTCTGATAACTTCCGCTTTCATGCCCACCCCGGGGTCAGGTGAGAACGGTTGGTGATGTTTCGGCATCGGGCTGTAGTTGCCGGAGTTCCACGCTCCGGATTTCTGCAGGTCCTGCTTCACCATTTGACTGGTGTCGGGGCTCGGCTGGGCAGAGTACGGACTCGGCTGCGAGGAGTATGGACTGGGCTGCGCCGAGTACGGACTGGGCTGGGCCGAGTACGGACTGGGCTGGGCCGGGCTCGGCTGAGCGGAGTACGGACTTCGTTGTGATGAAAACTGGCCATCCTGCCGCGGCATCGGACTGTAGTTGCCCAAGTTCCAGCTGTTAAGACTCTTTATATCTTGCTTTATAGCATCTGGACTACGTTTATTTTCAAGGGAAGTTGTGGGACTACACTGTTCTATCATTTTACCGTGTTTTAATTTGCTACTATCTAACCTATTTAGAGGACTCGCTTCAGACTTATGAGTAGGAGTAGTTTTGTAGTGAGCCATATTCCAGGAGCTGTTCTTTACGGCTTCCGGTTGAACATCTGGGCTGTTTTGTACTTGACTATCTGGTTTTGGGACGGGACTGAAGCGCGGTGTAGAGGAGTCTGGCCGGGACTGTGGGAGGGGACTTAACAGCTTGGGAGTGGCGTCTCGAGTAGACCGTCTACCTTCTGCTATGGGATTAACTGCTTCTTCTTTGCCAGTCGACAGTTCTATCGACTTGCTGTCAGGTGAAGCTTTTACAGGCGTTTCTGAAGACGATGTATTCTTTTCACTTGGTCCCGAACTGGCAACGCTTTTCGGTTCTTGGAAAAGAAACGAGGAAGAGTCATCCAGAGGTTTTGATTCCACTTTGGAGTCAGATGTTTCCGTTGTGCTCGTACTCGACTCTTTGGTGTCATCCGATTTTGAATCGGCTTCTGTCTTTTTAGCATCTTTGCCTCTCTTGGTCTTTCCGTTGGCTTCTTTTTCTTCCTCTTCTTTGGCTTTGACCTTCTCGGGATCTAAGCTGTTCTTTAGGTCCTGTAACTCTTTACCCGTGTAAAGACGCTTCATGCCCCGCGGCAGCGCGCGACACGAGCTTAGGTTGATCGATTCAATGTTTGTGCATTTGCGGAGTACTTTCTTCACTGGTTCCAAGGACACGGAAGAGCCGCAGAGATTTAGTGTTCTGAAAGAAATAACCCGTAAGTTTAGTATAGTGAACTCGACACTGGCTAAATACGCTGTCGCGTGGAGCGTAACTTGAAATAAATAAAGGTAGTAGATAGATACTTGAGCTTGCTGTGAGGCGAGTCGGCGAGGGCTGCGACGGCGTCGTCCAGCGGACGCACGGCGGAGGCCCACGAGAGGTCGAGCTCGATGAGACTGTGCGACCACTTCTCGCAGATCAGCTCCAAGCACGCGCTGCTCTGTCGCGTCACGTTGCAACCTGGTGATAACACGAGACATATTATAATGACGATACATTATCCTACTTTTGCAAATGATAAATAATAACGTCATGCAGTGTGCTCCGTCACCTGTACGCCACGCGTGTGATCCTGGTCTAATAGGACCGCCCCATATCTTCTTGTGGGGGTAAGAGCTGGCTAAGGGATTATCCAGGGAATGGTAGCAGCCTTCTTCTCGATCACAATCTACTGTTGTCACCAAGACCCCTACTAAGCATAGTAAGCATAGTGATTATTGCAAATATCGTTAATATTCCTACAGCCCGCACTAAGCGTTTCGCATCAAACTTTATAGTGCGAACAGCAAATGAGTGGAATACCTTGCCGTCGTCCTTGTTTCCAGATAACTATAACCTGGGTGTCTTCAAGTCAGGAGTGAACAGGTATCTTCTAGAAAAGCATGCACCACCGTAGGCCGCGTCATCACTTACCATCAGGTGAGACAGTGGTCAAATGCTATGCCTATAAATTGTAAAAAAAAGTGTTCATATTCAGCAGTGAACTTGTTTCAGATGATGAAATGTCATGTATCACTGAGGTCCAGCAGGGGCAGCCGTCACAGATGAGACGCGACTCACCGCCGAGGAACAGGTGCTGCAGGTCCCAGGCGGGCACGCGCACGAGCCCCGAGTCGGTGAGCCGCTGCAGGCCGCGCAGGTCCAGCAGGGGCAGCCGTCACAGATGAGACGCGACTCACCGCCGAGGAACAGGTGCTGCAGGTCCCAGGCGGGCACGCGCACGAGCCCCGAGTCGGTGAGCCGCTGCAGGCCGCGCAGGTCCAGCAGCCGCAGCCGCGTGGCGCCGCGCACGAGCCGCGCGAGCGCCTCGTCGCCGAGCTTGTACTCGCCGATCAGCTCGCTCGCCGCCTCGCCCGCTATCGACAGCTCCTCCAGCTGAGACCACCCGGAACCTTCCATCTGTAAATACATCGCCGATATTGACCTTGCGACACCTGCCGCCGACTTATCATGTCGTGTCAACTTAACACACCGAACACTGAACGCTCATTGGTGGATGACAGCCGATGACCAACACAACGGGCCACCACTTACACTTTATATTATACGCAGAGCAAGGAAAAACAATACGCTTCGGCCCCGCAAAGCGTCGTGACAAGACTGCTAGCGCCTAAGGGTGGGCTGTTTGATCCGTAGTTAACAAATTGTTAATAATTCTAAAAATATATGATCATTAGAATTTTTAACCATTGGTTACCGAAACCGTAGTTCAGGATCAAAAACCCCACCCTTTAGTGTGTCTCATTCTAACAACAATGACAAGCTTTCTCGCGGTGCGTATGCTAGGCGAGCACGTGTCATCCACCAACCCCGCACTTGGGAAGTACGTAAGAATATGTTTTAATACTATCTTCCATTATGAGAAGACCAGAGACCCAGCAGTAAACTTGATGATGCTGTAAAGGCTACCTGTTGTGAAGTGGTTGCAGATGCCAGCACCAGCTGTGAGTTGGCGGCTCGGAAGACGCGCATCTTGGGACAGCCACGCTGTAGAGCCTCGAGAGGGACGGCCGCCGGGTGAGATGTCGCCTGCGCACCCGATATATCCAGCACTTCAAGATTCTGACAGTGCGCCTGCCACCAAAAACAATTATTATGACATTTAACAAACATCGACTCTGCAAAAGGGTGAACCGGATAATTTATACAACGGACTGGCTCATCAGAAACCTTTCGACTTTTGAAACTTGCCCCTGAATCGTATAAAATTAAATAAAGATGAAATGAAGTAAGGAATGATGAGCCATCCCATTAAAAAGAAATAACACACCGCAAAAACCATCTTCATCACAAAAAATCTAATAAGTGCTTGTTCTGTATCTGGGTGTTGAGGGACCATGATCCTCGTAGTTCCTGAGTCCCTAGATACAGGGTGAGTATCCTATTAGGGTCCAGGACCCACCAGGCATTATATTTATATCTACACATAAAATACACTGAATGCTGAATAACAGAACGATGCTCTATCGTTGATTGGTGTTTAAAACTCAAGTACAGATTTCGTTCACAACTTTATTATTTTAAATGGAACCAAAGTCTGGAGGACAGATCCACGCCAAAGTGTAGTTCTGTTGCCTGAAACAGCTGTGTCAATAACAACCCTAGGTTGTGCTCAGGTGCCTAAGAGTTGGGGTGAAAAAAAATAACACCCATCACATACATACTTCATGACTTGGGTATATATAATGTTGGCTGGGGGAAATGCACAATCAATAGGTACACCTCAAGCACACTTCAGTGTCGGGGACACTTTAGAGAATAACGAAAATGAATAAAAGCAGACTCAGGGTCGATTTTTATTAAAACTATAACATACATTCGTAATCTCAGTGTTTATTTATTTATTTTATTTATTTGGTTCACCAACAGTTGATACACAGTTTCGATTACACGGTTTCTAAGTTTAAAAATATTAACTATGTGCGCAACCGATTATAGGCAAGCACAGCGTGCACTATTCTGAGATTAACAAAATTACTATTGTAAGTACTGTTAAGATTCAGTGTTTGTTTAATTGTAATTTCATAATATTTACACAAACATTTGCCTTCAAATACTACATCATTTTATTTTTCCTTCATTAATCATGGAAATACAGTGAATCAGTACATAGTGGATTTACCCATGATGCGACCATACTGGTCCTGTACAACAGTATATAATATTACTATTTCTTCAAATTTTACGTTACTAACACACATTAACTTTCTTATTTACAATGGCAGTATGATTGATTACTCTCCATAAATTCTGATCATTCGCGTTTCCGTATAAATCGTTTGAATAAATAGCATTACGTAGCTTTAATTTATGTGATAAACATAAATAGAAAAGGTTATCACTGAAGTCGATATAGAGCCATTTATATACACATTTATTAAGCGATAAACACTATGAAACGCACACAAAAATATTCATTTAAATGAATTGTTACAATCGTGGGAACTACGGATCACCGTTTAACATTTAAAAAAATCTTAACAATTTAAGCACATACTTCTTTCATTTGAGCAGGTTATGCTTTATTTATCGCATCATTTCATATACGAATTTTTAGCTTCCACCCGCTGCTATCTCGCGTTATTTTTGGTGCAACGAGGTGACTGAATGAACGATACTTGATGGGGGAAGCAATTAGAGAGTAGACGTAGCAGTAACACTAGTTAACCTGGCCTGGTGCCAGGCGTGCACGCTAGTAGCAGCTTATAGTGTATTGTTCACCTAGGAAAGATAGTAAGATAGTAACAGATAAATGACAATTTGGTAGCACTATCTAATAGTTTATTGTTCACCTAGGGAATAACCCGCCAGCAGCAGCTGGTAGTGCATTGTTCACTTAAGAAGCAGCCAATAGTGTATTGTTCACTTAAGAAGAAGCCACCAGCAGCAGCTAATAGTGTATTGTTCACTTAAGAAGCAGCCAATAGTGCATTGTTCACTTAAGAAGAAGCCGCCAGCAGCAGCTAATAGTGTGTTCACCTAGGGAAGACAGTGACAGGTGTAATTAATAATCATCCAGGCTGATTTCGGCTACGGCGACCGCTGTTAGTTTAGGAGCATTGGTGTTTAGCTCTCAGGTGTAATTACCGATTTAATGAAAAAAACAGAGTGAGCAACTGACCGCGACCGAGGCTAGTATCTGCGGCAGCGCCGTGAACTTGTTGTTGGCGAGCGTGAGGTGCGTGAGGCGCGCGCCGAACTGCTCCGCCACGCGCGCCATCGACGCCGCGGACAGGCACGTGCTCGACCCGCCCGTCTCCGACTGCAAGTATTGCGCACGGTATTACATTGACTCATCAGAAATTTAGGCCCAATCCTAGAGGCCCAAACGGTTGACGAAATTTTTATTTTATTAGTCATTTGGCTTTGGCCCACTTTCAGGTGGCGTACCCAAATAAGACAAATTAACTGGTGTTGTTTAGGGTCAGCAGCCTTTGGTTTTTTTTATCTTAGAAACCTTTAAAAATACAGTAAGTAACCAAAAATGTTGTCGCTGTGAATTTGGGATGCCTGCACATTACATTTTTTTCAAACTGTAATAAAAGCATATGAATGTAACAGTTCATAGCGGCCAGATTTAGTTGATGTCACAATACATCACAGTACAAGGTTCCATTTCATGCAATGGCTTTACAAGTCTGCTTTCTCATAACTATAAATAATTATCATTAATATGTACACTACTAAAAAATTGAGAACACTGAACAGAGATGCAGAGTCGCACATCAAACCAGACCCTGGCACTACAGAGTCAGCATGAGCTATAAAAAAATCGACAATCGAGTTTATGAAACCAATGAAATATCACGCGAATCATGTCATAGACCTTTTGTTGCGTCTTCATTGGTCAAACGTCTCCTTAAAATAAATATGTCGATTTTTATTTTGTATCAGAAACCACCCAGTCTTAAGACTGATGTCTAACGAGAGCCGGCACATGCCCTCCGAGGCTCGGCTGTTATAAATACCACTTTTGGCAGGAATCTGCCACCCACCCAAGTAATGTCTGAATGCGTACAAACAAACGCAGCTTAACCTTCGATTAAGAATGGTATACATTTTATCTTTTCAAATACAGCACGTGGGTAATTTCTCAATCCTCAAACGAGCCGTTTATTATCCCGTGGAGTTGACGAAGTGGTTACTTACAGTGAGAGAGAGGTCAATCCTCTGCAAGTGTGGGAGGCCCTGCATGAGGTCGAACAGCTGGTCAGGAGTGATGCGGCTCCAGCCGGCCACGCTAAGCTCCGTCAGTAACGGACAGTACTCCGCAACGCACGCCAATACCCACGTCACGTTGCATACCTTCCATTGAGCTGAATAATTACAATGACTACATAAATACCTTTAAGTAACAAAAAATTAATAAGGATTTCTAAAAGCATAGGCAGTCTAGAAAACAGAGTAAAGTAATATGATTTCAATGAACAAAGACGCCGTGACGTCACACCTAGTAGCACCATAATCAAACATTCTGTTTAGTGGAAAGGTAAAGTCCATGAACTTTACAAGCTTATTGCTGTGTACTACTTATTTATCCTGCTAGGTGGCGCATGGTTATATGTAATACTAGAGGACCTCGGTGGTTTCTCACGCAATTTACCCATTTAATCCTTATTTTCCGAGATGCAATAATGTACCCTACGTTCTTAGAGCATCTACTGGTACAGTGTAATTGAATTCATTAGCATCCTTTGAAACTAGGTACCTACTCCTGATACCGGTCACGTGTGGACCAAAATGTTTGAATTTTAACACATTGGTATGGTAATAATAATAACTCCAAAAAATGGAATAACTTACTTAATCCAATGCTACAATACAAAATTTAATTAAAATAATGAATTACTGTTTTTAATCAGTACATACAAGGTATAAAAACGCTTAAATGTATTAAATTATCATTCGTGCCAACTGCGTTAGGCACCGCGGCAATCTTCATAATATTCAATAAAAATATTTTCATTTACACTCTTTACTCTTTAATAATCATCTATGATGTACTATCATGGGCTCAATTTATGCTAATGAATTAAATTACACCTGTATAAATGGAGATGTTAACGTTATAATCCGCAAGCACTATTTTCTGTCAATTTCTACGGGGGACTCATTTCGCTCTCTGGGGACTCTGAGGTTTCATACCATACGCGTGAACCGCGTGTATAAACGCATGCCGCACACCATCTTAAAACACGCACATCGTTATACAAACTAGCGTATTTACGCAGTGTTTACACACACACGATACAAACCACCAAGATAGCCAAAGTAGATGACCAAATAGCGCCATATGACCGGCAGAAGGGTCGCCTTGCCTTGCCACCTGTCACCACCTTTTATAAATGCTCTAAGCCTACGTTGATCGCGGTAGTGTCATCTGCGTGCGAAATTTTGACGCGAAATCCACACATAGTTATACCATAGTTAACTTTTATATATTAGTAGGGAAGTAGGTATTCCCATACAGAAGCTTACCAGGAAATCTATTAGCCCAATGCTATTTGACTATACACTGACACCTCCAGCGACAATAGGCATGAATGCAAAAATTTTTTTTTTTTGCGTGAAGTAATAATATTCCTCGATAGACAAACATTTGTGAAAACAAAAATAAAATATCTCAAAATAGGACAAAGTTACAAGTATTTTAAAAACCGGAATAGAAAGAGAGCTCAAACGGCCAGTGACGTCAGAGCAAGGTCGTTCATTGTACCTCATTACTAAGCTGTGGTAGCTTTACATACAATCTCTTTGGCATGTCACATGTCACAAGTGTATTTTTCACAGTAACTGTGGAGGCGCTCTGTTTCGCGAGAAAGGGACAGGAGATGCCCCCCACAGAAACTTTAAAAGCTTATTACTCCGTGATTTATTTACCGATTTTACTTATTTTTTTCGGTTATTGCATTCATTTTTAATCTTCTTTATGAAAGTAATATTTACTTATTCATTTTTAATAGTAATCATCATGCGTAATGCGTTATCTCAGCAGGCCTAGCACGGACTGTAGACAAAATTGTCTTTCCCCGCTTTATGCCACTTTATACAATTTACTTGTCAAGTGGAGTAAAACGGGGGAAGGACAATTTTGTCTACCGCCCGTGCTAGGCCTGCTGAGATAACGCAATAGTGTGTGTGTGTGTGTGTGTGTGTTTTGCTTCGTGTGTGTTGCTTTGTTTGTGTGCAGCATTTCAAAAGTGTTTCTATTATGATTATGATTCTATTTTACTAGGTGGTAGGACTTTTCTGCAAAGTTCGTCTAGGTAGGTACCACCGCTTTGCCAGTTATTCTGCCGCCAGGTAGTAGTGTGCAAGCACTACTGTGTTCCGGTTTGAAGGGCATTGTAGCTAGTGAAATTACTGGGCAAATGAGACCTTATGACCTGATTACACAGTGTAGTAAACTGATTACTAGACTGTGTGATGTCTCAGGACGACGTGCGCAGTGCAGTGTCACGGGATTTTTTTTTTTATTATTTTAAATTTCCGAGTGACACTGCAACTGTTATGGGCGGCCGTATTGCTTAACATCAGGTGAACGACCAGCTCGTCACATCATTCATTCTCATAAAAAAAAAATGTTTGCGATGGGGAAAATGGAATTAACCAACTATAATAAAACTTTAAAGTTGTTAGTACACCTTTTTGCATTGTTGCACCAACAATTAATTCGGGTTTTCTTGGAAGCTATTAATTTACCTGGATAAATAATTATGTCCTATGTTGATCATACCTCTATCATTGTATCATACATACATCTAAGTCACAATAATGAAAACTACACAAACAAACAAACAGGCCATATTTTATATTTATATATTGAGAAGGGATGTGTGGAAAGGAATGCTGTCACTATTTTATCAGTCTGTCTCAGTTTTCAAAGAAATCCATTATATCATTGTGTATGTCCAAATTCTGTAACTGGAAATATTAAAAATCATTTTGGGATTAAAGTTATAATCAACTTACCAATATTCAAGGATAGACACTGTGATAACCGATTTTCCAAAAGCCAGACTAACTTATAGTCAGTTTTCCATTTCTCAATTGTATATTGTGCTAAGTCTACATTCTTCCAAAGTTCTGGTCTACAGCTAACACTGTGCCACAGTTTACACACCCTACCCAACCTGGAAAATATTAACACTCTGATATTAGACAAACATAATATAAGTAGGTAGAAACTGACTAAATATATTTTATACAATATTCAATACAGAATGAAAGATATATTATGTAACTGATGATTTATTGCTAGTGCATGTTTTTTATAGAATGGTAAGTCTAATGAATGTTTTGTGAAATTATCACATCTATTTTAAATAAAACAAACATTGTATCCTGTATGCCCATGACATTTAAATTAACATATTTGGCTAACAAAAGTGGCGTAATGGTGTTTGTGTGATTACTGTGATGATTATCAATCAAATGCCCACACAAATAAATTATGTAATAATTATATTGCTAAACGTTATAAATATTTTTACTATTCTTAACCTGTCACTACAGTGCATCTTACCTGATCACAGAAGGTAAGCTGCCCTGAGAAGCGACGACATTCTCGAATATCTTCAACAGAATCTCACTGGGCATAGAACTCCCCCAAGGACTCTGCGGTCCCACCTCTTTACTCTCATCTGCACTAATTCTATTTCTTTCAGTCTTTTCACTTTTATCTGAAAAATAAATAAAGTAAAGCTTGAATAATGGTAAACTAAACTTTAAAGCAGGGTTTTAATTGGGTTGTGTAATATAATATGTTGCAGTCAAAACTATTAACCAGTTCAAGGTACTGTCTGAAATTATTCTGGGGTTAGGTGGGGTTGTCTAAACTGGTGTTTTATGGGGCAGCCTATGTTCAGCAGTGGAGATCTTCCGGCATGATGTGATAGTCCAAGGTTGCAGTGTGGCTGGGAACTAGATGGGGTATAATATGATAGGGAAGCAATAAGTTTCCCTTTTGTAACCACCTCTGGTTGTAAGCTTATAACCAGGTATAACCATTGACTTAAAACCCCTTATTAAATACTTTATGGGATTTACAGTTATGAAAAAATAAATCTTACCCTTACTCTTAGCGTTGTTAGATTTATTATTATTAGATTTCTTCGTCTTGGGGCGTGCGTGCCTGGACTTGGGCGCAGCGACGCTCATAGCGGCCGCGGTGTCACCCTTTGCGGGGTCATATTCCTCGCCAGAGCTCACGCTAGCCACCGGAGATGCCGCTCGCTTCTTCTTAGACTTGCGCTGCCCGAGATCCGATATGGCCAGCGTCGGCGGTGGCGTTACCTGTAACTTTATTGTTGTGATGTTATATGTGTGCCATAACATAGCCATAGCTGATGCCCACGACTTCGACTATGTGGAATTAGTTACACACCAGCTATCACCTATGTCCTGTACCTATCCCAATCAGTTATCCATTCAGTAGCATGGTGTGGATATCCTTGGTAAAATGGTGATAACTTCTGTTTGGAAGAACCAATTTTGATGAAACAAACATAAAAACATGCCCAGTGTTCTACATCAAATGGCATCAAAATCAACTTCAACTCTTCGTTAATGGCCATTGTGGAGAGGTAACCATAATTTTTCCATGTCAATTGATCAAGTGGTTTATTTTGGATGTAATCTCAAACAGTTCTAAGATGATAAATTTTCAATAACTACTACTTTAATTCACACAAAAATAAATATTTTCCATCTACAAACTCTTTTCTGGGTACAGTTTTACTAAAACTGAAATAATTTATTGAAAATAGGCTAATTTTAGCATTTTTACTATTAGAAGTAGATTGCTTATTTGCAAAATGATTGCTATCTAGTCTTGGTTCTTTGTTCTTGTTAGAGTTTTATACCAGATTTAGAAATATGGATCAATTGAAGACTTTCACCTGTCTATCAAAACCCTTTTTCAACAGCAGAGCTGAGTTGTTCGGCGGATCAACATTGCCAAAAGTTAAATGAAAACTTCAACTTCTGACCACTATTGATTATTTAAGTATTTTTAAGTGGTAACCTATTAGAGTACCTTTCCTAAGCTTATTAAATGATTGAATTCACTCTTTTAAAATCTTATTTTGTAAAAGACTGAATTTACAATCCTCTTAGCATAGCAAACAGAACTTAAAGGCTGTGTAAAACATTATGTTTTGCACTCAAAGGATGACCTGTTAGAGGAATCAGAGGAAACACCAATATAAGCCATCTGGAAGAATCACCCTAATAAGTGATAATAATAAGAACACCCATTTCACTACCTTACCTGTTACTGCGTTGTTTGATTCATCTTGATGTGCAAGGGTAGATACCTACCTCATTGTTATGTCAGATTTGTATCACTCAGTTGAAAACTTAGCTAATTGTAAACAACTTAAAAATTAACAAGTAGCTTGCTAAACTGGACCGAAAGTCAGATAGATACACATAATATTATCTAAGATTTTATTATAAACCAATCAAAAAGTTTACTTAATGTTAGAAAGCCACATTTTAACTTAGTATAGTGACAGTTATTTCATCCATAATTTATATTTATGTTTTCTCATATAACAAGATAAGTGATAAGTTATCAAAAATAAATATTATTACTTACAGTTTCAGGGACACCTGTTCTTCTAATCTTAATCTTCATAGTATGTGTATCTACAATTTGACTCCTATATGTGGGCTCTGAAGCCGAAACCACCACAGGGATTGGTTCGGGCACAGGTACACTCTCAGACTTCTTTGACTTCTTTTTACTCCGTGAACAAATGTCCATCATTGACCGAGGCTTCCCACTACATGGTATTATTGCATGAGAGTGTCTCTCTTTCGCTTTTTTCTTTTTTTTTGTAGATTTTAATTGACTAAGTTCATGACTGTATGGTTTCCCACTCTGACGTGGTTTGTTTATTAATGGTAACTTTACACTGTATAACACTTCATCATCAGAACTACTCTGTGCAACTTCCTCTTCCTCCTCTTCTGGCTCAGGCTCCATTTCCTCTTCTTCATCTTCATCATTGTTACCTCGGCACTCACTACTACTAACTAAATTTAAGTTTTTACCACTAATCACTTGTGGAATGTCAGTACTGTTTGCACGAGTCCTGTGATGTGAACGCTTTTTGCGCTTACTCTCAGAAGGGATATATCCATTGATACTGTTCCGTTCTGAGTTTCGCTTAGACTTGTGCTTCCTGTGGCGGGAGCGGGACGGCGACGACATTATTCCATTAACTATGAGCTTCTGTTTCTGAATGGCTATCTCGTCGATGCTCTGTTCGAAGTCAGTTTCCAGCTTGACGTAGGAGATCGGTTCGTCGTCGTTGGGCGCGGGGGACACTCCGGCCTCCAGCTCATCCAGGCACACGTCGGGGAACAGGTCCTTGCGGACGGTGAGCCTGGCGGACTCGTAACCGCCGTTTACAGGACTTGACCGACCAGACATTCCGCCCGCCACCCGTTGCCCTGGCGTGCCACTTCTACAGACCACTCACCTGTCCGCGAAGTAAACAATCAGTTTGACACATCACATTTTCACTTTTGCTATCAAGCAATTTACTAATCGCCAAGTGATAGTGCGATTATATCAATGATTGTCGTGTAACGACGTATGGAACATCATAATTTCTTCAATTTGCACTTCTTGTGAGTCCCAAACATCTTTTTTTCTTCACATATTCGCATTTTAGGTCATCCATGTTCATGTAACGTTGTGATTGCGAAAAACAAGGCACAGATCATTTTCGCAGACACTTTTGGAGGTATATTTGATGAAGACGTATAGTGATCACAATAGATATCCGTTTGTACAATAAACACTAATTTTAATTATTTTCATTCGTCTACTACGAGTTGACGAAAACTGTTGACCTTGTTTAGAAGCAAATGTTTCAAATTTTAATCAACAGATGCAGACATTGTCACAAAAATTTAATCTTGCAGAACGCAATATCTTTGAAGAAACGTGTCAGAAATAAGTTTTAATTATAACATTTTAGTTTCTCACGGCTATTATGACTATATTAGTTAGTAAAATCTGTCTTGTGTCGTTCTCTAATAATTAGTTTTACTACTGTTTTTTGGAACAGTAGGAGAACATTGTAGATTACACTGAAATAATTATATTTATTACCTCAGTGCAAGCATAACAAATGTCAAATCTACGAACATAGTTGTGTGTATAAAATCACAGATGGCGGTATCAGTCACAAATAGACGAGCTAAATAAAGATTTTTAAGAGATTTTTGCACTTCTCGACTTGTTTCTCTTTCTTCCCTCAATAAAAATAACGCCTCGCCTGTCAAATCAAAATGAGCTATTTGTCCGCAACATGATTTTTTACCTACGCGTATGTTCATTGATATAAATATTATACTTATTAGTGAAATGCTGAGGAGTGTGCGAATACGCGATGTTGTATTGTACATAATGCTGTGTGACGTTCATCAATAGTGATTATGATAACCTACACTCGGTTTCTGTAGCGAAGTACATAACTGGTGAGTCATATTTATATTTATTACATTTGCTGTATATACTTAACGATGAGCTCATACATAAAATTATATTCTTACTCGGTCGCTAATACTTACCTACTCACTTCATTGTTATGCTTTGTCAGCCCCAGTGAGCCTGCGTTCAATTCATAGTCTGACAGTCAGTTAGAGTTTCTGGCTGGCTTTTCCAAACAAAGTTTACCTGTTAAATTTCTATGCGTATTTCTATGCGTACTTAGTACCTACTTATTTAGAATAAGTAATACTTATAATAAGTAAGTACTTACCATAATAAACATTATCAATGTCCCAAAGTCCCAAGTAAAGGGATCAAAACAAACTGGAGATGTAGGACTACTACTGGACTACTGGCATTATTTATTTAATACCCACATTTAAACACAATTATAGGTATATGTATATGCGGGTAAGTAAGTAATACTATAGAATCTATAGATAGATAAATAATAAATAAATAAATAGATAACGCCCAACAATCACATATATAAATCCTGGACCCTAGCTAGGATTCCCTGTATCTAGGGACCCAGGAACTACGAGGACCATGGTCTCACAACACCCAGACACAGGACAAGTATTTGTGTTCTTTATTTGGGCACACATACTTGTCCTGATGCGGGAATCTAACCCGCCACCTCCGGGTTCTGATGAGCCGACCTGCTCAACCGCCATACCACGCCACGGAGGCTGGAGATACTAAATAGGTTCTGTAATTTTTTTATGTTTCTTATCTCTGTTATGTTTGTTATCTTGAGGTAACAAAATATAAAATTTAAAACTTCTTTTGGAAGAATATAATGTAGCTCTCGAAATACAATATTTTTTGATAATATAATAATAATTTAGTATTTAGTGAAAATAAAGTACATCAATGGGTTGTTTTGGTAGCCATTGGGGTTGTTAGTACTGTACCATATAAAACTGCATATAGTGACAGCACAAATCCATACAAATACCTACATTATCGAGTACCTCAATAGGCTATCTTTAGATCGGTAGCTGACATTTTTTAAACATGTAAAAAAAATCAGGTCTGCCAATTCTGGTCCTGCTGGGTCATGGAAATCCAACTTCAAATGCTATGAACACTAAGTTCCAGCAAGTTTAGACCTGGCCGACCTTTTAATCTATTATCAGGGACACCTATAGGTTTCATCAGGGTACTCGTTAAGGTAGGTAAAGGGTGTGAAGGGCACTTCGTAAGGGTCTGCCAGGTACTTCCAGCAGGCAGGTGCGGATCTACTATAGTAGGCAAGGGGGCATGGCCACAACCCTAATTGAGATTTACAAGCTGATATGCCTGAAGAATTTAAACATTAGCTTTGCATTGCCCGCGTGGCTATAATGACCAGTAGCCAAGAATGGGCAGAGAGGGTGTCGCTGTCCCCCTAGCAACATGTGGGTAATAAACAGTAAGTAGATACCTACAAGTAACGTTGCATAACCAGCATGCCTTTTGAGGAAGAGCAGCATAGCGCACATCTTACTGAACGGCGGGAGTCCGAGCTAAAGTGCATCAATCTCAACCTTTTCTCCATCAAAACCGATACAAACAGTTTCCTATAAATTATTCAACAGTTCATTAAGATAGGGAGCTCTCACTTTATGAAAGGAAGCTGAAGTTTTAGATGTTTTATCACGATGTATGAATAAACATGCACATTTTTGGCACTCGCTTTGCTCGCGCTGTTACTTACTGTGCCCTTGCTTGCAATCAGATTCCTACATTTATTTATGAACTACCAAAGTTTTACGCTGGCTTCGCATGCGTTTTCATATCTTTCAGATCGGGAGCTGTAGTTTTTAAAGTAGCTAAACTGTAACGTGTCTTGTCTTGATTTATTTTTAAAATAAGCAAAACTTTGGCGCTCGCCTTCGCTCGCTACGTATGCAATGAATGGTGCAGAATCAAAAACCAGCTTCAATTAAGCAAAATAATGGCGCTCGCTCCGCTCGCGCTTTAAACTCTACTAAGTTTGTAGTGAATGGTGCAGAATAAACTGTTAACATAGTTCCAAGACCGACATAGAATTCTGACTACGTCTTTGACAATTACCGAGACATCACACATTTTGTGAACGTCGTAGATACGTAGGAAGCAATTCGTCATAGTGAGCCCATAGTCCGACTCGCACGCTATTTTCGAGTCACCGTGCCCACAACCTTTTTTGAGGGCTGGATCCGCGCTTGCCGGCAGGATGTGCAATGTGGCGGACTAATTTTTTTTTACGTAATTAATCAATAACTGTTGCCAGCATTTTCATTCGGCTACCTTACCTTATGACGTAATTTTTAAAATAAAAAAACGTCAAAAGTTTTCCCATATTTCTATGACCCGGTAGGATCGAATTGGCAGGCCTAATTTTTTTACATGTTTATGTGTCGGTTAACGATCTACAGATAGCCAATTGAGGTACTCGATGACGTAGGTATTCCTACTGTGGGATCTCGCACTAATATTACCAGCTAGTAAGTTTGCCATATTTGACCAAAGACTTCTATGTTACACTAGGCGGTACATCTCTAACTTGCACTGTCAACCACTACAAATAAGCCAATTGGCATCTTCTCACTCATACAATGCTCGGTGCTCAAAGTGACTGAGCATCTATAGAAATTATGATACGAAAATGTGATTGTGTGTGCTCAGATACTACAAAAACCAATCAGGGAAAATAATAGGGGGTGCCATAACTTTGGAGTCAGGCCATCTTATGTATTTTAGAGATGGAGACGATCCATCCCAAGGTGGCGTCAGGTTCTTGTTTCATGAGCTCCTTAATGACTATGTTGTCAAGATTTCTAGTGTGTTGATGCGGGTTGCATATGTGTGTAATTAATTAGGCAAACCAAGAGGTATATAGCCTCAAGATTATTCAGATTTACGCATCAATATCTACATACTTGGACGATGTCGTAGGTAGAGAGTATGTATGAAGACATTTCGAGGGCCTTACATTCTAGTTGAATTACATTCAGCTATTATGGTCAAAACTATTTTAAAACTTAGAGCTCCCCATATTAATGACTGACATGCACGCTGGCTTTGTATGCGAAGCCAGCGCAAATTGAAAAGTGGGAATACAGACATGCAGCGAAGAAAGGAAAATTGCTGCGTGCATGCTAAAACAGTTAGAGCGAAATGCGAGCGAAGCGAGCTCAAAAATTATGCACGTGTATAAATGAATTAAAAATTGAAGTATCAGAGCTTTTGGACTGTAGGAATTAACGCCACCGTAACAGGAGGGAAGTAGACTAATAAGAATTATTAGGGGAGCAAAGCGACCGCTAAAATATTACAAACATGTCCTGGCAGTTTTCAGAAAAATAAGTTTGTAATGGGTAGTAATTTTTCTCAATCATAAAAACAGGGAAAAATCGAAAAAAACAGGCGAGCGCAGCTAGCTCGAAAAATCAGAGTTTTTGGTCTGTAGAAATAAACGCCATTGTAATAGGAAGAGTCTAACAAGAACAGCGCGAACGAAGCGAGCGCAAAAAATAAGTTTTTAATAGGTCGTAATTTTGCCTTTCCACAAAAATAAACGAGCAAAACTACCGCGTAAAATTACCAACGCGATGGTCTTTCATCATCATTTTAATTCCTTAAAAATATATTTCTATGATTATCTGAAAAAAACATTTTTGTCATGTAGGTATACCTGATTACTTGTGGAAGAAACTATTAATTTTAGGTTTAGATTGCACATGCGGACTTCTTGCAGTATTTTATTGAGCAAACGCTTGCTCCACCTTAGACAACTTGGCCACTTACCATCAGGTGAGTTGATGTCAAATTGTATGCTCAAATTAGCATTTAGAAATCTAAATGCGCAGACACGTCAGACGGTGCAGGGTAAGCAGTTAAGCACGGAAGTTAAACGATAGCTTACAACAAACAAATACTTAAAACCACAATAAAATAAATATTTAAGGGGGCTCCCACACAACAAACTTAAGTTTTTTGCTAGTTTTTATAGATAATGGTACGGAACCCTCCGTGTGCGAGTCCGATTCGCACTTAGCCTTATTCTTCAACTGAAGATCATTCTTCGCTCCTTCTTTCCCAGCTATTATCAGCCATCCTACGTATATCTCGGATTCATTAAGTCAACATGGCATCCTACACTACTTTTGCCGATTCGCGGCACCTGCTCTACGCTCCAGATATGTCCATCAGCTCATTGCCACTTCAGCCGGTAAATCCACTGAGCGATGTCATGTAACTTTTGTTGTTTGATAACTAACTTCGTGCCGGATTCAATACTGCAAAGAAGTCGTGCATACTTGCATAGCTCTTACCATGGCCTTGTATCCTTCAGCCTTGATCACCGACAAATGTAGCGTGTCATCGATGTTTACCCATCACATTTCGTTGATTTTTTCGTTCCTTTGTTTCATTGGATTGCATTGGATTCCGTCATCCTGTACATAGGACGTAGTTAAACTTATAAAGGTACTTAAGGCGCGGGGAGTTGTTACATCCCTATGTACTAGGTCGCCTATGTCAACATACCGATCTCAACATAATATTACTTCCTCTTGCATTTCATATGCGAACTGCTATTAGAGGCGAACAATAAGTCGAAGAATTTCAGGTTAATTTGCTCTTGCTCCTCATATGCCCGCGTGCTACATATTCGACTGTTTTGTCGATTGCAGAGGTAGAAAATAGTCAGTAAAGTCAGTAGAAGACAGTATTTTTGACTAGGGTCAGTAAAGTCAGTATTTAAAGGCCTTTCCATAAATCCGGCAGTTTTTGTAGATTGAAATGTTGAAGTTGTTTTGTGTGTGAAGAATATTTAAATAGATTTTTGTTCTATGGATGGCTCTCATTGCTCGTCGAACATTTTTGTCCCTCTTCTAATTCCAGGCAGGAACCATTATGAACACACATATTTTTTTTGTTTTCTGATTAGCGGTTGATTTTATGTATCCGCCTCTCACTTTGCACTAAACAACAATCAACCAACAACCAATTTTTAATTTATGCAGCGTATTCTTACGCATTATCCCCTTTTACACTGAGCTGCTATTTGGATTTCGGAATGGGCTGCTGGTGTTAAATGCCGCCAGGCCAGGAAATCGAAACGTAGGGACTCATGAAAAACGTAAAAAAGTGGGGGGGGGGGGGGGGGTCATTACTATCAATTCTATTCTACCATTCCATATATTCGGCCAAATTATTTTATATTTTTCTTACTTACGACCATGGTGAATGTTTAATATAATTACTAGCACACATACTTATAGTTAACTAACAGCAACTGACCTGCATATTTCAATAGGTAGTAAATTGGTAAACGAAGGGTCAGTATCTCTCGAGGTTTGGTCAGTAAATGGTCAGTATTTTAGATGCTTGCAGTCAGTAAAATCAGTATTTTTAACCATGGAATCAGTTTCCTCCCCTGAGATGGTAAAATGTTCTCCTACTGCAAATCCGTAGTGCTCCAAAATATACACCTTCAATATCGAAAGATTTCTGCAGGCGGTAATGCATTCTCAATAATTGGCAATGCCCCAGTACCAAATGTTTATAATAGGCGATCGATGGTGACCGCTTACCATCAGGCGAGCTGTCCTGTATAGATTTCTAGATTGGTACACCACGTGCTTACAAAAAATATTCTCCAGAGTTTAATCAAACCGTCTCGATACGAAATTTCATCAAGATCCATTCAGGGTGGAAGGAATACCTATACTGTAAACGTAATAATTTACCCATTCATTTATTCTGTTTCCACATGTGCATATTGATCTTACAACATGGAGCCTGCTGGCTGGGCACTACATATATTAAGTACATTGATTTGTTTTTCGTTTATTGATTTAAGTTTTTGTTTGTTTCAGATACCATAAAAACCCTGGTTACACATCGATAGTTCTATCGAATTGAACAGAGCAGAGCGTGCATTGAAATATCAGACGTTTGTATCGGTATCATATTGCATCCTCGGGTGATCAGGTGACGTTCGGTGACTGTGAGGGTGGTTCGTATGTATGTGACGTATTTGTGGTAGTGTGGTGGGTGGTGGTGTGGGGCGAGGTGGCGCGACTCGCGAGTGATGCCCAGCGCGGTGATGCAGAGGCATGGTAGACGCGGCTGCGGAGCGCCAGGCCGACGCCGCCTCCGCGGTCTGCGATGCAGCCACCAGTCTCACCAAGTGAGTACCAAACCAACAGCTATAACTTTCTGGGGCCGTACTGTGAGCTCTTAGCGCGATCCAAAACAGAGCGTATATTGGATAGCTTGTCAAAATCTTCATACAAAAAAAAAACAAAACGATCCAAGATAGGCTCCGTTTTGAATCGCGTTAAGAGCTCACAGTACGGCCTCTGTACTTATAAACCTACGCAACTCAGCAAAATCAACGTGAAAATAGCCTGTGAAAATGAAATGAAAATAGTAGAACACGAGTAGAACATTATAATTAGTCCGTTAAGTACGTAATGAAACAGCCAGCTGAAATTAAATTTAAATTATAAACATTTTCAATTACAAACTATTTTCTAAGATGATAATGTGCCCTGAGCTGAATTTTAGATATCGGTGGTATAATGATTTTACGCGCTCAATTTAACAATTCGTCAAGCATAGTTTTATGTTAATTTATAGGGTTTCGATTCCATACCAGATACATATACAGATACTTACCTTAGATGTAGAAAATCGTAACCAAGTACCAACCCTTATAAGATAATTTTGGTTTCGTCTGTCTGGCCACGAAGCGATAGATTTGTAAGCAGGAATGGCTTTTAAGATGAAATTGATGTGTCGAGTTCGATGTTGTCATAATTTTTTCTCTCGCTTTCGTTTGTGTTAAAATATTTGTCGCAACATTGATTAGTTTAAACTTTTGAAGCGTTTTATGAATAGCGGGGCTAGAGTTCTGTTTTTTCTTCATTAGCAAAGTGCTGATGTGTTGAATGGATTATGACTTTCTGACATCGACTTTGACCCAAATCGAAGTAGAATGTGCACAAGATCTAGATCATTATTCAAAAAAGATCGATCATTTTATACTGTCGCGAATAATCGAATGCAAAACAAAACGTACTTGGCATCAAATTAGACTTCAATTGATTCATGGCTGTTCAGTTCACATGTTGGGACTTTATTGACCGTTTATTATTGACCATTGGCATTTCGGTGTTGACCCCGACCCGACGTTCTTGTCATCATTCTATTGAGCCCCTTATTGGTAGATCATTTAATAAACTCAATCGAACAACGTAAATGGCTCAAACTAATCTACACAGATAGTTTGTACTATTTATTATTGTTGTTCCTTTGGTAATGCCGTAGGAAATGTACGATGTTGTCATTGTAACGTATTTAATTTACACAATCAATTCACAAAATCGATAAGCAACTAGCAGAATAGTCACATCATGGGTCAGTCAAGGGCAAGATTGGACAGCTGTTATTGGCTTTGCATCGTATAACATTATGCTTTATAATTGCTAAAATAACTACCTGCGCAGCTGAGAGGTTCACCGAATAAAACTACGTTGCGCTGTGTCAGTCTAGGTTGGTCTGCTGCGACCTGTAAGCCCCGAGTTGTAGCCCACTGATTGTAATATTTGCTGTAAAGTGATACAGAAAATGTGACTAATTTAAAATCTGGTAATGGGATGGGAAGTTATACAAACTTATTAAAAAGAAGTTGAATTGGTTTTGGAGAACGAGGATGTCATTGTCGCCCACCATGAGGTAGGTGATATGTGAGTAGTAAATAAATATC
The DNA here is from genome assembly GCA_963580505.1 of Ennomos erosarius. Classification (NCBI taxonomy): domain Eukaryota; kingdom Metazoa; phylum Arthropoda; class Insecta; order Lepidoptera; family Geometridae; genus Ennomos; species Ennomos erosarius. The sequence continues at coordinate 9,698,986 of OY756978.1, forward strand.
ACCGATGCCACTGCAGTGTAGGTAATTAACTATTGCCATCGCTTTCCACTCATTCTCCTCGTCTAACCGTTTCCAACTGTCACCGACAATGGAAACAACTCACCAGCAAATTGTTTGATTAGGTGTAAGGAGAGACGGGTACGCAATACAAGTTGGATGTTTTATGAGAGCACTGATACGTCTCGTTAAAGTCGTCACGGCTCGCGTTATCAGGGCCGTGGGCGACTGTGTGCGATACACCACATTACACGGACAGCGTGTGTCTATGCATGTGTGCGCTTATAGTAGAGCTTCCAGGAAACGCGAGTAGGTTTCTCGGAACCGATTGACAGTCGCGCGCGTTTTCAGCAATGAATGGAATGCCACTTTCACGAATATTTTTAACACAAATTTACAATCTACGTACAGCACTATTACGCTTGTTGGGTTATCTTATCGCAATGTTTATAATATCGGACTATCTGACCTCGTTCGTTACCCTACCCACCCGCTCATGTGGAGATGGTAGCACGTAAAGTAAAACATTACTAGAATAAAACGTGAATGTTTGTTTTTATCATAATTTTTATTAAACGCAGAAAACCTGCTTAATTACAGCGTTATAATTTTCTGTGTTTCTAAATTTATGGAGAGAGTTGATGATAGGGAATCATCATCAACAACCCCCTTGTGGAGGTTCGGGGACGCCACTCAAGGACCCTTTACTTCGCCATCAATTGTTGGCTAATGGCTATGCGAGCGATCTGCCTGCTTATTGCCATAAATTGTCATTTCAACTTCCAAGTTTCAAGAGCTGTATTAGCGGCTTACGTCTTACCGCCCTCATGCCGAATTAGAATTAGAACATATTTATTATAATTAGTTTATTATTATTTATTAGACATGTTTTTTTATGGTCCAATCATTATTGTTCTTGTTCATTTAAGATAACACCACCCTATTGGCTGGGAGACTACTGAGGCGTTGACTTTAGTCCCAAGATCCTTTAGCGACTCTGCCATTAGGATAACATCCTCCAAATCCTCCAATCATTGGATTTGATTGATTGGCATTTGCGTTCGTGAATAGTTTCCTAGAAATAACCGTCTCCCTGTCCGGTGTTATGTCTCTTTGCAAGGATCTGTTCTGTGCTCTGGTGATCAATGGTCTATAGAAATATACTGACAGCATTGTAAATATTCAAGTGCGAATTTCATACTAATTGGTCCAAAAATCAAGGTTTATTAATCATATAGGTCACGCATCAACACCCCAATACGTTCTCTGCTGCCTTTTCTCACGGAGAGAGTGTAAGCCATAATAATCAATTATTTTGACCAGGCTTAAGGGTATAGTATTCCCAGTTGCTTCCACATGGATTGCCCCCGGGTGGCAATTGGGAATTATATTCCCAGTTGTCATCAGGTGGCGACTGAGAAGCTATTGCCCCGACCCACATGAAATAGATACATGTACAATTGTACATTGCTGGAGTCCTGCTGTTTTGAAAGGGTATGGCGGTCAGAGTATTCTAATGTGTTTTTAATAGATACTTTTATGTGATATAAAACTACTACTACTACTACTTTTTTGTGTGTTTTATTAGACCGGAGAGCTAACTGCTATTGGACCATGCCCCGGAAATAATAACAATTAATATTTTTATGGTAGTAAGTACTTTTATTTTATTCTGCGGTATTAGTTGAGATTGTTGTGTTGCATTGCGGCGCGGCGGTATGTTTGACCCGGTGGACGCTGGTGGTGGTGCGATGGCCGGCCGGTCGGTCCGCTCTTGCTAATTCTGTCGGTGACTGCGAGGTATGGGCCGCGGTGCACGGCCGGCGGTGGTGGGGCGGCCACTATTTTCGTCTGGCCGCCACGTTTGAAGGCGCGGTGACGTCACGATCCTCCGCAGCGATGATGCCATCGAACGCCGCGACACGCATCGCATCGGTCGACTTGCCAAAATATACCAGAGAGCGCCGCGCTCTCCGCGATGATGTGCCACGAATGATCAACTTTATTTCGGTCATTGTTCCATGACGGATGTGGTCTTGGTGCTCATGTGATGCACTGTTACTATTTGAGTTGACTAAGTGCGCAATTTAAGGAGAACAAAAATTTAGGCTAAAGTATGATGGGCGGAAGGCAGAATAAACATTCATCATCATCATCATCATCATCATCCAAAGACGTCGATTGCTGAACATAGAAACACTAATTAATACAAACAACATTAAACACAAATAAACATTAATACTTCGGTAATAGTTTAAAATAGGCATAATAATAGCAAAGCTCTCTTCTAGTTTGCATGGTTATAATACCTAAATGCGTTATATTTTATGACGCTGACGTTTGGTAGCATTACCTACCTCGAATTTTCACCGACTTGAAACAAAAAGGAGATAATAAATATTATTCTTGAATTTTTAGGGTTCCAATCACAGTCGAAGTATAAGTCTTGCGCGATGGTGTCCACCGAAAAGTACAAATTGAAGCGATACCGATAACAATATTACTGTAGGCCTAGCACGAATCTTTACGCGAAAGTAAGTGTAAAACGTAAGTGTTGTATGGCATTTGTACAGCGCTACACTTTCGCGTAAAGATTCGTGCTAGGTCTACTGTATTCAGTTATGCATTATTATGATGCTGCTGCAGCAGGCACTACTTTGCCAGTTAGCATAAAAATTGTTTAGTGGGTTACCAAAAATATTGGAAGTGAGCATATAAAAATTGACGACGTAGGCGATTGAAGTGGACTAGATGAAGTTTTTAGGGTTCCGTATTATAATTATGCCTTGTCAATCTTGCCACTTGTCAAATTTAATTATTGCTTCTTTCCTATTTAATAATGCGAAAGTTTGCTTATGTAACTAAACTGTCTCTGGACATTATTAGGTATTTAAATATGTTTGTTACTACTTACTACTCAGCACTGAAACGGCTGAACTGATTTTAGGTCCCACAGTATGTCCTGTGATGCTGTATCACAGGACCAGTCCGAAGTAAACCAAAGCTTAACTATTCGTTAGTTAGCTATTATTATTGTTAATATTAATACAATGTTTTTCTCTTTGTCGAAGAAAAGTTGCTTTTCTTCGACAGAGTTTTTGATAGTCATTCTTGAAATGGTGATTAATGAATTTAACGTCTACTACACTTGATGGTTTGTTTACTCCGCCTGTATCAGTATATTTTGTTTGGTTATGTGTACGAAATTAAAAGTATCGTAGTTGTTATCAGCATTGCGGGAGGAGGTAACAATGGTTGTCCCCTTACCACGTTCACAATTTACATCAGACGTCGTCGGTCGACCGTTTCAGTTTCAATCAACAAAGGCGTATTGTGTGTTTTGTGAACTTCTGTGGCAAAGGCAAGCAATGTTGTCGTTCGGTCGCAAGTTACTGCGATAATGTAAAAACGCTTCGTTTCGTCACATGTTGCGTGGTACCGGCCATAGGGTCGGTTAGCCGCTATCGTTCGCCGGTCTCCAGTACCGCGCGATCGGCTCTCGCGCGTGCTGTATGCGTGGTTGTTGTACAATGAACACTATAATATTCAGTTTCGTTAATTGAACATGCCAGCTAGTTTACAGTGACTTTTGTGAAAGAACATAAAATTGGTGGAAAGCTGCTATTATAAAGTTACATTGGTGAACAATACAGCAAGTAACATAAATACATTGTGTATTGTTCGTTGGATACTTATGTCGGATTGTGGATTATACATATTTGCCGATCCTAGTATCCTGCCGCAACGTTATCAAACAGAGGGTTATGTATGTCATCAGCTCGTAGTAAATTAGGTTGTGATTGTCTTTTGAGGTTGGTAGAGATTCAGTCTCATGATGTGTCTGTGCTTATTATACGGTTTCGGTAGATAGACCCTTTGCGGATCCTTCATTCTAGCACCTGGCTTCTTTGTTCACATAATTATGATCTAAGTACATTATCCGTATTATCTGCTTTTCTTCTAATATATGATTCTAAACTTCTTCTTTCTTTTCTAATATTCCGTTAATAAACAATATGTGAGTAATGCTTTTCCTTTGCCCATCAATTTTTCTATGAAAATCTTGGAAATAAGGACGTACAAAGATAAATAATAAATAGAATAAACAACGCTCAACGATCACATACAATAGATCTGACGCCTGTTAAGTATTAAGTATTGTTTGACTAAAAATATTCATGAACTGTAAGTTTTATTTACGTTCATGTTCATGGCACGCGGACGATCATGTACCATGTAATGTAGCTTCAAGCTTGGTATGAAAACTTTAAATAAAATAATGATGTCTACTTATCTAAACCAACATAGTTCTAACTTCTAATCAGAAAGTCAGTATATTCCACAAGGTATTAGAGATCGGTCGTACTAAGTAAGCTGGAAAGTGAAACGTAGGCTGTTCGTTTGTTTGCGTTGCTTTCACGTCAAATAGATAAACCAATTTGGATGAAATTTCGTATAAAAGAGGACATTATTCATGATTAAATATGTTACAAAATATATTACTATGCGATCATACATTTTGCAATGGTGTGCAGCATTAATACATGCCGAGATAAAAACGGCAGGATTTGAGGTACGGATAGGGATCCCTTAAAACCACCTATATTAAGATCTATGCGTTACCTTATGAATTATAAACAGTTTATGAAAAGTTGATCGTACCTATCATACCTATTCATTTAGTGTCAAGGGATGAAATAATAAAATTGTTCCACCCAAACTATGGACATGTAGGTAATCATATCCCAAAACATAATGTCGAAAGGGGCAAGTCCTAAGCGCTAAAAATAAGCGTTTTTGCCCATCAATTTTTAGAGATCTAAAATTACTAATTGTAAAGAATTTGGATCAAAAAACGTTGCACTGAGACAATAAAAGTCACTAAAATAAAATCTTAAATAAATCGAAATATCGCTAAAATAAAGAATCAAGTTAACATTAAATATAAGCATATATAATTATGTACCTACTTCATTCAAATTATCCATAAATAATTGGTAGTTATCATTAAATAAATCAAGTTATCTTTTAGTACTTACGTAGTCACCTACTTGACAAACTTTGTTTTTCAAACGTGATTGATGAGCAGTGACGGAGGCGCGGATGACTTCAAGGCAGTGTTCACTGTTCATCTTGTTAACTTTTTGCAATCGTAATCATTCGATGTTATAGTTACACATTTACAAGGTAGACAATGTGGACATAATATTTTTCATACTTAATGTAATCTGGAGAACTTTTCAAGATGTCGAGTCGGCCATGCATTTTGCCTACTTATGGTCCCGTAGATGCAAAGGTTGCTCGTAAACATACCCCATACCTAAATACCTACCCATCATATTATTTGCACACACCCACGGTTTCAGTTTATTATCATAATGTACATTAAAAAGGGGGTTAAATGCACTTTAATATCGCATTAATTTCGTACTGAAAAATACTTAGATGATATTATAATCTATGGGTATATTTTTTTCTAGTTACTTTGATTAAAAACCAAACTACTAACCGATTTTCATAAAATATCTACGGGACGTATATTATCCTTTCAAATAAAAATGAATGTCTCAAATTGGTTTATAAATGACGGAAATATGAGGTAAAAAGCATTTTAAAAAACAACTGAAATTTAGAACCTTTTTTCGCTATTCCCCAATTCCCCCATACTTTCAGATTCTACCCTCAACGCAAGGTTAAAAAATTCCGCCTGTATGTGTAAATATATTTTTTAATATGAACCTTTGTATGAAAGGCGTTACGAATAATGCAACATTTAAAATATGTTTACGTATATAAGAAAGATTAGATATCGAGTATACCTTCTGCAATATAATAGATAATTGATTGCACATATTTTATATACATGTATAAAGAGATATTATTTAATGTGCATCACTACATTAAATAATATCGCTTTTATGTACAGCAACCTCACAACACACAACACAAATAGGTCGGCCACTTAATTTGCTTTTTTTATTCTTTGGTTATATACGGGTAGTCTGACAATAAATAATATGTTGTACTATCAACTAGGTACATTATTAAAATTTCCTGTGTTGAAGCTATAAATAATATACTGTGAATTAAAATACTTCGTACCATATTAATGGTAGGTAAGTAGGTTTCTATGACTAATATTAAATTAGGCAGGTAAATAAATACGTTTTTTTATCGACTTAGTATCCGGAATGCTTAGCATTCTATTTCGAGAGCTATATAGGTGTTCTGTGTTAGCCGATTTCAATACTTACTGATATGTTCGGACGAACTGTCAGTAGCTGTGGTGTCTTTTGGAAAGCAGAAGCCTCAATACCGAAAAGTCAATGTCCTCTTCCGTAAAGTTAGTTTGAAGTTTATAATATAACTGTACTTTGCCTTGTACTTTATCTATCACATGAAGGTAGAGCCACTTAGCTTACCTATCAAAGACCTCTAGAATTCTAGGGTATATAGTTTTGATAGCGGTCGTGGTTTTGCTCTATTGAAAGTGGATCCATCCAGGATGCTTTGGCTGTTAAGTCCGTTCTTGTGATGAGAATACAATTGGCCCTCCACTAGGCACATCGCCTGACCTCGGATCCCATTGTTAACAATCAATGGACAATACCGTCTTTAAACTCCTCACATTGCAACTACAATCGCTCCTAAATTGCCAGCTACATCCGCGTCCACATCACGAGATGCCGTTAAACCTGTTTATGCTATTATACCGATTGTTAACGTTTAACGGGTTTGAAAAACAAACCTTTTTCATGGTCGTAAATGTGTACCTACTTAAATCTGCTAATATATTCCGTTTTCAATGACATTTTGAGTTAATGTTTTATTTTTATGTACGCAAATGTTTGTGTTTGGTGAATTGGTCGGCGCATCTCGCCAGTCGATTAACACGGCGTGAACTCGACGAGTGGCATAAAACACGACGCCCACGTTGCGTCCGCGGCAGCCGGCTGGTGATGTCGCTGCATCCGTCCCGCGCCGTGATTGATAAACCAATTTGATATCATTGCCGTGGGAAATGTAGAATACCTAACCTACCTAACAACCAACGGTACTGCATTTAAAGGATATTAATCATTATTCCTTGCAGAAAAATTCAACCGACCTATCTACTAACTTTATAATCTGGTGCAGTGTTGCCAACCCTAACAGCCAAAAAAACAGTACGACAGCCTAAAAAAAACAGTAAACATGTTCATTCAAGGCAATAAATCTACTGTTTGACTAAAACACGTCGAAATTCATAGAAACGTACAATCTACATTGTACATACATTATTTTTATACCAAAGAAAATTTAAAAAGTGCTCAAAGAAATTAATTACATTTTTAATCTTCTTTCGAAAGTAAGCAGTAATAGGTATTCAAAGATATTATATTATGCTCAGCCATAAAGCAAGCCATTTTGACTTCAATTTCTTTTGCTATTTGTTTTGGATTTTATGATTTTTGGACTTTAGTTCGTATTTAATCCTTTTATTTCTGTTTAGGGGGAATTGGTCACAAGATAAATCACTTTTCATTATTTTAAAATGGTTCCACTTTTGAAAATACGTAATCAACAAAATAAATGTACTTGCTTCAACTTGCCGAAAACAGAGATATGAAAATAATGATTTAAAAAATAATAATGATCTTGCCGTATAATAATGTAGAGTAAGTTATTATGAAGCAGCAACTTTTCTATGCGCTATGTTGTATGTTTATTGCAATTTGTATCAGATGGCCCTAAAATTATAGAAAAACACTAGAATTTGTACCTAAAACAGAAAACAGGGTTGCTAATCAAAAAACAGCAAATCTACTGTTATAACAGTAGAGTTGGCAACACTGATCTGGTGATTCACTCGTGGCATATTTGCTATGTTGCTAACTTCATAACTAGTTATTGCTACTAATAAAGCAAAGACCTCTATGTATTACTTGTATTATATGTACCCTACTACTTATACAATTATTAAGACAAAAAGTGGTTAAAGCACTGTTCTCCATTTAACTCTTAACGTTCGTTCTAATTCCAGTCACTGCTATTTTAACGGTTATTAACTTCTTAATGAAGGCCACATTCAATTAATGTTAATTGTCATGAAATTAGTTAATAAGTAGCTAGGTACCGTGGGCGACACTTAACCTTGATCTCTTGTTGCCGCAGATAATGTTCAGTCGATTTTACGGATGCCACTCTACTTTCAAATTACCTACTTTATAAAATCAATATATTATACTGAACTATTTAGGGACATTCATTCTATACCTACTTACAAAAACATAAATACGAAAAGAGACCAACAGGTTTGGTTGGGTACTTTGGGTAGCAATGAAGTGTCTTCTGTCATCTATGGAGCGTAGAAGCTTAATTCCACGTTCATAGACCTTAGCAAAAATGTCTAAAACTAAAGACCAACTCTCACTTTAGTGTAACTGTTCTAATACTACACAAGTACGCAGTATCCACTATAAACGTGCTTGCAGGCTTGTATGTAATTAGTAATTACTACACACTTGTACAGTATTTGGTTTATGAACAAAACACCACCGTTACAACACGTTTCTTATAAAAAGAAAAACTTACGGGACCCTTTATTTTCTTCCTTTTGTATTTTTTATATTTGTTGTATAATACACCGTAAAAACATATTCCTGTGGCAGACAGATATCGGAACGCAAAAGCGCATCACTTGGAAAATTAAATACATAAAGGGCTAGAGTGATTTGGCTATTTCTGTTTTTAACTATTCGTATTAGCCGCAGAGCAAGAACAAAAATTAAGCGTCATAATCAACAAAGCTCTGTGGTATTAGCCATACCCTTCGAATTAGATTCTTATGGAATGCAAAATTGAAATAGTTTTTCAAACTTTTTTCAAATTTGGTAAAACTGAATGTCCTTTTTCCTATGGAACTTTTTATGGGAAGTTTTGACCGAGCAACGTATGTTGGGTCGGCTAGGTTAAAACAAAAGAATACTGTGTCACATTAGAAGCAAGCATCAAACGATTATAGGTAAACAATGCAGTGGGCAGTTTAGTTATACAGTAGGGTTAGCACGGACGGCAGACAAAATTGTCTTTCCCCTGTTTTACTCCACTTGACAAGTAAATTGTATGAAGAAAGTGACATAAAACGGAGAAAGACAATTTTGTCTACCGTCCGTGCTAGGCCTACAGGAGGGGTAAATATAGTAAAGGTGCGGGCGCGCAGGCGGTGCTTGCTAGGTCGGTGGGAGGCAGTCGGCAGCCGGTGATGTAAGAACGGTTAGCTCCGGCGGTGATGTCACCGCGCCCACGCCTCGCCCCCGCCTCCCCTCGTCAGGTCTACGCCGCGCCACCAAAGCCTTCCGCGATACTGCATTCAAAAAACTCGGTTATATTATATTCGTTACGCTCTACATAAAACTAGTCAAGTTTTATAATAATCCTGAAATCAGAAAATTTCATGAGTTTAACTGCAATGCAGATAGGTAGAGCACCAACAGTAAATTATTAATGTAGCACAAGGTGGGAGTGAAATCGATTGGATCGTGCCATATAGGCGTAGCAATGGAGCACGCTTATAAGTCCTCAAAGTAGAACATTATTGCCTTTTAGCTATACAATAAGGTCAAGTTACTCAAGATAATGAATAAACTAAGGTGACGCGTTTTACAGATGACTTGCAAATTTGGGTGGCTAGGTAACTTATGTTATTTTAAATTCAAATTACAGCTCAGATCGAGTCGTTCGTGTTAGAAATGTTAAATTGATCGCATCGCATCGTTTAGTATGTAGTCATCTTGTTGGTATGTGTGCTTTACACGCGACATATTTGGACAAATGCTTGCTTGTTTTAGACAGACTTCATTCATATAATAAGCTTCATGCTTGGTTGTGTTGCGGCGGTCACAAACCTGAGAAGTTGGCAAACATTATACTTAAAATTCACTTTCCATACTAATTCTCATTATCGATATCACACATCTCACACTCGTGACCAAATAAAATCCGACATAAGAGTCAGTGCATTTTTTGGTTCAAAAGTCATGGGACCTGTATTGTTCGCTTATGTAATTAGTTGGAACATCATTAATTTCTTTTGTTTCCTACTGTATTCGTTCAGAAATGAACATTGCTATCAACAAATCAACACAAAAGATAGACTGGAGTTTCATAATTAAATTCAGTGAAGAATTCAATGAACATTACTCAAAATTTAGTGATATTTGAAAAAATAGGATCTTGAAAAATGGAGATCATGCCCATTTGCCTAAAAGTTTTATGAGAATCCTTAAAAGCAGGATCCGTAAGCCATGGAGTGAACAGAAAACGGTACAATTTAAGGGAAATATTTACGAGGAATGAAAATGGATGCAAACATACGTTGAGATACGTGTATCACGACGTCAAGATGGAGGGGGCTGTACTCAGCGTTTCAAATAACAACAGTAGATTTCGGACGCATCTGAAGAATGCAGCCAGTGCAATTTGCGCCAGAACTCTGCCGAAGCAGAGGCGTAGCGACCCCGCCGCAGCCAGCAGTGCGCGCCACCACACGTACCCGCGCGCGACGCCGCCGAAACGAGCGTCCATCCCGTGCCGGATGGAGCCCCTCGTGTGTATGCCGCCGCAACACACGCCCGTCCTGAACCCACCTGAAACATTGCTCTGCGAACAGATGGAGGTGCAGCTCCCTAATATTCCGAATGGAGCTGTCAAGCTTAGAGGAACTTTAGCCAGGTAAGATGTCTAATAATATTGTTTTGGTCAAAGAGCTAACCCATTCCATTTATAATAGTACTTATGAGATCTCTACCGTGCCCGTGATTGAAATCATTTTTGTTTTCTTGATAATATATTTCGGATCAGTTAAATGAACCGTGTTCACGTAGTCTACACTCTACCCTATCAGTCACGGTAAAGATCACGTGTAATATAAGGTATTTTCGCAACTATCGATTTCGTTTGAGAGCAAAATGGTACTTACAACTTAATTTTTTGGCATACGTCTGAGTTAACAATCTAAAAACTTTTTCTTTTTTTTTTACTAAACACAGACAGTGTGGTTACCTTTAGCCCCAACGCCCTCGATTCCAGACCCCCCCCCAACTTTAGACTCTGGGGTTGTTGAATTCGTGTTTTATTGCTAAAGCTCGAACGCAGCAATCTTTTCCTTATCAGGAACCGTGATATAGTAAGACAGTTGAAATTTTCACTTGGCCGGTTTTTGAATAATAACTTGAGAAATACTGAATATAAAAATCTGATATTTATTGTATGAAGTCTTTATAAGTAGGTTCATCTCTAAATGTATTTTTTAAATAAAAAAATGAAATGTTTGCTATTATAATTAAGTTTTCATTAATAAACTAACATTTTTAAAGTAACATGCATAGTGCATACCGGTACCTAAGCTAACCATGGGCTTGTGCTGATAACTGGCATGATCTTATCAAGTTATTTTATTCAAGTTCAAATAAATTTTACAAAATGTATGCCACGCTCATTTAATGTTATTCAAATGATTTTAGTTGCCAGCTACTTCACTTCCTAATGTTTATTATTCGTAAAACTTAGAAATTAGGCATGATCTCACTCATGCCGAAGTTGTCATATATGTTACATTATGTATTCTTTATAATGCTCTGACGAGAATCTATATAAGGTGCTGGTGCTGTAGAACTTACCGACGAGGTCTAATATATAACGAGGTTTTATATTGATTAAATTAGTAGATGGATGATTTACGAACTGGAAGTGATGCAATTTAATAAGCGATATAATATGAAGCATGTATAGAGTATAGTGTAACATTTAAGAGTTATAAAGTTTTGTATTAGGAATTTGCTTCGCACGGGGTAATAATATCCCTGGTAAAGCGAGCGTAGCGGAACGGAAGCCTGTACATAATTCAGGGACAGTGTAGCTTTTTATCGATGAAAGATTTTTTGCCACATCACGCAGGACCTGTGGCGGATTTGAATATAGCCATTTAACATCCCAATGCGGAATGGAAAATAATTTGTGAAACAAAGCATCATTAATTATAAATGTAAGGCGTTCATTATAATATCTAATTTGGCAAACATGACCTCACACATCGCCGACCGAAATAACACAGTCGTAACACCGTTATCCACCAGGAAATGGAGCGTGAACATTTCTGATCATGGACATATTGTTTGGTTAAAGTTAATAACAACGTCAATCATGATCATGGGCGATGTTTTGTTTATTGTGATCGGCTATCGATGGTAAATGCCAATTGCATGTTCGAGCTATGCCTATCTACAACTTACATAATACCTACATAATCGAACACGAATGGAGTTAATGCACTCATGTAATTTATTTATATGCGCGTGTAGGTTTACCATTTGTTAAACGTTGTTTGGACATTATTGATGTGCTAATCTGTTTTTTTTTCTCCCACGCAGTTATATTCAGGTTTAAATTTTAAATATGACATCGCTGTATTGTAATTAAAGGTACATAAATACCGAAACAAAAACATCAAAACAATCAAAAACAAAAACGTACATAAACAATAAAATAATTCAAACAGTGATTTATCCAAATGAACCTTTCATCACATCACAGTGGCCAAATCCTACAAATTAGGTTAGGGTATGCTAGTTAATCCTGTGCCAATAAATAATTCATAATTATTAAATACCATGCCTTTAAAACCAATTACCCAAAGACTACTAAGCTACTAAACATAGCAGATTGCAGGCTAGAATGCGGTTACTGTTTTCTATCAGACGAACCGCATGTTTGTTAGTTGTTTTCAGTATCACATATTTTTTTAGGTTATTCTGCGAGGGTCAAATACGAGTCATTTTACTCAAACTGTGTTTTTTGTTTGTAGGGTGTAGATTCGAGTGTGGATATGTTCTCGTTCCACTGCGAGAAAAAAATCAAGGTAGGTACACATTATTAAATTTCTTGTTATTGACAACTTGACATACGCATTACGCATGCTGGTGGCGCATACAAACAACGATTGCATGTATCGCCCAGAAACGTTAGTACCTAGTACAGACTCTAACGCTTACAGACTACAGCAGCGATGTACTTAGGTTGCTCTCATTTCCATTATTACAATTATAATTTTATGTTCTAACTAATGCATTGAAGTATGATCAGGGGAGATATTGATCTATGATCTTTATTTAATAAGTTTTATTTCAAACTATTTTCAAACACTTCATGGAACAAAACGCAGTCTTTATAGGATCACAACAATTTATAAGTGTGTGAAAAGTGAAAAGGTTAATAAGAATAGCTAGCTAATAATTGATAATGATAAGGAAATATCCTTTGGGTGAGTTCAAATCAAATCAAAGCTATGACTACTTTTTGAATGGTAAACAACCGCGAACAACAAAACTGAATGTTGACTTGCAATTTGTTTTTAACTTTTCTTTCTCTACCTATATACTACATTCACAAATTTCACATACATAAATCTTCGTTTATTAACTGGTTCTCTAATCTTCGTGACTGTAATGTTTGATGGTAACCCTAATCATGTGTGCGAGTGGAAACACAGAAGTAAGTCTCATTCGCACACCATGACATCATGGTGTATTTTTGTATGGCCACTCGACCGGCCGGGTCGCACGCGCGTTTCGTTTGTAGTATCGGCATCGTTATCGATACAAATATATCATGCGATGCTGATTGTCTGCCGAATACGGAAATAATGACAGCCATTTGAGTTATCTCTCATTATTTCTTTGAATACTTTAGTGACTTACGGTACGATGCCTTCCACTTTCATCAGACCTATTTTGATGTCTTTTTGTGCCTTTTGATTTATGCAGTTTGTTAACTGTAGTTTGTTTATTGGCACTCTGCAATCCTGACTTTGATCGATGACAAATACTTATTTTGAGGTACAGCGTATGTAATTTTTTTCGAATGGAATTCTTTATTTCAAGAAAAATACAGGACTTTAAACATAAAATCCAACACACAATTTAAATAAAACATTACGCACGTGGACTTCCGCTGGAACAAAATGACGCAGCCTGGACAGGTCCAGAATTGAGAACAACAAACGTTAAATATAATAAATAATGGCGTATAGTAGCGAAATAACTTGACGCACCATTCTGGGAAGCATTTACCGACCCAGGAAGGAAGTGCTTTAAAATGGCATTTGAACCAGACAAGATGAGTAGACGATCACACCCTAATGCCTTCCGGCTGTCGCCGAGATGATTTAGCTTCAGCAAATAATGTAACTGACTTTTGAACCGTTGCCAGAGCTGATCTCATCACTCATTTTACTTTGAGAACAATGAACGTGTTATTTCTTTGCTAGCTCATTGTGTGTTGCTTGCAATTTTAATTTTCCAACTTTTTTATTGTTATAAATCTGGTGAAAGTGCATGACATAATTATAGTGATTAGTAATGGCATGTTTTCCCAAAGCGCTCTTATCGTACTAGGTGGTAGAACTTTATTGCGTATATACGTATTCTGCTGCCAAGTATAATAGTGTGAAAGCACTGCTCGGTTCCGGTTTGAATCGGCTGTATGACCTGCAGGGTTACTCTTGACACTCGATTTCAATCGTAATTTGGGATTTGGAACGAAATCGTGGTATTTGGTACTCTTGAATCCGATACTAGCGCACGATTGGAATCTTTGTCCGTGGAATTTTATGAAACTAAATGGAATCGACTCATTTCTATACCATACCTTTTTCGGTACTCTTGACGCGATTTGACGTTGACAAATTGAGCTTGAAGTCGAGTTTGCGATAGAATTTTTACAGTTTTCAAAAGTTAACTTTTTTGCGTTCGAGTGCGTTGTGTTCGGAAGTAAAATGGCACGTTTGTCTCTTATTTTGGACAAATTTATACACAAAATATACACTCAGTCTTGTTGATGACACAAACACAAACACATGATGCTTCCCATGGGCGGAGCGCAACACACCTTTTGCTATCCCCGGATTATCTTGTAAAAAATCCGCTAGAGCCTCCAGCTGTTGGTAGGTTGGCCTAAAGATATTATAGTCCTCAAAATTTTAGCAACCAGCGGGATTTGAACCCGTGCCCTCCAACTCATCGGATTGGACGCTCTACCAACTAGAGAGTTGGAGGGCGCGGGTTCAAATCCCGCTGGTTGCTAAAATTTTGAGGTCTCTAATATCTTTATAGATATACCTAAAGTGTGGTTTACCCTTTAAAAATCATTCCTATTTTCACATTCGCTTTTATTTACTCGAAAGTGACTAAATATCATCAAGAGTGATGGTTTTTTGGTAAAGTATTTTTTATCATCGTTATTAATAAGGTTTTTACATGTTTTCAATAAATAAATACATAAATAAATATAAATAAATAAATAAATAAATAAATAAATCAATAAATAAATAAACAAATAAATAAACAAATCAATAAATAAATAAATAAACAAATAAATAAATAAAATGTTTTCAACAAATTTTGGTATTAGTATTTTCTATTATGTTGAGTATGGCAGCACTTACATAGTGTTGTTATTTTGTGAGTCACAATGTTAAGTCGATCGCAAATGCGATTTCAATTTCAAGCTCGATTTTGTTCAAGGGTACCAAATTATTTAACATTGGAATTGGGATTGATTCGGATTAGAATTTTAGTGAAATTGGGATTGGATTCAAGAGTAACCCTGCTGATCTCACGTCTACAAATATTAATAGTGTAGTACCAGACTGCAAGATTATGCTGATGTCTCAGGCCCAGGATGACGTGCGCAGTATCACAAAAAACTATAAATCAGAATTTCGAGTGATACTGCAATTGTTATGGGCACCCTTAAAGCTTAACGTCTGACAACGACCGACTATTCGACATTCGTTAAACGTTGACGTAAAAAGAAATTTAATTCTTAATTGTTTAATGCATGTTTATCGAGTAAAAGGTGTATCTGCCATTGGTACTATCTAAACAATGGTCCCCTGCTACCTACGCCAGTCAGGTATTCTATCCTGTACGTGTACAGTAGAACTATCTTCGTGTCGTTGACTACTAAAAATAAACTTCAATACTAAAACTCTCAAGTGTCACTTAGATTCCTATCCTATATTATCAACGTAAAGAAGCAAGACAATAATTAGGGAAGGCGAACTAGATTTATACTTAATTTTTTAGACTGCTCAACCGAGTTCCTACGCCAACGAGAACAAGCGAAACAAAAGTTTCGGTTTTCGGTGTTGATTTATCAAGCTAGATTATATTTGTTCGTCAGTTGATATCTGTATGTGTGACCAATCTTTATCTTCTTGGAATGTGGCATTAGGAAATAATGGTGTTAGTCATGTTGGTAATCAATGTGTTTCAAGGGTTAAAATATGACTAATAAATAAATAGTCATTTCAGTAGACATGCCTCTTACGTTAAATACATAATAATTTTTTTGAGTATTATTGGACGGGTCCGATAGCTCAGTTGGTAGTATCCCTGCCTTCTGAACTGAGGGCCGTGGGTTCGATTCCTACCCGGGACAAACATTTGTGTGATGAACATAGATGATTGATCTGCGTCTGGGTGTTATATTGTATTCTATGTATATATTTACAAACAAAAAAAGTATATAAGTATTATATCAGTTATCTGGTTCCCATAGTACAAGCTATGTTTAGTTTGGGGCTAGATGGCGCTGTGTGAAATGTCCACACACATATTTATTTATTTATATTTATTGTAGAGTTTTCTAAGTGTATTGTATCACACTAAACTTTGTTTGTTAAATAAAAGTTGTTACTAAAACAATTATATTTAGCAGTATAACTAGGCGGATAGTGATTTTCTTAAACCGTAATGAAATAGCTAACACTGCTACTTAATAGTAATAATTGCATTATCGTTGAATTAATTGTTAGAGAGAAAAAATCCTCATCGAGACAAATATTATTACCAACTGTTTACTAAAGTTTATCGGGGAGGTCAAGATCGAGAAGTGCCCTGTGCTCTTTACTGGCGTCATGTCGTGTTGCATCCAGTTATTGTGAACCAACGCCTAAACATCACTATACGATTCTAGCTTATTCAATTTACTTCATTATATTTGAACGCGAACTGAACGATCACTACGTTTATTTTCCTCTTTATGAACGCAACTGTCAGCCGGTGTCCATCACTGGCTTGAAGCAAGAGTAATGAATTTATCATTTAAAGTCGTGATTTTTATGATGTGCTGTTTATTGTCTTGTTACACTCGTTCAATTAGTGAATGTAACTGCGACATTAGTTATGTGCTATTCAATAAACTGTTTCGGTAAGTGATATGTTAAACAGATCTTTTCCATATTGTTGCGTATCAATGGCACTTATTTCACGTGGGAAAATGCCTCGTCGGTGAATCAAACAGCTCGTAATGTAACCTGATTCGATATTTGATGAAATCACTTTTAATATGTTATTTTGTCTACATCGGTCTGTATTAGTTAGGTACGTCTACAGTTCTTGCTCATAAAGCAAAATGCGGTAGGCGAATTGCACGGTAGTTTGACTCAGCGGATAAGTTCCATTGTTTAAGTTCCCATCAGAATAAAAGTATTTTATGAATCGAGTTGAATGAAATACCTTTATATCATACAATGCAATGATATAGTTATAATACCTAAATCAAACACATCATAAATCAGCAGATAACGACACTGTACTTATTTCGGGTTCTTACTGGATTATAGGGTCGTTCTTCCCTTTTTGTATCTAAGATCTAATCTAAAACATTATAGCCCTAGGTCTGATATACTTTTAAACCCACCTTTAGTTATGCAGAAGATTCTATGGTGTTAGATAAAATTTGTCCTAAGCTAAAAGTAATAGATAGTCTACACTATTTATTTAGACTATCTGTAAAGTACGCATTTACCAATTTAAAAAAGACGAAGACATATACGGAATGTGTCGGAATGAAAAAAGATGACTGTACTGGGCAAGTACCGACAGTTCCACCCAACCAACCCGATTAGAAGCTTGGTAGGCGTCTAACAATATAAAGGGCTGTCTTATCGATGTTATTCAGTTAACAACAATATTTGAAATGTGTAACAGATTTATTTACTAATCGTGATTGTATTGTCTGCAAGCTTAGACCATGTGAGTTTTTAAATAAGATTGATGAATTGGAAGATTTAAGTTAGATTTATTTAGAGGGGTGAGTGCGGCCCTTGCCCTTTGTATTGTACTTTATATCAACGAACTGTTATGGGTGGCCGTGTCGCTTAACATCAGGTGCATGACTAGCTCGTCACGTCCTTCATTCTCATAAAAAAAGAACGTGAACTTATTAAATGTCTATAAACACGCACTTTCGTGAAAGTTTTCTTCAAATTTCTTAAATGATTTGTCTATTGTTGCAGGGAGGTGGCAAACGCTTGGGAGTGCCGCGTAGGTCCACCAGACCAGGCGGCCTCCGCAGACCGCGTCCAGAGCCTATTCAACGACATCGAACTTTATCCCACTAAGACCCAGGGTGAGTAAATGTGTGTTTTTAAGGGGCATCCATAGATCTATCTCTATCTTTTACTTTTTAGATCTATAGAGAGAGATGGTGAAGTGGTTGATATTAATGGTTAGGGAAACCTTCTTCAGCTGACGTAGCAGCAATGACATGATCAGAACCTATTTCAAATACATTACTACGGACGGGCACCCACTTAAAAATTTCGAAGTCAACACTCATTAAAAGTTAACGAATAGCATCATTTTATCGAAACATGATGTAAGCTAGCGATAGCAAATGGTTGTTGTTAAAGTGGAGTTGCTGTCATTGACTGAAATAGTTTACATACCTACTTATTTCATAATTGACGACCTTGTAAATGATACGACTACTACGCGCGTGTTTTAACAATTTTAAACACCTATTTTCAACGTATAACATACATTACACAATACACTTCTGGACATGACAATTATTTTTTCGGACGATAATTTCTAGACTGAAGCAATACTGTACTCATCACTTTGACTCTAATTATGCATAACATCTGCTATGCTAGCTTTGATGAGGCAATGACAGAGTCATTGACGGGGTGAGCTATAACATAACGCAGATGACGTCACCGCCGTCATCCTTTGATGCTGCTGCATAGAATTACTTGGGTACTTGTTCTAAGTCGTGCTGTTAAAAAGTCAATCCATGAATCCATTATAGTCACACCATGCCGCTTACGCATTGAAGAATTGCACTGCGGTGTCTTTTACACGCAACCATAACGTCGTCGGAGATAATTAAATTTTTGCACAATGCACACTACTGTGTGCTGGTGTCAAATCAAAATTAGTCACCGCACCGTGGCTAAACTAACGATATCGTAAATAACACAGTTATGATTTATTTTTGTGTAAGCGCTCCGTCCATTAATGACTAATGAGTTGTTTATCAGATAGGTACTACTATTTATCATTTCGATACCTACCATAAATTGCCCCGGGAATATAATTTACCTGTGAAATAGAATACCGATGGAAATAATAAGTACTTGTGTTACTGGGATAAAATGATCTATATTTACTGTCTAGCTTAATCATCTTAAATTATACATCCCAATATTTTCATGAGATCACCCACGAAAACGGGAATCCTATAACCAGTGAGTGCGCATAACAACTATGGGTGGTGCGTTGGCGTGTCTTTTTCTAATATTTTTGTAGGCAATTTTGGCCCTACAATAATTATGAGGATGACTAATATCTACATGTATACAATAATACGCAATATTTTTAGAACAATTTGGATGTTATATGCTATCTACGATCTACGACTGTTATCTCTTTATTTTCGTCACTCGTATTTATCTTAAAGCATAGTAAAGAAGTCGTCATTCATTCATACATGTTACTATAAGAATAGTCGTAGCCATGTACTGTCGCTAAAATAACTGGGACCAAATCGGAAACAAATAGCTACGTGTATTTTTTCAATGGAAAACAGTTCAAAGTACATTAAAAAGCAAAAAATTGGACAATATCAGGTTTACGTTTAATATTGCAACTTTGCAAGCAAGCACGTGCAAACGTCCGCGGGCGGCATCATTTTATCTCAAAGGTATTATAGAACTGTGGTAATAACAGTATGTCATATAAAGCAATTTACAGGCATGCTATATTACTTCTGCTCCTTTGTTTATTTTACAGTCTATAAATCTTAACACAGTAATCAACACTATGAACACTTAGTTAATAACCTCTAACGTTTACAAATAGTTGTGACTTGAGCGCCGCGTTTCTGTATGTGTACCTCGTTATGTTGCGAGCTAAACCTATATACTACATTTATTTTAACTTATTTAAACTGTAATATTTCTGAAGTACATTGTTTCACATACTTAATATAAAGTCATAAATTTAAATCTTTATTGCCTTCCACTTGTAATGACACTTCCTCAAATTCATATCAGCATGCGACCCTAATGCATTCCATAGTTTTTACGTCTCTCGCCTAACCTTTTTTTGTCAATTTCTATTTTTTTACTTTGTGTTCATTTCTTTGTGTAACGTATTAGTAAGTTAGTATTAAGTTAGCCATGAAGGCGATTAAACGTCTCAAAAGGAAAACCATTTTTCTTTTCCAACACCCCGCTCCAGCCGCCTTATAGATGCCCGCGCAACTTGTCTGGCGCAGCCGGTACTGGATGCTAATACGTGTACTTTTTTGAAGAGAAGCCTAAAGAACATTTTTGTTCTGGTGGATCTGGAGTTTCACATAGCGTCCAGGAACCAAATAAATAAGACTCCCGCGTCGCGCAAAATTTGGTACAAAGCTGGAGTTGGAGCAGACGTCGCTGGCAGCTTATGCTCAGGAGGGTCTGGATGGCTTGTGAGTAGATACCAATCACTATTCCTTGTTCTGTCCTACCTATTCCGTGAACTACGTAAATTTGGGATACCCATCACCCATTTTACCCAGTTTTCGTGGCATTCTGCACTAAAAATCGGCGGGATGCTATACGAAATAGTTAAGGAAACTAGATAAATTAAGAAAGTAAATTTGCTCTATTTAAAAAATTAATAATTAATTCGCAAATAGAATCAAAATAGTTAAGAAATTAAACCAAATTACATAAATCGAATTTGGTTATACTTAGTAGTCGTTCTAGAATTAAATTCAATGTAAATTAAAATGATCAGTAATTAGATAAAAATTATAATCTGATTTTTGATTATTTTTGTGTAAAAATAGTTTTATTGGACAATTGAATTCAATTATTCAACGTTCATATTAGGTAAGTAAAAAGATTAAATTAAAAGTTTAATCTAGTGATCATTATTAGGTATTTTGTATCATAATTAATCATTTTTATTGCTATTGCATCGTGTTAGATTTAACGTAATTTTAATGCGTGTAGAATAAATAGTATATTAAATATAAATGAATATGATGCTAATCTAGCAAAACGCTGATCAAGCTGAGACAAAAACCATTATGACAAAACCACCAGAATTAGTCGCTGCTTTGTACAGCCTAATTCCTGAATTTGACGGAAATGAGAGTTTAAGCCATTTCATATTACAGTGCGAGTATGTAGTTAACGAACTAAAAGAAGAAAATAACCGAAAACGCGATGAATACATCTACAACATGTGCGCTAGCAAACTTTGTGGTAAAGCAGCCGAAATAGTTAATGCAAACCAAAAAATTAAATCTTGGATTGCATTAAAACAATTACTGACAATAAATTTCAGTGACCCCCGAAGCGAAACTTACTTGGCAGTACAATTAGAAACATTAAAAATCAAACCAAATGAGCCATATGAAATGCTTTACAACAAAATCAAAAAAATTAAAAAACATTTGAATATTAAAATTAATTTAATCACAGATGCTCAACTAAGAAATTTCAAGAGGGCTTACTATTGCGACATGGCAGTGAACACATTTCTTAATAACGTGCCTGAATATATAAGAAAAACCTTGAAGTTGATTGAGCCCATGTTTTTAGAAAAGGCCTTATCTCTTACAATTGCTGAACTAAACTTTCAATATCAATTAAAATCTTCTCAATCAAACCAAGATTCTAAATTAGACAAAAACCACGCCCAGTGTAATCAATTTCTACAAGAAAAACCAGGTGAACTTTATAGACCACCTATTAAAAATAACGGCATACCTAATCAAGGGTTCGTAAAAGGATTTCCCGCAACTCAACAAGGGTATCAGCCGCAATCGCAGCAAAGTAAACAAAATAATATTCAACCTCAAAAATCCTACGAGAACACCAATGTCACAATGCAAACCGCATTGTCATTTAAAAATGAACATCCCTCGATTCTTAAAAGAGAGATATTTGATGAAACAATTAAAGTTAAAAACACTAATTCTTCTAATCAAAATTACAATGAGCACAAACAACCAGATCATTACAAAACAAAGACACCAAATAAAATTATTGTAAAACTCCAAGTTCAAAACAACCATAACAAAGAACCCTTTGTTAAAAATCACCCAGAAAAACCTTTGAATATTGCAACGGACGCAAATGCAGATTCAAAGAATGTACAAACAGTTACACAAATAAAAAACACTGATGTCAACGTCTGTTTGCCATCTACATCAATGAGCAGTATAGGCGCCAACACGACCTTACTGACTGACTTGTGCAAAGAAAAAATTGTCACGGAGCAAAAAAAAACAGGTAGTTTTGACCGTGCTCCCGACAGTCCCAACTCACCGATGCATTTCGAAAACCATGATGTAAAACTTGAGACAGATAACACAAATAACAACAACAAAATCATAATCAAACTGAATGAATTCGATTCTGATAATACCATTGAATGCTCAAAAGAATTTACAACAGGAAAACACAAATCAGGTAAAAACTGTGACTTTGACTCTGGAAAAAATCAAAACGAAGTAAAACCTCAATTGACTGACTCAACCAATATTATAGAAAATTTTGATAAACAAACAGAAAACAATGAAAAATCAATTCCGGCTCAAAAAGAAGATATTAATAATACAATTAGCAAAAACCTCGACCCTGAAAAGAAACTAACGAGAATTACAGTTTTTAGTCAGTCTAACAAGACTCTTCTTTCTACTTTGGATAGAAACGAAGTCTCTTTAATCAGTCAAAATCAAAGCACCTCCAAAAGAGAATTAAAGTCAAGTACGACAGCCGACCTTACGAAAAACTGTGCGAGCATGATTAATATTGAAAATCAAAATTACAACCGTCGACTGGCCTCTAATACAGTTATCAAAAAGAACTTAGCTACTTCACGTTATCTTCGTTCAAAAGGAATCACTTAGATTACCTTTCTAATAAATTTAATAAACAGTTACGAAACTTTTAGAATAAAATATTAATTTAGTTTAAATAAATAAAACAGATAAATTAATCTTTTAAAATATTTATGCGGGTCCACTTCTAGATAATTACTGTACGAAAATTTTACTAATAGAATGCTAGACCTTTCTCCATGAAATTCAACCAACTTTATCAGCTTGTTTTGTTTGAGTTTGAACTCATAATATTTTGTCACAAGTAATTATAGTATTTTTGTTGTTATTTTATACACAATCATTATATTCGAATGTTATTTTTTATTAGTAATTTTATTACTAAAATATATTGTAAAAGTAGAGCAAATTTCAAGTTTCAAATTACAAATTTTAAATCATTTTTTTTATTGCCGAACGAAATCCCAATATTAATAAAACGTTCAATGTTTATACCATACCTTATCCAAAATACCATATTTACCTTTCCTTTATATCCTTCCTTAAAAGTGAAAGGGTCAATCTGAGCCATTCGATGCTACAGCCTACATCAATCAACACATGTAATTGTTATCATCGATATCGTGAGATTTAACAATAACCACAGGCAAACACAATTTTGGAATGAAACCGCCATGTTCTTGTCTTAAAGCAGCAATGCAAACTACTGAATGAAACCAGAGATAGCAAGGAAATATTAATTGCCATCACAATAACACCATGGACGTTCCGGAAGTACCTAGCTGCAAACGAAAATATTACACGTATTTCTACTCTTTTTACTAAGAAGTCAATACCCGGTTCCCAGTTTCAAAAAATATTTATGTGCACACGATAGAATCAGTGATCAGTGAAAGTCAATTTAGTGCAGTTAAAATACCCCGATAAAAAAGTGATAAAAAACCACGTCGTACTGCTGCTGACAATTAATCAATTGGACAATTACTTATTTAGCTTTTAAGTTCTCACATTTTGATAACTTTTATTTTCGTTTTGTGTGTATTCAATAATTATTATTGTGTAATTTTCTATTTCGTGTATTTTCAAATTTTGTTCTGTTTGTGTAATAATAATATTTTCTGATTTCATTTTGTGTAATGTCATTTTCATCTTTGTGTATTTTTTTATTTCGTTTTGTTTGTGTAATAATGATATTACCTATGTTATTTACGTGTGTATGTTTTTCTAATTTCATTTCATTTGTGTAAAAAATGTGTCATTTTAAATTAATGTTTTTTATAATTTTATGATTTTCTTTTATTTGTGTTATTGAAATTCTCTGAATCTTTCATCTTCAGATAATTTCAATCTTAGGAGGGAGACGTTATGTTGCGAGCTAAACCTATATACTACATTTATTTTAACTTATTTAAACTGTAATATTTCTGAAGTACATTGTTTCACATACTTAATATAAAGTCATAAATTTAAATCTTTATTGCCTTCCACTTGTAATGACACTTCCTCAAATTCATATCAGCATGCGACCCTAATGCATTCCATAGTTTTTACGTCTCTCGCCTAACCTTTTTTTGTCAATTTCTATTTTTTTACTTTGTGTTCATTTCTTTGTGTAACGTATTAGTAAGTTAGTATTAAGTTAGCCATGAAGGCGATTAAACGTCTCAAAAGGAAAACCATTTTTCTTTTCCAACACCCCGCTCCAGCCGCCTTATAGATGCCCGCGCAACTTGTCTACCTAGTACCTACTGAGTACAGACCGAGACCGTTATTATTTTATTATTTATCCTATGTAGTTATATAGCTGAGTAGATAGATACATCATCCATCATCATCACCCTTATCCCATTTAAAGGGGTCGGATCAGCAGCATGTTTTTATCCTCCACTCGTTTCTGTCAGTCATCCCAATCCCAACATTCACTATCATCCTTAGCACACATATTTTCACACAGTCCGACCACACTTTTTTTGGTCTTCCTCTACTCTATACCTCAAGCTCATCTTCGCCGATCAGTACAATGTCAGCAAACAACATGCACCAGAGTACTTCCACCTGTATGTCCGATGTTAGCGCATCCATCACCAGGAGGAACAGATAAGGGCTCAGTGCGGATCCCTGGTGCAAACCTACAGCGATACTGAACTTGTCGGTCTCATAACTTAAATGGAATGAAGCTCTAAGTCTAGTAGCTGAAACGAGGTATTTGTCCAATCAAGTATCATGCGAGGTTGGTTAAGATCATGGACGTATTTATGCCATGTTTGAGATAGACAAAATGACGCCGTGGTGTCTGCAGTATAAACTTTTTGTTTTCCATTTTGATTTTAACCCGCTCCTTTGTTTGACATAGAATACACTTTTAATGGGTAATAAGTACCTACCTAAATAGATTGCTTCAACGCTCAAGTCTATATGACAATCACATAAATAACCGTAATTTTTTTTGGAAAATGAATGGATTGTCTGTTGCATTTGCTATCAGTTTTTCGTTCTAATGTGCAAATTGCAAAAGTTGATTAAAAAAAAGTGAATGAGTGTTTGTATTTTGTCTACAACAAAATGTTATAATGTTTTTATTAAAGTTAAATGAAATCGCAATGTTCCCACTGGTTTAGACGACTTCGCAATTAATACCGCGCTGAATCTTTATTAGATATCAACGATCTATTGTTGCTTGCAGGTGAACGTAAGGCTACTACCGGGGTAAAAAAAAAGTCATTGAACCATAGATTTTTAGAATATCTACCTATGTCAATGGATAAAACGCTGAAAGTCCACACGGTTATAACGGTCAACGGCAGGCGTGTGTTGATAAATAACTAGCTTCAAGTGTAGATGATAACACTTTAGTGGCCGAAGTTTTGATTGTATTAGGTATCTTATAGCTGATAAAAGACGCTTATTTTAATTGCTCTCCTGCTTTGACTACGATGTTTTAATACCGGATGCTGGCAATGTCAGTAAATGGAATAGGATACCTACCTACTATGATACCTATTGAGAGCACGTGGCAGCCCTGGGCAGGTGGTTGCGCGTGCGCAATGATCTCACCGTTATTGCTCACTGATGACCAATTACCTCCGAATGAGTACACGAGTCATTTATTATTGGCCATGCCCAATGTTTAGGCCGTTCACTTACGTTGCACGTACCGTACGGGTCGTTTGAATGCGATGTTCGACCGACCCCGAACCCGAACTCAAGAAAGCACAATAAGACGTGTAGTCGTTCGCTGATTTCATATTTGATGATGTTGAGTTATTTATTGAGAACCTTTACGCTGTAGAGGCTTGTACTTAAATCATGATTTGAAATTATTTTTATGTGGACGATAGATTCGGATAAAAAATATCACTGGACTCATGCGAGATCGTTGGATACGCACAGTTTCTCTAGACTCTCTTTGATAATTGTGCGGCGGAAGCCATTTGAATCTAATAATCTGAATCGAATAGGTCACCACAATTCTACTAATCACTTTATTAAGGTAGTTATCTAGATAGTAACTTCGAGTTTTGTCAAGGACGATCATGTCATCACTGCCATCATCATCATCATCAGTCAACTCCGGTTAGTCCAGTTTTATTTCTGCCAAAGAGGATACATTGTATTAAACGTGCGTGTTTTATCGGATAACGCTGCTTCATGCTTTGTATTGGATCGTGCAGGGCACCACACTAAATGTGCCGAAAGAAGGGCTTGACTTGATGATATACTTGACTAAACAGTCATTTTGAATCATCATCATTAACAACCTGAAGACGTCCACTGCTGAACATAGGACTCCTTCAGGGAGCGCCACTTTGAGCGCCATTTTAAATATCGATTACTATTTCCGTGTTATTGATTTTTCCTCAACAGTATATTGTTGTTATTAAAACTTCCGATTATTGGACCGTCCTTCAGGAAACCCAGATCGATTGACGTAATACGTTTTGAGGGCTCCGTACCGTTACCAAAAGGGTGAAGCGAACTCTATTACTAAGACTCCGCAGTCTGTTTGTCCGTCTGTCATCAGGCTGTATCTCATAAACAGTGCTAGTTAGACAGTTCAGATATAGTATTTCTGTTGCCACTATAACAACAAATACTAAAAATAGAATAAAATAAATATTGTAGGGGCTCCCATTAAAGAAACCTGATGTTTTGCTCGTTTATATAGATAATGGTACGGAACCCTTCGTGAGCGAGTCCGACTTACACTTGGCCGGTTATTTTACGTGTCCTTGTAAGGCAAAATTTGTAAGTACTATGCGTGTTTATAAATGACTTTGAGGATAGAGGCGCTATTGGCGTATTATGCCAAGTTGCCAACAATTGATTTGTTAATTCTAACTATGGTTATTCGTTTCAGTATTCGAAATGCTGGTATGCGCGCGGCAGTGTGCGCGTCGCAAATCACTCACGCTTACTTTCGGGGAATTCTGCGTGTTCGCCGCTGAACTGCGACGGTGTTCTCGGCAGGCGAGGCAGTAAGTTTCTTCTATTATGTATTGATCTGTGCTTTTGTTCTGCTAACACTACTTCTATGAATGTGTCGTACGATGTAAATAGTGCGACTACTAGACTACTTTATCTTGTAAATCATGAGAGCCCTTTCTATACACATACCAGGCTGTAGAAGTTTTTGCGATGTTTTTAACCTCTAATTAATTATAATTCATCCGATGTAGATAAATAAATAAATAAAATAAAATAAATAAATCATTTATTGTCACTATCAACACAAAAAGAAACATATCAATAGAACAGCTTAAAACAAGTAGGTAGGTACATTACATTCATGTTATAGGACAATGGGGTAGCTTCAGCATGTAGGTACCCTAACCTTTAGCTTATGATATTATTTTACATAATGAACTCACACAACAGCAAGTTCTAAATTTTGCATTAGGTACAACATCATTGCTATTACCGATTTAACATTCTGCATATTATTTTATTATGGCTTTCCTGTTCGCTGATATTTTCCTTCCGCTCTTTTATAATAATGACTATGTATATTGTATAATTTCTCACAAGACAATTGACTTTGTAAAGTTTCCTCAAGTGTCGTAATAATTTTATTTGACCATAACACGACAGCGACGTTTGCAAAAACCAAATGACATAATACATCAAACACAACAACACAACATAATATGTAATATATTATTTATTTAACAAAATGACATTAAAACCAGATTGTTTTTCAGTATTCTGACGACACACCCATAATGGGTTTGTTTAAACGACATACATTATTTTAGTTAGTCACATGTTTAGTCAGAAATTCAATAAACAATGTTATTAATTATTATCTTCTGACCTCAGTATCCCTTCTTGTAGTGTTCCGGATTCTTTTCGACTTGATGATCGTACATTATTTAAATGACACAGACTCGTTTTTCTTGCTGTGTACACATTCAATAATTAAAGTTGCTATAGACCCTACTTACTATGCTTATTAACTTGTTTTATCTCTCCGTATAGTATATCACTGCTAAATGATTTCATAGATTCTAAAACCTTCTGCATTCTTCGTATATTGGCAACATACCTTATCTTATTTTTACCTATTGTTTTGCATTTGCTTCTTTGATTTTATTTACATAAATATTGTACCTATTATGCAAAATGTAGATTTTAAGAAACGCCGCGCCTCTAAATGTCACGGTTTTATGAGTCGTATTACGTCAACTTTGTAAGTAGGTATTAGTAGCCAAGTCAACTGCTATTCGTAAGCTGTGAATCTAGACTAGATCGACAAGTTTTATTATATTATTTATTTATTTAATTGCGTTTATGAGTTGTGATGGTATCACACGTACAGCGTATCCGCCCTGCATTTACAACTTTAATATATCATAATTAAGTAATTAACACATTGATATTTTTACAGTATGATTTCATTATATTGTTAATTTCATTAAAAATGGACGGATTGCCGCCTAACGTGTAGTAATAAACGCGGCAATGCCCTTTTCCTTTCCCGGTACATTATGATTCAGTTTAATTTTAACGATGACGGTAGAATGATCAGTTGCCGTTTACCCGGTCTTGAACCGAGGACTGTCGCTGACGCGTGCATTGACCCTTGAATGCCAAACAATAAGATATTTGTCATGCACTGAATGACTACGCACTGTGGCTGCCTATGGCTATCTATATATATGTATAACCCCACCCCATATATAAATTATAAACTAGGCGTCATAAGTAAACTATTACTATGTCAATCCATATGTGTAACTGTGTCGTCGGCGTCGGTTCCTACTTTACCAGTTTTATTTTATTTTCAGGACTTCGAACAAGCCCGAGTCGCCGGTCTGGAACATCGACAAGGAACTACGAGATAAAGAAACCATCTGCAAGCATATCAACGGTAAGATTCATTTTTACTGCATTTGCGCCGACCTTCAGAGGTACGATTCGGGTCTGTTTATATATCGCTGTACCTATAAATGTTTTTATTGCCTCGTGAACATGATGATTTGTCTGTTACGGCTACGGGACATAACATTATAAAGCATCCTTTGTCGTTTGAGGACGTGAAATTTTGTATTGCGGAAGGTCAACCGAAGACAGCGTGCCGCGATCAAACAAATCGTGACTAAACTTTCCGCACGGTACCAATCCAGAAATAAACATCCGTCGGTGGTCCATCCTTATGCCACTCTCAAATTTTCTATGTTGGTAGTAAAAGTTCAGTGCCATTCGCTTCCCACGCTTCGTCTGCCGCTTATCTGGTGTAGCAAGGCTTTCTATAGCCATATCTCTCTGCTAGTGAACTAGCTTCTGCTACAATACATCATTTTCTCAGGATATATTAAATGACAGTGATCATTCTTTAATTTATAAGAATGTGTTCCTAATCACTTTGAGCGATTTGAGTCCTAAACTTTTTATATCAGATGAATTAGCAATTTTGAGGGTTAATATAAGTAATACAGCGTAGTACCGACGATCTGGTCAAAACTGCGCCTATGGATACAGGAGGCAAAAAGCCTTTCTAAGTGGTGCTCTGTGGGGAGGCCTGTGTTCACCAGTGAACGACTTCAGGTTTTAGTTGATGGTGATGATTTAAGTTAAGTATCTATTTAAATAACTACTATCGACCAAATTTTTGCAAAAAAACTGAGCTCGCAAGGGCTCTGTTAGCAGAACTACTAGTGTATTAATATTATGCAACCACCCTAGACGTCGCACGTAGTAGGTACCTACTATATTTTCTAAGATGCACTATATTTACGTCAATATGATGGCGCATCTGACTAACGATTAATATTAGACTTGTATCTCTCATAAATCACGTTTCACGTTTAGCTTTTAATAAAAGTTTTAACAACTAGGTATGTTAAGGGCTTGTAATAATACCTACATAATAATTATGCTTCTTTTATTAATTATAACAGGGGTGGCCAAACTTTTTAAATATGATACGGTCTACATTATGATTCAAAATAGCCCAGTGGTCTACCGATGATACCAGCAATTGATTTTTTTTATAGATTTTAATAGCGGTACTGTTTTTTTAATTGTACAAGTAGGAGTAAAAAAATTTTTCACTTAATTTTTGCTCCTTGTCTGTATGTCTGTCCCTTCGAACACGCATCACTCAGCGGCGGATCAAGGATTTCATTTAGGAGGAGGCATTCTGACTAGACTCGGATTTAGTTCATACTTGGGTATATTTGGGAGCAAACCTAATAGTTTGCTCGCGAATATAAGCTGAAAAAAATTTAAAGGCTGTTATTACTTTTGGAATGTAGAAATGAACGCCACCGTAACAGGAGGCACGTAAACTAATACGAACAGGGCGAGAGAAACGAGCGCGAAAATTTTTGAAACTAGTTCTGGCAGATTTCAGTAAAATAAGTTTATAATGGCTATTAATTTAGCTCAATCAGAAAAATAAGGAAATATCGAAAAACACCAGCGCGACCGCAGCGAGCGCGAAAAATCAGAGCGTTTGGACTGTAGAAATGAACACCACTGTAATAAGGAGTATACTAATAAGAACAGCGCGAGCGAAGAGAGCGCGAAAAATAAGTTTATAATGGGTAGGTAGTATTTTTCCCTTTACACAAAAACAAACGAGCAAAGCTACTGCGTAAAATTGTCTTTGAACCATCGATCTGTAATAATTCAATGAGGATCGATAGCAATTAATTCCACTGTAATATAATAGATAATAGGTACTAATTTAAAATATTTGTGGCTGCACCTTGAATGAGTGGTGGTTTAGCACTTATGCTGTCTGTGCACCTGAATTGACTCGAAATTATGGAATCCAATTTTTCCCTGGCGTGCTAGCGAAAATGCCTCCGCGGTCGACCAGTCGACCGCGATTGACGGTTTAGCTATCCCTGAATTATAATCAGATTATAATGTTACTTATAGGTAATACATGCTATATTTCTATAAGCTTATACAAGTTTAACCTTCACGGTTCGCACCTATAGATTTTCAAAATAGAAAAATTCAATAACACTTCTTAGAAAGTAGTTCCGATTTGGCAAATAAATTACGTTAAATTCATAAAAGGCAAACAAGCCATTGCTTAGTAAAATATTGTGTCTGACCTTCCAGACTCTTCCGTACGAACTATAAACGAAGTACGGAAGCATCAGTATGCGATGCGCCTCGTTTGTACTCTCGTCGCCCACGAGTTCGATCTTCGCAAAAACAAAAATGACACTACTGACTACTCTAACCCGCCACTACTACACTACAATAACGTAAACAAACCCGCGCAAATGACTACATGCATCGACTTCCTTATCTGCGCGGAAGACTTGCTCTTGAGCCACTACAATTAGGTGCAGAACGAAAACAATGATTATTTAAATGCATAGATCTTAAATGTTTCTTATGTTTATATTGTCCTCATCAGTAATGTGCGGAATAACAATATGAATTCAAATCATAATGAAGTCTTGCGCATCCAAAAGTATAATGAAATATCTATACTTACATGTAATATCACAGATAATTATTATATTGTACTATAGTAATGGCTACATAGTAGTTATATTATAAGAAATCCATAAAACATACAGTCTGGACATCAGTTTCTTTTTAGTACTTTATCATCATTTTAGAATAAGTAAGACTTGTATTTTTCAAGTAATTCACATGTAAATCCTAATTACCTTTAAAAATACATTGCTGAGTCTTCAAAACGGTGTCATGATTTGGTCTGATGACACGCATGATTTTGTCATTTACGGATCAAATCATATAACAACTGCTTTAAAGATGACTTTAAACACTACCATAAGTCCTCGTGTGATGTCTTTGTAGTGCTATAGAAATAACGGAATATTTTAAAATGCGGAATTGGCTAGTGGTTGAGCGTAGAAGTGCCGCACAAGTCGCACAACTCACAAGCCAGTTGGCCGCCGACCGTTCGCGGGTGGACAGCGTGCGCAGCCCTGCACGATACCTCCGCAGCCATGCCGCCGACCACCATGATAGTACCTTGTGCGTTCTCAACATTAACACTCTTCTTCATCACGAAAAGTGCGGACGCCGCCCGTGATACTAAAATGAAATCTGCGCGCGAAAATATATCAGAAGTAACGTTTTTATCACGCCCACATTGTTTTGTATCCATAAGTTTTATTAAGTGACGTAAATGTGAGAAAATGGTTCATTGGATTTTGGCTAATGCTGTGTGTGAAAAATTCACGTGGATGTTATGACAAATTCAGGGACATTCTTTTATTTCTATTAGGGTCTGTGGTGTGTGTGTGTGTGTGTGTGAACGGCTGAAGTCTGAAGGCGATTTGCAGTATGTTTATTGACTACCAGTGTGTATGTTTACGTTTTAGTTTTGGCATTGAACAAAGATCCCGAATTGGATTGATGTGATGATGTTGGTTGGCTATATGTTTTGTGTACTCATTGTAAACATGAATGAATTTCTACTTGCTGGTGTCATTGCATTTGAATGTTTTCACAAAACGTTTTGAATTATTTAGGATGTAAGTACTTGTTTACAAACGTTAGTAAAAATTGTAAAATCACCTCATTCACTCCAACAATGTGTCATAGGTAGATTAGCTTTAGGAGCCAATTGAGTAGGTTGGTGGATAAACCGCTCATGATTTTATATCATTGACTTCTAATTTGTTAGTATGTGTCGTAAATTCTCATCGATTAACGAAGTGATTTTATTTTTAACGCTTCATCAACCTATAATCCATCCATAACCATTTATGGGAATCATTAATCTACAAGTGGGTGTCTATAGCGTACGGTACGGTGGTCGGCCTACATGTTGCAACCTACGCCGATATACTCATCAATCATTCGATGAGTACCGCTTCTTGAACCGAGTATCTACGTCCGCGGATACGTCATACTTTCATTTTGATTAAATCCAAGGTGTTTAGTATTGGTTTTAAAGCATCATTCTGTGTACAGTGTACCTATACCATTTGAACCCCTGCATCTGTATTCCTGTAGCGTATCATTCATGTCATGACGGATAGTATCTTCATATTTGCATATAAACTGGTTATCTCTATTTTAGGAAATGTTTATTCGTAATCAAACACATTGTTTTAGTTTCAAGGTTTTGCGTATCACTATCTAGATAAATAATGTGTGCTATGCATAGATCGACGTACTTACTAATGTCTGACATTGACTGACGTAGGTATTCATCTTCATACAATGCTCGGACAAGCATCAGCTCGGTTTAATTAAGCAAGTTCTGAATTGTCAAACTCTGGTTTGAGATCATTGGTTGCGTGTTTAACTGCAGTACAATTGTTAACAATTAACAGTAGTTCTTTTGCGTGCATCGAGTTCATCTTAGAAAATAGGGTCAATACATCTACTATACGTATATCAAGCAATGGGTTAGAACGCTCATAATTCTAAACTACCTATTAGTTATCTCCACTTAACTATCTAAACAGCTACATCTCTGTGATTGTTATTCAAGTTATACAATTTTTGAGCTTGCATGAATATTTTGTGTTTCCTTCATTTGCACTTTAGATTATTATCTTAACATTATTCACGGTGTGTAGTGACGTAGATTCTACGTTAAACGCGGTGTTTGTGTTATGAAAAGCGTGGGCTTATTTTCCTTACACGTGATGCACTAGTTAGAGTGTACCTATAGCAGAATATACTCTCAACCATTTCATCACTATAATTTAAACAACTCGATGAACGTTATTTCAATAGTTTTAGAGATGATCACACTAAACTCCATTAGGCAAGCAAATATCCATTTGAATTAACATAATGCCGCTATTAAGCCGCATTACAGTGTAGAGAAAGCCTTGGATGACCATGTTGGTAATTTATTTTATCGATACTGATATAAGCCAATGTCAAACGGCTTGTATCATTAGTTTGTATGTATAGTATACCTGTATTCCGTATACCTAATAGGTTGAGTGTCAAAGGCCGTTTTTTGTGATAACCCAAATAAGTAAAAGAATTAATGGCGTAGTCATGGCCGATGCAAATTTTAGGTGAGCTTTGACTATCAAGGAATAAACGAATTGTTAGAGAACGCCACCCAGTCATGACATGACCTAGTCTTGTTTTCTTTTGTTTGTTTCAATAGGTACTCTTTTTTGGTTCTATTAAAGTAGTTTTAGTAACGAGTCTCCCCGATATCAGTCAATATATTATATATAATTATGCTGCATGCCTAACAACTTTGGGAAAAATAATTTTGGTTTCATTTTTACATGTCTGTACTTACTTGGTAGTACAGCTAAATTATTATATGCAACCTGTGTGGTGTGGTAGCGGCAGGGCGTAGCGGCTTTTGGGACCTGAAAAGTCAGAGCACCTACCTAATTACTATACAGCATTTGAACATGTAAAGTCAATCAGTCGTCGTCAGTGACGTTATTTTTCCGATTATATCGCTCGGGCTAGCTAGGTAGGGGGTAACTAATCTAACATATTCAGGAATTAGAAAAATGTTACGGGTTGCCCGGCTAGACCAGCGTTTGACCTTACCTCATCTCAAAAGTTCAGCTTAGGTGCATGTGAATTCTAACCAATTATTTTTATTTTCTGCGGAAAAGTAGACAATGGCTTTGGCAAGATATTCCACTTTTTGCTAATATGATCGTAAGGGTAGTATTAGTATTTCAACTATATAATGGAGTTGACATTTGAATGTAGTGTCTATTGAGTTAGTGATGGAATGGTATATTATTGAATAATACAAAGAAGAAGGTATGTACTTGTTGCATTGTTTAACCTATGGTTTTGCACAGGTAGCGAGGCGTCGCCGCCGCCCGAGGTTTTTTTGGGTGGTTCCTGCAATCCCACAACATGGAGATCGGACATAGCAATTCCGATGCTGAAAGAAATGGGCATTACATATTTCAATCCGGTGAGTTTAGTAAATAATAATTTCCCGCTAGTAGGCCTTATTTTGAAGGCTTTAGTTGACAGTTTTTAAATTATTAAAAATACATCCGTCTCTTACCTTGCCGTCTATTTCACAAGGACAGCAACAGTTTTAAGAGTTTTAGAACTGTCAACTAAAACCTTTAAAATTGGCCCCATAACCTAACCATCAAACGAGCTTGCAAAATATGATTTCTACGCTTTCATCATCTTGACTCCAAAACTGTTAGTGCCTTAGTACCTACAGTTCAGACACAATAGTAAATAATTATGGTGTCTGAATGATGTCTACTATAATAGTGTGTGTAAGTCCGGAGACGCAAATGTGTAGTCCCGTGAACTTGAAACCTTATTGGCCGTATATTGATATCTTTTATAGAAGCCGACAAGTCAATTAATGTGACCAGAACGGTCACATTGATTGACTTGTTGAGTTGGTCACATCAGTTGATACTTTTTGAATACGTAACATAGGGTTTGTAAACCAATGGTAACGTATATTTGTGTACCTATTAAAAGATTTCTGTGACTTCTAAGATGTCTATATTTGGGGTTAATTTATCACGCGAAGCGAGAAAATTACGCTGAATTCTGGAATGACTTTATATTTAATTTTTGAGAATTTAGTAAACATTTGGTGGATAAATAATTGTCTTAATGATTATAATAAATCGTCACGTGTCGTTCGTTACCACGCTATATATCACATATGCATAAACTAGCAAAAAAATTATTTACGTATTATATCCACATTATATTTAAAATTCAAATCAGTATCACATTGATTAATTAGTGTGACAAAAACCAAACATAACATAATATATTTATATAATCTACTTACATGCATATAAGGCATGGCTTCGTGATCACAGACAATCAATTTACATTCACCGATTATATCCTAAAGACAACATTCCATTAGTACGATAATTACGATAAGTCAGATAGCCGAAAATGGTAATAGATACGAAAGCAAACCTGCTTGCGTAATAATATACAATCAAGTTTCATTATTATCGGCGTTTCTTGATAATCACGATATTTAGTGCGGAAGACGATAATGCATGTCCGCCTGAGGCTTTCATTGAATAGGACGTGATAGTTCAATTTGATCTTTGAGTAATCGGATACGATACGACACGTTTTTGTATTAACTTAACCAGCGTTGTGTACCAAATGACGAGAATAAATGGAGTCAAGGAAAATACACGAATACGCTTTGTAACATTCATGATGTGAAATCGCCTGCAGAACTATGTGCCGGTGTAATCACCCAGACTTCAGTGACTACTAGTCAATCACACGAATGAACTACTACATCTAGTAATATGAATACTTAGGTATGTGCTATCAATTCATTAAAGTTGAGTTTACAATACCGCAGTAACCTCGTAAAGCTGCATGTGTGTCAAAGACCTTAAAGGTCTTGCGGCCCTTCTTTTCTTGTAAACGAGATATACCTAAGTCATTGAGAAAAATTATAGAATGTTTACCGGACAATCATTATCGTCACGTCACGTGTAATAATAGCAGTCATTACTCGTTGTCGGTAACTCGCCGAGTTTCTTTAGATTTAGAATGTATCATTTTATGATGTGCATGACATACCTACGACGTTTAGATTTCTCGTGATGAGTGGTTTAGAAATAATTACTTTGTATTATTTTGTTCCAACACCTCTTGCAATGAGGTCTTTGTGTCGTTTGAAAGTTTCTCAAGTACGTGTCATCATGCCAATTTCACTACCTACATTGCCTCTTTTCCATTTTGGTCCTATAGAAAACATACCCATTCACAATTCATATATAACTCTCTCTTTCTTTGAATCAGAGCAGTAAGCACTTCATATTTAAAGTGTGTGTTTTAATAACAATATGAAACTTTCTACTGCCGTGTACATTGATCTAACGATTGACATCATCATTCTTGCTCACCACTTTCCTTCTTTATGTTTGGTGACTTACATTTACTTATTATTTATTTCTTTGTTTGACCGACCTCAAAATACATTCTCAACCCTTCAAATACCTATACAAAAGAAAGACGGTCTGCCTCGTTTTTGATGACTTAGTTCCTAACGTTGCTTATATTTTTTTAAAGGCGATAAAGTAAGGGGTGTCTGTGTGTCTCCTTTTCAAAAACGCAGTGTATATTATTGTCGGCAGCAAGTAGAAGATTGGTCAAAGGAGCTGGTAGAAGTGGAGTACCGAGCGAAGGCCGCGGCGCGCGCGCTTCTTTTCGTGTTGGACAGTGAAACTCGCGCAGTGGGCGCATGTGTCGAGGCGGCCCACATTGCTGCGGCGCCTAAGGACTTGCTGCTAGTGCTGCGCCCTTACACGAGACACCAGGCTATCGGACACGAGACCATCTCAGACCAGTCAGTATTCAAACCTTTTTGGAACAACCGACATGTATTATAAGTACTTGTTTTTGGAAGGATCTATCTATATAAAAAAAAAAATTATACTCTATTAAAAAATAATGAATGGAAGTGTTGCAAAAGTTTATCATAGGTCTCAATTAAAAACCCGCGACATGTCGACTCTCCCTAAAAGGCGTAGGAGATAATAAGGTGTAGGAGAGACCTCTGAGCGGTCACATCAGTCAGTTTTAGGAAACCTAATCTCTAAAATTACCTTCACGTGCTGGCCTGTTTAGGGTTGCGATGGACCAAGATCGCATCATAAAACTACATTAATTAATAAAACGTAGATGATCAAATCAAGAATCAAACGATTGGATCATTACCCCGCAATGGAGACGATACGAGGTTTCAATTACGCATTATTTAGCATTATATTACTGGAAGTATTTTTTGCGATGACGCCACAAAGTTATCGTCGGGACCGGTTAAACTCGGAGTATATTATAAAGACGTGCAGTCATAAAAGGTCGATGAAAATGGAAGACACGATGTTTTACGTCACTTTAACACGCACATATTGAGTCACGACTTACAATCTCAACATGCGCTTTTCTACGCTAGATTACTCCAGAGTTGATTTATAATAATTGAACAAGTTAAATGCCTTCACTTATGTGTCAACGTTGAAAAAGCTTAGCAGCTGTAGTGCCGCTCTTTTCCGCACGGAGCCCACATGAGTACTTGAGTAACTCCCAGAAAAATAACGAAAATATCTGATAAATGGTCGGGGAAGATAATTTCGGTTACAACGTCAATAAGTAACACTTATCTTAAACAATAGTGAATGGGCATCTCATGGGCAAACGTGCTCCAACTTAGACAACATCGTCGCTTACCATCAGGCGCGATGTTGTCAAATGTCAAAGATAATGTTCATTTCAGCATAAAAAAGAGCACAGATTTTGAAACGGCAGCAGCGGTTGATTAGATATTATTAATGTTCAAAGATGTTCTATTATTTTTTATGTAAATCGGCATCAGTTTAATATAATTGATAATCAGCCTTTTAAGTCTGTGAACTACATTTCTTTCTTTCTACATATATACTCTTGATACTTGGTTTTAGTACTTTAAAAAACTACACGACCTGGTGGAAATCGCGGGTACCACATTTTTCCTGGTGTTAAACGGCAAGATGATCGCTCGCCTATAAGAAATCTGCCCACTCTCCTGTTGAATACATGTTCAGGCTGTTGACGATAGTTTTAGACCGTTATAGTAATTATAGTGCGGTCGTATTGTAGCGAGTACGTGGAGTTGTCGCGGGCGCGTGCGACGCTGCAGGAGGCGGTGGAGCGGCGCGGGCTGCCCGCCTTCACGGACATCCCGGCGGCGCTGCGGTGCGCGCGCACCGTGCTGCGCGGCGCGCGCACCAACCCGCGCCACTCGCTCGGCCACACCATCCTGCGGCTCAAGCGCGCGTACGACGCGGCGGGCGGCCGGCACGCGCGCCTGCCGCGCCCCGCCGCCGTCGACGCGCTGCGCGACGCCGCGCGCGTCTCCAGGGACCGCGCCGACCGCTGCGTGCCCGCCGCGCCCGAAATAGACTTCGAGACTTTCTGCGCTGCCGTCGCCGAGCTCGCCGCCGATGCTGGTGAGTCTCCACCGAACCGTCAACCTATGGGCTCTGCTCTGATTCACTCATTTTAACGTTTTGAACAGAATTAGAGCAGGTTCCCATTCAGGTGGTCGGTGTTGTCCCGTGTCCTTGTGGTGGTGGTAACGCGGTCCCGGGTGTTTGTTTGAAGGGACGGCGGCGCCGGCGCCGGTCGCGGCGGGCGCCAGCGGCGGCGTAGCGTCACGCGTGCGGCGCGCGTTTCGCTCGCTTCGGCTCTTGTTCGCTCCACTCGTTCCCGGTGCGTCTCAGCACTGTCACACTATGCTTCATCCCATCGCCCATTCTGCAACAATTGCCCGCTTCGCTAATCTTTATTCCATTGATAGCTTTCCCGTGTAAGATATACCGGAATCGTCGCTCCTTCGAGAAACATCGCTTATCTTATCGTCCATCTCACCGTTTCCATGAAAATAAACAGTCACAGGTCTTTCTGTGAACGTTGTGTTTTTCAGTGTGCGGCGTCGTTTCTTTCATTTATTACGCACTTGTAGATATGGCATAGTAAACGTTGACTAATAGTATTACACGGTGTTATGAAGAGCGATAGCTTGTTGCGTAGGAACGATTAATCAGCGCGGGTTGTTCCGAGTGCTTGTTTACGTTGCGTTGGCTTCCGCCGTCGAGCGTGGCGAGAGTTCCGTATGTAGCCGGTGTCAAGGCGTACATTACAGTGGGGTGTGTGTTGCAGAGAGCGTCCCGCGGGGAGGGGAGGAGAGGGCGGGGGGAGGGGGCGGGGAGCGCGAGCCGGCCGTGCGGCCCAACCCGCGCCTGCGGGCCTACGGACGGAAGCTCAGCTTGATTATACCTAAGGTATGCATGTAAGCTTTATTTACTCGTTCTATGTAATTCGAAAACTATTTCGGGATTATCCTCTCTAAAGAGCTCATTTAAAAAATATCAGATTTTTATTTATTTATTTTATTTAATTCTTTATGCACAAAATGTGTACAAAGGTGGACTTAATGCTAACAGCATTTTCTACCAGTCAACCAAGGTCAATATTCAGAAATTATAAAGTTATTGTTAATAAACAAAGTGAGGCTAAATGATATTGATAATCGACGTGTGAACCCTGCTTTGAGTCTAAGGCTGCCATCAAAAAGAAGCCGAAATAACGGTGTTGAATTATTTTTCCTTCCGACTTCCTGCTAAATCTTCGTTTAGCCTCACAAAAAATATTGCATGAAAAACAAAATCAAAAATTCCTGTCTGTTATAATTTTTCAACTTGAAATAAAAATTATAAAAATAGGAACTAAAAAATTATCAAATATCAATATAAGAAGTTTTCTGTTTTGATATACTTACACATATTATCCATTTTATTATTGTTTTACTAGACAAGCGTGCTACACCTTCGACCACATCGTCGCTTTGCATCAGGTGAGGCAACTGTGGTTAAACGCTTAGTCATTGATTAAAATCTTTAAACCTTGAAACACCGTTTTTTATAAGTTTTAAAAGTCAGCCTGTATGATTAAAATTATTTAGGAACAAAGTGCTGTCAAATCAATTGATTGATTAATTTGAGTTCATTAGCCTTTAAGCAAAACGTAAAAGTATTTTTAATACAGGAAGGAAAATGAGTGATGACCTATCAAAGTACCATATTTATATGTAGTCATCATCAGCCCGTAGATGTCCACTGCTGAACATAGGCCTCCCCCAGAGAGCGCCACTTTGAGCGGCTGCTCGCCTCCTGCATCCATCGGTTCCCCGCGGTGTCCACCTAGTGGGGGGGTCTGTGGGGGGTTACAATATGTAGTGTAGATACACAATTAACTCATGAAAACGTTCTGTTTTAGAATGGCGGTAACAGAGTGTTGGAGAGCTGCGGGACTACAGGTTCTGGCGACTCAGAACAAAGCGTGTTCACTCCGGGAACAGAACGAGTGCCTACGCCGGGAACGGAACGGGTGTTCACTCCGGGAACGGAACGAAAGCTGGAACGGCTACCCGCCATGCTTGGTGCTCCTACGCATGACGTCTACCTCGCAGGCTCTTTTCCGGTAAGTGTCTTTGGACACAAACGGTTTAAGCTGCAATAAAGACATCGTGTGTATAACAAACTAATTTTGGGGGTGTTTACAAATATTCATGAACTAGATAACTGAATTTGTAGGTCACTCCGATGGATTAAAAATGTTTACTGCAATGAGTTATAGAACCGTATCAATTTTATTTTAAACCATAATTTAATGTAAAGCACAATGAGTGATACGTTTCGGGTGCAGTTTTCGTTCTTAGAATCATTGTTTTGCAGCGCTCCGACGTTCCACTGGATTGGTCCATTCGTCAACGCCACTAGTTTTTCAAATAGGCATACTTGTTAAATTATAACACCCCTCGACGTCATATAAGGTTAAAATTTGAACATTCCGTATTCCGATCGCGCGGTCGCTGCTGCGGCTCCCGTATAGGCTTATTTAGTCACGAGCGGAAGTGCCGCTCCAACTCTTGACGCTGTTTTATTGTTACAAGACCAGGGCGGTTATTCTCTATGGAAATACAGATTCCACACGATACGAAACCGCGTCGTTATCATGTCTTGTTCAAATCGTGTCACAGCGTCAGATATACCTTCACTATACATTAAAGTTATCTTTATTTTGAATAAAATATATTGACATAAGTGGTCATATCTTTTGTGTGTTGATGTTTCGGAACGCGTTTCGGTAAAACATACGATTTGTGACAGTTCAAATCGCGCCAATTCCAAATTCATTTCGCGCGGTTTTGTTTTCGTTTCATAGAGAATACAGTTTTGCAGATTTCTTATGTAAGACAAGGAATTCGCGTGGTTTCGAAGTAAGGAATCGATACGGAATAATGGCCCTGTGATGATGGTATAACTGGGTCCAACATTTTCCAGAGCAACAGCACGCGTCCGGAAGAGTTCCTGAAGCGGGAAGGTCTGACGTACGTGGTTCCGCGTGCCAACGACTACACGCGCATGTTTTCAACCCCGGCGCGCCGCGCGGCGGCGGCCCCGCCCGACCCGCCGCGCCGCGACAAGAAGCCACGCCCCGAGCCCGCGCCCGCGCCCGCGCCCGCGCCGGACGTCGAGCTGAGGGACCGGCCCGCGCCCGCCGACCGGACCGACAGGCTCAGCGCTTCAGACTTCTACAAGGTCTCTGAGGATATCACGCCGCAGCCGTTCAAAGGTAGGGTTTGCTCTCATCTCATACTGCAATCAACTCTTATTCGCACCACACCTGTGCAATTTTTTTTAAGATACTTAAGGCTTTTTTTTGGAATTGTGTCTATATTGTTACTTATTATTGCAAATTAGTGCCATCCGACCGCTTATTACTGAAACGTCTTTTAATGTTTGTGCGTAGGGGCGTACGGGTGAATCTTTTGTTGACCTTAGCGCAAATGTTAGCGTTGTAGCAACCCCAGAAGAGGCGACACGAAAGGAAGAGGTTTTAGCAGTGTACTTATGTAGGAAAGAAGACGACAGGAGATAGGCCTCTCTTTAAAAAAAGCTATCAATTGAAAATAGCATATTTTTAGATTAAATAAAATCAATATGCTACTATTTCCATATATCCATATTTCATTTTAATTTAAGTTACTATTTTTATTTTATACTAGAGCTGCTATTTCTTTACCAACTTGTGAAACTAAAGGAATAAAGAGATGCTGTAAATTATTGGAATTTTAGCTACCTAATTTGATCGTGTGATCAGTAATCAGATGATTAAATTGGCATCCAAGTGTCCAAGTAGACATCATCGCTTCTTTGTGCAAGTGTACTTTGACTGTGTCCACGCGATTTTATGGCATAATACCTGCCGTAGGTAGGAAGACAAACATATTTGAAAGCAAAATTTTATATCAATGTGGGTGAATTTCAAATAAAAGAAGGAGGTTTGTGATGCAGTCATTCATATCGCGCAGGCGAGTAGTGTGGGAAGCGCTCATCCAAACTATCGCTCACTTTCTCCTCTTAAACCAATCCGCATAACCGACTTACGCAAATATATCATGTAACAACTTTGCATCGCTCGCACGCCATTTATTAATTAATAGTCTAGCACTTAATAATTTGCAGGTATTTGTCGTCATAAAAACGCTATAGTGAGCAGGCCTAATCCGCGTTAATTATTCCATTGCTATCATTTGATCGCGCCATTACTTAATTAAAACAGAAGTGTCAAAGTGATGTTTTTGTGAGGCGTTTGTGTAGGCGGGAGTTACGAGAAGTTAATTAAAAGACACGGGTGTGGGTCGCAAAAACAGCTAATCACATCCAAGTAATCGAAATGGTTCGCCTGCCTACGCTTCTTTCCGGGAGACCCATGATTTCACTAAAGCTATTTAGCCATGTTCTGTTCGGACAAAACAACACCTACATATACCTTTTCTGATTTGAATATTTATTTTTTATATTTGTGAAACGTTTGTGGCTCACACGGAACTCTTAATAATGGGATGCATAATATAAATTTTCTTATGTTGTTGTCGCAGCTTGCGTGGTTATGTCGCCTTGTTTACTATAATATTAGGTACCTAATTAACACAACAGGCGTCCCGCCAGAATTATCTCTATTTTTCATTATTCCGGAACCACTTGTTTTTTTATATTCTGCAGGCGAAGCTTTTTTCTTTTGTTTAGAGAAGGATATACCATGAAAGCCTAGTCCTATTCGATAATTATAATAGTTCTACAAGACACTTTTTCGCCGGCGTTGTTGTGCAATG
Organism: Ennomos erosarius; assembly: GCA_963580505.1. Taxonomy (NCBI): domain Eukaryota; kingdom Metazoa; phylum Arthropoda; class Insecta; order Lepidoptera; family Geometridae; genus Ennomos; species Ennomos erosarius. The sequence goes on from OY756978.1 coordinate 9,743,279, forward strand.
TTGCTGTTCCTTTCATTATGTACAATACAATCGGCATTGCATATCTGCACTCGTCAGAAATACGCGATATTTCACTAAGGACATTTTAAAGCTTGATGCAGAGCGGGTGCGAGCTTAATTGCACTTTATTGTGTTGGATACTATTTTTACATGTATTGTTTTTGCAGTCATTCTTTTATAAGTAAATACTATTATATATTCTGTGCCATATAATACGGTGAAATAAATGTTAAAAATTGTTACAGGCACATACGACGAAGACCTATTACTAGGGTCTCGCGTGCTCGTATTCTCTATGAGCTCAGAGGCGCCATGCTTCTCTACGATGGTCCTCGCCGCGCACTATATGGGCCTGAGGCCCGCCGCCACCGTGCTGCTAGTGCAACCTATGGACCCGCACAGCGTCACTAATGTGAGTATCACTAAAGAAACCCGCTATGTGAATATAATGTTAAAGATAGCTAAGCACAACATTTAGACCGCCTGAAGTCCTCCGACTTGGCTAACCGCCACTTGACCCGGCGTGTTCAAGAGAAGAGTGAATAGGTACTTTTAATAATTAGGATAACATAACTATCGCGTTTTTGTTCTGAAATCCGTGTTTTACTCCGTTACAGTACAGCGAAGCGGCAATAAAGGACTATAACCGCGGTCGACACTACCTCTCTGATTTGGCAGTTCGATCCGGGGTCTCAGTGTTCGACAACGTCAACGCTGCAATGGAATATGTAGTAAACAGGCTACGGTCAACTCTATAGCCAGTAAATAGACACTTACTGGTTCAAGTTAGCGAAAGATTCAAAGAATTGCGCCTGGTTCACACTGCAATACCGTTTTGCAAAAATGCCAAGATGCAGGCATTTCGGAGAATTACACACTGGCCGCTTCAAGCTAAGCAGCCGCAGTTAATGAAATAGCGAATCTCATTTGTTTAGTGTCGCACAAGTGTCGATCGCAATCACATACGTAACCCAGACGAGCTGCGGCCTCGATCACAAATTACGTAATAAAGACATCACAAACACTATCCATCATAAAACTACATAGTAAAGTAATAGTTTATTCGCGAGGCAGAGTCTCATAATCGTGTACTTATTATTTTACAAAGACGTTTAGTTTAGTTCAAACAATGTCTCTCTTTTGTTTCATCACTCTCTAATGTATTATATCTAATAATGATAGATAGACATAAATTTATAATATTATTCAGGTAGGTGTGTGTAAGCGAGTATGGAAGGTGATGGTTCAAAGGTTTTCTCGATGAGGATACTATCAGTCTCTGTGATGAAAAAGTCTAGGAAATTAATACTTAAGCACAGTGAACAGTGGTTGGAGATACATTGTAAGTTATTTACGCAGGCGCACCCGAGGGGCTGCCATGCTGTGTGTGTAGTGGAGTCTACATGACAAACGTGTCGGTACGTAACGTTTACTGGCCATTCGTGATCCATTGATGATTCACTGACGAGCATTATTGGTACACGATCAAACTTGGGATGTACTTACAGTGGGTCTTCTTTTAGACAAATTCTCTCAAACTAGATCTTAATATTGGCATAAGTAGTGCTTTTATAAATAAAATTATTATACTTACACACTATTGCGGATCAGCTTTTAAAAGTACAAATATCTTGCTCATGTAGCAGTTTTAAGAAATTTAGCAATTTTTATGTCAACATATATTATATTAATGTAATGCAACATTTAACTGTTACAATTAACATCGTATACTCATTTTTATAGCTGTAATGAAAAATGTTTTAGAAACATCTAACATATGAGGTAAAGTTTTCAAACGTATGTGTACTGAGAAATTAGGTGTAACAGCCTAAATTCCATACCTTAGTAGGTATATAGTTGTAATAATATTGGGTGTATAATTTAGTTATTAAACATTTGACCCACTGTCACTAAAACTATCGAAATCATGTTTAATTCAAATTCAGCAAATGTTATTTGCTAGTCACACTCCCATTAACTTTGATTAAGTACTTTGTAATTGAGTGATAGTACAAATATCTAATTTATAGTAAAATATATCACATATTAATTGTAATTTTATGTCATGTACGCTTATTTTAAACAAAAACATCACACATTCATGTAAATAAAGAAATTTGTAATTATTTCTCTGTTTTATTTCATAATTGACGATGTATAACGACAAGAGCGTGAGCAGACAAGGGGCAGGTGGGAGTGCTTTTTTGTAAAACAAATCAGATCACTTCGAATTGTAATACATAATCCACAAGCGGGACAAAAAGTACCGCGTAAAATTCCTCGGACAGTTGAGATAAAAGTACGCGTTGAAAAGAATAGAACGCATCAACGCACACAGCGTATTTTAGTTCGCGGTGAGCGAACCCAGTAATTTCTTGAGAACTTTTTATATACAATATGATGTGTGTTGAGCCCGCAAAAAGCAAAAGTGCCTCACCTGCTCAATGCCCAATAGATAATAAATAAATCAGTAAAGTAAATAGGTTTTCTGACTTTTCTACTGTAAATATGTACAGGTTATAGTGACCGATTTATTTAACGTGTATGCCTATTTTATTTTATATCAATGATATCTTATACCAGCATTAAAAAATGGGCAAGTATGGAGTGCTGAGATAAAAACGATTACGAAGTCGCGTGATAAATGCTGATCCATTACCTACTTAGAAATGTAATTGATACCTATCAACAATTTATTACTATAAATTAAAATACCGTCATCTTCTCTTTGTCTCGTCTCTGCTTTTGTTCTCTAGATATTTGTTGCTCCCTTCGCCTCAGTGTATCGAGTTCTTTAGTTTTCTCTGCAACTTGACAAATTATACTCCTATGTCCACTCGTTCCTGAAGGGTACTTGACCAATGAACTATTAAGTTTTATTATTTCACGTTCGACTTTTCTCGTGTCTTCGGTTATTTTAAACTGTTCTATGTTTAAGTCTTTACTTGTTGATTGTTTTACATCCAATGATGCATTCACTGCTGGTGTGTCTTGGTCGGTATCCCCTAACGTACGATTCAGGAAGTTAAAGACGTTTCGTCTTTCTCTCTCACTCTCCCGTTCGTACGCTCTTTTATTCCTTTCTTCTTCCTTCTTCTGCAATCTTTTCAAGCGCTGTTCCACCTAACAACACGACAAAAGATCTCAGCTAAGGATATATTCACTAGTCTAATTCACACGCAATTAGTATGAACACGATGCATAATATCTTATAATCAATTACAAAATGGATATTAAATTTTTTTAAACCATCGAAATAATACCCATAGAAGTGTAACTCGAGGTCCGAAATGGCCAAACACAAATGCAACCGCTGTGGGTGGGGCTTAATTTTGCAACCGCGCGTGGCGCCATTCGCATCGCGACCGCCGCGCAGTGAAGCAGTCTTACTTGGACTGTGTTATGAAATAACGACACAAGCGACGTTTTGGTGAAAATGAGTTTCAAACTTTTAAAATTTGTTTTACTTTCTGTGAGCTGTATTATATTGGATTTTTAATGTAATTTTTACTTATAAGGTTTTTTCTGTGGTATAATTTTAATTTTGTATTGCTTTTTAGTATTTGTTGTTATGCGGCAACATAAATACATCATCTGTGAAATTTTCAATAACTATCACGGTTCATGAGATACAAGCCTGGTGAGTGGTGACAGACGAACAGCAGAGCCTTAGTAATACGGTTTGCTTTACCCTTGGATACGGAACCCTAAATAAGCGATAAAAAACAACAAACAGATAAATGATGAATTAACAAGTATTGTAACCGAATTTCACGCAAATCCATTTTGCCGTGACGTAGTTTGTTGGTTGTTGAGTTAACACACCTACTCATTGAAATAATTATACCTGAACATACAGACGTATAAACATTCGTATTTATTACTATTGAAATTCTAGGTTTGTGGTGTGATATGATTACAAAAATTCGTTCTAAGTAATTTTTCTATTTTATATTATACATGTTTTCCATACTCGTAGTTTTAATGCATAACACCATCCCAAATCGCCAGTCACTGTGGTCATAGTTAGGGAGCTAGGTGTCGATTTTTTTTTTGCGATTTTTTTGTATGGCAACATCACATCACACTATTATCTCACTCAACCATAATTATTATTACCATTGTTATTATTTATTGTTATGGTAGACTGTGATAATAGTATTCACTTCGAACACGACTTCGAAATTCTTATAGGTTCGTACTCTAGGTACAACTGATTTCTCATGTTTGTACGTAAGTTTAGCTGCTTGTAAACAAAACTTTATGTAACAAACTAATCGAATATTGTATTGAATACTAACTGACCTGACCCACCTTGAAATATGCACGGATTTATTAGTTTTATGTCCTTACCCTGTTCATGGGAAGAGGTAAGTTGTCGAAGTTTTTCAGTTTCTCAGAATGAGACTGCCAAAGTTGGCAATTTAACGTGAAAATAACGGTTGAAATGCAAGAGCGCTCTTAGTTGACCGAACCAAATCGATTTGTGCTGATCTGAACTATCCGCATCCGTATCGGTGTTTCTAAACATGAAGAAATCTTATATCAAAACCAGTTAGCTCCCCAACTATAATGCCGATATGTAGAGAGAGACGCAGCTATGCATCTACATAGCTGTGTCCCTCTTATCGAGCGTCAAACGAAGTCACTGATCAGCCAATCAGGGAACGACCACTAAGCTGGCGGTATTGGTTAGTCTTATGTGATTGACTTTGTAGGTTGAAATGCACCTAATCTCAATGTAGTAAGGTCGTTTTTACATTGGTGTGTAGACGTAAGTAGATATAAATAAATATAGTACAACGTTCGTTTGGTTACAAAACTGGGCGATCTTGCTTAGAGTTATTTTTCTATGGGTATTATTTCGATGGTACTATGTAATTAAATAGTGACGGATCAGCAAGATGAGATTGTGGTAGCACAATCTCATCTTGCTGATCCGTCACTATTAATTTGTAAACGAATTATGGAAATCCAAAACTTGATGTAGGACCCGATAGGACTATGATTGCTTAACTAATTATTGGGAATTAAGCAATTAAAAAAAATGGTAACCTACTCGTGTGTCCCATCTGACCATACCTTCAAAGGGTCCTGGGCTGAGTTCCTCTCAGATATAGCCATGCAGTGGTCGAGGCTCTTGCCGACCGGGAGCACGCGCGCCTCCACCGGCTGCAGGCGGCCGCCGCCCGCCGACCCGAGCCCCGTGCCCGGCACGTAGCCCATAGCGAGCATCAACTTCGAACCTATGCCCTGAGGATGGAACACATCTCACCTGTGAAATTATTCCAAGAGGATGGAACCCTGAGGATGAAACAAGTTTCAACTGTGAACCAATGCCCTAAGGATGAAATAAGTTTTAACTGTAAACCTTTGCCCTGGGGATGAAACAAGTTTCAATTGTGAACCTATGCCCTGAGCATGAAACAAGTTTTAACTGTGATGGAAACCTACGCCCCGGGGACGAAACACATCTGAATTGTGAAACTATTCCAAGAGAATGGAGCAAATTTTCATTGTGAACCTATGCCCTGAAGATGAAACAAGTTTTAACTGTGAATCTATCCCCTGGGGATGAAACAAGTTTCAACTGTGAACCTATGCCCTGGGGATGAAACAAGTTTCAACTGTGAACTTATGGCCTGAGGATGGGTCAAGTTTTAACCATGAACCTATATGCCCTGATCATGAAATAAGTTTCAACTGTGAACTTATGCCCTGAGGATGGAACAAGTTTTAACCGTGAAAACCGTGAATCTATGCCCTGACGACTGACCTGCTGAAATGCGATATAGTTATGCAGTAATTTTCGCGGCCTCAGAGCACAAAGAACCGTAACAAAATTACTAAATACTACATACTCACTCTCGTATGGCGTTCCCACTCTCCCATAGCAGGACCATTGCTCTGCAGGCTCTTTTCAACAAGCAAGGCATGGTTGTCTGTTTCTGTTTTGATGGATTTGCTGTCTGGGTACTCTGTATCGCTCAAACTGTCATCCGAAGATGATTCTTCGTCATTTTCATCTGAAAATTGTTGGTATTTAGCTCTAACTGATTTCTACACCCAATCATACAACTTTTATGTGTAGTCGTGCTTGTGATGCTTAGCATTAGCACCAGGTGAAAGACTAGCTCCTCATGGTAGCGTTTACATAATAAAATGTAATATGGGGTACTTGACTTATTTATTTTTATTGTATAAATAAAACGTATTCCTCATATCATAAGACAAGCAGTCATAAAAATAACATTAAATGTTAAAACAAAAATGCACATGCATTTTAAGGTACAAGACAAGAATAGAAAGAAACAGCTCTAATCTAACATGCAGTGACTACTACCTTAGCTGTGATACCACTGGTACCTATAAAGTAGCTCTACAATCTACGTACTGTTCCCGTCACGTAAGTACATCGTAAGTAGAACACTAGCCGTAAGGTTATTATTATATAGATTCTGAACTTTACTCGCTACATAGTACTGTGGACTGTGGAATAAGCAAGAATTAAAAAAACCCCTCAGTGCGCAGCTCTGCGGCGTGTGTTAATGGTAACAATCACGTGACGGGAATCAACAGCATAAATAATCTCTTCGGCATGTATGTGACGTCACAGATTATGAACATACTAGCTGTAGGATGGCTCCATACAATCTCTGTTTTGCGAAAAGGAAATTCCACCTCCAGAAAAACAGCCAATTAATATTTGGTAAGGGATAAGTTAACATCATTGTAAACTCACTATTCAAAGGAAAGATTTCTTCAATACAAACATTATATTCATCTTGTGTGGATTTTCTTTTCTCTCCTGTTTTCACTCCATGCTCTAGCTTCACCCAGCACATTTTTCTCTCAGAGTCAATGCTTTTCACTACAGCTCTGTGCCATAAATGGTATATTTCTGTGCTTTTTTTTGTTAGACTTGTATCCTTAAAATATAAGCGGATAGTTTAAAAGCAAATATCCATCAACCATTTGTCCTTTGAATTACGTTAACTTACTCCATCATCTGGTGGTTTCAATTTCATCAATACCCGGCTTCCCAATTTCAGTAATTCAAAATTTGGCTCGATTGCCTCTTTTAAATTAGACAATGCTGTTACTGCGCCATGAGAATATCTGCAATGTGAAAAAATATCTGATACTTTATCACTACATTGATGTAGTAATATATGTGCTACTTTTGGCACCAAAAATAACTTAGAAAACTAATAATAGATGTTGTCAAAACTCACCTACATTGATCATCACTGAATCTGCATTCTCCATCCAAATAGAAAGGGCATGGTAACATCTCTGTGTGAGTTGGATGTGTGAATAGCACACGAACCTGAGAATATAGTGCTTAGTGAATATAAGTAAATGACTGTTAAGAAAAATAGACTAAGCTTCCACCATCGTCATCAACAGCTTGAAGATGTCCTGTGCTGAATTTAAGTCCTCCCCCAGCCAGATAGCGCCAGATAGCGCCACTTTGAGCGGCTGCTCGCCTCCTGCATTGGCTACATGGTGATAATTAAATGTACAAATGTATTTATAGCTCTTAGCCTATAGACATCTGTAACACTAACACTAGATATACCATGGATGCGTTAAACTTTAGAGCAGATGTACATCACTCACGGTCCCATGAAGCAAGACATATCTTACATCAAAATATCACTAATAAATGTTTTATTTTAATTTTTTATGTAATAATTACCTGAAGATCTTGAAACTGATCCTTATCTTGTCTTGGCACCATAGCACTGACCATTGCATTATGAAGAGTAGGCTGTCCACCCCATTTATGTGTGTGATAGACAGCACATTTCATGCCTAAAAGACTTGCAAGCTCATCCTGAAAAATGTAATGGTACTCAGGACCCAATCCTGGAACTAGAAGCAATCCCAGAATCCCACTAAGAAAGTTGTGGTGACATAACGAACATCGCGCGCCAGCTCGCCGCAACGTGCAACGCGCGTCCATCGGAAGCGCGCATTGCGCGTGCACTGATTTGAGGTGGCTGCGCGCACGCATTTTATAGTGTGCGAGTAGGCGGACAGATGTGAACCGTGTAGGTGGGAGCGTGATAAGTATAATCGCACCTTACGCGATCACGTAGATATAGGCTATTTAGGTGTAGTATTAATCTTAGTATAAATATATGAATGGTAGGAAAATAAATCATTACGATCTCGAACAATGAACCAGTCGTTTCACTCACCGCCACAATAAAGTTAAGATTTTATTTTATCAATTGTGTTGCAAAACTTCAAACTCGGATAAATCCACTACTGACAATTTTTGAGATTTTGATAACAAACGAAAAAGTAAAAAAAAAATACTAAACAATTTTATCAGTTGTGTATAAATCCACATGGTTCTTGAGAATTACGCCGTTAAAGTCATAATACTTTATCAAAGCTAGATAGATCCATGAGACAGTTTTTTTTCAAATATGGCTCTATCCATCACAGCCAATCAGCAATATGGTTTTTTCAATGTGGCCGTCAGTTGATGTAAGCTTTGCATGTTCAAATTCAAGTAAATCTACATATATTATATCAAAACAGAAATTATTAATCAGACGTAGATAAATCCAAACTAAATATAGAAATATTGAGAGAAAGAATGGTTTTTAAATTGAATTTGCTGAACAGGATCCTTCCTTTTAAATGATGAAATTGAGCTTGTTATCAGTTTTTCTTCAATATCACAATAAAGGGTAGAGTGGATTTATCCGAGTTTGAAGATAAGCGACACAATTGTTTCTAGCTCTTTATTGGTTACTAGTTGACCTGCCCTGGCATCACCCAGGTTAATTGGTTTTATGTCCTAACCCTGTTTGTGGGTAAGAAGGGAGTGAAAGAGAAAAAGATATGGGGGAAAGCCAGGCTCTGCCTGCCTCCCTTCTATTGCCATCCCATCCATTCATCCTTTTTCCTTTTCCTTGTCCCTTCGATAGGAAGAGTATAAATAAAAAATAATGTAAAGGAGGAAGGTGTAATGTAGAAGGATGTAATTTTTGCTAAAAATTACATGCTTCTTTCTTCATAAAACCCACACTTAGCCATTTTAGAAAAGAAAGTATTCTAAATATCAGAAAAATGAATTAGAAAAGCTACAACTATACAAAATTTCAGCAAAATCCGTTCAGTAATTACAGGGTGATGCATGTTCAAAGGAACAGAAGACAGATATATTTATGTAGCTTACTTCCAAAATCATGAGCCTTATTGTTAGTTAAACTTAACCAATGCTTTGCTTAAAATACCTTTTACCTGTAACATCTCAAATAAGGAAGAAGTTGCAGGACAAATCTAAAGCATTGCTTTTTATAGGGCCCAAAATATTACCTCTATATCACTATCATCATTTTTGGTCTGCTCTTCCTTTGATGGTTCTGATATTTTCACTTCTTCATTTTTTGTTTCACGTGCAGAAGTTTCAGCCATTTCTTGCTGTAAATTGATATAAAAAAGTTAGCTGGCCGGTATATTTTACCACTAAACATATGATAACATCCTACAATCATATATTTAGATCCTAGACCATAACTAAGGTTCCCTGTATCTAGAGGCCCAGAAACTGTGAGGAAAATGGTCCTACAACATCCAACTAACACCCAGAACAAGTATTTGCCATTGTTTTCTGCACAAACACTTGTCATAACACGGGAATGGAATCTGCCATCTCCGGTATGATACAACCTGTGCCCTATTTCATAATGCTACAAATCATATTAAAACTACAAATGTCAGTCAAATACGACAAACCTATGTTTCATAAAGAAACAACCATGACTTAACTGATTATTGTCAGTCAAACTCTGTTTCACAATGCCAGTCATTTCACAGTCATAGTAAAAAGTGGGTTTATTTATTTCATAAATAAATAGGCTAGTTGGCTGCAGTGCTATTAAAAGTGAACAAGTAAATTATTATTTTCATATGCAATATAGGTAAACGACGCTACGGATTGGACCTGTCTATTCTGCATTGTGTTGGATTAAGCTGTCTCTATTCCGTATTTTTAAATGGAGTTCTTTTATTTTGAGATTTTTTTTGAGGAATAAGTACTTGTAATTTATGCACTAAAAATAGTATAGTATAGCATATTATAGCATAGCATAGTATAGCATAGCAAAGCATAGTATAGTATAGGCATCTAGGCTATTTCCCTCTGACAATCCTCTGCTATGCAATGCTATGCTATGCTATACTATGCTATTACTATGCTATACTAATACTATACTAAACTGTTTTTATCGCATTAATTATTAGTACTTTACAGACTAATTTACAGAATAAGCCAAAAAGTGTTGCCACTTGAGTAAATTGACGATAATAGTAATTTTACGCCAACAATTTGAATTTTTTGTTTCCTTCCATAATACCAAAAGTCAAGATACATGCTACTGTTATAAGTAACTGTTATTGAAGTAGCAAATTAACTCGCTACAGCAACGGGAATATTGAGATTGACAGACTAGTGATGGGTGAAGATTCGGCAGTCCCATTAGTCATGATAATTCTACAAATCGTGGTTATTGTCAAGCAACCGCGGTTTCATAAAACATTTTTCTCATGACATATGTTGTACAATTGTCAATTGACTGCCGGTCACACCTATACTACAAAATACTATTCATCTCCCTTGACCAGTCACTTACTAATGTTTTATGAAACACAATAAGTGATATTTTGATAATTTGTTGAATGAATTGTCGGGTTTTTATGAAATACATGTAGATTTACGAACGTTCATTGATTGACAATCGTAGGTCTGTAAAAGTTTTATGAAATAGGGCACAGCTCAACTACCGTACCACAAAGGCTGTCCAACTATACTATACTATCACACTAGCCTAACTAAATAAGTACCAGGATGCACATCTTTTTATGTGTTCAACAGTCTCGAAAGAAGTTCATTTCCTAATAAATTTAGCTGACAGACAGGCACACTCTATAGTATAAGTCAATAATTTGATTTCACCTCACCATGAACAGTTCATATTCATTATCCAAATTAGTTTTCTCCTCCACTTGAGAAAGTTCACCAACTTCATCTTCATTGCTCTTATTTGTTAACGCATCCAGACTTTCTTGAGTAAGCTGTATGAGTTGTGTTAAATCATTTTTTAAGGTAATAAGCGATTCCCTTTCCGAGGCTTCTCTAACATTTTCAAGGGCTTGGTTGACTATAGAAATCTGAAACAACATATGTCATTTTAATTGGTACAAACCCCCTGTTTTATTTATCAAAGGTAAAAACTTCTAGACCCTCTGTACAAAGCATACAATGACAATATTACCTGTTCTTTATATTGACTCAGAGAAGAATTCAAGTCCTCCATTGTTCTTGTGATGTATCTATATTAATAAGTTCAGAATTTTAGAACACAGAACTCAGGGTAGAAATAGAGGCTGAGGGAAGTGAACTAACACTTCAATAATTCACTAATTTCAATGTTTCCACCTCTTCCACCATTGTTCATTACCACAATCATGAGTGATCTCTTTCACAAAGAGTTCCTTGTGTTCTCTACCAGAGTTTAACCAGTACCATTGACTCCGATTTTTACTATCATCGCTACACCCGTTACTCTTACGCCATCGCCATCACCAGCATCACCAGCCTGGGCGTAGTAAGGTGAAAAAAAGCAGATGGGGTTGCCGGTTGGTTTTGTTGGGTGATCATGATACTTTTTTGTCAAAAATGATACTGGTTGTTGAATAATTGGATTGGCAAGCAGCAGGTCAGGTAGAACTCAGGATAAAAGTGTTCTGTGGGTAGAACAAACAAAGGGATTGTAATCACCAAAAACACTACACTATACTCACAGAATACTATTAATTTACTCCTAGCGGAGAAGAATGGCATCTTCATACAAAAAAGTGGTCATGAAATTCAGTACTAGCGCCTTTAGTGGGACCCTTTGGAAACTTAAAAAAGGCGGAAAATTCAAATGTTCTATTCGTATAGATTTGAATTGATAAAAGGGGATGCTCTACAATCAATTACTATTGACATTAATAAATTAATGTCCATAGTAATTAATTGTAGAGTAGCCCCATTGTATTATCAGATAAACTATCTTATAATAGGGACAAAACTACATCAATTCGCAAAAATAAAAGCAAAGGATTTTATAATTTTTATATTTATTGCATGTATGCAATAAATAGTAACTAAGTATAGTTTCAACGCGGCGCGGTCAACTATTAAGGTTGGAGTTGAGAATGACACAGGGGCCACGGCTGTATGAGATAGAAAGATCTTCTGTATCGGTCATATCCGTAGTAGAGAATATTGATACAATAAAAAAATAATGTGAAAAACTTTTTTATTTATTTTAAGTTAAAGTATATTTTTATTGAGTATATATTTTGTTTGAATATAGAATTAATATTAATTTAGTTTATGACATAATGGTTCAACAAGTAAACTTGTGTTTGTGTGACGTTGATTGAAATTTTGTGATATGGTAACACAAGAAAAATGTCTGCCGTTATTTTTGCTCACCCATTTCATCTTGTACCAAAGTTTTATTGCTAATTGTGACTAAACTTTGGATTTTTGGATATTTTCTGTTGCTTAATTATGTAGTTCGGGTTGAGCATCGTATTAGTGGTTAGTGGCGTACAAAAGTTTGTGAAATAGTGATAAAACGAGATATTGACCCTGAATTTATTTTTCATCATGGAAGAAAACCATAGAAAGTGCCTAAAATGAGGAGTTCACCGGCCGTTTTTTGCGTTGTTAGTTGATTCGATTTACAATAATTTAGTCTATTTGAAAATAAATATCCTACGATCATTTGTTTGTTTGTTTTTCTTATGAATAAAATAGGTAGGTACGATAGGTAAGCATCTATAATATAGGTACTTATATGTATAGTAGGTACATTTGAAGTTCCCGCCATACTAAAACTGTCCAAGCGGGGCCACGCAGAGATGGCGCTCTCCTTTTTGATCACATTTTTTTACTATGGAGTCGTTATTTTTCTCGGGAGAAGTAATAGTATTCTGTGTATAGTTTACACGAAGGTTGCGGAGCGGCAACGCCGCATTGGCAGGCATTGGGTCTCTCCACAGATAAGAGAAAAAAAATCTACTATCTTCGCACTTCGCACAGACCTCGTAGTCCCTTCGCTTAGGGTAAAAATAGTTCACTTTGTGATACCAGCACCAAATGTTTAGTATGTTGTTAATCATGTTATTCTATGTTAAAAACCGTCGGGACCCCACCTGTAAAGTACCTGGATCCAAAGATATGATGTCATCAAAATGGCGGCTTAATTTATAATAATATAATAATTTTATAATTGCAAATATTTCTGATTCTATAAACCCTATACACATGTGTGGGGTGTCAAATGAAATTGAATGAAATGCTCTATAATGCTATTAAGCACACCATTAGCTCAATGGTACAGAGATACGAAAATAATTCAAAATATATGAAAATTGAATCTACAAAAAATACCTATTTTCAATTACTGCATCGAAAGTATACACGTTAGGTAAGAACTATGTATAGCAAACATAACAAGCAATTCATCAGCTATCCAACAAAAAAAAACCGGGACTCGATCGGATGAATAATGTCTTAGTAAGGCCGTTGTTAGTAAGTCGCTCCCTCAATTTCCTGCGGGTGTTATTAGGTGGAAAATATTTGAATTTGAGAATAGTAACACCAAATATATAAAATAACTAGTATTTTCCTCCGTGCGCGGGCCGCGTGCGGCCCGCGAGGACGTTTTCGTGGCTGTTGTATTTATAAAAATGTTATACTTTGTGCTAAACTTTAAATTTTGCAAGTAAAAGTACAAAACGACGGTATTTTTCAAAGAAAATGATAATGCGCTTGACTTTGCATGGCGGCCGTCTTGAAAAATGCTGTCAGTCAAGTAAAAGGTCGAAATTTGAAATCAGCATCCTTTAAAACCCCCAAATATAAAATATCAGCCGAATCCGAGTTACTATAAAATCGGGCGCCATTTTGAATCCGCCATCTTTGAATTATTTTAAGACTGTAAGAAAGCCTCCGTTGTTCTCTGTAACATGAGTCCAAACACGCTATGCTTGCCTCTATTAGTTTCGATAGTGTGCGCCTTTTAATTTTGCATGGCGGCCATTTTGTTATGTTTCTTCAAAGAGTGTCTATTTTATTCAAGGTTCCCGAAAATATTCAGTTGTTAAGTAAAAAAAGGTTAGTGGTGTTGAAGTTAGGTTAGATTAGCTAAAGCCAATTAAAAAACGTCGCATTAGTAAAACATTGTAAACGTAGCAATGGGTAGTTTGATCGTCGTCGCGATAGGTAGATTGAAGCTCCTCCTCGCTTCACTCGTCATCGCAATAGGTAGTTTGTAGCTCCTCCTCGCTTCGCTCGTCGTCGCGATAGGTAGTTTGAAGCTCCTCCTCGCTACGCTCGTCGTCGCGGTAGGTAGTTTGAAGCTCCTCCTCGCTTCGCTCGTCGTCGCGGTAGGTAGTTTGTAGCTCCTCCTCGCTTCGCTCGTCGTCGCGATAGGTAGTTTGAAGCTCCTCCTCGCTTCGCTCGTCGTCGCGATAGGTAGTTTGAAGCTCCTCCTCGCTACGCTCGTCGTCGCGGTAGGTAGTTTGAAGCTCCTCCTCGCTTCGCTCGTCGTCGCGATAGGTAGTTTGAAGCTCCTCCTCGCTTCGCTCGTCGTCGCGATAGGTAGTTTGAAGCTCCTCCTCGCTACGCTCGTCGTCGCGGTAGGTAGTTTAAAGCTCCTCCTCGCTTCGCTCGTCGTCGCGGTAGGTAGTTTGAAGCTCCTCCTCGCTTCGCTCGTCGTCGCGGTAGGTAGTTTGAAGCTCCTCCTCGCTTCGCTCGTCGTCGCGGTAGGTAGTTTGAAGCTCCTCCTCGCTTCGCTCGTCGTCGCGATAGGTAGTTTGAAGCTCCTCCTCGCTTCGCTCGTCGTCGCATTGGTGGTTTTGAAAATATGTATGGCAGCCATTTTGAAAAACGGTGGATGTCTAAAAGAAGCTAAAGCATGTTAATCAGTATCCTTAGGGACACTCAGATATCAATTTTCATACGGATTGGAGATCCATAAAAAAGTTCGGTAAAATGAATGAAATTTTTCAATATGGCGGAATCAAAATTTTTTCGCCATATTCTTGCTAAGTATCTAGGGGGAGTCTTAGATATCGATTTTCATCCGGATCGGATATTTTTTTCTATAAGTCGATACGTCTCCATGCGCCATCTTGAAAAAATCAATTTCATTTGTATTTTGTTTTGTTCCTTTATACATCTTTACTTGATCCTCAGAAACAACTTTTCTATTACATTCATATTGGAGGCGTAAAAAAGGAAAGTTCATATTTCGTTAAAATCACCTTTGTATGGCAACCCTATTGAAAAATGGCGCATGTCAAAATTTGATTTTAGAATGTTGATCAGCATTCTTGGGGACCGTCAGATATCGATTTTGATCCGGATCGGAGAATTTTTTTTTTCCGCCATGACCAAAATTTCCGCCATTTTGAAAAAAAAAATTGGTGTTCTTTTCTCTTTTGGCCTCCAAACAATATTAGTTCGAGCTTTTTATACTAAAGTATCATGGTTTCGACGTCATTTCCGGTTTAAATTTGTATGGAAGTTTTTTTTTTCCGCCATTTTGGATTTTTTTTATTTTCTCTAAAATCGTCCCAGGGTTTTCTATGACATTCCTGAGAACGCATATGACCCATCTCACATCGTTTAGCCAGGCCGTTGATGGTCACTATGATGGAAGGTCGGAAGACCAGGTCATCAAATGTTTTGAATTAAGAACGTCTATTTTTATACGAATCAATAAAAAAAGGATCAAAATTTCCCATAGGTATCGAGAAACAATGAGCCAAAAATGAAAAAAAAAATTTGTATGGCAGCCATCTTTAAAAATGGCGGGATCCAAAATATTTTTTCAAATATCAAATCAGGGACCCCAAAAACCCCCCGATGCAAAAAATCAGCCCGATCGGACCAACTTTCAAAATGGCCGCCATCTTGGATCCGCCATCTTGGATTTTCATGACGACCATCCGAAAGCGCCCATCCTCCTCTATGACATTTGGTCGAACACACCCCATCTACCTCTTACCGTTTCCGATTTATAAGCGTTTCAATTTTGTATGGAATTTTTATTTTTTTGTATGGCAACCCCTATTTTTTTTTATTTCTCTCCAAGCGTCCCAGGGTTTACTACAACTTTAGTTAGAACAGGTCACCCATCCGACTTGTAGTTTCCGAGAGCCGTTGACCGGTTCCATCAAGGAGACGACTTTTTGCTGATGTCAGATTTTTCTGGTTGTCACGTGACCGATCTCTATACAACCTCATACTCGGTTTTTTTCCACCACTTCCAGGAGCTCGGGAACAAAAATGTCAGTCAGTGAGTGAGTGAGTGGGTAACGAACTTTATATATTATAAATTTAGTATGCTTAGTATGTTGAACACTAGGCAGTAGGCACACTACAAGGAAAGACACTATTTATTATTAGGTACCATTATTCTATTTATATAAGTATTTAGTTATATGGTTTTTATCTGTTTAGTGATTGTCGTTTTTGCTTATTCAAAGATAAATTCGTAAAATGTAAATCCATTATTGGCTTTAAGTTTTGTTATAAGTTTTATATGTATTAGTTTTAAGAGCTGTGGATTTTGTTACAGAAATAAATAAATAAATAAATGCTGTTAAACGTGTTATTTTATGTTAAAACCCGTCAGAACCCTGCCAGTATAGTATTTGGATTGGAAGATATGACGTCATTAATATGGCGGACGACGTATTTTGAAAATTGCGAATATTTCTGATTTTATGAATCTTATATACATGTTTGGGGTGTCAAATAAAAGAGAACAAAATTTTCTGTAATATACAACATTCGCTCATTAGTACGGTTACGAAAAAATCTTTTAACTTCCAAATAATTATATTATTTGGAAGTTAAATCGATAAAAATCATCTATTTTTAATCACAGCATCGGAATATATACTATATTCAAAAATTATTTACGGCAGGCCTGACGAAGAATTCATCAGCTATGCAATAAAAAAAACTGGAACTCAATAGAATGAATACCAGCTGGTATTCACTAAGTTAACTATTTTAACACCCGCGCGGACTTGACAGAGCGGCTTACTAACAACGGTCTAACTTAGACATTATTCATCCGATTGAGTTCCGGTTTTTTTTTATTGGATAGCAAATGTATTGCTCGTTATGTTTGCTGTATATTACTTTTGTATATAGTGCATACTTCCGATGCTGTAATTGAAAATATGTGTTTTTATCGGTTCAATTTCCACATAATTTAAAATATTTTGGTAATTGTACTATTGAGCGAATTTTGTATGTTACAGTATTATAGAACATTTAATTATTCAACCCATTGAGTTCCAGTGTTTTTTATTGGATAGCAAATGAGTTGCTTGTTATGTTTGCCATACATCACTCTTGGCTATTGTGTATACTTCCGATGCTGTATTTAAAAATAAGTAGTTGTTATCGATTCAATTTACATATAATCTTCTATACATATAATAAAACTGTAGAGATAAAAAAATCTGTAAATGCAAGATATCGAAAAAAAAATTACACAGGTTGGCTTGAAATTTTTCGCTGATCACGTTAAGCTACTTTTTAGACATTTTGTCTGTTTGTTTGTTTGTTTGTTTGTTTGTTTGTTTGTTTGTTTGTTTGTTTGTTTGTTTGTTACGGTACAAGTCCGAAAATACTGAACGGATTTTCATGCGGTTTTCACTAATAAGCTTAGAAAAACCCGGCGCAAAACATAGGATATATTAAAATTTATATATCGTTAATTTTTTTTTGTGAAAATGATTAAGATTTCATTATGAAACGGAACGGGATTTTAACAAGATGGCCGCTTCAAGGCCCCAGGGTAAGTTTTTTGTCTTATATTTTGGCTCCACACATAGTGTAGGTATTTAGCCAGTGTCAAAAGGTAAGTTATATTTTGGCTACTAACCATAGATGAAAGAAAAAAAAATTTACTCTGCTACACTGCTACTGACGGTAATTTTAGCTCGGGTTTATCCGGATGCACAGATTAAAGAAAAAACTCTGTTACTATTATGGCACGGCTTCATATACGCCCGAACCTTCGCTGTTGAGTTGGTGCACAAAAACATCTCTGTTGACTATCCTCGATGTTTTTGTAGCGCCCCAACCTGGACACACAGTCAATTTGTTTGACCCCTGCGCGGCCGACGTGGGCTAAATAAAATGGAGGAAGCAGTAGCGTTATATTGCATGTCGGCGAATTAATATGTTTTACAAACTGTGAGAGTATTTTTTGTGATTACAAAAATAAATGTAATAGATTTAATTTATAATTCCTTATTAATATGTAGTAAAACCAATTTTTTTATTTGTCTGTTTATCTGTCCCTTTGAATACGGACCACGTTTATTATAGTGGCAACAGAAATATATCATCTATGAAAAATTCAACAGTCTAACTATCACGATTCATGAGTACATCCTGGTGGACAGACCGACGGACAGACGGACCGCGGAGGTTTAGTAATAAGGATTTACTCTTTGAATACGGAACTCTTATATTTTTGTATTTCATTCTGAACAATCCCCAATGCACTAAGCAATAAGGAAGTAATTTAATGCATGTTTTACAACAGTAAATAACAATTGGTGCGCCTGCATTACCGGCAGTGTATCACACTATTCGGGCTACGGCGAAATACATCGCACGATAACTTCGTCTGCGCTCGATGCAATGCAGATAAGAGAAAAACAATGTGTTCATTATGTAAGTACCTAAACCCAAGGAAGTCATATGTATTTACATATAGATAAGTTTTTTCGTTAATCTGTGGTCCTAACTAAAAAAGAGAATAGGTATGAGAATCTTCTTGAATATGAGCACGACACAGAAAATAAGGAATTTAGAAAACTAAAAACTTCTTAGACTTTTTTTATAAGTTTTAAGGCTTCACGCGATATCATATTTAGCCAATATTGAAACACAACTAAATTATTATTCATGTTTTCGATTTATTGGGTTCTGGAGAGGGCAAAATTCTTTATTGGCGATCTGGTATTATGTATTAGTTTTCAAAAATCTACTACGCGTTACCATTCGAAATAAGTATTTAAAATTGTATTTATAGTACCTATAGCTTAACCTTTAGTAGTAACATATTCAGTAATCTGTGCCCATTGACCCTTGTTCTTGCTACGCATTGTAAACCCTTTTTTATTTTGGCATTAGACAAAATTTGTATTTAGCCAATGATAGGAAGTATTTTATGAAAACTGTTAAAAAGGGTAGGTACTTAGACTTTTTATAATTATTCATAAGGCTTCACACGATTATCATACTAAGCCAATATTGAAGCATACATTTTTATTCAAGTTTTCGATTTATGGGGTTTTGGCGGGAGTAATGTTCTTTATTGGCGATCTGGTAAAATGTATTATTTACATGAACTTACTACACGTTACCATTCTAATTAGGTAGATAAAATTATTTTTGCGCTGCTGCTACACTCTTGATCAACCCCAAGGAAGTTTTAAGGTACCTGGGGGCAAAGAAACCAACCACTGACGCTAACTTCAAAATGTACTAGGATGACATTTCGGAAATCGCTAACTTTTCCACAGCGAATGTCATTTCAATACAGTTTCGGAGTTAGCGTTTGGCGTTAGCGTTAGTGGTTGGTATCTTTGCTAGACCCCCTGTAGTACTTATAGCTACTTAAGTTATATACCCTTATCATTGCTACGCATTTTAAACCTTTTTTATTTTGGCATTAAAGTAAGCCGGAGGTGCTATTATTTGTATTTAGCCAATGATACGAAATATTTGATGAAAAATGTTTAAAAAGGGTAGGTACTTAGATATAATAATTAATATGTAGGTATTCATTATGGCAATAAAATTGTATCCTCGAATTAACAACATGGCGCGTAACGTTCGTTCGTTTTTGATTTCTTCTTCTTCTTCTTCTTGCATGTTGAAATAAGTTTTTAATAGTTAAAATATTTTAGATCTGTGTGCTTATTAAATAAACCACGGGAGCAGAAAATGATTGATTACTCGGTTACTTCAAGAAGGTTATAGTTATAGTAGGTAAGTAACTTTGGGTGTTAGTAATAATTATGTAATGACGATTTAACCTACTTCCTCACTTTCACCACTAGGTAGGTATGTTGGGAATGAGACAGCGTGGAAAATAGTGGACATAATATAATAATTATAACTGTCGATTCTTTAAGAAGTGGTGGTTTAGTATTAGTAATTCCTAATTAGTATTAAGAAAATTAATTATGTACGCGTCGTACAGGTAAATGCATATCTCCAGCAATTTATAAACTTATTATTGACACTGGTCTTGTGTAGGTAGTTAGGCACTCAATTCGTATGGAACCAGACTTAAGAAGGTAAAAAAAATGTGGTAAATGGAACAAAAAGCGCGCGGTTAATAATTATGTAAAACTGAGCAAAACAGGATCATCGTGTGTGATTCTTCCATATTTTTCTAAACTGTACCTGCCTGCTTAGGTAACTACTACCAAAACAAAACTTACTGAAACTTCTGTTAAAGACCTGCGTGAAGTGATGATGATTTCTTTTTGTTGTAAGTACCTAATATGAAGAGGTACTTATAAAATTGTAGTTTTTTGTTTGAAACTTCTTTTACTGTTATAAATCTATATTAGACTCAAAACATTTAATTTTAGGTAATGGCTTAAATAGCTTCCACTCACGGCTATGCTTGCGTTATACCTATACCTATGCTAATACAGGTTACTGTGCTCAGCTTCGAAAAGACTTATTGGATTTTGTTGTTTGGTACGAAATGCATGATCTATTATTAGACTATAACGTAAAAATAACATAACACAAGCGTGCGAAGCCGCGGGCAAAAGCTAGTTTAAAATATTTTTGTATTTATGCTATTGAGCGAATGTTGTGTATTATAGAAGATTTCATTCTCTTTCATTTGACACCCCAATCATATATATTGGGTGCATAGAATCAGAAATATTTGCAATTTTAAAAATACGGCGGCCGCCATTTTGATGACGTCATATCTTCGGATCTAGTTACTTTACAGGTAGGGTCCCGACGGTTTTTGACGTAAAATAACATGTTTAACAACATACTATTTGGTGCTGGTATCACAAAGTGAAATATTCGGGCCTTTTTTGACCCTAAGCGGACGCACTATCGAAGCTATGAACTACCTGCCTCGAAGCGTTTTTTTTTGCTCTGTGGTTTCCGCAAAATGCCACTATACTGTATTGTACTTAGTCATAGATTTAAAATCAGGATATGCCCGAAGAAACATTTTATTTTGTCAAAATGGCGTGGGAAAAGTCAGCGCCATCTATTAGATTTCGCATAAACTACGACAAGTTGAGAAAATTAGGTGCCTATCGCTGTCATTATGTCCGTCAATGTTTATGTTTACTATGATTATTCCAAATACAAATTCGATTATTTTGTTACAAAACAGAGTGTAATATTGAATTACTTGAGGTAAGAAACTTGGACTTTCTTTTTACTGCACTTTTGAGAATAGATTGTGCAACCCTTCACAATACAACTTAGCATATTTTGTTTGTGATATTCGACCGATGCCTTCTAACTTCCATCACAGACTGAGTGCTAGTGGATGCCAATCTGTGAAATTGGCTCCCACTTTGAAGCGACGTTTTAACCTGTCATTAGGCCTGTCCTTAATATATATGTCTATGGTACTTAGTAGATTTTTTCTCTAATCTTTGGTTGCAGTTGTATTGAGTTTTTTTTTTGCTTCTTTGACATGACACGGTTTGTAATGAGGTTATGAGGTATTCATAAAAATGGGGACACTTACTTCCATCAACATAGAATCCATGCTTACTTCACTAAAAATCCTCTAAAAATGGTTGCGATATAAACTACATACATTTTATTGAAAATATTTATTGTCTGTGAGATAAATTTTTTATAGTTCATTCATACATACATACATAAAAGGGGACAACTCTATAGCTACTAGCGACTCTATCCCACTAATAATAATCCATGAAAAATAATAGGTACATTAGGATACATAATATATATTTAATTATTACAGGTAGATAGATATTTTATTTCCTATTAAATAGGTAGTTATAATTTAATTTGCCATAATTATCAAGTTGTAAAGTTTTATAATGAAAGAATTAGGTATAATGATTTCATTTTAATTTATATTTTGGATTAGACAGATTAGATCAAGCTAAGTGCAGAATGCTCATGCACTTTTTATGTGACTTAATAGAGTGAATCTGTGGTTACTTACTGAGCTTGAACCATAAAAATAAAATTATAGTCATGTAATATACAGATTGAATGGTTCATAGACCATAAATATTTTTTCACAACAGGACCATATAAAATGTGTGTAGCATAAATTATTATAATACTACAATGGCAGATTGCCTTTTTGGTACTTTTTCCACATAAAGATAACTTCAGAAGTCTTATTAAACTACTTCGAATTATTTAATAATTCTATGGTTACCTTTTTAATAACTGTAGCAATTATATTTTTTATTGTTTCACCGGAATATGATTCATCATTATCAAAATTGACTGCAACAGCTTGGAATGTATCATTCATAATAGTTTTAATTTTGTTTTCTAATTGGTCTACGTTTTTTCGGATTAATTCCTCTATTTGGAGAGACATTTGTGCTACAACCATATTTTTTTCCAAGAGTTCTTCTTGCAATGCAGATATTTTTGCCTGACACTCATCCTCAATTTGAACATTGTTGCCTTGCTTTAAACCTTCAATTTTATTAGTGAGTAAAGATATATCATCATCCTTTTGTTTAATACATTTGTCAAGTTCATTAACTTTATTTTTGAGCATCTGTAATTCATTATTCATCATAGCTTTATTTTTGTCTTCTAACAAATCTGTAAGTTTTGAATTGTTGTCTACTTTTTTAAATAAGTCTTCATACGCTTTGATTTTGTTTTCATATTCATTTAATAATTTCTGTAAAATCTCAGTGTTCATGTTGGTAGTTTCTTTGTTTTTGTCTCTGATCTCTAAAACATTAATTTTATCCATTATATTATCCACTTTATCAGTCATTCTAGTCAAGCTTATTCTTAATTCACTATTAGCAATTCTTTGTTCTGTAATGAAAAAGTTTAGATCATTTCCAGATGTACCAGTCATAGTGCTGGAAGCCTGTTTTGGAAACAATTGATCATCAGCCATATATGTTATACTTTCCATAATTTGTTGTTTACATGGTAATATTGCATTTTTAAGTGCATCAGGTTTTCTTTTTTCAGGCTCAGATTTTTCTGTAACATTCCTTTTTGTATTGTTTTTTACTGGTTTGGACCTTATAGCAATTATGTGATTATCAGACTCTGTATCAGAAGAGTTACTTGTTTGTGCATGAGAGATAGTGTGAGGTGGAAGAACAGATTGGCCCATATTAGCCATTCTGTTCAAAATGGAAGCTTTAGTTTTTCTATTTATGGAAGAATCTGTATCACTTCCAATGCTTTTGTTTGTGTAATGTTTGATTAATTTGACATCAGGTGTTGCAGGTTTATTATGTTCCAGTAGAACATTATTAGATTTTTGTAAAGCTTTTATTTTAACACCAAAAGTTTTAAGTATATCAATGGTTTTCTCAATATCATCTTCAGATCCATAGAGACACCAATACTTCTCAAAGCGATCATAATATGAAATGAAATCTTTTCCTTTAACAGTCACTTCAAATTCTTTAGTTGCTGCTGCACTTGATATAGTAGCTTTTTTGGAGTCATAAAGAAGAATACTGTGAAATTGGGATTCACCAGTAGCGAGTTTCACTATTGCGCATCCTAATTGACCTTTATGAGTGTATACATTATCAAGCCTGAAAAGAGAAACAACCATCTTAAAATCTCTATAGACTACATGAGGATTAGTGACAGACCAAATCCAAAGATTTATTAGTTTTGCCTAGTAATGGATTACCACTGATATGCATCAAACACACAAGAAAATAAGTTTTCATATATCCTTTTACACTGTTGGTCTTCCTCTCTTGGTATTGGTGGACTGTATTTCAGTGTTTCATTTTCAGCGTTTTCACTAGATAAAGGTTTCTTAAAAATACTAGCCAGTGATGTTCTGTAACAAATTAGTTTATTATCGCTAAATTATAAGGTTTAATAGTTTTCACATGGTTTTCACTGTATCCTTTATGTCAATCTCACCTTCCCAATGGAGTAAAGTAATCATCATCAACTTCATCTGTTTCAAGCATTGTGATTTTTTACCAAGTAGTTACGGTATTGATTTAGCTGGGCTTTAAAACACAAATTAAGTGGCGTAGCACCACTTCTGAGTAAATAAACAAACACTACGTTTTTTACGTGGCACAAACTCAGAGAGGACCGAATCCAAATATATACTCTTATTTAATGGACCGAACCGAACCGTAAATAAAATAAACGGCAAACAAAATAAAATAGAGAATATAATATATTTCAGTCTTTACCAATGTACTCTGTGATATAATATCAGCGTTCGCTTTGGAAATGTGTGAGCGTGTGAGCATACGTAGTATACCCTACCTAGTCTGTGGAGACCAGTGTTGCCATATATACAGATTTATCTGTATCGGTACAGATTTTAGGGTACCAATACAGATGACAGATTTAACTCTACTTTTATACAGATTTTTTCATTTGAAGGTTTTTAGACATTTTAATTATGGATTCTTCTTTTTACACTGAGTAAGTACTCGTCTTAGTTTCGGATGCATGACTTTTTCATACTAGGCTGGGCATTATATTAGTTTTGTATAAGATTGAAGAATATTTTGCTCATTATATAGAACGAAAGCGATTAAGGCTTTGATACTATTTACCTACTTTTAGTTGAGGAGTTTCTATAGGGTAGATGCCAACTGTTAGTTTCCTAAAGACCATAAAGTTGTTTCCTAATATAAATATTTTGCAATATAAAAAAAAACACTAACAGTATCCTGTGACCGACTGAACATTTTTTCCAATCTTTTTATCTAGTTTGTAGGTAGGTACTCTATCATCAGAATATGGGATCTGCCTAGAAACAAAATTGTTAAAATTGGTTCACAAGACAATATAAAATGGTTTGATGGTACATACGGATTTTGGTTTATTAATCTAATACAGATTTATACAGATTTCTAGACTTTTCAGTCCAGATTTTTAGGTTTGGGAGGTGGCAGCACTGGTGGAGACGTAGTACACAGAGTATATTGGTCATTAACTAAGCGTTAGCGTATAATAGTCTGTGATATTGGTAAAGACACGTAGTATCACCATAGAATCATGGATGAAATAAAAAAAAAGAAGGATTGAGTTTTGATTGACATCGAACTGAAGCCCAAAATGGCGGACATAGTACATATGTGTGTCAGATGAAAGTAGGGTGATCGGCTGCCTATGATGTGAGTGTGTGCGTGCCCCGCTCGTACATACGAAGCGTTCCGGCTTCCTAAGGGTGCTTCAGTTTCGGATCAGACGGGATTCTCTCCTTTTTTTCAATAGCTCCATGAGTATCACTACCTTATCTGTGGGCAGTGCTGCCAATTGCGGGGAAAATCCCCGATTTGCGGGGAATTAAGGGTTGCAGCGGGGAGAGCGCGGGGAATGACAAAAATCGGGGAATTTCGGGGAATTCAGGCCTTGTTTTTGGTGGGTAAAAATATTTTTTTTGTTGGTCATTCGAAGATAAAAAATTGTTTCGCGCTCGCTTCGCTCGCACATTTATTGTTTCTCTACATACATTATTTTAATCTGAAACCAGCGCGCTTGTACTGACATAATAATTCTGCATAATTGTTTATAACACTTATTTGGTGCCAGCAGCGCAGAACTGTTCAGCCTAAATGACAGTATAAATTAAATTCCTTAATTATTGAATTTTATTTATATTATTCGAGAATTGGTGATTATTATTGATTTACCCAAAATTTAAATACAAATTACTTAAGATGATTTATTGCACATGGGCACTGTGGAATCAATTGCTCAAATGGCCATACTTATTTTCTGGATTATAAAATGTGGCAAATACAGAAATATTTCGCGCTCGCTTCTCTCGGTATCATATTACACAGTCATTGCTGCTTTCAAAACACCGCTGGCGGTGCCATACTACCATCGCGCTGCGCCACTGAAAAGTTGTCTTAAGTTAGGACTTGGCTCTAAGTCGCGTCGTGTAGCTGTAGGGAAAAATAATCAGATGGATCCGGCATGAGAAATTTCGGATTTGGCCCAGGGAAGGCAAAGAGTATGTAAACTAACAAACAAACAAGCAAACAAACAAACAAACAAACAATGAACATAAACAAAAAAAATCAATTGCAATTAATTGCAGGGGGGCAAATTTGTGAATAGTAAGACTACGGATTTAGTCTAGATGTAAGTTGTAGTATAGTAGTATATTAAACAAATCATGTATAAAACGTAGTGTTTTTGTTCCAAAAATGTCGTTTCGGTAAATTAATCATAAAGATGCGGGGAATTTCGGGGAATTGGCGAAACTCACACGGGGAATGGAGAATTTTTTATTGGCAGCACTGTCTGTGGGTCGCCCGTCGTATTTTTCATCGGTTTATTACGTTTTTAGTATAGTTTTGCCATAAATATATTCCATTTTTTAAACACCCGTAATCATTTCTAGTCAATTATTATACAATGCCTGATACGTATACATGTATAACATGCCAGGTAATGTTCAAAACACCCGAGTTGCAGCGAGAGCATTACAAACTGGACTGGCACAGGTATAACCTGAAGAGGAAAGTGGCTGGGATACCTCCAGTGACACTCGAGGAGTTTGAGCTTCGAGCTAAACAGCATAGGGAGCAGAGCTTGAATGAGAACCGTGATGAATCACAGTACTGCAAGTATTGCTCAAAATTGTTCAATACGAAGAACGCTTTTACCAACCATCTAAACAGCAAGAGACACAAATTAGCTGAAGAAAATCAAGTTGAGGAAGACCATAGTGGTAACTCTGATACAGATAGTTTTGTAAAAGTTGAAGCTGGGGGTACACAACCTACAGAACCAGGAAAGTTTGTGGTTCTTAACCCGGGAAATGCAACTGATGAGGAGGAAGTTGAGACAGACTCTGAAATTGAAGAAGTAAGGTTATTTACTAATTAATAGGTCAAGTTTTATTCTTATCAGTTTGAGACCACATTGTGTTTTCATAACCTTAATTTGAAGCTAGGTACCAACTATTTAGCTATGAAGCTATTAAGTTGAGGAGTAACAGGCAAACAATGAGTGTTCAGTATTTAGTGTGCCAAGTTGACACAAATTTAAGAAACTTGATTTAAATTTGTAGGAGAACCTGGGAGAAAGTGTTGCTTAGCTAAGTTGTATTTTAATAGACTAGTGCATGCAGGCATATTGTGTTAATTTTAAGACTAATTGAGGTACTTGCAATGGCAATACATTGAATTGTATTCAATTAATATTTCCAGCTGGACTCGGATGAATGGGATGAGTGTCGCATCAGAGGCAGTGATTCTCTCATCAAGCCTCAAGATTGTCTATTCTGTGGGCACCACAGCAAAAATATGGTTAAAAACCTCAAACACATGTCTGAGACTCATTCATTCTTTATTCCCGATATTGAGTACTGCATTAACATGAAAGAGTTGCTATTGTATTTGGGAGAAAAGGTAAGAGAAAATATACTTACCAGCCATTTATTAGTAGTTGCTGTGGTTTTATGCCAATATGTCCTTGATAAATGAATGATGACTGACTGTGAACACAAATACATCATTAATTTTTTCTAGATATCTCAGGGTTACATGTGCTTGTGGTGCAATGAGGCAGGTCGCACATTCTATTCAATGGAAGCAGCCCGAGGCCATATGATTGACAAGGGACACTGTAAGATCCTACACGAAGGTGTTGCTTTAGCAGAATACGCAGATTTTTATGACTACAGGTATAATAACCCAATTAAACATAAAAAACACAACCATATTTTATTTAAATAAAGTATTTATATTTAGCTTTGTATATTGCGAGTGTGTGTTAATCAGAGATTATTATTACAATTGTATTGTGTTAATAAACAGAATACAAGGTTTGCATAGTTGAAAATTAACTTGAATAAATATTTGACGTAATGCTTCATAGACAGTCTTAATAAGACATGTACTTTTAGATCACAACATTAAATATTCAATCCCTATTCTTAACTTTTGGTTAAACATTAGGAACATTAAGAATAACACAGGATAAACTATTAATTCACTACCTAATGAATGTTTCCATTATTCCAGTTCCTCATATCCAGAAGCGAAAGAGGGTGATGAAAACATGGATATAGATGAAGAAATTGATGGCCCCTCAGCGCTTGATGGCGATGACTTCCAGCTGGTGCTACCTTCGGGTATTACTGTAGGTCACCGGTCTCTGATGAAGTAAGTCGTGTACTTTCTATTGATATAAATTGCTGCCTATTCTCTAGTCTAAAATGTATTGATTATCCAAGATAACTTCTAGCTATAATGAAATTAGTTTTACAAATACTTTTTTAATAGTACTTAGTTAAACATTAGTGGCAAATTTTTTGTTTTTTCAGATATTACAAGCAAAACATAACACATAACAGTCAAGCACTGGTGAAGAAGTCAGACCGCAAGTTGCACAGGCTACTTGGCCACTATAAAGCACTTGGGTGGGCACCTAAGGATCAGGCTGTGGCAGCTAAGTAAGTATTTTACAAATTATACAAAATTGACATTCCTATTTATTGACTCACTTCTTATACTGTTGTTAACAATACGCATGATGACTAAAAATTTTTTTTCATAAATTAATAATATTCCTCATAAGATAAATATTTGTGAAAACAAAAATAAAATATCTTAAAAATTACAAAGTTACAAGCATTTTAAAAACCGGAATAGAGATAGCTCAAACGGCCAGTGACGTCAGAGCAATGTCGTTCATAGTACCTCATTACTAAGCTGTGGTAGCTTTACATACAATCTCTTTGGCATGTGACGTCACAGGTGGATTTTTCATAGTAATTGTGGAGGCGCTCTGTTTCGCGCGAAAGGGACATGCGATGCCCCTACAGAATCTTTAAAGCCTATAACTCTGTGATTTATTTAC
This sequence comes from Ennomos erosarius, assembly GCA_963580505.1. Taxonomy (NCBI): domain Eukaryota; kingdom Metazoa; phylum Arthropoda; class Insecta; order Lepidoptera; family Geometridae; genus Ennomos; species Ennomos erosarius. Next base: position 9,772,452 of record OY756978.1, read on the forward strand.
CAATTTTACTTATTTTTTCAATTATTGATATCATTTTTAATGTTCTTTATGTAAGTAATATTTATTTGTTCATTCTTAATACTAGTCATCATGCCTATTATACTGGTTTGGAAGAAAACCATAGTCTGAAGTGTTCGATTTTCAAATGACCCACTTTCTATTAACTTCGATAGGTTATATTTATTTGAGCACTCTTTATGAAGGTACTATACCAGTGTGTTATGTTTACAGAAATGCACGAGACATCCACTTTATGAAGCGTGTCCAAGCAAAATTGCAAATGAAGCTCTCCCTGAAAGCTAATAAATTCCAGAAGCATTACCGACCTCAAGTTAACTTCTAAGGTGCTCAGTTTTTGTATTACCTAATAAAGACTATATTACTGTAAATAGTTTTGCTGATTTAAGTCTTATTATCTCTATGTCTATTAAATTCTTAAGCAATAGTGAGTGCCTACGATGTTCGAGTAGGTAGGCCTTTCATATCCGAAATAAATTTCATTTCATTTCATTATAGTTTGTATAAAAATTGTACATACAAAAAGGCGCTCCAGATAACTCTTTTAACTAGTATCGATTCTATTGTGCAAACTCCTAACTAAAATAATTCGAAATCTCTATAAATGATCCTGTCTCTCTCATATTGGTGAAAATTTCAAGGACTGCAGTAGTTTTAGAAATGTCAATTTAGTTGTACCAAAACACGACTTTTAATTGCATTTGTCTAGTGTTCTAAAAATATTGCGGTCCCTGTCTCTTCGACCCATATGAAAAGAGCAGCAACATTTTTAGAGTCGTCTTTGTTTTACTTTAGAAGTTTGGACAACAGAATCGACACCGGTATCGCAAAGAAATTGGATGTCTTGTAAAGTTATGTACTAGCAACATTGTAATAATAGCGTAATATAGTAGGATCAGCACAATACGGCACATACTATTTTTAGGTAAAACCCAAGGAACTTATACGTATAGTATACTTAAAACTTCCTTGGTAAAACCACATTTCTATAGTCTATCCATTATACGTAGTGGTAAAACATGACAGTTATTGCATTGTTTATTCGTCTCGTATCTTATCTTTTGCTCACTGTTTATAAACCGTTATCAGTTTTGAATGTGTATCGCATAATTCTAATGAGGTTTAAATGTTATGTATGTATGTATATTATGTATTTTATATTGTGTAAATATATCTCGTTGCATAAACCGTAATGCCCAAATAAACAAGTTTAATTAACCACAACCTCGACAAGTTCCCGATATTAAGTTAGATACTTACCTACTACGTACTACTATTTTAATATCTGTGCTAATACATACCTGGATTATCTGGGCAAAACCGCGGGGATGCGATGGATGCAAGAGTCAAGCTGCAACTCAAAGTGGCGTTCTAAGGAGGAGGCCTATGTCGTCTAACAGAGAAACAAAGGTGCAAAGTATAAGCTTGAAGTGACGATGCTTAGTCGAAAGGAAAGATAGAAAAAAATATCGATTTATTATTACTCTGCATAAATAATAATTGATAAGTATATAGGTAGGTACTTGGTGCTTTTAGTCAAAGCTTATCAAGAATAAAATATCCGCCGAAATGATCATGTTGTATTTATTAATGTAGGCACTGAAGGTGGAGCATTTGTATTGCTTTCTACATTTTTTGTTTTATCATCCGGTGCCTTATACAACTCAATGGTATTATTCCCTGTATTCTTTTGTATTTTCTTATATTTATAACGTTTTCGATCACGCGTTTTTTCATGTCGAACGTGGTTACTCTGGCCTTCAGATAGTTTCGGATCTCCCAAAGTCCAAGGGATCTTGACGGGGTTCCTGTCAATTTTCACACTGATTTTGTACAGCGGAAAAGAACTGATTTTCCCCTGGAAGTAATGTGATATTGCTCTCGATATCCTCTCGTCTACTATGTACTGTTCTTCTATATCGTCGATTTTGGAGATGTATTTATTTATGACGTTTTTTATTTCTTTGTCTGCGAGTTCGACATTGTTGACGGGAGTTAAAGCGTTGGCCACAGTAAACGTCGAAATTATTATCTGGAAAAGTTGTTACCTATAATATTATATGAAAAGATGAGGGGGAGAGAACATCGCTATGGAAAATAGCTTTATATAGCTTTAATATCACCTCCGAAGCTCACATAACTCTCCACCAAAGTAAAACAATACAATAAGTATCGAACAATATATTTTACTACAAAACTTATTAATTTATTATATGGAAAACTAGGAAAATAAGAACAAATCACAGAAATAACTTACCAAAACCATATACATCTTACAAAATTATTGTCAAAAATACACCTGAAAAATATATCTCTGAGAAAACGATACCAAAGTCATGGCGGAAGTCGTATAACAGCTACCTACCTATACCTACCTACCTACATACTATCACTTGAAATGCTTATTTGTCCGTTACGGTTATTAACAATAAACAATTGAACTGTACTGCGATAAAATTAAAATGGTTTATGTTCAATTTTATTGGTTTTAGATAAAGTAAAACAAAATATGATTAAAATTTCAAAAGCATTCTAATCTGTATTACATTATTGATTATCATTGAACAATTTGTAGGTACTTACGTATTTATGTTCTAATAGGGTGGAGAAAGCCGATGATGCCGAATACCAGCATTTGACAACAACAACAATAGAATAACAATGCATGCGTGCACGATATCGAGTCACTGGGAGTTAAGCGAGTTAAATAGATAAACCACCTTTGTCTTATCTATAGGTACAACCATATGAGTACCTACATAATATACATTTTCTCAGTAGGACATTAATTAACTATTTGTCCGAAGCTCATATAAGATAGCTTATCTCAGACGAGTTAGTGAGTCGTTAAAGCTCCAACGTTTCATCTTTCATGTGACCATAAACTCATAACTAAGTTCATTTTAGTCGTAACTTCAATTTATATCTCACTCTACTTTCGTGATAACCTTCTGCAAATAGAGCAACTCTATAGGTACTTTGAACGATATGTACGATTGAATGTAATTATAATGAGCACATTAAATTATTGCAATAACATAAGCATTATTTTTAAAATTCAATGGGAAATCTACCTAACGATTTACCTAAGTATGTCTAAAAAATGCACTGACATTATATCTCGGTGAGCGCCCAATTCCTAGTATACCTACTATTCCTAATACCTATACCTACCTACTATTTGGTACATACGTAAGTTTCTGTGGTAATACTAAGCGTAACACTGGTCCACTCAAACCAATTGGCAGTAATCAAACAATACCTAACCATAATCATTCATCATCTTCTTCACCCGTATCGTCCACTGCTGAACGAAGCTGCTAACAGCCCTTGATAGTCGCCCGTGGGCGATTATATTTTGAATAACAAGTATTGTGAATGAATAAATACTATTTCTAGATTTTATATTTAACGACGTGTTCTGAAACTAGACGTGGTCGTCTAGCTATCCCGTCTTTTGTTTATTCATTGTGCTGTCATGATGGTGGTGTGTTTGTACTGGAAGGTCCAACACCCCTCTTGGTGCTGTGCCTCTTCTAGAGAACCCAAGTGCTGCTTTCAGCACCGCCAGTCCCGCTTCTATAGTCCTCTTCCTGTCAGACTCGTTCCCTAAAGCCGGATTGATCTCCACTAGATCCACCGCTCTCAGCCTCCCAGTCGCATGAACTATCTCCATTAAACTAACAGCTTCTCGAAGACTGAGTCCGCCCCGCACTGGTAAACAAAATTGCTATTTAAGTAAAGCAGTGGCCGTAAAAAGTAAGTTCTCATTGATAAAACCATTTCGATGCTAATTCGGCCCAACTCCGCGGGTTTTGAGGAACAATATCTGACTAGGTGGGTGAAGTTCGTACTTTACGAGATCGAGTCTTTCTCTTTATTAAAGAACTTGTAGCCTGTTTTCCGTTCGTGGAAATCTGAGTGACACTGCGAGAAGGACGGGCGGTTGAAATGTCCTTGTAGCAAATCGTTCGAGTTTGCGGTATTCCTAAATTTAATTAATGTTGCAAACAGCTAAGCATCAAGTAGCTCGTAAAATAGTTGATATCCAATTCGAATAAGCTTTAATTTATTGGCTGTAGAGTAAAAGTTTGGTTGTATGGAACGTTTGTAACAATTCGTAGATAAATTGGATAAGTAATCACCAAAACGGCATAAAGTGAATTGAAAATTTAGGGAAACGGTTCATTTTTAGCTTCACTGAGAACGGTCTTCTCAAATCAATGTTGATTGTAAGTACCTACTTACCTATTTATAGCCCGAAAAAATGTTTAGATAAGCAAGTTGGTACTTAATTTATGTGTTGTAATTAAACAGTTAGGTATGTACCCAATAAGTTATCTTCCACTTAAATCGTAGTTAAAGTTACCGTTAAATATCATTTTACGCATGATTGCAGATTTTACGTGGATAGTGCAAAATCTAGTCCCTGCGCAGGGGCGGTAGTCTGTCTCCCGGTTTTTTCGTTTGTCAAACTTACACCAACTACTATAGTACGCTGTCGCTCATTGGTTGAAGAAAGCCGACGATGAACAACAGGCGACAATGAGCGTTCATTATTTGCCCCCTATTCCGATTCATGCTGTAATCGCTATCGTCGCTCACAACGCTCACGTTGACTATTTAGCGTTCCGATTCAGATATTGCGCTCACGACTTTGAGCGCTGTCAATGTCTGAACAACCAATCACGGACGGCGATATCGCA